>BSYQ01000005.1:3627500-6027500 GCA_030272585.1 Bryopsis sp. KO-2023
GCAAGGAGTGCTGCTCGTGCGGCTGCCTACAAAAAGAAACAAGATCTTCGGGATGACTCACATTCGATTCGGTTGCAGCCTGTGAATAGTCAAGGTGTTCGGATGATTTCTCCTCGTTTGATGGCATCTACACTTCAAGCTTGGATTCGGGGCCATACTCCGGATTTTGCACCTGTGATCGTGGATGTGCGAAGGGATTTCAAAGGACAATTCTATATACAATTTGAGCCGGCTGATTGGGCAAAGGTGGACGAAATTCTGCAGATTCCGAATGAGGATGGCTTGACAATTCAACTCGATGCATTGGGTGACTGGAAAAGATTACCCCAGATGGAGTCTCCTCTAAAGAACAAGGTGGCGATGGTAATTAAGGACGTTCCGGTTCAAATTTCGGGGGCTGAGTTCGAAACAGAATTGTATCATTCCAATTTCCAGGAGTGGGATTTACCGGCCCCTCATCAAGGAATGGATTTTTCAGAGTGTTTTGGACAAACAATGCGACTCAAGCGCAAGATTACTACACCTGGAGGCCCTGACTGGACTCCTACAAATGCATTCCGGATTTGGCTCCCAACCTCGATCGCAGAATCACTGGAGAAGAAGGGACTTGTGCAGTACTCCTTCAACTGGCATGCTTGCTCCCGCTATACAAGAGCACCTGTGACTTGCTATCGTTGCGGAGAGCAAGGACACTTAATAAAGGATTGCCCCAACCCGCCTCGTTGTCGCTCTTGTGGAGGCAACCACGAAACAATAGCGTGTCCCAGCGGCTACCCAAAACGGGGACCCCCAACCGACGTGGGCACAATGGCCCCTTCTGGGTCTAGGTCCAGAAACTGAACGGTCGATGAACATTCTGCTATCACACCCATAGAAAGAGCGTTAAAGTGATAGCCGAGCACGTTTTTTTTTACGCTTTGGATTAACAAGTCTGGGGGGATATTTTTACCCCTATTTTTATTGCAACCTCTTACGGGGTTTAAGGGGTTTTCGTCGGAGGGTATCGGAAGTCGTTGATAGAGATTCGAGGACTGGGGTTGGTGTTTGTTTTTGGTGGAGGATCACAGTCACAGTTTGCTCATTCAGAGGGTAGCATCCAGCGGGGGTTTTTATTTGTTTTTCGTGATATTCTTGGGAATTGCAAAGAAGTTTTGGATGGTGAAACAATAGAAGTGGACACTGGGGGTACGGGTATTGGGATCGGGGATTCTTTTATTGGTGGGGATTACATTCATCGTGGCTTTTTCGGGCTGCCACTGGGGAGGGGGGATTTTTTGGGGGGTTTTAGAGTCCAGTAGGAGTTCTATTACTCTTCGCAAACATTTTTTCGGTATCGAAGGGAAATTTTGGGGGTGAATTACTGGAAGTAGACGATAGGGGTCTGGATATTGGGGTTAGGGTTTATTTTTTCGAGGAGGGCTTTCATTCGTGGGAGAGGGGGATTTTTTACGGGGTGAAAAAGAACATCTATTCATTTTGGGGACTTACACTCTGTTTCCGCAGTTTCAGATGCGCCTGGGCCAGATCAATCTGCAGGGGTCCTCACTGTTTGTCGAAGCCTTTCTTCGGAGTGGTGAATTCGATGGCATCGACGTCCTTCTGCTCCAGGAACTGCCGAGGTCTTTGGCTGATCCAGACCGGGATTTTGCTCCGTTCAAGCTTTGGCTGCCGCAAGTGGATGTCCCTCATGTGGGGATCCTCTACCGGGAATCCCTCAAACCAGAGCTCCTTCATTCGAACATGGACAGGGTTGTTGCAATTCGGCTGCCAGCTTCGCAATCCATGGAACCTGTCCTGTTGGTATCATCATATATACAATGGCGGTCAGCGGTAGGATTGGATCAACTCGACCAGTTTTTGAAAGCAACGTGGAAAACTTCACAAGTTCTGGTGATCAGCTCAGATTCAAATGCTCATTCACCGATTTGGGGCCCTCGTTCTACCCCACTCAATTCGAATGGAAGGAAACTACAGGATTTTTTGATTGACTGGGATCTACACACCAGAAATAATGGTGCAGACAAGCATACCTTTCTCTCATCCCTGGGGATTCCAGCGTGGATTGACCTGACAATCACGTCGCGGATGGAGCTCATTTCGTCCTGGAAAGTGCACGACATCCGGTTAGACCTGAGTGATCATGCATTGGTGGAGTTCACTTTATTGGGGGCTAACACTACACCCGTTCAGGATTTTCCATATCACTGGAATTTGGCAGACTGGGAGGGACTCGAAAAGGGCCTTAAAACGGATCTGGATTCAATGTTTTGGACACGGGGGCTCTGGCTACAATCGAATTCGCTGAAGTTATTTGATCGGGCGCTGGAGTTATTCATGCAAATGGTTCAAGCCAGGATAAAGGAATTCGTACCTTGGAAACAAAACAGAGCTCAAAGGAAGGCGTGGTGGACTCCTCTGGTGGCTCAAGCATATCAAAGGATGCGGCGGGCCTCTCGGATGTACTGCAAACTTTGTGCTCGTTCTCCGGGTGCTGATACTACAAAAAGACAAAAGGCAACTGTTACAACATTGAAACAATCATTCCAGACATTGATTGCAGAGGCGAAGGAAGAATCATGGCGTCACTTTGTGACATCTACACCCAAAGAGAATTTCTGGACTGTGGTCAAGAAAACGATCACCTCGAAAGGCGCACTACATCTATCGTACCTCATTGATGGGAATGGGACGGTTCAAGATGAGGGAGAAAAAATGAAACAACTGCTATTTGAGAAATTTTTTCCAGACCCACAGGTGGATCCACACCCTACACATGCAGCTACAAAGCAGTTGGCTGTTGAATGGACAGCTGCGACCACTTCCAGTCCGGAACCAATCTCATTGGCAGAAGTGTGGGATGCCCTTTCTAAGAGCAACCCAAGAGGAGCACCGGGGGATGATCACATTCCGTTTATATTTTGGCTGCGTACCTTTGGTTCTGTCGGGCAGACCATTCTCCACCTTTTCAACAAGTCGATCCAGCTGCAATACGTCCCTCGTCGGTGGAAATGCTCCTGTGTTTGCCCAATCCCCAAGTCTCAGGGATCCAGCTTCGAGATCAGTAACATGCGGCCGATCAGTCTTCTTCCCACTGTGGCTAAATGGTTGGAGCGGATTATGGCATCAAGGATCGCGGAGCATGCAGAAACACATTCTCTGCTACACACAACACAACACGGGTTTCGTTCAGGCAGATCTACGACCACGGCACTTTATACAATCAGCAATTTTCTACAACAAGGACATGCACGCCGTTCGGTGTCAGTGGGGGCCTCTTTGGATCTAAAATCAGCCTTTGACGTGGTTTGGAAAGAAAGGGTTATTCAGCGAATGGTGGAGGATGCTTACCAAGATTACATGATTGGCTGGACGCGCTCGTTTCTCTCGGACAGATGTGCTTCCTTGGAAATCCATGGGCGGCTCTATCTCCATTGGCCACACAAAGGAACTCCACAGGGCAGCCCGCTGAGCCCTTTGCTGTTTGCAAATTTTCTGGATGAGCTCCTGAGGTTGCTCCCGGAGGATATTTTGGTGGTTGCCTACGCGGATGATCTCTTCATTGCGTCCAGGGGCCTCTTGGATGTGGCACAGCTGGCTTTACAGGCGGCCTTGGCGGTTTGTTCTAAATGGGCCTGCAGAGTACAAATGACGTTTTCAGTCCCGAAGTGTGGGGTTATTCTGTTTCGCCCGGCTAAAACAAGATTTGATGGGGCTTTTTCATTTTATCTTTCGGGACGGCTGATCCCTGCAGTTGATTCAGTAAAGGTGCTTGGGGTTACGTTTGATGCGCACCTGAGTTTTGAACCACATGTTTCGCTAGTGGTGAACAAGGCTAGAAAAAGACTGAATTTGCTAAGGCGATTTGCCGGGGTACATTGGGGATTTTCTGGGGGGGTTCTTTCTCGACTTTTCCTGATGACAATTGTTCCCTTACTGTTCTATGGCAGTCTCTGTTGGGCACATGTGGTGCACAACTCGCCAGGTGCGCCTCGAAGGATCCTGAAGATGCTGACCTCCATATTTCGGATTGGGGGACAGTGGGTGACGGGCTGCTTCAACTCCACATCAGTGGGAAAGCTGATTCTGCTGGCGGGTTTCCTCCCTCCAATACTGGAGCAAATGAAGTCCATCTTCAATGACACGATGCACCTCTACCGCTCCGGCTTCCTGTCAGGGTACATCATGGATTCAATTGCCACATTCAAAGTTAAAGCTCTCACACAATTTGGGACATTTTTTCGTCAATTTGGTGGGACTTTCTGCTGGGGCAGAAACAGTCACTTGAAAAGATTTTATGTGGCACCTTTTGGGTTTGATCGCACTGCAACAGTGTTTTTACAAATGGGACACAAGTTTATTCAGGGGAATATGGATTCATTTCAAGCCCACGAAACTGAGATTCGTGTCCATTCAAAAACTACTGATTCTGCTGGGGGGTTTACGGTTACCTTAACCCATGAGGAGCTGGGGCACCTGACATGGACACGTGCTGATGTGGGATGGTTTAACTACCTGGATCTATGCATGGTGGGACTTCTGACTGGCCTGGAGGAATTGGGATTGGACCGCTTGAGAACTTGTGAAGACCTTGGCATCTGGTTACCACATGCAGCCGGAAAACTTCTGATGGTACAGAGGACCAAACTCCCGGATCACACTCGTCGAATTCGATCCATGTTGATGTCGGGCCCTGCAAATGTCACATGCCATTCAACTTCAAAAGGGGGATTTGCAAACAAGGCTGCTGGAGAGGGAGTAACTTCTGCGGATACTGATGGGGGGATCACAAGTTTAACTTCTGTTGAGCGTACCATGAATGAGGATGCTGCTGGACTGGAGCTGGCTCTCCATACACCCACCCCTGGTTCCATTATCTCGCCCTGGGACCAACACAAGACAGGAACACATTTTCAAGGCTTCCTCAACAAACAAGCTGACACACACTTCACAGTGGATTACCCTGAGGCTTCCATGGGTTGGCAGTTGAATCATCGCCGGGGGTGGATTGCATGGCCTCAGGTGCCGAGATGCCTGTCGTCCCTTCTCTTCCAGTTTGTCTCCGAGCACTTCCCGTGCAATGCTTTCCTGTGGACAATCAAATCTTCACCATCAGCAAAGTGCAACTGTGGTGACCTAAGGCAAGACAGAGACCATCTGCTATTGCAATGCCCTTTGTTACAAGATGCCAGATGCTGTCTTCGGGAGGCGATAAGCCCTATGCCTTTGGAGGTGGGGACGCTAATGCGGGAGGAAAATATTCGGGCGGTGAGCATTTTTCTGCTGGAGGTGCGCCGCTTCATTAATTCACAGGCAGGCGACTGGCTTGGTTGCCTTTCCACGGAAACCTTTGACGATGCGTTGGCTCTGCTGGAAACGGACTCCAAGGCGGTGGCGACGACGGACGAACAGTGATGCGGACGAGTTTCGGCAGCAAGGGGTGCAAACTGGCCGCCTTCGTGAGGGGTTCTTTTATACGGAAATAAGGTTTAGGTTTGGGGATCTTGTCATTTGACAGGTGCTAGAGTGTGAGAGAGGAATGAGGACTGTGGGTTACGTAAGGGGTTCTTTTTTTTGGGACAGTTCACTTTTTTCGGCGCTGCCGCAAGGCAGTCTCCGGTTGTGTTGTACAATTAATTGGGACATTCATTTTTGCCGATATAAAAAAGGCATTGTAATCAACAAAAATTCCAGATTAAGGAGGTGGACTCGAAATCCACCGGGTTTATCCCGCGCAGGTTCAAATCTTGCTCTCAGCGTGGGGCTCATCTTTTTTTCGGAGCGGCCGAAGAAAGGAATGCAAGGAGGATGCGCCGTTGCCGGGAATTGAACCCGGGTCTTCTACGTGACAAGCAGGAATACTGACCACTGTACTACAACGACCCAATCACGACCGGTTGGTGGATCTTTCTTGTGGGTGATGGGTTTTGAATTGTGGGTGAAGAGTGTTTGAATGGAAATATTGTGTTGGTGTTGTTGTTGATGTCGATGGGAGGTTGTTGGTGTGGATATGGGTGATGGATGTTGATGGTCGAAGATGAAAGTGTTGATAAAGAGATAAAATGCGATGTGATGTGTTTTGAAACCGATAGTTATGAAGTGTGGCTTGTGATTGTATTGTAACCAAATGTTTTTATTGCGATGACTTTATAGGGTTCCAAATGTTGCGATTCAAATCATATCAATTACATTCGTTCAAATCCCGTTTTCCTTGTCGTTGAGATGTAGCGAAACATTATTGTATTGACTAAGTTCCCCAGTGTGTAGTTCCTAAGTCGATCAAATCTGAGTTCAATCTCATCAAGATATATCTGTCTTCGTCGTTTTCGTTTTCGTCGTTGGTGTAGTTCTTGAGGCTGCACTTAATTCCGGGCTCTCTTTGTCTTGGGTGTGTTTGTTGGCGTTGATCGCTTTCTCCTGTTGGGCACTGGTGGGTGTGGAGGTGATGGCTCGTCAGAGAGGGATTCGAAAGCGTTCTGAGGGATTTGTTGGGGAGGGATGAGTGGGGAAGCGTCCGAACCGGATGGTGCTCCAAATGGGTTCGTAGATGGGGGTAAAGGTGGCAGAGGTGTGATGGATGGTTGAAACGGATTCTTATCCGAGGCTGAATACTTCCAGCCGCCACTTAATCCGTTCTTCGCACACGTTGGGAGACGACCAGAAGTTCTGTAGAAACGGTCTGAGACACGAGAGTATACAACTGAAATCTTATTTCAACAAGATTGTTCTTTACAACGATTCCCAGCCTTTTATACTCTCAGCCCAGAGCTTCTAGAAAACTCCCAGCCCATCTCCTAACCTTACAAATACTAGCTATCATCTAGCTCTCCCCAAAACGTCTCTATCATTTCTCAGCTCAGCCCTTCTAGCCAGAGCTCCGACTAACCCTTTATAACCCTTGATAACCTCTAGACTAAGGACCCAGACTGAAGCTCCTTTCAGTCTGACTCCCGACTCTCTACCCAAACTCTCAGCCATCTGAGATCTGACACTGAATATACTGAACCTGGTTCGAACTCTTTTCGTTACGTTTCAGCCTCTCATTGAGCATCATGTAACTACCCCATTCCCAGTCAGTCCGCGACTACCTGGAACTCTCAGACTGTAACCTCTGTTTTCCGCCTAGATCTTCGCCTACTAAGTCAGCCGTTTCACTCCTCCCCCCTTAGAGAGAGATCGCTGACCCAGCGATGTTGTGTACACTAAGTTCGTATTGCACGACTTCACCAGAACTGCCAAGTGACTTAACTCGCTTATTCCGAGAATACCTCTGATATAGCTGTAAGCAATATTCTCCGACGTTTTCCGTAACAACTTCCCGATTGCGACTTGAGCTGAATGTTGGTTTCTGCTTATGGTTACTTCTGCCGCTGTGACATCCCATCCCAGCCCGTTCACACATAAACCCAACCCTGTTCAATAGACTTCACAGCCCACACTGAAAATCACACAGTCTCAGCTCCAGTCAAACTGTAATTTTCACAAGTGTTTTTACACACCCAGCATGTTAATTGTTTTCCAGAAATTCCCTTTTACCCCCACTTGATCCATTCACTGTTCTTTTCCTTTTTCTTCCAAAAACAAAATAAAATTCAAACACCCAAATACCAACAGAAAATCATATTTCACTCTTGATCCTTTTTTTTTTTTTTTTTTAAATATATTCAACTCAGGCTTTTCTGAGTTTCACATTTCTGGATCCCCCTGAACTTCCAGGAGGTTTCCTTTTCTTTCCTTCTGGTTCACTGTCTCCGCCTGGCTCATTGTCGACCCAATCCCCATCGTAATCCGTTGGTTCTGCCTCGTCTTCGGCTGCCTCGAATTTTCTCAGGGGCAGAGATAGGACTTTACGGTTACGGTCACCGTACCGGACCGTAACCACCGTAACCGGACCGTAACCGGAGTACAAATTTACTCTGACCGTAATTGACCGTAAAATTCCGTAAAATTCCGTAAAAATCCGTAAATTTCCGTAAAAATCCGTAAATGACCGTAAATTTCCGTAAATGACCGTAAATTTCCGTAAATGACCGTAAATGACCGTAAATTAGTAAAAATTTACGGTTACGGGACCTTTTTACGGCCGTATTACGGTGACCGTAACCCGACCGTAACCGGACCGGACCGGAGGCGGACCAAAAAATCGGCCCAAGTCCTATCTCTGCTCAGGGGGCCCACGGTCCGCTTTGCCTTCATATACACTCCCCGAGTATAATCCGACCCCAACTTGAAGCCCAAGGCGCAGAGTTTGCAGGTTTCCGAGTGTATCACCATTGGTGGCCCTGTTTCAGCTGGTACCCACATTCTCCGCCAGTCTCGTTTTCCTCATCCACTTCCAGACTGACACTCAGCCACACCCGATCCCGACACCCGATATTCGTGCACACCCAGTGCCGTTGGCAGTCTTCTCCGGTCGGCTGACAGTCTCTGCTCGAGGTCCGACAAAACACGCAGGTGTGTTTTTCCCCCTCTTCTTGCTTTGGTTCTCCGCCTCCTCTTCCCGACCTGGCCTCCACCATGCTCCTCAGAAGCTCGACTTGTCCTTGGAGTTGCTGGTTCCGCACTTGCTCCTCCCGCAGCTTGTCTTCGACCCCGTCGAGCTTTTGTCGCATTTCCTCATCCGCTCCTTCCATCATCATCTTTTCCGCCTCCCTTTTCGCCGCGTCCGCTGAGGTTTCCGCCATCGCCAATTTTACGCTGAGGGCCTCGTTTTCCGCCAAATATTTCTCCCGATCGTTGAGCAACCGGGTGCGTTCAGCCTCCCAGCTATCTCTTTCCGCCTGAAATCCCCCCTCTTCTTCCAGCTCGGCGATCTTTTTTTCCAACCTCTCCTTCTCTTCTCCCCATTCCTGTTGTTCCCTTTCCTGGATTTTCTCCATCCTTTTTTCCTCTGCCATATACTGCTCCAGCATCCCTTGCAGCTTTTCCACCACTCCTGTCACCTTCCCAGCGTTATCCTTGATCTCCTCCAAAAGTGCCTGGGCTCCTGCCTTGAATTCCACCATTTTTTTCTCCACAAAAAAAGTCGTCCCGAAACGTCCTCTGTCCTTTGTCTTGCGTTCGTCCTGTGTTTGCGCTCCGTTTGCTCTGTACACTCTCAAACTCGAAAAAACCAGAACTAGTCCATGGGAGACTTTTGACGTAAATACTCCTGCAGCACTTGCTGCGCATTACCCAAGTGATGGGACGGGAGCCACTGGTCCTCTTCCGATCCGTATCCTTCCCAGGAAACCAAGTACTCTGTCACATTCTTCTTTTTTCGCCGTTTGGTTCGATGTGTCTTGATCTTTTCGACGATATATTCCTCGACTCCTTCCAACACCACTGGATCTGGAGGTGGAGAAATAACCCTGGCTGGAAACTCCTTTGATCCATCTTCAAAAGCTTTTAGTTTGGAAACATGAAAAACATCATGTATTTTCCAGTGATTAGGAAGTTCCAACCTGTAAGTTACTGATGTCACAATATCAATAATTCTAAAAGGTCCACAAAACTTAGATACCAACTTCCGGCCCATCATTGGCGGTAAGGGTAAATCAGCTGTCGATAAAAAGACATACTGATTTAATGCAAAACTTGCATCCCTCCGCCCTCGGTTTGCGACAGCCCTCTGTCGCTGTTGGCTTTTCAAAATCGCTTTCCGAGCCAGCTGTAAACTTTTAGCCCAAACTGTCCACCATTCATCTGAAACTGGAGCTGAGTCTAACAAATCCTGAGGAGATCTGGGATGTTGCCCATAAACCAAATAAAAAGGTGTAAAACCTGTAGATGAATGAACGGATGAGTTATAAGCAAACTCAGCCGCCACTAATTTAGTGTCCCAATCACCCCTTATGGTCGAAATATAAATCCGCAACATATCTCCGACTACTCGATTTGCTCTTTCAGTCATTCCATCAGTTTCAGGGTGATATCCAGAGGACATAGCTAAACGAGTCCCCGCTAATTCCCACAGTTTTCGCCAAAACTGGCCTGTAAAACGAGTATCTCGATCGGAAATAATAGCCTCTGGCAACCCATGATGTCTAAAAATTGTATCAAAGAAAATTTCGGCTACCCCACTAGCTGTAACTGCAGTAGTGGTGGCTACCAAGTGAATCATTCGACTAAAACGATCAACCATAACCACTAAATAATCATGACCCTTCTGTGTCATAGGTAAAGGTCCCACAAAATCCAAACAAACTTCTTTCCAGCGTTCGTCTGGAAATGGAATTGGCTGATATAACCCCAATGGTTTTTGAGTGCTAGACTTGTTTTTCTGACAGCCAACACAAGTTCTAACATATCGTTCGACATCCTCAGTACATCTAGGCCAATAATATCGTTTTCGAACATTTGCGACAGTTTTGTGTCGCCCAAAATGTCCAGCCTGATCATGACATTCCGCCAACACTGTTTGTCGAATCTCCTTTTTCTTTGGAATATACCAAAACCATTTGTCTTTCAGACTATACCACAATTTTGTGCCATCCCACCTATAACGCGGATCTTTTTCACCAGCTTCCCAATTAGCAATGACTTCTTTGCAATGTTCATCCTCTTGATATGCAAGTCTAACCTGTTCCTGAAAAACTACGCCTGATAGTGAAGCTTGTGGGTGACGCAATAGTGGTCGGCTGTGTTGATTGGATTCGTGATAACTTGCTGGCTAACGCAAGTATACTTGTGGGGTTTGTTGATTTAGACAACTCTCTAGCTAGCGCGGTTGTGAACGCTACTAGAGCACTTGGGTTGGGAAGTGATTGCGTCAGGCAAACACTTAACACACACACACACAAACACACACACAAGCGGGAACACACCAATCCCACGAATCCCGAGTTCTTACAAAATAAAGTGAACGTCAAAACAACGAGTGGGCCTCTTAAGTACCCCTAAGTGTAGTACGCTGACGCATGCCCCAAACTCTGGGTCTAATCTGTCTTACTCGTGAACCCACATGCGTCAGCCACCCTCGGCTCTATCCCAAACTACCTCGTGAGCGCTAAAAGACTAACATACGCCCCCCCCGCAAAAAGTGGGCGCCCACGCACACCAAACACAAAGAAAAACAAAAATACAAAAACACAAACACAAAACTCACCCACTCCCATACCCACACCCAACTGTCTTGGACCTGTCTCTTGCTCTGACGTCTCTGACAGCTGCTGCACGCACACACTTGGTCGACGATAACTCCTTTTCCCTCCTCCTTAACGCTGTTCCGGCGCTTGCGCTTGCTGATTAGCACGCTGCTCCTGCGCATGCGCTTGCTGCACTGCACGATACCGGACACAGGGATCAAATGCGGCAGCCACCCTCTTGGACTTTAGGAATGGCAGATCCCTTGTGATGCCGGACACCTTGAGCTGCCGCTTCACACACATGTTGCAGTGTGGCAACTTCTCGTGCTCAGCCGGGAACGGAGGGATTTCTTCGAACGTCGAGCGTGTCAGCGTCAACATATGGGCAGGTAGAGAGAATGGGGAGACGGTGGCGATGGACTTGTTGTCCACTTCCGCGACTTTTTGGACCGCCGTGACGATGCGCCCCAGCATCGAGTATGCCAACCAGTGAGCATCACACACGAGGTGATACCCACAAGGAAGGACGGAATACTTCTTCTGCGTCAGCCGCTGAGCACTTGCCTGCATTGGGCTTCTCCCGCACCAAATGCACATGGGCAACTCGTGAAAGTGCCGGTTGCCGCGGTAATTTTGCAAGGCTCGGTCCCTGGGGTTAGTATATTGGACCTTCGGCCATTTCTCTGACGCAGTGATGGGGCCAATCTCGCAATAATTGCGGCGGGTGTATCGGCAGCCATTATGTTTGTCGGAAAGAAAGATATAAACAACGGTTTGTGCGTCTTTAGACTCTTTTTCACTCAGGAGCTCGCTCCGTTTACACAAACACTAGGGCAAAATGGTTCGAGGGCTGCGCTTATAAGGCTGGGTGACTCGTACACTTTCCTCGTTGGGTTATTGGGGTGAGACACCAACGTTTTGCTCGGTTGGAGTCTCGTCAAGACCACCTCAACACGTCACTTGATAGGGGTTTTCTCGGAACAACCACACTATCTCGAATGTGACATCGTTTGCCCGGTTTCTAAAGTACTACTGAAGCTACACTTACTGCGCCAGCCAAATAACTTAGGCACCTAACGCATTAAAGTTAAAGAGTTGGTTTGGAAGTCGACAGAGTTTTTCTAAGGTATCCTTTTTCGCGCCCCCTTGCTATAAGGAGTTCCACCTTAGCCATCAAACACTCTGCTTCCCTATTCTCTTCCTTTCTGCAACTCTTTTCTTTCTTTCTCTTTAAATGCGCGAAGTATATCTGGTGCGTTAACCAGATTAGCTTCAGGTTCCCAAGTAGCGTCAAGTAGATCGTATCCTTTCCACAGCACTAGGTATTCACGATTGCGTTTACCTCTAGCCCTTAGGATATTTTCGACCTCATACTCTACTTCGCTACCAATCAACTCTCCTTCTGGAGGTTGTATCTGCCTGCTGTTATCACTCGAGGCGTGATAACGCTTGAACTTAGAAACATGAAACACTGGGTGAATGAGCCATGTTTCCGGAAGTTGAACTCTGTAAGCCACCTTTGATATTTTCTCCACAATTTCAAAGGGACCCACAAATCGACGGCGCAGTTTGGGACTCACTTTGTTCAAAGCAGCCAACGGAATAAAACGGCTTTTTATCAGGACTTTATCCCCTTTCTCAAAAGCAATATCTTTCCTCTTCTTGTTTGCACTCACACACATTCTGTGTTGTGCTCTAGAGTAATATGCTTTTGCGGTATCTAAGTCCTGTGCCATCCGTGCTACCATAGTCTTAACTGCTTCCACTTGAAATTGCGTTACCGTCCCACCAATGTTTGGTGTTTCTGGATGGTACCCATACATCAAGTATGCAGGTGCGAACCCTGTACTCGCATTCACTGCATTGTTTGCTGCAAACTCTGCTGTAGGTAAATACTCAACCCACTTATGGGGATACCTCTCAGCATATGGCCTTAGAAAATTTTCCAGAGTACGTATGGTAACCTCACTCTGCCCATCCGTCTGAGGGTGGTAAGCTGTACTCATACGAATCTCTGTACCCAGAGCTTTAAAAAGCGTCTGCCAGAACTTGCTGGTAAAGCGAGGGTCTCGATCAGACACAATCACTTTAGGTAGGCCATGGTTGCGGTAAACATGTTCGATAAAAAGTTGGGCGTATCCTGCAGCGGTAATCTCTTTAGTACATGGGGCGAAATGCACAAACTTGGTAAGTCTATCGACAAAGACAGCTACAGCACTAAACCCATTGGATGCTGGTAGATCTGTCACCAAGTCAGTGGTAATCTGCTCCCACTTCCGCTCAGGTATTGGCAGGGGTTGAAGTAAGCCCATAGGCTTCTGTGTGTCAGCCTTTATTTGTTGGCACACAGGGCATTCGCGCACAAATGCCTTCAACTCATTCATCCACCCCTTCCACCAATATCGCCGCGCTAGGATTTCTCCTGTTCGCGCTGGTCCTGTATGGCCTGCTGAAGGTGTCTCATGGCACTCCTTCATGATCTTATTGCGCTGGCCTTTAGGAACCACCACTTTCTCGACTAATCCTCTCTTTGGGACCGTCCAGAGTATTCCCTCTCTGAGGAAATATCCCTCAACTTCCTCGCCACTCTCAAGCTTCCGCAATATCTTCACCAAGGAGTTATCAGCTTGGAGGGCTTGTTTCCACTCGTCTTGGCTTGCTTGATGCACTTGCCAAGTGGAAATGTTCATCGCAGTTTCCACGGGCTTAGGAACACTGCGGGAGAGAGCATCTGCTAACACATTAGCCTTGCCTTTGATATAGGAGATCTTGGGGTTGATCGAAGTCAGGTACCCCGCCTCAAGCCATCTTGCTTGGGTTCTAGAAAGGTTCCTCTGCGACAGAATATGCGTCAGAGGTTGGTGGTCAGTGAACACTGTTACTCCACCCGCACAACCTTCTAGATAATGTCTCCACTGCACCATCGCATAACATATTGCACACAACTCTTTGTCGTATGGTGCATAGTTAAGCTCGGCAGGCTTGAATCTACGTGAGAGGTAAGCTATTGGCTGTAGCCCCTCTCCATGATCCTGTGTTAACACGGCACCGATGGCCTCATTCGACGCATCAGTGATCACAGTGTAAGGCAGTGACGCATCTGGAAAAATAAGGACGGGAGCTTGACTTAAACGCTTTTTCAGTTCATTGAATGCGCCACGCTCAACCTGTCCCCATCTCCAGGGATGGTCTTTTTTCACTAAGTCATGGAGTGGTCCAGCAACATGTGCAAACTGGGGAATGAATTTCCTGTAGTATGAAACCATTCCAAGGAAACTACGTACATCGCTAACACTCTGTAGTTCCTTCCACTCCTTCACTGCCTTCACTTTTTGTTCCTGTGGTTCTAACCCACTTCCGCTAATGCGGTAGCCAAGATAGTCTACTGTTGCGACAGCCAGCTCACTTTTACTTGCCTTAGCAAAAAGCTGATATTCTGCTAGTCGCGACAGGACTTTCTCTAAGTGTTCGGCATGCTGTTCCATATTTTCAGAGAAGATGAGTATGTCATCGATAAAGACAACAACAAAATCATCTAAAAACTCTGCGAGTAGGTCTTGCACTAGAGTTTGGAATTGCGCTGGGCAATTGGTTAGCCCAAAAGGCGCTACCAAAAACTCAAAGTGACCGTATCTCGTGCGGAACGCTGTTTTATCTGTATCAGATGGCCTTACTGGAAATTGCCAATAGCCTGATCGCAGATCTAACTTTGAGAACACTTTGGCTTTGAACACTCTATCCATCAATTCTTCTGGCAGGGGTAAAGGATATCGGTTTTTCACCGTCACCTTATTAATCCACCTGTAATCCACACACATCCTTAAGCCTCCATCCTTTTTTGGTACAAACAGGATTGGCGCGCCCCAAGGGGACTCGGATGGTTTGATTTTCTTCTGTTCCAGAAGGTAGTCCACTTGTGCTTTCACTTCATCCAGCTCTGCTGGTGAAAGCTTGTATATTGGACGATGGATAGGTGTTGGATCCTCCAGGTCTATCTTAAATTCATGACCTTTTCTCTTCGGAGGGATCCCTGGGGGTAAATCACGAGGGAACACACCACGGTGTGTTTCTACCACCTTTTTAATTTCGGCAGGGGTGTCTGAACGAATAAGTTTACCAATCTCATCCTCAGTGTTGAATGGCTGTGTTCGCTCTATTGCGTCAGGCAATTCATGTTGGCCTAAAGCTTTCTCTTCAGATTCTTGCACTACAACCATGAATGCTGTCTCTGTTTTGAGATGACGCATCATTCGTTTAGCTGAACACTCAGTCACTGGCACTTCTTGCAGTATCGACTGTACTTTTCGTTCAGGTTCAATACTCTCTTGGGTTGGATGACGCAACGGGAGATGAAACACTTGGCTGTTTTTGCAAACTGAAATCTCATTTTGCTGAAAGTCTATGCGGGGGTTTTCTTTCTGCAACCAAGGCATGCCCAATATTAGGTCATAACCAAGGTCTGGGAACAGATCCGCTTTCATTTTGCACTTCAGCCCTCCTATCTTTACTCGGAGGTTGTTACAGCTGCCAGCCAGTTCTTTAATATCTCCGTTTGCCAACATTGCTCTCTTGGAGCTTGGTGTAATCGACAACCCGAGATCACGCGCTACCTTATCATTGATATAGTTTGCGGTACTTCCACAATCAATGAATGCATAAAGGTCCGTGGTCTTGATCCGTGCTTTTACTTCGTACCCTCTCACAGGCACTTCTTGAATTTTTAACAGAGGGCATGTGTCACCCTTGGTTGACGAAGTTGATCGAACTTCTGACACATTAACTCGCTCTGTGGTAGACCGCTGGGTTGTTTCTGACCCACTATCGTCTACGTCTGCAGGCAGGGACTCCTGTAGACTACTCTGCGACTCCAATGAGCCCACAGATTCACTAACAGAGGGAAGAGATGCAGATGACGCATGAGGCGCGTCCATCTCATCCGGTGTGCTTTCCTTCTGTTCATTGTTCCAATCGCAGTTGTCATGTGCCGATTGGGTAGATGTGGAGAGTGTCTCTGTTCTCTCTTCACGCGGTGTACTAGTCCGCTCCTCAGGTTTTCCGCTGTGAGTACTTTTAACCTTTTTCGAGGCACCTACTTTTGATCTATGCTTCCTACGCCGCCTACGAACTCTATTTCGCTTACGACGTTTGCGTCGGCCAGGCTCAGACGAAGCAGTTTCCTGCCTGGCGGTCAGTTTAACATTTTTTTTTACATCGGGGAGGTTTTTCACCTCCTCCAATCTAGGACATTGCCTCACAGGGTGACCCTTCTTTCCACAAAGATAACAATTATATCCCCCTCCCCCCTGGGGGTTCTGTCTTCCCTGATTGGCTTGTCCTCTTCCACGGTTACCACCACCGCGTCCACGTCCACCACCACCACGTCCTCCTCCTCGTCCTTGTTGCTGTTGCTGCTGCTGTTGTACTCCTGCGGCAGCTTGTGGTGGTGCTTGGGCTGGTGGTGTAGGGTTCTGCTGCTGCTGACCCTGATTCTGGCCTTTTTTCTTTCTTCCACCACGCCAGACTCCTTTCTTTTTCGGATTGGTCTGCCCTCCTTGGCCTTGTGTTCCAACTCCAAGGGCTTCCAATCGTTCGGCGGATATGATGGCAGCCTCGACATCTCGAGGTACCGTTGCAGCGACTAACTTCTGAACTTCACTCTTAAGTCCATCCACGAAGAGCAAATACTGGTGATCCTCTTCGAGGTCTGGAATCCTCAAGACTAACCGCTGAAACTCTTTAACGAACTGTTTCACGGTTCCAGTCTGCTTGAGTTTGTGGAGGTCACGCCACGCTTCATCTCGATCACTAGAGAATTCGAAAGCTGTAGCTAAGCCATCCATGAAGTCCATCCAGTCACGGAAGGGTGGTCTTTCACCTCGGTGAATTTTCAACTCTTGCATCGTTAACCAATCCGAGGCAGCCCCATAAAGGTTAGTGGCCATAATCGATTGCCACTGTGCTTCATGCACTCCGCAGGTTCTCAAGTACCGCGTCATGAGCACTTGCCATTTACGGGCTTTTGGTTCTCCACTTCCGTTAAATGCGCGAGGCATTTGCAACTTGACGGTGCTAGGCAACCACTGTCCTTGCCTAGGAGGTCCTGGGCCTGCCGGTCCAGCGCCACCTCCACCTCCACCTCCATCAGGAGGTCCACCGGGAGGTCCACCGCCTCCACCATCTCCACCGCCGCCACCACCTCCTCCGCCATCAGGCGCACCTGGAATGCGGGAAGGTGGGCGGTTTCGTCTGTCGCGGTAATCATCACCGCCATCATCATCTGGGTCGTCATCACCAGGGTCTCCAAAGTTTCCACGCATACGCGGAACTCGACTGGGTCCACCAGTAGACTCATATGAACCAAGTGCAGCAAAGGGATTATTTTCTACCCTTGCTCCCAAAGCACTTAACCCAAGTCCCAATCTTCCAGTACGTGTGGGGATCTGCATGGGTTCTTTTCCTTTCTCTTCTCTGACCTGTGCCTTAGCACGCTCAAGGTCAATTTGATATAACACTTCTGCTGAGGAGAGAACTCTTGGGTTAATTCGTGTGGGTCTACGTGATCCATCGGCAGAGTCGGGTTCTGAGATGCGTACTCCAGGCTGAGCTCTTGTACTTGGAGGTATCAACTGAGGGAATGTGAAATCAGCGTCTGGTGCGCTATCCACTGCAGTGCATGGTGGTGCTTCTGCAGCAACAATTTCACCCTCCTCGACCTGTACTGCTGGAGGAGCCGGTATTGTTGAGGTTCCTGCCCCAACCATTCCTACCGCGAAGCTCTGGTCTAGTGGCGGCCATGATGCAGCCAACTGCTTTACTGATTTCTTCGGCAGCGGCATCCCAAAGGCTGAGTCCTCAGGCTCAGGGGAAGTTGATTCTTCACGCTCTGGTGATACTGCTCGAGCATCACTTCCACTTTGGGCACTCTGGCTTCCGCCACTCACATCCTCCATGCTTCGTTCCAGGCCAGATAATCTTAAGGCAACCACATCAGCTGCATCTTGCTGCTGATCCCAGGTTTTGGATGCCTTTTTCTCCAAGGCAATCAAATCTTTTTGAATTGCTACTCTTGAGCTCTGCAAACGCTTCACCTCAGCACCTTGTTTATGCAAGGACTCCCGAAACAATTCTAGAGTCCGTTCGACTTTTTCATTGGAATCCGCAACAGTTCCTAATAAGCCTTCAATTCTCCGCCCTTGAACAAGGGATAACTCGGAGAGTTGTTTTAACTGAAGTGCTGAGGCTTCAGTTGCTTCTTTTAGGTCAGCAAAACGAGAGTCCGCTAGAATGTCTGCGGCATCCATTCTCCTCGTTATTGCATCCACAGAAGCTTTGATCTCGGCTCTTTCTTTCCTATGGTCGATATCTTGGCGTAATAGCCTCTGCTCGTATCGACTATGTTGAGCCGCTACTGAATCCAGCTTCTGCTGTTGCGACACCACCGCATGCTGTGTGGCCTCAACCTGTTGCGCATGCTGGTGCTGTGTTTCCAGCGCCTGCCCGATCACCTCTGATGCGCCAGCCAGTTGGTTCGACACAGAGGCCTCAGTATGGGCTAGCCTCTGCCCCAGTGTCTGGTCAACTTGCTGCAGGTGACCCCTTAGCCCGTGGGCTAAATCGTCCACACGGTCATGGACCGCGTCCACATCCTCTCTTAAGGCTTCCGCATCAGCTCCCATGTCTATGTCGACAGCTGCTTGCTGGACATTGTGGATGTTCTGGACGTTTATTTGTTGATACACAACATTGGGTGCGTCAGGCAATTCCTCATCGAACTCAGGTTCAATCCCTGGCTCTTCGACTTGAGGCTCGCGCACTGCCAATGCGTGTTCACGGTCAGCCATGGTCTCTCAGCCACTATTTGGGAGTACTCAACAACCACGGTTGGAGTTTCTCTCTACCAAACAAACAAACAAAAACGTTTGTTGCGCCACGTTCACAAGTTTCGATCTCAAGAACTTAAAGTTCTTGCCTAGCTCCGAAACCAATTGATAGTGAAGCTTGTGGGTGACGCAATAGTGGTCGGCTGTGTTGATTGGATTCGTGATAACTTGCTGGCTAACGCAAGTATACTTGTGGGGTTTGTTGATTTAGACAACTCTCTAGCTAGCGCGGTTGTGAACGCTACTAGAGCACTTGGGTTGGGAAGTGATTGCGTCAGGCAAACACTTAACACACACACACACAAACACACACACAAGCGGGAACACACCAATCCCACGAATCCCGAGTTCTTACAAAATAAAGTGAACGTCAAAACAACGAGTGGGCCTCTTAAGTACCCCTAAGTGTAGTACGCTGACGCATGCCCCAAACTCTGGGTCTAATCTGTCTTACTCGTGAACCCACATGCGTCAGCCACCCTCGGCTCTATCCCAAACTACCTCGTGAGCGCTAAAAGACTAACAACGCCTGCTCGGACTTTTGCCACAGCGTTTAATTCCATTTCCGACCTTCGACTTAATGCATCTGCAACTGTATTTTCTTTTCCAGGTTTGTATTTAATCTCAAAATCAAACTCCTGTAAAGTTTCCATCCACCTAGCCTGTCTACTGGATAATTTAGGCTGCGTCTGAATATATTTCAGCGGAGCGTGGTCCGTGTGAACCACAAATTTCCTCGCCCCCAAATAATGTCGCCAAGTTTTCAAACAATAGACTATCGCATACAGTTCTTTTTCGTGTGTCGGATAATTCCTTTCAGCTGAATTTAATTTCCGACTTTCAAACGCGGCTAGTTGTTGCCCCTGACCTTGATCTTGCGTCAAAACTCCTCCAATAGCAAAATCCGATGCGTCTGTAGTTACTTCAAAACTCAACTCCGGATCTGGAATTATCAACACAGGTGCCTCCTGCATGCTCTTTTTTAGCGTCTGAAACGCTTTCTCCTGACTTTCAGTCCACTGCCATTTAACTTCCTTCCTTGTTAGTTCATGTAACGGCGTTGCAATCCCAGAGTATCCCTTAATAAATTTCCGATAATAATTCGCTAAACCCAAAAACGACCTAATATCCCGAACTGTCTGAGGTTGTGCCCACTCCTGAATGGCTAAAACTTTCTTAGGTACCACGGAGAGTCCCTCTCTTCCGACTATGTGTCCCAAAAATTCGACTTCTGTCATCCCCAAATCACATTTGTCCGGTGAAACGTAAAGTTTGTGTTTTTCGAGTAGCTGAAACACTTGTCTAAGATGTTCCTTATGCTCTTCCCAGTTCCGACTGTAAACTAAGATATCATCGAGATAAACTATAACAAACTTATCCAGATGTGGTCGAAAAACATCGTTCATCACATTCATAAAAGTTGCTGGTGCATTTGTCAACCCCATTGGCATAACTGTGTATTCGTAAGATCCATATCTAGTTCGAAAAGCAGTTTTCGCCCAATCCTTTTTTGCCATCCTGACTTGATAATATCCCGAACACAAATCTATTTTCGAGAAGTATTTTGCGCCATGAAGCTGATCTATCGGTTCATCTATTCTTGGAATCGGGTAAGCGTTTTTCACCGTCACCTTATTCAATGCCCGATAATCTACGCACATACGTAGTTTCCCATTTTTCTTCGGTACAAAAATTACCGGTGCTCCCCAAGGTGATCTACTCGGTCGAATAAACCCTTTTTCCGACATGGCTGCAATCTGAGTTTTCAGTTCTGCCATTTCCTTGATGCCTAATCGATAAGGTGCTTTACTTTGTGGAACCGTGCCTGGTTCCAACTGGATCGTGTGCTCGATACCTCTGGAAGGGGGTATCTCACTGGGTAATTCTTCCACAAAAGTATTAGGAAATTCCTGTCTGATTTCTGCTGCAAGTTCAGCTTGTCTGGAAACATTTTGTTCAGAGTCAGTTCTGTTCAAACATGTTTCAAACACCATCAGCACATACTGTTCCTCTTCCTCCTCTCCGGGGTTTGCCGGAGGAATCAAATGTTCTTTCAGCCCGTCTGAAACTACTACCTCATTTGTTCGAAAATCAACCCGGGGATTATGCTTAGCCAGCCAAGTTTTTCCCAATATAGCATCATACTTAGCAAGAGACATTTCATGAAAAATCTCCCTACTAGCAAAATCTCCAAATCTGAGAGTAGCCCTGATCTTCCCTTTAGATTCTAAGGTACTTCCCCCAGCCAGGCTAACTTTTTCTTCTTGTTTTTCTAATTCCAGTTTATTTTTCTCGCAAAATTTTCGAGCTAAAAAGCAATCAGTTGCTCCACAATCTATTAATATCTCAGCTGCAAAACCTGAGATTTCCCCTTTCGCAGTAATCAGTTGTCTAGTTCGGTTATCAGTTTCAGCCACTGCTAGAAATCCGAACTTAGTCATGTCTAAATCTGTCCCATCAAATGAATGGACTTCTAGGTTATCTAGGTTATCAGGTCTAGTCGGTTCCTTGGACGTTTCTTGCAACGAAAAATCCCTCGAACTCCTTGAATTCCTCGAACTCGCAGGCTTCCCCTTAACTTCACACCCTGCGAGTTTACCTAACATACTCATTTTCGCGAGGGGCATTCTCGAGCGTAATGCCCTCGACGCCCACACTTGTAACACTTCACCTCTCCGTCTGCTTTTTCTTTCTTCCAGACTGGCTTATTTCTTTCTCTCTCTTTATCACCTCGCTGTCTCTGCTGTCTCTGTTGTCGCCTCCTTCCGACGTAGTCCAACTCCATGTGATCCGATCTGCGATTTCCGCCGCCGCCGCCGCGATCTCGATTCAAGATCGAATTCCCGGATTGAGCTCCTCCCCACCTTTCCGCCACTCGAATAGCTTCATCCAAGGTCTTGGGGTTTTGGAGGTCGGTCTCGATGCCAACCCTCCCTCGCAAACCATCGACGAACTTGTGTATTTTCTCGCCCTCTGATGCGTCGGAAATATACAACATCAGCTGTCTAAAGCGATGCGTGTATTCCCGCACAGACATTCCGCCTTGGCGTAAATTCGCCCATTCTGTCCGTGTGCGGCGCAAAAAATGCGGTTCCCCGAACTGGTTCTTCAGCTCCTCGCAGAAGTCCTCATGTTAGACTTGGGGGTGCAAGTCTAAGAAGAGCTAAAAACTAAAACTTATGAGTCCATGACCTTGAAGCCCATTAATACCATGACCCCCAAGGATCCTAGCGTCCCCGCATGGTACCTAGGACAACCATCCTAGGTGGGCACCCGACATAGGTCTAGTCATCATGACTAGACCTGACTCACATGTCCACGTCAGCATGACTACGCATGACTGTACATGACTGTACATGACTGGACCTGACTGGATGTAGCTCTTAACATCCCTAACATACCTCCCCCCCTAATCAGTCTCCTCCTGGAGACTCCTTTCCGCACTTCTATATAGCCCATAGAATGATACAGAGTCCCACAACGAACCCCAACTCTTATCATTCAACTATATAAAGTGTTTCGATAACTTGGAGATGTTATCATAAGTGTATTCGTCAGAATAAGCCCCTACTCTGATATAGGTCATCCGAGTCCTTCTCATACACGGAGTGCTTCTCGGATCTACCAAGACCATACACTTCTCTACACTGGTGGCGAACCAATGTACATCAACTGAAGTCTCGCAACTTCATCTACTTCCATTTATATTCTCATTTTGAATGGATCCCATCTAGAGTTCAAAATAGAATATAGCGAGAAATTCAATTTAGTTCACTAGTTCATTGAAAATGAGATATGTTCTGAAACATGTCCTCACTTAACGAGAACTTGATCTCGTTCACAAGATCTGGAACTCTTTTCATATCGACACTCGATTATGAAGAAACATTACCCCACACAAGTCACGAACGAAGTCGCCTACTTCGACGTACCGGAATAGGGGGAATCAACGTTGATTTCTTTCTCTTCTGGTACTGCTCTACCAGCTCCCGAGCGTTCTCCAAATTCGCTTCAGGCTCCCAAGAGTTGTGCTCATGTGAGTATCCCGTCCACTTTACCAAGTATTGCGGAACTACTCGTCGACCGACCTTTACTTCACGGTAGTCGAGGAGGTCTTCTACCTCATACTCTAGTTCTTCCTGTATATCCACAGGTGGCGGAGGAGGTTGTGTCTTTCCATGCGACCAATACCTCTTAAGTAAAGAAGCATGAAAGACTGGATGAATAGGAAGCGAATCAGGCAATTCCAATCGGAACGCGACCTGTTCTGCCATCGGTTTTCGTTTTTGGACACCTTCCAAAACACGAAAAGGACCCAACCAACGTGGCAATAACTTCCTTGATCCAGGGTGTTTCAATTTGATATGTCGTGCATCCAGCAAGACCATATCGCCTACTTGAACATCAACTGAACACCTACGCACATCAGCATAAGTTTTCATCCGTTGCTGAGCACTTTCTAAACACCGCTTTGCTTTGACAATCGCCTCACGAATGTCCTCGGTCATCTTCTTCACCGCCGGTACTCCAATCTGTGTCCTTTGTCTACTCAGACCTCCAGGACCCATGACATTAGATGTCTTGGATGGAAGTTGTACCGTTAATGGTGTCCACGGATCTCTACCGTAGTTCAAGAAGAACGGTGTTTCACCAGTAGCCATCGACTTAGAGTTGTTCAATGCAAACTCTACCACTGGCAACAAGTCACTCCAATCTCTTTGACGAGGTCCTACGAAATGCCGTAAGGTATCTTCGAGGATCCTATTCATTGCTTCAGTCTGTCCATCACTCTGTGGATGAAAAGCTGTCGACAATGCTTGAGTGACCCCTAAGGTCTTACAAAGCTCTCTAAAGAACTTTGAAGTCCACCTAGGATCTCTATCGCTTACGAGGTGCTTAGGAAGACCGTGCAAACGGAAGACCTCAGTAACGAAGAGTTTCGCCGTTTGTACCGCATCACACGTAGTGTGCGTTGGTACGCATCGCACCATCTTTGTGAGTCGATCCACAAAAACTAAGATAGCGTCAAATGCTTCCGCTCCTGATTTAGGCAAATCAGTAATCAAATCCATTGAAACCGATTCCCATCGACCATCAGGAATACGTAAAGGTTGCAAAGGACCAGGCACCTTGCCGCGACGGTGTTTGTTCCTTTGACATGCATCGCATCCCTTTACAAAGTTTGCGATATCTCCCTCTACGCCAGGCCACCAAAAGTATTTTAAGACTGTTCTTTGGGTCTTGCGGATCCCAAAATGTCCTACATATACACTTGCATGGCTATCATGTAGGATATCTTCTCTAAGATTATCCCAATTTGGTACTACTACTCGTGCACCATTCCACCACAGGCCTGAGTGCTTTTGACAACCTGAAGCGGCGACATCTTCGGTTTCAAACCACTCATCCCTAGTGATCCCCTCAGTCAATCTCTCCTTTAGCATCGACGTACCGGGCCGGGGCGAGGACGGATCCCCATTCCAAGTTGGTCGTTTCTGGCCACCTCCCAGCTCCGAGAGTATTCCGATCTGCTGAGAATACGACGGATATCGTGACAAGGGGTCTGCCACGTTCGTCCGTCCCGGCCTGTATTCCCACTCGAACCGGAACCCCTGGAGGACTTCGAGCCAACGTGCCGACCTTCGAGAGAGAGTTTCCTGGGAATGGAAATATGTGTTAGGCTGGTGATCACACACCACCTTAAACACACGCACATCCAGGTAGCATCGCCACAACTTAAGAGCATGCACTACGGCGAACATTTCCTTGTCACCTATGCTCCAGTTAAGTTGGGCTCCTGATAACTTTCGACTTTCAAAAGCTATAGGATGTTCCTCTTGCAACAAGATTGCACCGATCGCATAATCCGAAGCATCTGCGATAACTTCAAAATCCTTTTCGAAGTTAGGCATTGCCAAACAAGGTGCATGTGTTAAATTCTCTTTAACACCATCAAAGCCTCTTTGACAATCCTCGGTCCAACTCCACTCTTTACCCTTCCTAAGTAACTTTGTGAGTGGGGCTACAAGCTTGCTGTAACCTTGCACAAATCTCCGGAAATAGTTAGAGAGCCCTAAAAATGAACGCAATTCCGCAACGTTCTTTGGGACTGGCCACTCTACTACTTTCTCTGTTTTCCTTTTGTCAGCGGAAATACCATCTTGATTTATAACAAATCCAAGATAGTGAAGCTCTTTCTTAAAGAAATCACATTTTGATCTCTTCAAGAACACTTTGTGCTCACGCAAGCGTTTCATCACCGCTCGCAAATGTTGCACATGTTCCTCCGGAGTTTTGCTGAATACAAGTATGTCGTCAAGGTAGATTAGAACCGACTTCCCAATCATACCCGAGAATACTTGATTCATCCAAGTCTGGAATACTGCAGGTGCATTCGTCAAGCCCATTGGAAGCACTTTGTATTCATACAGACCGAATGGGGTTTTGAAAGCAGTCTTCGGTTGGTCTGACTCCTTCACTCGAAGTTGCCAATACCCTGCTTTCAAATCTAAGGCCGAAAAGAACTTCGAACCTTGCAGTTGATCAAGGAGATCATCTATCCTTGGTAGTGGATACTGATTCCTGATCGTCAACTTATTTAAGCCTCTATAGTCGATACACATTCGTCGAGTACCATCTGGTTTGGGAACAAACAAGATTGGTGCACCCCACGGACTACAACTAGGCTTAATCAAACCCTTCTGCAGCATATCAGAGACTTGATCTTCAATCTCTTTTCTTTCACCCGGTGTGTAACGAAACATTGGTCTATGTACCGGTTTCGCTCCAGGGACAAGATCAATTGCTGCATCCTCTTCTCGAGATGGAGGGCATTCCGCCAACTCATCTGAGAATCTGTCTTTATACTCATCTAACAGACTTTCCAGCTCTGTTTGATATGAAGACACTCGAGGATTTTTGGGCAATTCGGGTACCCCAGATTCCTCCCCCTCAAAAGGGTTCGGGACCTCCCGAACTATAACCAGAAAAGGACATAACTCCGTATTACGGAGTTGTCTTCGAGCTTGGGCTATACTCAACAAGGGATTGATCCGTGCATTAGGCGGACTAGGGGCACGCACAACCAAATTAGGTCGTATCGTGAGTCGGTTTCCCCGTGTAGCTAGAACCGAAGCACTACCAGTAGAAAAATTCATCAGTACTCGGTGATTGCATAACCACACATCCCCGAGGTACAAATCAAAATGCTTTGTAGTGATGACTTGACACTCGATTTTCATCCGCAAGCCTTGCAAACGCAAGTTAATCGAGGTTATCCCTACGATATCCAATGGAGTTCCATCGGCCATTTCGATTTTGGTACCTTGCTTACATCTATAACTAAGCCCTGTGCTTTCGCAGAAATGCTTGGAGATATAAGCGTAGCCAGCGGCGCCAGAATCTAACAGAATCTGACCAGGGGAACCAGAAATCAAACCTTTGAACGACATTGACATTCTGAGATTACAATCCTCTCCTGGAATCGAGTTACCGGGTAACTCCGCTGTAGGTGGATCGTAATATATATCAACGGGCCAAAGAAGACCTGGTGCTTTACCGCTGCTAAGAGCAAACAATTTTGCTCCTTTTCGATATTGTGCAATCAATCGCATTTGATTGATTTCTTTTTGTCTAACTGCCATATTATGAGGGATTAAAAAATCGTTCGTCCAGGATCCATCCAAATATGGTGTCCCGCTACTGACGATGCAAGAAACTCTTGTCCAGTGCAAAACTTTTTACAAATCGCAAATCTTTCATCATTGGTAGATGAGTCAAAAGTGAACTCTCTACTTGCATTCTGCAAACGATGAAGTTCCGATTTTAAAAGTTGCATTCCAGAGATGCAATCGTTCTCCGGCACCTTCTCTTCTTTACTAGGCATAGGATCTTGGGCGTCCCCAATGGGATCGACGTCCAAATCATCCTCACCACATCGGATAGAGTCATCATTTCTGTCAACAGACATAACCTGGTCAGGGTCATTCTCCACAGAAATATCCGATTTGTTCTCGGGCTTCGTAATATCCGTATCCATCGGATCAAATATTACATCTTTCGGATCTGAGTTTTTCGATACCTCCTTTCGAGATAACCCAGATGCAAGAACTTCTATACTAGGAAGTTCTTTCCCGAAACAAGCGAGACTCTTCCGTACCTTTCCAGTATCACACACATGACCTGGAGAATAAGATGCTCCACATCTGAAACAAAGGTTCGCGGCCTTGCGCCGTTCCCACTCTTTCTGGGTAAGACCCGCAGGAAAAGATGTTTTACCAACTTTACTCTTACGAGTCTGTTGAGAACCACCACCAAATCTCGATGTAAAGCTCGGCATCATTCGGTTTTTCTTCCGATTAACCGGATACACCTTTCCTTTTTCCTCTTTTCGAGATCTCTTTGATCCAACGGTACTCTCCTCCTTTTCTTTGGCACCTTTTTCCAATACTGGGTATCGCTCATCATGCGATACTCCTTTTGCCAATACATGGGTACGGAATTCCTCATATGAAGTCCATTCATGACCCGAAGTATCAGTGGCAACCGCTTCCTTCAACACTCCATGGAGGTTGCGGTGTAAGAACCAAATTTTTGAAATACTATCAATTTTGGTCTTACGAAGAGTAAAATATGTGTCCATTTGGCGCACATATTCTCCAGTATTGCATCGCCGGTTAATGTGGTCTTTGAATGTGGACAGTTTTTGCGTCACCGCATATTCGGTGGCCAACTCACCAAAACTTCCATCATCCATAGCAACACACATTTCCTCCCAAGTCAGGTTTCCTCCAGAAATTTTCTCTTCCCCGACTCGAGCGATGAGGTGCTTGATTCCCTTGGGTCCTAAGAATGTTGGTCCAATCCGACCCCATTCTTCTCGAGGAACCCCCTCGGCAATCCAAAAGATCTCCAAAATGACCTTATGTTCTTTCCAAGGACATTGGCCATCAAATTTATCAGGTTTGGCCGTGGAAGACTTTTTACTTCCCGACCCTACAGAAGTACTACCTCTTCTGGTAGTCACTTCTCGTTCCCTCTCACGGTCATCGACCTCTTTACGGAACGCCTGATGTTCAGATTGCATTAAAGCAATCCGACTTTGGAGTTCTTCTACCGTTAAAGCGGTAATGTCCTCTTCACCAGAAGGGTCTGGTCTCGACATCTTAAAGAAGGCTAGTGATTAACCTGCATCGCAGGAAAATCAATCCAGCAGCAAAATTTTCCTCATGTATATTGGTTCTTATCAAAGTACCAACTATACATTGACATTCGTGGATCAAATTTGTATCTCAATACAAATCATCCCTATGAAAATTGACCTTGTATTCAGTGAAAATCATTCACTTTCGCAAATACAATCAATTTTCATTGAAGCTCATTTTGCTCAGGAAAATAATCGCTATTCATTCTCTCATTTTAGCGGATTAATTCTTCAACTCGATTTTATCGATCAACAATCATCTGTCTCCATTAGCGAATTACGACAAGTCCTATTCCTCAAGGCTCAAGAGAGCGTACCATACCATACGAACCACTAACAAAAGCCCTCAATTTTACACAGACCACTGCGCTAGCAAACCGATCCCGAAAGACCAGGGGTCTAGTGATTTCAAAGGGCAATAGTGGCTCTCCGTACAGCTAGGATAGGAGTGCCGAGTAACGCTCTTTAGACGTGAAAATTGCCGAATCGATTTAATCAAATATCCAAGATCAACACTAATAAAACTCAAGAGAAATGAACTTCCTTCCTCTTACTTCCCTCATCTCCTTTTATTGACCAAATAAAAGGTCTCCTTTTGTTATACCGACTCAAGCTCCCCTAGCACTTGAGTCCTTATACTCGTTCCACCATCTAAGAGAGTACTCTTAGTGGCTTCTCGCGAGCATATGGTATAACAACCTCTCTACTCTTAGTATCTTCAGGTGTTAACCCTGCCCATACAAAGTTAACCCCACCCTTTGGATAAAAGAGAAACTTTTATAGTTCAAAAACTATACTATCTTGAAGTCGCAACGTGTCGACGTTCAAAATGATTCTAAAACACCTAGAACCGACACGGACGACCTCAAAACACTCAAATTCCGACGCGAAACTTTAAAACGTCATAACTTTGCGCACACGCATCGGATTCACTCGCAACAAATTGCAACGGATGCATCTTGTTCCGTAGATGCTTTTAGACACCTTATATGTTCGATTCCGTGACGTATTTGGTCCGGAACGGGCCAAAACGTGTCGCTAATCGAACAGCTCCGATTTCCCTGCAGAAAATCCGCGCGCCGCAATAAGCAGTGCGACTCCACTTTCCACACGATAGGATGCTTGCCAAAGCTCCGAAACCAAGTTGTTAGACTTGGGGGTGCAAGTCTAAGAAGAGCTAAAAACTAAAACTTATGAGTCCATGACCTTGAAGCCCATTAATACCATGACCCCCAAGGATCCTAGCGTCCCCGCATGGTACCTAGGACAACCATCCTAGGTGGGCACCCGACATAGGTCTAGTCATCATGACTAGACCTGACTCACATGTCCACGTCAGCATGACTACGCATGACTGTACATGACTGTACATGACTGGACCTGACTGGATGTAGCTCTTAACATCCCTAACACCTCATATGTCGGCAAAGGTCGGCCTCCATCAGTCTCCGACTCCTCCACTCTTGTCCTCCACCATGTCGCGGCTGGCCCTCTCAGTAGAGATCCTGCCAGGCGGAGTTTCGAGACTCCATCTTCGACATGGGTGGCGTCAAAATGCACTCGGAGGCTGAACAACCAATCCTGGATAGGAGGGTCATTCTGCCTGCCTCCCCACAGATCAGGTCGGGCTGGCTTGCTTCTCAGGTCATTACCTCGACCACCACTTCCAGCCGCCGTTCCAGCCTGTGCTGCAGTTGCCGCCCCGATTGCAGTTCCCACCTTGTCGGTTAGTTGCTCCAAAATTGAGCTCCCCACAGCCTCATTCACCGCCGTGCTCAGCATTCCCGATACTTCTTCGACCACGCCTTGCACTCGGTTCAACCTCCCCATCACCTCCTCATACGCCGCCCTCAACTCAGCCACCTGTTGCTCCATCTCAGACTCAGATATCCTCGGTTAGGGTATTCCTCGGATAAGTGAATTCGGATACCCTGACTTTCTTCGACTGCCTGCTCTGATCGAGAAGTTCCACCGCCTCTCCTTCCTGATTTACCAGCGTGTCTGGTACCCTCTTCCTCTCTGGATCCCCGGTACACCTCCTCACGATCTGCCGCTCCTCTTGGGTCAGCTGCAGAAACCGATCTCCAAACAATCCCAGTGGTCGAATAGGGGGAAGTTCCAGCCCCTCCGAGTTCACTACCGGCTCGTTCTCGTGCCCTTTAACGTTGTGGATCCCAGGCATACTATGGATCTGATCGATCTTCCAAAACTAAGGTAATATTAGGTCACAGCAGTAATCCGACATCATAACTGCGTCCTATAACCGATTTTAGCAATGATCGGTTTTTTTTTGTTTTTTTTTCATTTTTGGCTGATCGGTGATCGTGATCGTGATCGGCCGATCAAATGTTGATCGTGCTCTTGATCGTCCGATCACATGTTGATCGTGATCGTGATCGGTTCGCCGATCACCGATCTGATCGGTTGTTCCGATCACGATCCCGATCACGATCAAGCGCCGCGACCTGTCGGCACTTCATCGGCTGACCTTGATCGGTGTGATCGTGATCGGCCCTGCATCCGATCATGATCGGTATTGATCATTTGATCGATGAATTGATCGGTCTCGCGAAAATGCCGACAAGTCACCACCCGCAGGTGGTTCTGAGGTGGAAGGATTCGAACCGGGTACCTAACGGATTAGAAGCATACTCACTAACGCTTGGACCACTCGGAGCCACGGTTTGTAGGTCATCCGTGTCATTATATACGTGATCTGTCAGTCCGACAAACTGAGGTATATAATGACACGGATGACCTAGTGACTGTGGCTCCGAGTGGTCCAAGCGTTAATGCGTCTGTCTCTAGTCTGTTAGGTCCCAGGTTCGAATCCTTGCACCTCAGAAACACTTGCGGGTGGTGATTTCTCGGCATTTGTGATGGACCGATCAATGGACCGATCATGATCCGATCTAATCGGCATCTCCGATCACGATCCCGATCACGATCAAGCGCCTCGCCCTGTCGGCGCTTGATCGGCCGATGTTGGACGGTGTGATCGTGATCGGCCGATCAAAGTTGGCCGATTAAATCGGTCAGCCGATCAGATTGGTGATCGGCCGATCTCCATCGATGATCGGCCAAACCGATTTGATCGGCGATCGATCTGATCGGAAAAACCCGATCACGATTTAATCGGTCGGACCGATCAATCCACGACCGATTAGATCGTGATCGGATCCATAGTATGATCCCAGGTTGAGCTAGAACCCACTGCACCTTATAAGAATCGTTGAGCCGCTCGATTCGTTCTTCTTTCATGGATGGAAGAACTCAGACAAGGCGAGGTCTGCTCTCTCCTCCTCGTCGAGGCTGTAGAACCTGGGGTTTGTCGGAAAGTCCGGTTCTCCTGCGGCTGATGGTGGCTGATTCTCTTTGTCAGCCTGTTCTTCCAGCTCTTTCAGGAAGCAGAGTAGGTCGAGTTCTTCGTAGTTCAGTTGGACCTCGTTCCTCCTAGCTTCCCTTCGCACTACTGGTAATTCCAGTTCCTCGCCGGGATACTGCCACTCGATTCTGTAGTAAAGCTCGAAGAGGAAGTCAATCCAAGGGTCCATAAACAAACTTACTGAGGTTCCGCCTGAGTTGGGGTTTCAAGGGTAAGCGGGAGATCAACTGTCGCCTCCGTCTCAGTTCTCGATTCGCTTGATCCTGTGCTTTCAGTATCACTATTGTCTTCGTCTAAGTGCAGAACTTCCAACGGGTTCTCTTCCAGCCAGAGGTCTACAAGCAGTAACCTAGGGTCTTCTTCTTCGCCAAACCAGTACTCTTCTTCTCTGATTATAGGCATAAGAAACTCGCTCCGAAACCAGTGAAACGGATTCTTTATCCGAGGCTGAATACTTCCAGCCGCCACTTAATCCGTTTTTCGCACACGTTGGGAGACGACCAGAAATTCTGTAGAAACGGTCTGAGACACGAGAGTATACAACTGAATCTTATTTCAACAAGCTTGTTCTTAACAACGATTCCCAGCCTTTTATACTCTCAGCCCAGAGCTTCTAGAAAACTCCCAGCCCATCTCCTAACCTTACAAACACTAGCTATCATCTAGCTCTCCCCAAAACGTCTCTATCATTTCTCAGCTCAGCCCTTCTAGCCAGAGCTCCGACTAACCCTTTTTAACCCTTGATAACCTCTAGACTAAGGACCCAGACTGAAGCTCCGTTCAGTCTGACTCCCGACTCTCTACCCAACTCTCAGCCATCTGAGATCTGACACTGAATATACTGAACCTGGTTCGAACTCTTTTCGTTACGTTTCAGCCTCTCATTGAGCATCATGTAACTACCCCATTCCCAGTCAGTCCGCGACTACCTGGAACTCTCAGACTGTAACCTCTGTTTTCCGCCTAGATCTTCGCCTACTAAGTCAGCCGTTTCACCTGTACTACACTACAGTCTACTTAAGACGCACTTCGCGCCATTGTAATCATTCTTATTATTCTCTCACGCTTGGTCACTCCAGCCAGTCGTGACAGGCAGTTTCCGGATTCATGAGTGGGACACGGGACTGGGTGTTGTACGTTCAACTGGGGATCGGACCTCAAAATTCCGCCGATGTACAAAAGGCGTGTAAAAATGAATTCCAGGTGAAGGAGGTGGACTCGAAATCCATTGGTGCTGTCATCGTAGCGCTCCGTCACAGCGTTGATGGGGCGCGCAACAACGACGCAGGAGGCGTTTGGGCCGTACGAGGTTCCGTCGCCGGGACTCGAACCCGGGTCTTGTGGGTGAAAGCCACATGTCTTGACCACCTAGACTACGACGGAAGATCCACGAGACACGTCCCGTATGCCGAGTTTCGGAGCGTCGAGGGTTTTTGGAAGCTGGCGGGAAGCTGGCGGGGACAAGTGCCCTCGCGCACGGGAACGGGGTTGCGCCAGAACTTCGGGAGGGTGTTCGTTCGTGGTTAGGACTCGTTTCGAGTTTTTTCATCGTTGCGATTTTTGGGTGCTCGGATTTGGATGCACGAGAGATATCAGTAATGGCCCATTTTGTTGGCTCGGATTGTCACGTAAAAGGAGTTGTTCGTTTTCCATGGGTTTTCGTGTCTCTTCGGATTTTGGTGTTTTTCTTTCCCTCTGGGAGACCGATTCGTTTCTCTCTATTTTCATCGTTCTTTTCTTATTTTTGTGCCGTTCTTTCCCTCCTTTTCTTCCAATAATCTTTCTATTCATTGTTTCCCCTTTCCGTGCTTTTTTCTGTTTTTCTTTTTTCGATTCTTTCTCGAAAAAATATATATATATTGAGCTACCCGGGCGTGCCTGAAGCCGGAGCGCGCCGATCCCGTGGATCCCGATCTCGGTAATCTCGATCTCGCACAGGGTCGACAGAGTCTCCACGGAGCGAGCACCGGATACGTCGTCGAGCTGAGATGTCCGAGTGGTTAAGGAGGTGGACTCGAAATCCACTGGGTTTATCCCGCGCAGGTTCAAATCCTGCTCTCAGCGTCCCGCCCGTGCTTTTCTCGGAGCGGCCGAAGAAAGGGATGCAAGGAGGCTGCGCCGTTGCCGGGAATTGAACCCGGGTCTCCTGCGTGACAGGCAGGAATACTGACCACTATACTACAACGACCCGATCACGACGATGAGGAGGCGACGAGGCCGGTGACGAGGCTGGTGACGAGGCTGATGATGAGGCCGGTGACGAGGATGGACCACGGGACGCCCCATGATGACGTGAGTTGGGGTGTCCGAGTGGTTAAGGAGGTGGCCTTTCTCTTGAAAAAATGTTTCGTGAAAAATTTTTCTATTCGCCGTTTTGTGTGGTGACACCCGCTTCACTCGCCGGAATCGACTGGGATACACACGCCCCAAGGACTCGCCACCCTCCCTTGAGGTGGCCCTCATTTTTTCGAAGCTCTCCAACGAATTTTGGCCATTTCTGTGGTCGTCATCAGTTGCTGTTGGGTCAAGGGATGCGCCTGCGAGTGGATTTTCGCTGGCAAACACTCGCTTATACCTACTGAGGAGTCGAAACTCAGTCCATCACCCAGGCTGGACCACTGCGCGACATTTGGGGACTGCTACTGGTTTGCTGTGGGATCCTCACAAAGGTCGGAGAATTCCTTTGTCATTCGTCACGGCTTGCCTATCTCGGCCTCACTTGCACCAGACGACACCTGCTGAGGAGTCGAACCTCAGTCCACCACCCAGGTCTGTTTGCTCTCGATTCTATCTCTGATCGTGACGCCAGGGTCGTCACTGCGGACGTCGGGAGTTTCTGGCTGGTGGGTTCTATTCGTCAAAGACTCCACGAGAGTCGGTGGGCCACTAACCTCACAGTTGCGTTCTTTATCCTCTCCCCTCTTGGGTTGGCTCGGTTTTTGCAGTGGATCTCTGGAGCTGTTGGGATCGAAGTCGAGATCAGACCCTCCTATTTTCGAAAGGGTCGTTATGGGACGCACGAGTCACAACTGGCGGAAAGGCTTGCGCGCGCAGGGCGACGCTCAGGCGATGGGAACACCTAATTCCAACGAGGATTTGGTGGAGGTGACTCTTTTTTGGAAGGCGCTCAACAGTGTGGAGAGAATTTCGTCAGTGGTGTTGGACTTTGTGAGTGCCCTTGGGTCACGCAACCCCTCACTCAAGGAGGTGCCCTTGGACAAGGTTTTGGAAGGGGATCATATATTTGGTGAGATTGTTGCTGATCTGTTCGACTCTATGGGACCACTACTCACTCAGGCTGTGGAGGACTTTGGGAAGTATTCCCCTCGAGAATTTGGGTTTTCTACTTTGGCCACTGCAACTGCTAAGATCATAGCTCCCAATTCACATTTACAGTTACAATTGGAATCTCAGGAGCAAACCAACAGAACACCACACAATCATTCAAGGGACGGTTTTCAAGCCCATGAGAATTCTGGCTTGCAAGACCCACAATCATCTCATTCTCGAGACCATCACATTTCTATGGGGGACTTGTCTTCGGTTCCTTGGGATGGATCAGTGGATGTCACTCAGCAACACTTGGATAAGGAGAGGACTACCAATTCAGTGGCGACGCTAGCAACGACTCCCTCGGGGGAAGACAGTGGATCCTATAGAGAAGGGGCTCCTTTTTTCGTACCTACACATATCGACCACGACACCAAACAAAATGTTCGGGATGACTCATATTCCATTCGGTTGCAGCCTGTGAATGATCAGGGTATACGGATGATTTCTCCTCGTTTCATGGCATCTACACTTCAAGCTTGGATTCGTGGCCACACCCCAGATTTTGCACCTGGGATCGTGGATGTGCGAAGGAACTTTAAGGGAGAATTTTTCATTCAGTTTGAACCAGCTGATTGGGCTAAGGTTAACGAAATTCTACAGATGCCAAATGGGGATGGCTTGACAATATCACTCAAGGCTTTGGGAAACTGGAAAAGACTACCACAAGTACCTCTACCATTAAAGGGAGCAGCTGCATTTTTGGATGACTCTGGAGAACACACCAACATACCCCAGGGTCGCCAGGAAACAACTGATGGGTCAGCTCCAACGCTGGCTACGATTGATAAGGAGGCAGTTAGACGAGGCAGCGATCTTCTGCCAAGGACAGACTCCATTCAGTTGCCACACGCCAAGGAGTTGGACCTGCAGCAAATTCAACATACTCTGACCGACGTAATGGAGGAGATTGATGAAGTTGGGAATCACACCGGCAGTAACAATCAAGAGGAAGGGAGGGTACACTTTCGTGACAGGGGCACACTCAAGGGAGGACAAATAACAACCCAGCAAGGGCACCGGGATACTATACAAATTGATCATGAAACACAAGGGACACTTCTGAACACAAGGGACACTCATAGACTTGATCAGGTTGGGAATCACACCGGCAGTAACACTCAAAAGGAAGGGAAGGTACACTTTCATGACAGGGGCACATTCCAGGTACACGGCTTAAGGCACAGAAGTTCTCATGGAGAGTTTGAATTTGAGGGCACAGAAACATTACCATGTACTCAGCCAGCCACCTCCAAGCGCCAGGGGTCCCTCCACTCTCTCTCTACTCAGGTGGATCATTTGTTACAAGGGGTTATGGATCAGGTTGCCAGTGGGAAGGCATCTGCAGGGGACATTGCATCACACACTAAAAGGATACCACAAAGGACAGTGAACACAAGAGGAACTGCAGGTCACAAGGGGGTCAAGAGCCAACAGAGCCACAAAAGGACTTGGGACTCTCACAAAGGGTTTAAGGATGCAAAGTGGCACTCACAGCGAACACAAGGAAAGAACGAGACCTCGGCGACTTGGAAACGATCAACCAACAAGGGACGAGATGTGAAACATACCAAGATCCAGGAAAATACAGGCGCTCATTTCACCAGGCATTCGCCCACTATCGTTCCGCCCTTCTCGCCAGGGATCGCTGCTGCCTACGGCTGGTGCCGAGGTCAGTATTGTCGGTCCAACTCACTCCAAGACGATTGGCTATCGCAGCACCCTTGCGCGATACACTGCTCCTCCATCGTGCCCCCCTACTGGCCTGGGTGGAACGCGGTAGAATCGAACTACCCTGCACCGTTCGTTCCTTGGCTACAGCCCTTCGACCTTTCGGAATTTCGCGACACTGGTCGTCCATGGCCAGGGTATCGACGTCGAAGACAGTGGGTTTGAAGTGGGGTTTTTCTGAAAGTGTGATGTGGGGGAATTTGTTATTTGCGCGATGGGAATGAGAGTGAGAGCGCTGTGGGTTAGGTTACGTGAGGGGTTCTTTTTTGGGACAGTTCACTTTTTTCGGCGCTGCTGCAAGGCAGTCTCCGGTTGTGTTGTACAATTAATTGGGACATTCATTTTTGCCGATATAAAAAAGGCAATGTAATCAAAAATTCCAGGTTAAGGAGGTGGACTAGAAATCCACTGGGTTTATCCCGCGCAGGTTCGAATCCTGCCCTCAACGAGGCGAGTGTTGAGTTCGCAAACGGAGGGGGTTTCGGAAAGGTTGCGAAAAGGTACGTTGTGGTGAGTGGGATTCGAACCCACGCTCGTCTCCGAACTAGAACCTGAATCTAGCGCCTTGGACCAACTCGGCCATCACCACACGATCAGACCTAGGGAGCCCCTCCCCACGAGGGCCCCGCCCCGGACCGGGGTCGGAACGGTGGAAGACGGCGCCGAGGAGCACTCCGACATCGTCGGCACGAAAACGTTTTCCGTGGCCTCGGTGGCGCAGTTGGTTAGCGCGTCGGTCTCATAACCTCGTGAGCCATCCGGAGGTCACCAGTTCGATCCTGGTCCGGGGCACTCCTCTTCTTTTCGGTCGAAGGAGAGCATCGCGCACACGAAAAAATGGAACGATCGGGGCACGCTCACACCCGGCGGGACTCGAACCCGCAACCCCCAGATTAGAAGTCTGGTGCGCTATCCATTACGCCACGGGTGCTCACGAGGGATGGTTCCCCGCGAGGCCGCAACGAGCGGCGAAAAGAAGGATAAGAGGGGGGAAAACGGGTGCCCTTTTGACGGGCCGTGGCGTTTCCACGTCGACCCCCACGGGGAACGACTCGTGATGACTCATTCTGAATGAGCCCGCTTAGCTCAGATGGCTAGAGCGCGCCCTTCGTAAGGGCGAGGCCGAGAGTTCGACTCTCTCAGTGGGCAACCCTCCTTTTCCTCGCGGGGCAAATTCCGCCACGAACGAGGGGCCCCGAGGTCGGAACGCGACAAAGGCATCGCGTCGGGATGTTGGTCTAGTGGTATGATTCTCGCTTCGGGTGCGAGAGGTCCCGAGTTCGATTCCCGGACATCCCCCTCCCTCCATCGTCTCTTTCTCGGATCTCAGAGATCTTTTTATCGGATTCCGTCGATCTTTTTCTCGGATCTTAGAGATCTTTTCTTTCCGGATCTCAGAGATCTTTTTCTCGGATCTCCGAGATCTTTTTTTTTTTCCGGATCTCAAAGATTTTTCCCTCGGATCTCAGAGATCTTTTCCCCAACAGCGTGGCCCAAAGCTGGTGCCACCTGTGAGAGTCGAACTCACGGCCTTTCGCTTACAAAGCGAATGCTCTAACCATCTGAGCTAAGGTGGCTTCGGGGTCTCGCTACTCCCGCACGTGGGCGAACGACGAGGACGGTCGCTCTCGACTTCGTTTCGGGCCCGATCGCTCCCCTCCCGTCGCATGCTTCGCGTGGCGTCGGACCTGTAGCTCAGTCGGTTAGAGCGCTGGTCTTATGAGCCGGAAGTCGCGGGTTCAATCCCCGCCACGTCCACGACTCGCAAGAATGCACCGACATCGCGTCCGTCCGAGAAAGACAAGAAGCACAACAACCAAGAAACGTGGGGGTGTGTGGCGAGTGGGATTTGAACCCACGCCCTTTCGGACTGGAACCTTACTCCAGCGCCTTGGACCAACTCGGCCATCGCCACGTTTGAGGGAGGGGAGGGACGGAAGGGATCCATGGGACGGCAGCCTCCCATCGGGGTCGACGGATGCAAGGGAGACGCTCGCCGCACGCTGAACGAGCTGAGATGTCCGAGTGGTGAAGGAGGTGGAGAGAGAGAGGAATGTGGGTTGGGTTACGTAAGGGTTTCTTTTTGGGGACAGTTCATTCTGTTCACGGCGCTGCCGCAAGGCAGTGTTACAGCCGTCCTGGCCTCCCAGAACGGCCGGATTTCGTTCAAGGCGTGTCAATGAGCCTGGCGGTACGATTGTACCACAGGTCAGCTCACTGGTCACATCGATGGGACGGGTGAGTCGCATGTGACTCACCTGTACTACACTACAGTCTACTTAAGGCGCACTTCGCGCCATTGTAATCATTCTTATTATTCTCTCACGCTTGGTCACTCCAGCCAGTCGTGACAGGCAGTTTCCGGATTCGTGAGTGGGACACGGGACTGGGTGTTGTACGTTCAACTGGGGATCGGACCTCAAAATTCCGCCGATGTACAAAAGGCGTGTAAAAATGAATTCCAGGTGAAGGAGGTGGACTCGAAATCCATTGGTGCTGTCATCGTAGCGCTCCGTCACAGCGTTGATGGGGCGCGCAACAACGACGCAGGAGGCGTTTGGGCCGTACGAGGTTCCGTCGCCGGGACTCGAACCCGGGTCTTGTGGGTGAAAGCCACATGTCCTGACCACCTAGACTACGACGGAAGATCCACGAGACACGTCCCGTATGCCGAGTTTCGGAGCGTCGAGGGTTTTTGGAAGCTGGCGGGAAGCTGGCGGGGACAAGTGCCCTCGCGCACGGGAACGGGGTTGCGCCAGAACTTCGGGAGGGTGTTCGTTCGTGGTTAGGACTCGTTTCGAGTTTTTTCATCGTTGCGATTTTTGGGTGCTCGGATTTGGATGCACGAGAGATATCAGTAATGGCCCATTTTGTTGGCTCGGATTGTCACGTAAAAGGAGTTGTTCGTTTTCCATGGGTTTTCGTGTCTCTTCGGATTTTGGTGTTTTTCTTTCCCTCTGGGAGACCGATTCGTTTCTCTCTATTTTCATCGTTCTTTTCTTATTTTTGTGCCGTTCTTTCCCTCCTTTTCTTCCAATAATCTTTCTATTCATTGTTTCCCCTTTCCGTGCTTTTTTCTGTTTTTCTTTTTTCGATTCTTTCTCGAAAAAATATATATATATTGAGCTACCCGGGCGTGCCTGAAGCCGGAGCGCGCCGATCCCGTGGATCCCGATCTCGGTAATCTCGATCTCGCACAGGGTCGACAGAGTCTCCACGGAGCGAGCACCGGATACGTCGTCGAGCTGAGATGTCCGAGTGGTTAAGGAGGTGGACTCGAAATCCACTGGGTTTATCCCGCGCAGGTTCAAATCCTGCTCTCAGCGTCCCGCCCGTGCTTTTCTCGGAGCGGCCGAAGAAAGGGATGCAAGGAGGCTGCGCCGTTGCCGGGAATTGAACCCGGGTCTCCTGCGTGACAGGCAGGAATACTGACCACTATACTACAACGACCCGATCACGACGATGAGGAGGCGACGAGGCCGGTGACGAGGCTGGTGACGAGGCTGATGATGAGGCCGGTGACGAGGATGGACCACGGGACGCCCCATGATGACGTGAGTTGGGGTGTCCGAGTGGTTAAGGAGGTGGACTAGAAATCCACTGGGTTTATCCCGCGCAGGTTCGAATCCTGCCCTCAACGAGGCGAGTGTTGAGTTCGCAAACGGAGGGGGTTTCGGAAAGGTTGCGAAAAGGTACGTTGTGGTGAGTGGGATTCGAACCCACGCTCGTCTCCGAACTAGAACCTGAATCTAGCGCCTTGGACCAACTCGGCCATCACCACACGATCAGACCTAGGGAGCCCCTCCCCACGAGGGCCCCGCCCCGGACCGGGGTCGGAACGGTGGAAGACGGCGCCGAGGAGCACTCCGACATCGTCGGCACGAAAACGTTTTCCGTGGCCTCGGTGGCGCAGTTGGTTAGCGCGTCGGTCTCATAACCTCGTGAGCCATCCGGAGGTCACCAGTTCGATCCTGGTCCGGGGCACTCCTCTTCTTTTCGGTCGAAGGAGAGCATCGCGCACACGAAAAAATGGAACGATCGGGGCACGCTCACACCCGGCGGGACTCGAACCCGCAACCCCCAGATTAGAAGTCTGGTGCGCTATCCATTGCGCCACGGGTGCTCACGAGGGATGGTTCCCCGCGAGGCCGCAACGAGCGGCGAAAAGAAGGACAAGAGGGGGGAAAACGGGTGCCCTTTTGACGGGCCGTGGCGTTTCCACGTCGACCCCCACGGGGAACGACTCGTGATGACTCATTCTGAATGAGCCCGCTTAGCTCAGATGGCTAGAGCGCGCCCTTCGTAAGGGCGAGGCCGAGAGTTCGACTCTCTCAGTGGGCAACCCTCCTTTTCCTCGCGGGGCAAATTCCGCCACGAACGAGGGGCCCCGAGGTCGGAACGCGACAAAGGCATCGCGTCGGGATGTTGGTCTAGTGGTATGATTCTCGCTTCGGGTGCGAGAGGTCCCGAGTTCGATTCCCGGACATCCCCCTCCCTCCATCGTCTCTTTCTCGGATCTCAGAGATCTTTTTATCGGATTCCGTCGATCTTTTTCTCGGATCTTAGAGATCTTTTTCTCGGATCTCCGAGATCTTTTTTTTTTTTCCGGATCTCAAAGATTTTTCCCTCGGATCTCAGAGATCTTTTCCCCAACAACGTGGCCCAAAGCTGGTGCCACCTGTGAGAGTCGAACTCACGGCCTTTCGCTTACAAAGCGAATGCTCTAACCATCTGAGCTAATGTGGCTTCGGGGTCTCGCTACTCCCGCACGTGGGCGAACGACGAGGACGGTCGCTCTCGACTTCGTTTCGGGCCCGATCGCTCCCCTCCCGTCGCATGCTTCGCGTGGCGTCGGACCTGTAGCTCAGTCGGTTAGAGCGCTGGTCTTATGAGCCGGAAGTCGCGGGTTCAATCCCCGCCAGGTCCACGACTCGCAAGAATGCACCGACATCGCGTCCGTCCGAGAAAGACAAGAAGCACAACAACCAAGAAACGTGGGGGTGTGTGGCGAGTGGGATTTGAACCCACGCCCTTTCGGACTGGAACCTTACTCCAGCGCCTTGGACCAACTCGGCCATCGCCACGTTTGAGGGAGGGGAGGGACGGAAGGGATCCGTGGGACGGCAGCCCCCCATCGGGGTCGACGGATGCAAGGGAGACGCTCGCCGCACGTTGAACGAGCTGAGATGTCCGAGTGGTGAAGGAGGTGGAGAGAGAGAGGAATGTGGGTTGGGTTACGTAAGGGTTTCTTTTTGGGGACAGTTCATTCTGTTCACGGCGCTGCCGCAAGGCAGTGTTACAGCCGTCCTGGCCTCCCAGAACGGCCGGATTTCGTTCAAGGCGTGTCAGTGAGCCTGGCGGTACGATTGTACCACAGGTCAGCTCACTGGTCACATCGATGGGACGGGTGAGTCGCATGTGACTCACCTGTACTACACTACAGTCTACTTAAGGCGCACTTCGCGCCATTGTAATCATTCTTATTATTCTCTCACGCTTGGTCACTCCAGCCAGTCGTGACAGGCAGTTTCCGGATTCGTGAGTGGGACACGGGACTGGGTGTTGTACGTTCAACTGGGGATCAGAGATAGGACTTGGGCCGATTTTTTGGTCCGGCTCCGGTCCGGTCCGGTTACGGTCGGGTTACGGTCACCGTACTACGGCCGTAACTCCGTACCGTAACCGGACTCGTTTACTCCGGTTACGGTCCGGCTGATTTACGGTTGGTTACGGTCCTGGTTACGGTGGTTTTTTATGGTTTACGGTTTTACGGGTTACGGTGTTACGGTCAGAATTTACGGTGGTCCGGTGGGTCAATTACGGTGTTACGGTCAGTCTTTTACGGTTGTTTTTACGGTCCGTAGTGCACCGTAGTTGCCAAAGTACGGTACGGGATGTACGGAGTCATTACGGGTCACTACGGTTGCTACGGTCACACCTGATACAGGGAGAAACATCCACAGAGTGGTTGTAAAACCATTTATATTTGTTCCCACCCAGCCCAACATCCCACAGAGTCCCAACAGGTCATGAACCCACAGAGTCACAACCATTAACTCAAATGATCCCACCCATCAACCCACAGAATCCCAACTGTTTATCAACCCACAGTATCCCAACAGCCCATCAACCCACATAATCCCAACAGCCCATCAACCCACAGAGTCACAACCATTAACTCACATGATCCCACCCATCAACCCACAGAATCCCAACTGTTTATAAACCCACAGTATCCCAACAGCCCATCAACCCACATAATCCCAACAACCCATCAACCCACAGAGTCACAACCATTAACTCACATGATCCCACCCATCAACCCACAGAATCCCAACTGTTTATAAACCCACAGTATCCCAACAGCCCATCAACCCACATAATCCCAACAGCCCATCAACCCACAGAGTCACAACCATTAACATCCCATCGGATGATTCATTTTGATTCTATTTTTTTTTTGGTTTTCCCCCCCCCTTCCCCCCCCTTCCCCCCCCTCCCCCCTTTCCCCATTGAATCACCCCCCCCCTCCAATCAACCCCGCTCTTCACACCAGCCCGATAAAAGTGAAAGCTCGGTGACGTGATCATCGGATAACCGTGACCTTCTAGAACGCACTATGTGTCCCAGTTTTGAAAACGCACGCTCACTAGCAGCTGAGCTGCTTGGGACAGCAAGATACCGACGAGCCAACTCACTGACTATCGGAAGTCGACTTTTATTTTCCCGCCACCACACCAGGGGTTCACTACACTTGCCCATATTCTGTCTCTCACCCAGAAATCTGTCTATTTCATGCAAAGCCAAGGTCCTGTCACCCCCACCACCACCGTCATCGCTGTCATCGCTGCACAAGACTGTGCTTATGTTCCCTTTTCTTTTTTTGGTTTGTGTGGCTTGGACGGTGATCTCCCCCTTCTCGATCAGATCACGTGCATGATCCGAAAGCAGTATCCTGAGGTGCCTCAGCATGGAGGACTTGTGGAAGAGGAGTCTCTCAGGGTAAAACCGGAGCATCCCCTGGGGAGCAGGAAAATCAGCTTGGTTGTCGGGCAGCAGTTGCAAAAACAGGTACGCTTCTTCGAGGGATCGCCACCGCACTGACACATCCATAAGAGCGCACAACATCCAGGCCAGCCCGAGCTGCGGGTCGCTCCATTCCTTCTCCAGCTTGTCCACCATGGCATACACAATTGGCGACAGCGCCTGGATGTTCGGTGGGGGGGATCTCCCCTCCTTCACGGCCTCCACATTTGTTCTGATCCAGTCTTTCCAAAAACTGTGGATCCTCGCGAACGTCAGGACCACCCTCCCGCTTGTCACTGTTTTCGATGCCTCCAATCTAAAACAAGACATCACATTGAATGAATACTTGATAAATAACGGGCTGCAGTTCAGTTTGTTATTCCCTGTTTTTTCTTTTGTCGTTTTGTTCACACTACTTGAAAAATCATACATCTTCTCAATAATCAAGTTTTTTGTTTGGTTTTTTTTCTGCAATGTTGTACTTACAGGTGTGTGGCATCCCTCGCAATTTTCAGCAACTCCAACAGGCTCTCCAGCAGCGTCCACTGCCGTGGTGTTATTTCACGGTGCTCATCCCCCTCCCCATGTTGCTCAGCTAGCAATCGATCGATTGCTGGCCTGAGCCTCACGGCTCTCTGGAGCATGATGAAGGTGCTGTTCCACCGTGTGCTCACGATCGTGGGGAGTTGCAGCACCCTAGGTTTTCTTGGTGGGGGTGCCGGCTGCGATGATGGTGCACCAGACTGTTGCGAAGGGCCACCAGCCTGTTGAGAAGGGCCAACCACTTCCACATCCATGGTCTCTGCCGTGCCCTCTCCCTGCAGATCACACAACACTTGTCACCTCACAGACATGCATTGAAATCGATTGGAACACAACATGTCAATGATAGTGAAAATTTGTTCGACCGTAAAAAACCGTAAAAAACCGTAAACACCGTAAAACACCGTAAACACCGTAAACACCGTAAAAAAACCGTAAAAAACCGTAAAAAACCCGTAAAACACCCGTAAAACACCCGTAAAAAACCGTAAAACACCGTAAAACACCGTAAAAAACCGGAAAAAACCGGAAAAAACCGGAACCGGACCAAAATTTTGGAAAAAAAAATACAACTCAATAATCACCTGTGATGTCAGATCTTCCACAGCAGCAGCAGCAGCAGCAGCTGCAGCAATATCATCAAGATCCTGACTGGTGGGACCCTGCAGCCAAACAACACCCAAAACAAGCCATTTAGATGTCAGAAAAAATTCAACTTATAACAAGAAGCAAGCAGCAACACAGAAAAAGGGAAGTGAATGGAAGCAACAGAAAATAAAGGAGAGTTTATCCACCTGTGGCGCCATATCCTGTGCATCCTCCAGCGAGTCCTCGCTTTCCTCCTCCCCGAGGTCCGCCGGCATGTACTCCACCTCCCCCCCCTCCCCCCCTTCCCCCCCTTCCCCCCTTTCCCACATCTCTACCTGAGCCTGACTGAACTTAGTTTTAAAAGTAGAGGAGCGCCGTACATGGGCTGCTACCCCTTTCAACACATCTATTGCCTCTAGTAGTAAGGCCGTGTGTTTATTGACCCTCCCAATAACGCCTATATGCCCTAAGCCCAGCTGCACCACATTGTGGAGCATGTGCAAGGAGCACCTGAGCCAGTCAAATTCTAATTCTTCTTGAAGGGCCTTCCTAATATTCGATCCACAATCTGAAATTATGGTCGGCCTCATTTCTCCTAACTGAGCTGACCCCCCAAAGTACCCCTGAAGCAGTTTTGGAATTTCCACCGAAAGAACCTCTGCGGTTATGCTTGTATACTCTAACCTATGCGATCCTAATGTCCTAGTCTGCAAAACCCACTCTGTATCTACCCAGCTGCATGTGAATGTTATATATTCACATGAAGTCCTACTCTTCCACAGGTCGGTCGTAAAAGCGGTTACCTTCCATGGGACGGACCTCGTCAACCTTTCCATCTCGCTCTTGTAGACAGAACTGATCTCGCGCTTTATGGTTTTGGGATCCACTTTTGGGCATTTGGGTTCAAGCACCCTGGCGAACTCGAGGAAGGCTGGAGTGCATGGAGTCCCAAAAGGAAGGGAGTCCCTCGCCACCCACTTTGCCGCTTCCCTGACGAACCTCTTGTATCCGGCACTGCCGGCTTGGTAGCGCACATTCTGTACATCACACATGCACATCAGCACCACATGCAGTCCCCCAAAATTCAGGCTGGAAATTCCAGCATCCAGCAACACAACAACACATGCAGTCCCCCAAAATTCAGGCTGGAAATTCCAGCAACACAACAACACATGCAGTCCCCCAAAAATCAGGCTGGAAATTCCAGCATCCAGCAACACAACAACACATGCAGTCCCCCAAAAATCAGGCTGGAAATTCCAGCATCCAGCAACACAACAACACATGCATTAACATCACAAGCAATCACAAACCTACCCGGTGTAGAGACTTGGATATCAGCGTCTCGGATGGGTCCTCGCTTGACTTCCCCCCCTTTCCTGGCTTCAAATGGCCTGCTGCTGCCATTTTCGACGTCCATTCTGCTAGTGGGAAGTCCTTCCCATCCTTCGCAGCATCATCGATCCACCCCTTGGCAGTGGTGAGGACATCATGGTCTTTCACACCATGCCTCCCAGAGCAGTGGGACTTGAGGCCACTGTAGGACCCCTTGGCTGCAGACATCCACACCAAAATAAAAAACTACTCCAGAAATATTAACCCAGAAAAAGAAAAAAAAAAAAAATACAAAATACTTACACCAAGAGCACATGTGTCCGCACAGCAAACACTTCAGCTTGACCAGCCTGTCCTCTTTTTTCTTCCCCTTTTCTCCTTTTACATAGGCCTCCCACGAGCCGTCGTCGAGCTGCACCACCAGGGTCGCCAGCGGTGCGTAGTCGACAGGACGCAACCCCGCATCCTTTCTGACCTCGCCCATCAACTGAACATCCGACGTCGCCGACATACTGAACACACTCCGGAAAAAAACGAAAACACACCGCGAGACAGTAGAAAACCAAAGGAGAAACTAGCGATGGGAGAGTGGCTAGGTTATAAGGGAGGTTGCGTACGACGGGACAGCTTCCCACCGTAACTCCTCTTTACGGTGGAACGGACTCCGGTTTGCGGTTTACGGTGTTACGGTCACGTGATTACGGCGCTACGGTGGATGATTTACGGTGCTACGGTTGTTGATTTACGGTGAGTTTACGGCATGCTCCGGTGTACGGTGATAACCGAACCGTAAATCCGTCATTTCATGCTCCGGACCGCCGTAATGACGCCGTAGTACTACGGATAACATTTACGGTGGTCCGGTTCCGAGCACGAAAACCACTCCGGTCCGGACCGGAGTGACCGTAACCGTAAGTGACCGGAGTGAGGTTACGGTACGGTTTACGGTACCGTAACCGTAAAGTCCTATCTCTGCTGGGGATCGGACCTCAAAATTCCGCCGATGTACAAAAGGCGTGTAAAAATGAATTCCAGGTGAAGGAGGTGGACTCGAAATCCATTGGTGCTGTCATCGTAGCGCTCCGTCACAGCGTTGATGGGGCGCGCAACAACGACGCAGGAGGCGTTTGGGCCGTACGAGGTTCCGTCGCCGGGACTCGAACCCGGGTCTTGTGGGTGAAAGCCACATGTCCTGACCACCTAGACTACGACGGAAGATCCACGAGACACGTCCCGTATGCCGAGTTTCGGAGCGTCGAGGGTTTTTGGAAGCTGGCGGGAAGCTGGCGGGGACAAGTGCCCTCGCGCACGGGAACGGGGTTGCGCCAGAACTTCGGGAGGGTGTTCGTTCGTGGTTAGGACTCGTTTCGAGTTTTTTCATCGTTGCGATTTTTGGGTGCTCGGATTTGGATGCACGAGAGATATCAGTAATGGCCCATTTTGTTGGCTCGGATTGTCACGTAAAAGGAGTTGTTCGTTTTCCATGGGTTTTCGTGTCTCTTCGGATTTTGGTGTTTTTCTTTCCCTCTGGGAGACCGATTCGTTTCTCTCTATTTTCATCGTTCTTTTCTTATTTTTGTGCCGTTCTTTCCCTCCTTTTCTTCCAATAATCTTTCTATTCATTGTTTCCCCTTTCCGTGCTTTTTTCTGTTTTTCTTTTTTCGATTCTTTCTCGAAAAAATATATATATATTGAGCTACCCGGGCGTGCCTGAAGCCGGAGCGCGCCGATCCCGTGGATCCCGATCTCGGTAATCTCGATCTCGCACAGGGTCGACAGAGTCTCCACGGAGCGAGCACCGGATACGTCGTCGAGCTGAGATGTCCGAGTGGTTAAGGAGGTGGACTCGAAATCCACTGGGTTTATCCCGCGCAGGTTCAAATCCTGCTCTCAGCGTCCCGCCCGTGCTTTTCTCGGAGCGGCCGAAGAAAGGGATGCAAGGAGGCTGCGCCGTTGCCGGGAATTGAACCCGGGTCTCCTGCGTGACAGGCAGGAATACTGACCACTATACTACAACGACCCGATCACGACGATGAGGAGGCGACGAGGCCGGTGACGAGGCTGGTGACGAGGCTGATGATGAGGCCGGTGACGAGGATGGACCACGGGACGCCCCATGATGACGTGAGTTGGGGTGTCCGAGTGGTTAAGGAGGTGGACTAGAAATCCACTGGGTTTATCCCGCGCAGGTTCGAATCCTGCCCTCAACGAGGCGAGTGTTGAGTTCGCAAACGGAGGGGGTTTCGGAAAGGTTGCGAAAAGGTACGTTGTGGTGAGTGGGATTCGAACCCACGCTCGTCTCCGAACTAGAACCTGAATCTAGCGCCTTGGACCAACTCGGCCATCACCACACGATCAGACCTAGGGAGCCCCTCCCCACGAGGGCCCCGCCCCGGACCGGGGTCGGAACGGTGGAAGACGGCGCCGAGGAGCACTCCGACATCGTCGGCACGAAAACGTTTTCCGTGGCCTCGGTGGCGCAGTTGGTTAGCGCGTCGGTCTCATAACCTCGTGAGCCATCCGGAGGTCACCAGTTCGATCCTGGTCCGGGGCACTCCTCTTCTTTTCGGTCGAAGGAGAGCATCGCGCACACGAAAAAATGGAACGATCGGGGCACGCTCACACCCGGCGGGACTCGAACCCGCAACCCCCAGATTAGAAGTCTGGTGCGCTATCCATTGCGCCACGGGTGCTCACGAGGGATGGTTCCCCGCGAGGCCGCAACGAGCGGCGAAAAGAAGGACAAGAGGGGGGAAAACGGGTGCCCTTTTGACGGGCCGTGGCGTTTCCACGTCGACCCCCACGGGGAACGACTCGTGATGACTCATTCTGAATGAGCCCGCTTAGCTCAGATGGCTAGAGCGCGCCCTTCGTAAGGGCGAGGCCGAGAGTTCGACTCTCTCAGTGGGCAACCCTCCTTTTCCTCGCGGGGCAAATTCCGCCACGAACGAGGGGCCCCGAGGTCGGAACGCGACAAAGGCATCGCGTCGGGATGTTGGTCTAGTGGTATGATTCTCGCTTCGGGTGCGAGAGGTCCCGAGTTCGATTCCCGGACATCCCCCTCCCTCCATCGTCTCTTTCTCGGATCTCAGAGATCTTTTTATCGGATTCCGTCGATCTTTTTCTCGGATCTTAGAGATCTTTTCTTTCCGGATCTCAGAGATCTTTTTCTCGGATCTCCGAGATCTTTTTTTTTTTTCCGGATCTCAAAGATTTTTCCCTCGGATCTCAGAGATCTTTTCCCCAACAGCGTGGCCCAAAGCTGGTGCCACCTGTGAGAGTCGAACTCACGGCCTTTCGCTTACAAAGCGAATGCTCTAACCATCTGAGCTAATGTGGCTTCGGGGTCTCGCTACTCCCGCACGTGGGCGAACGACGAGGACGGTCGCTCTCGACTTCGTTTCGGGCCCGATCGCTCCCCTCTCGTCGCATGCTTCGCGTGGCGTCGGACCTGTAGCTCAGTCGGTTAGAGCGCTGGTCTTATGAGCCGGAAGTCGCGGGTTCAATCCCCGCCAGGTCCACGACTCGCAAGAATGCACCGACATCGCGTCCGTCCGAGAAAGACAAGAAGCACAACAACCAAGAAACGTGGGGGTGTGTGGCGAGTGGGATTTGAACCCACGCCCTTTCGGACTGGAACCTTACTCCAGCGCCTTGGACCAACTCGGCCATCGCCACGTTTGAGGGAGGGGAGGGACGGAAGGGATCCGTGGGACGGCAGCCCCCCATCGGGGTCGACGGATGCAAGGGAGACGCTCGCCGCACGCTGAACGAGCTGAGATGTCCGAGTGGTGAAGGAGGTGGAGAGAGAGAGGAATGTGGGTTGGGTTACGTAAGGGTTTCTTTTTGGGGACAGTTCATTCTGTTCACGGCGCTGCCGCAAGGCAGTGTTACAGCCGTCCTGGCCTCCCAGAACGGCCGGATTTCGTTCAAGGCGTGTCAGTGAGCCTGGCGGTACGATTGTACCACAGGTCAGCTCACTGGTCACATCGATGGGACGGGTGAGTCGCATGTGACTCACCTGTACTACACTACAGTCTACTTAAGGCGCACTTCGCGCCATTGTAATCATTCTTATTATTCTCTCACGCTTGGTCACTCCAGCCAGTCGTGACAGGCAGTTTCCGGATTCGTGAGTGGGACACGGGACTGGGTGTTGTACGTTCAACTGGGGATCGGACCTCAAAATTCCGCCGATGTACAAAAGGCGTGTAAAAATGAATTCCAGGTGAAGGAGGTGGACTCGAAATCCATTGGTGCTGTCATCGTAGCGCTCCGTCACAGCGTTGATGGGGCGCGCAACAACAACGCAGGAGGCGTTTGGGCCGTACGAGGTTCCGTCGCCGGGACTCGAACCCGGGTCTTGTGGGTGAAAGCCACATGTCCTGACCACCTAGACTACGACGGAAGATCCACGAGACACGTCCCGTATGCCGAGTTTCGGAGCGTCGAGGGTTTTTGGAAGCTGGCGGGAAGCTGGCGGGGACAAGTGCCCTCGCGCACGGGAACGGGGTTGCGCCAGAACTTCGGGAGGGTGTTCGTTCGTGGTTAGGACTCGTTTCGAGTTTTTTCATCGTTGCGATTTTTGGGTGCTCGGATTTGGATGCACGAGAGATATCAGTAATGGCCCATTTTGTTGGCTCGGATTGTCACGTAAAAGGAGTTGTTCGTTTTCCATGGGTTTTCGTGTCTCTTCGGATTTTGGTGTTTTTCTTTCCCTCTGGGAGACCGATTCGTTTCTCTCTATTTTCATCGTTCTTTTCTTATTTTTGTGCCGTTCTTTCCCTCCTTTTCTTCCAATAATCTTTCTATTCATTGTTTCCCCTTTCCGTGCTTTTTTCTGTTTTTCTTTTTTCGATTCTTTCTCGAAAAAATATATATATATTGAGCTACCCGGGCGTGCCTGAAGCCGGAGCGCGCCGATCCCGTGGATCCCGATCTCGGTAATCTCGATCTCGCACAGGGTCGACAGAGTCTCCACGGAGCGAGCACCGGATACGTCGTCGAGCTGAGATGTCCGAGTGGTTAAGGAGGTGGACTCGAAATCCACTGGGTTTATCCCGCGCAGGTTCAAATCCTGCTCTCAGCGTCCCGCCCGTGCTTTTCTCGGAGCGGCCGAAGAAAGGGATGCAAGGAGGCTGCGCCGTTGCCGGGAATTGAACCCGGGTCTCCTGCGTGACAGGCAGGAATACTGACCACTATACTACAACGACCCGATCACGACGATGAGGAGGCGACGAGGCCGGTGACGAGGCTGGTGACGAGGCTGATGATGAGGCCGGTGACGAGGATGGACCACGGGACGCCCCATGATGACGTGAGTTGGGGTGTCCGAGTGGTTAAGGAGGTGGACTAGAAATCCACTGGGTTTATCCCGCGCAGGTTCGAATCCTGCCCTCAACGAGGCGAGTGTTGAGTTCGCAAACGGAGGGGGTTTCGGAAAGGTTGCGAAAAGGTACGTTGTGGTGAGTGGGATTCGAACCCACGCTCGTCTCCGAACTAGAACCTGAATCTAGCGCCTTGGACCAACTCGGCCATCACCACACGATCAGACCTAGGGAGCCCCTCCCCACGAGGGCCCCGCCCCGGACCGGGGTCGGAACGGTGGAAGACGGCGCCGAGGAGCACTCCGACATCGTCGGCACGAAAACGTTTTCCGTGGCCTCGGTGGCGCAGTTGGTTAGCGCGTCGGTCTCATAACCTCGTGAGCCATCCGGAGGTCACCAGTTCGATCCTGGTCCGGGGCACTCCTCTTCTTTTCGGTCGAAGGAGAGCATCGCGCACACGAAAAAATGGAACGATCGGGGCACGCTCACACCCGGCGGGACTCGAACCCGCAACCCCCAGATTAGAAGTCTGGTGCGCTATCCATTGCGCCACGGGTGCTCACGAGGGATGGTTCCCCGCGAGGCCGCAACGAGCGGCGAAAAGAAGGACAAGAGGGGGGAAAACGGGTGCCCTTTTGACGGGCCGTGGCGTTTCCACGTCGACCCCCACGGGGAACGACTCGTGATGACTCATTCTGAATGAGCCCGCTTAGCTCAGATGGCTAGAGCGCGCCCTTCGTAAGGGCGAGGCCGAGAGTTCGACTCTCTCAGTGGGCAACCCTCCTTTTCCTCGCGGGGCAAATTCCGCCACGAACGAGGGGCCCCGAGGTCGGAACGCGACAAAGGCATCGCGTCGGGATGTTGGTCTAGTGGTATGATTCTCGCTTCGGGTGCGAGAGGTCCCGAGTTCGATTCCCGGACATCCCCCTCCCTCCATCGTCTCTTTCTCGGATCTCAGAGATCTTTTTATCGGATTCCGTCGATCTTTTTCTCGGATCTTAGAGATCTTTTCTTTCCGGATCTCAGAGATCTTTTTCTCGGATCTCCGAGATCTTTTTTTTTTTTCCGGATCTCAAAGATTTTTCCCTCGGATCTCAGAGATCTTTTCCCCAACAGCGTGGCCCAAAGCTGGTGCCACCTGTGAGAGTCGAACTCACGGCCTTTCGCTTACAAAGCGAATGCTCTAACCATCTGAGCTAATGTGGCTTCGGGGTCTCGCTACTCCCGCACGTGGGCGAACGACGAGGACGGTCGCTCTCGACTTCGTTTCGGGCCCGATCGCTCCCCTCTCGTCGCATGCTTCGCGTGGCGTCGGACCTGTAGCTCAGTCGGTTAGAGCGCTGGTCTTATGAGCCGGAAGTCGCGGGTTCAATCCCCGCCAGGTCCACGACTCGCAAGAATGCACCGACATCGCGTCCGTCCGAGAAAGACAAGAAGCACAACAACCAAGAAACGTGGGGGTGTGTGGCGAGTGGGATTTGAACCCACGCCCTTTCGGACTGGAACCTTACTCCAGCGCCTTGGACCAACTCGGCCATCGCCACGTTTGAGGGAGGGGAGGGACGGAAGGGATCCGTGGGACGGCAGCCCCCCATCGGGGTCGACGGATGCAAGGGAGACGCTCGCCGCACGCTGAACGAGCTGAGATGTCCGAGTGGTGAAGGAGGTGGAGAGAGAGAGGAATGTGGGTTGGGTTACGTAAGGGTTTCTTTTTGGGGACAGTTCATTCTGTTCACGGCGCTGCCGCAAGGCAGTGTTACAGCCGTCCTGGCCTCCCAGAACGGCCGGATTTCGTTCAAGGCGTGTCAGTGAGCCTGGCGGTACGATTGTACCACAGGTCAGCTCACTGGTCACATCGATGGGACGGGTGAGTCGCATGTGACTCACCTGTACTACACTACAGTCTACTTAAGGCGCACTTCGCGCCATTGTAATCATTCTTATTATTCTCTCACGCTTGGTCACTCCAGCCAGTCGTGACAGGCAGTTTCCGGATTCGTGAGTGGGACACGGGACTGGGTGTTGTACGTTCAACTGGGGATCGGACCTCAAAATTCCGCCGATGTACAAAAGGCGTGTAAAAATGAATTCCAGGTGAAGGAGGTGGACTCGAAATCCATTGGTGCTGTCATCGTAGCGCTCCGTCACAGCGTTGATGGGGCGCGCAACAACGACGCAGGAGGCGTTTGGGCCGTACGAGGTTCCGTCGCCGGGACTCGAACCCGGGTCTTGTGGGTGAAAGCCACATGTCCTGACCACCTAGACTACGACGGAAGATCCACGAGACACGTCCCGTATGCCGAGTTTCGGAGCGTCGAGGGTTTTTGGAAGCTGGCGGGAAGCTGGCGGGGACAAGTGCCCTCGCGCACGGGAACGGGGTTGCGCCAGAACTTCGGGAGGGTGTTCGTTCGTGGTTAGGACTCGTTTCGAGTTTTTTCATCGTTGCGATTTTTGGGTGCTCGGATTTGGATGCACGAGAGATATCAGTAATGGCCCATTTTGTTGGCTCGGATTGTCACGTAAAAGGAGTTGTTCGTTTTCCATGGGTTTTCGTGTCTCTTCGGATTTTGGTGTTTTTCTTTCCCTCTGGGAGACCGATTCGTTTCTCTCTATTTTCATCGTTCTTTTCTTATTTTTGTGCCGTTCTTTCCCTCCTTTTCTTCCAATAATCTTTCTATTCATTGTTTCCCCTTTCCGTGCTTTTTTCTGTTTTTCTTTTTTCGATTCTTTCTCGAAAAAATATATATATATTGAGCTACCCGGGCGTGCCTGAAGCCGGAGCGCGCCGATCCCGTGGATCCCGATCTCGGTAATCTCGATCTCGCACAGGGTCGACAGAGTCTCCACGGAGCGAGCACCGGATACGTCGTCGAGCTGAGATGTCCGAGTGGTTAAGGAGGTGGACTCGAAATCCACTGGGTTTATCCCGCGCAGGTTCAAATCCTGCTCTCAGCGTCCCGCCCGTGCTTTTCTCGGAGCGGCCGAAGAAAGGGATGCAAGGAGGCTGCGCCGTTGCCGGGAATTGAACCCGGGTCTCCTGCGTGACAGGCAGGAATACTGACCACTATACTACAACGACCCGATCACGACGATGAGGAGGCGACGAGGCCGGTGACGAGGCTGGTGACGAGGCTGATGATGAGGCCGGTGACGAGGATGGACCACGGGACGCCCCATGATGACGTGAGTTGGGGTGTCCGAGTGGTTAAGGAGGTGGACTAGAAATCCACTGGGTTTATCCCGCGCAGGTTCGAATCCTGCCCTCAACGAGGCGAGTGTTGAGTTCGCAAACGGAGGGGGTTTCGGAAAGGTTGCGAAAAGGTACGTTGTGGTGAGTGGGATTCGAACCCACGCTCGTCTCCGAACTAGAACCTGAATCTAGCGCCTTGGACCAACTCGGCCATCACCACACGATCAGACCTAGGGAGCCCCTCCCCACGAGGGCCCCGCCCCGGACCGGGGTCGGAACGGTGGAAGACGGCGCCGAGGAGCACTCCGACATCGTCGGCACGAAAACGTTTTCCGTGGCCTCGGTGGCGCAGTTGGTTAGCGCGTCGGTCTCATAACCTCGTGAGCCATCCGGAGGTCACCAGTTCGATCCTGGTCCGGGGCACTCCTCTTCTTTTCGGTCGAAGGAGAGCATCGCGCACACGAAAAAATGGAACGATCGGGGCACGCTCACACCCGGCGGGACTCGAACCCGCAACCCCCAGATTAGAAGTCTGGTGCGCTATCCATTGCGCCACGGGTGCTCACGAGGGATGGTTCCCCGCGAGGCCGCAACGAGCGGCGAAAAGAAGGACAAGAGGGGGGAAAACGGGTGCCCTTTTGACGGGCCGTGGCGTTTCCACGTCGACCCCCACGGGGAACGACTCGTGATGACTCATTCTGAATGAGCCCGCTTAGCTCAGATGGCTAGAGCGCGCCCTTCGTAAGGGCGAGGCCGAGAGTTCGACTCTCTCAGTGGGCAACCCTCCTTTTCCTCGCGGGGCAAATTCCGCCACGAACGAGGGGCCCCGAGGTCGGAACGCGACAAAGGCATCGCGTCGGGATGTTGGTCTAGTGGTATGATTCTCGCTTCGGGTGCGAGAGGTCCCGAGTTCGATTCCCGGACATCCCCCTCCCTCCATCGTCTCTTTCTCGGATCTCAGAGATCTTTTTATCGGATTCCGTCGATCTTTTTCTCGGATCTTAGAGATCTTTTCTTTCCGGATCTCAGAGATCTTTTTCTCGGATCTCCGAGATCTTTTTTTTTTTTCCGGATCTCAAAGATTTTTCCCTCGGATCTCAGAGATCTTTTCCCCAACAACGTGGCCCAAAGCTGGTGCCACCTGTGAGAGTCGAACTCACGGCCTTTCGCTTACAAAGCGAATGCTCTAACCATCTGAGCTAATGTGGCTTCGGGGTCTCGCTACTCCCGCACGTGGGCGAACGACGAGGACGGTCGCTCTCGACTTCGTTTCGGGCCCGATCGCTCCCCTCCCGTCGCATGCTTCGCGTGGCGTCGGACCTGTAGCTCAGTCGGTTAGAGCGCTGGTCTTATGAGCCGGAAGTCGCGGGTTCAATCCCCGCCAGGTCCACGACTCGCAAGAATGCACCGACATCGCGTCCGTCCGAGAAAGACAAGAAGCACAACAACCAAGAAACGTGGGGGTGTGTGGCGAGTGGGATTTGAACCCACGCCCTTTCGGACTGGAACCTTACTCCAGCGCCTTGGACCAACTCGGCCATCGCCACGTTTGAGGGAGGGGAGGGACGGAAGGGATCCGTGGGACGGCAGCCCCCCATCGGGGTCGACGGATGCAAGGGAGACGCTCGCCGCACGTTGAACGAGCTGAGATGTCCGAGTGGTGAAGGAGGTGGAGAGAGAGAGGAATGTGGGTTGGGTTACGTAAGGGTTTCTTTTTGGGGACAGTTCATTCTGTTCACGGCGCTGCCGCAAGGCAGTGTTACAGCCGTCCTGGCCTCCCAGAACGGCCGGATTTCGTTCAAGGCGTGTCAGTGAGCCTGGCGGTACGATTGTACCACAGGTCAGCTCACTGGTCACATCGATGGGACGGGTGAGTCGCATGTGACTCACCTGTACTACACTACAGTCTACTTAAGGCGCACTTCGCGCCATTGTAATCATTCTTATTATTCTCTCACGCTTGGTCACTCCAGCCAGTCGTGACAGGCAGTTTCCGGATTCGTGAGTGGGACACGGGACTGGGTGTTGTACGTTCAACTGGGGATCGGACCTCAAAATTCCGCCGATGTACAAAAGGCGTGTAAAAATGAATTCCAGGTGAAGGAGGTGGACTCGAAATCCATTGGTGCTGTCATCGTAGCGCTCCGTCACAGCGTTGATGGGGCGCGCAACAACGACGCAGGAGGCGTTTGGGCCGTACGAGGTTCCGTCGCCGGGACTCGAACCCGGGTCTTGTGGGTGAAAGCCACATGTCCTGACCACCTAGACTACGACGGAAGATCCACGAGACACGTCCCGTATGCCGAGTTTCGGAGCGTCGAGGGTTTTTGGAAGCTGGCGGGAAGCTGGCGGGGACAAGTGCCCTCGCGCACGGGAACGGGGTTGCGCCAGAACTTCGGGAGGGTGTTCGTTCGTGGTTAGGACTCGTTTCGAGTTTTTTCATCGTTGCGATTTTTGGGTGCTCGGATTTGGATGCACGAGAGATATCAGTAATGGCCCATTTTGTTGGCTCGGATTGTCACGTAAAAGGAGTTGTTCGTTTTCCATGGGTTTTCGTGTCTCTTCGGATTTTGGTGTTTTTCTTTCCCTCTGGGAGACCGATTCGTTTCTCTCTATTTTCATCGTTCTTTTCTTATTTTTGTGCCGTTCTTTCCCTCCTTTTCTTCCAATAATCTTTCTATTCATTGTTTCCCCTTTCCGTGCTTTTTTCTGTTTTTCTTTTTTCGATTCTTTCTCGAAAAAATATATATATATTGAGCTACCCGGGCGTGCCTGAAGCCGGAGCGCGCCGATCCCGTGGATCCCGATCTCGGTAATCTCGATCTCGCACAGGGTCGACAGAGTCTCCACGGAGCGAGCACCGGATACGTCGTCGAGCTGAGATGTCCGAGTGGTTAAGGAGGTGGACTCGAAATCCACTGGGTTTATCCCGCGCAGGTTCAAATCCTGCTCTCAGCGTCCCGCCCGTGCTTTTCTCGGAGCGGCCGAAGAAAGGGATGCAAGGAGGCTGCGCCGTTGCCGGGAATTGAACCCGGGTCTCCTGCGTGACAGGCAGGAATACTGACCACTATACTACAACGACCCGATCACGACGATGAGGAGGCGACGAGGCCGGTGACGAGGCTGGTGACGAGGCTGATGATGAGGCCGGTGACGAGGATGGACCACGGGACGCCCCATGATGACGTGAGTTGGGGTGTCCGAGTGGTTAAGGAGGTGGACTAGAAATCCACTGGGTTTATCCCGCGCAGGTTCGAATCCTGCCCTCAACGAGGCGAGTGTTGAGTTCGCAAACGGAGGGGGTTTCGGAAAGGTTGCGAAAAGGTACGTTGTGGTGAGTGGGATTCGAACCCACGCTCGTCTCCGAACTAGAACCTGAATCTAGCGCCTTGGACCAACTCGGCCATCACCACACGATCAGACCTAGGGAGCCCCTCCCCACGAGGGCCCCGCCCCGGACCGGGGTCGGAACGGTGGAAGACGGCGCCGAGGAGCACTCCGACATCGTCGGCACGAAAACGTTTTCCGTGGCCTCGGTGGCGCAGTTGGTTAGCGCGTCGGTCTCATAACCTCGTGAGCCATCCGGAGGTCACCAGTTCGATCCTGGTCCGGGGCACTCCTCTTCTTTTCGGTCGAAGGAGAGCATCGCGCACACGAAAAAATGGAACGATCGGGGCACGCTCACACCCGGCGGGACTCGAACCCGCAACCCCCAGATTAGAAGTCTGGTGCGCTATCCATTGCGCCACGGGTGCTCACGAGGGATGGTTCCCCGCGAGGCCGCAACGAGCGGCGAAAAGAAGGACAAGAGGGGGGAAAACGGGTGCCCTTTTGACGGGCCGTGGCGTTTCCACGTCGACCCCCACGGGGAACGACTCGTGATGACTCATTCTGAATGAGCCCGCTTAGCTCAGATGGCTAGAGCGCGCCCTTCGTAAGGGCGAGGCCGAGAGTTCGACTCTCTCAGTGGGCAACCCTCCTTTTCCTCGCGGGGCAAATTCCGCCACGAACGAGGGGCCCCGAGGTCGGAACGCGACAAAGGCATCGCGTCGGGATGTTGGTCTAGTGGTATGATTCTCGCTTCGGGTGCGAGAGGTCCCGAGTTCGATTCCCGGACATCCCCCTCCCTCCATCGTCTCTTTCTCGGATCTCAGAGATCTTTTTATCGGATTCCGTCGATCTTTTTCTCGGATCTTAGAGATCTTTTCTTTCCGGATCTCAGAGATCTTTTTCTCGGATCTCCGAGATCTTTTTTTTTTTTCCGGATCTCAAAGATTTTTCCCTCGGATCTCAGAGATCTTTTCCCCAACAACGTGGCCCAAAGCTGGTGCCACCTGTGAGAGTCGAACTCACGGCCTTTCGCTTACAAAGCGAATGCTCTAACCATCTGAGCTAATGTGGCTTCGGGGTCTCGCTACTCCCGCACGTGGGCGAACGACGAGGACGGTCGCTCTCGACTTCGTTTCGGGCCCGATCGCTCCCCTCCCGTCGCATGCTTCGCGTGGCGTCGGACCTGTAGCTCAGTCGGTTAGAGCGCTGGTCTTATGAGCCGGAAGTCGCGGGTTCAATCCCCGCCAGGTCCACGACTCGCAAGAATGCACCGACATCGCGTCCGTCCGAGAAAGACAAGAAGCACAACAACCAAGAAACGTGGGGGTGTGTGGCGAGTGGGATTTGAACCCACGCCCTTTCGGACTGGAACCTTACTCCAGCGCCTTGGACCAACTCGGCCATCGCCACGTTTGAGGGAGGGGAGGGACGGAAGGGATCCGTGGGACGGCAGCCCCCCATCGGGGTCGACGGATGCAAGGGAGACGCTCGCCGCACGTTGAACGAGCTGAGATGTCCGAGTGGTGAAGGAGGTGGAGAGAGAGAGGAATGTGGGTTGGGTTACGTAAGGGTTTCTTTTTGGGGACAGTTCATTCTGTTCACGGCGCTGCCGCAAGGCAGTGTTACAGCCGTCCTGGCCTCCCAGAACGGCCGGATTTCGTTCAAGGCGTGTCAGTGAGCCTGGCGGTACGATTGTACCACAGGTCAGCTCACTGGTCACATCGATGGGACGGGTGAGTCGCATGTGACTCACCTGTACTACACTACAGTCTACTTAAGGCGCACTTCGCGCCATTGTAATCATTCTTATTATTCTCTCACGCTTGGTCACTCCAGCCAGTCGTGACAGGCAGTTTCCGGATTCGTGAGTGGGACACGGGACTGGGTGTTGTACGTTCAACTGGGGATCGGACCTCAAAATTCCGCCGATGTACAAAAGGCGTGTAAAAATGAATTCCAGGTGAAGGAGGTGGACTCGAAATCCATTGGTGCTGTCATCGTAGCGCTCCGTCACAGCGTTGATGGGGCGCGCAACAACGACGCAGGAGGCGTTTGGGCCGTACGAGGTTCCGTCGCCGGGACTCGAACCCGGGTCTTGTGGGTGAAAGCCACATGTCCTGACCACCTAGACTACGACGGAAGATCCACGAGACACGTCCCGTATGCCGAGTTTCGGAGCGTCGAGGGTTTTTGGAAGCTGGCGGGAAGCTGGCGGGGACAAGTGCCCTCGCGCACGGGAACGGGGTTGCGCCAGAACTTCGGGAGGGTGTTCGTTCGTGGTTAGGACTCGTTTCGAGTTTTTTCATCGTTGCGATTTTTGGGTGCTCGGATTTGGATGCACGAGAGATATCAGTAATGGCCCATTTTGTTGGCTCGGATTGTCACGTAAAAGGAGTTGTTCGTTTTCCATGGGTTTTCGTGTCTCTTCGGATTTTGGTGTTTTTCTTTCCCTCTGGGAGACCGATTCGTTTCTCTCTATTTTCATCGTTCTTTTCTTATTTTTGTGCCGTTCTTTCCCTCCTTTTCTTCCAATAATCTTTCTATTCATTGTTTCCCCTTTCCGTGCTTTTTTCTGTTTTTCTTTTTTCGATTCTTTCTCGAAAAAATATATATATATTGAGCTACCCGGGCGTGCCTGAAGCCGGAGCGCGCCGATCCCGTGGATCCCGATCTCGGTAATCTCGATCTCGCACAGGGTCGACAGAGTCTCCACGGAGCGAGCACCGGATACGTCGTCGAGCTGAGATGTCCGAGTGGTTAAGGAGGTGGACTCGAAATCCACTGGGTTTATCCCGCGCAGGTTCAAATCCTGCTCTCAGCGTCCCGCCCGTGCTTTTCTCGGAGCGGCCGAAGAAAGGGATGCAAGGAGGCTGCGCCGTTGCCGGGAATTGAACCCGGGTCTCCTGCGTGACAGGCAGGAATACTGACCACTATACTACAACGACCCGATCACGACGATGAGGAGGCGACGAGGCCGGTGACGAGGCTGGTGACGAGGCTGATGATGAGGCCGGTGACGAGGATGGACCACGGGACGCCCCATGATGACGTGAGTTGGGGTGTCCGAGTGGTTAAGGAGGTGGACTAGAAATCCACTGGGTTTATCCCGCGCAGGTTCGAATCCTGCCCTCAACGAGGCGAGTGTTGAGTTCGCAAACGGAGGGGGTTTCGGAAAGGTTGCGAAAAGGTACGTTGTGGTGAGTGGGATTCGAACCCACGCTCGTCTCCGAACTAGAACCTGAATCTAGCGCCTTGGACCAACTCGGCCATCACCACACGATCAGACCTAGGGAGCCCCTCCCCACGAGGGCCCCGCCCCGGACCGGGGTCGGAACGGTGGAAGACGGCGCCGAGGAGCACTCCGACATCGTCGGCACGAAAACGTTTTCCGTGGCCTCGGTGGCGCAGTTGGTTAGCGCGTCGGTCTCATAACCTCGTGAGCCATCCGGAGGTCACCAGTTCGATCCTGGTCCGGGGCACTCCTCTTCTTTTCGGTCGAAGGAGAGCATCGCGCACACGAAAAAATGGAACGATCGGGGCACGCTCACACCCGGCGGGACTCGAACCCGCAACCCCCAGATTAGAAGTCTGGTGCGCTATCCATTGCGCCACGGGTGCTCACGAGGGATGGTTCCCCGCGAGGCCGCAACGAGCGGCGAAAAGAAGGACAAGAGGGGGGAAAACGGGTGCCCTTTTGACGGGCCGTGGCGTTTCCACGTCGACCCCCACGGGGAACGACTCGTGATGACTCATTCTGAATGAGCCCGCTTAGCTCAGATGGCTAGAGCGCGCCCTTCGTAAGGGCGAGGCCGAGAGTTCGACTCTCTCAGTGGGCAACCCTCCTTTTCCTCGCGGGGCAAATTCCGCCACGAACGAGGGGCCCCGAGGTCGGAACGCGACAAAGGCATCGCGTCGGGATGTTGGTCTAGTGGTATGATTCTCGCTTCGGGTGCGAGAGGTCCCGAGTTCGATTCCCGGACATCCCCCTCCCTCCATCGTCTCTTTCTCGGATCTCAGAGATCTTTTTATCGGATTCCGTCGATCTTTTTCTCGGATCTTAGAGATCTTTTCTTTCCGGATCTCAGAGATCTTTTTCTCGGATCTCCGAGATCTTTTTTTTTTTTCCGGATCTCAAAGATTTTTCCCTCGGATCTCAGAGATCTTTTCCCCAACAACGTGGCCCAAAGCTGGTGCCACCTGTGAGAGTCGAACTCACGGCCTTTCGCTTACAAAGCGAATGCTCTAACCATCTGAGCTAATGTGGCTTCGGGGTCTCGCTACTCCCGCACGTGGGCGAACGACGAGGACGGTCGCTCTCGACTTCGTTTCGGGCCCGATCGCTCCCCTCCCGTCGCATGCTTCGCGTGGCGTCGGACCTGTAGCTCAGTCGGTTAGAGCGCTGGTCTTATGAGCCGGAAGTCGCGGGTTCAATCCCCGCCAGGTCCACGACTCGCAAGAATGCACCGACATCGCGTCCGTCCGAGAAAGACAAGAAGCACAACAACCAAGAAACGTGGGGGTGTGTGGCGAGTGGGATTTGAACCCACGCCCTTTCGGACTGGAACCTTACTCCAGCACCTTGGACCAACTCGGCCATCGCCACGTTTGAGGGAGGGGAGGGACGGAAGGGATCCGTGGGACGGCAGCCCCCCATCGGGGTCGACGGATGCAAGGGAGACGCTCGCCGCACGTTGAACGAGCTGAGATGTCCGAGTGGTGAAGGAGGTGGAGAGAGAGAGGAATGTGGGTTGGGTTACGTAAGGGTTTCTTTTTGGGGACAGTTCATTCTGTTCACGGCGCTGCCGCAAGGCAGTGTTACAGCCGTCCTGGCCTCCCAGAACGGCCGGATTTCGTTCAAGGCGTGTCAGTGAGCCTGGCGGTACGATTGTACCACAGGTCAGCTCACTGGTCACATCGATGGGACGGGTGAGTCGCATGTGACTCACCTGTACTACACTACAGTCTACTTAAGGCGCACTTCGCGCCATTGTAATCATTCTTATTATTCTCTCACGCTTGGTCACTCCAGCCAGTCGTGACAGGCAGTTTCCGGATTCGTGAGTGGGACACGGGACTGGGTGTTGTACGTTCAACTGGGGATCGGACCTCAAAATTCCGCCGATGTACAAAAGGCGTGTAAAAATGAATTCCAGGTGAAGGAGGTGGACTCGAAATCCATTGGTGCTGTCATCGTAGCGCTCCGTCACAGCGTTGATGGGGCGCGCAACAACGACGCAGGAGGCGTTTGGGCCGTACGAGGTTCCGTCGCCGGGACTCGAACCCGGGTCTTGTGGGTGAAAGCCACATGTCCTGACCACCTAGACTACGACGGAAGATCCACGAGACACGTCCCGTATGCCGAGTTTCGGAGCGTCGAGGGTTTTTGGAAGCTGGCGGGAAGCTGGCGGGGACAAGTGCCCTCGCGCACGGGAACGGGGTTGCGCCAGAACTTCGGGAGGGTGTTCGTTCGTGGTTAGGACTCGTTTCGAGTTTTTTCATCGTTGCGATTTTTGGGTGCTCGGATTTGGATGCACGAGAGATATCAGTAATGGCCCATTTTGTTGGCTCGGATTGTCACGTAAAAGGAGTTGTTCGTTTTCCATGGGTTTTCGTGTCTCTTCGGATTTTGGTGTTTTTCTTTCCCTCTGGGAGACCGATTCGTTTCTCTCTATTTTCATCGTTCTTTTCTTATTTTTGTGCCGTTCTTTCCCTCCTTTTCTTCCAATAATCTTTCTATTCATTGTTTCCCCTTTCCGTGCTTTTTTCTGTTTTTCTTTTTTCGATTCTTTCTCGAAAAAATATATATATATTGAGCTACCCGGGCGTGCCTGAAGCCGGAGCGCGCCGATCCCGTGGATCCCGATCTCGGTAATCTCGATCTCGCACAGGGTCGACAGAGTCTCCACGGAGCGAGCACCGGATACGTCGTCGAGCTGAGATGTCCGAGTGGTTAAGGAGGTGGACTCGAAATCCACTGGGTTTATCCCGCGCAGGTTCAAATCCTGCTCTCAGCGTCCCGCCCGTGCTTTTCTCGGAGCGGCCGAAGAAAGGGATGCAAGGAGGCTGCGCCGTTGCCGGGAATTGAACCCGGGTCTCCTGCGTGACAGGCAGGAATACTGACCACTATACTACAACGACCCGATCACGACGATGAGGAGGCGACGAGGCCGGTGACGAGGCTGGTGACGAGGCTGATGATGAGGCCGGTGACGAGGATGGACCACGGGACGCCCCATGATGACGTGAGTTGGGGTGTCCGAGTGGTTAAGGAGGTGGACTAGAAATCCACTGGGTTTATCCCGCGCAGGTTCGAATCCTGCCCTCAACGAGGCGAGTGTTGAGTTCGCAAACGGAGGGGGTTTCGGAAAGGTTGCGAAAAGGTACGTTGTGGTGAGTGGGATTCGAACCCACGCTCGTCTCCGAACTAGAACCTGAATCTAGCGCCTTGGACCAACTCGGCCATCACCACACGATCAGACCTAGGGAGCCCCTCCCCACGAGGGCCCCGCCCCGGACCGGGGTCGGAACGGTGGAAGACGGCGCCGAGGAGCACTCCGACATCGTCGGCACGAAAACGTTTTCCGTGGCCTCGGTGGCGCAGTTGGTTAGCGCGTCGGTCTCATAACCTCGTGAGCCATCCGGAGGTCACCAGTTCGATCCTGGTCCGGGGCACTCCTCTTCTTTTCGGTCGAAGGAGAGCATCGCGCACACGAAAAAATGGAACGATCGGGGCACGCTCACACCCGGCGGGACTCGAACCCGCAACCCCCAGATTAGAAGTCTGGTGCGCTATCCATTGCGCCACGGGTGCTCACGAGGGATGGTTCCCCGCGAGGCCGCAACGAGCGGCGAAAAGAAGGACAAGAGGGGGGAAAACGGGTGCCCTTTTGACGGGCCGTGGCGTTTCCACGTCGACCCCCACGGGGAACGACTCGTGATGACTCATTCTGAATGAGCCCGCTTAGCTCAGATGGCTAGAGCGCGCCCTTCGTAAGGGCGAGGCCGAGAGTTCGACTCTCTCAGTGGGCAACCCTCCTTTTCCTCGCGGGGCAAATTCCGCCACGAACGAGGGGCCCCGAGGTCGGAACGCGACAAAGGCATCGCGTCGGGATGTTGGTCTAGTGGTATGATTCTCGCTTCGGGTGCGAGAGGTCCCGAGTTCGATTCCCGGACATCCCCCTCCCTCCATCGTCTCTTTCTCGGATCTCAGAGATCTTTTTATCGGATTCCGTCGATCTTTTTCTCGGATCTTAGAGATCTTTTCTTTCCGGATCTCAGAGATCTTTTTCTCGGATCTCCGAGATCTTTTTTTTTTTTCCGGATCTCAAAGATTTTTCCCTCGGATCTCAGAGATCTTTTCCCCAACAGCGTGGCCCAAAGCTGGTGCCACCTGTGAGAGTCGAACTCACGGCCTTTCGCTTACAAAGCGAATGCTCTAACCATCTGAGCTAAGGTGGCTTCGGGGTCTCGCTACTCCCGCACGTGGGCGAACGACGAGGACGGTCGCTCTCGACTTCGTTTCGGGCCCGATCGCTCCCCTCCCGTCGCATGCTTCGCGTGGCGTCGGACCTGTAGCTCAGTCGGTTAGAGCGCTGGTCTTATGAGCCGGAAGTCGCGGGTTCAATCCCCGCCAGGTCCACGACTCGCAAGAATGCACCGACATCGCGTCCGTCCGAGAAAGACAAGAAGCACAACAACCAAGAAACGTGGGGGTGTGTGGCGAGTGGGATTTGAACCCACGCCCTTTCGGACTGGAACCTTACTCCAGCACCTTGGACCAACTCGGCCATCGCCACGTTTGAGGGAGGGGAGGGACGGAAGGGATCCGTGGGACGGCAGCCCCCCATCGGGGTCGACGGATGCAAGGGAGACGCTCGCCGCACGTTGAACGAGCTGAGATGTCCGAGTGGTGAAGGAGGTGGAGAGAGAGAGGAATGTGGGTTGGGTTACGTAAGGGTTTCTTTTTGGGGACAGTTCATTCTGTTCACGGCGCTGCCGCAAGGCAGTGTTACAGCCGTCCTGGCCTCCCAGAACGGCCGGATTTCGTTCAAGGCGTGTCAGTGAGCCTGGCGGTACGATTGTACCACAGGTCAGCTCACTGGTCACATCGATGGGACGGGTGAGTCGCATGTGACTCACCTGTACTACACTACAGTCTACTTAAGGCGCACTTCGCGCCATTGTAATCATTCTTATTATTCTCTCACGCTTGGTCACTCCAGCCAGTCGTGACAGGCAGTTTCCGGATTCGTGAGTGGGACACGGGACTGGGTGTTGTACGTTCAACTGGGGATCGGACCTCAAAATTCCGCCGATGTACAAAAGGCGTGTAAAAATGAATTCCAGGTGAAGGAGGTGGACTCGAAATCCATTGGTGCTGTCATCGTAGCGCTCCGTCACAGCGTTGATGGGGCGCGCAACAACGACGCAGGAGGCGTTTGGGCCGTACGAGGTTCCGTCGCCGGGACTCGAACCCGGGTCTTGTGGGTGAAAGCCACATGTCCTGACCACCTAGACTACGACGGAAGATCCACGAGACACGTCCCGTATGCCGAGTTTCGGAGCGTCGAGGGTTTTTGGAAGCTGGCGGGAAGCTGGCGGGGACAAGTGCCCTCGCGCACGGGAACGGGGTTGCGCCAGAACTTCGGGAGGGTGTTCGTTCGTGGTTAGGACTCGTTTCGAGTTTTTTCATCGTTGCGATTTTTGGGTGCTCGGATTTGGATGCACGAGAGATATCAGTAATGGCCCATTTTGTTGGCTCGGATTGTCACGTAAAAGGAGTTGTTCGTTTTCCATGGGTTTTCGTGTCTCTTCGGATTTTGGTGTTTTTCTTTCCCTCTGGGAGACCGATTCGTTTCTCTCTATTTTCATCGTTCTTTTCTTATTTTTGTGCCGTTCTTTCCCTCCTTTTCTTCCAATAATCTTTCTATTCATTGTTTCCCCTTTCCGTGCTTTTTTCTGTTTTTCTTTTTTCGATTCTTTCTCGAAAAAATATATATATATTGAGCTACCCGGGCGTGCCTGAAGCCGGAGCGCGCCGATCCCGTGGATCCCGATCTCGGTAATCTCGATCTCGCACAGGGTCGACAGAGTCTCCACGGAGCGAGCACCGGATACGTCGTCGAGCTGAGATGTCCGAGTGGTTAAGGAGGTGGACTCGAAATCCACTGGGTTTATCCCGCGCAGGTTCAAATCCTGCTCTCAGCGTCCCGCCCGTGCTTTTCTCGGAGCGGCCGAAGAAAGGGATGCAAGGAGGCTGCGCCGTTGCCGGGAATTGAACCCGGGTCTCCTGCGTGACAGGCAGGAATACTGACCACTATACTACAACGACCCGATCACGACGATGAGGAGGCGACGAGGCCGGTGACGAGGCTGGTGACGAGGCTGATGATGAGGCCGGTGACGAGGATGGACCACGGGACGCCCCATGATGACGTGAGTTGGGGTGTCCGAGTGGTTAAGGAGGTGGACTAGAAATCCACTGGGTTTATCCCGCGCAGGTTCGAATCCTGCCCTCAACGAGGCGAGTGTTGAGTTCGCAAACGGAGGGGGTTTCGGAAAGGTTGCGAAAAGGTACGTTGTGGTGAGTGGGATTCGAACCCACGCTCGTCTCCGAACTAGAACCTGAATCTAGCGCCTTGGACCAACTCGGCCATCACCACACGATCAGACCTAGGGAGCCCCTCCCCACGAGGGCCCCGCCCCGGACCGGGGTCGGAACGGTGGAAGACGGCGCCGAGGAGCACTCCGACATCGTCGGCACGAAAACGTTTTCCGTGGCCTCGGTGGCGCAGTTGGTTAGCGCGTCGGTCTCATAACCTCGTGAGCCATCCGGAGGTCACCAGTTCGATCCTGGTCCGGGGCACTCCTCTTCTTTTCGGTCGAAGGAGAGCATCGCGCACACGAAAAAATGGAACGATCGGGGCACGCTCACACCCGGCGGGACTCGAACCCGCAACCCCCAGATTAGAAGTCTGGTGCGCTATCCATTGCGCCACGGGTGCTCACGAGGGATGGTTCCCCGCGAGGCCGCAACGAGCGGCGAAAAGAAGGACAAGAGGGGGGAAAACGGGTGCCCTTTTGACGGGCCGTGGCGTTTCCACGTCGACCCCCACGGGGAACGACTCGTGATGACTCATTCTGAATGAGCCCGCTTAGCTCAGATGGCTAGAGCGCGCCCTTCGTAAGGGCGAGGCCGAGAGTTCGACTCTCTCAGTGGGCAACCCTCCTTTTCCTCGCGGGGCAAATTCCGCCACGAACGAGGGGCCCCGAGGTCGGAACGCGACAAAGGCATCGCGTCGGGATGTTGGTCTAGTGGTATGATTCTCGCTTCGGGTGCGAGAGGTCCCGAGTTCGATTCCCGGACATCCCCCTCCCTCCATCGTCTCTTTCTCGGATCTCAGAGATCTTTTTATCGGATTCCGTCGATCTTTTTCTCGGATCTTAGAGATCTTTTCTTTCCGGATCTCAGAGATCTTTTTCTCGGATCTCCGAGATCTTTTTTTTTTTTCCGGATCTCAAAGATTTTTCCCTCGGATCTCAGAGATCTTTTCCCCAACAGCGTGGCCCAAAGCTGGTGCCACCTGTGAGAGTCGAACTCACGGCCTTTCGCTTACAAAGCGAATGCTCTAACCATCTGAGCTAAGGTGGCTTCGGGGTCTCGCTACTCCCGCACGTGGGCGAACGACGAGGACGGTCGCTCTCGACTTCGTTTCGGGCCCGATCGCTCCCCTCCCGTCGCATGCTTCGCGTGGCGTCGGACCTGTAGCTCAGTCGGTTAGAGCGCTGGTCTTATGAGCCGGAAGTCGCGGGTTCAATCCCCGCCAGGTCCACGACTCGCAAGAATGCACCGACATCGCGTCCGTCCGAGAAAGACAAGAAGCACAACAACCAAGAAACGTGGGGGTGTGTGGCGAGTGGGATTTGAACCCACGCCCTTTCGGACTGGAACCTTACTCCAGCACCTTGGACCAACTCGGCCATCGCCACGTTTGAGGGAGGGGAGGGACGGAAGGGATCCGTGGGACGGCAGCCCCCCATCGGGGTCGACGGATGCAAGGGAGACGCTCGCCGCACGTTGAACGAGCTGAGATGTCCGAGTGGTGAAGGAGGTGGAGAGAGAGAGGAATGTGGGTTGGGTTACGTAAGGGTTTCTTTTTGGGGACAGTTCATTCTGTTCACGGCGCTGCCGCAAGGCAGTGTTACAGCCGTCCTGGCCTCCCAGAACGGCCGGATTTCGTTCAAGGCGTGTCAGTGAGCCTGGCGGTACGATTGTACCACAGGTCAGCTCACTGGTCACATCGATGGGACGGGTGAGTCGCATGTGACTCACCTGTACTACACTACAGTCTACTTAAGGCGCACTTCGCGCCATTGTAATCATTCTTATTATTCTCTCACGCTTGGTCACTCCAGCCAGTCGTGACAGGCAGTTTCCGGATTCGTGAGTGGGACACGGGACTGGGTGTTGTACGTTCAACTGGGGATCGGACCTCAAAATTCCGCCGATGTACAAAAGGCGTGTAAAAATGAATTCCAGGTGAAGGAGGTGGACTCGAAATCCATTGGTGCTGTCATCGTAGCGCTCCGTCACAGCGTTGATGGGGCGCGCAACAACGACGCAGGAGGCGTTTGGGCCGTACGAGGTTCCGTCGCCGGGACTCGAACCCGGGTCTTGTGGGTGAAAGCCACATGTCCTGACCACCTAGACTACGACGGAAGATCCACGAGACACGTCCCGTATGCCGAGTTTCGGAGCGTCGAGGGTTTTTGGAAGCTGGCGGGAAGCTGGCGGGGACAAGTGCCCTCGCGCACGGGAACGGGGTTGCGCCAGAACTTCGGGAGGGTGTTCGTTCGTGGTTAGGACTCGTTTCGAGTTTTTTCATCGTTGCGATTTTTGGGTGCTCGGATTTGGATGCACGAGAGATATCAGTAATGGCCCATTTTGTTGGCTCGGATTGTCACGTAAAAGGAGTTGTTCGTTTTCCATGGGTTTTCGTGTCTCTTCGGATTTTGGTGTTTTTCTTTCCCTCTGGGAGACCGATTCGTTTCTCTCTATTTTCATCGTTCTTTTCTTATTTTTGTGCCGTTCTTTCCCTCCTTTTCTTCCAATAATCTTTCTATTCATTGTTTCCCCTTTCCGTGCTTTTTTCTGTTTTTCTTTTTTCGATTCTTTCTCGAAAAAATATATATATATTGAGCTACCCGGGCGTGCCTGAAGCCGGAGCGCGCCGATCCCGTGGATCCCGATCTCGGTAATCTCGATCTCGCACAGGGTCGACAGAGTCTCCACGGAGCGAGCACCGGATACGTCGTCGAGCTGAGATGTCCGAGTGGTTAAGGAGGTGGACTCGAAATCCACTGGGTTTATCCCGCGCAGGTTCAAATCCTGCTCTCAGCGTCCCGCCCGTGCTTTTCTCGGAGCGGCCGAAGAAAGGGATGCAAGGAGGCTGCGCCGTTGCCGGGAATTGAACCCGGGTCTCCTGCGTGACAGGCAGGAATACTGACCACTATACTACAACGACCCGATCACGACGATGAGGAGGCGACGAGGCCGGTGACGAGGCTGGTGACGAGGCTGATGATGAGGCCGGTGACGAGGATGGACCACGGGACGCCCCATGATGACGTGAGTTGGGGTGTCCGAGTGGTTAAGGAGGTGGACTAGAAATCCACTGGGTTTATCCCGCGCAGGTTCGAATCCTGCCCTCAACGAGGCGAGTGTTGAGTTCGCAAACGGAGGGGGTTTCGGAAAGGTTGCGAAAAGGTACGTTGTGGTGAGTGGGATTCGAACCCACGCTCGTCTCCGAACTAGAACCTGAATCTAGCGCCTTGGACCAACTCGGCCATCACCACACGATCAGACCTAGGGAGCCCCTCCCCACGAGGGCCCCGCCCCGGACCGGGGTCGGAACGGTGGAAGACGGCGCCGAGGAGCACTCCGACATCGTCGGCACGAAAACGTTTTCCGTGGCCTCGGTGGCGCAGTTGGTTAGCGCGTCGGTCTCATAACCTCGTGAGCCATCCGGAGGTCACCAGTTCGATCCTGGTCCGGGGCACTCCTCTTCTTTTCGGTCGAAGGAGAGCATCGCGCACACGAAAAAATGGAACGATCGGGGCACGCTCACACCCGGCGGGACTCGAACCCGCAACCCCCAGATTAGAAGTCTGGTGCGCTATCCATTGCGCCACGGGTGCTCACGAGGGATGGTTCCCCGCGAGGCCGCAACGAGCGGCGAAAAGAAGGACAAGAGGGGGGAAAACGGGTGCCCTTTTGACGGGCCGTGGCGTTTCCACGTCGACCCCCACGGGGAACGACTCGTGATGACTCATTCTGAATGAGCCCGCTTAGCTCAGATGGCTAGAGCGCGCCCTTCGTAAGGGCGAGGCCGAGAGTTCGACTCTCTCAGTGGGCAACCCTCCTTTTCCTCGCGGGGCAAATTCCGCCACGAACGAGGGGCCCCGAGGTCGGAACGCGACAAAGGTATCGCGTCGGGATGTTGGTCTAGTGGTATGATTCTCGCTTCGGGTGCGAGAGGTCCCGAGTTCGATTCCCGGACATCCCCCTCCCTCCATCGTCTCTTTCTCGGATCTCAGAGATCTTTTTATCGGATTCCGTCGATCTTTTTCTCGGATCTTAGAGATCTTTTCTTTCCGGATCTCAGAGATCTTTTTCTCGGATCTCCGAGATCTTTTTTTTTTTTCCGGATCTCAAAGATTTTTCCCTCGGATCTCAGAGATCTTTTCCCCAACAGCGTGGCCCAAAGCTGGTGCCACCTGTGAGAGTCGAACTCACGGCCTTTCGCTTACAAAGCGAATGCTCTAACCATCTGAGCTAAGGTGGCTTCGGGGTCTCGCTACTCCCGCACGTGGGCGAACGACGAGGACGGTCGCTCTCGACTTCGTTTCGGGCCCGATCGCTCCCCTCCCGTCGCATGCTTCGCGTGGCGTCGGACCTGTAGCTCAGTCGGTTAGAGCGCTGGTCTTATGAGCCGGAAGTCGCGGGTTCAATCCCCGCCAGGTCCACGACTCGCAAGAATGCACCGACATCGCGTCCGTCCGAGAAAGACAAGAAGCACAACAACCAAGAAACGTGGGGGTGTGTGGCGAGTGGGATTTGAACCCACGCCCTTTCGGACTGGAACCTTACTCCAGCACCTTGGACCAACTCGGCCATCGCCACGTTTGAGGGAGGGGAGGGACGGAAGGGATCCGTGGGACGGCAGCCCCCCATCGGGGTCGACGGATGCAAGGGAGACGCTCGCCGCACGTTGAACGAGCTGAGATGTCCGAGTGGTGAAGGAGGTGGAGAGAGAGAGGAATGTGGGTTGGGTTACGTAAGGGTTTCTTTTTGGGGACAGTTCATTCTGTTCACGGCGCTGCCGCAAGGCAGTGTTACAGCCGTCCTGGCCTCCCAGAACGGCCGGATTTCGTTCAAGGCGTGTCAGTGAGCCTGGCGGTACGATTGTACCACAGGTCAGCTCACTGGTCACATCGATGGGACGGGTGAGTCGCATGTGACTCACCTGTACTACACTACAGTCTACTTAAGGCGCACTTCGCGCCATTGTAATCATTCTTATTATTCTCTCACGCTTGGTCACTCCAGCCAGTCGTGACAGGCAGTTTCCGGATTCGTGAGTGGGACACGGGACTGGGTGTTGTACGTTCAACTGGGGATCGGACCTCAAAATTCCGCCGATGTACAAAAGGCGTGTAAAAATGAATTCCAGGTGAAGGAGGTGGACTCGAAATCCATTGGTGCTGTCATCGTAGCGCTCCGTCACAGCGTTGATGGGGCGCGCAACAACGACGCAGGAGGCGTTTGGGCCGTACGAGGTTCCGTCGCCGGGACTCGAACCCGGGTCTTGTGGGTGAAAGCCACATGTCCTGACCACCTAGACTACGACGGAAGATCCACGAGACACGTCCCGTATGCCGAGTTTCGGAGCGTCGAGGGTTTTTGGAAGCTGGCGGGAAGCTGGCGGGGACAAGTGCCCTCGCGCACGGGAACGGGGTTGCGCCAGAACTTCGGGAGGGTGTTCGTTCGTGGTTAGGACTCGTTTCGAGTTTTTTCATCGTTGCGATTTTTGGGTGCTCGGATTTGGATGCACGAGAGATATCAGTAATGGCCCATTTTGTTGGCTCGGATTGTCACGTAAAAGGAGTTGTTCGTTTTCCATGGGTTTTCGTGTCTCTTCGGATTTTGGTGTTTTTCTTTCCCTCTGGGAGACCGATTCGTTTCTCTCTATTTTCATCGTTCTTTTCTTATTTTTGTGCCGTTCTTTCCCTCCTTTTCTTCCAATAATCTTTCTATTCATTGTTTCCCCTTTCCGTGCTTTTTTCTGTTTTTCTTTTTTCGATTCTTTCTCGAAAAAATATATATATATTGAGCTACCCGGGCGTGCCTGAAGCCGGAGCGCGCCGATCCCGTGGATCCCGATCTCGGTAATCTCGATCTCGCACAGGGTCGACAGAGTCTCCACGGAGCGAGCACCGGATACGTCGTCGAGCTGAGATGTCCGAGTGGTTAAGGAGGTGGACTCGAAATCCACTGGGTTTATCCCGCGCAGGTTCAAATCCTGCTCTCAGCGTCCCGCCCGTGCTTTTCTCGGAGCGGCCGAAGAAAGGGATGCAAGGAGGCTGCGCCGTTGCCGGGAATTGAACCCGGGTCTCCTGCGTGACAGGCAGGAATACTGACCACTATACTACAACGACCCGATCACGACGATGAGGAGGCGACGAGGCCGGTGACGAGGCTGGTGACGAGGCTGATGATGAGGCCGGTGACGAGGATGGACCACGGGACGCCCCATGATGACGTGAGTTGGGGTGTCCGAGTGGTTAAGGAGGTGGACTAGAAATCCACTGGGTTTATCCCGCGCAGGTTCGAATCCTGCCCTCAACGAGGCGAGTGTTGAGTTCGCAAACGGAGGGGGTTTCGGAAAGGTTGCGAAAAGGTACGTTGTGGTGAGTGGGATTCGAACCCACGCTCGTCTCCGAACTAGAACCTGAATCTAGCGCCTTGGACCAACTCGGCCATCACCACACGATCAGACCTAGGGAGCCCCTCCCCACGAGGGCCCCGCCCCGGACCGGGGTCGGAACGGTGGAAGACGGCGCCGAGGAGCACTCCGACATCGTCGGCACGAAAACGTTTTCCGTGGCCTCGGTGGCGCAGTTGGTTAGCGCGTCGGTCTCATAACCTCGTGAGCCATCCGGAGGTCACCAGTTCGATCCTGGTCCGGGGCACTCCTCTTCTTTTCGGTCGAAGGAGAGCATCGCGCACACGAAAAAATGGAACGATCGGGGCACGCTCACACCCGGCGGGACTCGAACCCGCAACCCCCAGATTAGAAGTCTGGTGCGCTATCCATTGCGCCACGGGTGCTCACGAGGGATGGTTCCCCGCGAGGCCGCAACGAGCGGCGAAAAGAAGGACAAGAGGGGGGAAAACGGGTGCCCTTTTGACGGGCCGTGGCGTTTCCACGTCGACCCCCACGGGGAACGACTCGTGATGACTCATTCTGAATGAGCCCGCTTAGCTCAGATGGCTAGAGCGCGCCCTTCGTAAGGGCGAGGCCGAGAGTTCGACTCTCTCAGTGGGCAACCCTCCTTTTCCTCGCGGGGCAAATTCCGCCACGAACGAGGGGCCCCGAGGTCGGAACGCGACAAAGGCATCGCGTCGGGATGTTGGTCTAGTGGTATGATTCTCGCTTCGGGTGCGAGAGGTCCCGAGTTCGATTCCCGGACATCCCCCTCCCTCCATCGTCTCTTTCTCGGATCTCAGAGATCTTTTTATCGGATTCCGTCGATCTTTTTCTCGGATCTTAGAGATCTTTTCTTTCCGGATCTCAGAGATCTTTTTCTCGGATCTCCGAGATCTTTTTTTTTTTCCGGATCTCAAAGATTTTTCCCTCGGATCTCAGAGATCTTTTCCCCAACAGCGTGGCCCAAAGCTGGTGCCACCTGTGAGAGTCGAACTCACGGCCTTTCGCTTACAAAGCGAATGCTCTAACCATCTGAGCTAAGGTGGCTTCGGGGTCTCGCTACTCCCGCACGTGGGCGAACGACGAGGACGGTCGCTCTCGACTTCGTTTCGGGCCCGATCGCTCCCCTCCCGTCGCATGCTTCGCGTGGCATCGGACCTGTAGCTCTGTCGGTTAGAGCGCTGGTCTTATGAGCCGGAAGTCGCGGGTTCAATCCCCGCCAGGTCCACGACTCGCAAGAATGCACCGACATCGCGTCCGTCCGAGAAAGACAAGAAGCACAACAACCAAGAAACGTGGGGGTGTGTGGCGAGTGGGATTTGAACCCACGCCCTTTCGGACTGGAACCTTACTCCAGCACCTTGGACCAACTCGGCCATCGCCACGTTTGAGGGAGGGGAGGGACGGAAGGGATCCGTGGGACGGCAGCCCCCCATCGGGGTCGACGGATGCAAGGGAGACGCTCGCCGCACGTTGAACGAGCTGAGATGTCCGAGTGGTGAAGGAGGTGGAGAGAGAGAGGAATGTGGGTTGGGTTACGTAAGGGTTTCTTTTTGGGGACAGTTCATTCTGTTCACGGCGCTGCCGCAAGGCAGTGTTACAGCCGTCCTGGCCTCCCAGAACGGCCGGATTTCGTTCAAGGCGTGTCAGTGAGCCTGGCGGTACGATTGTACCACAGGTCAGCTCACTGGTCACATCGATGGGACGGGTGAGTCGCATGTGACTCACCTGTACTACACTACAGTCTACTTAAGGCGCACTTCGCGCCATTGTAATCATTCTTATTATTCTCTCACGCTTGGTCACTCCAGCCAGTCGTGACAGGCAGTTTCCGGATTCGTGAGTGGGACACGGGACTGGGTGTTGTACGTTCAACTGGGGATCGGACCTCAAAATTCCGCCGATGTACAAAAGGCGTGTAAAAATGAATTCCAGGTGAAGGAGGTGGACTCGAAATCCATTGGTGCTGTCATCGTAGCGCTCCGTCACAGCGTTGATGGGGCGCGCAACAACGACGCAGGAGGCGTTTGGGCCGTACGAGGTTCCGTCGCCGGGACTCGAACCCGGGTCTTGTGGGTGAAAGCCACATGTCCTGACCACCTAGACTACGACGGAAGATCCACGAGACACGTCCCGTATGCCGAGTTTCGGAGCGTCGAGGGTTTTTGGAAGCTGGCGGGAAGCTGGCGGGGACAAGTGCCCTCGCGCACGGGAACGGGGTTGCGCCAGAACTTCGGGAGGGTGTTCGTTCGTGGTTAGGACTCGTTTCGAGTTTTTTCATCGTTGCGATTTTTGGGTGCTCGGATTTGGATGCACGAGAGATATCAGTAATGGCCCATTTTGTTGGCTCGGATTGTCACGTAAAAGGAGTTGTTCGTTTTCCATGGGTTTTCGTGTCTCTTCGGATTTTGGTGTTTTTCTTTCCCTCTGGGAGACCGATTCGTTTCTCTCTATTTTCATCGTTCTTTTCTTATTTTTGTGCCGTTCTTTCCCTCCTTTTCTTCCAATAATCTTTCTATTCATTGTTTCCCCTTTCCGTGCTTTTTTCTGTTTTTCTTTTTTCGATTCTTTCTCGAAAAAATATATATATATTGAGCTACCCGGGCGTGCCTGAAGCCGGAGCGCGCCGATCCCGTGGATCCCGATCTCGGTAATCTCGATCTCGCACAGGGTCGACAGAGTCTCCACGGAGCGAGCACCGGATACGTCGTCGAGCTGAGATGTCCGAGTGGTTAAGGAGGTGGACTCGAAATCCACTGGGTTTATCCCGCGCAGGTTCAAATCCTGCTCTCAGCGTCCCGCCCGTGCTTTTCTCGGAGCGGCCGAAGAAAGGGATGCAAGGAGGCTGCGCCGTTGCCGGGAATTGAACCCGGGTCTCCTGCGTGACAGGCAGGAATACTGACCACTATACTACAACGACCCGATCACGACGATGAGGAGGCGACGAGGCCGGTGACGAGGCTGGTGACGAGGCTGATGATGAGGCCGGTGACGAGGATGGACCACGGGACGCCCCATGATGACGTGAGTTGGGGTGTCCGAGTGGTTAAGGAGGTGGACTAGAAATCCACTGGGTTTATCCCGCGCAGGTTCGAATCCTGCCCTCAACGAGGCGAGTGTTGAGTTCGCAAACGGAGGGGGTTTCGGAAAGGTTGCGAAAAGGTACGTTGTGGTGAGTGGGATTCGAACCCACGCTCGTCTCCGAACTAGAACCTGAATCTAGCGCCTTGGACCAACTCGGCCATCACCACACGATCAGACCTAGGGAGCCCCTCCCCACGAGGGCCCCGCCCCGGACCGGGGTCGGAACGGTGGAAGACGGCGCCGAGGAGCACTCCGACATCGTCGGCACGAAAACGTTTTCCGTGGCCTCGGTGGCGCAGTTGGTTAGCGCGTCGGTCTCATAACCTCGTGAGCCATCCGGAGGTCACCAGTTCGATCCTGGTCCGGGGCACTCCTCTTCTTTTCGGTCGAAGGAGAGCATCGCGCACACGAAAAAATGGAACGATCGGGGCACGCTCACACCCGGCGGGACTCGAACCCGCAACCCCCAGATTAGAAGTCTGGTGCGCTATCCATTGCGCCACGGGTGCTCACGAGGGATGGTTCCCCGCGAGGCCGCAACGAGCGGCGAAAAGAAGGACAAGAGGGGGGAAAACGGGTGCCCTTTTGACGGGCCGTGGCGTTTCCACGTCGACCCCCACGGGGAACGACTCGTGATGACTCATTCTGAATGAGCCCGCTTAGCTCAGATGGCTAGAGCGCGCCCTTCGTAAGGGCGAGGCCGAGAGTTCGACTCTCTCAGTGGGCAACCCTCCTTTTCCTCGCGGGGCAAATTCCGCCACGAACGAGGGGCCCCGAGGTCGGAACGCGACAAAGGCATCGCGTCGGGATGTTGGTCTAGTGGTATGATTCTCGCTTCGGGTGCGAGAGGTCCCGAGTTCGATTCCCGGACATCCCCCTCCCTCCATCGTCTCTTTCTCGGATCTCAGAGATCTTTTTATCGGATTCCGTCGATCTTTTTCTCGGATCTTAGAGATCTTTTCTTTCCGGATCTCAGAGATCTTTTTCTCGGATCTCCGAGATCTTTTTTTTTTTCCGGATCTCAAAGATTTTTCCCTCGGATCTCAGAGATCTTTTCCCCAACAGCGTGGCCCAAAGCTGGTGCCACCTGTGAGAGTCGAACTCACGGCCTTTCGCTTACAAAGCGAATGCTCTAACCATCTGAGCTAAGGTGGCTTCGGGGTCTCGCTACTCCCGCACGTGGGCGAACGACGAGGACGGTCGCTCTCGACTTCGTTTCGGGCCCGATCGCTCCCCTCCCGTCGCATGCTTCGCGTGGCGTCGGACCTGTAGCTCAGTCGGTTAGAGCGCTGGTCTTATGAGCCGGAAGTCGCGGGTTCAATCCCCGCCAGGTCCACGACTCGCAAGAATGCACCGACATCGCGTCCGTCCGAGAAAGACAAGAAGCACAACAACCAAGAAACGTGGGGGTGTGTGGCGAGTGGGATTTGAACCCACGCCCTTTCGGACTGGAACCTTACTCCAGCACCTTGGACCAACTCGGCCATCGCCACGTTTGAGGGAGGGGAGGGACGGAAGGGATCCGTGGGACGGCAGCCCCCCATCGGGGTCGACGGATGCAAGGGAGACGCTCGCCGCACGTTGAACGAGCTGAGATGTCCGAGTGGTGAAGGAGGTGGAGAGAGAGAGGAATGTGGGTTGGGTTACGTAAGGGTTTCTTTTTGGGGACAGTTCATTCTGTTCACGGCGCTGCCGCAAGGCAGTGTTACAGCCGTCCTGGCCTCCCAGAACGGCCGGATTTCGTTCAAGGCGTGTCAGTGAGCCTGGCGGTACGATTGTACCACAGGTCAGCTCACTGGTCACATCGATGGGACGGGTGAGTCGCATGTGACTCACCTGTACTACACTACAGTCTACTTAAGGCGCACTTCGCGCCATTGTAATCATTCTTATTATTCTCTCACGCTTGGTCACTCCAGCCAGTCGTGACAGGCAGTTTCCGGATTCGTGAGTGGGACACGGGACTGGGTGTTGTACGTTCAACTGGGGATCGGACCTCAAAATTCCGCCGATGTACAAAAGGCGTGTAAAAATGAATTCCAGGTGAAGGAGGTGGACTCGAAATCCATTGGTGCTGTCATCGTAGCGCTCCGTCACAGCGTTGATGGGGCGCGCAACAACGACGCAGGAGGCGTTTGGGCCGTACGAGGTTCCGTCGCCGGGACTCGAACCCGGGTCTTGTGGGTGAAAGCCACATGTCCTGACCACCTAGACTACGACGGAAGATCCACGAGACACGTCCCGTATGCCGAGTTTCGGAGCGTCGAGGGTTTTTGGAAGCTGGCGGGAAGCTGGCGGGGACAAGTGCCCTCGCGCACGGGAACGGGGTTGCGCCAGAACTTCGGGAGGGTGTTCGTTCGTGGTTAGGACTCGTTTCGAGTTTTTTCATCGTTGCGATTTTTGGGTGCTCGGATTTGGATGCACGAGAGATATCAGTAATGGCCCATTTTGTTGGCTCGGATTGTCACGTAAAAGGAGTTGTTCGTTTTCCATGGGTTTTCGTGTCTCTTCGGATTTTGGTGTTTTTCTTTCCCTCTGGGAGACCGATTCGTTTCTCTCTATTTTCATCGTTCTTTTCTTATTTTTGTGCCGTTCTTTCCCTGATACACGATACGGGACGTTGGTGGACCGGCCCGCCCTCTTTGCGGGCTCTTCTCGCTTTATCCCGTATCATCTCGTCCCCCCTCGGGCCAGTGGTCGCCCTCGACCACCTTCTCCTTGTGCCCGTTACTCCATTCTCCTTGACCCTCTCTGCGATTACCGGGTTACCGTTCTCTCGCGGGTCTATTCGGGGGTTCTCCAGGATCTTTCTTGTGATCCTCTGATCCTTTGTTCTTATCCCTTTGATCCGTCTAGTCTCTTGAGCTTATGGTCTTTTGCCTTGCTCTGCGGCGGCGATCACTGTGATGATCTCAGCCCCCTCCCCTCCTTCGCAGTGATCCTCATGCTCTTTCACCTCTCGTTACTACCACTCTCGGGTCAGAGGTGCCAACTCACTCTCAACTTCCATGGCCTCGCTAGGACTCGAACTTGTGACCTTCGGATCGCAAGTTCGGCTCCGAAACCAAATGATACACGATACGGGACGTTGGTGGACCGGCCCGCCCTCTTTGCGAGTTGTTCTTCTCGCTTTATCCCGTATCATTCCCTCCTTTTCTTCCAATAATCTTTCTATTCATTGTTTCCCCTTTCCGTGCTTTTTTCTGTTTTTCTTTTTTCGATTCTTTCTCGAAAAAATATATATATATTGAGCTACCCGGGCGTGCCTGAAGCCGGAGCGCGCCGATCCCGTGGATCCCGATCTCGGTAATCTCGATCTCGCACAGGGTCGACAGAGTCTCCACGGAGCGAGCACCGGATACGTCGTCGAGCTGAGATGTCCGAGTGGTTAAGGAGGTGGACTCGAAATCCACTGGGTTTATCCCGCGCAGGTTCAAATCCTGCTCTCAGCGTCCCGCCCGTGCTTTTCTCGGAGCGGCCGAAGAAAGGGATGCAAGGAGGCTGCGCCGTTGCCGGGAATTGAACCCGGGTCTCCTGCGTGACAGGCAGGAATACTGACCACTATACTACAACGACCCGATCACGACGATGAGGAGGCGACGAGGCCGGTGACGAGGCTGGTGACGAGGCTGATGATGAGGCCGGTGACGAGGATGGACCACGGGACGCCCCATGATGACGTGAGTTGGGGTGTCCGAGTGGTTAAGGAGGTGGACTAGAAATCCACTGGGTTTATCCCGCGCAGGTTCGAATCCTGCCCTCAACGAGGCGAGTGTTGAGTTCGCAAACGGAGGGGGTTTCGGAAAGGTTGCGAAAAGGTACGTTGTGGTGAGTGGGATTCGAACCCACGCTCGTCTCCGAACTAGAACCTGAATCTAGCGCCTTGGACCAACTCGGCCATCACCACACGATCAGACCTAGGGAGCCCCTCCCCACGAGGGCCCCGCCCCGGACCGGGGTCGGAACGGTGGAAGACGGCGCCGAGGAGCACTCCGACATCGTCGGCACGAAAACGTTTTCCGTGGCCTCGGTGGCGCAGTTGGTTAGCGCGTCGGTCTCATAACCTCGTGAGCCATCCGGAGGTCACCAGTTCGATCCTGGTCCGGGGCACTCCTCTTCTTTTCGGTCGAAGGAGAGCATCGCGCACACGAAAAAATGGAACGATCGGGGCACGCTCACACCCGGCGGGACTCGAACCCGCAACCCCCAGATTAGAAGTCTGGTGCGCTATCCATTGCGCCACGGGTGCTCACGAGGGATGGTTCCCCGCGAGGCCGCAACGAGCGGCGAAAAGAAGGACAAGAGGGGGGAAAACGGGTGCCCTTTTGACGGGCCGTGGCGTTTCCACGTCGACCCCCACGGGGAACGACTCGTGATGACTCATTCTGAATGAGCCCGCTTAGCTCAGATGGCTAGAGCGCGCCCTTCGTAAGGGCGAGGCCGAGAGTTCGACTCTCTCAGTGGGCAACCCTCCTTTTCCTCGCGGGGCAAATTCCGCCACGAACGAGGGGCCCCGAGGTCGGAACGCGACAAAGGCATCGCGTCGGGATGTTGGTCTAGTGGTATGATTCTCGCTTCGGGTGCGAGAGGTCCCGAGTTCGATTCCCGGACATCCCCCTCCCTCCATCGTCTCTTTCTCGGATCTCAGAGATCTTTTTATCGGATTCCGTCGATCTTTTTCTCGGATCTTAGAGATCTTTTCTTTCCGGATCTCAGAGATCTTTTTCTCGGATCTCCGAGATCTTTTTTTTTTTCCGGATCTCAAAGATTTTTCCCTCGGATCTCAGAGATCTTTTCCCCAACAGCGTGGCCCAAAGCTGGTGCCACCTGTGAGAGTCGAACTCACGGCCTTTCGCTTACAAAGCGAATGCTCTAACCATCTGAGCTAAGGTGGCTTCGGGGTCTCGCTACTCCCGCACGTGGGCGAACGACGAGGACGGTCGCTCTCGACTTCGTTTCGGGCCCGATCGCTCCCCTCCCGTCGCATGCTTCGCGTGGCGTCGGACCTGTAGCTCAGTCGGTTAGAGCGCTGGTCTTATGAGCCGGAAGTCGCGGGTTCAATCCCCGCCAGGTCCACGACTCGCAAGAATGCACCGACATCGCGTCCGTCCGAGAAAGACAAGAAGCACAACAACCAAGAAACGTGGGGGTGTGTGGCGAGTGGGATTTGAACCCACGCCCTTTCGGACTGGAACCTTACTCCAGCACCTTGGACCAACTCGGCCATCGCCACGTTTGAGGGAGGGGAGGGACGGAAGGGATCCGTGGGACGGCAGCCCCCCATCGGGGTCGACGGATGCAAGGGAGACGCTCGCCGCACGTTGAACGAGCTGAGATGTCCGAGTGGTGAAGGAGGTGGAGAGAGAGAGGAATGTGGGTTGGGTTACGTAAGGGTTTCTTTTTGGGGACAGTTCATTCTGTTCACGGCGCTGCCGCAAGGCAGTGTTACAGCCGTCCTGGCCTCCCAGAACGGCCGGATTTCGTTCAAGGCGTGTCAGTGAGCCTGGCGGTACGATTGTACCACAGGTCAGCTCACTGGTCACATCGATGGGACGGGTGAGTCGCATGTGACTCACCTGTACTACACTACAGTCTACTTAAGGCGCACTTCGCGCCATTGTAATCATTCTTATTATTCTCTCACGCTTGGTCACTCCAGCCAGTCGTGACAGGCAGTTTCCGGATTCGTGAGTGGGACACGGGACTGGGTGTTGTACGTTCAACTGGGGATCGGACCTCAAAATTCCGCCGATGTACAAAAGGCGTGTAAAAATGAATTCCAGGTGAAGGAGGTGGACTCGAAATCCATTGGTGCTGTCATCGTAGCGCTCCGTCACAGCGTTGATGGGGCGCGCAACAACGACGCAGGAGGCGTTTGGGCCGTACGAGGTTCCGTCGCCGGGACTCGAACCCGGGTCTTGTGGGTGAAAGCCACATGTCCTGACCACCTAGACTACGACGGAAGATCCACGAGACACGTCCCGTATGCCGAGTTTCGGAGCGTCGAGGGTTTTTGGAAGCTGGCGGGAAGCTGGCGGGGACAAGTGCCCTCGCGCACGGGAACGGGGTTGCGCCAGAACTTCGGGAGGGTGTTCGTTCGTGGTTAGGACTCGTTTCGAGTTTTTTCATCGTTGCGATTTTTGGGTGCTCGGATTTGGATGCACGAGAGATATCAGTAATGGCCCATTTTGTTGGCTCGGATTGTCACGTAAAAGGAGTTGTTCGTTTTCCATGGGTTTTCGTGTCTCTTCGGATTTTGGTGTTTTTCTTTCCCTCTGGGAGACCGATTCGTTTCTCTCTATTTTCATCGTTCTTTTCTTATTTTTGTGCCGTTCTTTCCCTGATACACGATACGGGACGTTGGTGGACCGGCCCGCCCTCTTTGCGGGCTCTTCTCGCTTTATCCCGTATCATCTCGTCCCCCCTCGGGCCAGTGGTCGCCCTCGACCACCTTCTCCTTGTGCCCGTTACTCCATTCTCCTTGACCCTCTCTGCGATTACCGGGTTACCGTTCTCTCGCGGGTCTATTCGGGGGTTCTCCAGGATCTTTCTTGTGATCCTCTGATCCTTTGTTCTTATCCCTTTGATCCGTCTAGTCTCTTGAGCTTATGGTCTTTTGCCTTGCTCTGCGGCGGCGATCACTGTGATGATCTCAGCCCCCTCCCCTCCTTCGCAGTGATCCTCATGCTCTTTCACCTCTCGTTACTACCACTCTCGGGTCAGAGGTGCCAACTCACTCTCAACTTCCATGGCCTCGCTAGGACTCGAACTTGTGACCTTCGGATCGCAAGTTCGGCTCCGAAACCAAATGATACACGATACGGGACGTTGGTGGACCGGCCCGCCCTCTTTGCGAGTTGTTCTTCTCGCTTTATCCCGTATCATTCCCTCCTTTTCTTCCAATAATCTTTCTATTCATTGTTTCCCCTTTCCGTGCTTTTTTCTGTTTTTCTTTTTTCGATTCTTTCTCGAAAAAATATATATATATTGAGCTACCCGGGCGTGCCTGAAGCCGGAGCGCGCCGATCCCGTGGATCCCGATCTCGGTAATCTCGATCTCGCACAGGGTCGACAGAGTCTCCACGGAGCGAGCACCGGATACGTCGTCGAGCTGAGATGTCCGAGTGGTTAAGGAGGTGGACTCGAAATCCACTGGGTTTATCCCGCGCAGGTTCAAATCCTGCTCTCAGCGTCCCGCCCGTGCTTTTCTCGGAGCGGCCGAAGAAAGGGATGCAAGGAGGCTGCGCCGTTGCCGGGAATTGAACCCGGGTCTCCTGCGTGACAGGCAGGAATACTGACCACTATACTACAACGACCCGATCACGACGATGAGGAGGCGACGAGGCCGGTGACGAGGCTGGTGACGAGGCTGATGATGAGGCCGGTGACGAGGATGGACCACGGGACGCCCCATGATGACGTGAGTTGGGGTGTCCGAGTGGTTAAGGAGGTGGACTAGAAATCCACTGGGTTTATCCCGCGCAGGTTCGAATCCTGCCCTCAACGAGGCGAGTGTTGAGTTCGCAAACGGAGGGGGTTTCGGAAAGGTTGCGAAAAGGTACGTTGTGGTGAGTGGGATTCGAACCCACGCTCGTCTCCGAACTAGAACCTGAATCTAGCGCCTTGGACCAACTCGGCCATCACCACACGATCAGACCTAGGGAGCCCCTCCCCACGAGGGCCCCGCCCCGGACCGGGGTCGGAACGGTGGAAGACGGCGCCGAGGAGCACTCCGACATCGTCGGCACGAAAACGTTTTCCGTGGCCTCGGTGGCGCAGTTGGTTAGCGCGTCGGTCTCATAACCTCGTGAGCCATCCGGAGGTCACCAGTTCGATCCTGGTCCGGGGCACTCCTCTTCTTTTCGGTCGAAGGAGAGCATCGCGCACACGAAAAAATGGAACGATCGGGGCACGCTCACACCCGGCGGGACTCGAACCCGCAACCCCCAGATTAGAAGTCTGGTGCGCTATCCATTGCGCCACGGGTGCTCACGAGGGATGGTTCCCCGCGAGGCCGCAACGAGCGGCGAAAAGAAGGACAAGAGGGGGGAAAACGGGTGCCCTTTTGACGGGCCGTGGCGTTTCCACGTCGACCCCCACGGGGAACGACTCGTGATGACTCATTCTGAATGAGCCCGCTTAGCTCAGATGGCTAGAGCGCGCCCTTCGTAAGGGCGAGGCCGAGAGTTCGACTCTCTCAGTGGGCAACCCTCCTTTTCCTCGCGGGGCAAATTCCGCCACGAACGAGGGGCCCCGAGGTCGGAACGCGACAAAGGCATCGCGTCGGGATGTTGGTCTAGTGGTATGATTCTCGCTTCGGGTGCGAGAGGTCCCGAGTTCGATTCCCGGACATCCCCCTCCCTCCATCGTCTCTTTCTCGGATCTCAGAGATCTTTTTATCGGATTCCGTCGATCTTTTTCTCGGATCTTAGAGATCTTTTCTTTCCGGATCTCAGAGATCTTTTTCTCGGATCTCCGAGATCTTTTTTTTTTTCCGGATCTCAAAGATTTTTCCCTCGGATCTCAGAGATCTTTTCCCCAACAGCGTGGCCCAAAGCTGGTGCCACCTGTGAGAGTCGAACTCACGGCCTTTCGCTTACAAAGCGAATGCTCTAACCATCTGAGCTAAGGTGGCTTCGGGGTCTCGCTACTCCCGCACGTGGGCGAACGACGAGGACGGTCGCTCTCGACTTCGTTTCGGGCCCGATCGCTCCCCTCCCGTCGCATGCTTCGCGTGGCGTCGGACCTGTAGCTCAGTCGGTTAGAGCGCTGGTCTTATGAGCCGGAAGTCGCGGGTTCAATCCCCGCCAGGTCCACGACTCGCAAGAATGCACCGACATCGCGTCCGTCCGAGAAAGACAAGAAGCACAACAACCAAGAAACGTGGGGGTGTGTGGCGAGTGGGATTTGAACCCACGCCCTTTCGGACTGGAACCTTACTCCAGCACCTTGGACCAACTCGGCCATCGCCACGTTTGAGGGAGGGGAGGGACGGAAGGGATCCGTGGGACGGCAGCCCCCCATCGGGGTCGACGGATGCAAGGGAGACGCTCGCCGCACGTTGAACGAGCTGAGATGTCCGAGTGGTGAAGGAGGTGGAGAGAGAGAGGAATGTGGGTTGGGTTACGTAAGGGTTTCTTTTTGGGGACAGTTCATTCTGTTCACGGCGCTGCCGCAAGGCAGTGTTACAGCCGTCCTGGCCTCCCAGAACGGCCGGATTTCGTTCAAGGCGTGTCAGTGAGCCTGGCGGTACGATTGTACCACAGGTCAGCTCACTGGTCACATCGATGGGACGGGTGAGTCGCATGTGACTCACCTGTACTACACTACAGTCTACTTAAGGCGCACTTCGCGCCATTGTAATCATTCTTATTATTCTCTCACGCTTGGTCACTCCAGCCAGTCGTGACAGGCAGTTTCCGGATTCGTGAGTGGGACACGGGACTGGGTGTTGTACGTTCAACTGGGGATCGGACCTCAAAATTCCGCCGATGTACAAAAGGCGTGTAAAAATGAATTCCAGGTGAAGGAGGTGGACTCGAAATCCATTGGTGCTGTCATCGTAGCGCTCCGTCACAGCGTTGATGGGGCGCGCAACAACGACGCAGGAGGCGTTTGGGCCGTACGAGGTTCCGTCGCCGGGACTCGAACCCGGGTCTTGTGGGTGAAAGCCACATGTCCTGACCACCTAGACTACGACGGAAGATCCACGAGACACGTCCCGTATGCCGAGTTTCGGAGCGTCGAGGGTTTTTGGAAGCTGGCGGGAAGCTGGCGGGGACAAGTGCCCTCGCGCACGGGAACGGGGTTGCGCCAGAACTTCGGGAGGGTGTTCGTTCGTGGTTAGGACTCGTTTCGAGTTTTTTCATCGTTGCGATTTTTGGGTGCTCGGATTTGGATGCACGAGAGATATCAGTAATGGCCCATTTTGTTGGCTCGGATTGTCACGTAAAAGGAGTTGTTCGTTTTCCATGGGTTTTCGTGTCTCTTCGGATTTTGGTGTTTTTCTTTCCCTCTGGGAGACCGATTCGTTTCTCTCTATTTTCATCGTTCTTTTCTTATTTTTGTGCCGTTCTTTCCCTCCTTTTCTTCCAATAATCTTTCTATTCATTGTTTCCCCTTTCCGTGATTTTTTCTGTTTTTCTTTTTTCGATTCTTTCTCGAAAAAATATATATATATTGAGCTACCCGGGCGTGCCTGAAGCCGGAGCGCGCCGATCCCGTGGATCCCGATCTCGGTAATCTCGATCTCGCACAGGGTCGACAGAGTCTCCACGGAGCGAGCACCGGATACGTCGTCGAGCTGAGATGTCCGAGTGGTTAAGGAGGTGGACTCGAAATCCACTGGGTTTATCCCGCGCAGGTTCAAATCCTGCTCTCAGCGTCCCGCCCGTGCTTTTCTCGGAGCGGCCGAAGAAAGGGATGCAAGGAGGCTGCGCCGTTGCCGGGAATTGAACCCGGGTCTCCTGCGTGACAGGCAGGAATACTGACCACTATACTACAACGACCCGATCACGACGATGAGGAGGCGACGAGGCCGGTGACGAGGCTGGTGACGAGGCTGATGATGAGGCCGGTGACGAGGATGGACCACGGGACGCCCCATGATGACGTGAGTTGGGGTGTCCGAGTGGTTAAGGAGGTGGACTAGAAATCCACTGGGTTTATCCCGCGCAGGTTCGAATCCTGCCCTCAACGAGGCGAGTGTTGAGTTCGCAAACGGAGGGGGTTTCGGAAAGGTTGCGAAAAGGTACGTTGTGGTGAGTGGGATTCGAACCCACGCTCGTCTCCGAACTAGAACCTGAATCTAGCGCCTTGGACCAACTCGGCCATCACCACACGATCAGACCTAGGGAGCCCCTCCCCACGAGGGCCCCGCCCCGGACCGGGGTCGGAACGGTGGAAGACGGCGCCGAGGAGCACTCCGACATCGTCGGCACGAAAACGTTTTCCGTGGCCTCGGTGGCGCAGTTGGTTAGCGCGTCGGTCTCATAACCTCGTGAGCCATCCGGAGGTCACCAGTTCGATCCTGGTCCGGGGCACTCCTCTTCTTTTCGGTCGAAGGAGAGCATCGCGCACACGAAAAAATGGAACGATCGGGGCACGCTCACACCCGGCGGGACTCGAACCCGCAACCCCCAGATTAGAAGTCTGGTGCGCTATCCATTGCGCCACGGGTGCTCACGAGGGATGGTTCCCCGCGAGGCCGCAACGAGCGGCGAAAAGAAGGACAAGAGGGGGGAAAACGGGTGCCCTTTTGACGGGCCGTGGCGTTTCCACGTCGACCCCCACGGGGAACGACTCGTGATGACTCATTCTGAATGAGCCCGCTTAGCTCAGATGGCTAGAGCGCGCCCTTCGTAAGGGCGAGGCCGAGAGTTCGACTCTCTCAGTGGGCAACCCTCCTTTTCCTCGCGGGGCAAATTCCGCCACGAACGAGGGGCCCCGAGGTCGGAACGCGACAAAGGCATCGCGTCGGGATGTTGGTCTAGTGGTATGATTCTCGCTTCGGGTGCGAGAGGTCCCGAGTTCGATTCCCGGACATCCCCCTCCCTCCATCGTCTCTTTCTCGGATCTCAGAGATCTTTTTATCGGATTCCGTCGATCTTTTTCTCGGATCTTAGAGATCTTTTCTTTCCGGATCTCAGAGATCTTTTTCTCGGATCTCCGAGATCTTTTTTTTTTTCCGGATCTCAAAGATTTTTCCCTCGGATCTCAGAGATCTTTTCCCCAACAGCGTGGCCCAAAGCTGGTGCCACCTGTGAGAGTCGAACTCACGGCCTTTCGCTTACAAAGCGAATGCTCTAACCATCTGAGCTAAGGTGGCTTCGGGGTCTCGCTACTCCCGCACGTGGGCGAACGACGAGGACGGTCGCTCTCGACTTCGTTTCGGGCCCGATCGCTCCCCTCCCGTCGCATGCTTCGCGTGGCGTCGGACCTGTAGCTCAGTCGGTTAGAGCGCTGGTCTTATGAGCCGGAAGTCGCGGGTTCAATCCCCGCCAGGTCCACGACTCGCAAGAATGCACCGACATCGCGTCCGTCCGAGAAAGACAAGAAGCACAACAACCAAGAAACGTGGGGGTGTGTGGCGAGTGGGATTTGAACCCACGCCCTTTCGGACTGGAACCTTACTCCAGCACCTTGGACCAACTCGGCCATCGCCACGTTTGAGGGAGGGGAGGGACGGAAGGGATCCGTGGGACGGCAGCCCCCCATCGGGGTCGACGGATGCAAGGGAGACGCTCGCCGCACGTTGAACGAGCTGAGATGTCCGAGTGGTGAAGGAGGTGGAGAGAGAGAGGAATGTGGGTTGGGTTACGTAAGGGTTTCTTTTTGGGGACAGTTCATTCTGTTCACGGCGCTGCCGCAAGGCAGTGTTACAGCCGTCCTGGCCTCCCAGAACGGCCGGATTTCGTTCAAGGCGTGTCAGTGAGCCTGGCGGTACGATTGTACCACAGGTCAGCTCACTGGTCACATCGATGGGACGGGTGAGTCGCATGTGACTCACCTGTACTACACTACAGTCTACTTAAGGCGCACTTCGCGCCATTGTAATCATTCTTATTATTCTCTCACGCTTGGTCACTCCAGCCAGTCGTGACAGGCAGTTTCCGGATTCGTGAGTGGGACACGGGACTGGGTGTTGTACGTTCAACTGGGGATCGGACCTCAAAATTCCGCCGATGTACAAAAGGCGTGTAAAAATGAATTCCAGGTGAAGGAGGTGGACTCGAAATCCATTGGTGCTGTCATCGTAGCGCTCCGTCACAGCGTTGATGGGGCGCGCAACAACGACGCAGGAGGCGTTTGGGCCGTACGAGGTTCCGTCGCCGGGACTCGAACCCGGGTCTTGTGGGTGAAAGCCACATGTCCTGACCACCTAGACTACGACGGAAGATCCACGAGACACGTCCCGTATGCCGAGTTTCGGAGCGTCGAGGGTTTTTGGAAGCTGGCGGGAAGCTGGCGGGGACAAGTGCCCTCGCGCACGGGAACGGGGTTGCGCCAGAACTTCGGGAGGGTGTTCGTTCGTGGTTAGGACTCGTTTCGAGTTTTTTCATCGTTGCGATTTTTGGGTGCTCGGATTTGGATGCACGAGAGATATCAGTAATGGCCCATTTTGTTGGCTCGGATTGTCACGTAAAAGGAGTTGTTCGTTTTCCATGGGTTTTCGTGTCTCTTCGGATTTTGGTGTTTTTCTTTCCCTCTGGGAGACCGATTCGTTTCTCTCTATTTTCATCGTTCTTTTCTTATTTTTGTGCCGTTCTTTCCCTCCTTTTCTTCCAATAATCTTTCTATTCATTGTTTCCCCTTTCCGTGATTTTTTCTGTTTTTCTTTTTTCGATTCTTTCTCGAAAAAATATATATATATTGAGCTACCCGGGCGTGCCTGAAGCCGGAGCGCGCCGATCCCGTGGATCCCGATCTCGGTAATCTCGATCTCGCACAGGGTCGACAGAGTCTCCACGGAGCGAGCACCGGATACGTCGTCGAGCTGAGATGTCCGAGTGGTTAAGGAGGTGGACTCGAAATCCACTGGGTTTATCCCGCGCAGGTTCAAATCCTGCTCTCAGCGTCCCGCCCGTGCTTTTCTCGGAGCGGCCGAAGAAAGGGATGCAAGGAGGCTGCGCCGTTGCCGGGAATTGAACCCGGGTCTCCTGCGTGACAGGCAGGAATACTGACCACTATACTACAACGACCCGATCACGACGATGAGGAGGCGACGAGGCCGGTGACGAGGCTGGTGACGAGGCTGATGATGAGGCCGGTGACGAGGATGGACCACGGGACGCCCCATGATGACGTGAGTTGGGGTGTCCGAGTGGTTAAGGAGGTGGACTAGAAATCCACTGGGTTTATCCCGCGCAGGTTCGAATCCTGCCCTCAACGAGGCGAGTGTTGAGTTCGCAAACGGAGGGGGTTTCGGAAAGGTTGCGAAAAGGTACGTTGTGGTGAGTGGGATTCGAACCCACGCTCGTCTCCGAACTAGAACCTGAATCTAGCGCCTTGGACCAACTCGGCCATCACCACACGATCAGACCTAGGGAGCCCCTCCCCACGAGGGCCCCGCCCCGGACCGGGGTCGGAACGGTGGAAGACGGCGCCGAGGAGCACTCCGACATCGTCGGCACGAAAACGTTTTCCGTGGCCTCGGTGGCGCAGTTGGTTAGCGCGTCGGTCTCATAACCTCGTGAGCCATCCGGAGGTCACCAGTTCGATCCTGGTCCGGGGCACTCCTCTTCTTTTCGGTCGAAGGAGAGCATCGCGCACACGAAAAAATGGAACGATCGGGGCACGCTCACACCCGGCGGGACTCGAACCCGCAACCCCCAGATTAGAAGTCTGGTGCGCTATCCATTGCGCCACGGGTGCTCACGAGGGATGGTTCCCCGCGAGGCCGCAACGAGCGGCGAAAAGAAGGACAAGAGGGGGGAAAACGGGTGCCCTTTTGACGGGCCGTGGCGTTTCCACGTCGACCCCCACGGGGAACGACTCGTGATGACTCATTCTGAATGAGCCCGCTTAGCTCAGATGGCTAGAGCGCGCCCTTCGTAAGGGCGAGGCCGAGAGTTCGACTCTCTCAGTGGGCAACCCTCCTTTTCCTCGCGGGGCAAATTCCGCCACGAACGAGGGGCCCCGAGGTCGGAACGCGACAAAGGCATCGCGTCGGGATGTTGGTCTAGTGGTATGATTCTCGCTTCGGGTGCGAGAGGTCCCGAGTTCGATTCCCGGACATCCCCCTCCCTCCATCGTCTCTTTCTCGGATCTCAGAGATCTTTTTATCGGATTCCGTCGATCTTTTTCTCGGATCTTAGAGATCTTTTCTTTCCGGATCTCAGAGATCTTTTTCTCGGATCTCCGAGATCTTTTTTTTTTTCCGGATCTCAAAGATTTTTCCCTCGGATCTCAGAGATCTTTTCCCCAACAGCGTGGCCCAAAGCTGGTGCCACCTGTGAGAGTCGAACTCACGGCCTTTCGCTTACAAAGCGAATGCTCTAACCATCTGAGCTAAGGTGGCTTCGGGGTCTCGCTACTCCCGCACGTGGGCGAACGACGAGGACGGTCGCTCTCGACTTCGTTTCGGGCCCGATCGCTCCCCTCCCGTCGCATGCTTCGCGTGGCGTCGGACCTGTAGCTCAGTCGGTTAGAGCGCTGGTCTTATGAGCCGGAAGTCGCGGGTTCAATCCCCGCCAGGTCCACGACTCGCAAGAATGCACCGACATCGCGTCCGTCCGAGAAAGACAAGAAGCACAACAACCAAGAAACGTGGGGGTGTGTGGCGAGTGGGATTTGAACCCACGCCCTTTCGGACTGGAACCTTACTCCAGCACCTTGGACCAACTCGGCCATCGCCACGTTTGAGGGAGGGGAGGGACGGAAGGGATCCGTGGGACGGCAGCCCCCCATCGGGGTCGACGGATGCAAGGGAGACGCTCGCCGCACGTTGAACGAGCTGAGATGTCCGAGTGGTGAAGGAGGTGGAGAGAGAGAGGAATGTGGGTTGGGTTACGTAAGGGTTTCTTTTTGGGGACAGTTCATTCTGTTCACGGCGCTGCCGCAAGGCAGTGTTACAGCCGTCCTGGCCTCCCAGAACGGCCGGATTTCGTTCAAGGCGTGTCAGTGAGCCTGGCGGTACGATTGTACCACAGGTCAGCTCACTGGTCACATCGATGGGACGGGTGAGTCGCATGTGACTCACCTGTACTACACTACAGTCTACTTAAGGCGCACTTCGCGCCATTGTAATCATTCTTATTATTCTCTCACGCTTGGTCACTCCAGCCAGTCGTGACAGGCAGTTTCCGGATTCGTGAGTGGGACACGGGACTGGGTGTTGTACGTTCAACTGGGGATCGGACCTCAAAATTCCGCCGATGTACAAAAGGCGTGTAAAAATGAATTCCAGGTGAAGGAGGTGGACTCGAAATCCATTGGTGCTGTCATCGTAGCGCTCCGTCACAGCGTTGATGGGGCGCGCAACAACGACGCAGGAGGCGTTTGGGCCGTACGAGGTTCCGTCGCCGGGACTCGAACCCGGGTCTTGTGGGTGAAAGCCACATGTCCTGACCACCTAGACTACGACGGAAGATCCACGAGACACGTCCCGTATGCCGAGTTTCGGAGCGTCGAGGGTTTTTGGAAGCTGGCGGGAAGCTGGCGGGGACAAGTGCCCTCGCGCACGGGAACGGGGTTGCGCCAGAACTTCGGGAGGGTGTTCGTTCGTGGTTAGGACTCGTTTCGAGTTTTTTCATCGTTGCGATTTTTGGGTGCTCGGATTTGGATGCACGAGAGATATCAGTAATGGCCCATTTTGTTGGCTCGGATTGTCACGTAAAAGGAGTTGTTCGTTTTCCATGGGTTTTCGTGTCTCTTCGGATTTTGGTGTTTTTCTTTCCCTCTGGGAGACCGATTCGTTTCTCTCTATTTTCATCGTTCTTTTCTTATTTTTGTGCCGTTCTTTCCCTCCTTTTCTTCCAATAATCTTTCTATTCATTGTTTCCCCTTTCCGTGATTTTTTCTGTTTTTCTTTTTTCGATTCTTTCTCGAAAAAATATATATATATTGAGCTACCCGGGCGTGCCTGAAGCCGGAGCGCGCCGATCCCGTGGATCCCGATCTCGGTAATCTCGATCTCGCACAGGGTCGACAGAGTCTCCACGGAGCGAGCACCGGATACGTCGTCGAGCTGAGATGTCCGAGTGGTTAAGGAGGTGGACTCGAAATCCACTGGGTTTATCCCGCGCAGGTTCAAATCCTGCTCTCAGCGTCCCGCCCGTGCTTTTCTCGGAGCGGCCGAAGAAAGGGATGCAAGGAGGCTGCGCCGTTGCCGGGAATTGAACCCGGGTCTCCTGCGTGACAGGCAGGAATACTGACCACTATACTACAACGACCCGATCACGACGATGAGGAGGCGACGAGGCCGGTGACGAGGCTGGTGACGAGGCTGATGATGAGGCCGGTGACGAGGATGGACCACGGGACGCCCCATGATGACGTGAGTTGGGGTGTCCGAGTGGTTAAGGAGGTGGACTAGAAATCCACTGGGTTTATCCCGCGCAGGTTCGAATCCTGCCCTCAACGAGGCGAGTGTTGAGTTCGCAAACGGAGGGGGTTTCGGAAAGGTTGCGAAAAGGTACGTTGTGGTGAGTGGGATTCGAACCCACGCTCGTCTCCGAACTAGAACCTGAATCTAGCGCCTTGGACCAACTCGGCCATCACCACACGATCAGACCTAGGGAGCCCCTCCCCACGAGGGCCCCGCCCCGGACCGGGGTCGGAACGGTGGAAGACGGCGCCGAGGAGCACTCCGACATCGTCGGCACGAAAACGTTTTCCGTGGCCTCGGTGGCGCAGTTGGTTAGCGCGTCGGTCTCATAACCTCGTGAGCCATCCGGAGGTCACCAGTTCGATCCTGGTCCGGGGCACTCCTCTTCTTTTCGGTCGAAGGAGAGCATCGCGCACACGAAAAAATGGAACGATCGGGGCACGCTCACACCCGGCGGGACTCGAACCCGCAACCCCCAGATTAGAAGTCTGGTGCGCTATCCATTGCGCCACGGGTGCTCACGAGGGATGGTTCCCCGCGAGGCCGCAACGAGCGGCGAAAAGAAGGACAAGAGGGGGGAAAACGGGTGCCCTTTTGACGGGCCGTGGCGTTTCCACGTCGACCCCCACGGGGAACGACTCGTGATGACTCATTCTGAATGAGCCCGCTTAGCTCAGATGGCTAGAGCGCGCCCTTCGTAAGGGCGAGGCCGAGAGTTCGACTCTCTCAGTGGGCAACCCTCCTTTTCCTCGCGGGGCAAATTCCGCCACGAACGAGGGGCCCCGAGGTCGGAACGCGACAAAGGCATCGCGTCGGGATGTTGGTCTAGTGGTATGATTCTCGCTTCGGGTGCGAGAGGTCCCGAGTTCGATTCCCGGACATCCCCCTCCCTCCATCGTCTCTTTCTCGGATCTCAGAGATCTTTTTATCGGATTCCGTCGATCTTTTTCTCGGATCTTAGAGATCTTTTCTTTCCGGATCTCAGAGATCTTTTTCTCGGATCTCCGAGATCTTTTTTTTTTTCCGGATCTCAAAGATTTTTCCCTCGGATCTCAGAGATCTTTTCCCCAACAGCGTGGCCCAAAGCTGGTGCCACCTGTGAGAGTCGAACTCACGGCCTTTCGCTTACAAAGCGAATGCTCTAACCATCTGAGCTAAGGTGGCTTCGGGGTCTCGCTACTCCCGCACGTGGGCGAACGACGAGGACGGTCGCTCTCGACTTCGTTTCGGGCCCGATCGCTCCCCTCCCGTCGCATGCTTCGCGTGGCGTCGGACCTGTAGCTCAGTCGGTTAGAGCGCTGGTCTTATGAGCCGGAAGTCGCGGGTTCAATCCCCGCCAGGTCCACGACTCGCAAGAATGCACCGACATCGCGTCCGTCCGAGAAAGACAAGAAGCACAACAACCAAGAAACGTGGGGGTGTGTGGCGAGTGGGATTTGAACCCACGCCCTTTCGGACTGGAACCTTACTCCAGCACCTTGGACCAACTCGGCCATCGCCACGTTTGAGGGAGGGGAGGGACGGAAGGGATCCGTGGGACGGCAGCCCCCCATCGGGGTCGACGGATGCAAGGGAGACGCTCGCCGCACGTTGAACGAGCTGAGATGTCCGAGTGGTGAAGGAGGTGGAGAGAGAGAGGAATGTGGGTTGGGTTACGTAAGGGTTTCTTTTTGGGGACAGTTCATTCTGTTCACGGCGCTGCCGCAAGGCAGTGTTACAGCCGTCCTGGCCTCCCAGAACGGCCGGATTTCGTTCAAGGCGTGTCAGTGAGCCTGGCGGTACGATTGTACCACAGGTCAGCTCACTGGTCACATCGATGGGACGGGTGAGTCGCATGTGACTCACCTGTACTACACTACAGTCTACTTAAGGCGCACTTCGCGCCATTGTAATCATTCTTATTGTTACAAAAACCTCCCAGAACCCTCCCTCGAAGCCTCCTTAATCCATCAAACCCCCACTCATTGATGGGACCCTTGACTAATGTCATTAGGGCGAGGCACCAGGGTTCTTGAGCTATAGGATCTCCTATTGGGATCCTATGGACCTTAAGCTCTGACTAGGCTATCACTAGTGCCCGTAGCTAGTCTGTAGCTCTAGCTAGTGCTTACTAGACATCTCGGTGATCACTTGTAACAGTGCCCCCTCCTTAGATGTGAAGCCGCCTCGGGTTCACTAGGAATCAAATGCATGATAGGCATCATACAAATGATAGTGTCTAGTAGTTACACTATTTTAAGAGAGGAGATCATCATCATCCAGTGGCCAACTGTGATATGATGTCTCAAACCTTCGCTTGTGATCTCCTTCGGATCGTGCGAGGTGGTACAATCGATTGTGCTTGAGATTGGTGAAACTCGTCAACCAATTCTCGCGCGTGCACGACATTCTGTTCCGGTTCCCATGAGTTGTGCTCATGACCGTATCCAACCCATTTCACTAGGAATTCTGTGTAGCATTTCTTGCCCCTACGTCGCTCTCTGCGATCAAGAATGCGCTCAACCTCCCATTCCAAGTCACCTTCAATCTCGATAGGTGGCGGGGGTTGCACAGTTCCTTTAGCCCAATATGGCTTCAAGAGTGAAGCATGGAACACCGGATGTATGGGCAAAGTATCAGGAAGCTTTATTTTGAAAGCAACCTCATTTATTTGACGCTCGATAGGGAAAGGTCCTACCCATTTCGGCGTTAATTTCCGCGATCCTGGATGCTTTAACCTTAAGTTCCTTGCATCAAGGAGAACAAGGTCTCCAACCTTGATCTCTACAGGAGCCCGGTGACGATCAGCTTGAGCTTTATAGCGTTGCTGAGCCGCCTGAAGGCGTTTCTTTGCCTCAACAATCCCTTCTCGGATTTCACTCGTCATTTTCTGAACTTCTGGTACAGCGACCTGCTTTGGTCCTTTTCTAGGGATCTGAGCAGTCAATGCTGTCCATGGATCTTTTCCATAGTTCAGGAAGAAGGGTGTTTCTCCAGTTGCTTCTGATCTTGAGTTATTTATTGCAAACTCAACAACCGGTAATAAATCAGCCCAATTTCTTTGGGAAGGCCCCACAAAGTGGCGAAGAGTATCTTGCATCACTTTGTTCATCGCTTCGGTTTGCCCATCTGTTTCTGGATGATAAGCCGAAGAAAGGGCTTGACTGATTTCCCATTTATCACACAACTCCCTAAAGAAGTGTGAGACAAATCTTGGATCTCTATCTGTGACCAATTTCTTTGGCATGCCATGAGCTTTGAAAACATGGTTCACAAAGAGATTTGCTGCTTCAGCTGCACCACAATCCGTTCGAGTTGCAGCGAGATGTACCATTTTGGTTAACATGTCCACAAAGACAAGGATTGCATCATAACCTGCTCCACTAGATGATGGGAGGTGAGTGACAAAATCCATCGAAACATTTTCCCATTGTGCATTCGGAATAGACAAGGGTTTTAGGGGACCTTGAGGCTTTCTTCGCCTACCCTTGTGCCTTTGGCATGAATCACATCCTTGCACATATGATCTGATATGGTCCTCCATCTGAGGCCACCAGAAATGTCTCTTGATTTGCCGTAAAGTCTTAGCCACACCAAAGTGTCCACTATAGACTGTACTATGGCAATCATGGATTATATCCTGTCTCAATGTTCCAAAATTTGGTACAGCCAGCACATTACCATTCCACCAGTAACCATCTTGATATTGTAACACCTGGGCAGCTTCCAGTGTGTCATACCAAGGGTCCTTAGTGTACCCTTCAGTCAACCTATCTATCAACTGGGTATAATAACCCTGAGGCGGAGATGGGTCCACAGAGTCCCGCCGGCTAGAAACCAAGCCACGTGATCTCCCGGTCTCGCATAATACTCCAATAGATGGTGAGCAAGACGGTATCCGCGACAAGGGATCAGCCACGTTTACCCGTCCCGGTCTATACTCCCATTCAAATTGGAATTCATGGAGTAATGCTAACCAGCGAACCTGCCGTCGATTCAAGGTCGATTGGGAATGGAAAAATGTGTTTGGACTATGGTCTGTGATTACTTTGAATTTGCTATCAGCCAAGTAGCATCTCCATAGTTGAAGTGCATAAACTGTAGCATACATTTCTTGATCACTTGTAGACCAATTCAGTTGTGGGCCGGCAAGCTTTCTACTCTCATATGCAATGGGATGTCCCTCTTGAAGGAGAACTGCCCCTATTGCATTGTTAGAAGCATCCGTAATTACTTCAAAGGGTTTGGTAAAATCCGGCATAGCCAAGCAAGGTGCTTCTGTTAATGCCTTCTTCACCCCCTCAAAAGCGGCCTCACAAGCTGGAGTCCAATCCCATGTCTGTTGCTTTTTAAGCAAATCAGTGAGAGGTGATGCCAAAGAAGAATAACCCTGGACGAACTTACGAAAATAATTGGCAAGCCCGAGGAACGATCTCAAATCGTGTACCCCTTGTGGACGAGGCCATTCTCGTACTTTATTCGTTTTTCGAGGGTCTACAGAGATACCTTTGCGACCTACAATGAAGCCAAGGTAATGTAACTCTGTTTTGTTAAAGTCACATTTGGACTTCTTAAGGAACAATTTATGTTCTCTTAATCTTTGCATCACGGCTCGTACATGGGCCACATGTTCCTCTGGTGTTTTTGAGTAAATCAAAATGTCATCAAGGTAAATCAAGACATATTTGCCTATCATTCCTTGAAACACATGATTCATCAGTGTTTGAAACACTGCCGGAGCGTTCGTTAATCCCATTGGGAGAACCCGGTACTCAAATAATCCAAAAGGCGTTTTAAAGGCGGTTTTGGGGATGTCTTCCTCTTTGACTCTCATTTGCCAATAACCGGCTCTGAGGTCAAGAGATGTGAAGCATCTCGCGCCTTGTAACTGATCAAGAAGGTCATCAATCCGCGGGATCGGGAACTGATTCTTGATAGTTACTTTATTTAAACCCCTATAGTCAATGCACATCCGGAAACCTCCATCCTTTTTAGGAACAAAGAGGACCGGAGCGCCCCATGGACTAGCACTCGGCTGAATTAATTTTTTGGATAAGAGTTCGGACAACTGGTCCTCTATCTCTTTCCTTTCAGCAGGGGTGTATCTAAATAAGGGTCTATTGACCGGACGCGTTCCCTCGACCAAAGGGATATCCGCTGCCACTGCCCTTTCAGGAGGATATTCCGCCAAACCAGAAATAAACAAATCATCAAAGTCCTTCAACAGAGCTTCCATTTGCTCCTCTGGAACTTTGTCTGATTCACTCGTTTCATCCGCCAATTTCAGATGGGATGATATCTCTTCCATCTCACAAAATAGGTTTTATTGAAGTATCTTTCAACTTCCTTTTCACCTGTGGTATCGAGAGTAGAGATGCAACCTGTTTTTGGGGAATATCTTTACCCGTAGCTTTGGGTAATAATCCCTGACGAAGCAATATTCGTTGATGGGATGAAGTCGTTAAAGCGCACTTCTTTTCAAAGAAGTCTAAAACCGCTTTACGCTTCTGCAACCACGTATCACCAAGTATAATATCAAACCGATCTAGAAGATCCAACACCAAACAATCAAGCTTCTCTCGATAGCCTTGAATTTTCAGTGTGATCTTTGTCTCTCCCATTATATCAATATTATCCCCATTTGCCAACTCAGCCTGTGATCCAACGGTAGCTCGATAAGCTATCCCATTTTGTTCACAAAACTGTTTGGATAGGAAGGCTAATCCTTTAGCTCCTGAGTCCAAAAGACAATGGGCTGGGATTCCACTCAAGAGGCCCTCAAAATGCATTGCAAGCTTATCTTGCATGAGAAGCTCTGTTGCTTCCTCTGGCATTTTGGGTACGGGTGGATCATAGAACACATTCACGGGCCAAGGAATGCCAGGAAGTCTTTTCCGACTTTTCCCCTTTTTGGCTGTGAATAAAACTGTTCCCTTCTTGTATTGTGCAATCAATCTCATTGAGGTCAAGGCTGGATGCAACTCTTTAGACCTTGCTGGAACAAGAATGCAACAAGAAGTATCATGGGGAGATCTCTTCTTTGCGAGAAGATAGTGATCGAGATATTTGTTGATATCCTTGAAAGGAGGATTCAACCACACATGCTGTCCACCTAAATCTCTTTCCAGAAATTCAGAAGGTGTGCAAAATGTATTACATAAGGCACTGTTCACATCCGAACACCCATCTAACGTAAATACGCGGCCTGAAAGTGTCTCAAGACGTTGGAACTCCGCCCTTGTAATTCCTTGGTGAGAATCTTCTCTCTCATCCCTAAATTCCACAGAAGATTTCATTTCTTCACTCTTTTGACTTCTGGTCAAGATTGGTGCAAGAAAAGCATCACAATCAATGTCCATTGGGTCAATTGTGGAATGTGGATTCAGACTCTTCTGATCTCTCAATTGTGTCCACTCAAGTGGGACTTCACAAGAACTGAGGTTCACCTTTTTCGACTGACCACACTTATGGCCTCTTGCCCATGGTTCCCCACAGAACCAGCATAAGCCAGCTTTCTTGCGAGCCTCCCTCTCACTCTCGGTCAACCGTACCACCGGTCTTCGTGAGGGCTGAGTGCCACTTTGAGCTTTAAGCCTTGGTTGCTTAGGCTGATGCCTCTTCTTACTTCCTTTGGCTGGATCTGAGAAGGTAGTTTCCATACCTCTCTTTTTAGCCTTCCGGTCCGTAGTTTTCAACGGAAAACGAGCATCGTGACCCAGGGCTTTAGCCAACACATACGTTCGCAAGGCTGAGTAGCTTCTCCATTCCCGACCAAGTGTATCAGTCTCCACTTGTTTGCACAAGTGTGGATGGAGGCCCCTCAGAAGGATCCAACACTTGGTAGTGTCGTCCATTGGCTCTTTTCGCATTGCTAAGTGAGCATCCACAAAGCGTACGAAGCCAGGAGTATCGACCTTCTGGTCAATATGATCCTTGCAGGAAGTAAGGGCATTATTTATGGAGTAATCTGTGGCAAGATCTCCAAATGTGCCATCTTCCAGGACTTGGCAGAATTTTTCCCAAGATAAAGACCCGTCCTCGAGTTCTTCCTTGGGTACCCTGGCCAATAAATGTCGGCGGGGTTTTGATCCGAGGAAAGTAGGTGCAATCACTCCCCACTCCTCTCTTGGGACTTTTGCTGCCCTGAAGTACATGGCTAACTCCAAACGGAATTCTGGCCACGGGACTTTGCCCTGGTACTTTTCAGGTTTATCAGCAGTCACTCTTCTGGTTTTGCCCAGGCTAGCATCTTTCTCTTCTTTGGTCACTTCAGACCTGAGAGTGCTAGGGGACTGTGGTCCCTCTGTTCTTTCACTTGGAGAGTCCTCATTGACTTCCTCCAGAACAGACCCTTCTTCTAAGGCAAGTACCTCTTGTTCTTCTTGACTCATGGTCACTTTTTATTTTGGTTTCCTTTGGACACAACCCCAACACAGCAAAACACTGGAAATTTGCCCAAAACTCTGAAACCCAACTTTTTTTCCGTCTTACTAGCCCTTCGAGGACCTCTTGGGTCTCCTCGAACTCACAGAACTAGCTTTCCACCGATTCAGAAAACAAACCCTAACTTTGTCGGGCTGTAACTTTCCACTGACAACTCCGATTGACCTCAAACAAGTTTCAAACGAAGCGCCCTGTTCTCGGCTTACTTTTAGACTCCTGTTTTGTCCAATTCCGAGTTTTTATGGCGTACTTATGCGTCAAAACGTGACGCGCTCTCTTCCTGCTCCGAAACCAACTGTTACAAAAACCTCCCAGAACCCTCCCTCGAAGCCTCCTTAATCCATCAAACCCCCACTCATTGATGGGACCCTTGACTAATGTCATTAGGGCGAGGCACCAGGGTTCTTGAGCTATAGGATCTCCTATTGGGATCCTATGGACCTTAAGCTCTGACTAGGCTATCACTAGTGCCCGTAGCTAGTCTGTAGCTCTAGCTAGTGCTTACTAGACATCTCGGTGATCACTTGTAACACTTATTATTCTCTCACGCTTGGTCACTCCAGGCAGTCGTGACAGGCAGTTTCCGGATTCGTGAGTGGGACACGGGACTGGGTGTTGTACGTTCAACTGGGGATCGGACCTCAAAATTCCGCCGATGTACAAAAGGCGTGTAAAAATGAATTCCAGGTGAAGGAGGTGGACTCGAAATCCATTGGTGCTGTCATCGTAGCGCTCCGTCACAGCGTTGATGGGGCGCGCAACAACGACGCAGGAGGCGTTTGGGCCGTACGAGGTTCCGTCGCCGGGACTCGAACCCGGGTCTTGTGGGTGAAAGCCACATGTCCTGACCACCTAGACTACGACGGAAGATCCACGAGACACGTCCCGTATGCCGAGTTTCGGAGCGTCGAGGGTTTTTGGAAGCTGGCGGGAAGCTGGCGGGGACAAGTGCCCTCGCGCACGGGAACGGGGTTGCGCCAGAACTTCGGGAGGGTGTTCGTTCGTGGTTAGGACTCGTTTCGAGTTTTTTCATCGTTGCGATTTTTGGGTGCTCGGATTTGGATGCACGAGAGATATCAGTAATGGCCCATTTTGTTGGCTCGGATTGTCACGTAAAAGGAGTTGTTCGTTTTCCATGGGTTTTCGTGTCTCTTCGGATTTTGGTGTTTTTCTTTCCCTCTGGGAGACCGATTCGTTTCTCTCTATTTTCATCGTTCTTTTCTTATTTTTGTGCCGTTCTTTCCCTCCTTTTCTTCCAATAATCTTTCTATTCATTGTTTCCCCTTTCCGTGATTTTTTCTGTTTTTCTTTTTTCGATTCTTTCTCGAAAAAATATATATATATTGAGCTACCCGGGCGTGCCTGAAGCCGGAGCGCGCCGATCCCGTGGATCCCGATCTCGGTAATCTCGATCTCGCACAGGGTCGACAGAGTCTCCACGGAGCGAGCACCGGATACGTCGTCGAGCTGAGATGTCCGAGTGGTTAAGGAGGTGGACTCGAAATCCACTGGGTTTATCCCGCGCAGGTTCAAATCCTGCTCTCAGCGTCCCGCCCGTGCTTTTCTCGGAGCGGCCGAAGAAAGGGATGCAAGGAGGCTGCGCCGTTGCCGGGAATTGAACCCGGGTCTCCTGCGTGACAGGCAGGAATACTGACCACTATACTACAACGACCCGATCACGACGATGAGGAGGCGACGAGGCCGGTGACGAGGCTGGTGACGAGGCTGATGATGAGGCCGGTGACGAGGATGGACCACGGGACGCCCCATGATGACGTGAGTTGGGGTGTCCGAGTGGTTAAGGAGGTGGACTAGAAATCCACTGGGTTTATCCCGCGCAGGTTCGAATCCTGCCCTCAACGAGGCGAGTGTTGAGTTCGCAAACGGAGGGGGTTTCGGAAAGGTTGCGAAAAGGTACGTTGTGGTGAGTGGGATTCGAACCCACGCTCGTCTCCGAACTAGAACCTGAATCTAGCGCCTTGGACCAACTCGGCCATCACCACACGATCAGACCTAGGGAGCCCCTCCCCACGAGGGCCCCGCCCCGGACCGGGGTCGGAACGGTGGAAGACGGCGCCGAGGAGCACTCCGACATCGTCGGCACGAAAACGTTTTCCGTGGCCTCGGTGGCGCAGTTGGTTAGCGCGTCGGTCTCATAACCTCGTGAGCCATCCGGAGGTCACCAGTTCGATCCTGGTCCGGGGCACTCCTCTTCTTTTCGGTCGAAGGAGAGCATCGCGCACACGAAAAAATGGAACGATCGGGGCACGCTCACACCCGGCGGGACTCGAACCCGCAACCCCCAGATTAGAAGTCTGGTGCGCTATCCATTGCGCCACGGGTGCTCACGAGGGATGGTTCCCCGCGAGGCCGCAACGAGCGGCGAAAAGAAGGACAAGAGGGGGGAAAACGGGTGCCCTTTTGACGGGCCGTGGCGTTTCCACGTCGACCCCCACGGGGAACGACTCGTGATGACTCATTCTGAATGAGCCCGCTTAGCTCAGATGGCTAGAGCGCGCCCTTCGTAAGGGCGAGGCCGAGAGTTCGACTCTCTCAGTGGGCAACCCTCCTTTTCCTCGCGGGGCAAATTCCGCCACGAACGAGGGGCCCCGAGGTCGGAACGCGACAAAGGCATCGCGTCGGGATGTTGGTCTAGTGGTATGATTCTCGCTTCGGGTGCGAGAGGTCCCGAGTTCGATTCCCGGACATCCCCCTCCCTCCATCGTCTCTTTCTCGGATCTCAGAGATCTTTTTATCGGATTCCGTCGATCTTTTTCTCGGATCTTAGAGATCTTTTCTTTCCGGATCTCAGAGATCTTTTTCTCGGATCTCCGAGATCTTTTTTTTTTTTCCGGATCTCAAAGATTTTTCCCTCGGATCTCAGAGATCTTTTCCCCAACAGCGTGGCCCAAAGCTGGTGCCACCTGTGAGAGTCGAACTCACGGCCTTTCGCTTACAAAGCGAATGCTCTAACCATCTGAGCTAAGGTGGCTTCGGGGTCTCGCTACTCCCGCACGTGGGCGAACGACGAGGACGGTCGCTCTCGACTTCGTTTCGGGCCCGATCGCTCCCCTCCCGTCGCATGCTTCGCGTGGCGTCGGACCTGTAGCTCAGTCGGTTAGAGCGCTGGTCTTATGAGCCGGAAGTCGCGGGTTCAATCCCCGCCAGGTCCACGACTCGCAAGAATGCACCGACATCGCGTCCGTCCGAGAAAGACAAGAAGCACAACAACCAAGAAACGTGGGGGTGTGTGGCGAGTGGGATTTGAACCCACGCCCTTTCGGACTGGAACCTTACTCCAGCACCTTGGACCAACTCGGCCATCGCCACGTTTGAGGGAGGGGAGGGACGGAAGGGATCCGTGGGACGGCAGCCCCCCATCGGGGTCGACGGATGCAAGGGAGACGCTCGCCGCACGTTGAACGAGCTGAGATGTCCGAGTGGTGAAGGAGGTGGAGAGAGAGAGGAATGTGGGTTGGGTTACGTAAGGGTTTCTTTTTGGGGACAGTTCATTCTGTTCACGGCGCTGCCGCAAGGCAGTGTTACAGCCGTCCTGGCCTCCCAGAACGGCCGGATTTCGTTCAAGGCGTGTCAGTGAGCCTGGCGGTACGATTGTACCACAGGTCAGCTCACTGGTCACATCGATGGGACGGGTGAGTCGCATGTGACTCACCTGTACTACACTACAGTCTACTTAAGGCGCACTTCGCGCCATTGTAATCATTCTTATTATTCTCTCACGCTTGGTCACTCCAGCCAGTCGTGACAGGCAGTTTCCGGATTCGTGAGTGGGACACGGGACTGGGTGTTGTACGTTCAACTGGGGATCGGACCTCAAAATTCCGCCGATGTACAAAAGGCGTGTAAAAATGAATTCCAGGTGAAGGAGGTGGACTCGAAATCCATTGGTGCTGTCATCGTAGCGCTCCGTCACAGCGTTGATGGGGCGCGCAACAACGACGCAGGAGGCGTTTGGGCCGTACGAGGTTCCGTCGCCGGGACTCGAACCCGGGTCTTGTGGGTGAAAGCCACATGTCCTGACCACCTAGACTACGACGGAAGATCCACGAGACACGTCCCGTATGCCGAGTTTCGGAGCGTCGAGGGTTTTTGGAAGCTGGCGGGAAGCTGGCGGGGACAAGTGCCCTCGCGCACGGGAACGGGGTTGCGCCAGAACTTCGGGAGGGTGTTCGTTCGTGGTTAGGACTCGTTTCGAGTTTTTTCATCGTTGCGATTTTTGGGTGCTCGGATTTGGATGCACGAGAGATATCAGTAATGGCCCATTTTGTTGGCTCGGATTGTCACGTAAAAGGAGTTGTTCGTTTTCCATGGGTTTTCGTGTCTCTTCGGATTTTGGTGTTTTTCTTTCCCTCTGGGAGACCGATTCGTTTCTCTCTATTTTCATCGTTCTTTTCTTATTTTTGTGCCGTTCTTTCCCTCCTTTTCTTCCAATAATCTTTCTATTCATTGTTTCCCCTTTCCGTGCTTTTTTCTGTTTTTCTTTTTTCGATTCTTTCTCGAAAAAATATATATATATTGAGCTACCCGGGCGTGCCTGAAGCCGGAGCGCGCCGATCCCGTGGATCCCGATCTCGGTAATCTCGATCTCGCACAGGGTCGACAGAGTCTCCACGGAGCGAGCACCGGATACGTCGTCGAGCTGAGATGTCCGAGTGGTTAAGGAGGTGGACTCGAAATCCACTGGGTTTATCCCGCGCAGGTTCAAATCCTGCTCTCAGCGTCCCGCCCGTGCTTTTCTCGGAGCGGCCGAAGAAAGGGATGCAAGGAGGCTGCGCCGTTGCCGGGAATTGAACCCGGGTCTCCTGCGTGACAGGCAGGAATACTGACCACTATACTACAACGACCCGATCACGACGATGAGGAGGCGACGAGGCCGGTGACGAGGCTGGTGACGAGGCTGATGATGAGGCCGGTGACGAGGATGGACCACGGGACGCCCCATGATGACGTGAGTTGGGGTGTCCGAGTGGTTAAGGAGGTGGACTAGAAATCCACTGGGTTTATCCCGCGCAGGTTCGAATCCTGCCCTCAACGAGGCGAGTGTTGAGTTCGCAAACGGAGGGGGTTTCGGAAAGGTTGCGAAAAGGTACGTTGTGGTGAGTGGGATTCGAACCCACGCTCGTCTCCGAACTAGAACCTGAATCTAGCGCCTTGGACCAACTCGGCCATCACCACACGATCAGACCTAGGGAGCCCCTCCCCACGAGGGCCCCGCCCCGGACCGGGGTCGGAACGGTGGAAGACGGCGCCGAGGAGCACTCCGACATCGTCGGCACGAAAACGTTTTCCGTGGCCTCGGTGGCGCAGTTGGTTAGCGCGTCGGTCTCATAACCTCGTGAGCCATCCGGAGGTCACCAGTTCGATCCTGGTCCGGGGCACTCCTCTTCTTTTCGGTCGAAGGAGAGCATCGCGCACACGAAAAAATGGAACGATCGGGGCACGCTCACACCCGGCGGGACTCGAACCCGCAACCCCCAGATTAGAAGTCTGGTGCGCTATCCATTGCGCCACGGGTGCTCACGAGGGATGGTTCCCCGCGAGGCCGCAACGAGCGGCGAAAAGAAGGACAAGAGGGGGGAAAACGGGTGCCCTTTTGACGGGCCGTGGCGTTTCCACGTCGACCCCCACGGGGAACGACTCGTGATGACTCATTCTGAATGAGCCCGCTTAGCTCAGATGGCTAGAGCGCGCCCTTCGTAAGGGCGAGGCCGAGAGTTCGACTCTCTCAGTGGGCAACCCTCCTTTTCCTCGCGGGGCAAATTCCGCCACGAACGAGGGGCCCCGAGGTCGGAACGCGACAAAGGCATCGCGTCGGGATGTTGGTCTAGTGGTATGATTCTCGCTTCGGGTGCGAGAGGTCCCGAGTTCGATTCCCGGACATCCCCCTCCCTCCATCGTCTCTTTCTCGGATCTCAGAGATCTTTTTATCGGATTCCGTCGATCTTTTTCTCGGATCTTAGAGATCTTTTCTTTCCGGATCTCAGAGATCTTTTTCTCGGATCTCCGAGATCTTTTTTTTTTTCCGGATCTCAAAGATTTTTCCCTCGGATCTCAGAGATCTTTTCCCCAACAGCGTGGCCCAAAGCTGGTGCCACCTGTGAGAGTCGAACTCACGGCCTTTCGCTTACAAAGCGAATGCTCTAACCATCTGAGCTAAGGTGGCTTCGGGGTCTCGCTACTCCCGCACGTGGGCGAACGACGAGGACGGTCGCTCTCGACTTCGTTTCGGGCCCGATCGCTCCCCTCCCGTCGCATGCTTCGCGTGGCGTCGGACCTGTAGCTCAGTCGGTTAGAGCGCTGGTCTTATGAGCCGGAAGTCGCGGGTTCAATCCCCGCCAGGTCCACGACTCGCAAGAATGCACCGACATCGCGTCCGTCCGAGAAAGACAAGAAGCACAACAACCAAGAAACGTGGGGGTGTGTGGCGAGTGGGATTTGAACCCACGCCCTTTCGGACTGGAACCTTACTCCAGCACCTTGGACCAACTCGGCCATCGCCACGTTTGAGGGAGGGGAGGGACGGAAGGGATCCGTGGGACGGCAGCCCCCCATCGGGGTCGACGGATGCAAGGGAGACGCTCGCCGCACGTTGAACGAGCTGAGATGTCCGAGTGGTGAAGGAGGTGGAGAGAGAGAGGAATGTGGGTTGGGTTACGTAAGGGTTTCTTTTTGGGGACAGTTCATTCTGTTCACGGCGCTGCCGCAAGGCAGTGTTACAGCCGTCCTGGCCTCCCAGAACGGCCGGATTTCGTTCAAGGCGTGTCAGTGAGCCTGGCGGTACGATTGTACCACAGGTCAGCTCACTGGTCACATCGATGGGACGGGTGAGTCGCATGTGACTCACCTGTACTACACTACAGTCTACTTAAGGCGCACTTCGCGCCATTGTAATCATTCTTATTATTCTCTCACGCTTGGTCACTCCAGCCAGTCGTGACAGGCAGTTTCCGGATTCGTGAGTGGGACACGGGACTGGGTGTTGTACGTTCAACTGGGGATCGGACCTCAAAATTCCGCCGATGTACAAAAGGCGTGTAAAAATGAATTCCAGGTGAAGGAGGTGGACTCGAAATCCATTGGTGCTGTCATCGTAGCGCTCCGTCACAGCGTTGATGGGGCGCGCAACAACGACGCAGGAGGCGTTTGGGCCGTACGAGGTTCCGTCGCCGGGACTCGAACCCGGGTCTTGTGGGTGAAAGCCACATGTCCTGACCACCTAGACTACGACGGAAGATCCACGAGACACGTCCCGTATGCCGAGTTTCGGAGCGTCGAGGGTTTTTGGAAGCTGGCGGGAAGCTGGCGGGGACAAGTGCCCTCGCGCACGGGAACGGGGTTGCGCCAGAACTTCGGGAGGGTGTTCGTTCGTGGTTAGGACTCGTTTCGAGTTTTTTCATCGTTGCGATTTTTGGGTGCTCGGATTTGGATGCACGAGAGATATCAGTAATGGCCCATTTTGTTGGCTCGGATTGTCACGTAAAAGGAGTTGTTCGTTTTCCATGGGTTTTCGTGTCTCTTCGGATTTTGGTGTTTTTCTTTCCCTCTGGGAGACCGATTCGTTTCTCTCTATTTTCATCGTTCTTTTCTTATTTTTGTGCCGTTCTTTCCCTCCTTTTCTTCCAATAATCTTTCTATTCATTGTTTCCCCTTTCCGTGCTTTTTTCTGTTTTTCTTTTTTCGATTCTTTCTCGAAAAAATATATATATATTGAGCTACCCGGGCGTGCCTGAAGCCGGAGCGCGCCGATCCCGTGGATCCCGATCTCGGTAATCTCGATCTCGCACAGGGTCGACAGAGTCTCCACGGAGCGAGCACCGGATACGTCGTCGAGCTGAGATGTCCGAGTGGTTAAGGAGGTGGACTCGAAATCCACTGGGTTTATCCCGCGCAGGTTCAAATCCTGCTCTCAGCGTCCCGCCCGTGCTTTTCTCGGAGCGGCCGAAGAAAGGGATGCAAGGAGGCTGCGCCGTTGCCGGGAATTGAACCCGGGTCTCCTGCGTGACAGGCAGGAATACTGACCACTATACTACAACGACCCGATCACGACGATGAGGAGGCGACGAGGCCGGTGACGAGGCTGGTGACGAGGCTGATGATGAGGCCGGTGACGAGGATGGACCACGGGACGCCCCATGATGACGTGAGTTGGGGTGTCCGAGTGGTTAAGGAGGTGGACTAGAAATCCACTGGGTTTATCCCGCGCAGGTTCGAATCCTGCCCTCAACGAGGCGAGTGTTGAGTTCGCAAACGGAGGGGGTTTCGGAAAGGTTGCGAAAAGGTACGTTGTGGTGAGTGGGATTCGAACCCACGCTCGTCTCCGAACTAGAACCTGAATCTAGCGCCTTGGACCAACTCGGCCATCACCACACGATCAGACCTAGGGAGCCCCTCCCCACGAGGGCCCCGCCCCGGACCGGGGTCGGAACGGTGGAAGACGGCGCCGAGGAGCACTCCGACATCGTCGGCACGAAAACGTTTTCCGTGGCCTCGGTGGCGCAGTTGGTTAGCGCGTCGGTCTCATAACCTCGTGAGCCATCCGGAGGTCACCAGTTCGATCCTGGTCCGGGGCACTCCTCTTCTTTTCGGTCGAAGGAGAGCATCGCGCACACGAAAAAATGGAACGATCGGGGCACGCTCACACCCGGCGGGACTCGAACCCGCAACCCCCAGATTAGAAGTCTGGTGCGCTATCCATTGCGCCACGGGTGCTCACGAGGGATGGTTCCCCGCGAGGCCGCAACGAGCGGCGAAAAGAAGGACAAGAGGGGGGAAAACGGGTGCCCTTTTGACGGGCCGTGGCGTTTCCACGTCGACCCCCACGGGGAACGACTCGTGATGACTCATTCTGAATGAGCCCGCTTAGCTCAGATGGCTAGAGCGCGCCCTTCGTAAGGGCGAGGCCGAGAGTTCGACTCTCTCAGTGGGCAACCCTCCTTTTCCTCGCGGGGCAAATTCCGCCACGAACGAGGGGCCCCGAGGTCGGAACGCGACAAAGGCATCGCGTCGGGATGTTGGTCTAGTGGTATGATTCTCGCTTCGGGTGCGAGAGGTCCCGAGTTCGATTCCCGGACATCCCCCTCCCTCCATCGTCTCTTTCTCGGATCTCAGAGATCTTTTTATCGGATTCCGTCGATCTTTTTCTCGGATCTTAGAGATCTTTTCTTTCCGGATCTCAGAGATCTTTTTCTCGGATCTCCGAGATCTTTTTTTTTTTCCGGATCTCAAAGATTTTTCCCTCGGATCTCAGAGATCTTTTCCCCAACAGCGTGGCCCAAAGCTGGTGCCACCTGTGAGAGTCGAACTCACGGCCTTTCGCTTACAAAGCGAATGCTCTAACCATCTGAGCTAAGGTGGCTTCGGGGTCTCGCTACTCCCGCACGTGGGCGAACGACGAGGACGGTCGCTCTCGACTTCGTTTCGGGCCCGATCGCTCCCCTCCCGTCGCATGCTTCGCGTGGCGTCGGACCTGTAGCTCAGTCGGTTAGAGCGCTGGTCTTATGAGCCGGAAGTCGCGGGTTCAATCCCCGCCAGGTCCACGACTCGCAAGAATGCACCGACATCGCGTCCGTCCGAGAAAGACAAGAAGCACAACAACCAAGAAACGTGGGGGTGTGTGGCGAGTGGGATTTGAACCCACGCCCTTTCGGACTGGAACCTTACTCCAGCACCTTGGACCAACTCGGCCATCGCCACGTTTGAGGGAGGGGAGGGACGGAAGGGATCCGTGGGACGGCAGCCCCCCATCGGGGTCGACGGATGCAAGGGAGACGCTCGCCGCACGTTGAACGAGCTGAGATGTCCGAGTGGTGAAGGAGGTGGAGAGAGAGAGGAATGTGGGTTGGGTTACGTAAGGGTTTCTTTTTGGGGACAGTTCATTCTGTTCACGGCGCTGCCGCAAGGCAGTGTTACAGCCGTCCTGGCCTCCCAGAACGGCCGGATTTCGTTCAAGGCGTGTCAGTGAGCCTGGCGGTACGATTGTACCACAGGTCAGCTCACTGGTCACATCGATGGGACGGGTGAGTCGCATGTGACTCACCTGTACTACACTACAGTCTACTTAAGGCGCACTTCGCGCCATTGTAATCATTCTTATTATTCTCTCACGCTTGGTCACTCCAGCCAGTCGTGACAGGCAGTTTCCGGATTCGTGAGTGGGACACGGGACTGGGTGTTGTACGTTCAACTGGGGATCGGACCTCAAAATTCCGCCGATGTACAAAAGGCGTGTAAAAATGAATTCCAGGTGAAGGAGGTGGACTCGAAATCCATTGGTGCTGTCATCGTAGCGCTCCGTCACAGCGTTGATGGGGCGCGCAACAACGACGCAGGAGGCGTTTGGGCCGTACGAGGTTCCGTCGCCGGGACTCGAACCCGGGTCTTGTGGGTGAAAGCCACATGTCCTGACCACCTAGACTACGACGGAAGATCCACGAGACACGTCCCGTATGCCGAGTTTCGGAGCGTCGAGGGTTTTTGGAAGCTGGCGGGAAGCTGGCGGGGACAAGTGCCCTCGCGCACGGGAACGGGGTTGCGCCAGAACTTCGGGAGGGTGTTCGTTCGTGGTTAGGACTCGTTTCGAGTTTTTTCATCGTTGCGATTTTTGGGTGCTCGGATTTGGATGCACGAGAGATATCAGTAATGGCCCATTTTGTTGGCTCGGATTGTCACGTAAAAGGAGTTGTTCGTTTTCCATGGGTTTTCGTGTCTCTTCGGATTTTGGTGTTTTTCTTTCCCTCTGGGAGACCGATTCGTTTCTCTCTATTTTCATCGTTCTTTTCTTATTTTTGTGCCGTTCTTTCCCTCCTTTTCTTCCAATAATCTTTCTATTCATTGTTTCCCCTTTCCGTGATTTTTTCTGTTTTTCTTTTTTCGATTCTTTCTCGAAAAAATATATATATATTGAGCTACCCGGGCGTGCCTGAAGCCGGAGCGCGCCGATCCCGTGGATCCCGATCTCGGTAATCTCGATCTCGCACAGGGTCGACAGAGTCTCCACGGAGCGAGCACCGGATACGTCGTCGAGCTGAGATGTCCGAGTGGTTAAGGAGGTGGACTCGAAATCCACTGGGTTTATCCCGCGCAGGTTCAAATCCTGCTCTCAGCGTCCCGCCCGTGCTTTTCTCGGAGCGGCCGAAGAAAGGGATGCAAGGAGGCTGCGCCGTTGCCGGGAATTGAACCCGGGTCTCCTGCGTGACAGGCAGGAATACTGACCACTATACTACAACGACCCGATCACGACGATGAGGAGGCGACGAGGCCGGTGACGAGGCTGGTGACGAGGCTGATGATGAGGCCGGTGACGAGGATGGACCACGGGACGCCCCATGATGACGTGAGTTGGGGTGTCCGAGTGGTTAAGGAGGTGGACTAGAAATCCACTGGGTTTATCCCGCGCAGGTTCGAATCCTGCCCTCAACGAGGCGAGTGTTGAGTTCGCAAACGGAGGGGGTTTCGGAAAGGTTGCGAAAAGGTACGTTGTGGTGAGTGGGATTCGAACCCACGCTCGTCTCCGAACTAGAACCTGAATCTAGCGCCTTGGACCAACTCGGCCATCACCACACGATCAGACCTAGGGAGCCCCTCCCCACGAGGGCCCCGCCCCGGACCGGGGTCGGAACGGTGGAAGACGGCGCCGAGGAGCACTCCGACATCGTCGGCACGAAAACGTTTTCCGTGGCCTCGGTGGCGCAGTTGGTTAGCGCGTCGGTCTCATAACCTCGTGAGCCATCCGGAGGTCACCAGTTCGATCCTGGTCCGGGGCACTCCTCTTCTTTTCGGTCGAAGGAGAGCATCGCGCACACGAAAAAATGGAACGATCGGGGCACGCTCACACCCGGCGGGACTCGAACCCGCAACCCCCAGATTAGAAGTCTGGTGCGCTATCCATTGCGCCACGGGTGCTCACGAGGGATGGTTCCCCGCGAGGCCGCAACGAGCGGCGAAAAGAAGGACAAGAGGGGGGAAAACGGGTGCCCTTTTGACGGGCCGTGGCGTTTCCACGTCGACCCCCACGGGGAACGACTCGTGATGACTCATTCTGAATGAGCCCGCTTAGCTCAGATGGCTAGAGCGCGCCCTTCGTAAGGGCGAGGCCGAGAGTTCGACTCTCTCAGTGGGCAACCCTCCTTTTCCTCGCGGGGCAAATTCCGCCACGAACGAGGGGCCCCGAGGTCGGAACGCGACAAAGGCATCGCGTCGGGATGTTGGTCTAGTGGTATGATTCTCGCTTCGGGTGCGAGAGGTCCCGAGTTCGATTCCCGGACATCCCCCTCCCTCCATCGTCTCTTTCTCGGATCTCAGAGATCTTTTTATCGGATTCCGTCGATCTTTTTCTCGGATCTTAGAGATCTTTTCTTTCCGGATCTCAGAGATCTTTTTCTCGGATCTCCGAGATCTTTTTTTTTTTCCGGATCTCAAAGATTTTTCCCTCGGATCTCAGAGATCTTTTCCCCAACAGCGTGGCCCAAAGCTGGTGCCACCTGTGAGAGTCGAACTCACGGCCTTTCGCTTACAAAGCGAATGCTCTAACCATCTGAGCTAAGGTGGCTTCGGGGTCTCGCTACTCCCGCACGTGGGCGAACGACGAGGACGGTCGCTCTCGACTTCGTTTCGGGCCCGATCGCTCCCCTCCCGTCGCATGCTTCGCGTGGCGTCGGACCTGTAGCTCAGTCGGTTAGAGCGCTGGTCTTATGAGCCGGAAGTCGCGGGTTCAATCCCCGCCAGGTCCACGACTCGCAAGAATGCACCGACATCGCGTCCGTCCGAGAAAGACAAGAAGCACAACAACCAAGAAACGTGGGGGTGTGTGGCGAGTGGGATTTGAACCCACGCCCTTTCGGACTGGAACCTTACTCCAGCACCTTGGACCAACTCGGCCATCGCCACGTTTGAGGGAGGGGAGGGACGGAAGGGATCCGTGGGACGGCAGCCCCCCATCGGGGTCGACGGATGCAAGGAAGACGCTCGCCGCACGTTGAACGAGCTGAGATGTCCGAGTGGTGAAGGAGGTGGAGAGAGAGAGGAATGTGGGTTGGGTTACGTAAGGGTTTCTTTTTGGGGACAGTTCATTCTGTTCACGGCGCTGCCGCAAGGCAGTGTTACAGCCGTCCTGGCCTCCCAGAACGGCCGGATTTCGTTCAAGGCGTGTCAGTGAGCCTGGCGGTACGATTGTACCACAGGTCAGCTCACTGGTCACATCGATGGGACGGGTGAGTCGCATGTGACTCACCTGTACTACACTACAGTCTACTTAAGGCGCACTTCGCGCCATTGTAATCATTCTTATTATTCTCTCACGCTTGGTCACTCCAGCCAGTCGTGACAGGCAGTTTCCGGATTCGTGAGTGGGACACGGGACTGGGTGTTGTACGTTCAACTGGGGATCGGACCTCAAAATTCCGCCGATGTACAAAAGGCGTGTAAAAATGAATTCCAGGTGAAGGAGGTGGACTCGAAATCCATTGGTGCTGTCATCGTAGCGCTCCGTCACAGCGTTGATGGGGCGCGCAACAACGACGCAGGAGGCGTTTGGGCCGTACGAGGTTCCGTCGCCGGGACTCGAACCCGGGTCTTGTGGGTGAAAGCCACATGTCCTGACCACCTAGACTACGACGGAAGATCCACGAGACACGTCCCGTATGCCGAGTTTCGGAGCGTCGAGGGTTTTTGGAAGCTGGCGGGAAGCTGGCGGGGACAAGTGCCCTCGCGCACGGGAACGGGGTTGCGCCAGAACTTCGGGAGGGTGTTCGTTCGTGGTTAGGACTCGTTTCGAGTTTTTTCATCGTTGCGATTTTTGGGTGCTCGGATTTGGATGCACGAGAGATATCAGTAATGGCCCATTTTGTTGGCTCGGATTGTCACGTAAAAGGAGTTGTTCGTTTTCCATGGGTTTTCGTGTCTCTTCGGATTTTGGTGTTTTTCTTTCCCTCTGGGAGACCGATTCGTTTCTCTCTATTTTCATCGTTCTTTTCTTATTTTTGTGCCGTTCTTTCCCTCCTTTTCTTCCAATAATCTTTCTATTCATTGTTTCCCCTTTCCGTGCTTTTTTCTGTTTTTCTTTTTTCGATTCTTTCTCGAAAAAATATATATATATTGAGCTACCCGGGCGTGCCTGAAGCCGGAGCGCGCCGATCCCGTGGATCCCGATCTCGGTAATCTCGATCTCGCACAGGGTCGACAGAGTCTCCACGGAGCGAGCACCGGATACGTCGTCGAGCTGAGATGTCCGAGTGGTTAAGGAGGTGGACTCGAAATCCACTGGGTTTATCCCGCGCAGGTTCAAATCCTGCTCTCAGCGTCCCGCCCGTGCTTTTCTCGGAGCGGCCGAAGAAAGGGATGCAAGGAGGCTGCGCCGTTGCCGGGAATTGAACCCGGGTCTCCTGCGTGACAGGCAGGAATACTGACCACTATACTACAACGACCCGATCACGACGATGAGGAGGCGACGAGGCCGGTGACGAGGCTGGTGACGAGGCTGATGATGAGGCCGGTGACGAGGATGGACCACGGGACGCCCCATGATGACGTGAGTTGGGGTGTCCGAGTGGTTAAGGAGGTGGACTAGAAATCCACTGGGTTTATCCCGCGCAGGTTCGAATCCTGCCCTCAACGAGGCGAGTGTTGAGTTCGCAAACGGAGGGGGTTTCGGAAAGGTTGCGAAAAGGTACGTTGTGGTGAGTGGGATTCGAACCCACGCTCGTCTCCGAACTAGAACCTGAATCTAGCGCCTTGGACCAACTCGGCCATCACCACACGATCAGACCTAGGGAGCCCCTCCCCACGAGGGCCCCGCCCCGGACCGGGGTCGGAACGGTGGAAGACGGCGCCGAGGAGCACTCCGACATCGTCGGCACGAAAACGTTTTCCGTGGCCTCGGTGGCGCAGTTGGTTAGCGCGTCGGTCTCATAACCTCGTGAGCCATCCGGAGGTCACCAGTTCGATCCTGGTCCGGGGCACTCCTCTTCTTTTCGGTCGAAGGAGAGCATCGCGCACACGAAAAAATGGAACGATCGGGGCACGCTCACACCCGGCGGGACTCGAACCCGCAACCCCCAGATTAGAAGTCTGGTGCGCTATCCATTGCGCCACGGGTGCTCACGAGGGATGGTTCCCCGCGAGGCCGCAACGAGCGGCGAAAAGAAGGACAAGAGGGGGGAAAACGGGTGCCCTTTTGACGGGCCGTGGCGTTTCCACGTCGACCCCCACGGGGAACGACTCGTGATGACTCATTCTGAATGAGCCCGCTTAGCTCAGATGGCTAGAGCGCGCCCTTCGTAAGGGCGAGGCCGAGAGTTCGACTCTCTCAGTGGGCAACCCTCCTTTTCCTCGCGGGGCAAATTCCGCCACGAACGAGGGGCCCCGAGGTCGGAACGCGACAAAGGCATCGCGTCGGGATGTTGGTCTAGTGGTATGATTCTCGCTTCGGGTGCGAGAGGTCCCGAGTTCGATTCCCGGACATCCCCCTCCCTCCATCGTCTCTTTCTCGGATCTCAGAGATCTTTTTATCGGATTCCGTCGATCTTTTTCTCGGATCTTAGAGATCTTTTCTTTCCGGATCTCAGAGATCTTTTTCTCGGATCTCCGAGATCTTTTTTTTTTTCCGGATCTCAAAGATTTTTCCCTCGGATCTCAGAGATCTTTTCCCCAACAGCGTGGCCCAAAGCTGGTGCCACCTGTGAGAGTCGAACTCACGGCCTTTCGCTTACAAAGCGAATGCTCTAACCATCTGAGCTAAGGTGGCTTCGGGGTCTCGCTACTCCCGCACGTGGGCGAACGACGAGGACGGTCGCTCTCGACTTCGTTTCGGGCCCGATCGCTCCCCTCCCGTCGCATGCTTCGCGTGGCGTCGGACCTGTAGCTCAGTCGGTTAGAGCGCTGGTCTTATGAGCCGGAAGTCGCGGGTTCAATCCCCGCCAGGTCCACGACTCGCAAGAATGCACCGACATCACGTCCGTCCGAGAAAGACAAGAAGCACAACAACCAAGAAACGTGGGGGTGTGTGGCGAGTGGGATTTGAACCCACGCCCTTTCGGACTGGAACCTTACTCCAGCACCTTGGACCAACTCGGCCATCGCCACGTTGGAGGGAGGGGAGGGACGGAAGGGATCCGTGGGACGGCAGCCCCCCATCGGGGTCGACGGATGCAAGGGAGACGCTCGCCGCACGTTGAACGAGCTGAGATGTCCGAGTGGTGAAGGAGGTGGAGAGAGAGAGGAATGTGGGTTGGGTTACGTAAGGGTTTCTTTTTGGGGACAGTTCATTCTGTTCACGGCGCTGCCGCAAGGCAGTGTTACAGCCGTCCTGGCCTCCCAGAACGGCCGGATTTCGTTCAAGGCGTGTCAGTGAGCCTGGCGGTACGATTGTACCACAGGTCAGCTCACTGGTCACATCGATGGGACGGGTGAGTCGCATGTGACTCACCTGTACTACACTACAGTCTACTTAAGGCGCACTTCGCGCCATTGTAATCATTCTTATTATTCTCTCACGCTTGGTCACTCCAGCCAGTCGTGACAGGCAGTTTCCGGATTCGTGAGTGGGACACGGGACTGGGTGTTGTACGTTCAACTGGGGATCGGACCTCAAAATTCCGCCGATGTACAAAAGGCGTGTAAAAATGAATTCCAGGTGAAGGAGGTGGACTCGAAATCCATTGGTGCTGTCATCGTAGCGCTCCGTCACAGCGTTGATGGGGCGCGCAACAACGACGCAGGAGGCGTTTGGGCCGTACGAGGTTCCGTCGCCGGGACTCGAACCCGGGTCTTGTGGGTGAAAGCCACATGTCCTGACCACCTAGACTACGACGGAAGATCCACGAGACACGTCCCGTATGCCGAGTTTCGGAGCGTCGAGGGTTTTTGGAAGCTGGCGGGAAGCTGGCGGGGACAAGTGCCCTCGCGCACGGGAACGGGGTTGCGCCAGAACTTCGGGAGGGTGTTCGTTCGTGGTTAGGACTCGTTTCGAGTTTTTTCATCGTTGCGATTTTTGGGTGCTCGGATTTGGATGCACGAGAGATATCAGTAATGGCCCATTTTGTTGGCTCGGATTGTCACGTAAAAGGAGTTGTTCGTTTTCCATGGGTTTTCGTGTCTCTTCGGATTTTGGTGTTTTTCTTTCCCTCTGGGAGACCGATTCGTTTCTCTCTATTTTCATCGTTCTTTTCTTATTTTTGTGCCGTTCTTTCCCTCCTTTTCTTCCAATAATCTTTCTATTCATTGTTTCCCCTTTCCGTGCTTTTTTCTGTTTTTCTTTTTTCGATTCTTTCTCGAAAAAATATATATATATTGAGCTACCCGGGCGTGCCTGAAGCCGGAGCGCGCCGATCCCGTGGATCCCGATCTCGGTAATCTCGATCTCGCACAGGGTCGACAGAGTCTCCACGGAGCGAGCACCGGATACGTCGTCGAGCTGAGATGTCCGAGTGGTTAAGGAGGTGGACTCGAAATCCACTGGGTTTATCCCGCGCAGGTTCAAATCCTGCTCTCAGCGTCCCGCCCGTGCTTTTCTCGGAGCGGCCGAAGAAAGGGATGCAAGGAGGCTGCGCCGTTGCCGGGAATTGAACCCGGGTCTCCTGCGTGACAGGCAGGAATACTGACCACTATACTACAACGACCCGATCACGACGATGAGGAGGCGACGAGGCCGGTGACGAGGCTGGTGACGAGGCTGATGATGAGGCCGGTGACGAGGATGGACCACGGGACGCCCCATGATGACGTGAGTTGGGGTGTCCGAGTGGTTAAGGAGGTGGACTAGAAATCCACTGGGTTTATCCCGCGTAGGTTCGAATCCTGCCCTCAACGAGGCGAGTGTTGAGTTCGCAAACGGAGGGGGTTTCGGAAAGGTTGCGAAAAGGTACGTTGTGGTGAGTGGGATTCGAACCCACGCTCGTCTCCGAACTAGAACCTGAATCTAGCGCCTTGGACCAACTCGGCCATCACCACACGATCAGACCTAGGGAGCCCCTCCCCACGAGGGCCCCGCCCCGGACCGGGGTCGGAACGGTGGAAGACGGCGCCGAGGAGCACTCCGACATCGTCGGCACGAAAACGTTTTCCGTGGCCTCGGTGGCGCAGTTGGTTAGCGCGTCGGTCTCATAACCTCGTGAGCCATCCGGAGGTCACCAGTTCGATCCTGGTCCGGGGCACTCCTCTTCTTTTCGGTCGAAGAAGAGCATCGCGCACACGAAAAAATGGAACGATCGGGGCACGCTCACACCCGGCGGGACTCGAACCCGCAACCCCCAGATTAGAAGTCTGGTGCGCTATCCATTGCGCCACGGGTGCTCACGAGGGATGGTTCCCCGCGAGGCCGCAACGAGCGGCGAAAAGAAGGACAAGAGGGGGGAAAACGGGTGCCCTTTTGACGGGCCGTGGCGTTTCCACGTCGACCCCCACGGGGAACGACTCGTGATGACTCATTCTGAATGAGCCCGCTTAGCTCAGATGGCTAGAGCGCGCCCTTCGTAAGGGCGAGGCCGAGAGTTCGACTCTCTCAGTGGGCAACCCTCCTTTTCCTCGCGGGGCAAATTCCGCCACGAACGAGGGGCCCCGAGGTCGGAACGCGACAAAGGCATCGCGTCGGGATGTTGGTCTAGTGGTATGATTCTCGCTTCGGGTGCGAGAGGTCCCGAGTTCGATTCCCGGACATCCCCCTCCCTCCATCGTCTCTTTCTCGGATCTCAGAGATCTTTTTATCGGATTCCGTCGATCTTTTTCTCGGATCTTAGAGATCTTTTCTTTCCGGATCTCAGAGATCTTTTTCTCGGATCTCCGAGATCTTTTTTTTTTTCCGGATCTCAAAGATTTTTCCCTCGGATCTCAGAGATCTTTTCCCCAACAGCGTGGCCCAAAGCTGGTGCCACCTGTGAGAGTCGAACTCACGGCCTTTCGCTTACAAAGCGAATGCTCTAACCATCTGAGCTAAGGTGGCTTCGGGGTCTCGCTACTCCCGCACGTGGGCGAACGACGAGGACGGTCGCTCTCGACTTCGTTTCGGGCCCGATCGCTCCCCTCCCGTCGCATGCTTCGCGTGGCGTCGGACCTGTAGCTCAGTCGGTTAGAGCGCTGGTCTTATGAGCCGGAAGTCGCGGGTTCAATCCCCGCCAGGTCCACGACTCGCAAGAATGCACCGACATCGCGTCCGTCCGAGAAAGACAAGAAGCACAACAACCAAGAAACGTGGGGGTGTGTGGCGAGTGGGATTTGAACCCACGCCCTTTCGGACTGGAACCTTACTCCAGCACCTTGGACCAACTCGGCCATCGCCACGTTTGAGGGAGGGGAGGGACGGAAGGGATCCGTGGGACGGCAGCCCCCCATCGGGGTCGACGGATGCAAGGGAGACGCTCGCCGCACGTTGAACGAGCTGAGATGTCCGAGTGGTGAAGGAGGTGGAGAGAGAGAGGAATGTGGGTTGGGTTACGTAAGGGTTTCTTTTTGGGGACAGTTCATTCTGTTCACGGCGCTGCCGCAAGGCAGTGTTACAGCCGTCCTGGCCTCCCAGAACGGCCGGATTTCGTTCAAGGCGTGTCAGTGAGCCTGGCGGTACGATTGTACCACAGGTCAGCTCACTGGTCACATCGATGGGACGGGTGAGTCGCATGTGACTCACCTGTACTACACTACAGTCTACTTAAGGCGCACTTCGCGCCATTGTAATCATTCTTATTATTCTCTCACGCTTGGTCACTCCAGCCAGTCGTGACAGGCAGTTTCCGGATTCGTGAGTGGGACACGGGACTGGGTGTTGTACGTTCAACTGGGGATCGGACCTCAAAATTCCGCCGATGTACAAAAGGCGTGTAAAAATGAATTCCAGGTGAAGGAGGTGGACTCGAAATCCATTGGTGCTGTCATCGTAGCGCTCCGTCACAGCGTTGATGGGGCGCGCAACAACGACGCAGGAGGCGTTTGGGCCGTACGAGGTTCCGTCGCCGGGACTCGAACCCGGGTCTTGTGGGTGAAAGCCACATGTCCTGACCACCTAGACTACGACGGAAGATCCACGAGACACGTCCCGTATGCCGAGTTTCGGAGCGTCGAGGGTTTTTGGAAGCTGGCGGGAAGCTGGCGGGGACAAGTGCCCTCGCGCACGGGAACGGGGTTGCGCCAGAACTTCGGGAGGGTGTTCGTTCGTGGTTAGGACTCGTTTCGAGTTTTTTCATCGTTGCGATTTTTGGGTGCTCGGATTTGGATGCACGAGAGATATCAGTAATGGCCCATTTTGTTGGCTCGGATTGTCACGTAAAAGGAGTTGTTCGTTTTCCATGGGTTTTCGTGTCTCTTCGGATTTTGGTGTTTTTCTTTCCCTCTGGGAGACCGATTCGTTTCTCTCTATTTTCATCGTTCTTTTCTTATTTTTGTGCCGTTCTTTCCCTCCTTTTCTTCCAATAATCTTTCTATTCATTGTTTCCCCTTTCCGTGCTTTTTTCTGTTTTTCTTTTTTCGATTCTTTCTCGAAAAAATATATATATATTGAGCTACCCGGGCGTGCCTGAAGCCGGAGCGCGCCGATCCCGTGGATCCCGATCTCGGTAATCTCGATCTCGCACAGGGTCGACAGAGTCTCCACGGAGCGAGCACCGGATACGTCGTCGAGCTGAGATGTCCGAGTGGTTAAGGAGGTGGACTCGAAATCCACTGGGTTTATCCCGCGCAGGTTCAAATCCTGCTCTCAGCGTCCCGCCCGTGCTTTTCTCGGAGCGGCCGAAGAAAGGGATGCAAGGAGGCTGCGCCGTTGCCGGGAATTGAACCCGGGTCTCCTGCGTGACAGGCAGGAATACTGACCACTATACTACAACGACCCGATCACGACGATGAGGAGGCGACGAGGCCGGTGACGAGGCTGGTGACGAGGCTGATGATGAGGCCGGTGACGAGGATGGACCACGGGACGCCCCATGATGACGTGAGTTGGGGTGTCCGAGTGGTTAAGGAGGTGGACTAGAAATCCACTGGGTTTATCCCGCGCAGGTTCGAATCCTGCCCTCAACGAGGCGAGTGTTGAGTTCGCAAACGGAGGGGGTTTCGGAAAGGTTGCGAAAAGGTACGTTGTGGTGAGTGGGATTCGAACCCACGCTCGTCTCCGAACTAGAACCTGAATCTAGCGCCTTGGACCAACTCGGCCATCACCACACGATCAGACCTAGGGAGCCCCTCCCCACGAGGGCCCCGCCCCGAACCGGGGTCGGAACGGTGGAAGACGGCGCCGAGGAGCACTCCGACATCGTCGGCACGAAAACGTTTTCCGTGGCCTCGGTGGCGCAGTTGGTTAGCGCGTCGGTCTCATAACCTCGTGAGCCATCCGGAGGTCACCAGTTCGATCCTGGTCCGGGGCACTCCTCTTCTTTTCGGTCGAAGGAGAGCATCGCGCACACGAAAAAATGGAACGATCGGGGCACGCTCACACCCGGCGGGACTCGAACCCGCAACCCCCAGATTAGAAGTCTGGTGCGCTATCCATTGCGCCACGGGTGCTCACGAGGGATGGTTCCCCGCGAGGCCGCACGAGCGGCGAAAAGAAGGACAAGAGGGGGGAAAACGGGTGCCCTTTTGACGGGCCGTGGCGTTTCCACGTCGACCCCCACGGGGAACGACTCGTGATGACTGATACCAGCTGCTGACGTCCAGGGACGTCAGACGTCAAAGGCGTCATGCATCTGACGTCTGTGAAGCGTCAGATGCATCCCCAGTGAATGACAGCATCCTCCCAAGGAGGTACTACTGACCTGCAGCGAGGAAACCACCGTAAGAGCACAGAGTCAAGACAGTGGTTCGATCATCCAGATTAGGACTTGCGAGACTGAGGTCTTGGGTTCGAGTCTGAGCGGAAACGTGCTTTGGTCTGGGCCTGTGTGTGAGAGTGTGAGTGAGTCAGGAGTAGAACTGGCGGCTGTGAGTCAGGGTAGTGGGAGTGTTACGGGTGGTTAGTCACCCTCGGGAAAGTCGAACTGTGGGAGTTAAAATGATGGGACGCTTGATGTAACCTTGCTTTTCAGTGATCTGTTGGTGTGACCCCGAGTCTGTGACCCGTGCGATTTTGTGTGACCGTTCCGCCGCCGCCTCACTCTTTTCCGAGATAGGAGACGTCGCTCGCGGACGTCAGTCCTCCCGAGCGATAACATTTTGGTTTCGGAGCCCGAAGGAACCGACTGGACTGGAGCTCTCCGCTGGTTTGACCAGCAGGTTTGTTCGAGGCGCTTAACGCCAGTCGTAAGGTCGTGGGAAAACGGAAAAAAGGCAAACGCAGTGAACGGGAAAAAAGGAAAACGTGTGGTAGCAACGTTGGAAAAGAAGCACACCCATAAAAAGAGAGAAAAGAGGGTGCCAACGTTCAGTCGTGTGACAGGACGTTTGGGAAAAAGGTTACCCTGTAACCTGCGTCGCTGTCAGCGAACTGTAGTACTCAGGTTCGAAGGGTTAGAGTCGGACGTGAAGGGGTATAGTAGTATTACGTATAGTAACTCTCACGGCAAGGGCACGTGGGTTATCCGTTCACAGTTCGGCAAGGACAGGTCGTGGCGCGAAAGTCAACGGTCTACAGTTGACAGTAACCGTTGCCTGGAAAGTCAACTGAAAGTCAAGCGACCAGAATGGCTCTGGTTCCGGTCGTTACAGAAAGCGACATGGTCGCGATAAGCGACGAAGTCATGGAAGGGTCAGAAGTGCAACCAATGGTGCACCAGCAAATTCAGAATATACAGATTAATGGTTCTGATCACACTGAAATGCAAAGACAGATTGAGGTCTGGGGTGGAACAGTAACCAACCACCTCCAGCAATCATTGACCTCCATGCAGAGTCAGGTTCAACAAGTCCAGGTTGAACTCTATACACACAGAGAGCAAGCAGAGCTACATCAGTCAACTCTAAAGGAAGAGTTGCAGTCAGCCTTAGTGCACAGTTTGGAAGAACAGAGTCGAAAACTACAGCAGACTCAGGAGCTACATGCAAAGGACTTTTATCAAAGCCTCACTGCAAATACAAATACTCAACTGAAGGACCTTGGTGAACAGTTGAGAAGTACAGGAAAAGATCATGCTGTGGGCATGGCTCAGTGGAAAAATAAGAACCAAACAGAGCTGGAACTATTCCAGAAGAAGCAGTTAGCTCTACAGGAGCAACTGATGTTGGTTCAAAAGAAACAACAGGAAGATATTAATGCCCAATTATATGAAGTGTCTCAGCACATGCAAAGAATGCAAAAACAGCTGATGGAAGAGAGGGAGAGTATGACAAACACAATGACTAGCATACTGCAAGGAGAATTGGACTCCTATCCTGCAGTCATTCAGAAAATGGTAGCTACAGCAGTGGATGAAACCACCACAGCTATTGAGAACAAGTATAACAATGCTGAAGGACAGAAAGCAGATCTAGAAGAGACTAGATGGGCTTTAACTGATCCAGAATATCAGAAAGCAGTTGATGGCTGGATGAAGGATGGAATCCTGAGAACACCTATTCCTCCACAAGTGATGCAAGTGCATATGATGCAAGCAACACAAACAGTACAGAATACAGAGGAAGGAGAAACTGAGGGACAAACTCAGGATATCCCAACATCTGGTCAGCCACCAGTACAGCAAGTTATACCTGCCACAAGTACTGGAGCAGTACCTCCAGGACCCTCTTCTTTAGGTCCAATAGACCTCACTTCAGGACAACAACTGTCCATGGGTTTACCACCCCCTATACTGCAACCACCAGCAGTAACTCTAGCACCTCCAGCTACCTTTACTTTAGGTACTACCCCAGCACCATCAGGAATGGGAATTAGACCACCAAATCCCTTTGAACAGTTAACAAGTCAAAGAGCACCCAGTGGTGGTGCACCTGGAGGAAATCCAGGGGATCCAAATGGATCAAATGGACCAAATGGCCCAGACAGACCAGGCATGCCTAGAGCATCTGGTTCTGGACATCCAGGGCCAGGGAATGGTGGTGATGGTGGTGGAGGTGATGGAGGAGGTCCCCCAGGAGGAGGACCACCTGATAGAGATCCTAGTGGTACATCAGGAGGTTCAGGACAAGGTCCTGATAGACCTTACAGCAAACAGATTAAGCTCACTCCCCCAGAGAAATTCACAGGAGATGAAAGGATGTCTGCAACAGAATGGATACTAGGAATGAAGAGATGGTTGCAGAATCAACACATCTTAGAGAGGGACTGGTTATCCTGTTTTCAGTCACATCTCCAGGGAGATGCACTTAGCTGGTTAAACCTGATGGATATACAGATCATGAATCAGGAAAAAGCAGAGTATGCTAGCTGGCAAGAGTTCACTCAAGAACTAAGGAATGTTTTTGAGCCAGTCTCCCTAATAGAGACTGCCAGAAAACAATTAAGAACTCTAAGGCAGACTGGAACTGCCTTAGGCTACATCAGACTCTTCAGAAAGCTGATGTTTAGACTCCCCAATCTACCTCAAGAAGAAAGATATGCAGCCTTTGTGGATGGGCTCTCAGATAGAAATATGCAAGCACAGGTTATGACCCTGTGTGATGGAGATCTAGATAAGGCCATCCTCACAGTCCAAAGACTCTCTGCAACTATAGGCAGTAGAGGTGGCACTACTAGCAGTTTTAGAGGCAGAGGTAGAGGGAGGGGAAGATTTGGACAGAGAAATACACAGATGTCAGCAATGATGTCTGCTGCAACATCACAACTGCCTCCTGCAGCAAATTCAGTTAAGGCTGTGCAGCAGAGAGGTCAGATGGGATCTAGGCCCTCAAGGGGAGGATCCTTCAAGTGTTTTCTATGTGGAAGCACAGAGCATGGGGTAAGACAGTGTCCTAAACTGTCCCAAGCTCAGAAAGCCCTGAAGAAGGGAAACTAAAAGAGGAGGCTAGTGTTGGGTCAGCTAAGCCTCCAGATGATATTGAAATGAAAGAACCCACTACAAAAACACCAGCCTCACTAAATGATGGTGTTCAAGAGACACCTGTGGTTGCAGCCCCTATTGCAACAGAACAGGAAGCATACACACTGGATGGGGTCACTCCAGGAGTGTTAATTCAAAAGAAAAAGCAGTCTCAAAAGAGAGTGGATAAACAAACAGAGGCCACTGTGAGTTTACCCACTAGAGTGGAAAGAAATGTTGAGGGAAAGGAACCAGTTCAGACTGCAGTAGCTCAGGCTACAGCAGCATATAGAGGATATGAACTGGCAGGATTTATTGGTGCAAAGAAAGCTACAGCATACATTGATACAGGATCCACTGCTAACTATATTAGCATGGATGCAGTCAAGGAACTGGGACTGCAATACAAACCACAAGAAACTCCTGTTAAGTTTCTAGATGGTACAGAAAGGAAATCAGTAGGGAGATGTTATGGCATCCCATTTGTCTGTGGAAAGATCCAGCTCTCATTTGATGCTGATGTCTTTCCAGACAGTAATCACCCAATCCTGCTGGGATTGCCCTGGCTTATACACTACAATCCCAAAGTGGATTTTAAGTCAGGAATAATCACAGTAAACAAGGGCAGAAAGAGTGTAAAATTACCACTCTCAGTGATGCCTGAATATCAGCTCAAACCCACTGGAGCTACAGAACTTTCCTTTTGTTCTAGTGGCAGAATCAAAAGACAGATAGAAAAAGGGGAAATTAAACACATCATCATGGTGGTGATCAGGCCAGAGGATGAATCAAAGACTGGAGTAGAAACAATCCCAGAACAAAGAGAAGGGGATGATCTACAGAAAATCCTGCAGGAGGATATGGATCCCAGGATTAAGGAAGTACTGACTCAGTACAGAAAAGTGTTTGCAAAGGATTTGCCTGAAGGTGTACCTCCTGTCAGACTGGGTCATGAATTCAGGATTGATTTGGAGGAGGGTACAGAACCCATGTATAGACCCCTATACAAACTGTCTCCTCTTGAGTTAGATGAGGTTAAAAGACAGTTAGATTACCTGTTGGAGATGGATTTCATAGAACCATCACAGTCACCATTTGGGGCACCCATCCTGTTTGTCCCTAAGAAAGATGGAGGGCTCAGGATGTGCCTGGATTACAGATGGCTCAATAAGAAAACCATCAAAAATAGGTATCCTCTGCCCTTACCAGAGGAGATGATTGACAGGGTACATGGGGCTAAATATTTCACAAAGATTGACTTGAGATCAGGCTACTGGCAGATGCCTCTAAGGGAAGAGGACAGGCCTAAGACTGCCTTCAGAAGTAGATTTGGACATTACCAGTTCAAGGTCCTTTCTTTTGGACTTACTAATGCTCCAGCACAATATATGAACATGGTTAATGACATCTTCAAGGATATGCTGGATATCTTTGTGCTGATCTTCATTGATGATCTCTTAATCTATTCTAAGAGCATCTCTGAGCATGTAGAGCATTTAGCAGCAGTCTTAGCCAGGCTACAGAAGTATAGTCTGTTTGCCAAGGCCACCAAAAGTGAAATCTGTGTAAGGGAAACAGATTTCTGTGGATTTTGGTTGAGTGAAAAAGGGATCTCAGCAATGGATGTGAAAGTTAAGGCAATCAGGGATTGGAAGCCCTTAAAGACAGTTACAGATGTCAGGAGTTTTCTGGGGATGGTTTCCTTCTATAGAAGATTCATCCCAGACTTTGCAAAGATAGCAGGCCCTCTGCATGACTTAACTAAGAAGGATGTCATGTGGGAGTGGGGATCTGCTCAGGAACAGGCTTTTCAAACACTCAAAACTGCATTGATGGGGAAACCAGTGCTGATCCATCCTAATCCAGTGAAAGATTACACTGTGATTAGTGATGCATCTGGGGAAGCAACTGGAGGAGTCCTCTGTCAGGATCATGGCTCTGGATTACAGCCCATAGCCTTTTGCAGTAGAAGATTATCCAAATCAGAACAGAATTACTCAGTGTATGAAAGGGAACTCCTGGGAATAGCCAACTGCTTGATGCAGTGGAGGCACTATTTAGAGGGCTGCCCAGGAGAAGTCACAGTCTTTACAGACCACCAGCCACTAACAAACTTTATGGATCAAAAAATGATGTCAAGGCCTCAGGCCAGGTGGCTGAGAGCAGGACATTTCCTCAGCATCAAACCAAAGATTCAGTACATCCAGGGGAAATTGAATCTAGTGGCTGATGCACTATCAAGAAGTCTACCAGCAGAGAATCAAGTGAATGTAGTGAGCTCCTTACAACCTAGTATGGAGGAGATTACACTCTGGGAACAAGCAACACTAGCAGATGTTGAGATCAAGGACATCTACACTCAAATACTGGATGGGGAGAGAATTCCAGGCTATGGAATTAATGAATCAGGATTGTTGATTTATCAAACTCAAGATGGACTCATGAAGTTATGGGTACCTCAGGAACTGAGGATGAAAGTCCTTACAGAAGGACATGATAATCAAATCTCTGGACATCTAGGGATAGAGAGAACTCTGGAGCTGATGTCCAGGAAATACTACTGGAATGATATGAAAAAGGATGTCCAGAAATATGTCAGGACATGTGAGGTTTGCCAGCAAATGAAGCCTGAGTTGAGAGCTCAGAAAGGCTTGCTGCAACCTATTCCAGTAGCTGATAAGAAATGGGATCAGATCACTACTGATTTAGTGACTGATTTACCCCCTGTTGATGGATTTGATTCCATTGCAGTCTTTGTTGATAGATTGACCAAAATGGTGAAGTTCATACCCTGTAGTAAAACAATAGATGCACCAGGGTATGCAAGGATATTCTTTGATCACATCTTCAGGAATCATGGGATTCCTAGTGTGATAATCAGTGATAGAGACACTAGATTCACAAGTAAATTTTGGCAGGAATTAATGAAGTGTGTGGGCACTAAAGTTAGAATGTCTACAGCCTTCCATCCTCAAAGTGATGGACAAAGTGAGGTCAGCATCAGGACCTTAGAAAACTTTCTAAGACCCTATGTGGAAGATCATCCAGAGACCTGGATGCAGGGATTAGGGATGGCTGAGTTTGCAGCTAATAATGCTGTGCATACTGCAACTGGATACAGCCCCTTCTACTTGATGTATGGAGTGCATCCACAACTGCCAGGGGATTTACTTGCTGGAAAAGCTCAAGCTGAAGCAGAGTCCGTACAAGAGATGATATCTCATATGCAGGAAGTCATCAATGATGCCAAGGACAGATATAAAACAGCCCAAGAGAAGATGAGGCAGCAAGCAAATAAAAGGAGAAGGGATTTACAGTTTCAAGTGGGAGAAAAGGTGTTGCTCTCCACAAAGACATTGAATTTATCAGTCTTGAAACATATTCCAGTGAAAATCAGAAGAAGATATATAGGGCCTTTTGTTATTGCTGCTGCAGTGGGATCTGTGGCATATAGATTGGTGTTACCAGATGGATGGAAATTACATCCTGTATTTCATGTATCAAAGTTGAGAAAACTTCAAGAGAGTTCTAAGTTTCCTAGGGAGGTAATGGCACCTCCAGCAGAATTAGATTCTGAGGGAGAAGAAGAATTTGAAGTTGAGGCTGTAGTAAGACATAAGTTTTCAGGAAGGAAAAGAAGATTTTTAGTAGTCTGGAAGGGGTATCCACTTAGTGAAGCAACCTGGGAACCCCAAGACAATTTATTGAATGCATCAGAGATCCTGGCTGATTATAAGAGGAGAGCTGGGATCAGGTAGAAGTTAGATGCACTTTTGATTCTGTGGCTGAAGGATCAGGAATCCCAGAGACTAGGGGATGGGTTGCATAAGGGCAGTGAAGTGTTTTCTGAACTTCTGTGGGTTAAGGATTTTATGGGGATCTAATTATCCTTTCAGAAGTGCAGGGAGCTTGGGATTTGCATCACCCTAGTTCAGAGTTACTTTTACAGAATCAGAAGGATGCATTTGATAGATACTTGGTGAGGGCACCAACTGCCCCCAGGGGGGAGGCAATTGATACCAGCTGCTGACGTCCAGGGACGTCAGACGTCAAAGGCGTCATGCATCTGACGTCTGTGAAGCGTCAGATGCATCCCCAGTGAATGACAGCATCCTCCCAAGGAGGTACTACTGACCTGCAGCGAGGAAACCACCGTAAGAGCACAGAGTCAAGACAGTGGTTCGATCATCCAGATTAGGACTTGCGAGACTGAGGTCTTGGGTTCGAGTCTGAGCGGAAACGTGCTTTGGTCTGGGCCTGTGTGTGAGAGTGTGAGTGAGTCAGGAGTAGAACTGGCGGCTGTGAGTCAGGGTAGTGGGAGTGTTACGGGTGGTTAGTCACCCTCGGGAAAGTCGAACTGGGAGTTAAAATGATGGGACGCTTGATGTAACCTTGCTTTTCAGTGATCTGTTGGTGTGACCCCGAGTCTGTGACCCGTGCGATTTTGTGTGACCGTTCCGCCGCCGCCTCACTCTTTCCCGAGATAGGAGACGTCGCTCGCGGACGTCAGTCCTCCCGAGCGATAACAATGACTCATTCTGAATGAGCCCGCTTAGCTCAGATGGCTAGAGCGCGCCCTTCGTAAGGGCGAGGCCGAGAGTTCGACTCTCTCAGTGGGCAACCCCCCTTTTCCTCGCGGGGCAAATTCCGCCACGAACGAGGGGCCCCGAGGTCGGAACGCGACAAAGGCATCGCGTCGGGATGTTGGTCTAGTGGTATGATTCTCGCTTCGGGTGCGAGAGGTCCCGAGTTCGATTCCCGGACATCCCCCTCCCTCCATCGTCTCTTTCTCGGATCTCAGAGATCTTTTTATCGGATTCCGTCGATCTTTTTCTCGGATCTTAGAGATCTTTTCTTTCTGGATCTCAGAGATTTTTTTCTCGGATCTCAGAGATCTTTTTTTTTTCCGGATCTCAGAGATTTTTTCCTCGGATCTCAGAGATCTTTTCCCCAACAGCGTGGCCCAAAGCTGGTGCCACCTGTGAGAGTCGAACTCACGGCCTTTCGCTTACAAAGCGAATGCTCTAACCATCTGAGCTAAGGTGGCTTCGGGGTCTCGCTACTCCCGCACGTGGGCGAACGACGAGGACGGTCGCTCTCGACTTCGTTTCGGGCCCGATCGCTCCCCTCCCGTCGCATGCTTCGCGTGGCGTCGGACCTGTAGCTCAGTCGGTTAGAGCGCTGGTCTTATGAGCCGGAAGTCGCGGGTTCAATCCCCGCCAGGTCCACGACTCGCAAGAATGCACCGACATCGCGTCCATCCAAGAAAGACAAGAAGCACAACAACCAAGAAACGTGGGGGTGTGTGGCGAGTGGGATTTGAACCCACGCCCTTTCGGACTGGAACCTTACTCCAGCGCCTTGGACCAACTCGGCCATCGCCACGTTTGAGGGAGGGGAGGGACGGAAGGGATCCGTGGGACGGCAGCCCCCCATCGGGGTCGACGGATGCAAGGGAGACGCTCGCCGCACGCTGAACGAGCTGAGATGTCCGAGTGGTGAAGGAGGTGGAGAGAGAGAGGAATGTGGGTTGGGTTACGTAAGGGTTTCTTTTTGGGGACAGTTCATTCTGTTTACGGCGCTGCCGCAAGGCAGTGTTACAGCCGTCCTGGCCTCCCAGAACGGCCGGATTTCGTTCAAGGCGTGTCAGTGAGCCTGGCGGTACGATTGTACCACAGGTCAGCTCACTGGTCACATCGATGGGACGGGTGAGTCGCATGTGACTCACCTGTACTACACTACAGTCTACTTAAGGCGCACTTCGCGCCATTGTAATCATTCTTATTATTCTCTCACGCTTGGTCACTCCAGCCAGTCGTGACAGGCAGTTTCCGGATTCATGAGTGGGACACGGGACTGGGTGTTGTACGTTCAACTGGGGATCGGACCTCAAAATTCCGCCGATGTACAAAAGGCGTGTAAAAATGAATTCCAGGTGAAGGAGGTGGACTCGAAATCCATTGGTGCTGTCATCGTAGCGCTCCGTCACAGCGTTGATGGGGCGCGCAACAACGACGCAGGAGGCGTTTGGGCCGTACGAGGTTCCGTCGCCGGGACTCGAACCCGGGTCTTGTGGGTGAAAGCCACATGTCCAGACCACCTAGACTACGACGGAAGATCCACGAGACACGTCTCGTATGCCGAGTTTCGGAGCGTCGAGGGTTTTTGGAAGCTGGCGGGAAGCTGGCGGGGACAAGTGCCCTCGCGCACGGGAACGGGGTTGCGCCAGAACTTCGGGAGGGTGTTCGTTCGTGGTTAGGACTCGTTTCGAGTTTTTTCATCGTTGCGATTTTTGGGTGCTCGGATTTGGATGCACGAGAGATATCAGTAATGGCCCATTTTGTTGGCTCGGATTGTCACGTAAAAGGAGTTGTTCGTTTTCCATGGGTTTTCGTGTCTCTTCGGATTTTGGTGTTTTTCTTTCCCTCTGGGAGACCGATTCGTTTCTCTCTATTTTCATCGTTCTTTTCTTATTTTTGTGCCGTTCTTTCCCTCCTTTTCTTCCAATAATCTTTCTATTCATTGTTTCCCCTTTCCGTGCTTTTTTCTGTTTTTCTTTTTTCGATTCTTTCTCGAAAAAATATATATATATTGAGCTACCCGGGCGTGCCTGAAGCCGGAGCGCGCCGATCCCGTGGATCTCGATCTCGGTAATCTCGATCTCGCACAGGGTCGACAGAGTCTCCACGGAGCGAGCACCGGATACGTCGTCGAGCTGAGATGTCCGAGTGGTTAAGGAGGTGGACTCGAAATCCACTGGGTTTATCCCGCGCAGGTTCAAATCCTGCTCTCAGCGTCCCGCCCATGCTTTTCTCGGAGCGGCCGAAGAAAGGGATGCAAGGAGGCTGCGCCGTTGCCGGGAATTGAACCCGGGTCTCCTGCGTGACAGGCAGGAATACTGACCACTGTACTACAACGACCCGATCACGACGATGAGGAGGCGACGAGGCTGGTGACGAGGCTGGTGACGAGGCTGATGATGAGGCCGGTGACGAGGATGGACCACGGGACGCCCCATGATGACGTGAGTTGGGGTGTCCGAGTGGTTAAGGAGGTGGACTAGAAATCCACTGGGTTTATCCCGCGCAGGTTCGAATCCTGCCCTCAACGAGGCGAGTGTTGAGTTCGCAAACGGAGGGGGTTTCGGAAAGGTTGCGAAAAGGTACGTTGTGGTGAGTGGGATTCGAACCCACGCTCGTCTCCGAACTAGAACCTGAATCTAGCGCCTTGGACCAACTCGGCCATCACCACACGATCAGACCTAGGGAGCCCCTCCCCACGAGGGCCCCGCCCCGAACCGGGGTCGGAACGGTGGAAGACGGCGCCGAGGAGCACTCCGACATCGTCGGCACGAAAACGTTTTCCGTGGCCTCGGTGGCGCAGTTGGTTAGCGCGTCGGTCTCATAACCTCGTGAGCCATCCGGAGGTCACCAGTTCGATCCTGGTCCGGGGCACTCCTCTTCTTTTCGGTCGAAGGAGAGCATCGCGCACACGAAAAAATGGAACGATCGGGGCACGCTCACACCCGGCGGGACTCGAACCCGCAACCCCCAGATTAGAAGTCTGGTGCGCTATCCATTGCGCCACGGGTGCTCACGAGGGATGGTTCCCCGCGAGGCCGCACGAGCGGCGAAAAGAAGGACAAGAGGGGGGAAAACGGGTGCCCTTTTGACGGGCCGTGGCGTTTCCACGTCGACCCCCACGGGGAACGACTCGTGATGACTCATTTTGAATGAGCCCGCTTAGCTCAGATGGCTAGAGCGCGCCCTTCGTAAGGGCGAGGCCGAGAGTTCGACTCTCTCAGTGGGCAACCCTCCTTTTCCTCGCGGGGCAAATTCCGCCACGAACGAGGGGCCCCGAGGTCGGAACGCGACAAAGGCATCGCGTCGGGATGTTGGTCTAGTGGTATGATTCTCGCTTCGGGTGCGAGAGGTCCCTCCATCGTCTCTTTCTCGGATCTCAGAGATCTTTTTATCGGATTCCGTCGATCTTTTTCTCGGATCTTAGAGATCTTTTCTTTCTGGATCTCAGAGATTTTTTTCTCGGATCTCAGAGATCTTTTTTTTTTCCGGATCTCAGAGATTTTTTCCTCGGATCTCAGAGATCTTTTCCCCAACAGCGTGGCCCAAAGCTGGTGCCACCTGTGAGAGTCGAACTCACGGCCTTTCGCTTACAAAGCGAATGCTCTAACCATCTGAGCTAAGGTGGCTTCGGGGTCTCGCTACTCCCGCACGTGGGCGAACGACGAGGACGGTCGCTCTCGACTTCGTTTCGGGCCCGATCGCTCCCCTCCCGTCGCATGCTTCGCGTGGCGTCGGACCTGTAGCTCAGTCGGTTAGAGCGCTGGTCTTATGAGCCGGAAGTCGCGGGTTCAATCCCCGCCAGGTCCACGACTCGCAAGAATGCACCGACATCGCGTCCATCCAAGAAAGACAAGAAGCACAACAACCAAGAAACGTGGGGGTGTGTGGCGAGTGGGATTTGAACCCACGCCCTTTCGGACTGGAACCTTACTCCAGCGCCTTGGACCAACTCGGCCATCGCCACGTTTGAGGGAGGGGAGGGACGGAAGGGATCCGTGGGACGGCAGCCCCCCATCGGGGTCGACGGATGCAAGGGAGACGCTCGCCGCACGCTGAACGAGCTGAGATGTCCGAGTGGTGAAGGAGGTGGAGAGAGAGAGGAATGTGGGTTGGGTTACGTAAGGGTTTCTTTTTGGGGACAGTTCATTCTGTTTACGGCGCTGCCGCAAGGCAGTGTTACAGCCGTCCTGGCCTCCCAGAACGGCCGGATTTCGTTCAAGGCGTGTCAGTGAGCCTGGCGGTACGATTGTACCACAGGTCAGCTCACTGGTCACATCGATGGGACGGGTGAGTCGCATGTGACTCACCTGTACTACACTACAGTCTACTTAAGGCGCACTTCGCGCCATTGTAATCATTCTTATTATTCTCTCACGCTTGGTCACTCCAGCCAGTCGTGACAGGCAGTTTCCGGATTCATGAGTGGGACACGGGACTGGGTGTTGTACGTTCAACTGGGGATCGGACCTCAAAATTCCGCCGATGTACAAAAGGCGTGTAAAAATGAATTCCAGGTGAAGGAGGTGGACTCGAAATCCATTGGTGCTGTCATCGTAGCGCTCCGTCACAGCGTTGATGGGGCGCGCAACAACGACGCAGGAGGCGTTTGGGCCGTACGAGGTTCCGTCGCCGGGACTCGAACCCGGGTCTTGTGGGTGAAAGCCACATGTCCTGACCACCTAGACTACGACGGAAGATCCACGAGACACGTCTCGTATGCCGAGTTTCGGAGCGTTGAGGGTTTTTGGAAGCTGGCGGGAAGCTGGCGGGGACAAGTGCCCTCGCGCACGGGAACGGGGTTGCGCCAGAACTTCGGGAGGGTGTTCGTTCGTGGTTAGGACTCGTTTCGAGTTTTTTCATCGTTGCGATTTTTGGGTGCTCGGATTTGGATGCACGAGAGATATCAGTAATGGCCCATTTTGTTGGCTCGGATTGTCACGTAAAAGGAGTTGTTCGTTTTCCATGGGTTTTCGTGTCTCTTCGGATTTTGGTGTTTTTCTTTCCCTCTGGGAGACCGATTCGTTTCTCTCTATTTTCATCGTTCTTTTCTTATTTTTGTGCCGTTCTTTCCCTCCTTTTCTTCCAATAATCTTTCTATTCATTGTTTCCCCTTTCCGTGCTTTTTTCTGTTTTTCTTTTTTCGATTCTTTCTCGAAAAAATATATATATATTGAGCTACCCGGGCGTGCCTGAAGCCGGAGCGCGCCGATCCCGTGGATCTCGATCTCGGTAATCTCGATCTCGCACAGGGTCGACAGAGTCTCCACGGAGCGAGCACCGGATACGTCGTCGAGCTGAGATGTCCGAGTGGTTAAGGAGGTGGACTCGAAATCCACTGGGTTTATCCCGCGCAGGTTCAAATCCTGCTCTCAGCGTCCCGCCCATGCTTTTCTCGGAGCGGCCGAAGAAAGGGATGCAAGGAGGCTGCGCCGTTGCCGGGAATTGAACCCGGGTCTCCTGCGTGACAGGCAGGAATACTGACCACTGTACTACAACGACCCGATCACGACGATGAGGAGGCGACGAGGCTGGTGACGAGGCTGGTGACGAGGCTGATGATGAGGCCGGTGACGAGGATGGACCACGGGACGCCCCATGATGACGTGAGTTGGGGTGTCCGAGTGGTTAAGGAGGTGGACTAGAAATCCACTGGGTTTATCCCGCGCAGGTTCGAATCCTGCCCTCAACGAGGCGAGTGTTGAGTTCGCAAACGGAGGGGGTTTCGGAAAGGTTGCGAAAAGGTACGTTGTGGTGAGTGGGATTCGAACCCACGCTCGTCTCCGAACTAGAACCTGAATCTAGCGCCTTGGACCAACTCGGCCATCACCACACGATCAGACCTAGGGAGCCCCTCCCCACGAGGGCCCCGCCCCGAACCGGGGTCGGAACGGTGGAAGACGGCGCCGAGGAGCACTCCGACATCGTCGGCACGAAAACGTTTTCCGTGGCCTCGGTGGCGCAGTTGGTTAGCGCGTCGGTCTCATAACCTCGTGAGCCATCCGGAGGTCACCAGTTCGATCCTGGTCCGGGGCACTCCTCTTCTTTTCGGTCGAAGGAGAGCATCGCGCACACGAAAAAATGGAACGATCGGGGCACGCTCACACCCGGCGGGACTCGAACCCGCAACCCCCAGATTAGAAGTCTGGTGCGCTATCCATTGCGCCACGGGTGCTCACGAGGGATGGTTCCCCGCGAGGCCGCACGAGCGGCGAAAAGAAGGACAAGAGGGGGGAAAACGGGTGCCCTTTTGACGGGCCGTGGCGTTTCCACGTCGACCCCCACGGGGAACGACTCGTGATGACTCATTTTGAATGAGCCCGCTTAGCTCAGATGGCTAGAGCGCGCCCTTCGTAAGGGCGAGGCCGAGAGTTCGACTCTCTCAGTGGGCAACCCTCCTTTTCCTCGCGGGGCAAATTCCGCCACGAACGAGGGGCCCCGAGGTCGGAACGCGACAAAGGCATCGCGTCGGGATGTTGGTCTAGTGGTATGATTCTCGCTTCGGGTGCGAGAGGTCCCGAGTTCGATTCCCGGACATCCCCCTCCCTCCATCGTCTCTTTCTCGGATCTCAGAGATCTTTTTATCGGATCTTAGAGATCTTTTCTTTCTGGATCTCAGAGATTTTTTTCTCGGATCTCAGAGATCTTTTTTTTTTCCGGATCTCAGAGATTTTTTCCTCGGATCTCAGAGATCTTTTCCCCAACAGCGTGGCCCAAAGCTGGTGCCACCTGTGAGAGTCGAACTCACGGCCTTTCGCTTACAAAGCGAATGCTCTAACCATCTGAGCTAAGGTGGCTTCGGGGTCTCGCTACTCCCGCACGTGGGCGAACGACGAGGACGGTCGCTCTCGACTTCGTTTCGGGCCCGATCGCTCCCCTCCCGTCGCATGCTTCGCGTGGCGTCGGACCTGTAGCTCAGTCGGTTAGAGCGCTGGTCTTATGAGCCGGAAGTCGCGGGTTCAATCCCCGCCAGGTCCACGACTCGCAAGAATGCACCGACATCGCGTCCATCCAAGAAAGACAAGAAGCACAACAACCAAGAAACGTGGGGGTGTGTGGCGAGTGGGATTTGAACCCACGCCCTTTCGGACTGGAACCTTACTCCAGCGCCTTGGACCAACTCGGCCATCGCCACGTTTGAGGGAGGGGAGGGACGGAAGGGATCCGTGGGACGGCAGCCCCCCATCGGGGTCGACGGATGCAAGGGAGACGCTCGCCGCACGCTGAACGAGCTGAGATGTCCGAGTGGTGAAGGAGGTGGAGAGAGAGAGGAATGTGGGTTGGGTTACGTAAGGGTTTCTTTTTGGGGACAGTTCATTCTGTTTACGGCGCTGCCGCAAGGCAGTGTTACAGCCGTCCTGGCCTCCCAGAACGGCCGGATTTCGTTCAAGGCGTGTCAGTGAGCCTGGCGGTACGATTGTACCACAGGTCAGCTCACTGGTCACATCGATGGGACGGGTGAGTCGCATGTGACTCACCTGTACTACACTACAGTCTACTTAAGGCGCACTTCGCGCCATTGTAATCATTCTTATTATTCTCTCACGCTTGGTCACTCCAGCCAGTCGTGACAGGCAGTTTCCGGATTCATGAGTGGGACACGGGACTGGGTGTTGTACGTTCAACTGGGGATCGGACCTCAAAATTCCGCCGATGTACAAAAGGCGTGTAAAAATGAATTCCAGGTGAAGGAGGTGGACTCGAAATCCATTGGTGCTGTCATCGTAGCGCTCCGTCACAGCGTTGATGGGGCGCGCAACAACGACGCAGGAGGCGTTTGGGCCGTACGAGGTTCCGTCGCCGGGACTCGAACCCGGGTCTTGTGGGTGAAAGCCACATGTCCTGACCACCTAGACTACGACGGAAGATCCACGAGACACGTCTCGTATGCCGAGTTTCGGAGCGTCGAGGGTTTTTGGAAGCTGGCGGGAAGCTGGCGGGGACAAGTGCCCTCGCGCACGGGAACGGGGTTGCGCCAGAACTTCGGGAGGGTGTTCGTTCGTGGTTAGGACTCGTTTCGAGTTTTTTCATCGTTGCGATTTTTGGGTGCTCGGATTTGGATGCACGAGAGATATCAGTAATGGCCCATTTTGTTGGCTCGGATTGTCACGTAAAAGGAGTTGTTCGTTTTCCATGGGTTTTCGTGTCTCTTCGGATTTTGGTGTTTTTCTTTCCCTCTGGGAGACCGATTCGTTTCTCTCTATTTTCATCGTTCTTTTCTTATTTTTGTGCCGTTCTTTCCCTCCTTTTCTTCCAATAATCTTTCTATTCATTGTTTCCCCTTTCCGTGATTTTTTCTGTTTTTCTTTTTTCGATTCTTTCTCGAAAAAATATATATATATTGAGCTACCCGGGCGTGCCTGAAGCCGGAGCGCGCCGATCCCGTGGATCCCGATCTCGGTAATCTCGATCTCGCACAGGGTCGACAGAGTCTCCACGGAGCGAGCACCGGATACGTCGTCGAGCTGAGATGTCCGAGTGGTTAAGGAGGTGGACTCGAAATCCACTGGGTTTATCCCGCGCAGGTTCAAATCCTGCTCTCAGCGTCCCGCCCGTGCTTTTCTCGGAGCGGCCGAAGAAAGGGATGCAAGGAGGCAGCGCCGTTGCCGGGAATTGAACCCGGGTCTCCTGCGTGACAGGCAGGAATACTGACCACTGTACTACAACGACCCGATCACGACGATGAGGAGGCGACGAGGCTGGTGACGAGGCTGGTGACGAGGCTGATGATGAGGCCGGTGACGAGGATGGACCACGGGACGCCCCATGATGACGTGAGTTGGGGTGTCCGAGTGGTTAAGGAGGTGGACTAGAAATCCACTGGGTTTATCCCGCGCAGGTTCGAATCCTGCCCTCAACGAGGCGAGTGTTGAGTTCGCAAACGGAGGGGGTTTCGGAAAGGTTGCGAAAAGGTACGTTGTGGTGAGTGGGATTCGAACCCACGCTCGTCTCCGAACTAGAACCTGAATCTAGCGCCTTGGACCAACTCGGCCATCACCACACGATCAGACCTAGGGAGCCCCTCCCCACGAGGGCCCCGCCCCGAACCGGGGTCGGAACGGTGGAAGACGGCGCCGAGGAGCACTCCGACATCGTCGGCACGAAAACGTTTTCCGTGGCCTCGGTGGCGCAGTTGGTTAGCGCGTCGGTCTCATAACCTCGTGAGCCATCCGGAGGTCACCAGTTCGATCCTGGTCCGGGGCACTCCTCTTCTTTTCGGTCGAAGGAGAGCATCGCGCACACGAAAAAATGGAACGATCGGGGCACGCTCACACCCGGCGGGACTCGAACCCGCAACCCCCAGATTAGAAGTCTGGTGCGCTATCCATTGCGCCACGGGTGCTCACGAGGGATGGTTCCCCGCGAGGCCGCACGAGCGGCGAAAAGAAGGACAAGAGGGGGGAAAACGGGTGCCCTTTTGACGGGCCGTGCCGTTTCCACGTCGACCCCCACGGGGAACGACTCGTGATGACTCATTCTGAATGAGCCCGCTTAGCTCAGATGGCTAGAGCGCGCCCTTCGTAAGGGCGAGGCCGAGAGTTCGACTCTCTCAGTGGGCAACCCTCCTTTTCCTCGCGGGGCAAATTCCGCCACGAACGAGGGGCCCCGAGGTCGGAACGCGACAAAGGCATCGCGTCGGGATGTTGGTCTAGTGGTATGATTCTCGCTTCGGGTGCGAGAGGTCCCGAGTTCGATTCCCGGACATCCCCCTCCCTCCATCGTCTCTTTCTCGGATCTCAGAGATCTTTTTATCGGATTCCGTCGATCTTTTTCTCGGATCTTAGAGATCTTTTCTTTCTGGATCTCAGAGATTTTTTTCTCGGATCTCAGAGATCTTTTTTTTTTCCGGATCTCAGAGATTTTTTCCTCGGATCTCAGAGATCTTTTCCCCAACAGCGTGGCCCAAAGCTGGTGCCACCTGTGAGAGTCGAACTCACGGCCTTTCGCTTACAAAGCGAATGCTCTAACCATCTGAGCTAAGGTGGCTTCGGGGTCTCGCTACTCCCGCACGTGGGCGAACGACGAGGACGGTCGCTCTCGACTTCGTTTCGGGCCCGATCGCTCCCCTCCCGTCGCATGCTTCGCGTGGCGTCGGACCTGTAGCTCAGTCGGTTAGAGCGCTGGTCTTATGAGCCGGAAGTCGCGGGTTCAATCCCCGCTAGGTCCACGACTCGCAAGAATGCACCGACATCGCGTCCATCCAAGAAAGACAAGAAGCACAACAACCAAGAAACGTGGGGGTGTGTGGCGAGTGGGATTTGAACCCACGCCCTTTCGGACTGGAACCTTACTCCAGCGCCTTGGACCAACTCGGCCATCGCCACGTTTGAGGGAGGGGAGGGACGGAAGGGATCCGTGGGACGGCAGCCCCCCATCGGGGTCGACGGATGCAAGGGAGACGCTCGCCGCACGCTGAACGAGCTGAGATGTCCGAGTGGTGAAGGAGGTGGAGAGAGAGAGGAATGTGGGTTGGGTTACGTAAGGGTTTCTTTTTGGGGACAGTTCATTCTGTTTACGGCGCTGCCGCAAGGCAGTGTTACAGCCGTCCTGGCCTCCCAGAACGGCCGGATTTCGTTCAAGGCGTGTCAGTAAGCCTGGCGGTACGATTGTACCACAGGTCAACTCACTGGTCACATCGATGGGACGGGTGAGTCGCATGTGACTCACCTGTACTACACTACAGTCTACTTAAGGCGCACTTCGTGATAGTGGGGTGTGTGGTGGAAATAAATTTTCCACATACTCCCCCTGGGAGCGTTCCCCTACAACAGCGAATCCAACCAAAACAACAACCCAACCAGTGTCTAACTACGTGTCCCTTAAATAGTACTCTAGGGCTATCACGAGTCACACTAATGATACAAGTCACCTCAACGCTCCCAGACCAGTCATTTCTAGTCATCTCGTCTAAAATCACTATCAACTCTCATTTATGTCTCGCGCAACGAAGACGAAACGCGCCAGGACATTCAGGGAAACGTGGAAAAAGCGTTCAAGTCGATAAACTTGCTTGGGATAACGCAAGCGCCAGGAAGCAAGAAGGTATAGGAGGTGTTCCTGGTGACGATAAGCCAGATGGTGATGGAGGTGATGACCACCGCGATAGGCGAACCCGTCCTTAGTTACACCCCCGCATTCCAGGTGCGCCTGATGGCGGAGGTGATGGTGGCGGTGGCGAATATCATCCCAAGAGGCTGGGAGAGCGTTGTGTTCAAGTGTTCTCAAGTAGGATAATAGAGAACATGTGTGGCTGACGCGAAAACCAAGAAAACGTATGTGGTTGACGCGAAAAAGGATGAAGGCTGGCGAAACAAGGAAAATGCGCCAAGCTAGCCACCGAGGGCAAAAGACAAATGAACGCAACAGCTGACGACAGTATCGTGCCTGCAAAAAGCTGTAGTGCATCAGCAGGATATGAGAATAGCGAAGCTGACGCTGTTATCGACTGGAAAAACTTAGATTTTGCATATTAGGCCTAAAGGGAAAAGGAAAGTTCGCAAAAGGGGGTAAAGTTGCGATATAAAGGTTGAACTTTTAACCTAAGTTCGAGTCTGATGAGGCCATGGAAGTTGAGAGTGAGATGGCGCCTCTGACCCAAGTGGTTGTAACGAGAGGTGAAAGGGTGCGAACCATGACTAGAGGTGGGCGAGGTCAGAAGGTCACTAGATCATGGAGGCGACCAGAGGAGGGTGAGGGCAGAAGTTCACTGGATCGCCAGGAAAAGACCGCACCGCCGCAGAACAAGGCAAAGACCACAAGCTCAAGAGACTAGACGGATCGAAAGGATAAGAACAAAGGATTCTTTCTTCATAGGATTACAAGAAAGATCTTGGAGAACCCCCAAATAGACCCGCGAGAGAACGGTAACCCGGTAATCGCAGAGGGGTCAAGGCGAATGGAGTAATGGAGTAAGGTGGAGAAGATTTTTAAGGGTGATGGTTTTGGCTTTGAAGGCAATTCTAAGGTTTTTCGTTTCTTCTTCTGTGGACCAAGTCCAAAGGTGGACCTAAAGGTATGAAAAGAAGTCAAGCATGTTGGACGCGACAGACCTTTGGTCTGTAAAGACAAACTGCGCCATTCTGCTAGAATTCGCGAAGTTAGTCAGAGACCCAACACTAAGAGTGAAGCATGTTTGCTTTTTGCGCCAACCAGAGAGTGTTGCAGTAAGCTCAGGTTGATGAAAGAAACAGAGCGACCCCAGGTGGTTAGTTGTGTGAGATAATCACCACCAAGCGATACGTTGTCATCTCTAGGAACCTATGGGATGTACACTTCGTTGGTGAGAAGAAAAAGACGAGGCTATGGGAGTCGAACCCATATTAGGGCCAACGCCTCGATCTAACTTCCAGCAAAAGAGATCATGACGAAGCAACTGTGAGCTTCGTATTTTCTGGATGATGCGTGTGTTGCTGCCCAATGAGCCACTGTGTTGTGTGCGACGTTGCTGGAAGAAGCGACCGCCTGGTGGGAGTATTGTTGATGAAACGTTGGCAAAAGGCGTGGAGAGAACTGGGTTGATGCTGGCTGACGCAAGTGACACTGAAGGTGCCAAAAGGAGATGGAGATGGAGTTACGTGATTGAAAACTTCGAGGGGACAAATTGAATTCTCCCTATGCAAGCGTGGAAGGCTATTATGGCTGAGCCTCAATTGGAGTCAAGTGTGGAGGCAGTTGTGAAGCGCCCCACCTAGAGAAATACTTATACGCTGCAAAAGAGCTGGGAGTATAAAGAGGAAGTTTCCAAGAGGATCTGAACGACCACAACCTTGCGTTCTAAACAAAAGTGACGAACAGCAAGAAGAGAAGTGGTAAACACGAGTCGCTATATTATGCGAAATGCACTCGCGTTTATATGGAGCACCTAAGTAGGAGCACGCCTCTAATAAGGGGAAGCGACCAACGCTGTGGTGTTACTACGTTCAGTAGCAGAAGGAAAACGGGGAAGTGTAAGTGAGTAGAAGCGAGACGCTCCTCCAACACTCCCGAAGATTCCTCTGCATGGAAAGTGCGTTAACTACAGAGATAGCACTAAAACGTTCAACATGAGAAGTTAAAGAACGTTCACTTGGAAACTCCGTCGTGAAGGTATGAGTCGAAGTTTGGGAGAGTATGAAAGATGGAAAAGTAAGAAAAAGTGGGAAGGAAAGCTAAAGAAGACGTGTGGAAAATGTGCTAAGTGAAGAGCACCTGTGGAGTTATTCATTGTGGAAATAACATGATATTTTGGAGAAGGGCCGGAAGTTTTTCTACCTTGTGAGAGCAAGAAGATCCAACGATTGAGAGAATATGGAGTGTAATTTTAACCAAGTGTGGATGGCGAAATTACAACGAGGGAAAGACAATGTGTTAAAGAGAGAAAGCGATGGGAGCTTAAAGCGCCACGTTGACTCGCGCGAAACGATGTGTTGTTGAGAACTTTAAACATCGATCGCTCTATTGTTCTTTCCACCCTAGAACTTTGTTCTATGGGGATACCATGCTTGTGTTAAGCACAAGGAGATGTGCACCCAGTGCGCTGGTTGATGCACTTCCATAAACAAGGGTCGTCGTTGCAAGGGCAAACTTCCAAGATATTTAAATTTCGATCTACACTAAGTGAGATGCGTGAAGCAAGAAGGATCTCCAAAAGAGAAGATAGTGTGGAGCTGTTGCCTTATATTATGCGGCAACAAAGAGTATGAAAGAACCTTGAAGTCCATGCGAAGGAATTTGTGTTAACTATCACAAAACCTTGTGCAAAGGCTGAGGGATACCTCCTAAGGGAGAAGATGTTTATTCGCCACCTGAGCAATGAGAGAGCTAGGTGACGCACTATGTGGATGATAGCCTTGTGCATAACGGGGTTTAGAGGATGACAATGGTTGACAACCCCATGAGAATGAGATGCAAGTGAAAAACCGCAAAAGGTTGCAAAAAGGTTTGCTGATGGTGGTGAAGCGAAGTGGAAGGAGTTTATCTCCTAAAATTCATAACACCCTTGAGCATCATGGTTTGAGATTTGGGATATCCACCAAGGGACTTGGTGAGAGGCGTTTGTAAACGCGATGCCCTGTTTAGGGACCCCCAATGATGCGTCATCCATGTGTTAATGGTTGATTCCAGGCTGGTCGAGCCGTGGTTGCTCCCAGTGTCTGACAAGTGTGTGGTGAGGCTGATGGGAAAACAGAAGCCACACCTTCATCATTGGCCTGTAGTGTCAGGACTAACTCCGTGGATGAACTCGACCATATTTCGCTTCAGAGTGTCCGCATTCGCGAGATCTTCGCCACATCATCCATGTGGATATGTTGTGATGTGTGGTGCATCTTTTTCTCAAGGTTTTATGGAGGTTGACGCATTTTTATGCGATACGGCTGGAGATATGTGCAACCTTGCAATATTTGCGCATAGCGACTTGCTGTGTTTGTGTGGAGGCTACCCACTCTATGTTTTTCTACCCTTTTGGGACGTGGACGAGGGCGTTCCACTGGCCCCAGGGGGGACAGGAGTGCTCACGAGCGACGAATGAGGTTACCGACGAAGGAGGTCACGAAGTAGTCGTGAGTGAGGTAAATCGAACAAACGAACGAAGTGAGTCTCTTCAGCAACGGAGTGCGCAGTGAGATTTACTGGCCGCCAGGCCACACCCAAAATTTTGAATCAAACCCGGTGTATACATTGGATGCACTGGAAATGCGACATGGAGGACGAGTTGAGGGTGGTACTCTCTAGCACAAGTTGCTAAAGTATGTGATGGAGTTGTTTCAAAGAAGTTGTTTTCGAACGTGATAAAAGAGAATACCCACGAGAGGGACAGCCACAAGTGGCTGAGACGTGATCGATGAATGTGGAGAAAAGGAATTGGAGTGTTGTGGGATGGTTGAGACACCTTGCTGTCTCCCATGACGGTAAAACCACTATTACAGGGCGTGTGATAGTTGGTGATCTCGAAGTCCTGAGAAACCGTGGCGAAAATATAGGAGACTCCATAGAATCACACATTAGTCGGGATAAGAATCCTTGCAGGGAACTCGAGGAGCTGAAACTCAATATCTCATTAGAGTATGAGTTAAAGGATTTGTCAGCTTCAAGACGGCCTTGGTGATGGTCGCCTAGTGTGAAGTCCACCTTAGTTTCGGTAGTACTAAGGGGGAGGAGACGTGATTCTACCCTAAGTGTTCAAAGAGAGGAACACAGGAGCGAAAAGAGACGTAGCAGCTGGAACCCTGTGCGCCAGCTACCGCGTACGCGCGTGTGAAGACTTCCTAAGGGAAATGTGGCTACGTTAATATGATGGCGAAACAGTTTACTTAATCCAATACTCGAAGTGGATGGTGCTCTGTGTATCATTTTATTAAGAAGAGAGCGCAACACTTGGAGTTCGTTTGTTATCGACGAGTGTGAAGACAATTCCAGCGACACATGTCAACGCGACTAAGGTGTTAAGGTGATGCATGGCGTGGAATATGTCTATTTCTGAGGGTGAAGCATATGGACCGACCAAAATACAAGTCTGTCGTTCTGAAAAGGAGAAGGCAAATATTAGCCTCGCGACAGAGGTTCCATGAAGGATAGAGCGAGAGTAACTTCGTGGAAGGGATTGAGCAGTAGCTTGATCAATTGACGTCGAGGATCGGTGTGTGCTATCACATGAAGAGCTTAGCTCTGGAGGAGATGAAGTTCACAAGAGTTTAATGGACTCTGGCGCAAGTATTTGACAATCCGCCAAGTGCTATGAGTAGTGACTGAACCAGAGCAGCAATCGGTGAAAGATGAACGAGCAGTGGAGAAAACTCTTGAACGACAAGAGGTGTGATATCTTCAACGACAACAAGTGCGTTTAACCAACGTGTTGGTTGGAGAAAGAGAGAGACTATCGAGTGCCACAACCAGATTGAGAAACACCACTCTGTTTAAGGTTGATGGTAAAAGGAACTGCATTGGATTACACTTGAGAGTTGAAGAAACACAAGTGGAGAAAGAAGAAGCAATAGCAACAGTGGACGTCGACTATAAAGGAACCGTGGTGAGCATCTCGGAAGATTTGCAGACGGAGGAGGAGAAGACGAGCAGAATACGCGATAAATCCTTGTACAGCGGTTGTAAGTCGCCAAAGAGCGCAGTAAAGACTCTAGTAGAGTTGATAAAATTTTCGGTCCTCTTCTTTCCGCGACGTTGGGAACCCGTTGGGAACCCTCTCGCCTTGGTTTCGCCTGGCCTACTTCAGGAATACCCCTGGAAAAACAACCTCCTCCCTGTCGACAGATCTTTTCGTCCAGATCTTTTCAAAATCGATCTTTCTATCCATTTTTTTTTTCACTCCCGTTTCGTTTTCGACCACCACGACCTCTTGAGGAGCGACGTCGATCGACCCCAGCTCCGAAACCAATTGATAGTGGGGTGTGTGGTGGAAATAAATTTTCCACATACTCCCCCTGGGAGCGTTCCCCTACAACAGCGAATCCAACCAAAACAACAACCCAACCAGTGTCTAACTACGTGTCCCTTAAATAGTACTCTAGGGCTATCACGAGTCACACTAATGATACAAGTCACCTCAACGCTCCCAGACCAGTCATTTCTAGTCATCTCGTCTAAAATCACTATCACTTCGCGTGTTACAGCTCCGTGGGTTATGAGCTGTGTAACGAACTGAGGGTGGGGCGATAGACACACACGAACACACTTGAAGGGAAAAACTACTTACAGAATAAAGAACCTAGCACAGAGCCCTCCTTGTAACCTCCGTAGTACAATCGTACTCTGAGGTGACCCCTGTACTATCCCGTACTACCAAGTCAGACATGCAGCTGTCTGTACCACACCTGCGCTACAAACGCCGCCTCTTATCTAGTAAATCGTCCCGACTCTAAATAAGAAGATTGTCTGCTTGGAATGGTCAAATAAATTCAAGAATCAATTCAATCATTTCCAAATCATAAAACTGTAATCAAACTAAAATCCCCCAACCTTTTGATTCCCCCAGAAAACCCACCCCAGTTCCACTCAACGACCCCGAACACCCATCACTGTCTCTGACGGTCTTGCGCGGCTACCACTGCGTCCACAGCATACTCTAGCTCCTTGCGCGCTCCAACAGTCCGCCATATCGACGGTGGTGTTTCTGATCCAGTACCTCCAAACTCCTCTGCAGCAGTCCCCACAGTCGGCTGTTCACGCTAGCGGGATAACCGGTGTCTGCTCAGTCCTTCCCTTTAGCGCTAGGTAAACGTCCACCAAAACTGTCCCATACCAGCCCCAGTGGCGGTGCTGCCACCGGCCAACTGAAATCAGCGGATATGCTGAGAGTTTGTCGGCTCCTCGTTGAGTTCCACTTATTTCAGAACTGGTTTAAGCTCCCCTCGCCCACTGTCCGCCACTTGTTCTCGACGACGATAGATGTCCTCCCCAACATCTACCCCAAGCGTGCGGCAGCGCGGTATTCAGCTACAGCAAGTGGTGCGTTCTGCAGTTCATCGTCCGGTAACCACAGTGCCTCCTCCATGCCATATCCTCGCCACTTAACCAAGTACTCCAGGATCGTTCGCCGACCCCTTCTCCTTTCCCGGTGGTCCACAACTCGCTCTACTTCATATTCTTCTTCTCCTTCCACCAAATCCGCCGGTGGAGCTTCCAATTCACGGCGGCCATACTGCTGAGTGGAATGGAACTCACGCAGTAATGATACGTGGAAGACGTTGTGGATTCGCCACCCTCGAGGAAGTTCAAGACGATATGCAACATCCCCGACTTTCGCCAGGATGCGGAACGGACCTACATAGCGTGCCTGTAGTTTCTTGCTTGGCCCGCTGTGCATCAGCTCAATGTTCTTCGTCCGCAGTAGGACACGTTCTCCCACAGCAAAGTTTTGATCGCGTCGGCTCTGGTCCGCCAATCGCTTCATTCTTACTCTTGCTGCCCCCAGATAGTTTTGTGCGGTTCTTAAGTCTCTTTGAATCCGCTGGGTGAACTGTCTTACCCCTTCCGCTCGCGCCTGTAGTGCGCCAGACACAAGTGCAGCGGGATGCTCCGGATGTATCCCATAGTTGAGATAAAATGGTGTATAGCGGGTAGCAGAGTGAACGCCATTATTATAGACATACTCCACTTGCGCCAACCGAAGATCCCAGTCGTTTTGTCTCTCAGAAACGTACGCCCTCAGCGTTTCTTGTACAGTTCGGATATCCCGCTCCGTAATTCCATCTGTTTGCGGGTGAAAGGCGGTCGACATGCGGAGCTCTCCGCCCAGCATCGCCCAGAGTGCTCGCCAAAACTCACTCGTGAACCTTACATCGCGATCACTGATTATGGAACGTGGAAGTCCGTGGTACTTCCAAACGCCCTCAAAGAACAGTCGCGCGTATCCTTCAGCGGTAACACGTGTGGTAGTGGGAACAAGATGAATCATTTTGGTTAGGCGGTCAAGGAATACCGCAATGGCATCGAATCCCCGCTCTGTTTGAGGTAAAGCAACCACCAAATCAGTCGCGATGGATTCCCACTTCCGCCCTGGCACTGGCAATGGTGTTAACAAACCAGCCGGCCGTCGTGACTCCACCTTAGTTCGTTGACAAGTGGGACACGTGCGGACGTAGTGGTTGACCTCCTTCTTCCAGAATTTCCAGTAGAAGTATCTTCCCACTAATTCTCTTGTTCTTTCTTGGCCCTTGTGGCCGCTCGCAGGGCTATCATGACAGAGCCGCAGTATTTTGTTGCGGATGTTCCCCCGCGGTACCACCAAGCGTAGCTCCTCTTCATCCGATAGTCGTCTCTTGAGTAAACCGTCTTCCTCCATCACGTACATAGCTTCCGCTTCCGCTTCTCGCGCTTCTAACCGCAATACAATGTCCGCCACCAATGGATCCAACCTCTGTGCGTTTCTTATAGCATCAATGAGGTCATCAGTGGGACCGGTGCGCGCGTCAATCAGAGCGGAAAGCTCTAGTGGCGGTTGAGTCTTGTTTCCCCTATCGCCAGACTCCTCCCTCAACGGATCAACTTTGTCGGCCTGTGTCCGACTAACTTTGTCGTCCAGCCTACTAATTTTGTCGTCCGTGTTGGACTCCGGGGCACGTCGAGCAAGTGCTTCCACTTCTTCAGCTAACGGATCCCAAAATTTCAATGGGGGCTCATCAAAAGCTACCTCCGACTGGTCCGATGCCCAGTCCCCCAATTGGCCTTTCCCCGGGCGGTCGGGTCTAGTGGCCTGTCCGCTTAAGTCTTCATCTGTCTTGCGGGATCCCACCCCAGGCGTTTGTCGTCCTGGGGGGTGTTTTTGTCCGCCGCCGCAAGGCACTTCCGTGTCCTCACGTAAAGGTCTGCGGGATAATGCGTCCGCCACAATGTTGGCGGTCCCTTTAATATGCACAATGTCAAAATCAAAGGCACTTAGTAGCTCCACCCAACGTGCTTGTCGCCGTGTTAACGTGGGTTGTGTCCGGAGATACAAAAGGCTCGCATTATCCGTCCGGAGCTCAAATTTCCGTCCCTCAAGGTAGTGTCGCCAGGTGCGGAGACAATGCACCACCGCCAACAACTCCTGTTCGTGTACAGGGTAGTTCCGCTCAGCGGGTATGAGTTTGTGACTCTCATATGCGATTGGTTGCAGTTGTCCGCCAACTCCCTCTTGGCATAACACACCTCCTACAGCATGGTTGCTGGAATCCGTGAAAACCGTGAACGGTTTCCGTAAGTCAGGAAATAGTAGGACCGGACTCTCACTGAGACATGTCCGCAATGTCTTGAATGCCTTCTGGCACGCCTCAGTCCAGCGGAATACCACGTTTGCCTTGGTCAATTCATGAAGTGGGGCGGCTATTTCACTAAACCGGAAGATAAACTTGCGGTAATAGCTCGCCATTCCTAAAAAGGAACGTTGATACGAACGTTTGAATTGTAGTACAGTCGTGGTACGGGTATTCGGGTTCTAGGGTGATAAGTTCAGAGAGAACTTGTAAAACTTAATTATCTCTGAGTGTCGAGTTTCACCCCTGTTCACTCGTTTCTCAAACTCAAGTGTGCACACAACCTCCCAGTGAAAGCCTAGCTAAACAGGGCCTAACAAACTGGTTTCGGAGCCGAAGCAACCCCTACTGCAAGTCGAGTCTTCTTTTCGAAAAGATCGACAGGGAATTTAGCAGTCGAGTTGCAAAAGATCAGGTCAACTAGGTCGAAGAAGGTTTCCTCTCGTGTCTGGAACCTACTTCGTGTTGCTGCGCACCAACTTTACGCTGGACGACACAGAACGCACGCTGCTGCGCCTGATCATTCCCTCGAAGATCGCGCAGGATCTGTAGATCCTCGGACTCTACGACCACACAGCACGGCGTAGTAGACCTTCAGTTCGTCGCAGAGTTGTCGACGCTAAACGTGGTTAAACGGAAAGGCAGACGAAGCGGAACCGCTAAGCGGACGTCTTTAGACGGAAACGGAGCTCCGCCAAAAGTTACGCTGCCAGAAATTGCGCGACAAAGAGTGACAAATTAGTCACGTGGATCACCGGCAAAGTGATTCACCGAACTGACACGTGATCAGCCCGCCGACAAGTCAAGACATCCACCATGGGGGACGACGAGCAGTTATTCCTGGAGTATGGAATCGAGGACGACAATCAAGAGCGCGATGCCCCAGCTGGCGCGCCGCTATATCCGATTATCGTCGCTGGAGACATACCTGCTGTCGGACTGCCCTACCAGGCAGAAATGGGCCAGCCGCTACAAGCGTATGGCATACCCGTACAACCGAATATGGTGGAAGAGGGAGGCGATGAGGAAGCCGACAATGGCCCGCAATTTGATGAAGAGATGGACGAAGAGCCAGGAGTATTCATCAATCAGCAAACGCAGCACCTGCGCCAAAGCCAAGTGAATGTACATAATCAAACTCTGCACGTTCACAATGACGGTTTGCAGGAGCGCGAGCTCCAACAATCGCAAGAGCGGTTGTATAGCCAATTGTCGGACGAGGCTGCCCACAGGACAGCCCAGGTCGCCCAACATCTTGATAGTCGGGTAGAGGGAGCTTGTTCCAGCATGGCTTCCCAAGTACATGATGTGTTGGACTCTACCCTACAGTCCCGCCATCACTAGATTGAAGGACAGCTCCATGAAAGGTTGGATGAGCGGATCCAAGATCTGGATGCTGCAGCCAAGGGAAGGCTCAGCCAAGTGGAAGCTGGCTTGGCGAATATCCGTGATGTCGCCCAGAAAGAGGTGGACGAAGCCAAAGAGGCTCAGCGGATATTGGCGGAACAAGTGGCCGACACGGACGAAAAAAGGAAGAAACTTGAAGAGGATTATGACCGGCAATATAACGACGCCCTTTGGGGGCTGGATACAGTCCAACAAGAACTGCGAGAGACGCAGGCGGAAATGGGTGCGGGTCAAGATAAACAGTTCAAGGAACTCGTTCGTGTTAAGTATGATCTCAAAGAGACGCAAGATAAAGCGGAAAGTTTTCAAATACAGCATCATGCGGAAGTAGCCTATTTGTTAAAGGAGGCAGCGGCTGCGAAGGAAGCGGCGGCTAGATTACAAGCGGAAATGGAGGAGTTGAAAAGAAGTCAAAGTCGGTCTTCAAGGAGAAGCAGATCGAGAAGCTCAACAAGGAGCAGAGAGCCGCGGGAAATGTTGCAGGAAATGCTACAAGACCCGGAAACAGCGCAAGAGCTAAAGAAGGTGTTTGAGGATGTAGCGGACACAAAGTTCACGTCGAACTTTGAGTTTTGGCGGAAGAAAGATGCTGCAGCAGTTGCCACACACATGGCATCCGCCGCCCAACAAACACCTCTTGTGGCTGCTATGGCGGGAGCGGGAACCAGAACGGTGGCACAACCACCAAGATTGTCCGAAGTACAAATTCCATTCGGTCAACCGCCCCAAACCTCATCCGGCTTTGCCCCGGATTCAGTAGGTTTCCCGCCAATACCACCAGTATTCCCGCGGGCAAATAGACCGATTAGCCGACCTGCATCACCCCCAGTCATGATTCCTGGAGTGGGGCGAGGCAGTGCAATCAGCGGACAGGGAAATGTACCTAGGCCGACTGTGAGGCCTAGCGCTGTGTTTGGACAAACACCAAATACAAGACCACCAGCGGTATTACAGCCAGTACAACCACCACAGCGTACGCAGGCTTCTCCCGTGGTACAAACTGTCCCGCTGACAACTCCAACAACCACGTCACCCGAGCCACCTAGAACATTACCCATGCCACCACCAGCTTCTCAGCCAGTGTTATCACATCCATCAATGATTTCACCACCCGGCTATTATGCCATGGGAGCAATGTTAGTCTTTTAGCGCTATACGAGGTAGTTTGGGATAGAGCCGAGGGTGGCTGACGCATGTGGGTTCACGAGTAAGACAGATTAGACCCAGAGTTTGGGGCATGCGTCAGCGTACTACACTTAGGGGTACTTAAGAGGCCCACTCGTTGTTTTGACATTCATTCTTATTCACTTTACTTTGTAAGAACTCGGGATTCGTGGGATTGGTGTGTTCCCGCTTGTGTGTGTGTTTGTGTGTGTGTGTGTTAAGTGTTTGCCTGACGCAATCACTTCCCAACCCAAGTGCTCTAGTAGCGTTCACAACCGCGCTAGCTAGAGAGTTGTCTAAATCAACAAACCCCACAAGTATACTTGCGTTAGCCAGCAAGTTATCACGAATCCAATCAACACAGCCGACCACTATTGCGTCACCCACAAGCTTCACTATCAATTGGTTTCGGAGCTAGGCAAGAACTTTAAGTTCTTGAGATCGAAACTTGTGAACGTGGCGCAACAAACGTTTTTGTTTGTTTGTTTGGTAGAGAGAAACTCCAACCGTGGTTGTTGAGTACTCCCAAATAGTGGCTGAGAGACTATGGCTGACCGTGAACACGCATTGGCAGTGCGCGAGCCTCAAGTTGAAGAGCCAGGGATTGAACCTGAGTTCGATGAGGAATTGCCTGACGCACCCAATGTTGTGTATCAACAAATAAACGTCCAGAACATCCACAATGTCCAGCAAGCAGCTGTCGACATAGACATGGGAGCTGATGCGGAAGCCTTAAGAGAGGATGTGGACGCGGTCCATGACCGTGTGGACGATTTAGCCCACGGGCTAAGGGGTCACCTGCAGCAAGTTGACCAGACACTGGGGCAGAGGCTAGCCCATACTGAGGCCTCTGTGTCGAACCAACTGGCTGGCGCATCAGAGGTGATCGGGCAGGCGCTGGAAACACAGCACCAGCATGCGCAACAGGTTGAGGCCACACAGCATGCGGTGGTGTCGCAACAGCAGAAGCTGGATTCAGTAGCGGCTCAACATAGTCGATACGAGCAGAGGCTATTACGCCAAGATATCGACCATAGGAAAGAAAGAGCCGAGATCAAAGCTTCTGTGGATGCAATAACGAGGAGAATGGATGCCGCAGACATTCTAGCGGACTCTCGTTTTGCTGACCTAAAAGAAGCAACTGAAGCATCAGCACTTCAGTTAAAACAACTCTCCGAGTTATCCCTTGTTCAAGGGCGGAGAATTGAAGGCTTATTAGGAACTGTTGCGGATTCCAACGAAAAAGTCGAACGGACTCTAGAATTGTTTCGGGAGTCCTTGCATAAGCAAGGTGCTGAGGTGAAGCGTTTGCAGAGCTCAAGAGTAGCAATTCAAAAAGATTTGATTGCCTTGGAGAAAAAGGCATCCAAAACCTGGGATCAGCAGCAAGATGCAGCTGATGTGGTTGCCTTAAGATTATCTGGCCTGGAACGAAGCATGGAGGATGTGAGTGGCGGAAGCCAGAGTGCCCAAAGTGGAAGTGATGCTCGAGCAGTATCACCAGAGCGTGAAGAATCAACTTCCCCTGAGCCTGAGGACTCAGCCTTTGGGATGCCGCTGCCGAAGAAATCAGTAAAGCAGTTGGCTGCATCATGGCCGCCACTGGACCAGAGCTTCGCGGTAGGAATGGTTGGGGCAGGAACCTCAACAATACCGGCTCCTCCAGCAGTACAGGTCGAGGAGGGTGAAATTGTTGCTGCAGAAGCACCACCATGCACTGCAGTGGATAGCGCACCAGACGCTGATTTCACATTCCCTCAGTTGATACCTCCAAGTACAAGAGCTCAGCCTGGAGTACGCATCTCAGAACCCGACTCTGCCGATGGATCACGTAGACCCACACGAACTAACCCAAGAGTTCTCTCCTCAGCAGAAGTGTTATATCAAATTGACCTTGAGCGTGCTAAGGCACAGGTCAGAGAAGAGAAAGGAAAAGAACCCATGCAGATCCCCACACGTACTGGAAGATTGGGACTTGGGTTAAGTGCTTTGGGAGCAAGGGTAGAAAATAATCCCTTTGCTGCACTTGGTTCATATGAGTCTACTGGTGGACCCAGTCGAGTTCCTCGCACGCGTGGTAACTTTGGAGACCCTGGTGATGACGACCCAGATGATGATGGCGGTGATGATTACCGCGACAGACGAAACCGCCCACCTTCCCGCATTCCAGGTGCGCCTGATGGCGGAGGAGGTGGTGGCGGCGGTGGAGATGGTGGAGGCGGTGGACCTCCCGGTGGACCTCCTGATGGAGGTGGAGGTGGAGGTGGCGCTGGACCGGCAGGCCCAGGACCTCCTAGGCAAGGACAGTGGTTGCCTAGCACCGTCAAGTTGCAAATGCCTCGCGCATTTAACGGAAGTGGAGAACCAAAAGCCCGTAAATGGCAAGTGCTCATGACGCGGTACTTGAGAACCTGCGGAGTGCATGAAGCACAGTGGCAATCGATTATGGCCACTAACCTTTATGGGGCTGCCTCGGATTGGTTAACGGTGCAAGAGTTGAAAATTCACCGAGGTGAAAGACCACCCTTCCGTGACTGGATGGACTTCATGGATGGCTTAGCTACAGCTTTCGAATTCTCTAGTGATCGAGATGAAGCGTGGCGTGACCTCCACAAACTCAAGCAGACTGGAACCGTGAAACAGTTCGTCAAAGAGTTTCAGCGGTTAGTCTTGAGGATTCCAGACCTCGAAGAGGATCACCAGTATTTGCTCTTCGTGGATGGACTTAAAAGTGAAGTTCAGAAGTTAGTCGCAGCAACGGTACCTCGAGATGTCGAGGCCGCCATCATATCCGCCGAACGATTGGAAGCCCTTGGAGTTGGAACACAAGGCCAAGGAGGGCAAACCAATCAGAAAAAGAAAGGAGTCTGGCGTGGTGGAAGAAAGAAGAAAGGCCAGAATCAGGGTCAGCAGCAGCAAAACCCTACACCACCAGCCCAAGCACCACCACAAGCTGCCGCAGGAGTGCAACAGCAGCAGCAACAGCAACAAGGACGAGGAGGAGGACGTGGTGGTGGTGGACGTGGACGCGGTGGTGGTAACCGTGGAAGAGGACAAGCCAATCAGGGAAGACAGAACCCCCAGGGGGGAGGGGGATATCATTGTTATCTTTGTGGAAAGAAGGGTCATCCTGTGAGGCAATGTCCTAGATTGGAGGAGGTGAAAAACCTCCCCGATGTAAAAAAAATGTTAAACTGACCGCCAGGCAGGAAACTGCTTCGTCTGAGCCTGGCCGACGCAAACGTCGTAAGCGAAATAGAGTTCGTAGGCGGCGTAGGAAGCATAGATCAAAAGTAGGTGCCTCGAAAAAGGTTAAAAGTACTCACAGCGGAAAACCTGAGGAGCGGACTAGTACACCGCGTGAAGAGAGAACAGAGACACTCTCCACATCTACCCAATCGGCACATGACAACTGCGATTGGAACAATGAACAGAAGGAAAGCACACCGGATGAGATGGACGCGCCTCATGCGTCATCTGCATCTCTTCCCTCTGTTAGTGAATCTGTGGGCTCATTGGAGTCACAGAGTAGTCTACAGGAGTCCCTGCCTGCAGACGTAGACGATAGTGGGTCAGAAACAACCCAGCGGTCTACCACAGAGCGAGTTAATGTGTCAGAAGTTCGATCAACTTCGTCAACCAAGGGTGACACATGCCCTCTGTTAAAAATTCAAGAAGTGCCTGTGAGAGGGTACGAAGTAAAAGCACGGATCAAGACCACGGACCTTTATGCATTCATTGATTGTGGAAGTACCGCAAACTATATCAATGATAAGGTAGCGCGTGATCTCGGGTTGTCGATTACACCAAGCTCCAAGAGAGCAATGTTGGCAAACGGAGATATTAAAGAACTGGCTGGCAGCTGTAACAACCTCCGAGTAAAGATAGGAGGGCTGAAGTGCAAAATGAAAGCGGATCTGTTCCCAGACCTTGGTTATGACCTAATATTGGGCATGCCTTGGTTGCAGAAAGAAAACCCCCGCATAGACTTTCAGCAAAATGAGATTTCAGTTTGCAAAAACAGCCAAGTGTTTCATCTCCCGTTGCGTCATCCAACCCAAGAGAATATTGAACCTGAACGAAAAGTACAGTCGATCCTGCAAGAAGTGCCAGTGACTGAGTGTTCAGCTAAACGAATGATGCGTCATCTCAAAACAGAGACAGCATTCATGGTTGTAGTGCAAGAGTCTGAAGAGAAAGCTTTAGGCCAACATGAATTGCCTGACGCAATAGAGCGAACACAGCCATTCAACACTGAGGATGAGATTGGTAAACTTATTCGTTCAGACACCCCTGCCGAAATTAAAAAGGTGGTAGAAACACACCGTGGTGTGTTCCCTCGTGATTTACCCCCAGGGATCCCTCCGAAGAGAAAAGGTCATGAATTTAAGATAGACCTGGAGGATCCAACACCTATCCATCGTCCAATATACAAGCTTTCACCAGCAGAGCTGGATGAAGTGAAAGCACAAGTGGACTACCTTCTGGAACAGAAGAAAATCAAACCATCCGAGTCCCCTTGGGGCGCGCCAATCCTATTTGTACCGAAAAAGGATGGAGGCTTAAGGATGTGTGTGGATTACAGGTGGATTAATAAGGTGACGGTGAAAAACCGATATCCTTTACCCCTGCCAGAAGAATTGATGGATAGAGTGTTCAAAGCCAAAGTGTTCTCGAAGTTAGATCTGCGATCAGGCTATTGGCAATTTCCAGTAAGGCCATCTGATACAGATAAAACAGCGTTCCGCACGAGATACGGTCACTTTGAGTTTTTGGTAGCGCCTTTTGGGCTAACCAATTGCCCAGCGCAATTCCAAACTCTAGTGCAAGACCTACTCGCAGAGTTTTTAGATGATTTTGTTGTTGTCTTTATCGATGACATACTCATCTTCTCTGAAAATATGGAACAGCATGCCGAACACTTAGAGAAAGTCCTGTCGCGACTAGCAGAATATCAGCTTTTTGCTAAGGCAAGTAAAAGTGAGCTGGCTGTCGCAACAGTAGACTATCTTGGCTACCGCATTAGCGGAAGTGGGTTAAAACCACAGGAACAAAAAGTGAAGGCAGTGAAGGAGTGGAAGGAACTACAGAGTGTTAGTGATGTACGTAGTTTCCTTGGAATGGTTTCATACTATAGAAAATTCATTCCCCAGTTTGCACATGTTGCTGGACCACTCCATGACTTAGTGAAAAAAGACCATCCCTGGAGATGGGGACAGGTTGAGCGTGGCGCATTCAATGAACTGAAAAAGCGTTTAAGTCAAGCTCCCGTCCTTATTTTTCCAGATGCGTCACTGCCTTACACTGTGATCACTGATGCGTCGAATGAGGCCATCGGTGCCGTGTTAACACAGGATCACGGAGAGGGGCTACAGCCAATAGCTTACCTCTCACGTAGATTCAAGCCTGCCGAGCTTAACTATGCACCATACGACAAAGAGTTGTGTGCAATATGTTATGCGATGGTGCAGTGGAGACATTATCTAGAAGGTTGTGCGGGTGGAGTAACAGTGTTCACTGACCACCAACCTCTGACGCATATTCTGTCGCAGAGGAACCTTTCTAGAACCCAAGCAAGATGGCTTGAGGCGGGGTACCTGACTTCGATCAACCCCAAGATCTCCTATATCAAAGGCAAGGCTAATGTGTTAGCAGATGCTCTCTCCCGCAGTGTTCCTAAGCCCGTGGAAACTGCGATGAACATTTCCACTTGGCAAGTGCATCAAGCAAGCCAAGACGAGTGGAAACAAGCCCTCCAAGCTGATAACTCCTTGGTGAAGATATTGCGGAAGCTTGAGAGTGGCGAGGAAGTTGAGGGATATTTCCTCAGAGAGGGAATACTCTGGACGGTCCCAAAGAGAGGATTAGTCGAGAAAGTGGTGGTTCCTAAAGGCCAGCGCAATAAGATCATGAAGGAGTGCCATGAGACACCTTCAGCAGGCCATACAGGACCAGCGCGAACAGGAGAAATCCTAGCGCGGCGATATTGGTGGAAGGGGTGGATGAATGAGTTGAAGGCATTTGTGCGCGAATGCCCTGTGTGCCAACAAATAAAGGCTGACACACAGAAGCCTATGGGCTTACTTCAACCCCTGCCAATACCTGAGCGGAAGTGGGAGCAGATTACCACTGACTTGGTGACAGATCTACCAGCATCCAATGGGTTTAGTGCTGTAGCTGTCTTTGTCGATAGACTTACCAAGTTTGTGCATTTCGCCCCATGTACTAAAGAGATTACCGCTGCAGGATACGCCCAACTTTTTATCGAACATGTTTACCGCAACCATGGCCTACCTAAAGTGATTGTGTCTGATAGAGACCCTCGCTTTACCAGCAAGTTCTGGCAGACGCTGTTTAAAGCTCTGGGTACAGAGATTCGTATGAGTACAGCTTACCACCCTCAGACGGATGGGCAGAGTGAGGTTACCATACGTACTCTGGAAAATTTTCTACGGCCATATGCTGAGAGGTATCCCCATAAGTGGGTTGAGTATTTACCTACAGCAGAGTTTGCAGCAAACAATGCAGTGAATGCGAGTACAGGATTCGCACCTGCATACTTGATGTATGGGTACCATCCAGAAACACCAAACATTGGTGGGACGGCAACGCAATTTCAGGTGGAAGCAGTTAAGACTATGGTAGCACGGATGGCACAGGACTTAGATACCGCAAAAGCATATTACTCTAGAGCACAACACAGAATGTGTGTGAGTGCAAACAAGAAGAGAAAAGATATTGCTTTTGAGAAAGGGGATAAAGTCCTGATAAAAAGCCGTTTTATTCCGTTGGCTGCTTTGAACAAAGTGAGTCCCAAACTGCGCCGTCGATTTGTGGGTCCCTTTGACATTGTGGAGAAAATATCAAAGGTGGCTTACAGAGTTCAACTTCCGGAAACATGGCTCATTCACCCAGTGTTTCATGTTTCTAAGTTCAAGCGTTATCACGCCTCGAGTGATAACAGCAGGCAGATACAACCTCCAGAAGGAGAGTTGATTGGTAGCGAAGTAGAGTATGAGGTCGAAAATATCCTAAGGGCTAGAGGTAAACGCAATCGTGAATACCTAGTGCTGTGGAAAGGATACGATCTACTTGACGCTACTTGGGAACCTGAAGCTAATCTGGTTAACGCACCAGATATACTTCGCGCATTTAAAGAGAAAGAAAAAAAAGAGTTGCAGAAAGGAAGAGAATAGGGAAGCAGAGTGTTTGATGGCTAAGGTGGAACTCCTTATAGCAAGGGGGCGCGAAAAAGGATACCTTAGAAAAACTCTGTCGACTTCCAAACCAACTCTTTAACTTTAATGCGTTAGGTGCCTAAGTTATTTGGCTGGCGCAGTAAGTGTAGCTTCAGTAGTACTTTAGAAACCGGGCAAACGATGTCACATTCGAGATAGTGTGGTTGTTCCGAGAAAACCCCTATCAAGTGACGTGTTGAGGTGGTCTTGACGAGACTCCAACCGAGCAAAACGTTGGTGTCTCACCCCAATAACCCAACGAGGAAAGTGTACGAGTCACCCAGCCTTATAAGCGCAGCCCTCGAACCATTTTGCCCTAGTGTTTGTGTAAACGGAGCGAGCTCCTGAGTGAAAAAGAGTCTAAAGACGCACAAACCGTTGTTATTTCTTTCTTTCCGACGAACATAATGGCTGCCGACACACCCGCCGCAATTATTGCGAGGTTGGAAGCGGAGGTAGCTCAAAAAGAAGAGGAGCTGCAGCACTTTACGTCGACCGCAGAGGAAGTGCTGCAGAACAATGAGGCCTTAACCCGGCAGCTCTCAGAGTTGAGTGACCGGACGAAAGCAGCTGAGGCTGCGAAGGAGGCAGCGGAGAAAGCCAAGGATAAGGCGGAGGCGGAAAAGAAAGAAGCGGAGGACAAGACTAAGGTCTTGGAAGAAAAATTGGAAGCCATGAAGCTGAAGAAGCAGCGGTTCCAATCTCACATGATGGCTAACCATCGTGAGAATGACCTCCGCAAGCAAGCTCTCGGGGGAATGGTGGATCGATTTACCGCGGTAGAGGAAACGCTGCAGCGAGCTGTAGCAACCGCGTGGAGTGCAGCAGCCAACAACCTTAAGAAGGAATTGGCAGAACAAGAGCTGCAGATCGATTTGCTGGGAGAGTCCCTCAGAGACGGCTCTGAAAAACTTCAAGTGCAGAGTGAAACAACGGACAAGATGCTGCGTTTGAACCCGCCGGTACCAGCACCACGGGTACGCGAAGAACTGGATCGCCAAGTCCAAGTTCTGTTGTCAAACGCAACACTTGATCTGGAACCGTCCAAGGACGATGATGCGGGAGGCTCAAGCAAGGGCAAGGGGAAAGGGAAAAACAAACGCCCAAGCTCGCCGTGTAGGGATGAAGATCCACACGGAAAGAGAAGGCGAGAGGACGGTGACGATGAAGGTGGTGAGCCACCGAGGGATCGTATGCCTGGAGATGCAGCAAGAGCCAACTTGTTACTCAAGTTAAAGGCTGCCGCATTAAAGACTCCAGCACCCTCACAACCAGCGCCAACAGTTCAGACTCCCGGAGATGAGGCTACCGCAATAGCACCGGGGGAGGACTTATTCGACATGAGAGAGGAGGAGCTTTTGGACTTGGATTTTCACGAAGAAATTGACTTCGGCAGTCCACCTCCTAGGCTCGAAGGTCCTAGTTCTGAACTGGAGGACGGGGAAATAAGGAATGATGAAGGGCCAAGCCAGGTGACAGAGGTTCAGCGTGCGATCCATCCACCGTTGGAGTTAGCTCCAACAGAAGCAGCACTTCGGGCTTTCCGAGAAAAGGTTAAGCTCAGGAGATTAAGGGCGGCTGCTCAGGACGAAGTGGATGCTGCACCCAGCGAAGTGAACCTGTCACGGGAGGATATCGAGGAGGCTTGTAACCCCATCACTGCGTCAGAGAAATGGCCGAAGGTCCAATATACTAACCCCAGGGACCGAGCCTTGCAAAATTACCGCGGCAACCGGCACTTTCACGAGTTGCCCATGTGCATTTGGTGCGGGAGAAGCCCAATGCAAGCAAGTGCTCAGCGGCTGACGCAGAAGAAGTATTCCGTCCTTCCTTGTGGGTATCACCTCGTGTGTGATGCTCATTGGTTGGCATACTCGATGCTGGGGCGCATCGTCACGGCGGTCCAAAAAGTCGCGGAAGTGGACAACAAGTCCATCGCCACCGTCTCCCCATTCTCTCTACCTGCCCATATGTTGAAGCTGACACGCTCGACGTTCGAAGAAATCCCTCCGTTCCCGGCTGAGCACGAGAAGTTGCCACACTGCAACATGTGTGTGAAGCGGCAGCTCAAGGTGTCCGGCATCACACGGGATCTGCCATTCCTAAAGTCCAAAAGGGTGGCTGCCGCATTTGATCCCTGTGTCCGGTATCGTGCAGTGCAGCAAGCGCATGCGCAGGAGCAGCGTGCTAATCAGCAAGCGCAAACGCCGGAACAGCGTTAAGGAGGAGGGAAAAGGAGTTATCGTCGACCAAGTGTGTGCGTGCAGCAGCTGTCAGAGACGTCAGAGCAAGAGCCAGGTCCAAGACAGTTGGGTGTGGGTATGGGAGTGGGTGAGTTTTGTGTTTGTGTTTTTGTGTTTTTGTTTTTCTTTGTGTTTGGTGTGCGTGGGCGCCCACTTTTTGCGGGGGGGGCGTATGTTAGTCTTTTAGCGCTATACGAGGTAGTTTGGGATAGAGCCGAGGGTGGCTGACGCATGTGGGTTCACGAGTAAGACAGATTAGACCCAGAGTTTGGGGCATGCGTCAGCGTACTACACTTAGGGGTACTTAAGAGGCCCACTCGTTGTTTTGACATTCATTCTTATTCACTTTACTTTGTAAGAACTCGGGATTCGTGGGATTGGTGTGTTCCCGCTTGTGTGTGTGTTTGTGTGTGTGTGTGTTAAGTGTTTGCCTGACGCAATCACTTCCCAACCCAAGTGCTCTAGTAGCGTTCACAACCGCGCTAGCTAGAGAGTTGTCTAAATCAACAAACCCCACAAGTATACTTGCGTTAGCCAGCAAGTTATCACGAATCCAATCAACACAGCCGACCACTATTGCGTCACCCACAAGCTTCACTATCAAGCATCATACATTCGGCCTTCTATCTTAGGTCACTCCGTGAATGTATACGGAGCTCCATCATCCGGAAACCCCTATGTGGGATGGGGATCCTATCCGCGTATTCCTCAACGCGCAGGCGGAGGAGGCGGAGGAGGCGGAGGTGGAGATGATGATGGTTCCGGTGATGGAAGTGGCGGAGGCCCATCGGACAGAAGTGGCCGTGGGTCTGCACCTGGACCACATATTGGTGGAGGAAGAGAAGGACCATCTAGGAACCCAGGAGGCGGTCCTGGAGATGGTGGTGGTGGAGGTGGCGGAGGAGGCGGACCTCCTGGTCCCCCAAGTGGGGACCCCGATTTTATGGGCTATGCACGTCCAGAAAATCGTTTGCTTCACATTCCCAATGCGGTCAAATTCCCGATGCCGAAACCGTATACTGGCGCTGGCGATCGCTGGATTCGGGATTGGCAGGCAGAACTCACCAACTTCTGCAAAGTGTATGATTTGGATGAGTCTGTTTGGCTTAAAGTATTCCGCACAAATCTCTCTGGTTCAGCCGCCACATGGCGGAATATGCAAGAGATGCGGATTCGGGAAGGAGTTCGTCCGATGTTCCAGGACTGGATTCAACTTGTGGAGGAACTAGCCATTGCTTTTGAGCCCACAAGGATGTCCGATGTTTCGCGTAGGAAGCTGCGGAAACTTCAACAAACAGGGAATGTTCGTTCCTACATCAACGCATTTCGGGATCTCATACTCAGAATTCCGAATATGACGGAGGAGGAACAGTACCTACAGTTTGTTGACGGATTGAAACCCCAGATCCGACATCAAGTTGTTACAATGGTGACAGAAGGAGTGGAAGCGGCGATAGTCACTGCCGAAAGAATCGATTCGTTGGGTGGCCAATCTCAAAACAACCGCGGACGTGGTCGCGGACGAGGGCGATGGAACTGGAATTGGAAAAACAAGCCCAAAGCTGACCAGAACCAGCAGATGCAGGGTCAGCAACCGCAACCACCACCTCCACCCCAAGATCAAAATCAGCAAATGGGAGGAGGCAACAGAGGTGGAGGCGGCCGTGGCCGCGGAAGAGGCGGAAGACGAGGTGGCGGACGAAATCGAGGTGGTGGCGGAAGGCAGCAACAAGGAGGAGCTAGAGGCGGAGGCGCATGTTACATCTGCGGCGAAGTGGGCCATGGTTTTGGGAAATGTCCCAAAGGTCCAACTTTTCAAAAGTGGCTAAAAGATCGACCTACGTTCGGGGTACTGGCAATTTCCAGTTCGCCCGAAGGATACTGCAAAAACCGCCTTCCGAACAAGATACGGACATTTCGAGTTTCTCGTCTGTCCTTTCGGAATGTCCAACTGTCCAGCCCAGTTTCAGACAATGGTGCAGGATTTGTTGGGCGAGTTTTTGGACCACTTTGTGGTTGTTTTCATTGACGACATCTTGGTGTTTTCCAACTCAGTGGAGGAACATGTCGATCATTTGAAACAAGTATTCGAACGCCTTGCAAAGTATAAATTGTACGCCAAAGCAAGCAAGTGCGAAGTGGGGGTCAGCGAGACCGACTATTTGGGGTATCATCTGTCAGGAAAAGGCCTGCAGCCAATGAGCGACAAAGTGCGGGCTATACAAGAGTGGAAGGAGCTGAGCTCAGTGACGGATGTGCGAAGTTTTTTGGGCATGGTATCTTACTATCGTAAGTTTATACCAGAGTTTGCTCGAATTGCAGGACCCTTGCATGATCTCATCAAAAAGAATCATGTGTGGACGTGGGGACCTCTGCAACGGGAAGCTTTCGGCAAACTCAAGGAAAAGATTACCCGCACACCGATCCTTCTCCTACCCGATTCGCTGCTCAAGTACACCGTAATAACGGACGCATCAGGGACTGCATATGGAGCAGTTTTGTGTCAGGACCATGGAAAGGGGCTACAGCCAATAGCTTACCTTTCAAGACGACTAAAACCAGCTGAGACACGATATTCCGCTTACGAGCGAGAGCTGGGGGCTATAGCATATGCGCTTAGCCAATGGCGACATTATCTCGAAGGAGCGCCTGGGGAGGTTACGGTTATGACGAACCATCAGCCGTTAACCTACTTCATGACCCAAGCAACAATGTCGCGGACCCAAGCCCGATGGTGGAGGTCAGGGTTTTTTGATTCCATAGGTCCAACAATCGTCTATGTTCCTGGCAAAGCCAACGTTTTGGCTGATGCGTTATCCCGAAGCCTTCCTGATGCTAAGGATCAAATTCATGCTTTGTCGACCTGGGTGGTAGATGAAGCGGATGCATGGAAGACCGCTATTGCAGACGATCAGAAACTGCAAGCGGAAGTCAAGAAAATCCAAGAGGGTAAACCCACGAAACTTTCTCTAGAGGATGGCTGGTTGTATTATCAAGCAACTCCCACCTCAGACAAAGTATTAGTGGTACCGAATGGATACCGAGAAAAGGTGATGGGGGAATTCCATGATGTGCCGAGTGCCGGCCATGCAGGCGCGGCCCGCACCATGGATGTGCTGAAGCGATACTATTGGTGGAAAGGAGTTGGCAAGGATGTTCAAGCATATGTGCGGACATGTCCTGTCTGTCAGCGGACGAAAGCTGATACGACAAAGCAAAAAGGACTTTTGCAGCCACTCTCAATTCCGTCAGCAAAGTGGGAACAGATTACCACTGACCTCGTGACTGATTTACCAAAGTCACATGGGTTTACCGCCATTGCGGTATTTGTTGATCGGTTAACCAAGTACGTTCGCTTTGCACCGTGCACCAAGGAAATAACCGCCCCAGAATATGCGAAGTTGTTTGTGGACAAAATCTACAAACACTACGGCCTTCCCAAAGTGATCATCTCCGATCGTGACCCCAGATTCACAAGTTCCTTCTGGAGGTCGATGTTTTCACTATTGGGAACCCAACTCCGAATGAGCACCGCCTATCATCCACAAACGGATGGGCAGTCTGAAGTAACAATTCGGGTGTTGGAGGATTTCTTGCGGCCTTTTGTGGAACGGTACCCAGATCGTTGGGTAGAGTTTTTGGCGACAGCAGAATTCGCTGCCAATAACTCCCGCAATGTATCCACAGGCTATGCCCCAGCGCATTTGTTGTATGGGCAGCATATGGGCCAGATTACTGTGCATAGGAAGTTGACGGCAAAAGAGGAGTCCGAAATGGCAACCGAAATGGTCAAGAGGATGGACGAACAACTGCAGCAGGCAAAGCAGCAGTATGCAACCGCACAAGAGCGGATGTGTGTCCAGGCCAACAAAAAGCGACGAGAAGTGACGTTTAAAACGGGGGATGAAGTATTGGTGAAGAGTGCCTTCATACCATTGCACTCCCTACAAAAGATCCCACCTAAACTTCGTCGACGTTTTGTCGGACCATTCGTTGTGGACAAGGTCATATCCACAGTGGCCTACCGTCTCAAACTTCCACCCCATTGGACTATACATGCCACCTTCCATGTTTCCAAGCTGAAGGCATACAACCGCTTGTCGGAAGATGATAAGCGGGAGGTGGAACTTCCCGAAGGGGAATTGGTGGATGGCACCATCGAATACGAGGTGGAGCGTATTCTGCGGGACCGAGGAGCCTCCAACCGTAAGGAGTACTCGGTTTTGTGGAAGGGCTTTGATTTGATGGAAGCCACCTGGGAGCCAGAAGCCCACCTGGCCAATGCCAGCGACCTTTTGGCTGAGTACTTGAAGAACCGCACGCGCTTGCCGACTAAAGAAGAAGTCCGATCAGAACGGGCAAAGAGACGGACAAGGCGGCGGGGGTTAGCTCTCTAGATGACACAGATTGATGTGGGGATGGGAACGATGGTGAGAGGATGGTATCAGTTCACCCACAATCAAATACATCTGGAGGAGCAAGCTAATCAGTACACAGTCAAGGGGTTGAGGGTACTTACAAAGCGGGCTAGAATCTGACTGAGGCGACTCTCAATAGAGGAGGTCAGCCATCGGTGACAAGTGGGTGACTCTACCACTTGTATATATACCCACTTCTTCAACCCTCCGCACCATTTTTCACTTTCGAGCAACCCAGTAAACGGAGCCGAGTTCAGCAAAGAGCGAAGTGTGCGTGTGTGTGTTTGCGGAGAGACCGTCCAGCAGCTATGTCTTCCAAAGGCAACCGTGAAAGCAAGGATGAGCAAATCACGCGTTTGCGGATGGAACGAGACAAATATGGAAAGGAATTAGCGGAAGCTGTGGAAGTAAGCAACAAGGCGTTGACGGCAAACACAGCATTGCTCCAGCAATTGACGGAAGTAAACAAACTCGCTCAAGAAGGAGTAGGCCATCGAGATGAACTGGCCGACAAACTTGCCGAACAAGAAGCACTGATGAGGGAAGCGGCTCAAAAACATGCGGAAGAGCGGGCTAAAGAGGAGGCCGACTACCACCAGAAATTTCGGACATTCCAACAAGCAATCAGTGATGCCAAAGTGAATGCACGGGGATTAGCTTCTGAGTTGAAGGAAGCTCGGACAACAATCAAAACGCTGGAAGAGGAAAACCAGGCTGTCCGACAAGAGAAAATATGCATCACTTCGGAGTTGGGATCCGTGAAAAACAACCTCCAAACTGCGCTGAAGGATCAGTCCTTCTATATCAAAGAAAACAAGGAATTGCGGGAAGCTCAGACAAAACGCTTCCAAGCGCTGAAGCAGTTGGAGAAAGAGGTGGCGGCCCTCAAAGCGGAAAAAGCGGCGGACAAACGTGGTGAGCGCGTCGCGCTCGAGACCAAGATCATGATGACGGAGCTGCTAGCATCCAGAGCAGAGGCGGCCAGGCTTCGTCAAATCTTGGAAAAATTCCCACAAGATTTGGCGGCCATGGCAACTGGAGTCGTCCAAGGGAAGCTCCACACTCTGTCCGATCAAATGTCGCTGTTGCATAAGGGGAAATTTCAAGATGTTGTAGACCTCCACAAGATAAAAGAAATCACCCTGACGCATACAAGCTTGCCGCCCGCGAATGAACTGAAGCATGTCCGAGACTGGGATGGGAGACTCACAAGGGAGGCCACAAAGATTGCAAGAATGATGGGCCAACCACCATCGCAGCCGACAAACGAGGACGACAGCAGCGATGACGACAGTGATTCCTCGGAAGATGAACAACACCAAAAAGAAAAGGAAGCTGCGGAGGCAGCCAAGGCAGCGGCCGACATTCTGAAGGCCGACAAATTGAAGTCCGACAAAGCTAAGGCCGACAAAGCTAAGTCCGACAAAGCTGCAGCCGACAAGTTGAAATCCGACAAAGCTGCAGCCGACAAAGCAGCAGCCGCCAAAGCTAAGACGGACACGATCAAGCCCAAGCCCAAGCCAATCAAGACGACAACACCGACCCGCAAGAGAATGCGTCCATCAAAGATTGCAAAGGAGCTGGAGGAGACACTGCTCAAACGTCACAAGGCAAATGGTGATCCTCGGTTGTTGGGCCGCACATGTTATCATTGTGCAGGACGACAACTGCATGTAGGAATTCCTGCAGATTGTCAGTCCCACTTTGTGTGCCCCAAACATTGGACCAGACACCAAGTGACGGAAAGAATGATCCAGCGATGGAAGGACGACAAGTCTGTGGTTCCGCTTAACATGACTGTGACGGAACTGCATCTCGGCAAGCGAATGCCGGACTTCCTTCCCCTTGCACCACCACCACCAGCCGACGCCATCGACAATTTGGTTGTTCCATGCCAAATTTGTAATATCCGCAAATGTGGATTTCCGTCCGGCTCGAGCACAAAGGCTCTCCGGTCGACGATGACGACAATCCTTCATGAGATGTGGGATCCAGAGCAGGACATTGATTCAGACATTGACTCTGATGTTGCTGGTGGCGGCGGTACTGTTGGACCAAGCCAAGCCGACTAGAGACTGACCAAGCAAGAGACAGTGGTTTCGGGAGTTGGTAGTGGGCTGAGTGTTAGTTGGACTTTTATTCTTTTTTCTGTTGATTGACTTTTGGGGTTTTCTTTTTCGTGTGTTCACGCACAAGGGTGAGGGCACCCTTTGGGGGGGGGGGGGGGAGTAGTTGATACGAACGTTTGAATTGTAGTACAGTCGTGGTACGGGTATTCGGGTTCTAGGGTGATAAGTTCAGAGAGAACTTGTAAAACTTAATTATCTCTGAGTGTCGAGTTTCACCCCTGTTCACTCGTTTCTCAAACTCAAGTGTGCACACAACCTCCCAGTGAAAGCCTAGCTAAACAGGGCCTAACAAACGTACTTCAGTGATGTTTGTAGGACGTGGCCACTTCTTAAGCTTCGCCACCTTGTCGTCCATAGGCATAACGCCGGCCGCTGATATCCAATGTCCGAGATATTCTACTCCTGTCCGCGCCAGCTCGCACTTCGGCAGTTTGCAGTATAGCTTCTGCTCCCGAAGTTTCGCCAGAACCGCCTCCACATGACGGGCATGGTCTTTAGCTGTCCGCGAAAATACCAAGATGTCATCGAGGAAAACAACGACGAAGTCGTCCAGGTGCTCCCGCAAGATGTCGTTGAGCATCGACATGAAGTATCCTGGGGCTCCCGTTAGCCCGAACGGTACCACTAAAAACTCATAGTGGCCGTATCTGCTTCTGAACGCGCTCTTGTGCACGTCCGCCGGGTCTAGACGCTGCTGCCAATATCCTGTTCGCAAGTCGATCTTGGTGAAGTAACGACTTCCCCCAAGTCGGTCGAACAATTCCTCAGTCCGCGGCAGAGGATACCTGGTTTTGACCGTGTGGCGGTTCAAAACGCGGTAATCAATGCACATTCGCATTGTTCCCTCCTTCTTGGGCACGAACAATATCGGTGCTCCGTATGGGGAATGCGATGGCCGGATAAACCCCTTCTCGAGTAGGAAATCGATTTGGGTCTTCATCTCGTCCAACTCTGCGGGACTGTACTTGTACAACGGCCGCCAAGCAGGCTTTGTCCCTGGTTCCAAATCGATCCTCATATCGTATTTGGGCCGCAAAGGCGCTATTCCAGGTAAATCTGCCGGAAACATGTCAGCATTCCTCTTAAACGCGTCTCTGATAACCTTCTCAGGTATCTTCTTGAGAGCGTCCCCAAACCGTGGATCCACTTCCTTCGGTAGTTCGGTTGGTTCCTCCAAAGGTTTGTCGGCCTCTGGAAATGCTGATACTTTGCCCGTTGTAGGATGTATTAACAGTAACTCCAACTTCCTCTTCCCATCTGTTTCTGTCGGATTCCTTCGCGCTTGTCTCACGAGAACAAGACACGAACGCTTTCTCCTTTGTCTGAGCGCTTTAGCTGCTGCTTTAGCGGTCATGAACTCTCCTTTTAACGGTTTCTCCTCAGATATAGTCGGCACCACTCCTGGCGGGATACCCTTTACAAGAGCATCTGGTTGGTTCCGCCTAGAGATGTGCATTTCGTGTTCCCTCCAATCTATCTGTGGGTTGACTCTTGCTAGCCATGGTTTCCCCAAGATGATTGAATGACTTGTCTTCGGTAACACGTACAAAGTTGTGGTGGACGTTGTGGGGCCAATCCGCACTACTGTTCGGACTTGATGCTTAACCTCCACTTTTGTTCCATCCGCTAGTGAGACTTCGGTGGGGGATTCCACCTTCTCCAACTTGCGGTCCAACAACTTGACCACATCTTCCGCAATGAAATCGCCCGATGCGCCACTGTCGATAAGCGCCGTCACCGGGTGATTGGCGATTTTCACTTCGACCCGGAACAAGGTACCAATAGCGTCAGCTTCGCTAATAGAGGTAACCAATGTCCTCCTTCCAGGTTCAGAAGTACTAGAAGTTTGTTTGGTGGAACGAACTTGGCCTGTAGGACGGGCAACTGCGGAGAGCGCCGACTGTTCCAGAGGAAGTGTCTGGCAGCCAGTGCTACTTGATAACATCCGCAGTGGTTGTTTTGTGTCACAACTTCGGCTCTCAATAGCCAAACTCCGCCGCCAAGGTTTAATCCCAGAGCGGTTTGCTTTGTTGGCCGGAGGGTTCGCGCTCTCTCTCGTGGGGGCTTGCGTCTTCCCTCTCCACTCTTGCCAAACTGTAGGATGTTGTCCACCTCCCCTTACCGGACTTTGGTCCTGCCGGTTTCCGCCAAACCATCCAGATTCGGTCATGTTCAGGTTGCCAATGTGCCTACTGAGCGATACCCCCGGGGTATCATGCACGTTGGAACAATCCGCTTGACGTCCTCTAGAGAATCCTTCCATAGCCGCTAATAACTTGTTTATCACACTTGCACGTTTTCTTCCTTGTCCACCCCGGACACCCCTTCTAACCCGCTTCTTCCTTTTATCCCCTTGTGGTACTGCATGGTTCAGTCTCGCCGCCGATCCCCTCTTGTGGGCTTGCTTCAGTCGGCGATTTTTCCGCCTGCCAGGTCGTTTTACCTCTCCGGCAGCCCGATCGGAGGAGGCTAGTTTCCCTGTTTCTGTCTGCAATTGGCCGCTGTATGACCAGTCTTATTGCAAACGGTACAGGTGCCAAGGGACATTTGTGTTCCCTGTTGGCTTTGTCGGCCACCTCCTCTTCGGTTCCCTCTTGACTGACCTCTTCCGCCCTGAACACTTGCTTGTGATCCAGCGCCAGTACCTCCAGCAACTGAGGTGTATCCATATCCGCTTCCGCCGCCGGTTGTTGACCCTTGCGGTGCGGATTGTGTTTGTCTGCCACCTCTTCCGGAACGACCTCCTCTTTGTCCGCCTCGTCGTCCGCCCCTTTGGGTTTGTTGCTGGAACGGGTTATAACGGCCCGTCATCTGGGACAGCGTTCCCCCAATGTTCTGAATCATTTGGAGGGCGCCCTCGTAATCTCCGTCTAGCTCTGCCCGCAATCGAAGATCATACTGCAATTGAGTTGGCAACGAGGCTTCAAATATTCTGTAGGCCTCCTGGTCGCTCAACTCCCGACACCGCGAACGGTATAGTCGGAATTTCTGACAGTAGTCCACAATGTTCATGCTGCCAGCAAGCTTTAGACGTCCGAGCTCGTCCCGATTGTGCCGCTCCCGGTTAATAGGCTCAAAACGCGAAACGAATTGTTCCACAAATTCGTCCCACGACAGCGCCGACAAATATCTTCTTTGCATGGGCGTTGAAGTTACCCAAGCCGCCGCTGCGCCTCCGAGTAGGGTCAATGCTATTGGGACACGCTCCGGATCGTGGACGTTCAATGCATCAAAGTGAGTGGTGAGTCCCTCTATCCATTCCGAGGGTAACTCCCGGTTCTTATTTTCTGGATAGAACCGTTCTGGTGCGGGCAACCTTAGTGGGGCTGTTAGTCTTTTAGCGCTATACGAGGTAGTTTGGGATAGAGCCGAGGGTGGCTGACGCATGTGGGTTCACGAGTAAGACAGATTAGACCCAGAGTTTGGGGCATGCGTCAGCGTACTACACTTAGGGGTACTTAAGAGGCCCACTCGTTGTTTTGACATCATATAGTTACTTTGTAAGAACTCGGGATTCGTGGGATTGGTGTGTTCCCGCTTGTGTGTGTGTTTGTGTGTGTGTGTGTCTAAGTGTTTGCCTGACGCAATCACTTATCCAACCAAGTGCTCTAGTAGCGTTCACAACCGCGCTAGCTAGAGAGTTGTCTAAACCAACAAACCCCACAAGTATACTTGCGTTAGCCAGCAAGTTATCACGAATCCAACCAACACAGCCGACCACTATTGCGTCACCCACAAGCTTCACTATCAATTGGTTTCGGAGCGAGGCAAGAACTTTAAGTTCTTGAGATCGAAACTTGTGAACGTGGCGCAACAAACGTTTTTGTTTGTTTGTTTGGTAGAGAGAAACTCCAACCGTGGTTGTTGAGTACTCCCAAATAGTGGCTGAGAGACCATGGCTGACCGTGAACACGCATTGGCAGTGCGCGAGCCTCAAGTTGAAGAGCCAGGGATTGAACCTGAGTTCGATGAGGAATTGCCTGACGCACCCAATGTTGTGTACCAACAAATAAACGTCCAGAACATCCACAATGTCCAGCAAGCAGCTGTCGACATAGACATGGGAGCTGATGCGGAAGCCTTAAGAGAGGATGTGGATGCGGTCCATGACCGTGTGGACGATTTAGCCCACGGGCTAAGGGGTCACCTGCAGCAAGTTGACCAGACACTGGGGCAGAGGCTAGCCCATACTGAGGCCTCTGTGTCGAACCAACTGGCTGGCGCATCAGAGGTGATCGGGCAGGCGCTGGAAACACAGCACCAGCATGCGCGACAGGTTGAGGCCACACAGCATGCGGTGGTGTCGCAACAGGAGAAGCTGGATTCAGTAGCGGCTCAACATAGTCGATACGAGCAGAGGCTATTACGCCAAGATATCGACCATAGAAAAGAAAGAGCCGAGATCAAAGCTTCTGTGGACGCAAAAACGAGGAGAATGGATGCCGCAGACATTCTAGCGGACTCTCGTTTTGCTGACCTAAAAGAAGCAACTGAAGCATCAGCACTTCAGTTAAAACAACTCTCCGAGTTATCCCTTGTTCAAGGGCGGAGAATTGAAGGCTTATTAGGAACTGTTGCGGATTCCAACGAAAAAGTCGAACGGACTCTAGAATTGTTTCGGGAGTCCTTGCATAAACAAGGTGCTGAGGTGAAGCGTTTGCAGAGCTCAAGAGTAGCAATTCAAAAAGATTTGATTGCCTTGGAGAAAAAGGCATCCAAGACCTGGGATCAGCAGCAAGATGCAGCTGATGTGGTTGCCTTAAGATTATCTGGCCTGGAACGAAGCATGGAGGATGTGAGTGGCGGAAGTCAGAGTGCCCAAAGTGGAAGTGATGCTCGAGCAGTATCACCAGAGCGAGAAGAATCAACTTCCCCTGAGCCTGAGGACTCAGCCTTTGGGATGCCGCTGCCGAAGAAATCAGTAAAGCAGTTGGCTGCATCATGGCCGCCACTAGACCAGAGCTTCGCGGTAGGAATGGTTGGGGCAGGAACCTCAACAATACCGGCTCCTCCAGCAGTACAGGCCGAGGAGGGTGAAATTGTTGCTGCAGAAGCACCACCATGCACTGCAGTGGACAGCGCACCAGACGCTGATTTCACATTCCCTCAGTTGATACCTCCAAGTACAAGAGCTCAGCCTGGTATACGCATCTCAGAACCCGACTCTGCCGATGGATCACGTAGACCCACACGAACTAACCCAAGAGTTCTCTCCTCAGCAGAAGTATTATATCAAATTGACCTTGAGCGTGCTAAGGCACAGGTCAGAGAAGAGAAAGGAAAAGAACCCATGCAGATCCCCACACGTACTGGAAGATTGGGACTTGGGTTAAGTGCTTTGGGAGCAAGGGTAGAAAATAATCCCTTTGCTGCACTTGGTTCATATGAGTCTACTGGTGGACCCAGTCGAGTTCCTCGCATGCGAGGTAACTTTGGAGACCCTGGTGATGACGACCCAGATGATGATGGCGGTGATGATTACCGCGACAGACGAAACCGCCCACCTTCCCGCATTCCAGGTGCGCCTGATGGCGGTGGAGGTGGTGGCGGCGGTGGAGATGGTGGAGGCGGTGGACCTCCCGGTGGACCTCCTGGTGGAGGTGGAGGTGGCGCTGGACCAGCAGGCCCAGGACCTCCTAGGCAAGGACAGTGGTTGCCTAGCACCGTCAAGTTGCAAATGCCTCGCGCATTTAACGGAAGTGGAGAACCAAAAGCCCGTAAATGGCAAGTGCTCATGACGCGGTACTTGAGGACCTGCGGAGTGCATGAAGCACAGTGGCAATCGATTGTGGCCACTAACCTTTATGGGGCTGCCTCGGATTGGTTAACGATGCAAGAGTTAAAAATTCACCGAGGTGAAAGACCACCCTTCCGTGACTGGATGGACTTCATGGATGGCTTAGCTACAGCTTTCGAATTCTCTAGTGATCGAGATGAAGCGTGGCGTGACCTCCACAAACTCAAGCAGACTGGAACCGTGAAACAGTTTGTAAAAGAGTTTCAGCGGTTAGTCTTGAGGATTCCAGACCTCGAAGAGGATCACCAGTATTTGCTCTTCGTGGATGGACTTAAGAGTGAAGTTCAGAAGTTAGTCGCTGCAACGGTACCTCGAGATGTCGAGGCTGCCATCATATCCGCCGAACGATTGGAAGCCCTTGGAGTTGGAACACAAGGCCAAGGAGGGCAAACCAATCAGAAAAAGAAAGGAGTCTGGCGTGGTGGAAGAAAGAAGAAAGGCCAGAATCAGGGTCAGCAGCAGCAGAACCCTACACCACCAGCCCAAGCACCACCACAAGCTGCCGCAGGAGTGCAACAGCAGCAGCAACAGCAACAAGGACGAGGAGGAGGACGTGGTGGTGGTGGACGTGGACGCGGTGGTGGTAACCGTGGAAGAGGACAAGCCAATCAGGGAAGACAGAACCCCCAGGGGGGAGGGGGATATAATTGTTATCTTTGTGGAAAGAAGGGTCACCCTGTGAGGCAATGTCCTAGATTGGAGGAGGTGAAAAACCTCCCCGATGTAAAAAAAATGTTAAACTGACCGCCAGGCAGGAAACTGCTTCGTCTGAGCCTGGCCGACGCAAACGTCGTAAGCGAAACAGAGTTCGTAGGCGGCGTAGGAAGCATAGATCAAAAGTAGGTGCCTCGAAAAAGGTTTGTACTCACAGCGGAAAACCTGGGGCGCGGACTAGTACACCGCGTGAAGAGAGAACAGAGACACTCTCCACATCTACCCAATCGGCACATGACAACTGCGATTGGAAAAAGGAACAGAAGGAAAGCACACCGGATGAGATGGACGCGCCTCATGCGTCATCTACATCTCTTCCCTCTGTTAGTGAATCTGTGGGCTCATTGGAGTCGCAGAGTAGTCTACAGGAGTCCCTGCCTGCAGACGTAGACGATAGTGGGTCAGAAACAACCCAGCGGTCTACCACAGAGCGAGTTAATGTGTCAGAAGTTCGATCAACTTCGTCAACCAAGGGTGACACATGCCCTCTGTTAAAAATTCAAGAAGTGCCTGTGAGAGGGTACGAAGTAAAAGCACGGATCAAGACCACGGACCTTTATGCATTCATTGATTGTGGAAGTACCGCAAACTATATCAATGATAAGGTAGCGCGTGATCTCGGGTTGTCGATTACACCAAGCTCAAAGAGAGCAATGTTGGCAAACGGAGATATTAAAGAACTGGCTGGCAGCTGTAACAACCTCCGAGTAAAGATAGGAGGGCTGAAGTGCAAAATGAAAGCGGATCTGTTCCCAGACCTTGGTTATGACCTAATATTGGGCATGCCTTGGTTGCAGAAAGAAAACCCCCGCATAGACTTTCAGCAGAATGAGATTTCAGTTTGCAAAAACAGCCAAGTGTTTCATCTTCCGTTGCGTCATCCAACCCAAGAGAGTATTGAACCTGAACGAAAAGTACAGTCGATACTGCAAGAAGTGCCAGTGACTGAGTGTTCAGCTAAACGAATGATGCGTCATCTCAAAACAGAGACAGCATTCATGGTTGTAGTGCAAGAGTCTGAAGAGAAAGCTTTAGGCCAACATGAATTGCCTGACGCTATAGAGCGAACACAGCCATTCAACACTGAGGATGAGATTGGCAAACTTATTCGTTCAGACACCCCTGCCGAAATTAAAAAGGTGGTAGAAACACACCGTGGTGTGTTCCCTCGTGATTTACCCCCAGGGATCCCTCCGAAGAGAAAAGGTCATGAGTTTAAGATAGACCTGGAGGATCCAACACCTATCCATCGTCCAATATACAAGCTTTCACCAGCAGAGCTGGATGAAGTGAAAGCACAAGTGGACTACCTTCTGGAACAGAAGAAAATCAAACCATCCGAGTCCCCTTGGGGCGCGCCAATCCTATTTGTACCGAAAAAGGATGGAGGCTTAAGGATGTGTGTGGATTACAGGTGGATCAATAAGGTAACGGTGAAAAACCGATATCCTTTACCCCTGCCAGAAGAATTGATGGATAGAGTGTTCAAAGCCAAAGTGTTCTCAAAGTTAGATCTGCGATCAGGCTACTGGCAATTTCCAGTAAGGCCATCTGATACAGATAAAACAGCGTTCCGCACGAGATACGGTCACTTTGAGTTTTTGGTAGCGCCTTTTGGGCTAACCAATTGCCCAGCGCAATTCCAAACTCTAGTGCAAGACCTACTCACAGAGTTTTTAGATGATTTTGTTGTTGTCTTTATCGATGACATACTCATCTTCTCTGAAAACATGGAACAGCATGCCGAACACTTAGAGAAAGTCCTGTCGCGACTAGCAGAATATCAGCTTTTTGCTAAGGCAAGTAAAAGTGAGCTGGCTGTCGCAACAGTAGACTATCTTGGCTACCGCATTAGCGGAAGTGGGTTAGAACCACAGGAACAAAAAGTGAAGGCAGTGAAGGAGTGGAAGGAACTACAGAATGTTAGTGATGTACGTAGTTTCCTTGGAATGGTTTCATACTACAGGAAATTCATTCCCCAGTTTGCACATGTTGCTGGTCCACTCCATGACTTAGTGAAAAAAGACCATCCCTGGAGATGGGGACAGGTTGAGCGTGGCGCATTCAATGAACTGAAAAAGCGTTTAAGTCAAGCTCCCGTCCTTATTTTTCCAGATGCGTCACTGCCTTACACTGTGATCACTGATGCGTCGAATGAGGCCATCGGTGCCGTGTTAACACAGGATCACGGAGAGGGGCTACAGCCAATAGCTTACCTCTCACGTAGATTCAAGCCTGCCGAGCTTAACTATGCACCATACGACAAAGAGTTGTGTGCAATATGTTATGCGATGGTGCAGTGGAGACATTATCTAGAAGGTTGTGCGGGTGGAGTAACAGTGTTCACTGACCACCAACCTCTGACGCATATTCTGTCGCAGAGGAACCTTTCTAGAACCCAAGCAAGATGGCTTGAGGCGGGGTACCTGACTTCGATCAACCCCAAGATCTCCTATATCAAAGGCAAGGCTAATGTGTTAGCAGATGCTCTCTCCCGCAGTGTTCCTAAGCCCGTGGAAACTGCGATGAACATTTCCACTTGGCAAGTGCATCAAGCAAGCCAAGACGAGTGGAAACAAGCCCTCCAAGCTGATAACTCCTTGGTGAAGATATTGCGGAAGCTTGAGAGTGGCGAGGAAGTTGAGGGATATTTCCTCAGAGAGGGAATACTCTGGACGGTCCCAAAGAGAGGATTAGTCGAGAAAGTGGTGGTTCCTAAAGGCCAGCGCAATAAGATTATGAAGGAGTGCCATGAGACACCTTCAGCAGGCCATACAGGACCAGCGCGAACAGGAGAAATCCTAGCGCGGCGATATTGGTGGAAGGGGTGGATGAATGAGTTGAAGGCATTTGTGCGCGAATGCCCTGTGTGCCAACAAATAAAGGCTGACACACAGAAGCCTATGGGCTTACTTCAACCCCTGCCAATACCTGAGCGGAAGTGGGAGCAAATTACCACTGACTTGGTGACAGATCTACCAGCATCCAATGGGTTTACTGCTGTAGCTGTCTTTGTCGATAGACTTACCAAGTTTGTGCATTTCGCCCCATGTACTAAAGAGATTACCGCTGCAGGATACGCCCAACTTTTTATCGAACATGTTTACCGCAACCATGGCCTACCTAAAGTGATTGTGTCTGATAGAGACCCTCGCTTTACCAGCAAGTTCTGGCAGACGCTTTTTAAAGCTCTGGGTACAGAGATTCGTATGAGTACAGCTTACCACCCTCAAACGGATGGGCAGAGTGAGGTTACCATACGTACTCTGGAAAATTTCCTGAGGCCATATGCTGAGAGGTATCCCCATAAGTGGGTTGAGTATTTACCTACAGCAGAGTTTGCAGCAAACAATGCAGTGAATGCGAGTACAGGGTTCGCACCTGCATACTTGATGTATGGGTACCATCCAGAAACACCAAACATTGGTGGGACGGCAACGCAATTTCAAGTGGAAGCAGTTAAGACTATGGTAGCACGGATGGCACAGGACTTAGATACCGCAAAAGCATATTACTCTCGAGCACAACACAGAATGTGTGTGAGTGCAAACAAGAAGAGAAAAGATATTGCTTTTGAGAAAGGGGATAAAGTCCTGATAAAAAGTCGTTTTATTCCGTTGGCTGCTTTGAACAAAGTGAGTCCAAAACTGCGCCGTCGATTTGTGGGTCCCTTTGAAATTGTGGAGAAAATATCAAAGGTGGCTTACAGAGTTCAACTTCCGGAAACATGGCTCATACACCCAGTGTTTCATGTTTCTAAGTTCAAGCGTTATCACGCCTCGAGTGATAACAGCAGGCAAATACAACCTCCAGAAGGAGAGTTGATTGGTAGCGAAGTAGAGTATGAGGTCGAAAATATCCTAAGGGCTAGAGGTAAACGCAATCGTGAATACCTAGTGCTGTGGAAAGGATACGATCTACTTGACGCTACTTGGGAACCTGAAGCTAATCTGGTTAACGCACCAGATATACTTCGCGCATTTAAAGAGAAAGAAAGAAAAGAGTTGCAGAAAGGAAGAGAATAGGGAAACAGAGTGTTTGATGGCTAAGGTGGAACTCCTTATAGCAAGGGGGCGCGAAAAAGGATACCTTAGAAAAACTCTGTCGACTTCCAAACCAACTCTTTAACTTTAATGCGTTAAGGTGCCTAAGTTATTTGGCTGGCGCAGTAAGTGTAGCTTCAGTAGTACTTTAGAAACCGGGCAAACGATGTCACATTCGAGATAGTGTGGTTGTTCCGAGAAAACCCCTATCAAGTGACGTGTTGAGGTGGTCTTGACGAGACTCCAACCGAGCGAAACGTTGGTGTCTCACCCCAATAACTCAACGAGGAAAGTGTACGAGTCACCCAGCCTTATAAGCGCAGCCCTCGAACCATTTTGCCCTAGTGTTTGTGTGAACGGAGCGAGCTCCTGAGTGAAAAAGAGTCTAAAGACGCACAAACCGTTGTTTATATCTTTCTTTCCGACAAACATAATGGCTGCCGATACACCCGCCGCAATTATTGCGAGATTGGAAGCGGAGGTAGCTCAAAAAGAAGAGGAGCTGCAGCACTTTACGTCGACCGCAGAGGAAGTGCTGCAGAACAATGAGGCCTTAACCCGGCAGCTCTCAGAGTTGAGTGACCGGACGAAAGCAGCTGAGGCTGCGAAGGAGGCAGCGGAGAAAGCCAAGGAAAAGGCGGAGGCGGAAAAGAAAGAAGCGGAGGACAAGACCAAGGTCTTGGAAGAAAAATTGGAAGCCATGAAGCTGAAAAAGCAAAGGTTCCAATCTCACATGATGGCTAACCATCGTGAGAACGACCTCCGTAAACAAGCTCTCGGGGGAATGGTGGATCGATTTACCGCGGTAGAGGAAACGCTGCAGCGAGCTGTAGCAACCGCGTGGAGTGCAGCAGCCAACAACCTTAAGAAGGAATTGGCAGAACAAGAGCTGCAGATCGATTTGCTGGGAGAGTCCCTCAGAGACGGCTCTGAAAAACTTCAAGTGCAGAGCGAAACAACGGACAAGATGCTGCGTTTGAACCCGGCGGTACCAGCACCACGGGTACGCGAAGAACTGGATCGCCAAGTCCAAGTTCTGTTGTCAAACGCAACACTTGATCTGGAACCGTCCAAGGACGATGATGCGGGAGGCTCAAGCAAGGGCAAGGGGAAAGGGAAAAACAAACGCCCAAGCTCGCCGTGTAGGGATGAAGATCCACACGGAAAGAGAAGGCGAGAGGACGGTGACGATGAAGGTGGTGAGCCACCGAGGGATCGTATGCCTGGAGATGCAGCAAGAGCCAACTTGTTACTCAAGTTAAAGGCTGCCGCATTAAAGACTCCAGCACCCTCACAACCAGCACCAACAGTTCAGACTCCCGGAGATGAGGCTACCGCAATAGCACCGGGGGAGGACTTATTCGACATGAGAGAGGAGGAGCTTAGGAGCCACCTGGCTTGGCCCTTCATCATTCCTTATTTCCCCGTCCTCCAGTTCAGAACTAGGACCTTCGAGCCTAGGAGGTGGACTGCCGAAGTCAATTTCTTCGTGAAAATCCAAGTCCAAAAGCTCCTCCTCTCTCATGTCGAATAAGTCCTCCCCCGGTGCTATTGCGGTAGCCTCATCTCCGGGAGTCTGAACTGTTGGCGCTGGTTGTGAGGGTGCTGGAGTCTTTAATGCGGCAGCCTTTAACTTGAGTAACAAGTTGGCTCTTGCTGCATCTCCAGGCATACGATCCCTCGGTGGCTCACCACCTTCATCGTCACCGTCCTCTCGCCTTCTCTTTCCGTGTGGATCTTCATCCCTACACGGCGAGCTTGGGCGTTTGTTTTTCCCTTTCCCCTTGCCCTTGCTTGAGCCTCCCGCATCATCGTCCTTGGACGGTTCCAGATCAAGTGTTGCGTTTGACAACAGAACTTGGACTTGGCGATCCAGTTCTTCGCGTACCCGTGGTGCTGGTACCGGCGGGTTCAAACGCAGCATCTTGTCCGTTGTTTCGCTCTGCACTTGAAGTTTTTCAGAGCCGTCTCTGAGGGACTCTCCCAGCAAATCGATCTGCAGCTCTTGTTCTGCCAATTCCTTCTTAAGGTTGTTGGCTGCTGCACTCCACGCGGTTGCTACAGCTCGCTGCAGCGTTTCCTCTACCGCGGTAAATCGATCCACCATTCCCCCGAGAGCTTGTTTACGGAGGTCATTCTCACGATGGTTAGCCATCATGTGAGATTGGAACCTTTGCTTTTTCAGCTTCATGGCTTCCAATTTTTCTTCCAAGACCTTGGTCTTGTCCTCCGCTTCTTTCTTTTCCGCCTCCGCCTTATCCTTGGCTTTCTCCGCTGCCTCCTTCGCAGCCTCAGCTGCTTTCGTCCGGCCACTCAACTCTGAGAGCTGCCGGGTTAAGGCCTCATTGTTCTGCAGCACTTCCTCTGCGGTCGACGTAAAGTGCTGCAGCTCCTCTTCTTTTTTAGCTACCTCCGCTTCCAATCTCGCAATAATTGCGGCGGGTGTATCGGCAGCCATTATGTTTGTCGGAAAGAAAGATATAACAACGGTTTGTGCGTCTTTAGACTCTTTTTCACGCAGGAGCTCGCTCCGTTTACACAAACACTAGGGCAAAATGGTTCGAGGGCTGCGCTTATAAGGCTGGGTGACTCGTACACTTTCCTCGTTGGGTTATTGGGGTGAGACACCAACGTTTTGCTCGGTTGGAGTCTCGTCAAGACCACCTCAACACGTCACTTGATAGGGGTTTTCTCGGAACAACCACACTATCTCGAATGTGACATCGTTTGCCCGGTTTCTAAAGTACTACTGAAGCTACACTTACTGCGCCAGCCAAATAACTTAGGCACCTAACGCATTAAAGTTAAAGAGTTGGTTTGGAAGTCGACAGAGTTTTTCTAAGGTATCCTTTTTCGCGCCCCCTTGCTATAAGGAGTTCCACCTTAGCCATCAAACACTCTGCTTCCCTATTCTCTTCCTTTCTGCAACTCTTTTCTTTCTTTCTCTTTAAATGCGCGAAGTATATCTGGTGCGTTAACCAGATTAGCTTCAGGTTCCCAAGTAGCGTCAAGTAGATCGTATCCTTTCCACAGCACTAGGTATTCACGATTGCGTTTACCTCTAGCCCTTAGGATATTTTCGACCTCATACTCTACTTCGCTACCAATCAACTCTCCTTCTGGAGGTTGTATCTGCCTGCTGTTATCACTCGAGGCGTGATAACGCTTGAACTTAGAAACATGAAACACTGGGTGAATGAGCCATGTTTCCGGAAGTTGAACTCTGTAAGCCACCTTTGATATTTTCTCCACAATTTCAAAGGGACCCACAAATCGACGGCGCAGTTTGGGACTCACTTTGTTCAAAGCAGCCAACGGAATAAAACGGCTTTTTATCAGGACTTTATCCCCTTTCTCAAAAGCAATATCTTTCCTCTTCTTGTTTGCACTCACACACATTCTGTGTTGTGCTCTAGAGTAATATGCTTTTGCGGTATCTAAGTCCTGTGCCATCCGTGCTACCATAGTCTTAACTGCTTCCACTTGAAATTGCGTTACCGTCCCACCAATGTTTGGTGTTTCTGGATGGTACCCATACATCAAGTATGCAGGTGCGAACCCTGTACTCGCATTCACTGCATTGTTTGCTGCAAACTCTGCTGTAGGTAAATACTCAACCCACTTATGGGGATACCTCTCAGCATATGGCCTTAGAAAATTTTCCAGAGTACGTATGGTAACCTCACTCTGCCCATCCGTCTGAGGGTGGTAAGCTGTACTCATACGAATCTCTGTACCCAGAGCTTTAAAAAGCGTCTGCCAGAACTTGCTGGTAAAGCGAGGGTCTCTATCAGACACAATCACTTTAGGTAGGCCATGGTTGCGGTAAACATGTTCGATAAAAAGTTGGGCGTATCCTGCAGCGGTAATCTCTTTAGTACATGGGGCGAAATGCACAAACTTGGTAAGTCTATCGACAAAGACAGCTACAGCACTAAACCCATTGGATGCTGGTAGATCTGTCACCAAGTCAGTGGTAATCTGCTCCCACTTCCGCTCAGGTATTGGCAGGGGTTGAAGTAAGCCCATAGGCTTCTGTGTGTCAGCCTTTATTTGTTGGCACACAGGGCATTCGCGCACAAATGCCTTCAACTCATTCATCCACCCCTTCCACCAATATCGCCGCGCTAGGATTTCTCCTGTTCGCGCTGGTCCTGTATGGCCTGCTGAAGGTGTCTCATGGCACTCCTTCATGATCTTATTGCGCTGGCCTTTAGGAACCACCACTTTCTCGACTAATCCTCTCTTTGGGACCGTCCAGAGTATTCCCTCTCTGAGGAAATATCCCTCAACTTCCTCGCCACTCTCAAGCTTCCGCAATATCTTCACCAAGGAGTTATCAGCTTGGAGGGCTTGTTTCCACTCGTCTTGGCTTGCTTGATGCACTTGCCAAGTGGAAATGTTCATCGCAGTTTCCACGGGCTTAGGAACACTGCGGGAGAGAGCATCTGCTAACACATTAGCCTTGCCTTTGATATAGGAGATCTTGGGGTTGATCGAAGTCAGGTACCCCGCCTCAAGCCATCTTGCTTGGGTTCTAGAAAGGTTCCTCTGCGACAGAATATGCGTCAGAGGTTGGTGGTCAGTGAACACTGTTACTCCACCCGCACAACCTTCTAGATAATGTCTCCACTGCACCATCGCATAACATATTGCACACAACTCTTTGTCGTATGGTGCATAGTTAAGCTCGGCAGGCTTGAATCTACGTGAGAGGTAAGCTATTGGCTGTAGCCCCTCTCCGTGATCCTGTGTTAACACGGCACCGATGGCCTCATTCGACGCATCAGTGATCACAGTGTAAGGCAGTGACGCATCTGGAAAAATAAGGACGGGAGCTTGACTTAAACGCTTTTTCAGTTCATTGAATGCGCCACGCTCAACCTGTCCCCATCTCCAGGGATGGTCTTTTTTCACTAAGTCATGGAGTGGTCCAGCAACATGTGCAAACTGGGGAATGAATTTCCTGTAGTATGAAACCATTCCAAGGAAACTACGTACATCGCTAACACTCTGTAGTTCCTTCCACTCCTTCACTGCCTTCACTTTTTGTTCCTGTGGTTCTAACCCACTTCCGCTAATGCGGTAGCCAAGATAGTCTACTGTTGCGACAGCCAGCTCACTTTTACTTGCCTTAGCAAAAAGCTGATATTCTGCTAGTCGCGACAGGACTTTCTCTAAGTGTTCGGCATGCTGTTCCATATTTTCAGAGAAGATGAGTATGTCATCGATAAAGACAACAACAAAATCATCTAAAAACTCTGCGAGTAGGTCTTGCACTAGAGTTTGGAATTGCGCTGGGCAATTGGTTAGCCCAAAAGGCGCTACCAAAAACTCAAAGTGACCGTATCTCGTGCGGAACGCTGTTTTATCTGTATCAGATGGCCTTACTGGAAATTGCCAATAGCCTGATCGCAGATCTAACTTTGAGAACACTTTGGCTTTGAACACTCTATCCATCAATTCTTGTGGCAGGGGTAAAGGATATCGGTTTTTCACCGTCACCTTATTAATCCACCTGTAATCCACACACATCCTTAAGCCTCCATCCTTTTTTGGTACAAACAGGATTGGCGCGCCCCAAGGGGACTCGGATGGTTTGATTTTCTTCTGTTCCAGAAGGTAGTCCACTTGTGCTTTCACTTCATCCAGCTCTGCTGGTGAAAGCTTGTATATTGGACGATGGATAGGTGTTGGATCCTCCAGGTCTATCTTAAATTCATGACCTTTTCTCTTCGGAGGGATCCCTGGGGGTAAATCACGAGGGAACACACCACGGTGTGTTTCTACCACCTTTTTAATTTCGGCAGGGGTGTCTGAACGAATAAGTTTACCAATCTCATCCTCAGTGTTGAATGGCTGTGTTCGCTCTATTGCGTCAGGCAATTCATGTTGGCCTAAAGCTTTCTCTTCAGATTCTTGCACTACAACCATGAATGCTGTCTCTGTTTTGAGATGACGCATCATTCGTTTAGCTGAACACTCAGTCACTGGCACTTCTTGCAGTATCGACTGTACTTTTCGTTCAGGTTCAATACTCTCTTGGGTTGGATGACGCAACGGGAGATGAAACACTTGGCTGTTTTTGCAAACTGAAATCTCATTTTGCTGAAAGTCTATGCGGGGGTTTTCTTTCTGCAACCAAGGCATGCCCAATATTAGGTCATAACCAAGGTCTGGGAACAGATCCGCTTTCATTTTGCACTTCAGCCCTCCTATCTTTACTCGGAGGTTGTTACAGCTGCCAGCCAGTTCTTTAATATCTCCGTTTGCCAACATTGCTCTCTTGGAGCTTGGTGTAATCGACAACCCGAGATCACGCGCTACCTTATCATTGATATAGTTTGCGGTACTTCCACAATCAATGAATGCATAAAGGTCCGTGGTCTTGATCCGTGCTTTTACTTCGTACCCTCTCACAGGCACTTCTTGAATTTTTAACAGAGGGCATGTGTCACCCTTGGTTGACGAAGTTGATCGAACTTCTGACACATTAACTCGCTCTGTGGTAGACCGCTGGGTTGTTTCTGACCCACTATCGTCTACGTCTGCAGGCAGGGACTCCTGTAGACTACTCTGCGACTCCAATGAGCCCACAGATTCACTAACAGAGGGAAGAGATGCAGATGACGCATGAGGCGCGTCCATCTCATCCGGTGTGCTTTCCTTCTGTTCATTGTTCCAATCGCAGTTGTCATGTGCCGATTGGGTAGATGTGGAGAGTGTCTCTGTTCTCTCTTCACGCGGTGTACTAGTCCGCTCCTCAGGTTTTCCGCTGTGAGTACTTTTAACCTTTTTCGAGGCACCTACTTTTGATCTATGCTTCCTACGCCGCCTACGAACTCTATTTCGCTTACGACGTTTGCGTCGGCCAGGCTCAGACGAAGCAGTTTCCTGCCTGGCGGTCAGTTTAACATTTTTTTTACATCGGGGAGGTTTTTCACATCCTCCAATCTAGGACATTGCCTCACAGGGTGACCCTTCTTTCCACAAAGATAACAATTATATCCCCCTCCCCCCTGGGGGTTCTGTCTTCCCTGATTGGCTTGTCCTCTTCCACGGTTACCACCACCGCGTCCACGTCCACCACCACCACGTCCTCCTCCTCGTCCTTGTTGCTGTTGCTGCTGCTGTTGCACTCCTGCGGCAGCTTGTGGTGGTGCTTGGGCTGGTGGTGTAGGGTTCTGCTGCTGCTGACCCTGATTCTGGCCTTTCTTCTTTCTTCCACCACGCCAGACTCCTTTCTTTTTCTGATTGGTTTGCCCTCCTTGGCCTTGTGTTCCAACTCCAAGGGCTTCCAATCGTTCGGCGGATATGATGGCAGCCTCGACATCTCGAGGTACCGTTGCAGCGACTAACTTCTGAACTTCACTCTTAAGTCCATCCACGAAGAGCAAATACTGGTGATCCTCTTCGAGGTCTGGAATCCTCAAGACTAACCGCTGAAACTCTTTAACGAACTGTTTCACGGTTCCAGTCTGCTTGAGTTTGTGGAGGTCACGCCACGCTTCATCTCGATCACTAGAGAATTCGAAAGCTGTAGCTAAGCCATCCATGAAGTCCATCCAGTCACGGAAGGGTGGTCTTTCACCTCGGTGAATTTTCAACTCTTGCATCGTTAACCAATCCGAGGCAGCCCCATAAAGGTTAGTGGCCATAATCGATTGCCACTGTGCTTCATGCACTCCGCAGGTTCTCAAGTACCGCGTCATGAGCACTTGCCATTTACGGGCTTTTGGTTCTCCACTTCCGTTAAATGCGCGAGGCATTTGCAACTTGACGGTGCTAGGCAACCACTGTCCTTGCCTAGGAGGTCCTGGGCCTGCCGGTCCAGCGCCACCTCCACCTCCACCTCCATCAGGAGGTCCACCGGGAGGTCCACCGCCTCCACCATCTCCACCGCCGCCACCACCTCCTCCGCCATCAGGCGCACCTGGAATGCGGGAAGGTGGGCGGTTTCGTCTGTCGCGGTAATCATCACCGCCATCATCATCTGGGTCGTCATCACCAGGGTCTCCAAAGTTTCCACGCATACGCGGAACTCGACTGGGTCCACCAGTAGACTCATATGAACCAAGTGCAGCAAAGGGATTATTTTCTACCCTTGCTCCCAAAGCACTTAACCCAAGTCCCAATCTTCCAGTACGTGTGGGGATCTGCATGGGTTCTTTTCCTTTCTCTTCTCTGACCTGTGCCTTAGCACGCTCAAGGTCAATTTGATATAACACTTCTGCTGAGGAGAGAACTCTTGGGTTAATTCGTGTGGGTCTACGTGATCCATCGGCAGAGTCGGGTTCTGAGATGCGTACTCCAGGCTGAGCTCTTGTACTTGGAGGTATCAACTGAGGGAATGTGAAATCAGCGTCTGGTGCGCTATCCACTGCAGTGCATGGTGGTGCTTCTGCAGCAACAATTTCACCCTCCTCGACCTGTACTGCTGGAGGAGCCGGTATTGTTGAGGTTCCTGCCCCAACCATTCCTACCGCGAAGCTCTGGTCTAGTGGCGGCCATGATGCAGCCAACTGCTTTACTGATTTCTTCGGCAGCGGCATCCCAAAGGCTGAGTCCTCAGGCTCAGGGGAAGTTGATTCTTCACGCTCTGGTGATACTGCTCGAGCATCACTTCCACTTTGGGCACTCTGGCTTCCGCCACTCACATCCTCCATGCTTCGTTCCAGGCCAGATAATCTTAAGGCAACCACATCAGCTGCATCTTGCTGCTGATCCCAGGTTTTGGATGCCTTTTTCTCCAAGGCAATCAAATCTTTTTGAATTGCTACTCTTGAGCTCTGCAAACGCTTCACCTCAGCACCTTGTTTATGCAAGGACTCCCGAAACAATTCTAGAGTCCGTTCGACTTTTTCGTTGGAATCCGCAACAGTTCCTAATAAGCCTTCAATTCTCCGCCCTTGAACAAGGGATAACTCGGAGAGTTGTTTTAACTGAAGTGCTGATGCTTCAGTTGCTTCTTTTAGGTCAGCAAAACGAGAGTCCGCTAGAATGTCTGCGGCATCCATTCTCCTCGTTATTGCATCCACAGAAGCTTTGATCTCGGCTCTTTCTTTCCTATGGTCGATATCTTGGCGTAATAGCCTCTGCTCGTATCGACTATGTTGAGCCGCTACTGAATCCAGCTTCTGCTGTTGCGACACCACCGCATGCTGTGTGGCCTCAACCTGTTGCGCATGCTGGTGCTGTGTTTCCAGCGCCTGCCCGATCACCTCTGATGCGCCAGCCAGTTGGTTCGACACAGAGGCCTCAGTATGGGCTAGCCTCTGCCCCAGTGTCTGGTCAACTTGCTGCAGGTGACCCCTTAGCCCGTGGGCTAAATCGTCCACACGGTCATGGACCGCGTCCACATCCTCTCTTAAGGCTTCCGCATCAGCTCCCATGTCTATGTCGACAGCTGCTTGCTGGACATTGTGGATGTTCTGGACGTTTATTTGTTGATACACAACATTGGGTGCGTCAGGCAATTCCTCATCGAACTCAGGTTCAATCCCTGGCTCTTCGACTTGAGGCTCGCGCACTGCCAATGCGTGTTCACGGTCAGCCATGGTCTCTCAGCCACTATTTGGGAGTACTCAACAACCACGGTTGGAGTTTCTCTCTACCAAACAAACAAACAAAAACGTTTGTTGCGCCACGTTCACAAGTTTCGATCTCAAGAACTTAAAGTTCTTGCCTAGCTCCGAAACCAATTGATAGTGAAGCTTGTGGGTGACGCAATAGTGGTCGGCTGTGTTGATTGGATTCGTGATAACTTGCTGGCTAACGCAAGTATACTTGTGGGGTTTGTTGATTTAGACAACTCTCTAGCTAGCGCGGTTGTGAACGCTACTAGAGCACTTGGGTTGGGAAGTGATTGCGTCAGGCAAACACTTAACACACACACACACAAACACACACACAAGCGGGAACACACCAATCCCACGAATCCCGAGTTCTTACAAAATAAAGTGAATGTCAAAACAACGAGTGGGCCTCTTAAGTACCCCTAAGTGTAGTACGCTGACGCATGCCCCAAACTCTGGGTCTAATCTGTCTTACTCGCGAACCCACATGCGTCAGCCACCCTCGGCTCTATCCCAAACTACCTCGTGAGCGCTAAAAGACTAACAACTGGTGCCACCACCTGAGGTGGTTGTTGGGGAACAACTTGCGGCTGACCTTGTTGGCCAGGGTCAAAGAAGTTCGGAATAGCTTGTCCGCCTTCCACTTCCTCTTCCACTTCATCGCCGCCGAGTTCCTCCAATTTTGCCACCACCTCATCCACTCGTGCATTTAACTGCTGTTCCACTACATCCGTTCTTCCGCGCGCGGACCTTCTCAGATCATCCAGTCGCGCGTCGAACGCATTTCTCTGCGTTCGTTGCGTGTCCGCCAAGGTGTTTGTTACTTGGGTTACACGTTCTCCAATTTCTCGGACCGCATTTCCCATACGTGCAATTTCAGCTGGGTTTACCGCTGGTGGTGCGTCTGTAGGAACTTGTTCCACCCGCTGCTCCACCGCCGCCAAACGGCGCAATAGCTGTTGCATTTGTCCGTTTGCGGTCTCGCGGAATTGCTGATTTGCGGTGCGATCCCTTCGTCGACTCTCCGCTGCATGCTGCAATGCTTGTCGGAGTTCTCCCACTTGGGCAGTCAATTGATCAATGCGCTGGTTAGCCTGATTGTTGCTCTCTCGTAACGTCCGCAGTTCATTTGAGTTTGTCGCCACTTCCGCTCGAAGTGGAGTGAGAGTTTCACGAACCTCTTGAACTTGTCGGTCGAGTGCTGCATACAAACCATCCAAACGCCGGGTTGCCTCGGTTAAACGTCGCACATTGCCTTGTCCGTCATTGCGGGTCTGCTCGATTAATCCGTGGATATTTTCAAGCTGTTGATCCACATGTGCTATCCGCGAATCAATAGCCCGCTGTAGCTCTCGGTGCCGCGTATGCAACCGCATGTGGTCGGCATAGCGGGCATAAACTCCGCTAGAGCTAGCGGGAACTGTTCCCGGAGATACAACTCGCGGTGTAGTTCCTCCTATGACGGACACATGTCCGACAACGTCGGCTTCCATCGGCTCACCATCACCACCATCATCATGGCGATGTGGCGATTGTGCTACGCTTTCCCGTGACATTGTTAGTCCGCCAAAACTTCGCAGGGATGTTTACAGGCCGAACCTTTCTCACACCAGAAGTTGGCGACTAGCAATTTCCTACACAGTGTTGAAGTCCGTTCTTCCCACACTTGTGTCGACCAATCCGCCTTGTCAACGAATAGTTAGTTTTCCGCTATGTGTGGTCACGTGATAGTCCGCCTATTCCCAGTCCGCTGGGCACACTGCTGATTCTTCAGTGTTGCTCCAACACTTTTGTCCGCTACCCAATCCTTTGTCGGCCTTCCCACTACTTTTGTCGGCCTTCCAACTACTTTAGTCGGCCGTCCACCTACTTTAGTCGGCCTTAAGTCCGACTAAACTTTGTAGGCCCTGGAAGTAGTACTTAATCACGCTCTGGACGACTATTTCCACAACAGTCGGCCCCTGGAGTCCGCCTTGGGATAGTAGGACCTCCAAACGTAGTAGCACTTCGTAGTATAGCTTCCAGGCGTGGTAGGTTGTAGTTCTTGGACCGTGTTAGGGTTGGGTGCGCGCGAATTCGCCTCTCAGGTCGACCTTCGCTCTCTATTTCGCCTAGGCTCTTCGCCGGGCTCCGAAACCAATGTTACAGCTCCGTGGGTTATGAGCTGTGTAACGAACTGAGGGTGGGGCGATAGACACACACGAACACACTTGAAGGGAAACTAACTATTCGTTGACAAGGCGGATTGGTCGACACAAGTGTGGGAAGAACGGACTTCAACACTGTGTAGGAAATTGCTAGTCGCCAACTTCTGGTGTGAGAAAGGTTCGGCCTGTAAACATCCCTGCGAAGTTTTGGCGGACTAACAATGTCACGGGAAAGCGTAGCACAATCGCCACATCGCCATGATGATGGTGGTGATGGTGAGCCGATGGAAGCCGACGTTGTCGGACATGTGTCCGTCATAGGAGGAACTACACCGCGAGTTGTATCTCCGGGAACAGTTCCCGCTAGCTCTAGCGGAGTTTATGCCCGCTATGCCGACCACATGCGGTTGCATACGCGGCACCGAGAGCTACAGCGGGCTATTGATTCGCGGATAGCACATGTGGATCAACAGCTTGAAAATATCCACGGATTAATCGAGCAGACCCGCAATGACGGACAAGGCAATGTGCGACGTTTAACCGAGGCAACCCGGCGTTTGGATGGTTTGTATGCAGCACTCGACCGACAAGTTCAAGAGGTTCGTGAAACTCTCACTCCACTTCGAGCGGAAGTGGCGACAAACTCAAATGAACTGCGGACGTTACGAGAGAGCAACAATCAGGCTAACCAGCGCATTGATCAATTGACTGCCCAAGTGGGAGAACTCCGACAAGCATTGCAGCATGCAGCGGAGAGTCGACGAAGGGATCGCACCGCAAATCAGCAATTCCGCGAGACCGCAAACGGACAAATGCAACAGCTATTGCGCCGTTTGGCGGCGGTGGAGCAGCGGGTGGAACAAGTTCCTACAGACGCACCACCAGCGGTAAACCCAGCTGAAATTGCACGTATGGGAAATTCGGTCCGAGAAATTGGAGAACGTGTAACCCAAGTAACAAACACCTTGGCGGACACGCAACGAACGCAGAGAAATGCGTTCGACGCGCGACTGGATGATCTGAGAAGGTCCGCGCGCGGAAGAACGGATGTAGTGGAACAGCAGTTAAATGCACGAGTGGATGAGGTGGTGGCAAAATTGGAGGAACTCGGCGGCGATGAAGTGGAAGAGGAAGTGGAAGGCGGACAAGCTATTCCGAACTTCTTTGACCCTGGCCAACAAGGTCAGCCGCAAGTTGTTCCCCAACAACCACCTCAGGTGGTGGCACCAGTGGTAGCGGCAGCGGCACGGCCGTTTGCGGTCGCCCCACTAAGGTTGCCCGCACCAGAACGGTTCTATCCAGAAAATAAGAACCGGGAGTTACCCTCGGAATGGATAGAGGGACTCACCACTCACTTTGATGCATTGAACGTCCACGATCCGGAGCGTGTCCCAATAGCATTGACCCTACTCGGAGGCGCAGCGGCGGCTTGGGTAACTTCAACGCCCATGCAAAGAAGATATTTGTCGGCGCTGTCGTGGGACGAATTTGTGGAACAATTCGTTTCGCGTTTTGAGCCTATTAACCGGGAGCGGCACAATCGGGACGAGCTCGGACGTCTAAAGCTTGCTGGCAGCATGAACATTGTGGACTACTGTCAGAAATTCCGACTATACCGTTCGCGGTGTCGGGAGTTGAGCGACCAGGAGGCCTACAGAATATTTGAAGCCTCGTTGCCAACTCAATTGCAGTATGATCTTCGATTGCGGGCAGAGCTAGACGGAGATTACGAGGGCGCCCTCCAAATGATTCAGAACATTGGGGGAACGCTGTCCCAGATGACGGGCCGTTATAACCCGTTCCAGCAACAAACCCAAAGGGGCGGACGACGAGGCGGACAAAGAGGAGGTCGTTCCGGAAGAGGTGGCAGACAAACACAATCCGCACCGCAAGGGTCAACAACCGGCGGCGGAAGCGGATATGGATACACCTCAGTTGCTGGAGGTACTGGCGCTAGATCACAAGCAAGTGTTCAGGGCGGAAGAGGTCAGTCAAGAGGGAACCGAAGAGGAGGTGGCCGACAAAGCCAACAGGGAACACAAATGTCCCTTGGCACCTGTACCGTTTGCAATAAGACTGGTCATACAGCGGCCAATTGCAGACAGAAACAGGGAAACTAGCCTCCTCCGATCGGGCTGCCGGAGAGGTAAAACGACCTGGCAGGCGGAAAAATCGCCGACTGAAGCAAGCCCACAAGAGGGGATCGGCGGCGAGACTGAACCATGCAGTACCACAAGGGGATAAAAGGAAGAAGCGGGTTAGAAGGGGTGTCCGGGGTGGACAAGTGTAACCACCAACCACGTCGCCTTAACATATTAGGTCACCTCCACAGAAGGAGTGCTGCCACAGAAGTGGGACTGTGGCAGCAATGCAGTAATGATTGTGGTAGAGGAGCAGTCCAGCCACAGCACGGGTTTTTATAACGATTTGTCAAGGTTTCTAAGGGCAGTTGGGTGTGACCAAACAAATGGGTGCGCCTGGCAGGCGGTGGGCCCTCACAGTTCTGCAGCACTGTGTCGGTCTGCAGTCTGGCGGCTGTAGTGGTTATTGTAACTGTTGCAGTGGTGGAAACGGAGTCGAAACACAAGTGGAATACGTCCAAAACGAAGCTTTTACAAAGCCAATCGGCTGTGCTTCCAGCAAGAACAATCTCAACCAGAATGGGAACCTAACCCTAACCCACAGCACTGCCCTTTATATCCTAGGTTCTTCCTAGGCATCAGTCACCTCAACCCCTATGGATCAACCTATTCCAACACTACCCTAGTCTTCTCTGATCCCTTTGGAACCTTGACTAAGCCCTTTGTCACTAGATCAATCCATTCCCCCTCGTAACCGTTATAACTGACTTCCGCAGTACTGCTCAAGTGGCAGTTTCTCCTAAACCAGCAGTCCTGCCAGCGTCTGTTTCGGCTAAACTGTCCCAGTGTTTCCTACCCACTTTCTCTTACAGTTCTGCCTTTTCTATCCTTTTCCTAGAGCTGTTTCTGGCATGGGCTGTTTCCACAAGACCCTTCGCCTGCTCTTGACCCTCAAAATGAAGGTTACAGCTGTGACCTTCCCCTCCCCGGAAAGCCTTGTGTCCCACAAGGGCGACCACACTGCTATCGCGTAAGGGGTCCGTTTTTTTTTTTTTTTTTTTTTTTTCCACTATTTCCATGTACTATTTCTCAGGAGTTAGTTTTTTTTTTTTTTTTTTTTTTTTCTACCATTTCCCCGAGTACTATTTCCCCAGTACCCAACACACTGTTTCACTACTGCTCATACTCTTTCCTTACAAGGGTGATCTTAAGACCATTTCTGACTGTTTGTTCATTCGTTCAAATACCCCACAGGAAAAAGTTCATTGCGAAAACAAAAAGAAAAACCCATCCCCAATCAAACCACTTCCAACCTCACGGATCACCCGAAACGGGACCGCCCTTTCACCAAACAGACTATCAAACAAAAACAAAGAAAAACACAAAACACCCAACACCCCAGAAACGCTGCAAAGAAACACTGCACCTAAGTACTGACCATTCCCGATGCACCACTGCCTTCCCCGAGACCACCGCCCTTGCCGCCATCATCCCCGTCGTCCTTCTTCTGGAACCGCTTGGCCATATCCGAAACAGTGTAGGAGATTTTGCCATCTTCCGCTAGGTAACGGATCAGTAGCTCCACACGTTCAATCTCAGGCAGCTCCGGGTCGATAAATGGGCGGTACAAGGCGTCATAATTGCGAAAGAGATCGCGCACCGGTACCCTCCATTGAGGCTGAGCTCCAAATCGCTCTTTGACGGCCGTCCAGACACACCCCGGACACTCTGCCCCCGTTCCCAGTATTTCCTCAGCAGTAGCGCCTCTCCGAAATGCTGGTATCCGAGCCAGTTGCTCCGCCGTAAACGGTTTCTTCAATTGAAGCCGACGTCCATTCTTCTCAATCCCCGCTGCGCACATCATGAGTATCGCCAGCATCATGCGGAAACAGTGGCGCCAACCCCCACGCGAAGAAGCGGCGCAGAGGGCATGTCCCTCCGGGCATGTCGTCACCACATATCGACCATTTCCAGCAGGTGGTATTTTGGAACAAATGACACACACAAGACCTTTTCCTTTTCCGCTCTCCGATTTCGTATTCTTGTCGACGTCGTCTGGCTTCTTCTTCAACGGCGAGGGTGTACTTTCCTTCAGCGGTGGTTCCGAGTTGGACTCACTGGCGGGCCTGTCATCTTCTTTTGTGCGACGCTTCTTCTTTGGTTCCGGCGTTTCCTTGCTTTTGCCTTCTCCTGGCTGCGACACTCCTTCTTCAGCAGACTCCCCCAAATTAGCTCCGCGATAACTCCTTTTTCGCACCTCCATGCGCTGTCGTAAGGTGTCTGCTTTCTCTTTTGACTCTTTTTCTCTCGCTGCTATTTCCTCAGGAGTTGCTGGCGCCGGTCGAGAAGTAATAATGTCCTTGGCGGTCAATCGGTACCTTGTCGACCGTGCGAGCGTTTGGTATTTCTGTCGAAGCAGGTCATAGTAATGTTCCAACCTTTCCCACTTCTTCTTTTCGTCCGAAGTCGCTTTCTTTTCTGCGGCCACCATTTCTCGCGCGACTCTTTCCATACGCTCCAACCTTCCCCGGTCATTCCACTCAGTTGGTGTTTCTGTCGACTGCTCCTGCGATTCCGGTACCGGTTTTTCCCTGACTTGTATTTCCATACGCACCACGCCTGTCTCTGCTCTCTCCGTCAGTGCTGCTATCGTCGATTCGGTACTTTGAACGTATTGTTCGAGGTGCTCTGCAAGCAGGGTTGCCTCAGAAAGAATGCTCGGCCCTTCAGCTCCTGACTGAACTGGATTTGGTGTCGGGAGAGGTTGCGGAGGCGGTGTGGTTGGGCCTTTTCCTTTGTTTTTCTCTTCTTGGGCCTTTCGCTCTTTCTCTTCCTGCTCCTCTTTTGTTTTTCTGGCTTTCTCCTCTCGAGCCTTTTTCGCTTTCTCCTCTTTCTCCTTCTGCGCATTCACATCCTCTTCTTCCTTTCGTTCGTCACCACTGTCACTCAACCAAAGATTGTCGTCAGAGAGGGGGTCTTCCTCCATTGGATCGTCGCTCTCAGTATTTCCTCCTAAGAGGTCGATCAGTTCTTGATCCGCGCTCTCCCCTGGGGCGTTCTCCCCCGTGTCGATGTTTGTTCCTCCCTCGCTATCGCCTCCGCCATCCTTTCCACCACTACTTCCCTCTGTCCCATCACCAACGCGACCGGCCAAACCATGTTGCACAACTCCGAACAGTACCAAAAACCAACACAAACTGAAGAGAACCCTGGTGGTCGCCATATCGCACGTTTGAAGAATACCGAAGCGCAGGACGTCCTTATCCTCCACTTCGCGCGCAGCGCCTCCTCCGATCGCTGACGTGTCGTTTCGCATGAGTTGACATTGCGTCCGATGCAGAACCCAGGATTTGTCAGGGGTATGACCAACAGAGATAGGACTTTACGGTTACGGTCACCGTAACCGGACCGTAACCACCGTAACCGGACCGTAACCGGAGTACAATTTTCGTCAGAAAATCGTACTTTTACGGCCGTAACCGTAGCACCGTACCACTCCGTACCGCTCCGTACCGGACCGTAACGACCGTAACGGCCGTAACAACCGTAAACCGTAGAAAGTGACCCCCGCAGGGTCCCGCGATTCCAAAGGAACCCAGGGGGATTCGAACCCGCGACCCTACTGACTGCAGCCTAACGCTTTAGCACTGAACCACGCTACTTCACGGTGATTTAGGGCCTACCGTAGTTATACCGTACCTGTTCCGTACCGTAAAAACAACATATTACTCCGGTTACGGTACGGAGTTACGGCCGTAGTACGGTGACCGTAACCCGACCGTAACCGGACCGGACCGGAGTCGGACCAAAAATTTGGCCCAAGTCCTATCTCTGATGACCAACCCTTATGTAATCTCCCATTACCTCCTGGATCATCCATGGCCCTTGGTTGTAGGGGGTGTCTTTGGGATGGAAAACTGCTGCAGCACCATGTCTCCAATTTCCAGATTCTCCTGCTCTTCCAGCTGCTGCCCCATCCTGCTCCACAGATGCTCCAACTGCTGCTTGACTCTGGCTTTCTGCAGTATTTCCCTGATCTCCTGTTTTTCCTTTTTCCTGACTCCTGCCGCCGTTCGCAGTAGTGCAGCTCTTTGCACTTCGAAAGTATCATCTCTTTTCCACCGGTTCTGCAGCATTATTGTTTTCTCTACTTCCTCCTGGCTACATCGTTTCTGAAATGGTCGGCTAAAAAGGGCTTCTGCTGGGCTCACCCCGGTAGAGCTGTGTCGCCTTGTATTGATTTCGTATATAACAGTAGGAAGTACTGTCGCCCAATCTGCCAGTATTGCCCCTCCACTTTCTCTTCTCAACATTTTCTGGATTTCCTGGTTATTCCTTTCCACCAGCCCATTCGTCTCAGGGTGATACGGTCGACCAGACTTTTGGAGTATGCTCCATTCCTTCAGTAGTGCAGCAAACGCTCCACTAAATTCTCCACCATTGTCCGAAATCACTGCTTCCGGCGGCCCATACTTCTGCACTACTTCTGCTAGAAACCACTGCCCAACTTCAGCGCTGGCCTTTGTTCGCAGTGCTCCTGCCATCACCCACTTTGTGAAGTAGTCCACCGCCACTACGAGATAATGAAAGCCCTCCGTGCTCTCCTCTAGTGTTACTAGATCGATCCCTAGTCGTTGCCACGGCCGCAGTGGGATATGCTGGCGCAGTGGAACTTTCGCCTTCGGCATTTTCTCACTCTTCATACAGGCAGCACATCCTCGCCTGCCTTTTCTCGACTCTTCTCTCATTGCTGGCCACCAGTACTTCTCTGCCACCAAAGTCTGGAGCCTCAAACCGCTTGCATGACTGTGGCGAAGGTGCACCTTTCTGACCACATCCGCGCGTTTCTCTGGTTCAGGCACAATTTTCCAACATCCTTGCTTGTCCTTTGTGACCAACAAACGGGTGCGCCGGGCAGGCGATGGGCCCACCCTCTCGGGCGAGACTTCAAGAGAAACGTTTCTTACAAGCCAAGACAACCCCACAGCAAGGAATAATCGACCAAGAACGCAATAGTGCTATATAGCCGAAGGTCCCATCACATCCTACTGAGCGACATAAGAAGTCACTATCGATATCTTGGTGATCCCCATCAATGACCTCCTAAAGGCCCACAACCTCGTACCTACAGGAAACGTACAACCCTTTCTAACCACCATAACTAGAACTACTGCCAATCTGGTAACATTAGACCCTTCTCCTGCTCTGGACCCTCAAAATAGAGGTTACAGCTGTGACCTTTCCCCCCTTCGATAGCGCTTGGCCCCCAAGCGTAAAAGAGAAACACCCAAACGCGTACTATTAAACACATTCTCAAACCCTAGAAGAAATACCTCTAACTTTTTTTTTTTTAATCCACAGTATTGCCATATCCAAGTCCCTCTCAAATAAAAAAAATGCCCCTCACAAAAAGAAATGCTGAAGTACCGCATATTGTCCACACCAGTATCTAGAAAAGAACAAATCATTCAAACCCGTAGTATTGCCAAAATAAACGCACTCTCTCCAACGCTCGAAAAGAAACATACCTCTAGCCCACCTTTTTCGGACACCTTTTATTTTTGTCCAACGGTTTTGCCATATACTGCTTAGTACTATTTCTTCCACGCATCACGAGCACTACTGCCAAAACAAAAGAACAAACGAACAAAAGACGGACAAAAGAAACCCTTTTTTTTTTTTTTTTTTTTTTAACATCACTCCAAAAAGACACTAACCCATTGAGATACGCTGCTGTGGGTCCTCCGCCCCGCGCGCTACCTCTTCTCACCTTGGCCACTGTTTCCTTGGCCGTCCACCCAATAAAATGATTCTCCGATCCCCGCACTGAATCCTCCTCCAACATATTTTGCAGAACTTCTCCACTCAGTTGCACTACCCGTTCTGGTTATAACCATCAAAGTCTCCCCGACTTACTCGTCTTACAGACCTCCCGTCGTGCGCGCGAGGATGGACCAAGCTCGGCTTACACCATTTCCGGATTTGCTCCTCGGATTTGCTCCTGCAGCGATAGTTCTCTAGTGCCCTGCCGTCCTCGGCTCTCCTCGCCTTAGCGCTTGCACTTCTCACATGGTGGCACGTCTGCACACCTTCTCTTCTTCTCATCTCATCTCATCTCATCTCATCTCATCTCATCTCATCTCATCTCATCTCATCTCATCTCTTCACACATCTCTCGCGCCACTCTTGCGCTTTAGCTACCGTCGCGACCTTCCATCGCCGGCGCTTCTTCACTATCATCTCTCATCTCTTCACACATCTCTCGCGCCACTCTTGCGCTTTAGCTGCCGTCGCGATCTTCTATCGCCAGCGCTTCTTCTCTTCTCAACACTGTGTTAGTCTCCTCGACTTAATCGTCTTACAACATCCCTTGTATGCGCGCGAAGATCGACTCAACCCAGTGCTGCCATTCTTTTCCACGTTTTCTATCATTCTTTTTGTACCCGAAACTTTGAGGAATCCCACTCGCAGTTTAAACCGCAATCAGTCGTGCTTTCAGTTCCGCCCACAGTATAACACTCCCACGAAAGTCCTTAACCAAATTTTCAGGCGTGCACTCCCTCTCATTCGACTAAAAAAAAACTCTCCCATAGGACTGCTCAATCTCTTTGACTTTGTCACGACCACTATCGGCTGAAAACCTTGCACTTTCTCTTTTTGGGGCTTTTGAAAACCATTTGGAACCACTCAAAACTCCTATGGCAATAGTGCCACGGCATCCTTCTTCTTTCTACCATTTCTGAACATCACTTTCCGATCCTTTTCTTGTTCATTGTCCATTTCTTCGTCCCATAAAAGAGTACTACCTTTCGACTACCAACAGAAACACAGAGCCCCCATAAAGCTTAGTATTTTTCTGTAGCTGTCACTCAAATATGATGCACTACTGTCAATAAATACCTTCCAGAAAGTCCTTCTAACTGACTATTTCTGCCTGCCCCATTTTTCTTTAATCTAGAAAAACTTGCAATGTCAAGAAGGGGTAGTTTTCAACACTGCAAATGCTCCTGAAACTCTAATAACTCCACCACTCACATTTAAGAAACTCCTTCATACCCAACATTTCTAGTAGCCACCTTCTTCTTCTTCCCGCCGGAAACACTGCACCTCTCTTTCACTTTTCCTTACGTAGGTGTAAATGTTTCTCAAAATTGAACCACACTGTCACTCCAAAAACCTTTCAAGAAAATCATTCTCACTGAATATCTGTCCATAAAAAGTTCTCCCCAAGCACTTCTTCCTGAACTGTAACACTTCAACGAACAAGGCAAACAGTTCCTCGCAAAAGAAAATATTCATATCCCCCATCCACCAATACCGCCGACAAGTGACCGCGTGAACGCTCACAGAAACATTCATCCTACATCCAGTCAACTAAAAATATCGCTGCCACCGCCAGTAATTTCCGCTTCCACTCAAATATCACCACACCACCGGAATCCAAAACGGAAATACTTCGTCTATGCGAAATCAACGTCGAAAATACCTCACCACCATTTTCGCAAAACCAAAACTGACACAACACAGCCGCGTCGCAACCCAAACACACCTACGCCAAAATTTACCCCGAAAATATCACTCGCAACTGCAATCATTTTCGCTCAAACATTCCCTTCGCAGCAAAGCCCAAAAACGTAAACATCTCAAGCTCGTCTAGGCATATCCAACATCGCAAACGTCTTTCACAACCGCCAGTCATACTGAACACCTCACCACGAAAACATCTCCCACAACAGACACGCCCACAGCAACAAAACTAACTGCGCTGCCAAACAAGAAACGACTAGCACTCGACCGCTCGAGTAGTACAGCCACCAAGAATAGTTCCCACAGTAGATACGCCCATAGCGACAAGAAAACAAAACACCTGTGCCGCCCGACAAGAAATGCTTGAGCAGTACCACCTCGTCACAAAAACGCACCAACACCCACTCCTAGCGACAGTAAACACTCGTACCATCAGAATTCCAGATCAACCAGCCAATAGACATCTCGCACAACGTTCAAGCTTCGAACGAACAGAACAAGAAAAACCGCTCCCACTTCGAGTTCCACTTCCAGCGACCAGAAAAGAGTCGCAACATAGTGCAGCACCTTTCACCAAGCGACGCTGCATCACTTTTTCCTGTAGATCTGCCCGTTCTGATCTCGTACTTTTGTGGAACCGAACTCTTCGCACAGCACGTTCCAGGCCTGTCGACTCCTTTCCTTCTCCAGCTTCAACCTCTCGCACACCAGTTCCGTTCGCAACAAAAACCTCGAGCCATTTCGACACACATAGCCCTCAACGTGAAACCTCGCTCGATCCTTTTCCTTCTTCAACCTCGATCTCCTTCGTTTCGTCCGACTCCTCCCTTCCAACCTCAGTGCTCCAATCTTCTTGACCCAGGCAACCTGTCTCGGTCGCTTCTTGGTCTGCTGCAACCTCTTCAACCTCTTCAACCTCGCCTTTCCTGTCACGATCGCTTTTAGCGGCAACGCCACGCACTCTCTCCACTTCTTGCTCTTTTCCCCGTATAAACAAAAACAACGTACGCCCAAAACAAAAACCTCTTTCTGTTCGTCGCCGATTCCTACCCACTCTCACACTTTCGTGCTCACTCTCGCAGATCTCTCTGCGTCGACATTCTTTTCTTCCGTCGTTCTTTTCAAACGCTACAACGACAAAAACTTCCGTTTGCCACTGTTTCCAAAGCAGGCTCATACAGATCTACTTCGCAAAAAGCCCCTTTGACGAAACCATCGCCGACCTGAACGTCCCCCAATAACACCGTCGACTTCCAACTTCCGACACCAAAACAAAGTCAAAACACGCAACACTGGAACGATACCCCACACGATCTCTAGCGGTTCTTTTTCAAGAGTCGCCCTTTCGAAAAACACCCAAACAATACAACTGCCTTGTCGTAGCAACGAGCAGTGCCAGAGATCTACTCAGCAAACACTCCTACTGCGAAAACCCCCACTGCAAACGAAAACCCTTGAAACCTCGGCAGTCTCGACACAGCACCGACCCTCGCCTTCTCGTTTCTTTTGCAACACTACCACGCAACTCACAGAAAAACAAGACAAAAACGACCCAAGAGCAGTTCTGACCTAACCTTAGGATAAGATCTTAACCTAACACAGATCCCCAAAACCACAGAGCTTCTTCTCCTTCTCCTTAACCTTTTGAGCGACTCAAGCTCGACCTTGTACCCTTTGAAACGTTTCCACTTCTGTTCCTCTTGCAAGTGCTCGCTTCACTTCCACTTGGGAAAGACCTCCCTTGCACTTGTGTTGACCCTTATTGAGGGTTGGTCGCCTTTTTCCACACCTCCACCTTTTTCCACGCCTCCACCTTCACCCACTGGACCTAAAGAGGAGCTAAAAAGTCCTCTTTCCCTGGGCTCCGAAACCAAACAAACGGGTGCGCCGGGCAGGCGATGGGCCCACCCTCTCGGGCGAGACTTCAAGAGAAACGTTTCTTACAAGCCAAGACAACCCCACAGCAAGGAATAATCGACCAAGAACGCAATAGTGCTATATAGCCGAAGGTCCCATCACATCCTACTGAGCGACATAAGAAGTCACTATCGATATCTTGGTGATCCCCATCAATGACCTCCTAAAGGCCCACAACCTCGTACCTACAGGAAACGTACAACCCTTTCTAACCACCATAACTAGAACTACTGCCAATCTGGTAACATTAGACCCTTCTCCTGCTCTGGACCCTCAAAATAGAGGTTACAGTCCTTGAACTCCAACTGTTTCTCATCCGCACTCCAGCGGTATCTCTTCGCTTTTCTCAACACTCTCTTTCGATTCGCTTTGTTCACCTCTCGTTCCCACTTCTGCTTGTCCTGCAGCATTTCCATCAATTCCGTATCCTTCCATGGATCCACTCCCGGCATTTCCAAATTACCACCCTTTTCTTCTCCAGAAAAACGCAAAAATTCGGGTCGCGATCCCTCCTTTCCGAGCTGATGACTCCTGACATCAGGGTAGCTTTCTTTTATCATCCTCGCGCGAGGCTTTCCATCTGGAAATAGGAAGTAAGATCAGAGATCTCAATTCACGGTTGGAGTACGGCGGCGCCGATGGAAACATTGTGCTCCTGCGGCACTGGCATTCGTGTAAGGGCATCAGCGTTGCCATTAGCTTTTCCTGGGCGGTACTGAATAGTAAAGTCGAACTCTTGAAGTCGCAGTGCCCAACGAAGTAGTCGTCCAGACAACCGAGTCCCGGTCATCAACCATTGCAGTGCTTGCTGATCCGTTTGAAGAATAAACTCCCTTCCGTAGATGTATGGGCGGAAGTAGGTGCAAGCCCACACCACTGCCAAACATTCACCATCGACAGCAGAGTAATTCTTTTCAGCAGCGCTGAGTGATTTGCTTGCATAAGCAACGACTCTCTCCACTCCATCATCATCCTTCTGGCTCAGTACTGCTCCAATAGCTTGGTTGCTCCAATCCGTTTGCAGAATGTAAGGTTTATCTGGCTGCGGTGGCATCAGCACTGGTTCGGCAATGATCTTCTCCTTGAGTGTTTGGAAAGCTTTTTCTTGAGCTTCTCCCCATTCGAATACCGTATCCTTCTGAAGTAGCTTGTTCAGCGGTGCTGCAATTCTCGCATAATCGCGCACGAAACGCCGATAGTAGGACGTTAGGCCTAGGAAAGACCTCAGAGTAGTCACGTTGATTGGCGGCACCTGCAAAGAAACACTCGATATCTTCCTTGGGTTCATCCGGATCTGGTTCTTCCCAACGATATGGCCCAAGTACAGCAGTTCCCGAAAGCCAAAGTCGGACTTCCGCGGACTGATGCGAAGGTTAGCATCTCGGAGGCGCTCCAGTACTTCCTTCAGGAGACGCTGGTGTTCTTCCCAAGTAGCGGCGTGTATCACGATGTCGTCCAAGTAAACGATTACCCCTTTCCATAGCAGTGGTCCCAGTACTTTGTTCATCATTCGCTGGAAGGTAGCCGGAGCATTGCTGAGTCCAAACGGCATCACTACGAACTCGTAGAGTCCTTCCTGGGTAGTAAACGCCGTCTTCTCCGCAGCAGTAGTACTCATCCGAACTTGCCAGTATCCCGAGCGAAGGTCCAAAGCAGTGAAGTACTTCGACTCCGCGAACTGATTTAAAGCATCCTCGATCCGTGGTAGCGGAAACATGTCTCGAGTCGTCACCTTGTTCACCTTGCGGTAGTCCACGCAGAAGCGGACCGTTCCATCAGGCTTCGGCACGAGTACGATAGGAGACGCCCAGGCGGAAGTAGACGGTCGAACGATTCCATCCAGCAGCATCTTCTCCACTTCCTTCTTGACCACAGCGTTTTCGGCAGGACTGAATCGGTAGGGATTCTGCCGAATTGGTGGGTGATCGCTGGTGGGTATTTCGTGATAGAGGATGTTCGTTTGGCCCACTTCCCCGGATGTCCAGGCACAGGCATCGGGAAATGCTTCGAGTAAATCAACTATTTCTTTCTTTTGAAATGGTTCCAAATCTTCTGAAATTTTCAAACTTTCGATCTTTTCTCGCAGTGATACCTTGTCACGCTTGGAAACAGAGTAGATCGGAATTGATAGTGATTTGAGACGAAATGACTGGTCTGGGAGCGTTGAGGTGACTTGTATCATTAGTGTGACTCGTGATAGCCCTAGAGTACTATTTAAGGGACACGTAGTTAGACACTGGTTGGGTTGTTGTTTTGGTTGGATTCGCTGTTGTAGGGGAACGCTCCCAGGGGGAGTATGTAGAAAATTTATTTCCACCACACACCCCACTATCAATTGGTTTCGGAGCTGGGGTCGATCGACGTCGCTCCTCAAGAGGTCGTGGTGGTCGAAAACGAAACGGGAGTGAAAAAAAAAATGGATAGAAAGATCGATTTTGAAAAGATCTGGACGAAAAAATCTGTCGACAGGGAGGAGGTTGTTTTTCCAGGGGTATTCCTGAAGTAGGCCAGGCGAAACCAAGGCGAGAGGGTTCCCAACGGGTTCCCAACGTCGCGGAAAGAAGAGGGCCGAAAATTTTCGACGTGAAAAGTTGGGCGATAGAGATCCCAGGTCGATGAAAAGATCGACAGGTCGAAAAACCCTCGATCTCGAAACGAAAAGAGTCGACAAGGGGAGGAAAAGAGACAGAAAGAGAAAAGAGGACCTCTGTCTGTTTTCTTGAGGAGAGTAGACCTGGAAATTTAAGCCCCTGGAGCTAGATTTCACAGGAACCTCCAGAAAGGCTTTTTAAGGGTTCTTAAAAGCCCAAAACTAAGCCTTACCTCCACCTAAGTCTGAGGACTTGCTAGGCGAAAAAGCCTAAGCTTTGTCGACCAAATTCGCCTAAGTCGCCAAGTTCTGCGCCAACTATAGAAGACTATAGAAAACTGCGCCAGGAACTGTCGACATGACTCATTTGGTCACTCCAGAAAGTGTGACCCACAGAAAAACGCGCTGCAAGTCGAAAAATCTAACTGCCAGAGCGCGCGGCACGTTAACTTTAGCGTGAAAACGACCAAGGCAATGGCTGCCGCAATTGTGAAAAGGTCGGCGTGAAAACGACTAAGGGAACGGCTGGCGCAATTGTGAAAAGTTCGTCCACAGAAATGTGGTAAAAGCCGAACTGCGCCAACCTGTTGTTTTAAAGGTTGTCTCCACAGAAGTGTGGAAGGACAACTGCGCCAACCTATGGTTGAAGAAAACGTTGTTCCCACAGAGATGTGGAAAAAGAACTGCGCCAACCAAATTTCAAAGGGTTCCACAGAAATGTGGTTGAAGAGAATTGCGCCACCCTATGGTTGCAGCAGTAAAGGTCGCCTTCACAGAAATTTGTGATAGGCGAAACTCGCAACTCCTAAGGCAGAGAGGTATATATAAATGCGTTACTCTCATTTATGTCTCGCGCAACGAAGACGAAACGCGCCAGGACATTCAGGGAAACGTGGAAAAAGCGTTCAAGTCGATAAACTTGCTTGGGATAACGCAAGCGCCAGGAAGCAAGAAGGTATAGGAGGTGTTCCTGGTGACGATAAGCCAGATGGTGATGGAGGTGATGACCACCGCAATAGGCGAACCCGTCCTTAGTCACACCCCCGCATTCCAGGTGCGCCTGATGGCGGAGGTGATGGTGGCGGTGGCGAATATCATCCCAAGAGGCTGGGAGAGCGTTGTGTTCAAGTGTTCTCAAGTAGGATAATAGAGAACATGTGTGGCTGACGCGAAAACCAAGAAAACGTATGTGGTTGACGCGAAAAAGGATGAAGGCTGGCGAAACAAGGAAAATGCGCCAAGCTAGCCACCGAGGGCAAAAGACAAATGAACGCAACAGCTGACGACAGTATCGTGCCTGCAAAAAGCTGTAGTGCATCAGCAGGATATGAGAATAGCGAAGCTGACGCTGCTATCGACTGGAAAAACTTAGATTTTGCATATTAGGCCTAAAGGGAAAAGGAAAGTTCGCAAAAGGGGGTAAAGTTGCGATATAAAGGTTGAACTTTTAACCTAAGTTCGAGTCTGATGAGGCCATGGAAGTTGAGAGTGAGATGGCGCCTCTGACCCAAGAGGTTGTAACGAGAGGTGAAAGGGTGCGAACCATGACTAGAGGTGGGCGAGGTCAGAAGGTCACTAGATCATGGAGGCGACCAGAGGAGGGTGAGGGCAGAAGTTCACTGGATCGCCAGGAAAATCCGCACCGCCGCAGAACAAGGCAAAGACCATAAGCTCAAGAGACTAGACGGATCAAAAGGATAAGAACAAAGGATTCTTTCTTCATAGGATTACAAGAAAGATCTTGGAGAACCCCCAAATAGACCCGCGAGAGAACGGTAACCCGGTAATCGCAGAGGGGTCAAGGCGAATGGAGTAATGGAGTAAGGTGGTGAAGCTTTTAAGGGTGATGGTTTTGGTTTTGAAGGCAATTCTAAGGTTTTTCGTTTCTTCTTCTGTGGACCAAGTCCAAAGGTGGACCTAAAAGTATGAAAAGAAGTCAAGCATGTTGGACGCGACAGACCTTTGGTCTGTAAAGACAAACTGCGCCATTCTGCTAGAATTCGCGAAGTTAGTCAGAGACCCAACACTAAGAGTGAAGCATGTTTGCTTTTTGCGCCAACCAGAGAGTGTTGCAGTAAGCTCAGGTTGATGAAAAAAACAGAGCGACCCCAGGTGGTTAGTTGTGTGAGACAATCACCACCAAGCGTTAAGTTGTCATCTCTAGGAAACTATGGGATGTACACTTCGTTGGTGAGAAGAAAAAGACGAGGCTATGGGAGTCGAACCCATATTAGGGCCAACGCCTCGATCTAACTTCCAGCAAAAGAGATCATGACGAAGCAACTGTGAGCTTCGTATTTTCTAGGTGATGCGTGTGTTGCTGCCCAATGAGCCACTGTGTTGTGTGCGACGTTGCTGGAAGAAGCGACCGCCTGGTGGGAGTATTGTTGATGAAACGTTGGCAAAAGGCGTGGAGAGAACTGGGTTGATGCTGGCTGACGCAAGTGACACTGAAGGTGCCAAAAGGAGATGGAGATGGAGTTATGTGATTGAAAACTTCGAGGGGAAAAATTGAATTCTCCCTATGCAAGCGTGGAAGGCTATTATGGCTGAACCTCAATTGGAGTCAAGTGTGGAGGCAGTTGTGAAGCGCCCCACCTAGAGAAATACTTATACGCTGCAAAAGAGCTGGGAGTATAAAGAGGAAGTTTCCAAGAGGATCTGAACGACCACAACCTTGCGTTCTAAGCAAAAGTGACGAACAGCAAGAAGAGAAGTGGTAAACACGAGTCGCTATATTATGCGAAATGCACTCGCGTTTATATGGAGCACCTAAGTAGGAGCACGCCTCTAATAAGGGGAAGCGACCAACGCTGTGGTGTTACTACGTTCAGTAGCAGAAGGAAAACGGGGAAGTGTAAGTGAGTAGAAGCGAGACGCTCCTCCAACACTCCCGAAGATTCCTCTGCATGGAAAGTGCGTTAACTACAGAGATAGCACTAAAACGTTCAACATGAGAAGTTAAAGAACGTTTACTTGGAAACTCCGTCATGAAGGTATGAGTCGAAGTTTGGGAGAGTATGAAAAATGGAAAAGTAAGAAAAAGTGGGAAGGAAAGCTAAAGAAGACATGTGGAAAATGTGCTAAGTGAAGAGCACCTGTGGAGTTATTCATTGTGGAAATAACATGATATTTTGGAGAAGGGCCGGAAGTTTTTCTACCTTGTGAGAGCAAGAAGATCCAACGATTGAGAGAATATGGAGTGTAATTTTAACCAAGTGTGGATGGCGAAATTACAACGAGGGAAAGACAATGTGTTAAATAGAGAAAGCGATGGGAGCTTAAAGCGCCACGTTGACGCGCGCAAAACGATGTGTTGTTGAGAACTTTAACCATCGATTGCTCTATTGTTCTTCCCACCCTAGAACTTTGTTCTATGGGGATACCATGCTTGTGTTAAGCACAAGGAGATGTGCACCCAGTGCGCTGGTTGATGCACTTCCATAAACGAGGGTCGTCGTTGCAAGGGCAAACTTCCAAGATATTTAAATTTCGATCTACACCACGTGAGATGCGTGAAGCAAGAAGGATCTCCAAGAGAAAACTGCGTGGAGTTGTTGCCTTATATTATGCGGTAACAAAGAGTATAAAAGAACCTTGAAGTCCATGCGAGGGAATTTGTGTTAACTATCACAAAACCTTGTGCAAAGGCTAAGGGATACCTCCTAAGGGAGAGGATGTTTATTCGCCACCTGAGCGATTCGAGAGCTAGGTGACGCACTATGTGGATGATAGCCTTGTGCATAACGGGGTTTAGAGGATGACAATGGTTGACAACCCCATGAGAATGAGATGCAAGTGAAAAACCGCAAAAGGTTGCAAAAAGGTTTGCTGATGGTGGTGAAGCGAAGAGGAAGGAGTTTATCTCCTAAAATTCATAACACCCTTGAGCATCATGGTTTGAGATTTGGGATATCCACCAAGGGACTTGGTGAGAGGCGTTTGTAAACGCGATGCCCTGTTTAGGGACCCCCAATGATGCGTCATCCATGTGTTCATGGTTGATTCCAGGCTGGTTGAGCCGTAGTTGCTCCCAGTGTCTGACAAGTGTGTGGGGAGGCTGATGGGAAAACAGAAGCCACACCTTCATCATTGGCCTGTAGTGTCAGGACTAACTCCGTGGATGAACTCGACCATATTTCGCTTCAGAGTGTCCGCATTTGCGAGATCTTCGCCACATCATCCATGTGGATATGTTGTGATGTGTGGTGCATCTTTTTCTCAAGGTTTTATGGAGGTTGACGCATTTTTATGCGATAAGGCTGGAGATATGTGCAACCTTGCAATATTTGCGCATAGCGACTTGCTGTGTTTGTGTGGAGGCTACCCCCTCTATGTTTTTCTACCCTTTTGGGACGTGGACGAGGGCGTTCCACTGGCCCCAGGGGGGACAGGAGTGCTCACGAGCGACGAATGAGGTTACCGACGAAGGAGGTCACGAAGTAGTCGTGAGTGAGGTAAATCGAACAAACGAACGAAGTGAGTCTCTTCAGCAACGGAGTGCGCAGTGAGATTTACTGGCCGTCAGGCCACACTCAAAATTTTGAATTAAACCCGGTGTATGCACTGGAAATGTGACATGGAGGACGAGTTGAGGGTGGTACTCTCTAGCACAAGTTGCTAAAGTATGTGATGGAGTGGTTTCAAAGAAGTTGTTTTCGAACGTGATAAAAGAGAACACCCACGAGAGGGACAGCCACAAGTGGCTGAGACGTGATCGATGAACGTGGAGAAAAGGAATTGGAGTGTTGTGGGATGGTTGAGACACCTTGCTGTCTCCCATGACGGTAAAACCACTATTACAGGGCGTGTGATAGTTGGTGATCTCGAAGTCCTGAGAAACCGTGGCGAAAATATAGGAGACTCCATAGAATCACACATTAGTCGGGATAAGAATCCTTGCAGGGAACTCGAGGAGCTGAAACTCAATATCTCATTAGAGTATGAGTTAAAGGATTCGTCAGCTTCAAGACGGCCTTGGTGATGGTCGCCTAGTGTGAAGTCCACCTTAGTTTCGGTAGTACTAAGGGGGAGGAGACGTGATTCTACCCTAAGTGTTCAAAGAGAGGAACACAGGAGCGAAAAGAGACGTAGCAGCTGGAACCCTGTGCGCCAGCTACCGCGTACGCGCGTGTGAAGACTTCCTAAGGGAAATGTGGCTACGTTAATATGATGGCGAAACAGTTTACTTAATCCAATACTCGAAGTGGATGGTGCTCTGTGTATCATTTTATTAAGAAGAGAGCGCAACACTTGGAGTTCGTTTGTTATCGACGAGTGTGAAGACAATTCCAGCGAGACATGTCAACGCGACTAAGGTGTTAAGGTGATGCATGGCGTGGAATATGTCTATTTCTGAGGGTGAAGCATATGGACCGACCAAAATACAAGTCTGTCGTTCTGAAAAGGAGAAGGCAAATATTAGCCTCGCGACAGAGGTTCCATGAAGGATAAAGCGAGAGTAACTTCGTGGAAGGGATTGAGCAGTAGCTTGATCAATTGACGTCGAGGATCGGTGTGTGCTATCACATGAAGGGCTTAGCTCTGGAGGAGATGAAGTTCACAAGAGTTTAATGGACTCTGGCGCAAGTATTTGACAATCCGCCAAGTGCTATGAGTAGTGACTGAACCAGAGCAGCAATCGGTGAAAGATGAACGAGCAGTGGAGAAAACTCTTGAACGACAAGAGGTGTGATATCTTCAACGACAACAAGTGCGTTTAACCAACGTGTTGGTTGGAGAAAGAGAGAGACTATCGAGTGCCACAACCAGATTGAGAAACACCACTCTGTTTAAGGTTGATGGTAAAAGGAACTGCATTGGATTACACTTGAGAGTTGAAGAAACACAAGTGGAGAAAGAAGAAGCAATAGCAACAGTGGACGTCGACTATAAAGGAACCGTGGTGAGCATCTCGGAAGATTTGCAGACGGAGGAGGAGAAGACGAGCAGAATACGCGATAAATCCTTGTACAGCGGTTGTAAGTCGCCAAAGAGCGCAGTAAAGACTATTCCCATCAAGGTAATAAGTCGGAATGCCGTGCATGGTTTATAGCCGATCCATCAAAGGCAAGAGGAGTCGCAGATATTACTTCTATTGGCGAAGAACACGAGAATGCCTAACGCATCCTTGTTTATCTTTGTGAGAAAATACTTGAAGAATGAGGAGATTATCCACACTACCTTCGGGACTTGCATGATGTATGGGTGCAAACACATGTGAGTGTGGGATACGTTCTAAGTCTTCAACGTGGAGCTTGCATATGGTGACTGCCTACAATGGGTAGTGCAGAAAGGAGTTGCATCTTCAAACGTCAGTGAACTGGAAGGAGGAGAAGCGTTAGCTGGATAGGCAACCGGTAACGCAAGGATCAACAAGTGGAAGAATTTATCGAGGAAATAAGAAGAGAAGCACGAGGAAGAACAAGCAAGAGATGAATGGCGGTCAGAGGCATAGGTTCCCTAAAGTGGAATACAAACTCAATAGGTCTTTTTGGGGATGGCAATGGTGGAAGATCCTAGTGTGGGATCACGTGTTGGTACCATTGACCCAAAGCCAGCCTATGTAACTCGTCTTCATATGCTACTCTGACTTAGCTGATTTGATTGAGGATTCGATAATGTTGGAGGCGGAGCACTTGGTTGATCACAACAGTAACAAAGAATACAAGCGGATGTATTCTGACTTGCCTCCCGACGTGGTAGCCTACCCTCAGGTCAAGGTCAATAGACTATGAGAGGATGGTGCGTTTATATCAAACAAGAGAAAGAGAACCCAAAGCGGAAGAGGAAGAGCAAGAGTCAAGGACTACTAAGGAGAGCGAGAGAGCGAAACCTGAGACAGAGAGGTCTAAGGTAGAGAGAAGTGCGGCAAAGAGCGACTACAGGACGGAGAAATGGCTGGAGGTGCTAAAAGGGAGAGCACCGAGTGAGTTCGCTGAAAAGCTGGAGCTCCACCTGTCAATGTGCGGCCCACATGAGTTGGTGTGCATGTGTATTGGCCACGCACAAGGGTGAAAGTGCGTTATGCTAAGGCCATGGGACAACTGGTAAAAGCATAGCCTTGGCAGTGGATGGAACGTTAAGCAAGGCTACGTTTCCCAAGCTATTTGTTCTAAGGAGCTCAGAGTTGTTGCCAAATGACGCTCACAGCTGAAGGTTGTAAAGGAAGTGCGCCAACCTTGAGTGTTCAAGACTTTGCCGCAGGAGAGCTGACCAAGACACGAGCAAGAGATGTCCAAGATGTCCAAGATGTCCAAGACAGTGGTGGTTCGTGGGTCAGAAGAAAAAGGTTGAGTTAAAAAGGTTAAGTTGAGTTGAGTAATGCGTTTGAGAATCTTTGCATGGTATGGGACGTGCATTGTACTTAGAGGATTAAGTGTGTTAGCTTATGGGTTATGAAGTATTTGTTTGATCGTGGCAGAGAGAAAGAATGTTAGTGTCGCGGACGCCACTTATTATGGGGCGGGGCAAGTTGATAGTGATTTGAGACGAAATGACTGGTCTGGGAGCGTTGAGGTGACTTGTATCATTAGTGTGACTCGTGATAGCCCTAGAGTACTATTTAAGGGACACGTAGTTAGACACTGGTTGGGTTGTTGTTTTGGTTGGATTCGCTGTTGTAGGGGAACGCTCCCAGGGGGAGTATGTAGAAAATTTATTTCCACCACACACCCCACTATCAGGAATCGTGGTTTCTACAGCAGTGTTTCCTACAGATTTTCCTGATTTGCCTAATGGCATCACCCCAGCCCATACATTTTTTTCTTGATCTTTCCCAAAAACCTGTTCTTCTTCTTTTTCATCTCTTAAAACCCCAGTTCTTTTCCCTTTTATTTTTCTGCTTTCTTTTTCTTTTTCAGCCCCTTTTTCATTTTCTTTTTCAATTCTTTTTCCCTTTTCTTTTTCACCCACTGTTTCTTTTGCACTGCTGCTGCTCTTTTCTTCTGAACGATGGCCTTCTTCCCTCTTCCTCTCCAGTGTTTCCTGTATTTCCACTGTCAGTAGGTCACAGTATCGGAGACACTGCTCATCCCATGAAGAGTGTTTACGGAACGGCCACGAGTAGCTAACTCCCACAGGGCTGCCTTCTCTTCTCTTGCTCCACCTCTGCCACTGTATTGGTTTATGCCTTCGTCCACCACGATTTCCTCTCCTTTTCTTTCTCTGCTTTTTCTGCAGCTGTTTCCTTCGCTTTATTTCTTTCACCTGGCCAAGCCAATGCTGCATGTCTCCGAGGTATCGACAGAGCAGCCGTCGCTTGGTTGGCCCTAGTGAAAAGGTCCCGTCTGTGGCAATGGTCCGATCGTCAGCCTTGCCCCTTCCGGCTCTCTCTCCCGCAGTCTCGCCATATCGCGAAGGTAGATCTCCTGGGCCCTTTCCGATGGCATGGTGTAAGCATTTCTCAAGCGTTTCTCAGCTAATTCCCTTGCTTCCACTGCGAACCTGGAGTGGTGCTCAGCCAAAAGCAGTTGCTCCTGGAAGTACTGTCGTGCCTTCCTGTCCTTCTCCTGTTTCTCTCGCTCCGCCGGCGTGTCTTTTCCTTGCCCACCATCCATGCTGAAGTTCATTTCCCGGGCACTGCGGTCGAGCATTCGCAGCTCTTCCTTGTAGCGGTTCTGAGCTTCCAAATCCAAAGGATTTTCATCCCTCTCTTCGTGTCGGTCGGCGGCCTCCATCCGCTGTTTCCTGAGGTAGTCCAGCACTTCTGGGAACCACCATTGCTGCGTCCTCTGACACCACACTTTGTGACCGACATTCAAGCTTCGCACAAGCTCCGAGGGTCCCCCAATACCGTCTCTTTCTTCCACTTTCACCTCCTCCTCTGGTTCCAACCCTGGTGGCTGCACTCTCGCTGCACTGTGTGGCTGGAACTGCGGCGCTTCCCCCAGAAAACTCCCAGTTTCGTGCAGTCCTTCCCAAACGTTCAGCTCTTCCTCTGTCTTGATCGTAGGGGTCGGCACTTGTCTTGGATCCATAGTGTGGTCAGAAACGGTGTCGGGCTGCACTGCGAGGTAGGTAAACTCAATCGGCACTGACCCTAACTTTTGTCCACTTATGGTCGTAACAAGGCGGCTTGTGCCATAGTGTATCTCAGCTTGAGCAGCACTCATCCAAGGGGTCCCAATGATCAATGGATAGTGACCGGTCGAAACGACGTGACATGGAACGACTAGCCGACAGCGACCCACAGACAGCGGCAGTCCTGGCACATATCCCACAGCAGTGCGGATTCCTCCATTGCAGTCTCGATATCTTCCTTTTGGCGCTTCCATCAAATGAACCAAATCCACCTTTCGCAGTAGTTCTTCCGAGATAACACAAGCACTGGCGCCGGAGTCCAGTATCGCCTTGGGGACTTTGTGTTCGAGAATCTTCGCAGTAACGGTCGTAACGGCAAACTTAGGAGCATTTACTCCAGCTTCCTCCATTGCATTCACTCCCTTCGGTTTCTGGAGAGAGTTCAACCAAGCTTCCACGATCTCCGGGTGACACTTGCACAGCTTCGCCAAAGGTACTTCCACCAACTGTTTCTCCAGAAAAGCTTTGGCTTCAGCCGCTGAGAACATAACTCCAGGGGGAAGTTCTTTTGTCTTTTTCCGAGTAGGCTTCGCTCTCTTCTTCTTCGGTGGCACTGGATCTGGCATAGCTCTGGCACGTGGAAATGTCGGCATAGGTAACGTGGCTTGAAATCGCGGAACTGGTTCTGGCACTATTTCTGGTTCCTTCTCTGGTTCCTTCACTTCAGGCACTCCTTCTTCTTTCTCTGGCTCTGGCACAGCTTCTCCTGGCTCTTCCACGACTGGTTCCGTAAGAACAGGTTCAGTATCCATTGGACTTCCTCCAGCTGAGGTTCCCGGGGCACTTGGTTCCCCCATCTCCACTTCTTCCACTTCTTCATTCGCTCCAGCACTCTCGTCTACTTCCATCGCTGAGTAGTGTATCTGATCAGGGGAAAGTTCGTCCGTCTCGAGATAGTTGAAGTCCATGACATAGGTGGAATCGTAATCTTCGAAATAGGTGATGTTGTCGGGACAATGAGCAGCGTAGTGACTGATAGTGAAGCTTGTGGGTGACGCAATAGTGGTCGGCTGTGTTGGTTGGATTCGTGATAACTTGCTGGCTAACGCAAGTATACTTGTGGGGTTTGTTGGTTTAGACAACTCTCTAGCTAGCGCGGTTGTGAACGCTACTAGAGCACTTGGGTTGGGAAGTGATTGCGTCAGGCAAACACTTAACACACACACACACAAACACACACACAAGCGGGAACACACCAATCCCACGAATCCCGAGTTCTTACAAAATAAAGTGAACGTCAAAACAACGAGTGGGCCTCTTAAGTACCCCTAAGTGTAGTACGCTGACGCATGCCCCAAACTCTGGGTCTAATCTGTCTTACTCGCGAACCCACATGCGTCAGCCACCCTCGGCTCTATCCCAAACTACCTCGTATAGCGCTAAAAGACTAACATACGCCCCCCCCGCAAAAAGTGGGCGCCCACGCACACCAAAACACAAAGAAAAACAAAACACAAAAAACACAAACACAAAACTCACCCACTCCCATACCCACACCCAACTGTCTTGGACCTGTCTCTTGCTCTGACGTCTCTGACAGCTGCTGCACGCACACACTTGGTCGACGATAACTCCTTTTCCCTCCTCCTTAACGCTGTTCCTGCGCTTGCGCTTGCTGGATAGCACGCTGCTCCTGCGCATGCGCTTGCTGCACTGCACGATACCGGACACAGGGATCAAATGCGGCAGCCACCCTCTTGGACTTTAGGAATGGCAGATCCCTTGTGATGCCGGACACCTTGAGCTGCCGCTTCACACACATGTTGCAGTGTGGCAACTTCTCGTGCTCAGCCGGGAACGGAGGGATTTCTTCGAACGTCGAGCGTGTCAGCTTCAACATATGGGCAGGTAGAGAGAATGGGGAGACGGTGGCGATGGACTTGTTGTCCACTTCCGCGACTTTTTGGACCGCCGTGACGATGCGCCCCAGCATCGAGTATGCCAACCAATGAGCATCACACACGAGGTGATACCCACAAGGAAGGACGGAATACTTCTTCTGCGTCAGCCGCTGAGCACTTGCTTGCATTGGGCTTCTCCCGCACCAAATGCACATGGGCAACTCGTGAAAGTGCCGGTTGCCGCGGTAATTTTGCAAGGCTCGGTCCCTGGGGTTAGTATATTGGACCTTCGGCCATTTCTCTGACGCAGTGATGGGGTTGCAAGCCTCCTCGATATCCTCCCGTGACAGGTTCACTTCGCTGGGTGCAGCATCCACTTTGTCCTGAGCAGCCGCCCTTAGTCTTCTGAGCTTAACCTTTTCTCGGAAAGCCCGAAGTGCTGCTTCTGTTGGAGCTAACTCCAACGGTGGATGAACCGCACGCTGAACCTCTGTCACCTGGCTTGGCCCTTCATCATTCCTTATTTCCCCGTCCTCCAGTTCAGAACTAGGACCTTCGAGCCTAGGAGGTGGACTGCCGAAGTCAATTTCTTCGTTAAAATCCAAGTCCAAAAGCTCCTCCTCTCTCATGTCGAATAAGTCCTCCCCCGGTGCTATTGCGGTAGCCTCATCTCCGGGAGTCTGAACTGTTGGCGCTGGTTGTGAGGGTGCTGGAGTCTTTAATGCGGCAGCCTTTAACTTGAGTAACAAGTTGGCTCTTGCTGCATCTCCAGGCATACGATCCCTCGGTGGCTCACCACCTTCATCGTCACCGTCCTCTCGCCTTCTCTTTCCGTGTGGATCTTCATCCCTACACGGCGAGCTTGGGCGTTTGTTTTTCCCTTTCCCCTTGCCCTTGCTTGAGCCTCCCGCATCATCGTCCTTGGACGGTTCCAGATCAAGTGTTGCGTTTGACAACAGAACTTGGACTTGGCGATCCAGTTCTTCGCGTACCCGTGGTGCTGGTACCGGCGGGTTCAAACGCAGCATCTTGTCCGTTGTTTCGCTCTGCACTTGAAGTTTTTCAGAGCCGTCTCTGAGGGACTCTCCCAGCAAATCGATCTGCAGCTCTTGTTCTGCCAATTCCTTCTTAAGATTGTTGGCTGCTGCACTCCACGCGGTTGCTACAGCTCGCTGCAGCGTTTCCTCTACCGCGGTAAATCGATCCACTATTCCCCCGAGAGCTTGTTTACGGAGGTCATTCTCACGATGGTTAGCCATCATGTGAGATTGGAACCTTTGCTTTTTCAGCTTCATGGCTTCCAATTTTTCTTCCAAGACCTTGGTCTTGTCCTCCGCTTCTTTCTTTTCCGCCTCCGCCTTATCCTTGGCTTTCTCCGCTGCCTCCTTCGCAGCCTCAGCTGCTTTCGTCCGGTCACTCAACTCTGCGAGCTGCCGGGTTAAGGCCTCATTGTTCTGCAGCACCTCCTCTGCGGTCGTAACAAAGTGCTGCAGCTCCTCTTCTTTTTGAGCTACCTCCGCTTCCAACCTCGCAATAATTGCGGCGGGTGTATCGGCAGCCATTATGTTCGTCGGAAAGAAAGAAATAACAACGGTTTGTGCGTCTTTAGACTTTTTTTCACTCAGGAGCTCGCTCCGTTTACACAAACACTAGGGCAAAATGGTTCGAGGGCTGCGCTTATAAGGCTGGGTGACTCGTACACTTTCCTCGTTGGGTTATTGGGGTGAGACACCAACGTTTCGCTCGGTTGGAGTCTCGTCAAGACCACCTCAACACGTCACTTGATAGGGGTTTTCTCGGAACAACCACACTATCTCGAATGTGACATCGTTTGCCCGGTTCTTAAAGTACTACTGAAGCTACACTTACTGCGCCAGCCAAATAACTTAGGCACCTAACGCATTAAAGATAAAGAGTTGGTTTGGAAGTCGACAGAGTTTTTCTAAGGTATCCTTTTTCGCGCCCCCTTGCTATAAGGAGTTCCACCTTAGCCATCAAACACTCTGCTTCCCTATTCTCTTCCTTTCTGCAACTCTTTTCTTTCTTTCTCTTTAAATGCGCGAAGTATATCTGGTGCGTTAACCAAATTAGCTTCAGGTTCCCAAGTAGCGTCAAGTAGATCGTATCCTTTCCACAGCACTAGGTATTCACGATTGCGTTTACCTCTAGCCCTTAGGATATTTTCGACCTCATACTCTACTTCGCTACCAATCAACTCTCCTTCTGGAGGTTGTATCTGCCTGCTGTTATCACTCGAGGCGTGATAACGCTTGAACTTAGAAACATGAAACACTGGGTGAATGAGCCATGTTTCCGGAAGTTGAACTCTGTAAGCCACCTTTGATATTTTCTCCACAATTTCAAAGGGACCCACAAATCGACGGCGCAGTTTGGGACTCACTTTGTTCAAAGCAGCCAACGGAATAAAACGGCTTTTTATCAGGACTTTATCCCCTTTCTCAAAAGCAATATCTTTCCTCTTTTTGTTTGCACTCACACACATTCTGTGTTGTGCTCGAGAGTAATATGCTTTTGCGGTATCTAAGTCCTGTGCCATCCGTGCTACCATAGTCTTAACTGCTTCCACTTGAAATTGCGTTGCCGTCCCACCAATGTTTGGTGTTTCTGGATGGTACCCATACATCAAGTATGCAGGTGCGAACCCTGTACTCGCATTCACTGCATTGTTTGCTGCAAACTCTGCTGTAGGTAAATACTCAACCCACTTATGGGGATACCTCTCAGCATATGGCCTCAGGAAATTTTCCAGAGTACGTATGGTAACCTCACTCTGCCCATCCGTTTGAGGGTGGTAAGCTGTACTCATACGAATCTCTGTACCCAGAGCTTTAAAAAGCGTCTGCCAGAACTTGCTGGTAAAGCGAGGGTCTCTATCAGACACAATCACTTTAGGTAGGCCATGGTTGCGGTAAACATGTTCGATAAAAAGTTGGGCGTATCCTGCAGCGGTAATTTCTTTCGTACATGGGGCGAAATGCACAAACTTGGTAAGTCTATCGACAAAGACAGCTACAGCACTAAACCCATTGGATGCTGGTAGATCTGTCACCAAGTCAGTGGTAATCTGCTCCCACTTCCGCTCAGGTATTGGCAGGGGTTGAAGTAAGCCCATAGGCTTCTGTGTGTCAGCCTTTATTTGTTGGCACACAGGGCATTCGCGCACAAATGCCTTCAACTCATTCATCCACCCCTTCCACCAATATCGCCGCGCTAGGATTTCTCCTGTTCGCGCTGGTCCTGTATGGCCTGCTGAAGGTGTCTCATGGCACTCCTTCATAATCTTATTGCGCTGGCCTTTAGGAACCACCACTTTCTCGACTAATCCTCTCTTTGGGACCGTCCAGAGTATTCCCTCTCTGAGGAAATATCCCTCAACTTCCTCGCCACTCTCAAGCTTCCGCAATATCTTCACCAAGGAGTTATCAGCTTGGAGGGCTTGTTTCCACTCGTCTTGGCTTGCTTGATGCACTTGCCAAGTGGAAATGTTCATCGCAGTTTCCACGGGCTTAGGAACACTGCGGGAGAGAGCATCTGCTAACACATTAGCCTTGCCTTTGATATAGGAGATCTTGGGGTTGATCGAAGTCAGGTACCCCGCCTCAAGCCATCTTGCTTGGGTTCTAGAAAGGTTCCTCTGCGACAGAATATGCGTCAGAGGTTGGTGGTCAGTGAACACTGTTACTCCACCCGCACAACCTTCTAGATAATGTCTCCACTGCACCATCGCATAACATATTGCACACAACTCTTTGTCGTATGGTGCATAGTTAAGCTCGGCAGGCTTGAATCTACGTGAGAGGTAAGCTATTGGCTGTAGCCCCTCTCCGTGATCCTGTGTTAACACGGCACCGATGGCCTCATTCGACGCATCAGTGATCACAGTGTAAGGCAGTGACGCATCTGGAAAAATAAGGACGGGAGCTTGACTTAAACGCTTTTTCAGTTCATTGAATGCGCCACGCTCAACCTGTCCCCATCTCCAGGGATGGTCTTTTTTCACTAAGTCATGGAGTGGTCCAGCAACATGTGCAAACTGGGGAATGAATTTCCTGTAGTATGAAACCATTCCAAGGAAACTACGTACATCACTAACACTCTGGAGTTCCTTCCACTCCTTCACTGCCTTCACTTTTTGTTCCTGTGGTTTTAACCCACTTCCGCTAATGCGGTAGCCAAGATAGTCTACTGTTGCGACAGCCAGCTCACTTTTACTTGCCTTAGCAAAAAGCTGATATTCTGCTAGTCGCGACAGGACTTTCTCTAAGTGTTCGGCATGCTGTTCCATGTTTTCAGAGAAGATGAGTATGTCATCGATAAAGACAACAACAAAATCATCTAAAAACTCTGTGAGTAGGTCTTGTACTAGAGTTTGGAATTGCGCTGGGCAATTGGTTAGCCCAAAAGGCGCTACCAAAAACTCAAAGTGACCGTATCTCGTGCGGAACGCTGTTTTATCTGTATCAGATGGCCTTACTGGAAATTGCCAATAGCCTGATCGCAGATCTAACTTTGAGAACACTTTGGCTTTGAACACTCTATCCATCAATTCTTCTGGCAGGGGTAAAGGATACCGGTTTTTCACCGTCACCTTATTGATCCACCTATAATCCACACACATCCTTAAGCCTCCATCCTTTTTCGGTACAAACAGGATTGGCGCGCCCCAAGGGGACTCGGATGGTTTGATTTTCTTCTGTTCCAGAAGGTAGTCCACTTGTGCTTTCACTTCATCCAGCTCTGCTGGTGAAAGCTTGTATATTGGACGATGGATAGGTGTTGGATCCTCCAGGTCTATCTTAAACTCATGACCTTTTCTCTTCGGAGGGATCCCTGGGGGTAAATCACGAGGGAACACACCACGGTGTGTTTCTACCACCTTTTTAATTTCGGCAGGGGTGTCTGAACGAATAAGTTTACCAATCTCATCCTCAGTGTTGAATGGCTGTGTTCGCTCTATTGCGTCAGGCAATTCATGTTGGCCTAAAGCTTTCTCTTCAGATTCTTGCACTACAACCATGAATGCTGTCTCTGTTTTGAGATGACGCATCATTCGTTTAGCTGAACACTCAGTCACTGGCACTTCTTGCAGTATCGACTGTACTTTTCGTTCAGGTTCAATACTCTCTTGGGTTGGATGACGCAACGGGAGATGAAACACTTGGCTGTTTTTGCAAACTGAAATCTCATTTTGCTGAAAGTCTATGCGGGGGTTTTCTTTCTGCAACCAAGGCATGCCCAATATTAGGTCATAACCAAGGTCTGGGAACAGATCCGCTTTCATGTTGCACTTCAGCCCTCCTATCTTTACTCGGAGGTTGTTACAGCTGCCAGCCAGTTCTTTAATATCTCCGTTTGCCAACATTGCTCTCTTTGAGCTTGGTGTAATCGACAACCCGAGATCACGCGCTACCTTATCATTGATATAGTTTGCGGTACTTCCACAATCAATGAATGCATAAAGGTCCGTGGTCTTGATCCGTGCTTTTACTTCGTACCCTCTCACAGGCACTTCTTGAATTTTTAACAGAGGGCATGTGTCATCCTTGGTTGACGAAGTTGATCGAACTTCTGACACATTAACTCGCTCTGTGGTAGACCGCTGGGTTGTTTCTGACCCACTATCGTCTACGTCTGCAGGCAGGGACTCCTGTAGACTACTCTGCGACTCCAATGAGCCCACAGATTCACTAACAGAGGGAAGAGATGCAGATGACGCATGAGGCGCGTCCATCTCATCCGGTGTGCTTTCCTTCTGTTCATTTTTCCAATCGCAGTTGTCATGTGCCGATTGGGTAGATGTGGAGAGTGTCTCTGTTCTCTCTTCACGCGGTGTACTAGTCCGCGCCCCAGGTTTTCCGCTGTGAGTACTTTTAACCTTTTTCGAGGCACCTACTTTTGATCTATGCTTCCTACGCCGCCTACGAACTCTGTTTCGCTTACGACGTTTGCGTCGGCCAGGCTCAGACGAAGCAGTTTCCTGCCTGGCGGTCAGTTTAACATTTTTTTTACATCGGGGAGGTTTTTCACCTCCTCCAATCTAGGACATTGCCTCACAGGATGACCCTTCTTTCCACAAAGATAACAATGATATCCCCCTCCCCCCTGGGGGTTCTGTCTTCCCTGATTGGCTTGTCCTCTTCCACGGTTACCACCACCGCGTCCACGTCCACCACCACCACGTCCTCCTCCTCGTCCTTGTTGCTGTTGCTGCTGCTGTTGCACTCCTGCGGCAGCTTGTGGTGGTGCTTGGGCTGGTGGTGTAGGGTTCTGCTGCTGCTGACCCTGATTCTGGCCTTTCTTCTTTCTTCCACCACGCCAGACTCCTTTCTTTTTCTGATTGGTTTGCCCTCCTTGGCCTTGTGTTCCAACTCCAAGGGCTTCCAATCGTTCGGCGGATATGATGGCAGCCTCGACATCTCGAGGTACCGTTGCTGCGACTAACTTCTGAACTTCACTTTTAAGTCCATCCACGAAGAGCAAATACTGGTGATCCTCTTCGAGGTCTGGAATCCTCAAGACTAACCGCTGAAACTCTTTAACGAACTGTTTCACGGTTCCAGTCTGCTTGAGTTTGTGGAGGTCACGCCACGCTTCATCTCGATCACTAGAGAATTCGAAAGCTGTAGCTAAGCCATCCATGAAGTCCATCCAGTCACGGAAGGGTGGTCTTTCACCTCGGTGAATTTTCAACTCTTGCATCGTTAACCAATCCGAGGCAGCCCCATAAAGGTTAGTGGCCATAATCGATTGCCACTGTGCTTCATGCACTCCGCAGGTTCTCAAGTACCGCGTCATGAGCACTTGCCATTTACGGGCTTTTGGTTCTCCACTTCCGTTAAATGCGCGAGGCATTTGCAACTTGACGGTGCTAGGCAACCACTGTCCTTGCCTAGGAGGTCCTGGCCCTGCTGGTCCAGCGCCACCTCCACCTCCACCTCCACCAGGAGGTCCACCGGGAGGTCCACCGCCTCCACCATCTCCACCGCCGCCACCACCTCCTCCGCCATCAGGCGCACCTGGAATGCGGGAAGGTGGGCGGTTTCGTCTGTCGCGGTAATCATCACCGCCATCATCATCTGGGTCGTCATCACCAGGGTCTCCAAAGTTACCTCGCATGCGAGGAACTCGACTGGGTCCACCAGTAGACTCATATGAACCAAGTGCAGCAAAGGGATTATTTTCTACCCTTGCTCCCAAAGCACTTAACCCAAGTCCCAATCTTCCAGTACGTGTGGGGATCTGCATGGGTTCTTTTCCTTTCTCTTCTCTGACCTGTGCCTTAGCATGCTCAAGGTCAATTTGATATAACACTTCTGCTGAGGAGAGAACTCTTGGGTTAGTTCGTGTGGGTCTACGTGATCCATCGGCAGAGTCGGGTTCTGAGATGCGTACTCCAGGCTGAGCTCTTGTACTTGGAGGTATCAATTGAGGGAATGTGAAATCAGCGTCTGGTGCGCTGTCCACTGCAGTGCATGGTGGTGCTTCTGCAGCAACAATTTCACCCTCCTCGACCTGTACTGCTGGAGGAGCCGGTATTGTTGAGGTTCCTGCCCCAACCATTCCTACCGCGAAGCTCTGGTCCAGTGGCGGCCATGATGCAGCCAACTGCTTTACTGATAGTGATTTTAGACGAGATGACTAGAAATGACTGGTCTGGGAGCGTTGAGGTGACTTGTATCATTAGTGTGACTCGTGATAGCCCTAGAGTACTATTTAAGGGACACGTAGTTAGACACTGGTTGGGTTGTTGTTTGGTTGGATTCGCTGTTGTAGGGGAACGCTCCCAGGGGGAGTATGTAGAAAATTTATTTCCACCACACACCCCACTATCAATTGGTTTCGGAGCTGGGGTCGATCGACGTCGCTCCTCAAGAGGTCGTGGTGGTCGAAAACGAAACGGGAGTGAAAAAAAAAATGGATAGAAAGATCGATTTTGAAAAGATCTGGACGAAAAGATCTGTCGACAGGGAGGAGGTTGTTTTTCCAGGGGTATTCCTGAAGTAGGCCAGGCGAAACCAAGGCGAGAGGGTTCCCAACGTCGCGGAAAGAAGAGGGCCGAAAATTTTCGACGTGAAAAGTTGGGCGATAGAGATCCCAGGTCGATGAAAAGATCGACAGGTCGAAAAACCCTCGATCTCGAAACGAAAAGAGTCGACAAGGGGAGGAAAAGAGACAGAAAGAGAAAAGAGGACCTCTGTCTGTTTTCTTGAGGAGAGTAGACCTGGAAATTTAAGCCCCTGGAGCTAGATTTCATAGGAATCTCCAGAAAGGCTTTTTAAGGGTTCTTAAAAGCCCAAAACTAAGCCTTACCTCCACCTAAGTCTGAGGACTTGCTAGGCGAAAAAGCCTAAGCTTTGTCGACCAAATTCGCCTAAGTCGCCAAGTTCTGCGCCAACTATAGAAGACTATAGAAAACTGCGCCAGGAACTGTCGACATGACTCATTTGGTCACTCCAGAAAGTGTGACCCACAGAAAAACGCGCTGCAAGTCGAAAAATCTAACTGCCAGAGCGCGCGGCACGTTAACTTTAGCGTGAAAACGACCAAGGCAATGGCTGCCGCAATTGTGAAAAGGTCGGCGTGAAAACGACTAAGGGAACGGCTGGCGCAATTGTGAAAAGTTCGTCCACAGAAATGTGGTAAAAGCCGAACTGCGCCAACCTGTTGTTTTAAAGGTTGTCTCCACAGAAGTGTGGAAGGACAACTGCGCCAACCTATGGTTGAAGAAAACGTTGTTCCCACAGAGATGTGAACTGCGCCAACCAAATTTCAAAGGGTTCCACAGAAATGTGGTTGAAAAGAATTGCGCCACCCTATGGTTGCAGCAGCAAAGGTCGTCTTCACAGAAATTTGTGATAGGCGAAACTCGCAACTCCTAAGGCAGAGAGGTATATATAACTGCGCTACTCTCATTTATGTCTCGCGCAACGAAGACGAAACGCGCCAGGACATTCAAGGAAACGTGGAAAAAGCGTTCAAGTCGATAAACTTGCTTGGGATAACGCAAGCGCCAGGAAGCGAGAAGGTATAGGAGGTGTTCCTGGTGACGATAAGCCAGATGGTGATGGAGGTGATGACCACCGCAATAGGCGAACCCGTCCTTAGTCACACCCCCGCATTCCAGGTGCGCCTGATGGCGGAGGTGATGGTGGCGGTGGGCGAATATCATCCCAAGAGGCTGGGACAGCGTTGTGTTCAAGTGTTCTCAAGTAGGATAGTAGAGAACATGTGTGGCTGACGCGAAAACCAAGAGAACGTATGTGGTTGACGCGAAAAAGGATGAAGGCTGGCGAAACAAGGAAAATGCGCCAAGCTAGCCACCAAGGGTAAAAGATAAATGAACGCAACAACTGACGACAGTATCGTGCTTGCAAAAAGCTGTATTGCATCAGCAGGATATGAGGATAGCGAAGCTAACGCTGTTATCAACTGGAAAAACTTAGATTTTGCATATTAGGCCTAAAGGGAAAAGGAAAGTTCGCAAAAGGGGGTAAAGTTGCGATATAAAGGTTGAACTTTTAACCTAAGTTCGAGTCTGATGAGGCCATGGAAGTTGAGAGTGAGATGGCGCCTCTGACCCAAGTGGTTGTAACGAGAGGTGAAAGGGTGCGAACCATGACTAGAGGTGGGCGAGGTCAGAAGGTCACTAGATCATGGAGGCGACCAGAGGAGGGTGAGGGCAGAAGTTCACTGGATCGCCAGGAAAAGACCGCACCGCCGCAGAACAAGGCAAAGACCATAAGCTCAAGAGACTAGACGGATCGAAAGGATAAGAACAAAGGATTCTTTCTTCATAGGATTACAAGAAAGATCTTGGAGAACCCCCAAATAGACCCGCGAGAGAACGGTAACCCGGTAATCGCAGAGGGGTCAAGGCGAATGGAGTAATGGAGTAAGGTGGAGAAGATTTTTAAGGGTGATGGTTTTGGCTTTGAAGGCAATTCTAAGGTTTTTCGTTTCTTCTTCTGTGGACCAAGTCCAAAGGTGGACCTAAAAGTATGAAAAGAAGTCAAGCATGTTGGACGCGACAGACCTTTGGTCTGTAAAGACAAACTGCGCCATTCTGCTAGAATTCGCGAAGTTAGTCAGAGACCCAACACTAAGAGTGAAGCATGTTTGCTTTTTGCGCCAACCAGAGAGTGTTGCAGTAAGCTCAGGTTGATGAAAAAAACAGAGCGACCCCAGGTGGTTAGTTGTGTGAGACAATCACCACCAAGCGTTAAGTTGTCATCTCTAGGAACCTATGGGATGTACACTTCGTTGGTGAGAAGAAAAAGACGAGGCTATGGGAGTCGAACCCATATTAGGGCCAACGCCTCGATCTAACTTCCAGCAAAAGAGATCATGACGAAGCAACTGTGAGCTTCGTATTTTCTGGGTGATGCGTGTGTTGCTGCCCAATGAGCCACTGTGTTGTGTGCGACGTTGCTGGAAGAAGCGACCGCCTGGTGGGAGTATTGTTGATGAAACGTTGGCAAAAGGCGTGGAGAGAACTGGGTTGATGCTGGCTGACGCAAGTGACACTGAAGGTGCCAAAAGGAGATGGAGATGGAGTTATGTGATTGAAAACTTCGAGGGGAAAAATTGAATTCTCCCTATGCAAGCGTGGAAGGCTATTATGGCTGAACCTCAATTGGAGTCAAGTGTGGAGGCAGTTGTGAAGCGCCCCACCTAGAGAAATACTTATACGCTACAAAAGAGCTGGGAGTATAAAGCGGAAGTTTCCAAGAGGAACTGAACGACCATAACCTTGCGTTCTATACAAAAGTGACGAACGGCAAGAAGAGAAGTGGTAAACACGAGTTGCTATATTGAAGGAATGCACTCGCGTTTATATGGAGCACCTAAGTAGGAGCACGCCTCTAATAAGGGGAAGCGACCAACGCTGTGGTGTTACTACGTTCAGTAGCAGAAGGAAAACGGGGAAGTGTAAGTGAGTAGAAGCGAGACGCTCCTCCAACACTCCCGAAAATTCCTCTGCATGGAAAGTGCGTTAACTGCAGAGATAGCACTAAAACGTTCAACATGAGAAGTTAAAGAACGTTCACTTGGAAACGCCGTCGTGAAGGTATGAGTCAAAGTTTGGGAGAGTATGGAAGATGGAAAAGTAAGAAAAAGTGGGAAGGAAAGCTAAAGAAGACGTGTAGCAAATGTGCTAAGTGAAAAGCACCCGTGGAGTTATCCATAGTGGGGATAACAAGATATTTTGGAGAAGGGCCGGAAGTTTTTCTACCTTGTGAGAGCAAGAAGATCCAACGATTGAGAGAATATGGAGTGTAATTTTAACCAAGTGTGGATGGCGAAATTACAACGAGGGAAAGACAATGTGTTAAAGAGAGAAAGCGATGGGAGCTTAAAGCGCCACGTTGACTCGCGCGAAACGATGTGTTGTTGAGAACTTTAAACATCGATCGCTCTATTGTTCTTTCCACCCTAGAACTTTGTTCTATGGGGATACCATGCTTGTGTTAAGCACAAGGAGATGTGCACCCAGTGCGCTGGTTGATGCACTTCCATAAACGAGGGTCGTCGTTGCAAGGGCAAACTTCCAAGATATTTAAATTTCGATCTACACTAAGTGAGATGCGTGAAGCAAGAAGGATCTCCAAAAGAGAAGATAGTGTGGAGCTGTTGCCTTATATTATGCGGCAACAAAGAGTATGAAAGAACCTTGAAGTCCATGCGAAGGAATTTGTGTTAACTATCACAAAACCTTGTGCAAAGGCTGAGGGATACCTCCTAAGGGAGAAGATGTTTATTCGCCACCTGAGCAATGAGAGAGCTAGGTGACGCACTATGTGGATGATAGCCTTGTGCATAACGGGGTTTAGAGGATGACAATGGTTGACAACCCCATGAGAATGAGATGCAAGTGAAAAACCGCAAAAGGTTGCAAAAAGGTTTGCTGATGGTGGTGGAGCGAAGAGGAAGGGGTTTATCTCCTCAAATTCATAACGCCCTTGAGCATCATGGTTTGAGATTTGGGATATCCACCAAGGGACTTGGTGAGAGGCGTTTGTAAACGCGATGCCCTGTTTAGGGACCCCCAATGATGCGTCATCCATGTGTTCATGGTTGATTCCAGGCTGGTTGAGCCGTAGTTGCTCCCAGTGTCTGACAAGTGTGTGGTGAGGCTGATGGGAAAACAGAAGCCACACCTTCATCATTGGCCTGTAGTGTCAGGACTAACTCCGTGGATGAACTCGACCATATTTCGCTTCAGAGTGTCCGCATTTGCGAGATCTTCGCCACATCATCCATGTGGATATGTTGTGATGTGTGGTGCATCTTTTTCTCAAGGTTTTATGGAGGTTGACGCATTTTTATGCGATAAGGCTGGAGATATGTGCAACCTTGCAATATTTGCGCATAGCGACTTGCTGTGTTTGTGTGGAGGCTACCCCCTCTATGTTTTTCTACCCTTTTGGGACGTGGACGAGGGCGTTCCACTGGCCCCAGGGGGGACAGGAGTGCTCACGAGCGACGAATGAGGTTACCGACGAAGGAGGTCACGAAGTAGTCGTGAGTGAGGTAAATCGAACAAACGAACGAAGTGAGTCTCTTCAGCAACGGAGTGCGCAGTGAGATTTACTGGCCGCCAGGCCACACTCAAAATTTTGAATCAAACCCGGTGTATACATTGGATGCACTGGAAATGCGACATGGAGGACGAGTTGAGGGTGGTACTCTCTAGCACAAGTTGCTAAAGTATGTGATGGAGTTGTTTCAAAGAAGTTGTTTTCGAACGTGATAGAAGAGAATACCCACGAGAAGGACAGCCACAAGTGGCTGAGACGTGATCGATGAACGTGGAGAAAAGGAATTGGAGTGTTGTGGGATGGTTGAGACACCTTGCTGTCTCCCATGACGGTAAAACCACTATTACAGGGCGTGTGATAGTTGGTGATCTCGAAGTCCTGAGAAACCGTGGCGAAAATATAGGAGACTCCATAGAATCACACATTAGTCGGGATAAGAATCCTTGCAGGGAACTCGAGGAGCTGAAACTCAATACCTCATTAGAGTATGAGTTAAAGGATTCGTCAGCTTCAAGACGGCCTTGGTGATGGTCGCCTAGTGTGAAGTCCACCTTAGTTTCGGTAGTACTAAGGGGGAGGAGACGTGATTCTACCCTAAGTGTTCAAAGAGAGGAACACAGGAGCGAAAAGAGACGTAGCAGCTGGAACCCTGTGCGCCAGCTACCGCGTACGCGCGTGTGAAGACTTCCTAAGGGAAATGTGGCTACGTTAATATGATGGCGAAACAGTTTACTTAATCCAATACTCGAAGTGGATGGTGCTCTGTGTATCATTTTATTAAGAAGAGAGCGCAACACTTGGAGTTCGTTTGTTATCGACGAGTGTGAAGACAATTCCAGCGACACATGTCAACGCGACTAAGGTGTTAAGGTGATGCATGGCGTGGAATATGTCTATTTCTGAGGGTGAAGCATATGGACCGACCAAAATACAAGTCTGTCGTTCTGAAAAGGAGAAGGCAAATATTAGCCTCGCGACAGAGGTTCCATGAAGGATAAAGCGAGAGTAACTTCGTGGAAGGGATTGAGCAGTAGCTTGATCAATTGACGTCGAGGATCGGTGTGTGCTATCACATGAAGGGCTTAGCTCTGGAGGAGATGAAGTTCACAAGAGTTTAATGGACTCTGGCGCAAGTATTTGACAATCCGCCAAGTGCTACGAGTAGTGACTGAACCAGAGCAGCAATCGGTGAAAGATGAACGAGCAGTGGAGAAAACTCTTGAACGACAAGAGGTGTGATATCTTCAACGACAACAAGTGCGTTTAACCAACGTGTTGGTTGGAGAAAGAGAGAGACTATCGAGTGCCACAACCAGATTGAGAAACACCACTCTGTTTAAGGTTGATGGTAAAAGGAACTGCATTGGATTACACTTGAGAGTTGAAGAAACACAAGTGGAGAAAGAAGAAGCAATAGCAACAGTGGACGTCGACTATAAAGGAACCGTGGTGAGCATCTCGGAAGATTTGCAGACGGAGGAGGAGAAGACGAGCAGAATACGCGATAAATCCTTGTACAGCGGTTGTAAGTCGCCAAAGAGCGCAGTAAAGACTATTCCCATCAAGGTAATAAGTCGGAATGCCGTGCATGGTTTATAGCCGATCCATCAAAGGCAAGAGGAGTCGCAGATATTACTTCTATTGGCGAAGAACACGAGAATGCCTAACGCATCCTTGTTTATCTTTGTGAGAAAATACTTGAAGAATGAGGAGATTATCCACACTACCTTCGGGACTTGCATGATGTATGGGTGCAAACACATGTGAGTGTGGGATACGTTCTAAGTCTTCAACGTGGAGCTTGCATATGGTGACTGCCTACAATGGGTAGTGCAGAAAGGAGTTGCATCTTCAAACGTCAGTGAACTGAAAGGAGGAGAAGCGTTAGCTGGATAGGCAACCGGTAACGCAAGGATCAACAAGTGGAAGAATTTATCGAGGAAATAAGAAGAGAAGCACGAGGAAGAATAAGCAAGAGATGAATGGCGGTCAGAGGCATAGGTTCCCTAAAGTGGAATACAAACTCAATAGGTCTTTTTGGGGATGGCAATGGTGGAAGATCCTAGTGTGGGATCACGTGTTGGTACCATTGACCCAAAGCCAGCCTATGTAACTCGTCTTCATATGCTACTCTGACTTAGCTGATTTGATTGAGGATTCGATAATGTTGGAGGCGGAGCACTTGGTTGATCACAACAGTAACAAAGAATACAAGCGGATGTATTCTGACTTGCCTCCCGACGTGGTAGCCTACCCTCAGGTCAAGGTCAATAGACTATGAGAGGATGGTGCGTTTATATCAAACAAGAGAAAGAGAACCCAAAGCGGAAGAGGAAGAGCAAGAGTCAAGGACTACTAAGGAGAGCGAGAGAGCGAAACCTGAGACAGAGAGGTCTAAGGTAGAGAGAAGTGCGGCAAAGAGCGACTACAGGACGGAGAAATGGCTAGAGGTGCTAAAAGGGAGAGCACCGAGTGAGTTCGCTGAAAAGCTGGAGCTCCACCTGTCAATGTGCGGCCCACATGAGTTGGTGTGCATGTGTATTGGCCACGCACAAGGGTGAAAGTGCGTTATGCTAAGGCCATGGGACAACTGGTAAGAGCATAGCCTTGGCAGTGGATGGAACGTTAAGCAAGGCTACGTTTCCCAAGCTATTTGTTCTAAGGAGCTCAGAGTTGTTGCCAAATGACGCTCACAGCTGAAGGTTGTAAAGGAAGTGCGCCAACCTTGAGTGTTCAAGACTTTGCCGCAGGAGAGCTGACCAAGACACGAGCAAGAGATGTCCAAGATGTCCAAGATGTCCAAGACAGTGGTGGTTCGTGGGTCAGAAGAAAAAGGTTGAGTTAAAAAGGTTAAGTTGAGTTGAGTAATGCGTTTGAGAATCTTTGCATGGTATGGGACATGCATTGTACCTAGAGGATTAAGTGTGTTAGCTTATGGGTTATGAAGTATTTGTTTGATCGTGGCAGAGAGAAAGAATGTTAGTGTCGCGGACGCCACTTATTATGGGGCGGGGCAAGTTGATAGTGATTTTAGACGAGATGACTAGAAATGACTGGTCTGGGAGCGTTGAGGTGACTTGTATCATTAGTGTGACTCGTGATAGCCCTAGAGTACTATTTAAGGGACACGTAGTTAGACACTGGTTGGGTTGTTGTTTGGTTGGATTCGCTGTTGTAGGGGAACGCTCCCAGGGGGAGTATGTAGAAAATTTATTTCCACCACACACCCCACTATCATTTACTGATTTCTTCGGCAGCGGCATCCCAAAGGCTGAGTCCTCAGGCTCAGGGGAAGTTGATTCTTCACGCTCTGGTGATACTGCACGAGCTTCACTTCCACTTTGGGCACTCTGACTTCCGCCACTCACATCCTCCATGCTTCGTTCCAGGCCAGATAATCTTAAGGCAACCACATCAGCTGCATCTTGCTGCTGATCCCAGGTCTTGGATGCCTTTTTCTCCAAGGCAATCAAATCTTTTTGAATTGCTACTCTTGAGCTCTGCAAACGCTTCACCTCAGCACCTTGTTTGTGCAAGGACTCCCGAAACAATTCTAGAGTCCGTTCGACTTTTTCGTTGGAATCCGCAACAGTTCCTAATAAGCCTTCAATTCTCCGCCCTTGAACAAGGGATAACTCGGAGAGTTGTGTTAACTGAAGTGCTGATGCTTCAGTTGCTTCTTTTAGGTCAGCAAAACGAGAGTCCGCTAGAATGTCTGCGGCATCCATTCTCCTCGTTATTGCATCCACAGAAGCTTTGATCTCGGCTCTTTCTTTCCTATGGTCGATATCTTGGCGTAATAGCCTCTGCTCGTATCGACTATGTTGAGCCGCTACTGAATCCAGCTTCTGCTGTTGCGACACCACCGCATGCTGTGTGGCCTCAACCTGTTGCGCATGCTGGTGCTGTGTTTCCAGCGCCTGCCCGATCACCTCTGATGCACCAGCCAGTTGGTTCGACACAGAGGCCTCAGTATGGGCGAGCCTCTGCCCCAGTGTCTGGTCAACTTGCTGCAGGTGACCCCTTAGCCCGTGGGCTAAATCGTCCACACGGTCATGGACCGCATCCACATCCTCTCTTAAGGCTTCCGCATCAGCTCCCATGTCTATGTCGACAGCTGCTTGCTGAACATTGTGGATGTTCTGGACGTTTATTTGTTGATACACAACATTGGGTGCGTCAGGCAATTCCTCATCGAACTCAGGTTCAATCCCTGGCTCTTCAACTTGAGGCTCGCGCACTACCAATGCGTGTTCACGGTCAGCCATGGTCTCTCAGCCACTATTTGGGAGTACTCAACAACCACGGTTGGAGTTTCTCTCTACCAAACAAACAAACAAAAACGTTTGTTGCGCCACGTTCACAAGTTTCGATCTCAAGAACTTAAAGTTCTTGCCTAGCTCCGAAACCAATTGATAGTGAAGCTTGTGGGTGACGCAATAGTGGTCGGCTGTGTTGGTTGGATTCGTGATAACTTGCTGGCTAACGCAAGTATACTTGTGGGGTTTGTTGGTTTAGACAACTCTCTAGCTAGCGCGGTTGTGAACGCTACTAGAGCACTTGGGTTGGGAAGTGATTGCGTCAGGCAAACACTTAACACACACACACACAAACACACACACAAGCGGGAACACACCAATCCCACGAATCCCGAGTTCTTACAAAATAAAGTGAACGTCAAAACAACGAGTGGGCCTCTTAAGTACCCCTAAGTGTAGTACGCTGACGCATGCCCCAAACTCTGGGTCTAATCTGTCTTACTCGCGAACCCACATGCGTCAGCCACCCTCGGCTCTATCCCAAACTACCTCGTATAGCGCTAAAAGACTAACATACGCCCCCCCCGCAAAAAGTGGGCGCCCACGCACACCAAAACACAAAGAAAAACAAAACACAAAAAACACAAACACAAAACTCACCCACTCCCATACCCACACCCAACTGTCTTGGACCTGTCTCTTGCTCTGACGTCTCTGACAGCTGCTGCACGCACACACTTGGTCGACGATAACTCCTTTTCCCTCCTCCTTAACGCTGTTCCTGCGCTTGCGCTTGCTGGATAGCACGCTGCTCCTGCGCATGCGCTTGCTGCACTGCACGATACCGGACACAGGGATCAAATGCGGCAGCCACCCTCTTGGACTTTAGGAATGGCAGATCCCTTGTGATGCCGGACACCTTGAGCTGCCGCTTCACACACATGTTGCAGTGTGGCAACTTCTCGTGCTCAGCCGGGAACGGAGGGATTTCTTCGAACGTCGAGCGTGTCAGCTTCAACATATGGGCAGGTAGAGAGAATGGGGAGACGGTGGCGATGGACTTGTTGTCCACTTCCGCGACTTTTTGGACCGCCGTGACGATGCGCCCCAGCATCGAGTATGCCAACCAATGAGCATCACACACGAGGTGATACCCACAAGGAAGGACGGAATACTTCTTCTGCGTCAGCCGCTGAGCACTTGCTTGCATTGGGCTTCTCCCGCACCAAATGCACATGGGCAACTCGTGAAAGTGCCGGTTGCCGCGGTAATTTTGCAAGGCTCGGTCCCTGGGGTTAGTATATTGGACCTTCGGCCATTTCTCTGACGCAGTGATGGGGTTGCAAGCCTCCTCGATATCCTCCCGTGACAGGTTCACTTCGCTGGGTGCAGCATCCACTTTGTCCTGAGCAGCCGCCCTTAGTCTTCTGAGCTTAACCTTTTCTCGGAAAGCCCGAAGTGCTGCTTCTGTTGGAGCTAACTCCAACGGTGGATGAACCGCACGCTGAACCTCTGTCACCTGGCTTGGCCCTTCATCATTCCTTATTTCCCCGTCCTCCAGTTCAGAACTAGGACCTTCGAGCCTAGGAGGTGGACTGCCGAAGTCAATTTCTTCGTTAAAATCCAAGTCCAAAAGCTCCTCCTCTCTCATGTCGAATAAGTCCTCCCCCGGTGCTATTGCGGTAGCCTCATCTCCGGGAGTCTGAACTGTTGGCGCTGGTTGTGAGGGTGCTGGAGTCTTTAATGCGGCAGCCTTTAACTTGAGTAACAAGTTGGCTCTTGCTGCATCTCCAGGCATACGATCCCTCGGTGGCTCACCACCTTCATCGTCACCGTCCTCTCGCCTTCTCTTTCCGTGTGGATCTTCATCCCTACACGGCGAGCTTGGGCGTTTGTTTTTCCCTTTCCCCTTGCCCTTGCTTGAGCCTCCCGCATCATCGTCCTTGGACGGTTCCAGATCAAGTGTTGCGTTTGACAACAGAACTTGGACTTGGCGATCCAGTTCTTCGCGTACCCGTGGTGCTGGTACCGCCGGGTTCAAACGCAGCATCTTGTCCGTTGTTTCGCTCTGCACTTGAAGTTTTTCAGAGCCGTCTCTGAGGGACTCTCCCAGCAAATCGATCTGCAGCTCTTGTTCTGCCAATTCCTTCTTAAGATTGTTGGCTGCTGCACTCCACGCGGTTGCTACAGCTCGCTGCAGCGTTTCCTCTACCGCGGTAAATCGATCCACTATTCCCCCGAGAGCTTGTTTACGGAGGTCATTCTCACGATGGTTAGCCATCATGTGAGATTGGAACCTTTGCTTTTTCAGCTTCATGGCTTCCAATTTTTCTTCCAAGACCTTGGTCTTGTCCTCCGCTTCTTTCTTTTCCGCCTCCGCCTTATCCTTGGCTTTCTCCGCTGCCTCCTTCGCAGCCTCAGCTGCTTTCGTCCGGTCACTCAACTCTGCGAGCTGCCGGGTTAAGGCCTCATTGTTCTGCAGCACCTCCTCTGCGGTCGTAACAAAGTGCTGCAGCTCCTCTTCTTTTTGAGCTACCTCCGCTTCCAACCTCGCAATAATTGCGGCGGGTGTATCGGCAGCCATTATGTTCGTCGGAAAGAAAGAAATAACAACGGTTTGTGCGTCTTTAGACTTTTTTTCACTCAGGAGCTCGCTCCGTTTACACAAACACTAGGGCAAAATGGTTCGAGGGCTGCGCTTATAAGGCTGGGTGACTCGTACACTTTCCTCGTTGGGTTATTGGGGTGAGACACCAACGTTTCGCTCGGTTGGAGTCTCGTCAAGACCACCTCAACACGTCACTTGATAGGGGTTTTCTCGGAACAACCACACTATCTCGAATGTGACATCGTTTGCCCGGTTCTTAAAGTACTACTGAAGCTACACTTACTGCGCCAGCCAAATAACTTAGGCACCTAACGCATTAAAGATAAAGAGTTGGTTTGGAAGTCGACAGAGTTTTTCTAAGGTATCCTTTTTCGCGCCCCCTTGCTATAAGGAGTTCCACCTTAGCCATCAAACACTCTGCTTCCCTATTCTCTTCCTTTCTGCAACTCTTTTCTTTCTTTCTCTTTAAATGCGCGAAGTATATCTGGTGCGTTAACCAAATTAGCTTCAGGTTCCCAAGTAGCGTCAAGTAGATCGTATCCTTTCCACAGCACTAGGTATTCACGATTGCGTTTACCTCTAGCCCTTAGGATATTTTCGACCTCATACTCTACTTCGCTACCAATCAACTCTCCTTCTGGAGGTTGTATCTGCCTGCTGTTATCACTCGAGGCGTGCTAACGCTTGAACTTAGAAACATGAAACACTGGGTGAATGAGCCATGTTTCCGGAAGTTGAACTCTGTAAGCCACCTTTGATATTTTCTCCACAATTTCAAAGGGACCCACAAATCGACGGCGCAGTTTGGGACTCACTTTGTTCAAAGCAGCCAACGGAATAAAACGGCTTTTTATCAGGACTTTATCCCCTTTCTCAAAAGCAATATCTTTCCTCTTTTTGTTTGCACTCACACACATTCTGTGTTGTGCTCGAGAGTAATATGCTTTTGCGGTATCTAAGTCCTGTGCCATCCGTGCTACCATAGTCTTAACTGCTTCCACTTGAAATTGCGTTGCCGTCCCACCAATGTTTGGTGTTTCTGGATGGTACCCATACATCAAGTATGCAGGTGCGAACCCTGTACTCGCATTCACTGCATTGTTTGCTGCAAACTCTGCTGTAGGTAAATACTCAACCCACTTATGGGGATACCTCTCAGCATATGGCCTCAGGAAATTTTCCAGAGTACGTATGGTAACCTCACTCTGCCCATCCGTTTGAGGGTGGTAAGCTGTACTCATACGAATCTCTGTACCCAGAGCTTTAAAAAGCGTCTGCCAGAACTTGCTGGTAAAGCGAGGGTCTCTATCAGACACAATCACTTTAGGTAGGCCATGGTTGCGGTAAACATGTTCGATAAAAAGTTGGGCGTATCCTGCAGCGGTAATTTCTTTCGTACATGGGGCGAAATGCACAAACTTGGTAAGTCTATCGACAAAGACAGCTACAGCACTAAACCCATTGGATGCTGGTAGATCTGTCACCAAGTCAGTGGTAATCTGCTCCCACTTCCGCTCAGGTATTGGCAGGGGTTGAAGTAAGCCCATAGGCTTCTGTGTGTCAGCCTTTATTTGTTGGCACACAGGGCATTCGCGCACAAATGCCTTCAACTCATTCATCCACCCCTTCCACCAATATCGCCGCGCTAGGATTTCTCCTGTTCGCGCTGGTCCTGTATGGCCTGCTGAAGGTGTCTCATGGCACTCCTTCATAATCTTATTGCGCTGGCCTTTAGGAACCACCACTTTCTCGACTAATCCTCTCTTTGGGACCGTCCAGAGTATTCCCTCTCTGAGGAAATATCCCTCAACTTCCTCGCCACTCTCAAGCTTCCGCAATATCTTCACCAAGGAGTTATCAGCTTGGAGGGCTTGTTTCCACTCGTCTTGGCTTGCTTGATGCACGTGCCAAGTGGAAATGTTCATCGCAGTTTCCACGGGCTTAGGAACACTGCGGGAGAGAGCATCTGCTAACACATTAGCCTTGCCTTTGATATAGGAGATCTTGGGGTTGATCGAAGTCAGGTACCCCGCCTCAAGCCATCTTGCTTGGGTTCTAGAAAGGTTCCTCTGCGACAGAATATGCGTCAGAGGTTGGTGGTCAGTGAACACTGTTACTCCACCCGCACAACCTTCTAGATAATGTCTCCACTGCACCATCGCATAACATATTGCACACAACTCTTTGTCGTATGGTGCATAGTTAAGCTCGGCAGGCTTGAATCTACGTGAGAGGTAAGCTATTGGCTGTAGCCCCTCTCCGTGATCCTGTGTTAACACGGCACCGATGGCCTCATTCGACGCATCAGTGATCACAGTGTAAGGCAGTGACGCATCTGGAAAAATAAGGACGGGAGCTTGACTTAAACGCTTTTTCAGTTCATTGAATGCGCCACGCTCAACCTGTCCCCATCTCCAGGGATGGTCTTTTTTCACTAAGTCATGGAGTGGTCCAGCAACATGTGCAAACTGGGGAATGAATTTCCTGTAGTATGAAACCATTCCAAGGAAACTACGTACATCACTAACACTCTGGAGTTCCTTCCACTCCTTCACTGCCTTCACTTTTTGTTCCTGTGGTTTTAACCCACTTCCGCTAATGCGGTAGCCAAGATAGTCTACTGTTGCGACAGCCAGCTCACTTTTACTTGCCTTAGCAAAAAGCTGATATTCTGCTAGTCGCGACAGGACTTTCTCTAAGTGTTCGGCATGCTGTTCCATGTTTTCAGAGAAGATGAGTATGTCATCGATAAAGACAACAACAAAATCATCTAAAAACTCTGTGAGTAGGTCTTGTACTAGAGTTTGGAATTGCGCTGGGCAATTGGTTAGCCCAAAAGGCGCTACCAAAAACTCAAAGTGACCGTATCTCGTGCGGAACGCTGTTTTATCTGTATCAGATGGCCTTACTGGAAATTGCCAATAGCCTGATCGCAGATCTAACTTTGAGAACACTTTGGCTTTGAACACTCTATCCATCAATTCTTCTGGCAGGGGTAAAGGATACCGGTTTTTCACCGTCACCTTATTGATCCACCTATAATCCACACACATCCTTAAGCCTCCATCCTTTTTCGGTACAAACAGGATTGGCGCGCCCCAAGGGGACTCGGATGGTTTGATTTTCTTCTGTTCCAGAAGGTAGTCCACTTGTGCTTTCACTTCATCCAGCTCTGCTGGTGAAAGCTTGTATATTGGACGATGGATAGGTGTTGGATCCTCCAGGTCTATCTTAAACTCATGACCTTTTCTCTTCGGAGGGATCCCTGGGGGTAAATCACGAGGGAACACACCACGGTGTGTTTCTACCACCTTTTTAATTTCGGCAGGGGTGTCTGAACGAATAAGTTTACCAATCTCATCCTCAGTGTTGAATGGCTGTGTTCGCTCTATTGCGTCAGGCAATTCATGTTGGCCTAAAGCTTTCTCTTCAGATTCTTGCACTACAACCATGAATGCTGTCTCTGTTTTGAGATGACGCATCATTCGTTTAGCTGAACACTCAGTCACTGGCACTTCTTGCAGTATCGACTGTACTTTTCGTTCAGGTTCAATACTCTCTTGGGTTGGATGACGCAACGGGAGATGAAACACTTGGCTGTTTTTGCAAACTGAAATCTCATTTTGCTGAAAGTCTATGCGGGGGTTTTCTTTCTGCAACCAAGGCATGCCCAATATTAGGTCATAACCAAGGTCTGGGAACAGATCCGCTTTCATGTTGCACTTCAGCCCTCCTATCTTTACTCGGAGGTTGTTACAGCTGCCAGCCAGTTCTTTAATATCTCCGTTTGCCAACATTGCTCTCTTGGAGCTTGGTGTAATCGACAACCCGAGATCACGCGCTACCTTATCATTGATATAGTTTGCGGTACTTCCACAATCAATGAATGCATAAAGGTCCGTGGTCTTGATCCGTGCTTTTACTTCGTACCCTCTCACAGGCACTTCTTGAATTTTTAACAGAGGGCATGTGTCATCCTTGGTTGACGAAGTTGATCGAACTTCTGACACATTAACTCGCTCTGTGGTAGACCGCTGGGTTGTTTCTGACCCACTATCGTCTACGTCTGCAGGCAGGGACTCCTGTAGACTACTCTGCGACTCCAATGAGCCCACAGATTCACTAACAGAGGGAAGAGATGCAGATGACGCATGAGGCGCGTCCATCTCATCCGGTGTGCTTTCCTTCTGTTCATTTTTCCAATCGCAGTTGTCATGTGCCGATTGGGTAGATGTGGAGAGTGTCTCTGTTCTCTCTTCACGCGGTGTACTAGTCCGCGCCCCAGGTTTTCCGCTGTGAGTACTTTTAACCTTTTTCGAGGCACCTACTTTTGATCTATGCTTCCTACGCCGCCTACGAACTCTGTTTCGCTTACGACGTTTGCGTCGGCCAGGCTCAGACGAAGCAGTTTCCTGCCTGGCGGTCAGTTTAACATTTTTTTTACATCGGGGAGGTTTTTCACCTCCTCCAATCTAGGACATTGCCTCACAGGATGACCCTTCTTTCCACAAAGATAACAATGATATCCCCCTCCCCCCTGGGGGTTCTGTCTTCCCTGATTGGCTTGTCCTCTTCCACGGTTACCACCACCGCGTCCACGTCCACCACCACCACGTCCTCCTCCTCGTCCTTGTTGCTGTTGCTGCTGCTGTTGCACTCCTGCGGCAGCTTGTGGTGGTGCTTGGGCTGGTGGTGTAGGGTTCTGCTGCTGCTGACCCTGATTCTGGCCTTTCTTCTTTCTTCCACCACGCCAGACTCCTTTCTTTTTCTGATTGGTTTGCCCTCCTTGGCCTTGTGTTCCAACTCCAAGGGCTTCCAATCGTTCGGCGGATATGATGGCAGCCTCGACATCTCGAGGTACCGTTGCTGCGACTAACTTCTGAACTTCACTTTTAAGTCCATCCACGAAGAGCAAATACTGGTGATCCTCTTCGAGGTCTGGAATCCTCAAGACTAACCGCTGAAACTCTTTAACGAACTGTTTCACGGTTCCAGTCTGCTTGAGTTTGTGGAGGTCACGCCACGCTTCATCTCGATCACTAGAGAATTCGAAAGCTGTAGCTAAGCCATCCATGAAGTCCATCCAGTCACGGAAGGGTGGTCTTTCACCTCGGTGAATTTTCAACTCTTGCATCGTTAACCAATCCGAGGCAGCCCCATAAAGGTTAGTGGCCATAATCGATTGCCACTGTGCTTCATGCACTCCGCAGGTTCTCAAGTACCGCGTCATGAGCACTTGCCATTTACGGGCTTTTGGTTCTCCACTTCCGTTAAATGCGCGAGGCATTTGCAACTTGACGGTGCTAGGCAACCACTGTCCTTGCCTAGGAGGTCCTGGCCCTGCTGGTCCAGCGCCACCTCCACCTCCACCTCCACCAGGAGGTCCACCGGGAGGTCCACCGCCTCCACCATCTCCACCGCCGCCACCACCTCCTCCGCCATCAGGCGCACCTGGAATGCGGGAAGGTGGGCGGTTTCGTCTGTCGCGGTAATCATCACCGCCATCATCATCTGGGTCGTCATCACCAGGGTCTCCAAAGTTACCTCGCATGCGAGGAACTCGACTGGGTCCACCAGTAGACTCATATGAACCAAGTGCAGCAAAGGGATTATTTTCTACCCTTGCTCCCAAAGCACTTAACCCAAGTCCCAATCTTCCAGTACGTGTGGGGATCTGCATGGGTTCTTTTCCTTTCTCTTCTCTGACCTGTGCCTTAGCATGCTCAAGGTCAATTTGATATAACACTTCTGCTGAGGAGAGAACTCTTGGGTTAGTTCGTGTGGGTCTACGTGATCCATCGGCAGAGTCGGGTTCTGAGATGCGTACTCCAGGCTGAGCTCTTGTACTTGGAGGTATCAATTGAGGGAATGTGAAATCAGCGTCTGGTGCGCTGTCCACTGCAGTGCATGGTGGTGCTTCTGCAGCAACAATTTCACCCTCCTCGACCTGTACTGCTGGAGGAGCCGGTATTGTTGAGGTTCCTGCCCCAACCATTCCTACCGCGAAGCTCTGGTCCAGTGGCGGCCATGATGCAGCCAACTGCTTTACTGATAGTGATTTTAGACGAGATGACTAGAAATGACTGGTCTGGGAGCGTTGAGGTGACTTGTATCATTAGTGTGACTCGTGATAGCCCTAGAGTACTATTTAAGGGACACGTAGTTAGACACTGGTTGGGTTGTTGTTTGGTTGGATTCGCTGTTGTAGGGGAACGCTCCCAGGGGGAGTATGTAGAAAATTTATTTCCACCACACACCCCACTATCAATTGGTTTCGGAGCTGGGGTCGATCGACGTCGCTCCTCAAGAGGTCGTGGTGGTCGAAAACGAAACGGGAGTGAAAAAAAAAATGGATAGAAAGATCGATTTTGAAAAGATCTGGACGAAAAGATCTGTCGACAGGGAGGAGGTTGTTTTTCCAGGGGTATTCCTGAAGTAGGCCAGGCGAAACCAAGGCGAGAGGGTTCCCAACGTCGCGGAAAGAAGAGGGCCGAAAATTTTCGACGTGAAAAGTTGGGCGATAGAGATCCCAGGTCGATGAAAAGATCGACAGGTCGAAAAACCCTCGATCTCGAAACGAAAAGAGTCGACAAGGGGAGGAAAAGAGACAGAAAGAGAAAAGAGGACCTCTGTCTGTTTTCTTGAGGAGAGTAGACCTGGAAATTTAAGCCCCTGGAGCTAGATTTCATAGGAATCTCCAGAAAGGCTTTTTAAGGGTTCTTAAAAGCCCAAAACTAAGCCTTACCTCCACCTAAGTCTGAGGACTTGCTAGGCGAAAAAGCCTAAGCTTTGTCGACCAAATTCGCCTAAGTCGCCAAGTTCTGCGCCAACTATAGAAGACTATAGAAAACTGCGCCAGGAACTGTCGACATGACTCATTTGGTCACTCCAGAAAGTGTGACCCACAGAAAAACGCGCTGCAAGTCGAAAAATCTAACTGCCAGAGCGCGCGGCACGTTAACTTTAGCGTGAAAACGACCAAGGCAATGGCTGCCGCAATTGTGAAAAGGTCGGCGTGAAAACGACTAAGGGAACGGCTGGCGCAATTGTGAAAAGTTCGTCCACAGAAATGTGGTAAAAGCCGAACTGCGCCAACCTGTTGTTTTAAAGGTTGTCTCCACAGAAGTGTGGAAGGACAACTGCGCCAACCTATGGTTGAAGAAAACGTTGTTCCCACAGAGATGTGAACTGCGCCAACCAAATTTCAAAGGGTTCCACAGAAATGTGGTTGAAAAGAATTGCGCCACCCTATGGTTGCAGCAGCAAAGGTCGTCTTCACAGAAATTTGTGATAGGCGAAACTCGCAACTCCTAAGGCAGAGAGGTATATATAACTGCGCTACTCTCATTTATGTCTCGCGCAACGAAGACGAAACGCGCCAGGACATTCAAGGAAACGTGGAAAAAGCGTTCAAGTCGATAAACTTGCTTGGGATAACGCAAGCGCCAGGAAGCGAGAAGGTATAGGAGGTGTTCCTGGTGACGATAAGCCAGATGGTGATGGAGGTGATGACCACCGCAATAGGCGAACCCGTCCTTAGTCACACCCCCGCATTCCAGGTGCGCCTGATGGCGGAGGTGATGGTGGCGGTGGGCGAATATCATCCCAAGAGGCTGGGACAGCGTTGTGTTTAAGTGTTCTCAAGTAGGATAGTAGAGAACATGTGTGGCTGACGCGAAAACCAAGAGAACGTATGTGGTTGACGCGAAAAAGGATGAAGGCTGGCGAAACAAGGAAAATGCGCCAAGCTAGCCACCAAGGGTAAAAGATAAATGAACGCAACAACTGACGACAGTATCGTGCTTGCAAAAAGCTGTATTGCATCAGCAGGATATGAGGATAGCGAAGCTAACGCTGTTATCAACTGGAAAAACTTAGATTTTGCATATTAGGCCTAAAGGGAAAAGGAAAGTTCGCAAAAGGGGGTAAAGTTGCGATATAAAGGTTGAACTTTTAACCTAAGTTCGAGTCTGATGAGGCCATGGAAGTTGAGAGTGAGATGGCGCCTCTGACCCAAGTGGTTGTAACGAGAGGTGAAAGGGTGCGAACCATGACTAGAGGTGGGCGAGGTCAGAAGGTCACTAGATCATGGAGGCGACCAGAGGAGGGTGAGGGCAGAAGTTCACTGGATCGCCAGGAAAAGACCGCACCGCCGCAGAACAAGGCAAAGACCATAAGCTCAAGAGACTAGACGGATCGAAAGGATAAGAACAAAGGATTCTTTCTTCATAGGATTACAAGAAAGATCTTGGAGAACCCCCAAATAGACCCGCGAGAGAACGGTAACCCGGTAATCGCAGAGGGGTCAAGGCGAATGGAGTAATGGAGTAAGGTGGAGAAGATTTTTAAGGGTGATGGTTTTGGCTTTGAAGGCAATTCTAAGGTTTTTCGTTTCTTCTTCTGTGGACCAAGTCCAAAGGTGGACCTAAAAGTATGAAAAGAAGTCAAGCATGTTGGACGCGACAGACCTTTGGTCTGTAAAGACAAACTGCGCCATTCTGCTAGAATTCGCGAAGTTAGTCAGAGACCCAACACTAAGAGTGAAGCATGTTTGCTTTTTGCGCCAACCAGAGAGTGTTGCAGTAAGCTCAGGTTGATGAAAAAAACAGAGCGACCCCAGGTGGTTAGTTGTGTGAGACAATCACCACCAAGCGTTAAGTTGTCATCTCTAGGAACCTATGGGATGTACACTTCGTTGGTGAGAAGAAAAAGACGAGGCTATGGGAGTCGAACCCATATTAGGGCCAACGCCTCGATCTAACTTCCAGCAAAAGAGATCATGACGAAGCAACTGTGAGCTTCGTATTTTCTGGGTGATGCGTGTGTTGCTGCCCAATGAGCCACTGTGTTGTGTGCGACGTTGCTGGAAGAAGCGACCGCCTGGTGGGAGTATTGTTGATGAAACGTTGGCAAAAGGCGTGGAGAGAACTGGGTTGATGCTGGCTGACGCAAGTGACACTGAAGGTGCCAAAAGGAGATGGAGATGGAGTTATGTGATTGAAAACTTCGAGGGGAAAAATTGAATTCTCCCTATGCAAGCGTGGAAGGCTATTATGGCTGAACCTCAATTGGAGTCAAGTGTGGAGGCAGTTGTGAAGCGCCCCACCTAGAGAAATACTTATACGCTACAAAAGAGCTGGGAGTATAAAGCGGAAGTTTCCAAGAGGAACTGAACGACCATAACCTTGCGTTCTATACAAAAGTGACGAACGGCAAGAAGAGAAGTGGTAAACACGAGTTGCTATATTGAAGGAATGCACTCGCGTTTATATGGAGCACCTAAGTAGGAGCACGCCTCTAATAAGGGGAAGCGACCAACGCTGTGGTGTTACTACGTTCAGTAGCAGAAGGAAAACGGGGAAGTGTAAGTGAGTAGAAGCGAGACGCTCCTCCAACACTCCCGAAAATTCCTCTGCATGGAAAGTGCGTTAACTGCAGAGATAGCACTAAAACGTTCAACATGAGAAGTTAAAGAACGTTCACTTGGAAACGCCGTCGTGAAGGTATGAGTCAAAGTTTGGGAGAGTATGGAAGATGGAAAAGTAAGAAAAAGTGGGAAGGAAAGCTAAAGAAGACGTGTAGCAAATGTGCTAAGTGAAAAGCACCCGTGGAGTTATCCATAGTGGGGATAACAAGATATTTTGGAGAAGGGCCGGAAGTTTTTCTACCTTGTGAGAGCAAGAAGATCCAACGATTGAGAGAATATGGAGTGTAATTTTAACCAAGTGTGGATGGCGAAATTACAACGAGGGAAAGACAATGTGTTAAAGAGAGAAAGCGATGGGAGCTTAAAGCGCCACGTTGACTCGCGCGAAACGATGTGTTGTTGAGAACTTTAAACATCGATCGCTCTATTGTTCTTTCCACCCTAGAACTTTGTTCTATGGGGATACCATGCTTGTGTTAAGCACAAGGAGATGTGCACCCAGTGCGCTGGTTGATGCACTTCCATAAACGAGGGTCGTCGTTGCAAGGGCAAACTTCCAAGATATTTAAATTTCGATCTACACTAAGTGAGATGCGTGAAGCAAGAAGGATCTCCAAAAGAGAAGATAGTGTGGAGCTGTTGCCTTATATTATGCGGCAACAAAGAGTATGAAAGAACCTTGAAGTCCATGCGAAGGAATTTGTGTTAACTATCACAAAACCTTGTGCAAAGGCTGAGGGATACCTCCTAAGGGAGAAGATGTTTATTCGCCACCTGAGCAATGAGAGAGCTAGGTGACGCACTATGTGGATGATAGCCTTGTGCATAACGGGGTTTAGAGGATGACAATGGTTGACAACCCCATGAGAATGAGATGCAAGTGAAAAACCGCAAAAGGTTGCAAAAAGGTTTGCTGATGGTGGTGGAGCGAAGAGGAAGGGGTTTATCTCCTCAAATTCATAACGCCCTTGAGCATCATGGTTTGAGATTTGGGATATCCACCAAGGGACTTGGTGAGAGGCGTTTGTAAACGCGATGCCCTGTTTAGGGACCCCCAATGATGCGTCATCCATGTGTTCATGGTTGATTCCAGGCTGGTTGAGCCGTAGTTGCTCCCAGTGTCTGACAAGTGTGTGGTGAGGCTGATGGGAAAACAGAAGCCACACCTTCATCATTGGCCTGTAGTGTCAGGACTAACTCCGTGGATGAACTCGACCATATTTCGCTTCAGAGTGTCCGCATTTGCGAGATCTTCGCCACATCATCCATGTGGATATGTTGTGATGTGTGGTGCATCTTTTTCTCAAGGTTTTATGGAGGTTGACGCATTTTTATGCGATAAGGCTGGAGATATGTGCAACCTTGCAATATTTGCGCATAGCGACTTGCTGTGTTTGTGTGGAGGCTACCCCCTCTATGTTTTTCTACCCTTTTGGGACGTGGACGAGGGCGTTCCACTGGCCCCAGGGGGGACAGGAGTGCTCACGAGCGACGAATGAGGTTACCGACGAAGGAGGTCACGAAGTAGTCGTGAGTGAGGTAAATCGAACAAACGAACGAAGTGAGTCTCTTCAGCAACGGAGTGCGCAGTGAGATTTACTGGCCGCCAGGCCACACTCAAAATTTTGAATCAAACCCGGTGTATACATTGGATGCACTGGAAATGCGACATGGAGGACGAGTTGAGGGTGGTACTCTCTAGCACAAGTTGCTAAAGTATGTGATGGAGTTGTTTCAAAGAAGTTGTTTTCGAACGTGATAGAAGAGAATACCCACGAGAAGGACAGCCACAAGTGGCTGAGACGTGATCGATGAACGTGGAGAAAAGGAATTGGAGTGTTGTGGGATGGTTGAGACACCTTGCTGTCTCCCATGACGGTAAAACCACTATTACAGGGCGTGTGATAGTTGGTGATCTCGAAGTCCTGAGAAACCGTGGCGAAAATATAGGAGACTCCATAGAATCACACATTAGTCGGGATAAGAATCCTTGCAGGGAACTCGAGGAGCTGAAACTCAATACCTCATTAGAGTATGAGTTAAAGGATTCGTCAGCTTCAAGACGGCCTTGGTGATGGTCGCCTAGTGTGAAGTCCACCTTAGTTTCGGTAGTACTAAGGGGGAGGAGACGTGATTCTACCCTAAGTGTTCAAAGAGAGGAACACAGGAGCGAAAAGAGACGTAGCAGCTGGAACCCTGTGCGCCAGCTACCGCGTACGCGCGTGTGAAGACTTCCTAAGGGAAATGTGGCTACGTTAATATGATGGCGAAACAGTTTACTTAATCCAATACTCGAAGTGGATGGTGCTCTGTGTATCATTTTATTAAGAAGAGAGCGCAACACTTGGAGTTCGTTTGTTATCGACGAGTGTGAAGACAATTCCAGCGACACATGTCAACGCGACTAAGGTGTTAAGGTGATGCATGGCGTGGAATATGTCTATTTCTGAGGGTGAAGCATATGGACCGACCAAAATACAAGTCTGTCGTTCTGAAAAGGAGAAGGCAAATATTAGCCTCGCGACAGAGGTTCCATGAAGGATAAAGCGAGAGTAACTTCGTGGAAGGGATTGAGCAGTAGCTTGATCAATTGACGTCGAGGATCGGTGTGTGCTATCACATGAAGGGCTTAGCTCTGGAGGAGATGAAGTTCACAAGAGTTTAATGGACTCTGGCGCAAGTATTTGACAATCCGCCAAGTGCTACGAGTAGTGACTGAACCAGAGCAGCAATCGGTGAAAGATGAACGAGCAGTGGAGAAAACTCTTGAACGACAAGAGGTGTGATATCTTCAACGACAACAAGTGCGTTTAACCAACGTGTTGGTTGGAGAAAGAGAGAGACTATCGAGTGCCACAACCAGATTGAGAAACACCACTCTGTTTAAGGTTGATGGTAAAAGGAACTGCATTGGATTACACTTGAGAGTTGAAGAAACACAAGTGGAGAAAGAAGAAGCAATAGCAACAGTGGACGTCGACTATAAAGGAACCGTGGTGAGCATCTCGGAAGATTTGCAGACGGAGGAGGAGAAGACGAGCAGAATACGCGATAAATCCTTGTACAGCGGTTGTAAGTCGCCAAAGAGCGCAGTAAAGACTATTCCCATCAAGGTAATAAGTCGGAATGCCGTGCATGGTTTATAGCCGATCCATCAAAGGCAAGAGGAGTCGCAGATATTACTTCTATTGGCGAAGAACACGAGAATGCCTAACGCATCCTTGTTTATCTTTGTGAGAAAATACTTGAAGAATGAGGAGATTATCCACACTACCTTCGGGACTTGCATGATGTATGGGTGCAAACACATGTGAGTGTGGGATACGTTCTAAGTCTTCAACGTGGAGCTTGCATATGGTGACTGCCTACAATGGGTAGTGCAGAAAGGAGTTGCATCTTCAAACGTCAGTGAACTGAAAGGAGGAGAAGCGTTAGCTGGATAGGCAACCGGTAACGCAAGGATCAACAAGTGGAAGAATTTATCGAGGAAATAAGAAGAGAAGCACGAGGAAGAATAAGCAAGAGATGAATGGCGGTCAGAGGCATAGGTTCCCTAAAGTGGAATACAAACTCAATAGGTCTTTTTGGGGATGGCAATGGTGGAAGATCCTAGTGTGGGATCACGTGTTGGTACCATTGACCCAAAGCCAGCCTATGTAACTCGTCTTCATATGCTACTCTGACTTAGCTGATTTGATTGAGGATTCGATAATGTTGGAGGCGGAGCACTTGGTTGATCACAACAGTAACAAAGAATACAAGCGGATGTATTCTGACTTGCCTCCCGACGTGGTAGCCTACCCTCAGGTCAAGGTCAATAGACTATGAGAGGATGGTGCGTTTATATCAAACAAGAGAAAGAGAACCCAAAGCGGAAGAGGAAGAGCAAGAGTCAAGGACTACTAAGGAGAGCGAGAGAGCGAAACCTGAGACAGAGAGGTCTAAGGTAGAGAGAAGTGCGGCAAAGAGCGACTACAGGACGGAGAAATGGCTAGAGGTGCTAAAAGGGAGAGCACCGAGTGAGTTCGCTGAAAAGCTGGAGCTCCACCTGTCAATGTGCGGCCCACATGAGTTGGTGTGCATGTGTATTGGCCACGCACAAGGGTGAAAGTGCGTTATGCTAAGGCCATGGGACAACTGGTAAGAGCATAGCCTTGGCAGTGGATGGAACGTTAAGCAAGGCTACGTTTCCCAAGCTATTTGTTCTAAGGAGCTCAGAGTTGTTGCCAAATGACGCTCACAGCTGAAGGTTGTAAAGGAAGTGCGCCAACCTTGAGTGTTCAAGACTTTGCCGCAGGAGAGCTGACCAAGACACGAGCAAGAGATGTCCAAGATGTCCAAGATGTCCAAGACAGTGGTGGTTCGTGGGTCAGAAGAAAAAGGTTGAGTTAAAAAGGTTAAGTTGAGTTGAGTAATGCGTTTGAGAATCTTTGCATGGTATGGGACATGCATTGTACCTAGAGGATTAAGTGTGTTAGCTTATGGGTTATGAAGTATTTGTTTGATCGTGGCAGAGAGAAAGAATGTTAGTGTCGCGGACGCCACTTATTATGGGGCGGGGCAAGTTGATAGTGATTTTAGACGAGATGACTAGAAATGACTGGTCTGGGAGCGTTGAGGTGACTTGTATCATTAGTGTGACTCGTGATAGCCCTAGAGTACTATTTAAGGGACACGTAGTTAGACACTGGTTGGGTTGTTGTTTGGTTGGATTCGCTGTTGTAGGGGAACGCTCCCAGGGGGAGTATGTAGAAAATTTATTTCCACCACACACCCCACTATCATTTACTGATTTCTTCGGCAGCGGCATCCCAAAGGCTGAGTCCTCAGGCTCAGGGGAAGTTGATTCTTCACGCTCTGGTGATACTGCACGAGCTTCACTTCCACTTTGGGCACTCTGACTTCCGCCACTCACATCCTCCATGCTTCGTTCCAGGCCAGATAATCTTAAGGCAACCACATCAGCTGCATCTTGCTGCTGATCCCAGGTCTTGGATGCCTTTTTCTCCAAGGCAATCAAATCTTTTTGAATTGCTACTCTTGAGCTCTGCAAACGCTTCACCTCAGCACCTTGTTTGTGCAAGGACTCCCGAAACAATTCTAGAGTCCGTTCGACTTTTTCGTTGGAATCCGCAACAGTTCCTAATAAGCCTTCAATTCTCCGCCCTTGAACAAGGGATAACTCGGAGAGTTGTGTTAACTGAAGTGCTGATGCTTCAGTTGCTTCTTTTAGGTCAGCAAAACGAGAGTCCGCTAGAATGTCTGCGGCATCCATTCTCCTCGTTATTGCATCCACAGAAGCTTTGATCTCGGCTCTTTCTTTCCTATGGTCGATATCTTGGCGTAATAGCCTCTGCTCGTATCGACTATGTTGAGCCGCTACTGAATCCAGCTTCTGCTGTTGCGACACCACCGCATGCTGTGTGGCCTCAACCTGTTGCGCATGCTGGTGCTGTGTTTCCAGCGCCTGCCCGATCACCTCTGATGCACCAGCCAGTTGGTTCGACACAGAGGCCTCAGTATGGGCGAGCCTCTGCCCCAGTGTCTGGTCAACTTGCTGCAGGTGACCCCTTAGCCCGTGGGCTAAATCGTCCACACGGTCATGGACCGCATCCACATCCTCTCTTAAGGCTTCCGCATCAGCTCCCATGTCTATGTCGACAGCTGCTTGCTGAACATTGTGGATGTTCTGGACGTTTATTTGTTGATACACAACATTGGGTGCGTCAGGCAATTCCTCATCGAACTCAGGTTCAATCCCTGGCTCTTCAACTTGAGGCTCGCGCACTACCAATGCGTGTTCACGGTCAGCCATGGTCTCTCAGCCACTATTTGGGAGTACTCAACAACCACGGTTGGAGTTTCTCTCTACCAAACAAACAAACAAAAACGTTTGTTGCGCCACGTTCACAAGTTTCGATCTCAAGAACTTAAAGTTCTTGCCTAGCTCCGAAACCAATTGATAGTGAAGCTTGTGGGTGACGCAATAGTGGTCGGCTGTGTTGGTTGGATTCGTGATAACTTGCTGGCTAACGCAAGTATACTTGTGGGGTTTGTTGGTTTAGACAACTCTCTAGCTAGCGCGGTTGTGAACGCTACTAGAGCACTTGGGTTGGGAAGTGATTGCGTCAGGCAAACACTTAACACACACACACACAAACACACACACAAGCGGGAACACACCAATCCCACGAATCCCGAGTTCTTACAAAATAAAGTGAACGTCAAAACAACGAGTGGGCCTCTTAAGTACCCCTAAGTGTAGTACGCTGATGCATGCCCCAAACTCTGGGTCTAATCTGTCTTACTCGCGAACCCACATGCGTCAGCCACCCTCGGCTCTATCCCAAACTACCTCGTATAGCGCTAAAAGACTAACAGTGACCATATCTGTGGCAGTTCCAGCACTGAATCCCACTCGGCGCTGTATTATGTCCTTTCCAACCATTTCTTCCCTGTTGAGCCCCAGCTCCTCCTCTCATCGGCCCATTGGTTCGTCCATTGCCTCGATTGCCTCCATATCCTCTTCCACCATAGCCTCGACCTCCTCCTCTTCCTTGATGACCTCCGTTTCCCAAAGGCACTTGATTACTTCCAGTTCCATTTCTGTGCATCTTGCCTTGGTACTGCTGCGTATCTGCCGGCTGGGCAATATCGGCTACCAAACTGGATAAGGTGGACACCATATTCTTGATCTCGTTGGAAGTAGTGGCATACTCTCGTGAGTTTTTCTCCAAGGCGCGTAAGCGATTGTCATTGACCTTCTGATGGTCTCGTACTTCCCGGCGAAGGTTGTCGATCTGCTCATTCACTCTTTGGTCCATCACTGTCACTTCTTCCAAAGGAGGTAGTTCTGCCAGCTCCTTCCCCTCTTCGCTTTCGTCAAACACATTCACAGCTCCGGCCTTCTTCTTGGGTCGTTGCATCTGTCTCTCCACCACTCTTGCTCGTTCCACTGCTTGTTCAAACGTATCCCCCGTGTGTGAAAGTAGCACCATTGCTGAATCATCGCGGATACCATGCTTGAAAATACTGAGCAGCATATCGTCTCCAACCACAGGTCCGCCAATCACCATCATCTGCTGCCGCAGTGCTTCCAGATCCTGGGCAAACTCATTGGCCGTTTCGCTTGCTGTTTGGCGGCGCTCCACCAACTTCTTCATCAACGTGGAGGGTTCAGATCCAAATCGAGCCAACAGTGCTGCACGCATGTTCTGCCATGTCCGCGCAGGATTTGGGTTTCCTCCTCCAACAACTCCTGCTGGCAGTATTGGTGGATGACTCGTCTCCCAGTTGTCCACCCATGATCGAGCCTTGTCAGCGGTGTAAAGGATTAAACGCTCGATCCTCTGATCTTCGTGTGCCGGCACATCGTTAGGCATTTGCCATCCTGCTCCAATTGCCAGTACTTCGTATTGCTTGATCCATGTGGAAACATCTTCCTTCTCCTTGCCATGAAAGGTAGGGAAATGGACATTCACCAATCTATTTGGCGGTGCTGCTGCTGCGCCAGGAACAGCCATATTCCACGGTGGTGGTGGTGGAGGTGGTGGTCCTGGATCTGTACTGTCCGAACTGGTCGATGTAGTAGGCTTTTCACTGCTGCTACTACTTCCTCCTCCGTCGTCTGGATCTGGATGCGGTGGTGTAAAGTCTCTTCCCGAAGGTCCAGCTTCTTCTTGATCTCTCTCTTCAAAAGGTTCTTCTGGTTCCGAGGGGATGGAAACACTGCCTTCTCTGTCTCCTCCTTCTGTAGGCTCAGATGTGTCTCTTACTTCTTCTCTCTCTTCGTCAGTCAATCCCAGAAATAATGAACCTCCGCCGCCACTTTCACCTGTTCCCGATCTGGCACTCTGATATTCAGACGAGGGTAACTCCGACTCTGTTTCCTCAGTACTGCCTCCGTTCGTCTCCTTGGACCTCGCTTCCTCGGACAACGGCTCTTCCTCGGACTCTGTCTCTCGCAAGCTCACTCGTCTTCCTCCAAACCAGTGTACAGGATATGGCCTTGGCTCCTCGTCTGGCACACTGTCTCCTTCAGTTGTGCTTGATACACCTCCTTCTGACTCTTGTGGCTGCTGCACTGCTTGTAACTCCGCTTCTGTAGCACTGTCAGTCGGCACTCCCGACCCTTGTGCTGTAGGTTCTGACCCTTGCCCTTGATCTTGTTGAACTACCTCGTCCTCAGTGAAAGCAACTTGGCCGTGCTGCCGTCTGGTGTATGCTCGAGCGTGGCTTGACCTTTGAGCGCTGGCAAAGAGTTCAGAATAGCTGCCACTGAAAGTCTTTGCAGCAGCGTCTGCAAGTACTCTTTCACTCACGCCAGTAGTGACAAAGGCGCAGAACTGGTTCCAATAAGCAAGACCTCTTTGGCGGTGTATCCACACAGCTAACCACGATGAGTCTAGCACTTCAGGTAAAGGTCCAACAAACGTTCGTTCTACCACTCTCTCTGGAGGTACAGTGTATCCTGTGCTCTCTGTTTCACGCCACACTGCCAAAGTCCTCCAATACTCTTGCACTACAGCGAACTGTTCGTCGTCAGTGTAGCCCTCCAGACTGCCTTCTCCTCCAGGTCAGGAACTGAGAACGTAGAAGTCTCAGTGCTAGCTCCGAAACCAAACAAATGGGTGCGCCTGGCAGGCGGTGGGCCCTCACAGTTCTGCAGCACTGTGTCTGTCTGCAGTCTGGCGGCTGTAGTGGTTATTGTAACTGTTGCAGTGGTGGAAACGGAGTCGAAACACAAGTGGAATACGTCCAAAACGAAGCTTTTACAAAGCCAATCGGCTGTGCTTCCAGCAAGAACAATCTCAACCAGAATGGGAACCTAACCCTAACCCACAGCACTGCCCTTTATATCCTAGGTTCTTCCTAGGCATCAGTCACCTCAACCCCTATGGATCAACCTATTCCAACACTACCCTAGTCTTCTCTGATCCCTTTGGAACCTTGACTAAGCCCTTTGTCACTAGATCAATCCATTCCCCCTCGTAACCGTTATAACTGACTTCCGCAGTACTGCTCAAGTGGCAGTTTCTCCTAAACCAGCAGTCCTGCCAGCGTCTGTTTCGGCTAAACTGTCCAAGTGTTTCCTACCCACTTTCTCTTACAGTTCTGCCTTTTCTATCCTTTTCCTAGAGCTGTTTCTGGCATGGGCTGTTTCCACAAGACCCTTCGCCTGCTCTTGACCCTCAAAATGAAGGTTACAGTTGGGGTGTAGTTAGACCGTCCATTTGTTAGGTTCAATAAAGGGTTAGTAAGGGTTATTATAGGCCAAAGAGGTAGCTAGGTTGTAGCTGAAGTCCATTGGGGCTGAAGCTACAGTTTTTGTATTTATAAAGCACCTCCGAACACATTCGATGTAAGACTCTTTTTTGCTTGAGTTTTTGTCTCCTCCTTTCCGACCTTTGTACACTACCACGTTCAACTACGAGCCCTTAGGCTCTTTTCCGTTCTCCCCACGATCAGTCCCTCCGCAGGGGTGACCTAATAGGGAGAGACGACGCTATTTGTTGGTTTCGGAGCTTAGGTCGAAAATCTGGCTGAGGGGTCGACCCCACCGTGGTTATCCAAGGAGCTACTCGAGTATCTCGAATCAAATCGAGATCTAAGGAAGAGATATAGAGAGCTCTTCAAGGAGGAAGGACTACAACCGCCGGAAGAACTGCATTTGGACACAACTGAAAGCTCAAGCTCGGAGGATTCATCGGGTAGCAGTAGTTCCGCTGGAATCATGGCAGCACCAATGCCATTACCGCCGCCACTGCCGGCAGCTCCCTTGGACAAAATCTCTCGCTTTGAGACGGTGACTTCCAGGAACTTCAGATATGTTTTCCAAAGAGCACACTTATATGCAGCATTTCCGCAGTTCTGTGCGTGTTTGGTGGATCATTATTCGCCCGACGGAGCCGGGGAGAATATCCTTCCGATTATCTACGAAGTGTCTCCACACACAGTTGCCAGTTTTGACGCAGCATATCCGCCGGGAACCCATGACAGGGGTAGAAGAGATCCTCCGGCGACCAACGCCACGATCGACAATTTGAAGATGAACTTGGTTGGATATCTGGTGCACTCGAGGATCATAAACGAGTCTCCCGCGGAGAAAGAAGCAATATTGAGGAAGTGTGTCAAGAAGAAAGGCCAAACATGGCTAGTTTGGCTGGAGCACTTTCGCCAGGAAGCTTTGGCGGTAGAAGCCGATGTCGAAGATACAAGAGTCAAGGACATCTTCTTCAAACTCCTTCCGAAGGACTGCAGAAACGGGATCGCGGGAATGCCGACCATCAACTACAAGGATGTGATCCAAAACGCAAAGGAATGGTTGATCAACGTCTTTCGTTTGGTTGATACAAGCGCCCACACTGGAGGGGATGCAATGGATATTGGAGCTGTAGGCGAAACTGCAGCATCAGCAGAAACGGAAGCACCGGTGAGACAAGGAGAGCTTCCACAGACGGATTGGCAACAAAAGCTGAAGGAGGTACCGTTCGGCTCTCTCAAGTTTTTCATCACTCAATTGAGCAAAAGAGATCGGAGATTCAAAGGTTTTCTGAGCTGGTTAGCAAAGAGTGGCGGCGGAGGAAGTGGAGGCAACAGCGGATTCCGAAACAGCGGAGGTGGATTCAGAAGAGGAGGAACGCCGTATCGCGGAATGCCTACGAGAACCGTTCAATTCGATGAACCCCAATTCGAAGACAACAACGAGTTTGAAGGATTGGAAGAAGAAGACCTCTATCAGCCCGAGACAAACTATGTCGGGACTATTTCCGCTGTGCCTGTGACAAAAGTGCCTACAAGGAAATGGAGGAAGTCCGAGAGAACTCAGTACCGCCGTGGGAACCCAACCGGTGGGCCGAAGCAAACGGGGAATCCCAAGAGTTCTGGAACCGGAGGGATTCTGAAGACCAAAACGTACAAAGAGGTTTTGACCGTGGGAAAATCAGCAGGACTCCTGACAACCAAGATGTCTCTTGTGTCTACCGCCGCAGAAAGCGTGGAAGAATTTGCTATTATCGATACGGGGGCAGCCGTCAATGTTATTTCCACAGATCTGGCAAAGAGACTGGGAGTGTCGCCACAACAAGAAGGAGCACCCAGTAAGATTCGCACGGCTGATGGCAGGACTGTGGAAACTGAAGGCAGCATTTCTTCCATCAAGATAGGAACCGAGGGGAAGAAGGTTTCTGCGGATTTTTACGTGATGAAAGAGCCCGGCTACGAGCTGTTGGTCGGTATGCCTATCCTCAACTCCTTGAACGCCGTGATCGACGTTCGAAGGAAGAAGATCCACATAGGATCTGGAAAAACTCTCCAATGCATGGTCACAAGACTGCCTGAGGAAGTAGTGCTTCCAGAACGGGAGAAAACGGATGGAGAGAGCGTGGAACTGACTTCTGCCAAAAGGCATCTCAAGATCATCAACGTGGCAAAGGATCGTTATTCGGTACCTCTGGGGAGAAACTTGGTGCTGAAGCCGCATTCCCTCTCCACGATATGGATACCGATCAAGACTTCCAAGGAGATCGAGCTCAGCCCAGTTGTTCCAAACGGTAGTATTGCCATACATGCGGGACTGAATTACAAGGGTCAGTACCTCCGCGTCCAAATCAGCAACTGGAATGACCTGCCCGTCCAATTGCCGAGCAACTACAAAGTTGCGACTTTTGCACACGAAGGACTCGTCAAGTTCAATGACCGGGAGGTATCAAACTAGAAAGGCCCGTCGAAAGGGGACTTCGGACGGGCCTAACTAGATCCGAACAAGGCAAAGAAGCCATGGCAAAAGCGCTAAAAGATGTGGTGAGGAAACACCCGGAGGTATTCGGCCCGATCATACCTCCGAAGCAAACGAAAATGGAGGAAATGGCTGTATCGATGGAGGAGTGCGGCTATAGGAGAGAGCCGCCGAAATCGAACGTCCCTCAAAGGAGTATCCAAGACCAGAGATTGTCCGAAGAACAAGTGAAGGAGTGGCTAAAGGAACAAGTGGAGCTCGGGTTCATAGAACCGTTACAACGGAAGGACTACCCTCGCGGCGTATACTGGAATCCATCCCAGATAAGCTACTGCGAAAGGAGAAAAGGACCGAGGCCGATCATAGACTTCAGGAAGCTCAATACCTACGGCAGTGATGAGCACCAACCGGGCATTCAAGACGCAAGAAGACTCGTGCGATCCGTTCCGAGCAAGTGGAAGTACTTCATTGTCGTAGACATAGCCAAGGCATACAATAAAGTGCCGATAAAAAAGGAGGTCAAAGCGCTAACGGCGTTTAAAGTAGGAAGCAAGGAGTTCGTCAACAGTACCATTCCCCACGGTACTTCGTGGTCCGTTCGAGTATTCAACGACAAGATGTGCCGCGTCTTTGAAGGTTTGGAGGAGTTCCGCCGCTACATGGATGATCTGCTCATTGGCGGCGCTACTGTGGAGGAGTGCTTCCAGAACTTCGAAAAGATCGTTTCTCGTTGCAAGGAATACGGACTTCAGATCAACCAAAGGAAAATCGTCAGCGGGACTGAGGTGAAGTTTCTCGGGTTCCACATTCAACAAGGAAAGTTCCATCCGGATATACCTTGGGAAAAAGTGAATGAAACTATTGCTAAACTGGTTGGAACGGCGGAACTGAGGGAGATTCAGCAGCTCCGCGGTTTGCTGAACGCTTTCAAGAACTCGACTCTGGAGTGGGACATGCAACATTTGCTATCCAAGATGGAAGCCAATCAAGTACCGCCACAGGAGGTAAAGGCGGAACTACAAAGTAAGGTATCACAATGGCTGAGTCGTTGCTATTGCCGCGCATTTTCTGCCGGCGATACTCAGCGGAAGTTGTTTGTTGATTGGGCTTCTATTGATACATCAGAGTATTTTGGATACATTTTGACAGATGGTTCGGGAAGGATTTTATACCTCGGACACGGAAAAATAGGTGGACAACATTCAAGTTTTTTGGGGGAAGTGTTGGCAGCTATGAGCGCCATTAAGGAAATACCCACAGATTTGTGGAGAGGAACTGCCGTTCAAATTTTTTCCGATAATTGGGCGGCAGTGAAAAGTTTATGGGCTCACCTCACCCAAGAGGGGAAAGAGGCAGCACCGATTAAAGATTTGAGAACTTTGAGAGCAGTAACGGGAATCAAAGAAATTTTGCAGTTCAGCGGTTGTTCGAGTATCTCCGTACAACACATAGATGGGAAAGCCAATTTTGTGGCTGATCATTTGAGTAGATGGTATGAAATTCGGAGTACATCACAGTGGAAACGAAGTGGGTTACAGCTGTAACCACCAACCACGTCGCCTTAACATATTAGGTCACCTCCACAGAAGGAGTGCTGCCACAGAAGTGGGACTGTGGCAGCAATGCAGTAATGATTGTGGTAGAGGAGCAGTCCAGCCACAGCACGGGTTTTTATAACGATTTGTCAAGGTTTCTAAGGGCAGTTGGGGTGTAGTTAGACCGTCCATTTGTTAGGTTCAATAAAGGGTTAGTAAGGGTTATTATAGGCCAAAGAGGTAGCTAGGTTGTAGCTGAAGTCCATTGGGGCTGAAGCTACAGTTTTTGTATTTATAAAGCACCTCCGAACACATTCGATGTAAGACTCTTTTTTGCTTGAGTTTTTGTCTCCTCCTTTCCGACCTTTGTACACTACCACGTTCAACTACGAGCCCTTAGGCTCTTTTCCGTTCTCCCCACGATCAGTCCCTCCGCAGGGGTGACCTAATAGGGAGAGACGACGCTATTTGTGGTTACAGACAAGGAAGAAAACGTGCAAGTGTGATAAACAAGTTATTAGCGGCTATGGAAGGATTCTCTAGAGGACGTCAAGCGGATTGTTCCAACGTGCATGATACCCCGGGGGTATCGCTCAGTAGGTGTAACCCCAAACCACGTCGCCTCCACCGATTTCGTCACACTGGCCAGGGCCAGAGTGCTGTCGAGTAGAGGGGAGGTAGTTAGGGCAGTCTTACAAGGTTTGAGTGGGGTTTACAGTCACCCAGGGCAGTCCTGCCATAGCAGTCCCACCACAGCCTAGAGGTAGCAGTTCAGCTACAAGGTTGACTAGGTTGGACAGTCCTAGGGATTGGTACTGAGGGAGTGAGTGGACTTTGGGTGGTTAGAAAGATCAGTTAGGCTTGATGGGTTAGGTTGTCTTAATCAGTAGGTGGGATCCTAGGCGATCAATGGGACAAGGGTGAGTCAGGCTGCAGCCTATTTAAATGGCTGATCTTAGGGTATTGTACTTCTTGGTGTGGATCTTCTTGTGTTTTGTTCGAGTTTGGACCTTTGGACTGTTGTAAGAAAGCTTTTGAGAAGAGACCTGAGTGAAAAGTGCCTTGCAAGGCCGTGTGATCAAGTTAAAGAGGGGCTGTCCCCACTTCTGCCGTTCCAGTTCTGCAAAAACGCCTCCACAACCGTTAAGTCCAGCTGCAGGGGTGACCCCAGCGGTCAAGGCGACGCAATTTGTTGGTTTCGGAGCCCAGGCGCGCACACTTTTTAGCTGTGCTGCAGCAGACGTGCACTACGGCTCTGGCAGTCGTTATAAGTGGGCAGTCTGGACGAGCAAGACCTGAGAGTGAGAAAAGAAGCGGAGTAAGCTCTTGCAAGAGTGAAGAGAAGGACCCACAGGGGTGGATACGTTTCAAAAGGGTACAAGGTCGAGCTTGGGTCGCTCACAAGGGTGAAGAGAAGGCGAAAAAGCTTTGTGGGTTTCGGGATCTTGTGGGATCTTAACCTAAGGTTAGGTCAGAACTGCTGTTGGGTCGCTTTTGTCTTGTTTGGGCTGCAGCAAGGTCGAGAACAAATACAAGAAAGAGTGACGAACTGCATAAGGTGGAAAAAGAAGCAAGGGCAGTACTTATCCGAGGTTTGGAGGAGAACAGAGGGTAAAAGAGAAGGATCACGACCAGAAGGGAGACTTGCCACTCAGATCTGTGGCGGCGCTGAAGGAAAAAGAAGATCTTGACGGAAAAAGTGAACGAGGAAGAAGAACCAAACGAGGAAGAAGGCCTTGGCGGTGCAGAAGGAGTGAACGTTGAGGTTTCTGAGGCACAAGGAAGTGTTGGTGCTTTTTCTGAGGCTGGTCTTGTTGACGACGAAGGGGTGTTGAAGGAAGACTTTCTTGGCGGCTGGGACAACGAGGAAGTGAACGAGGTTGACGAGAAAGAGGTTGTGATGGTCGAGAGTGTTCCTGAAGAACGTGAAGCAAGACAAGAAGACAGAGCTGCTGGAGACGAGGTTACGAGGGCAGAGGTAGACGACGAAGTGGTTGCTGTCGTTAAAGAAGAAGAAGAGCAAGCAAGTGTTGACCCCACTGGAAGGGAGGTACAAGAAGGAAACCTCGTTGGCGTTACTGACCAAGGAGAAGCCGAGGTTGTCCAAGAGGAGGAAGAAGTGCTTGCGGAAGAAGTAAAAGAAGAAGACGAAGCAAGACGAGTGACCAAAGAAGAGGAGGAAGCCTTTGTTGAGCCAGAAGTTGTGGTTAAGGAAGAAGTCAAACAAGAAGAGGAAGAAGAGAGCAGTGTTGCTGCAGGGAACGGAGGAAATGGAGGCGCTACCAACGAGCCCTCGAGTTCCAGTTCCGACGAAGACAAACCTGAAGGGGAAAGAGACAAGAGGGAGACATCCTCTAGTTTCGAGGAAGAGCCTGTGCCCCCAGTACATCCACCACTGAACCCATTTGCCTTTGCTGCCAGTCTCCCCCAGATTCCTCCAATTGTGCCACCTGGTCCAGTTGTTCCACCCGTTCCACCAAGACCTCCTGTTCCACCACCAGTTTGTCCACCGACTCCAGGCAGTGGCGGCGCCATGATACATCCAGCAGAAGGACTTCCTAATCGGTTGACTAACAGTCATTTACCTGCATTTACGGGTGCAGAGGCAGAAGATGTGGCCACCTGGTTACGTTCCTATGGGATCCTCGCTGAAGGCTCTGGCTGGAACGTACCCCCAGCAGTGCAGCCACACGAAGACGAGAGGATAGAGAGACTGGTCCGCTATACAACCAGGGAGGCTCGGTCATGGGTTGACAATTGGATATCCAGACATCCAGCCCTTGTGGAAGGAGTGCCAAACCCATTGAGGACGTGGCAGAAGTTGCAAACGGACATGCTGGCCTGGTTTGGAGTTGCCCCAGCAACACCAGTAGCCCATACCTTGGAGCAAAGCCGGAAGGGTGATGAAACAGTGGACGAGTATACATCTGTGCCATCCCAAGGGCAACAGCAAGTGGAAGCGAACAGAGTACCAGGCAATCCAGCCGTGGCAGATGGGTCCTTACTTCGATCGAACAAGGATGGAGCTCAGGGGGAGTTGACACGTTGACACCCATACTTCATGCACCCACGGAGGATACTTTGGAAGGAGTCAGTGCCAGAGCCGGACAAGTTGATAAGAGACAAGTGGACCCCAGTTCCACCCAGAAGGAAGTGACGGTCCCAGCTGTAACCTTCATTTTGAGGGTCAAGAGCAGGCGAAGGGTCTTGTGGAAACAGCCCATGCCAGAAACAGCTCTAGGAAAAGGATAGAAAAGGCAGAACTGTAAGAGAAAGTGGGTAGGAAACACTGGGACAGTTTAGCCGAAACAGACGCTGGCAGGACTGCTGGTTTAGGAGAAACTGCCACTTGAGCAGTACTGCGGTAGTCAGTTATAACGGTTACGAAGGGGAATGGATTGATCTAGTGACAAAGGGCTTAGTCAAGGTTCCAAAGGGATCAGAGAAGACTAGGGTAGTGTTGGAATAGGTTGATCCATAGGGGTTGAGGTGACTGATGCCTAGGAAGAACCTAGGATATAAAGGGCAGTGCTGTGGGTTAGGGTTAGGTTCCCATTCTGGTTAAGATTGTTCTTGCTGGAAGCACAGCCGATTGGCTTTGTAAAAGACTTCGTTTGGACGTGTTTTCCTTGTGTTTCGACTCCGTTTCCACCACTGCAACAGTTACAACAGCCACTACAGCCGCCAGACTGCAGACAGTCACAGTGCTGTAGGACTGTGAGGGCCCATCGCCTGCGCGGCGCACCCATTTGTTTGGTTTCGGAGCTAGCACTGAGACTTCTACGTTCTCAGTTCCTGACCTGGTGGAGAAGGCAGTCTGGAGGGCTACACTGAAGACGAACAGTTCGCTGTAGTGCAAGAGTATTGGAGGACTTTGGCAGTGTGGCGTGAAACAGAGAGCACAGGATACACTGTACCTCCAGAGAGAGTGGTAGAACGAACGTTTGTTGGACCTTTACCTGAAGTGCTAGACTCATCGTGGTTAGCTGTGTGGATACACCGCCAAAGAGGTCTTGCTTATTGGAACCAGTTCTGCGCCTTTGTCACTACTGGCGTGAGTGAAAGAGTACTTGCAGACGCCGCTGCAAAGACTTTCAGTGGCAGTTATTCTGAACTCTTTGCCAGCGCTCAAAGGTCAAGCCACGCTCGGGCATACACCAGACGGCAGCACGGCCAAGTTGCTTTCACTGAGGACGAGGTAGTTCAAAGAGATCAAGGGCAAGGGTCAGAACCTACAGCACAAGGGTCAGGAGTGCCGACTGACAGTGCTACAGAAGCGGAGTTACAAGCAGTGCAGCAGCCACAAGAGTCAGAAGGAGGTGTATCAAGCACAACTGAAGGAGACAGTGTGCCAGACGAGGAGCCAAGGCCATATCCTGTACACTGGTTTGGAGGAAGACAAGTGAGCTTGCGAGAAACAGAGTCCGAGGAAGAACCGTTGTCCGAGGAAGCGAGATCCAAGGAAACGAACGGAGGCAGTACCGAAGAAACAGAGTCGGAGTTACCCTCGTCTGAATATCAGAGTGCCAGATCGGGAACTGGTGAGAGTGGCGGCGGAGGTTCATTATTTCTGGGAGTGACTGACGAAGAGAGAGAAGAAGTAAGAGACACATCTGAGCCTACAGAAGGAGGAGACAGAGAAGGCAGTGTTTCCATCCCCTCGGAACCAGAAGAACCTTTTGAAGAGAGAGATCAAGAAGAAGCTGGACCTTCGGGAAGAGACTTTACACCACCGCATCCAGACCCAGACGACGGAGGAGGAAGTAGTAGCAGCAGTGAAAAGTCTACTACATCGACCAGTTCGGACAGTACAGATCCAGGACCACCACCTCCACCACCACCACCGTGGAATATGGCTGTTCCTGGCGCAGCAGCAGCACCGCCAAATAGATTGGTGAATGTCCATTTCCCTACCTTTCACGGCAAGGAGAAGGAAGATGTTTCCACATGGATCAAGCAATACGAAGTACTGGCAATTGGAGCAGGTTGGCAAATGCCTAATGATGTGCCGGCACACGAAGACCAGAGGATCGAGCGTTTAATCCTTTACACTGCTGACAAAGCTCGTTCATGGGTGGACAACTGGGAAACGAGTCATCCACCAATACTGCCACCAGGAGTTGTTGGAGGAGGAAACCCAAATCCTGCGCGGACATGGCAGAACATGCGTGCAGCACTGTTGGCTCGATTTGGATCTGAACCCTCCACGTTGATGAAGAAGCTGGTGGAGCGCCGCCAAACAGCAAGCGAAACGGCCAATGAGTTTGCCCAGGATCTGGAAGCACTGCGGCAGCAGATGATGGTGATTGGAGGACCTGTGGTTGGAGACGATATGCTGCTCAGTATTTTCAAGCATGGTATCCGCGATGATTTGGCAATGGTGCTACTTTCACACACAGGGGATACGTTTGAACAAGCAGTTGAACGAGCAAGAGTGGTGGAGAGACAGATGCAGAGACCCAAGAAGAAGGCCGGAGCTGTGAATGTGTTTGACGAAAGCGAAGGGGGGAAGGAGTCGGCAGAACTACCTCCTTTGGAAGAAGTGACAGTGATGGACCAAAGAGTGAATGAGCAGATCGACAACCTTCGCCGGGAAGTACGAGACCATCAGAAGGTCAATGACAATCGCTTACGAGCCTTGGAGAAAAACTCACGAGAGTATGCCACTACTTCCAACGAGATCAAGAATATGGTGTCCACCTTATCCAGTTTGGTAGCCGATATTGCCCAGCCGGCAGATACGCAGCAGTACCAAGGCAAGATGCACAGAAATGGGACTGGAAGTAATCAAGTGCCTTTGGGAAACGGAGGTCATCAAGGAAGAGGAGGAGGTCGAGGCTATGGTGGAAGAGGATATGGAGGCAATCGAGGCAATGGACGAGCAAACGGGCCGATGAGAGGTGGAGCTGGGGCTCAGCAGGGAAGAAATGGTTGGAAAGGACATAATACAGCGCCGAGTGGGATTCAGTGCTGGAACTGCCACAGATATGGTCACTACGCTGCCCATTGTCCCGACAACATCACCTATTTCGAAGACTACGATACCACCTATGTCATGGACTTCAACTATCTCGAGACGGACGAACTTTCCCCTGAGCAGATACACTACTCAGCGATGGAAGTAGATGAGAGTGTTGGGGCGAATGAAGAAGCAGAAGAAGTCGAGATGGGGGAACCAAGTGCCCCGGGAACCTCAGCTGGAGGAAGTCCAATGGATACTGAACCTGTTCTTACGGAACCAGTCGTGGAAGAGCCAGGAGAAGATGTGCCAGAGCCAGGGAAAGAAGAGGAAGTGCCTGAAGTGAAGGAACCAGAGAAGGAACCAGAAACAGTGCCAGAACCAGTTCCGCGATTTCAAGCCACGTTACCTATGCCGACATTTCCACGTGCCAGAGCTATGCCAGATCCAGTGCCACCAAAGAAGAAGAGAGCGAAGACTACTCGGAAAAAGACAAAAGAACTTCCACCTGGAGTTATGTTCTCAGCGGCTGAGGCCAAAGCTTTTCTGGAGAAACAGTTGGTGGAAGTACCCTTGGCGAAGCTGTGCAAGTGTCACCCGGAGATTGTGGAAGCTTGGTTGAACTCTCTCCAGAAACCGAAGGGAGTGAATGCAATGGAGGAAGCTGGAGGAAATGCTCCTAAGTTTGCCGTTACGACCGTTACTGCGAAGATTCTCGAGCACAAAGTCCCCAAGGCGATACTGGACTCCGGCGCCAGTGCTTGTGTTATCTCGGAAGAACTACTACGAAAGGTGGATTTGGTTCATCTGATGGAAGCGCCGAAAGGAAGATATCGAGACTGCAATGGAGGAATCCGCACTGCTGTGGGATATGTGCCAGGACTGCCGCTGTCTGTGGGTCGCTGTCGGCTAGTCGTTCCATGTCACGTCGTTTCGACCGGTCACTATCCATTGATCATTGGGACCCCTTGGATGAGTGCTGCTCAAGCTGAGATACACTATGGCACAAGCCGCCTCGTTACCACCATAAGCGGACAAAAGCTAGGGTCAGTGCCGATCGAGTTCTCCTATCGCGCAGTGCAGCCAGCCAACGTTTCTGACGACGCCATGGACCCCAAGAATACTTCCACCCCTTCGATTGGCAGGGATGAGTGTTAGTCTTTTAGCGCTATACGAGGTAGTTTGGGATAGAGCCGAGGGTGGCTGACGCATGTGGGTTCGCGAGTAAGACAGATTAGACCCAGAGTTTGGGGCATGCGTCAGCGTACTACACTTAGGGGTACTTAAGAGGCCCACTCGTTGTTTTGACATTCTTATTCACTTTATTTTGTAAGAACTCGGGATTCGTGGGATTGGTGTGTTCCCGCTTGTGTGTGTGTTTGTGTGTGTGTGTGTTAAGTGTTTGCCTGACGCAATCACTTCCCAACCCAAGTGCTCTAGTAGCGTTCACAACCGCGCTAGCTAGAGAGTTGTCTAAATCAACAAACCCCACAAGTATACTTGCGTTAGCCAGCAAGTTATCACGAATCCAATCAACACAGCCGACCACTATTGCGTCACCCACAAGCTTCACTATCAATTGGTTTCGGAGCAAGGCAAGAACTTTAAGTTCTTGAGATCGAAACTTGTGAACGTGGCGCAACAAACGTTTTTGTTTGTTTGTTTGGTAGAGAGAAACTCCAACCGTGGTTGTTGAGTACTCCCAAATAGTGGCTGAGAGACCATGGCTGACCGTGAACACGCATTGGCAGTGCGCGAGCCTCAAGTCGAAGAGCCAGGGATTGAACCTGAGTTCGATGAGGAATTGCCTGACGCACCCAATGTTGTGTATCAACAAATAAACGTCCAGAACATCCACAATGTCCAGCAAGCAGCTGTCGACATAGACATGGGAGCTGATGCGGAAGCCTTAAGAGAGGATGTGGACGCGGTCCATGACCGTGTGGACGATTTAGCCCACGGGCTAAGGGGTCACCTGCAGCAAGTTGACCAGACACTGGGGCAGAGGCTAGCCCATGCTGAGGCCTCTGTGTCGAACCAACTGGCTGGCGCATCAGAGGTGATCGGGCAGGCGCTGGAAACACAGCACCAGCATGCGCAACAGGTTGAGGCCACACAGCATGCGGTGGTGTCGCAACAGCAGAAGCTGGATTCAGTAGCGGCTCAACATAGTCGATACGAGCAGAGGCTATTACGCCAAGATATCGACCATAGGAAAGAAAGAGCCGAGATCAAAGCTTCTGTGGATGCAATAACGAGGAGAATGGATGCCGCAGACATTCTAGCGGACTCTCGTTTTGCTGACCTAAAAGAAGCAACTGAAGCATCAGCACTTCAGTTAAAACAACTCTCCGAGTTATCCCTTGTTCAAGGGCGGAGAATTGAAGGCTTATTAGGAACTGTTGCGGATTCCAACGAAAAAGTCGAACGGACTCTAGAATTGTTTCGGGAGTCCTTGCATAAGCAAGGTGCTGAGGTGAAGCGTTTGCAGAGCTCCAGAGTAGCAATTCAAAAAGATTTGATTGCCTTGGAGAAAAAGGCATCCAAAACCTGGGATCAGCAGCAAGATGCAGCTGATGTGGTTGCCTTAAGATTATCTGGCCTGGAACGAAGCATGGAGGATGTGAGTGGCGGAAGCCAGAGTGCCCAAAGTGGAAGTGATGCTCGAGCAGTATCACCAGAGCGAGAAGAATCAACTTCCCCTGAGCCTGAGGACTCAGCCTTTGGGATGCCGCTGCCGAAGAAATCAGTAAAGCAGTTGGCTGCATCATGGCCGCCACTAGATCAGAGCTTCGCGGTAGGAATGGTTGGGGCAGGAACCTCAACAATACCGGCTCCTCCAGCAGTACAGGTCGAGGAGGGTGAAATTGTTGCTGCAGAAGCACCACCATGCACTGCAGTGGATAGCGCACCAGACGCTGATTTCACATTCCCTCAGTTGATACCTCCAAGTACAAGAGCTCAGCCTGGAGTACGCATCTCAGAACCCGACTCTGCCGATGGATCACGTAGACCCACACGAACTAACCCAAGAGTTCTCTCCTCAGCAGAAGTGTTATATCAAATTGACCTTGAGCGTGCTAAGGCACAGGTCAGAGAAGAGAAAGGAAAAGAACCCATGCAGATCCCCACACGTACTGGAAGATTGGGACTTGGGTTAAGTGCTTTGGGAGCAAGGGTAGAAAATAATCCCTTTGCTGCACTTGGTTCATATGAGTCTACTGGTGGACCCAGTCGAGTTCCGCGTATGCGTGGAAACTTTGGAGACCCTGGTGATGACGACCCAGATGATGATGGCGGTGATGATTACCGCGACAGACGAAACCGCCCACCTTCCCGCATTCCAGGTGCGCCTGATGGCGGAGGAGGTGGTGGCGGCGGTGGAGATGGTGGAGGCGGTGGACCTCCCGGTGGACCTCCTGGTGGAGGTGGAGGTGGAGGTGGCGCTGGACCAGCAGGCCCAGGACCTCCTAGGCAAGGACAGTGGTTGCCTAGCACCGTCAAGTTGCAAATGCCTCGCGCATTTAACGGAAGTGGAGAACCAAAAGCCCGTAAATGGCAAGTGCTCATGACGCGGTACTTGAGAACCTGCGGAGTGCATGAAGCACAGTGGCAATCGATTATGGCCACTAACCTTTATGGGGCTGCCTCGGATTGGTTAACGATGCAAGAGTTGAAAATTCACCGAGGTGAAAGACCACCCTTCCGTGACTGGATGGACTTCATGGATGGCTTAGCTACAGCTTTCGAATTCTCTAGTGATCGAGATGAAGCGTGGCGTGACCTCCATAAACTCAAGCAGACTGGAACCGTGAAACAGTTCGTTAAAGAGTTTCAGCGGTTAGTCTTGAGGATTCCAGACCTCGAAGAGGATCACCAGTATTTGCTCTTCGTGGATGGACTTAAAAGTGAAGTTCAGAAGTTAGTCGCAGCAACGGTACCTCGAGATGTCGAGGCTGCCATCATATCTGCCGAACGATTGGAAGCCCTTGGAGTTGGAACACAAGGCCAAGGAGGGCAAACCAATCAGAAAAAGAAAGGAGTCTGGCATGGTGGAAGAAAGAAAAAAGGCCAGAATCAGGGTCAGCAGCAGCAGAACCCTACACCACCAGCCCAAGCACCACCACAAGCTGCCGCAGGAGTACAACAGCAGCAGCAACAGCAACAAGGACGTGGTGGTGGTGGACGTGGACGCGGTGGTGGTAACCGTGGAAGAGGACAAGCCAATCAGGGAAGACAGAACCCCCAGGGGGGAGGGGGATATAATTGTTATCTTTGTGGAAAGAAGGGTCACCCTGTGAGGCAATGTCCTAGATTGGAGGAGGTGAAAAACCTCCCCGATGTAAAAAAAATGTTAAACTGACCGCCAGGCAGGAAACTGCTTCGTCTGAGCCTGGCCGACGCAAACGTCGTAAGCGAAACAGAGTTCGTAGGCGGCGTAGGAAGCATAGATCAAAAGTAGGTGCCTCGAAAAAGGTTAGTACTCACAGCGGAAAACCTGAGGAGCGGACTAGTACACCGCGTGAAGAGAGAACAGAGACACTCTCCACATCTACCCAATCGGCACATGACAACTGCGATTGGAAAAATGAACAGAAGGAAAGCACACCGGATGAGATGGACGCGCCTCATGCGTCATCTGCATCTCTTCCCTCTGTTAGTGAATCTGTGGGCTCATTGGAGTCGCAGAGTAGTCTACAGGAGTCCCTGCCTGCAGACGTAGACGATAGTGGGTCAGAAACAACCCAGCGGTCTACCACAGAGCGAGTTAATGTGTCAGAAGTTCGATCAACTTCGTCAACCAAGGGTGACACATGCCCTCTGTTAAAAATTCAAGAAGTGCCTGTGAGAGGGTACGAAGTAAAAGCACGGATCAAGACCACGGACCTTTATGCATTCATTGATTGTGGAAGTACCGCAAACTATATCAATGATAAGGTAGCGCGTGATCTCGGGTTGTCGATTACACCAAGCTCAAAGAGAGCAATGTTGGCAAACGGAGATATTAAAGAACTGGCTGGCAGCTGTAACAACCTCCGAGTAAAGATAGGAGGGCTGAAGTGCAAAATGAAAGCGGATCTGTTCCCAGACCTTGGTTATGACCTAATATTGGGCATGCCTTGGTTGCAGAAAGAAAACCCCCGCATAGACTTTCAGCAAAATGAGATTTCAGTTTGCAAAAACAGCCAAGTGTTTCATCTCCCGTTGCGTCATCCAACCCAAGAGAGTATTGAACCTGAACGAAAAGTACAGTCGATACTGCAAGAAGTGCCAGTGACTGAGTGTTCAGCTAAACGAATGATGCGTCATCTCAAAACAGAGACAGCATTCATGGTTGTAGTACAAGAGTCTGAAGAGAAAGCTTTAGGCCAGCATGAATTGCCTGACGCAATAGAGCGAACACAGCCATTCAACACTGAGGATGAGATTGGCAAACTTATTCGTTCAGACACCCCTGCCGAAATTAAAAAGGTGGTAGAAACACACCGTGGTGTGTTCCCTCGTGATTTACCCCCAGGGATCCCTCCGAAGAGAAAAGGTCATGAGTTTAAGATAGACCTGGAGGATCCAACACCTATCCATCGTCCAATATACAAGCTTTCACCAGCAGAGCTGGATGAAGTGAAAGCACAAGTGGACTACCTTCTGGAACAGAAGAAAATCAAACCATCCGAGTCCCCTTGGGGCGCGCCAATCCTGTTTGTACCAAAAAAGGATGGAGGCTTAAGGATGTGTGTGGATTACAGGTGGATTAATAAGGTGACGGTGAAAAACCGATATCCTTTACCCCTGCCAGAAGAATTGATGGATAGAGTGTTCAAAGCCAAAGTGTTCTCAAAGTTAGATCTGCGATCAGGCTATTGGCAATTTCCAGTAAGGCCATCTGATACAGAGAAAACAGCGTTCCGCACGAGATACGGTCACTTTGAGTTTTTGGTAGCGCCTTTTGGGCTAACCAATTGCCCAGCGCAATTCCAAACTCTAGTGCAAGACCTACTCGCAGAGTTTTTAGATGATTTTGTTGTTGTCTTTATCGATGACATACTCATCTTCTCTGAAAACATGGAACAGCATGCCGAACACTTAGAGAAAGTCCTGTCGCGACTAGCAGAATATCAGCTTTTTGCTAAGGCAAGTAAAAGTGAGCTGGCTGTCGCAACAGTAGACTATCTTGGCTACCGCATTAGCGGAAGTGGGTTAAAACCACAGGAACAAAAAGTGAAGGCAGTGAAGGAGTGGAAGGAACTACAGAGTGTTAGCGATGTACGTAGTTTCCTTGGAATGGTTTCATACTACAGGAAATTCATTCCCTAGTTTGCACATGTTGCTGGACCACTCCATGACTTAGTGAAAAAAGACCATCCCTGGAGATGGGGACAGGTTGAGCGTGGCGCATTCAATGAATTGAAAAAGCGTTTAAGTCAAGCTCCCGTCCTTATTTTTCCAGATGCGTCACTGCCTTACACTGTGATCACTGATGCGTCGAATGAGGCCATCGGTGCCGTGTTAACACAGGATCACGGAGAGGGGCTACAGCCAATAGCTTACCTCTCACGTAGATTCAAGCCTGCCGAGCTTAACTATGCACCATACGACAAAGAGTTGTGTGCAATATGTTATGCGATGGTGCAGTGGAGACATTATCTAGAAGGTTGTGCGGGTGGAGTAACAGTGTTCACTGACCACCAACCTCTGACGCATATTCTGTCGCAGAGGAACCTTTCTAGAACCCAAGCAAGATGGCTTGAGGCGGGGTACCTGACTTCGATCAACCCCAAGATCTCCTATATCAAAGGCAAGGCTAATGTGTTAGCAGATGCTCTCTCCCGCAGTGTTCCTAAGCCCGTGGAAACTGCGATGAACATTTCCACTTGGCAAGTGCATCAAGCAAGCCAAGACGAGTGGAAACAAGCCCTCCAAGCTGATAACTCCTTGGTGAAGATATTACGGAAGCTTGAGAGTGGCGAGGAAGTTGAGGGATATTTCCTTAGAGAGGGAATACTCTGGACGGTCCCAAAGAGAGGATTAGTCGAGAAAGTGGTGGTTCCTAAAGGCCAGCGCAATAAGATTATGAAGGAGTGCCATGAGACACCTTCAGCAGGCCATACAGGACCAGCGCGAACAGGAGAAATCCTAGCGCGGCGATATTGGTGGAAGGGGTGGATGAATGAGTTGAAGGCATTTGTGCGCGAATGCCCTGTGTGCCAACAAATAAAGGCTGACACACAGAAGCCTATGGGCTTACTTCAACCCCTGCCAATACCTGAGCGGAAGTGGGAGCAGATTACCACTGACTTGGTGACAGATCTACCAGCATCCAATGGGTTTAGTGCTGTAGCTGTCTTTGTCGATAGACTTACCAAGTTTGTGCATTTCGCCCCATGTACTAAAGAGATTACCGCTGCAGGATACGCCCAACTTTTTATCGAACATGTTTACCGCAACCATGGCCTACCTAAAGTGATTGTGTCTGATCGAGACCCTCGCTTTACCAGCAAGTTCTGGCAGACGCTTTTTAAAGCTCTGGGTACAGAGATTCGTATGAGTACAGCTTACCACCCTCAGACGGATGGACAGAGTGAGGTTACCATACGTACTCTGGAAAATTTTCTAAGGCCATATGCTGAGAGGTATCCCCATAAGTGGGTTGAGTATTTACCTACAGCAGAGTTTGCAGCAAACAATGCAGTGAATGCGAGTACAGGGTTCGCACCTGCATACTTGATGTATGGGTACCATCCAGAAACACCAAACATTGGTGGGACGGTAACGCAATTTCAAGTGGAAGCAGTTAAGACTATGGTAGCACGGATGGCACAGGACTTAGATACCGCAAAAGCATATTACTCTAGAGCACAACACAGAATGTGTGTGAGTGCAAACAAGAAGAGGAAAGATATTGCTTTTGAGAAAGGGGATAAAGTCCTGATAAAAAGCCGTTTTATTCCGTTGGCTGCTTTGAACAAAGTGAGTCCCAAACTGCGCCGTCGATTTGTGGGTCCCTTTGAAATTGTGGAGAAAATATCAAAGGTGGCTTACAGAGTTCAACTTCCGGAAACATGGCTCATTCACCCAGTGTTTCATGTTTCTAAGTTCAAGCGTTATCACGCCTCGAGTGATAACAGCAGGCAGATACAACCTCCAGAAGGAGAGTTGATTGGTAGCGAAGTAGAGTATGAGGTCGAAAATATCCTAAGGGCTAGAGGTAAACGCAATCGTGAATACCTAGTGCTGTGGAAAGGATACGATCTACTTGACGCTACTTGGGAACCTGAAGCTAATCTGGTTAACGCACCAGATATACTTCGCGCATTTAAAGAGAAAGAAAGAAAAGAGTTGCAGAAAGGAAGAGAATAGGGAAGCAGAGTGTTTGATGGCTAAGGTGGAACTCCTTATAGCAAGGGGGCGCGAAAAAGGATACCTTAGAAAAACTCTGTCGACTTCCAAACCAACTCTTTATCTTTAATGCGTTAGGTGCCTAAGTTATTTGGCTGGCGCAGTAAGTGTAGCTTCAGTAGTACTTTAGAAACCGGGCAAACGATGTCACATTCGAGATAGTGTGGTTGTTCCGAGAAAACCCCTATCAAGTGACGTGTTGAGGTGGTCTTGACGAGACTCCAACCGAGCGAAACGTTGGTGTCTCACCCCAATAACCCAACGAGAAAAGTGTACGAGTCACCCAGCCTTATAAGCGCAGCCCTCGAACCATTTTGCCCTAGTGTTTGTGAAAACGGAGCGAGCTCCTGAGTGAAAAACAGTCTAAAGACGCACAAACCGTTGTTATTTCTTTCTTTCCGACGAACATAATGGCTGCTGATACCCCCGCCGCAATTATTGCGAGGTTGGAAGCGGAGGTAGCTCAAAAAGAAGAGGAGCTGCAGCACTTTACGTCAACCGCAGAGGAAGTGCTGCAGAACAATGAGGCCTTAACCCGGCAGCTCTCAGAGTTGAGTGACCGGACGAAAGCAGCTGAGGCTGCGAAGGAGGCAGCGGAGAAGGCCAAGGATAAGGCGGAGGCGGAAAGGAAAGAAGCGGAGGACAAGACTAAGGTCTTGGAAGAAAAATTGGAAGCCATGAAGCTGAAGAAGCAGCGGTTCCAATCTCACATGATGGCTAACCATCGTGAGAATGACCTCCGCAAGCAAGCTCTCGGGGGAATGGTGGATCGATTTACCGCGGTAGAGGAAACGCTGCAGCGAGCTGTAGCAACCGCGTGGAGTGCAGCAGCCAACAACCTTAAGAAGGAATTGGCAGAACAAGAGCTGCAGATCGATTTGCTGGGAGAGTCCCTCAGAGACGGCTCTGAAAAACTTCAAGTGCAGAGCGAAACAACGGACAAGATGCTGCGTTTGAACCCGGCGGTACCAGCACCACGGGTACGCGAAGAACTGGATCGCCAAGTCCAAGTTCTGTTGTCAAACGCAACACTTGATCTGGAACCGTCCAAGGACGATGATGCGGGAGGCTCAAGCAAGGGCAAGGGGAAAGGGAAAAACAAACGCCCAAGCTCGCCGTGTAGGGATGAAGATCCACACGGAAAGAGAAGGCGAGAGGACGGTGACGATGAAGGTGGTGAGCCACCGAGGGATCGTATGCCTGGAGATGCAGCAAGAGCCAACTTGTTACTCAAGTTAAAGGCTGCCGCATTAAAGACTCCAGCACCCTCACAACCAGCGCCAACAGTTCAGACTCCCGGAGATGAGGCTACCGCAATAGCACCGGGGGAGGACTTATTCGACATGAGAGAGGAGGAACTTCTGGACTTGGATTTTCACGAAGAAATTGACTTCGGCAGTCCACCTCCTAGGCTCGAAGGTCCTAGTTCTGAACTGGAGGACGGGGAAATAAGGAATGATGAAGGGCCAAGCCAGGTGACAGAGGTTCAGCGTGCGGTCCATCCACCGTTGGAGTTAGCTCCAACAGAAGCAGCACTTCGGGCTTTCCGAGAAAAGGTTAAGCTCAGGAGACTAAGGGCGGCTGCTCAGGACAAAGTGGATGCTGCACCCAGCGAAGTGAACCTGTCACGGGAGGATATCGAGGAGGCTTGCAACCCCATCACTGCGTCAGAGAAATGGCCGAAGGTCCAATATACGAACCCCAGGGACCGAGCCTTGCAAAATTACCGCGGCAACCGGCACTTCCACGAGTTGCCCATGTGCATTTGGTGCGGGAGAAGCCCAATGCAGGCAAGTGCTCAGCGGCTGACGCAGAAGAAGTATTCCGTCCTTCCTTGTGGGTATCACCTTGTGTGTGATGCTCATTGGTTGGCATACTCGATGCTGGGGCGCATCGTCACGGCGGTCCAAAAAGTCGCGGAAGTGGACAACAAGTCCATCGCCACCGTCTCCCCATTCTCTCTACCTGCCCATATGTTGAAGCTGACACGCTCGACGTTCGAAGAAATCCCTCCGTTCCCGGCTGAGCACGAGAAGTTGCCACACTGCAACATGTGTGTGAAGCGGCAGCTCAAGGTGTCCGGCATCACAAGAGATCTGCCATTCCTAAAGTCCAAGAGGGTGGCTGCCGCATTTGATCCCTGTGTCCGGTATCGTGCAGTGCAGCAAGCGCATGCGCAGGAGCAGCGTGCTAATCAGCAAGCGCAAGCGCCGGAACAGCGTTAAGGAGGAGGGAAAAGGAGTTATCGTCGACCAAGTGTGTGCGTGCAGCAGCTGTCAGAGACGTCAGAGCAAGAGACAGGTCCAAGACAGTTGGGTGTGGATATGGGAGTGGGTGAGTTTTGTGTTTGTGTTTTTGTGTTTTTGTTTTTCTTTGTGTTTTGGTGTGCGTGGGCGCCCACTTTTTGCGGGGGGGGCGTATGTTAGTCTTTTAGCGCTATACGAGGTAGTTTGGGATAGAGCCGAGGGTGGCTGACGCATGTGGGTTCGCGAGTAAGACAGATTAGACCCAGAGTTTGGGGCATGCGTCAGCGTACTACACTTAGGGGTACTTAAGAGGCCCACTCGTTGTTTTGACATTCTTATTCACTTTATTTTGTAAGAACTCGGGATTCGTGGGATTGGTGTGTTCCCGCTTGTGTGTGTGTTTGTGTGTGTGTGTGTTAAGTGTTTGCCTGACGCAATCACTTCCCAACCCAAGTGCTCTAGTAGCGTTCACAACCGCGCTAGCTAGAGAGTTGTCTAAATCAACAAACCCCACAAGTATACTTGCGTTAGCCAGCAAGTTATCACGAATCCAATCAACACAGCCGACCACTATTGCGTCACCCACAAGCTTCACTATCAATGAGGAAGCACTGAATGTGTGGGAAACACTGTCCCACACAAGGAGCTTTGCAAGCGAGCCGGCAAGATTTCCGCCACAAGAAAGATCAGCAGTACAGCCGCCAGGGCTCAGAGAGGAAGTGGAAGTAAAAGAAGAAGTGGAAGTGAAAGAAGAAGAAGGAGGAGGTATCAGAGGACCCTCGGAATTGGTGCGGAACTTGAATGTGGGACACAAGGTGTGGGACAGTCGAACAATGCAATGGTGGGCGCCGGAAGTGCTGGACTACCTCCGAAGGCGAAGGATGGAAGCAGCGGACAGACACGAAGAAAGAGACGAGAACCCGCTGGATTGGATGGCGCAGCAGCGTTACCAAGAAGAGTTACGGGCTATCGACCGCAGTGCCAAGGAAATGGAGTTTAGCCTTAACGGAGGCCGGGGAGACGATACACCACAGATCAGGGAGGAGAGAGCTAGGACCACTGCAATGCGGCAGTACTTCGCGGACCAACTGTTGCTGGCCGAGCACCATGCCAACTTCGCGGCGAAGGCGAAGGAGCTGGCTGAGAAACGCTGGGAGCGGGCTTACAGCACAAGGGTGGACGAGGCTCAAAAGCTTTATCTGCAGGAAATGGCAGAACTGCGCGAGAAGGAACCCGAAGGAGCGAGGCTGACTTTGGGACCATTACCACAAACAGGACGTTTTCACTAGGGCCAACCAAGCGACGGCTGCTCTGTCGATACCTCGGAGACATGCAGCATTGGCTTGGCCAAGTGAAGGAAATAAAGCGACGGAAACAGTTGCAACGAAAGCTGAAGAAGAAAAGGAGAGGAAATCGTGGTGGACGAAAGCACAAACCAAAGCAGTGGCAGAGGTGGAGCAAAGGAAGAGAAGGCAGCCCTGTGGGAGTTAGCTACTCGTGGCCGTTCCGTAAACACTCTTCATGGGATGAGCAGTGTCTCCGATACTGTGACCTATTGACGGTGGAAATACAAGAAACACTGGAAAAGAAGAGGGAAGAAGGTCGTCGTTCAGAAGAAAAGAGCAGCAGCAGTGCAAAAGAAACAGTGGGTGAAAAAGAAAAGGGAAAAAGAATTGAAAAAGAAAATGAAAAAGGGGCTGAAAAAGGAAAAGAAAGCAGAAAAATAAAAGGGAAAAGAACTGGGGTTTTAAGAGATGAAAAAGAAGAAGAACAGGTTTTTGGGAAAGATCAAGAAAAGAATGTATGGGCTGGGGTAATGCCATTAGGCAAATCAGAAAAATCTGTAGGAAACACTGCTGTAGAAACCACGATTCCGATCTACTCTGTTTCCAAGCGTGACAAGGTATCACTGCGAGAAAAGATAGAAAGTTTGAAAATTTCAGAAGATTTGGAACCATATCAGAGGAAAGAAATAGTTGAATTACTCGAAGCATTTCCCGATGCCTGTGCCTGGACATCTGGGGAAGTGGGCCAAACGAACGTCCTCTACCACGAAATACCCACCAGTGATCACCCACCAATTCGGCAGAATCCTTACCGATTCAGTCCCGCCGAAAATGCTGTGGTCAAGAAGGAGGTGGAGAAAATGCTGCTAGATGGAATCGTTCGCCCGTCCACTTCCGCCTGGGCGTCTCCTATCGTACTTGTGCCGAAGCCTGATGGAACGGTCCGTTTCTGTGTGGACTACCGCAAGGTGAACAAGGTGACGACCAGGGACATGTTTCCGCTACCACGGATCGAGGATGCACTGAACCAATTCGCAGAGTCGAAGTACTTCACGGCTCTGGACCTTCGCTCGGGATACTGGCAAGTTCGGATGAGCACTACTGCTGCGGAGAAGACGGCGTTTACTACCCAGGAAGGACTCTACGAGTTCGTGGTGATGCCATTCGGCCTCAGCAATGCTCCGGCTACATTCCAGAGGATGATGAACAAGGTGTTGGGACCACTGCTATGGAAGGGAGTAATAGTATACTTGGACGACATTGTGATACACGCGACCACTTGGGAAGAACACCAGCGTCTCCTGAAGGAAGTACTGAGCCGCCTCCGCGAAGCTAACCTTCGCATCAGTCCGCGAAAGTCCGACTTCGGCTTCCGGGAACTGCTGTACCTGGGACACATCGTGGGGAAGAACCAGATACGGATGAACCCAAGGAAGACTTCCAGTGTTTCTTTGCAAGTGCCGCCAATCAACGTGACAACCCTGAGGTCTTTCCTAGGCCTAACGTCTTACTATCGGCGTTTCGTGCGCGATTATGCGAGAATTGCAGCACCGCTGAATGAATTGCTCAAAAAGGATACGGTATTCAAATGGGGAGAAGCTCAAGAGAAAGCTTTCCAAACGCTCAAGGAGAGGATTGTGGCAGAACCAGTGCTGATGCCACCACAGCCGGACAAGCCTTACATTTTGCAGACTGACTGGAGCAACCAAGCTATTGGAGCAGTACTGAGCCAGAAGGATGATGATGGAGTGGAGAGAGTCGTCGTTTATGCAAGCAAATCACTCAGCGCTGCGGAGAAGAATTACTCGGCTGTCGATGGTGAATGTTTGGCAGTGGTGTGGGCATGTACTTACTTTCGCCCTTACATCTATGGAAGGGAGTTCACTCTGCAAACGGATCAACGGGCGCTGCAATGGTTGATGACTGGCACCCGCTTGTCTGGACGACTACTTCGTTGGGCACTGCGACTTCAGGAGTTTGATTTCACCATTCAGTACCGCCCAGGAAAAGCTAACGGCAATGCTGACGCCCTATCACGATTACCAGTGCCGCAGGAGCACAATGTTTCCATCGGTGCCACCGTTCTCCAACCATGAATTGAGATCTCTGATCTAGATTCCTTTTTTTTTCCAGGAAATAGTTGGCCAACTCCCTGTAAAAGGGACACGACCCGGATGCTAGGAGACATCAGCTTGAAGAGGAGGGACTGCAGACCCAAATTTTCGTGCTTTTCTAAGAAAGAAAGGGTGGTGGACTGGAAAAAGTGGAAAATGGATCCATGGAAGGATACGGAGTTGATGGAAATGCTGCAGGACAGGAAGAAATGGGAGAAAGAAGCGAGCAAATCGAGTCGAAAGAGAGTGTTGAGAAAGGCAAAGAGATACCGCTGGAGTGCGGATGAGAAACAGTTGGAGTTCAAGGACAAACAAGGATGTTGGAAAATTGTGCCTGAACCAGAGAAACGCGCGGATGTGGTCAGAAAGGTGCACCTTCGCCACAGTCATGCAAGCGGTTTGAGGCTCCAGACTTTGGTAGCAGAGAAGTACTGGTGGCCAGCAATGAGAGAAGAGTCGAGAAAAGGCAGGCGAGGATGTGCTGCCTGTATGAAGAGTGAGAAAATGCCGAAGGTGAATGTTAGTCTTTTAGCGCTATACGAGGTAGTTTGGGATAGAGCCGAGGGTGGCTGACGCATGTGGGTTCACGAGTAAGACAGATTAGACCCAGAGTTTGGGGCATGCGTCAGCGTACTACACTTAGGGGTACTTAAGAGGCCCACTCGTTGTTTTGACATTCACTTTATTTTGTAAGAACTCGGGATTCGTGGGATTGGTGTGTTCCCGCTTGTGTGTGTGTTTGTGTGTGTGAGTGTTAAGTGTTTGCCTGACGCAATCACTTCCCAACCTAAGTGCTCTAGTAGCGTTCACAACCGCGCTAGCTAGAGAGTTGTCTAAACCAACAAACCCCACAAGTATACTTGCGTTAGCCAGCAAGTTATCACGAATCCAACCAACACAGCCGACCACTATTGCGTCACCCACAAGCTTCACTATCAATTGGTTTCGGAGCGAGGCAAGAACTTTAAGTTCTTGAGATCGAAACTTGTGAACGTGGCGCAACAAACGTTTTTGTTTGTTTGTTTGGTGGAGAGAAACTCCAACCGTGGTTGTTGAGTACTCCCAAATAGTGGCTGAGAGACCATGGCTGACCGTGAACACGCATTGGCAGTGCGCGAGCCTCAAGTTGAAGAGCCAGGGATTGAACCTGAGTTCGATGAGGAATTGCCTGACGCACCCAATGTGGTGTACCAACAAATAAACGTCCAGAACATCCACAATGTCCAGCAAGCAGCTGTCGACATAGACATGGGAGCTGATGCGGAAGCCTTAAAAGAGGATGTGGATGCGGTCCATGACCGTGTGGACGATTTAGCCCACGGGCTAAGGGGTCACCTGCAGCAAGTTGACCAGACACTGGGGCAGAGGCTAGCCCATGCTGAGGCCTCTGTGTCGAACCAACTGGCTGGCGCATCAGAGGTGATCGGGCAGGCGCTGGAAACACAGCACCAGCATGCGCAACAGGTTGAGGCCACACAGCATGCGGTGGTGTCGCAACAGCAGAAGCTGGATTCAGTAGCGGCTCAACATAGTCGATACGAGCAGAGGCTATTACGCCAAGATATCGACCATAGAAAAGAAAGAGCCGAGATCAAAGCTTCTGTGGATGCAATAACGAGGAGAATGGATGCCGCAGACATTCTAGCGGACTCTCGTTTTGCTGACCTAAAAGAAGCAACTGAAGCATCAGCACTTCAGTTAAAACAACTCTCCGAGTTATCCCTTGTTCAAGGGCGGAGAATTGAAGGCTTATTAGGAACTGTTGCGGATTCCAACGAAAAAGTCGAACGGACGCTAGAATTGTTTCGGGAGTCCTTGCACAAACAAGGTGCTGAGGTGAAGCGTTTGCAGAGCTCAAGAGTAGCAATTCAAAAAGATTTGATTGCCTTGGAGAAAAAGGCATCCAAAACCTGGGATCAGCAGCAAGATGCAGCTGATGTGGTTGCCTTAAGATTATCTGGCCTGGAACGAAGCATGGAGGATGTGAGTGGCGGAAGTCAGAGTGCCCAAAGTGGAAGTGATGCTCGTGCAGTATCACCAGAGCGAGAAGAATCAACTTCTCCTGAGCCTGAGGACTCAGCCTTTGGGATGCCGCTGCCGAAGAAATCAGTAAAGCAGTTGGCTGCATCATGGCCGCCACTAGACCAGAGCTTCGCGGTAGGAATGGTTGGGGCAGGAACCTCAACAATACCGGCTCCTCCAGCAGTACAGGTCGAGGAGGGTGAAATTGTTGCTGCAGAAGCACCACCATGCACTGCAGTGGACAGCGCACCAGACGCTGATTTCACATTCCCTCAATTGATACCTCCAAGTACAAGAGCTCAGCCTGGAGTACGCATCTCAGAACCCGACTCTGCCGATGGATCACGTAGACCCACACGAACTAACCCAAGAGTTCTCTCCTCAGCAGAAGTGTTATATCAAATTGACCTTGAGCGTGCTAAGGCACAGGTCAGAGAAGAGAAAGGAAAAGAACCCATGCAGATCCCCACACGTACTGGAAGATTGGGACTTGGGTTAAGTGCTTTGGGAGCAAGGGTAGAAAATAATCCCTTTGCTGCACTTGGTTCATATGAGTCTACTGGTGGACCCAGTCGAGTTCCTCGCATGCGAGGTAACTTTGGAGACCCTGGTGATGACGACCCAGATGATGATGGCGGTGATGATTACCGCGACAGACGAAACCGCCCACCTTCCCGCATTCCAGGTGCGCCTGATGGCGGAGGAGGTGGTGGCGGCGGTGGAGATGGTGGAGGCGGTGGACCTCCCGGTGGACCTCCTGGTGGAGGTGGAGGTGGAGGTGGCGCTGGACCAGCAGGCCCAGGACCTCCTAGGCAAGGACAGTGGTTGCCTAGCACCGTCAAGTTGCAAATGCCTCGCGCATTTAACGGAAGTGGAGAACCAAAAGCCCGTAAATGGCAAGTGCTCATGACGCGGTACTTGAGAACCTGCGGAGTGCATGAAGCACAGTGGCAATCAATTATGGCCACTAACCTTTATGGGGCTGCCTCGGATTGGTTAACGATGCAAGAGTTGAAAATTCACCGAGGTGAAAGACCACCCTTCCGTGACTGGATGGACTTCATGGATGGCTTAGCTACAGCTTTCGAATTCTCTAGTGATCGAGATGAAGCGTGGCGTGACCTCCACAAACTCAAGCAGACTGGAACCGTGAAACAGTTCGTTAAAGAGTTTCAGCGGTTAGTCTTGAGGATTCCAGACCTCGAAGAGGATCACCAGTATTTGCTCTTCGTGGATGGACTTAAAAGTGAAGTTCAGAAGTTAGTCGCAGCAACGGTACCTCGAGATGTCGAGGCCGCCATCATATCCGCCGAACGATTGGAAGCCCTTGGGGTTGGAACACAAGGCCAAGGAGGGCAAACCAATCAGAAAAAGAAAGGAGTCTGGCGTGGTGGAAGAAAGAAGAAAGGCCAGAATCAGGGTCAGCAGCAGCAGAACCCTACACCACCAGCCCAAGCACCACCACAAGCTGCCGCAGGAGTGCAACAGCAGCAGCAACAGCAACAAGGACGTGGTGGTGGTGGACGTGGACGCGGTGGTGGTAACCGTGGAAGAGGACAAGCCAATCAGGGAAGACAGAACCCCCAGGGGGGAGGGGGATATAATTGTTATCTTTGTGGAAAGAAGGGTCATCCTGTGAGGCAATGTCCTAGATTGGAGGAGGTGAAAAACCTCCCCGATGTAAAAAAAATGTTAAACTGACCGCCAGGCAGGAAACTGCTTCGTCTGAGCCTGGCCGACGTAAACGTCGTAAGCGAAACAGAGTTCGTAGGCGGCGTAGGAAGCTAAGATCAAAAGTAGGTGCCTCGAAAAAGGTTTGTACTCACAGCGGAAAACCTGGGGCGCGGACTAGTACACCGCGTGAAGAGAGAACAGAGACACTCTCCACATCTACCCAATCGGCACATGACAACTGCGATTGGAAAAATGAACAGAAGGAAAGCACACCGGATGAGATGGACGCGCCTCATGCGTCATCTGCATCTCTTCCCTCTGTTAGTGAATCTGTGGGCTCATTGGAGTCGCAGAGTAGTCTACAGGAGTCCCTGCCTGCAGACGTAGACGATAGTGGGTCAGAAACAACCCAGCGGTCTACCACAGAGCGAGTTAATGTGTCAGAAGTTCGATCAACTTCGTCAACCAAGGGTGACACATGCCCTCTGTTAAAAATTCAAGAAGTGCCAGTGACTGAGTGTTCAGCTAAGAGAATGATGCGTCATCTCAACACAGAGACAGCATTCATGGTTGTAGTGCAAGAGTCTGAAGAGAAAGCTTTAGGCCAACATGAATTGCCTGACGCAATAGAGCGAACACAGCCATTCAACACAGAGGATGAGATTGGCAAACTTATTCGTTCAGACACCCCTGCCGAAATTAAAAAGGTGGTAGAAACACACCGTGGTGTGTTCCCTCGTGATTTACCCCCAGGGATCCCTCCGAAGAGAAAAGGTCATGAGTTTAAGATAGACCTGGAGGATCCAACACCTATCCATCGTCCAATATACAAGCTTTCACCAGCAGAGCTGGATGAAGTGAAAGCACAAGTGGACTACCTTCTGGAACAGAAGAAAATCAAACCATCCGAGTCCCCTTGGGGCGCGCCAATCCTGTTTGTACCGAAAAAGGATGGAGGCTTAAGGATGTGTGTGGATTACAGGTGGATCAATAAGGTGACGGTGAAAAACCGGTATCCTTTACCCCTGCCAGAAGAATTGATGGATAGAGTGTTCAAAGCCAAAGTGTTCTCGAAGTTAGATCTGCGATCAGGCTATTGGCAATTTCCAGTAAGGCCATCTGATACAGATAAGACAGCGTTCCGCACGAGATACGGTCACTTTGAGTTTTTGGTAGCGCCTTTTGGGCTAACCAATTGCCCAGCGCAATTCCAAACTCTAGTGCAAGACCTACTCGCAGAGTTTTTAGATGATTTTGTTGTTGTCTTTATTGATGACATACTCATCTTCTCTGAAAACATGGAACAGCATGCCGAACACTTAGAGAAAGTCCTGTCGCGACTAGCAGAATATCAGCTTTTTGCTAAGGCAAGTAAAAGTGAGCTGGCTGATAGTGAAGCTTGTGGGTGACGCAATAGTGGTCGGCTGTGTTGATTGGATTCGTGATAACTTGCTGGCTAACGCAAGTATACTTGTGGGGTTTGTTGATTTAGACAACTCTCTAGCTAGCGCGGTTGTGAACGCTACTAGAGCACTTGGGTTGGGAAGTGATTGCGTCAGGCAAACACTTAACACACACACACACAAACACACACACAAGCGGGAACACACCAATCCCACGAATCCCGAGTTCTTACAAAATAAAGTGAATAAGAATGTCAAAACAACGAGTGGGCCTCTTAAGTACCCCTAAGTGTAGTACGCTGACGCATGCCCCAAACTCTGGGTCTAATCTGTCTTACTCGCGAACCCACATGCGTCAGCCACCCTCGGCTCTATCCCAAACTACCTCGTATAGCGCTAAAAGACTAACACTGGCTGTCGCAACAGTAGACTATCTTGGCTACCGCATTAGCGGAAGTGGGTTAAAACCACAGGAACAAAAAGTGAAGGCAGTGAAGGAGTGGAAGGAACTACAGAGTGTTAGCGATGTACGTAGTTTCCTTGGAATGGTTTCATACTACAGGAAATTCATTCCCCAGTTTGCACATGTTGCTGGACCACTCCATGACTTAGTGAAAAAAGACCATCCCTGGAGGTGGGGACAGGTGGAGCGTGGCGCATTCAATGAACTGAAAAAGCGTCTAAGTCAAGCTCCCGTCCTTATTTTTCCAGATGCGTCACTGCCTTACACTGTGATCACTGATGCGTCGAATGAGGCCATCGGTGCCGTGTTAACACAGGATCACGGAGAGGGGCTACAGCCAATAGCTTACCTCTCACGTAGATTCAAGCCTGCCGAGCTTAACTATGCACCATACGACAAAGAGTTGTGTGCAATATGTTATGCGATGGTGCAGTGGAGACATTATCTAGAAGGTTGTGCGGGTGGAGTAACAGTGTTCACTGACCACCAACCTCTGACGCATATTCTGTCGCAGAGGAACCTTTCTAGAACCCAAGCAAGATGGCTTGAGGCGGGGTACCTGACTTCGATCAACCCCAAGATCTCCTATATCAAAGGCAAGGCTAATGTGTTAGCAGATGCTCTCTCCCGCAGTGTTCCTAAGCCCGTGGAAACTGCGATGAACATTTCCACTTGGCAAGTGCATCAAGCAAGCCAAGACGAGTGGAAACAAGCCCTCCAAGCTGATAACTCCTTGGTGAAGATATTGCGGAAGCTTGAGAGTGGCGAGGAAGTTGAGGGATATTTCCTCAGAGAGGGAATACTCTGGACGGTCCCGAAGAGAGGATTAGTCGAGAAAGTGGTGGTTCCTAAAGGCCAGCGCAATAAGATTATGAAGGAGTGCCATGAGACACCTTCAGCAGGCCATACAGGACCAGCGCGAACAGGAGAAATCCTAGCGCGGCGATATTGGTGGAAGGGGTGGATGAATGAGTTGAAGGCATTTGTGCGCGAATGCCCTGTGTGCCAACAAATAAAGGCTGACACACAGAAGCCTATGGGCTTACTTCAACCCCTGCCAATACCTGAGCGGAAGTGGGAGCAGATTACCACTGACTTGGTGACAGATCTACCAGCATCCAATGGGTTTAGTGCTGTAGCTGTCTTTGTCGATAGACTTACCAAGTTTGTGCATTTCGCCCCATGTACTAAAGAGATTACCGCTGCAGGATACGCCCAACTTTTTATCGAACATGTTTACCGCAACCATGGCCTACCTAAAGTGATTGTGTCTGATAGAGACCCTCGCTTTACCAGCAAGTTCTGGCAGACGCTTTTTAAAGCTCTGGGTACAGAGATTCGTATGAGTACAGCTTACCACCCTCAGACGGATGGGCAGAGTGAGGTTACCATACGTACTCTGGAAATTTTTCTAAGGCCATATGCTGAGAGGTATCCCCATAAGTGGGTTGAGTATTTACCTACAGCAGAGTTTGCAGCAAACAATGCAGTGAATGCGAGTACAGGGTTCGCACCTGCATACTTGATGTATGGGTACCATCCAGAAACACCAAACATTGGTGGGACGGCAACGCAATTTCAAGTGGAAGCAGTTAAGACTATGGTAGCACGGATGGCACAGGACTTAGATACCGCAAAAGCATATTACTCTAGAGCACAACACAGAATGTGTGTGAGTGCAAACAAGAAGAGAAAAGATATTGCTTTTGAGAAAGGGGATAAAGTTCTGATAAAAAGCCGTTTTATTCCGTTGGCTGCTTTGAACAAAGTGAGTCCCAAACTGCGCCGTCGATTTGTGGGTCCCTTTGAAATTGTGGAGGAAATATCAAAGGTGGCTTACAGAGTTCAACTTCCGGAAACATGGCTCATTCACCCAGTGTTTCATGTTTCTAAGTTCAAGCGTTATCACGCCTCGAGTGATAACAGCAGGCAGATACAACCTCCAGAAGGAGAGTTGATTGGTAGCGAAGTAGAGTATGAGGTCGAAAATATCCTAAGGGCTAGAGGTAAACGCAATCGCGAATACCTAGTGCTGTGGAAAGGATACGATCTACTTGACGCTACTTGGGAACCTGAAGCTAATCTGGTTAACGCACCAGATATACTTCGCGCATTTAAAGAGAAAGAAAGAAAAGAGTTGCAGAAAGGAAGAGAATAGGGAAGCAGAGTGTTTGATGGCTAAGGTGGAACTCCTTATAGCAAGGGGGCGCGAAAAAGGATACCTTAGAAAAACTCTGTCGACTTCCAAACCAACTCTTTATCTTTAATGCGTTAGGTGCCTAAGTTATTTGGCTGGCGCAGTAAGTGTAGCTTCAGTAGTACTTTAGAAACCGGGCAAGAGATGTCACATTCGAGATAGTGTGGTTGTTCCGAGAAAACCCCTATCAAGTGACGTGTTGAGGTGGTCTTGACGAGACTCCAACCGAGCGAAACGTTGGTGTCTCACCCCAATAACCCAACGAGGAAAGTGTACGAGTCACCCAGCCTTATAAGCGCAGCCCTCGAACCATTTTGCCCTAGTGTTTGTGTGAACGGAGCGAGCTCCTGAGTGAAAAAGAGTCTAAAGACGCACAAACCGTTGTTATTTCTTTCTTTCCGACAAACATAATGGCTGCCGACACACCCGCCGCAATTATTGCGAGGTTGGAAGCGGAGGTAGCTCAAAAAGAAGAGGAGCTGCAGCACTTTACGTCGACCGCAGAGGAAGTGCTGCAGAACAATGAGGCCTTAACCCGGCAGCTCTCAGAGTTGAGTGACCGGACGAAAGCAGCTGAGGCTGCGAAGGAGGCAGCGGAGAAAGCCAAGGAAAAGGCGGAGGCGGAAAAGAAAGAAGCGGAGGACAAGACTAAGGTCTTGGAAGAAAAATTGGAAGCCATGAAGCTGAAGAAGCAGCGGTTCCAATCTCACATGATGGCTAACCATCGTGAGAATGACCTCCGCAAGCAAGCTCTCGGGGGGATGGTGGATCGATTTACCGCGGTAGAGGAAACGCTGCAGCGAGCTGTAGCAACCGCGTGGAGTGCAGCAGCCAACAACCTTAAGAAGGAATTGGCAGAACAAGAGCTGCAGATCGATTTGCTGGGAGAGTCCCTCAGAGACGGCTCTGAAAAACTTCAAGTGCAGAGCGAAACAACGGACAAGATGCTGCGTTTGAACCCGCCGGTACCAGCACCACGGGTACGCGAAGAACTGGATCGCCAAGTCCAAGTTCTGTTGTCAAACGCAACACTTGATCTGGAACCGTCCAAGGACGATGATGCGGGAGGCTCAAGCAAGGGCAAGGGGAAAGGGAAAAACAAACGTCCAAGCTCGCCGTGTAGGGATGAAGATCCACACGGAAAGAGAAGGCGAGAGGACGGTGACGATGAAGGTGGTGAGCCACCGAGGGATCGTATGCCTGGAGATGCAGCAAGAGCCAACTTGTTACTCAAGTTAAAGGCTGCCGCATTAAAGACTCCAGCACCCTCACAACCAGCGCCAACAGTTCAGACTCCCGGAGATGAGGCTACCGCAATAGCACCGGGGGAGGACTTATTCGACATGAGAGAGGAGGAGCTTTTGGACTTGGATTTTAACGAAGAAATTGACTTCGGCAGTCCACCTCCTAGGCTCGAAGGTCCTAGTTCTGAACTGGAGGACGGAGAAATAAGGAATGATGAAGGGCCAAGCCAGGTGACAGAGGTTCAGCGTGCGGTCCATCCACCGTTGGAGTTAGCTCCAACAGAAGCAGCACTTCGGGCTTTCCGAGAAAAGGTTAAGCTCAGAAGACTAAGGGCGGCTGCTCAGGACAAAGTGGATGCTGCACCTAGCGAAGTGAACCTGTCACGGGAGGATATCGAGGAGGCTTGCAACCCCATCACTGCGTCAGAGAAATGGCCGAAGGTCCAATATACTAACCCCAGGGACCGAGCCTTGCAAAATTACCGCGGCAACCGGCACTTTCACGAGTTGCCCATGTGCATTTGGTGCGGGAGAAGCCCAATGCAAGCAAGTGCTCAGCGGCTGACGCAGAAGAAGTATTCCGTCCTTCCTTGTGGGTATCACCTCGTGTGTGATGCTCATTGGTTGGCATACTCGATGCTGGGGCGCATCGTCACGGCGGTCCAAAAAGTCGCGGAAGTGGACAACAAGTCCATCGCCACCGTCTCCCCATTCTCTCTACCTGCCCATATGTTGAAGCTGACACGCTCGACGTTCGAAGAAATCCCTCCGTTCCCGGCTGAGCACGAGAAGTTGCCACACTGCAACATGTGTGTGAAGCGGCAGCTCAAGGTGTCCGGCATCACAAGGGATCTGCCATTCCTAAAGTCCAAGAGGGTGGCTGCCGCATTTGATCCCTGTGTCCGGTATCGTGCAGTGCAGCAAGCGCATGCGCAAGAGCAGCGTGCTATCCAGCAAGCGCAAGCGCAGGAACAGCGTTAAGGAGGAGGGAACAGGAGTTATCGTCGACCAAGTGTGTGCGTGCAGCAGCTGTCAGAGACGTCAGAGCAAGAGACAGGTCCAAGACAGTTGGGTGTGGGTATGGGAGTGGGTGAGTTTTGTGTTTGTGTTTTTGTGTTTTTGTTTTTCTTTGTGTTTTGGTGTGCGTGGGCGCCCACTTTTTGCGGGGGGGGCGTATGTTAGTCTTTTAGCGCTATACGAGGTAGTTTGGGATAGAGCCGAGGGTGGCTGACGCATGTGGGTTCACGAGTAAGACAGATTAGACCCAGAGTTTGGGGCATGCGTCAGCGTACTACACTTAGGGGTACTTAAGAGGCCCACTCGTTGTTTTGACATTCACTTTATTTTGTAAGAACTCGGGATTCGTGGGATTGGTGTGTTCCCGCTTGTGTGTGTGTTTGTGTGTGTGAGTGTTAAGTGTTTGCCTGACGCAATCACTTCCCAACCTAAGTGCTCTAGTAGCGTTCACAACCGCGCTAGCTAGAGAGTTGTCTAAACCAACAAACCCCACAAGTATACTTGCGTTAGCCAGCAAGTTATCACGAATCCAACCAACACAGCCGACCACTATTGCGTCACCCACAAGCTTCACTATCAGTGAAAGTTCCACTGCGCCAGCATATCCCACTGCGGCCGTGGCAACGACTAGGGATTGATCTAGTAACACTAGAGGAGAGCACGGAGGGCTTTCATTATCTAGTAGTGGCGGTGGACTACTTCACGAAATGGGTGATGGCAGGATCCCTGCGGACAAAAGCGAGTGCTGAGGTGAGCCAGTGGTTCCTGGCCGAAGTAGTGCAAAAGTAAGAAAAGAAACAGTGGGGGAAGGGTTTTTCCTTGGAAGGACTTTGTTTTGTTTTTGTGTGTGGGAGTGTTGAGAAGGAAACAGTGAAGTGTTTCCTGGGTTTTTCTGGGGGGTTTGATATAACTGGAACGGAAACAGTTTTGGTGTTTCCTTTGTGTTCGCTGTGAATTCTTTGATGTATAGAGTGTTTCTTTGTTTGGTAGTCTGTTTGGTGATGAATAAAGAAACAGTGATCAGTTTCTTTGCGTATGGAAATAGTGAAAGAAAAAAAAAAAAAAAAAAAAAAAGACTAACCCCTTACGCGATAGCAGTGTGGTCGCCCTTGTGGGACACAAGGCTTTCCGGGGAGGGGAAGGTCACAGCTGTAACCTTCATTTTGAGGGTCAAGAGCAGGCGAAGGGTCTTGTGGAAACAGCCCATGCCAGAAACAGCTCTAGGAAAAGGATAGAAAAGGCAGAACTGTAAGAGAAAGTGGGTAGGAAACACTGGGACAGTTTAGCCGAAACAGACGCTGGCAGGACTGCTGGTTTAGGAGAAACTGCCACTTGAGCAGTACTGCGGTAGTCAGTTATAACGGTTACGAAGGGGAATGGATTGATCTAGTGACAAAGGGCTTAGTCAAGGTTCCAAAGGGATCAGAGAAGACTAGGGTAGTGTTGGAATAGGTTGATCCATAGGGGTTGAGGTGACTGATGCCTAGGAAGAACCTAGGATATAAAGGGCAGTGCTGTGGGTTAGGGTTAGGTTCCCATTCTGGTTAAGATTGTTCTTGCTGGAAGCACAGCCGATTGGCTTTGTAAAAGACTTCGTTTGGACGTGTTTTCCTTGTGTTTCGACTCCGTTTCCACCACTGCAACAGTTACAACAGCCACTACAGCCGCCAGACTGCAGACAGTCACAGTGCTGTAGGACTGTGAGGGCCCATCGCCTGCGCGGCGCACCCATTTGTTGGTCACACCCAGCAACCGAACTGATGGGAGAACTGCAGGAGCATGCAGCATCGGAGCCTGTTTTGGCAGAAGTGGGCGTTATGGATCGGAGAGTAAATGGGCAAATTGACAGCCTAAGGAAGGAAATGCGTGATCACAAAATTGTAACGGATTCAAGACTTCGAGGAGTGGAGCAGCAAGTGAGAATATCTGGGCGGCAGTATAGCGAACTCAGGAGGATGATCTCCGCCTTGACAGAAAGGGTAGCAGATATGCGACAATCGGAAGAACCCGAGCTGGCAGGGGTGAGCCATGGCATTACTGAAGACGCTGGAGCGAATGGAATACTTACCAATGGAGAAAGAGGCCGGGGAAGGAACAGAGGAAATGAATGGAGGAGAAGGAGTGGAAGGATAGACATGAGCGAAGTCACGTGTTGGCATTGCTTAGACCTTGGACATTACAGAAGAAATTGTCCCAACCGAATGCAGAGTTTCCAAGCAGAACTGGAAGATCAGTTGATTATGGATTTCGAGCAGACCGACCCAGTGACAGCAGCCATGAAGGAACCAGAGGAAGTCATGGCATCAATCTTGTACTCTGCTATGGATGTCGACAATGGAGCAATGGACAGTGCCCAAGGAAGCAATGGAGGGACTCCTGTGGATACGAGCCCAATACCCTCAGAACCGCAAGCAACTACTGCAGAAGATGTTGTAATGGAGGAACTGAAAGAGCAGCCAAACCTTGAATCAAAGAAAGAGCCAGAAGAGATTCCAAAGCGATTGCCGAAGCCAGAAGATGTGCCACAAGGATCCAAGCCAGTTGTGATGCCGCCATTGATGCATAGACCGATGCAAGTACCATCGCCCAGAAATACCATGGCAAAGAAGAAGAAGATGGTCAAGAAATCAACAGTGAAGCCACAGGAGAAGCGCATGTTTACTACAGCGGAAGCCAAGAAGCTTGTGGAAGGACTGACTGCAGAAGTATCGGTAGCAAACCTTTGTCAGCACCACCCGGAGTTGATCGACGCATGTGTAACCACAAATAGGGTAACCTTGACCGCTGGGGTCACCCCTGCAGCCGTACTTAACGGTTGTGATGGCGTTTCTGCAGAACGGGAACGGCGGAAGTGGGGACAGCCCCTCTTGAACTTGATCACACGGCCTTTGCAAGGCACCTTACTCAGGACTCTTCACACAAGCTTTCTTACAACAAACAATAAAGGGTCCAAACCCGAATAAACACAAAAGCCTCACCCAGAATGTCCAATAACCTAAGATCAGCCATTAAATAGGCTGCCGCCTGACTCACCCTAGTCCCACTGATCACCTAGGATCCCACCTACTGATGGGGACTACCTAACCTATCAAGCCTAGCTGATCTTCCTAACCTCCCTCAATCCCTTCCCTTAGTCTCTACCCCTAGGACCGTCCAACCTAGTCATTTCCGCAGCTGGACTGCTACTTCCAGACTGTGGCTGGACTGTCCTAACTACCCCCCCTCTACCCGATAGCACTCTGGCCTTGGCCAGTGTGACGAAATCGGTGGAGGCGACGTGGTTTGGGGTTACAGCTGTAACCACTCCCCTCCTCCCTGAACTTTTGTCCCCAAAAGTTTTAACATCCCCTCCCCTCTTTTCTGAACTGTTTCTGTGTCTAGACTTCCATTTTCAAGATAACTAGGGTCAGAACTGTTGGAGAAGTGGTGAATAGAAAGACCTAACTGCCTATTCAACCACTAAGTCCACAGATGCAGTGTCCCCAGTACTACAGAACAAGTGCTAAGTGCCAGTATGTTGGGATCCAAAATAAAAGTTTTTTTTTTTTTTTTTTTTTTTTTCCTTCTGATTATCACTTTCTACACAACAGGAAAAATGTCTGTTAACCTTGATAACACAAGCACAACACAATCCACAGCTGTTCCGTCAGCTTGTTCACTTCATCCCTAGAAATACTGAGCAACCTGCCTTCTCAACCAGCAGGCTTGTTCTCTTTTTTTTTTTTTTTCTTTTCCCGGTCCAATAACCAGAGGTTTCTGTTTTTTTATTTCCCCCCCCCCCCCCCCTTTTTCATGCCTTCCCCCAAAAAGATACCTAACCCATCAGACACCCACTCCTGCCACAGTGTTTTACTGCCTGCCCACTTCAGCAGCAGACAGTCTGATCTCTAACCCTCATAGCAACTTGAAATCATGTATCAAAAAGATTTAAGAAAGAACCCTGAACTCTGAACTCTTACTTTCTCTTCCTCACTTCCTTTTCTTTTCCATTCTTACTGGTCCAATCCAGTTCAGCTACTACTTTTCTTTGAGAAGGCTGTCTCCATAGCCATTCTCATGAAAACCAATAAAACAAAAACAAAAACAATAAAAGCAAAAACAAAAAGTCATCAAAAAGAGGGCCCTGAACTCTGAACTCTTACTCTCTCTTTCTCACTTCCTTTTCTTTTCCATTCTTACTGATCCAACCCAGTTCAGCTACTACTTTTCTTTGAGAAGGCTGTCTCCATAGCCATTCTCATGAAAACCAATAAAACAAAAACAAATAAAAACAATGAAAAACAAACAGTCACCCCTCCCCCATTTTCCTTCCTTTTTCTTTTTTTTTTTTTTTTTCTTTTCACCTTCCCCCCTTTTTAGGCTGTCGGCGGCGGCGGTGGTGGTGGTGGTGGCGGTCCTCCCTGACCTCCGCGACAGTGCTCCGGCGGCTCTCCTCCTGCTGCTGGATCGTCTGGACCTTCGTCTTCTCGGGGCCGCTTGGCTGCGCTGCCTCTCTCCAGGGGGATCTCGTCAGGGAACGGCCGACGGAGCTCGGGGTATCGCCCCCACATCTCCGCCGTCAGCGTGCGCCAGTATGCCGTCGTTGGGAAGTTTCTGGCTTCCGCTTCGCATCGCCAGCAGCGATTTTGGAAGACCTCGTCGGCGGTGATGCCAGGGCGATACTCCGGGATCCATGAAAGGTCCGCCGCCGGGATGTCCCCCAGCGTGAGTTCGCGTCCGCGGCAGAAGAGGTCGGGGCGCCGCAAGGCCACGAGGATGGCCAACACATCCTTGGCACACGCTTTCCAGGATTTTCCAAAGCGGTCTCGCGAGCAGTGTCGGTGGTGCCCGGGTGTGTTAGCAAACTTACAGGCGGTTGGGATGTACGCGTTGGAGCCGGGCGGTTTTGAACAACGGCTGCAACGCGTACCCATCCCTGGGGTGCCGCCGCCGCTGCTCTGGCCGTGCTGTCCCTTTCCATCACCCGGTGCTGTTCCGTCTGGGGGCCCTTCGTCCTCGCCAGTCTCCGTATCCGTTCCTGAAAAATCCAAGACGACCTTCTTGAGCTTCCCTTTTCCTGAGGCGAGTCTAGTGGTTGGGCCCTTCCTTGGCGCTCCTCCCTTCGATGCTGGAGTCCCGCTTTGGCTTAATCCCGGGGTAGTTCCTGTGGGAGTTCCTGCTCCGAACGCGAATGGGGCTTGGACATTCTGGAACATCTGGAAGGGGCGTGGTGGCCGAGGTCCCGCCATGGGTGGAGCTGGTGGTCTGATTGGCCCTGGTGGCAGCAAGACGAGTTGGGAGGCTGGAGGCACTTCCTCCGTCGTTGGGAGTTCAGCTGGTGGATCCTGGGGTCCTGCTTGCTCCGCTTGGTGGGCAAACGGAACTGGATCAGGTTCCTCCACACGAGGCTGTGACACCCTCTCCTCCCATCCTCTCCGGTAATGCATCCCAGGCAGCGGCTGGTGTCCCGCCAACGATCGATCTCTTTCCTCCCTCTGCACCTCCGCCCATTCCTGAGCCGACAGTGGCTGTGGATGTGGTGGGCTTCCTGGGATCACATCAGCTGGAGCTGGGGGTTCATCCTCTGGTGTTGTTGGCTGCTCCTCCCCCACTTTCTCCCCAGTCCCTGCTTCACTCCCAACCAATCCTGAGCCTTCCCCCACTGTGGTTTCCTCATGCTGCCCCCCTCCTGTGGCTGCTGTTGCTGCTGTGGCTGCTGTTGCTGCTGTTGATCCCTCCAGACCTCCTTGTCCAGGCTGATGGAGTGGCTGTTCTCCTGTTAATGTTGCTGTAGCTTCCTCCAAGTCTTCTGGACCCAACTGAGGAGGTGGCTTTCCTCCTTCCCCAATGTCCCCAGCCTTGAGGCTTTTCACCGTTTTCTTTCGTGGGTGGCTGCTTCGGGGGTGTAGCGATCCTTTTTCCTTCCCCGTCAGTTCCGCGATCCGATCCTTCTGGCGATCCAAGAGGTCCGCCATCTTCTTCATCCGCCTCCGTTGTTGCTCCCATTGATTCCACGGCACCATGTCGCAGGTAGCCTGCGACCCCTGATCCCGCTGCTCTTCTTCGTCGGTTTGGGTGGCAACATTCTGGGTTTCCGGCTGGGTCATATGGCTCGCAAGGATCGCCGCAAAGTACGCGGCCACTGCATCAATTTGCAGCTCCACCGGCAGATTTCGGAAGGTGGCCGGGAGTTCTACTGGTGGAGGTTGTGATGGCCCGGCTGCTGGAAAGGCGATCTCCACCATGGGCTCGCTGACCAACTCCTCCACTGTCTCCTCCTCCTGCAATCCATATTCCGCCTCCAAATCTGCTGTATCGAGGCTGCCGGATTCAGCCATGGGTGTGTCGTCATTTCCTTGCCCTGGTTGATTTCCGCCACCCCTTTGCGATGATCCACTGCCCCCTCGCTCTGGCTGATCGCCGCCACCCTCACGTGCGCCACCGATTGGCCCTACTCCGCCTCCGCCACTACTCAACACGCCGCATATGATGGCCAGGAAACATACGAATCGGAACATGGTCGCTGGGCTCTCGAAAAGTGCAAATTCGTCTAACAATTCGCCGCCGCTGTCGGGTTTTTCTGCACTTCCGCCACGAGACTCCTCCACGTCCGTCCTCTCAATGAGGCGACACTGTACCCTGTCCACAGTCCATGCATCCCTTGGGGTCTGACCCACCTTTACCAAATCCCCACGTAATTCCTGGACCATCCATGGCCCCTGATTAAATTCCATCTCCTTGGGGTGGTAGGGGAACCGAGTTGAGCACAACATCACCATGTCCCCTACTTGCAGTTCTGCTGGAGCTTTACCCCGCCTGATCGTCTCCCAGAGGTGCCCCAGCTGCTGTTTGACCCTTGCTTTCTGCAAGGCTCTGGCAAGACTCCCCTCCTGAGCTTTCCTCTCCTCATTCATAAACCTTAGGGTGACCTGGCGCTGCAGCTCCACTGCATCTGCCCGGCGTAACTCCCCTCGCAATTCTGCTAAGCGTTCATTTCGTTTGGTTTTGGTGGAAAACTCCCGGAAAAACAATGCCTTGGCGGGGCTGAGTCCGGTGGAGGTGTGTTCCCTGGTGTTGATAGCATAAATCACCTCCTGCAGTTTCTCCGGCCATTGGGGCGTGATCCCGCCGCCACACTCCCTCCGCAATAGTTGTTGTATCTCCCGGTTCATTCTTTCGACCAGCCCATTGGTCTCCGGGTGGTATGGGCGTCCTTTCCTCAGCTGGACTCCCCACTGCTGTAGAAGTTCTGCCACCTCTCCTTCGAATTCACTCCCGTTGTCTGTGATGATGGAGGCGGGCGGTCCATATGGATGGAACACCGAGGCTTTCAGCCACGCCGCCACCGCAGAACTCCTCTTACTCGTTAATGCCCCGGCGATCGTCCACTTGGTGAAGTAGTCTACCATGACTATCACATATTTTTCTCCCGTTCCGGTGGTGGGCAGGGTGATCAAGTCCATACCCAGTCTCTCCCAGGCTCTTAACGGTATATGCTGCCTTAATGGGTGTCGTTCCTTAGGCGCTTTCTGACTTCTTCTGCAGCTGTGGCACGTCTGCCACACTTGTTCTACCTCTTTCCTTATATATGGCCACCAGTATCTCTGCTGCACTTTCTGGCACAATCCTCTGCCGCCGATGTGCGCATTTTCTCTGTGGACTTTTCGGACCACAGTTGGCCTTTGCTCCTCTTTTGGCACCTCTAGCCATTCTCCTTGTTTACTCAAGCACTTGAGTGGGTGTAGATCTCCTCCCACCCATCGATATCTCTGACCCCTTTTTCGCACCCTCGCTTTTGCTTGTTTCTCAGCGGGTAATGCCGTTGTTTTCAAGAATTCCATCAGTTCCGCATCCGCCCATGGATCCATTCTCCTTTGACCTCCTCCTTTGATCACGGCAGCAACTGTGGCAAATCACGAAGTCCGAACGGTCACGGTGTTCCACGCTACTTTTTCGGGGTTCGTGTGGCCTTGCCTTCAGTCTAGAAGTACCCCCATTGGACCAACAATGGTTCCTCTTTTTCCAGCCATGATCTTGAGATCCCCGGAAGATCCTTATGGACGAAGTGCTGTGGATCCACTGACTATCGGATGATCCAGTGGAACTGGAAGCCTGGTCAGTGCATCCGCATTCGCATTGCTTTTTCCAGCGCGGAACTCAATCCTGAAATCAAACTCCTGTAGGCGGAGTGCCCACCTCATCAGTTTTCCCGTCAGTTTAGTGCCTGTCATCAACCACTGTAATGCCCGCTGGTCTGTCTGCAGCACAAATTCTGTGCCATAGATGTATGGCCTGAATAGGGTGCAAGCCCATACCACTGCCAGGCACTCCCCCTCCACTACCGAATAGTTCTTCTCCGCTGGGTTGAGTCTTTTGCTGGCATAGGCTACCACATGCTCTCTCCCTTGCTCATCCTTCTGGCAGAGTACTGCCCCCACAGCCTGGCTGCTCCAGTCTGTCTGCAGAGTGTATGGTAGGTGTGGCTGTGGTGGAGCCAGGACTGGTTGATCGGTTATGCTTTTCTTCAGCCTCTCAAATGCTTGTTGTTGTCGTTCCCTCCATTCAAATGGCACATCCTTCTTCAACAACTCCGTCAGAGGTGCAGCGATCCTTGCATAGTCGCGCACAAATCTCCTGTAGTAAGAAGTAAGGCCAAGGAAGGACCTCAGAGTAGACACATCCACCGGTGGCTCCTGCAGCTCCACTGTGGCTACCTTCTTCGGATTCATCTTGATTTCCCCTTTTCCCACGATGTGGCCCAAGTAGAGTAGCTCCTCAAACCCGAAGTCCGATTTCCTCGGGCTGATCCTCAGGTTGGCCTCCTTCAGCCGCTGCAGCACCTCTGCCAAGATCTCCTGATGCTTTTCCCAAGTCTCCGCATAGATGATGATATCATCCAAATACACGATCACCCCCTTCCACAGCATAGGTCCCAGTACCTCGTTCATCATCCTTTGGAATGTCGCTGGGGCGTTACTGAGCCCGAAGGGCATCACCACGAACTCATACAGCCCCTCCTGTGTGATGAAGGCCGTTTTCTCCGCGGAGGCAGTGCTCATCCTGACCTGCCAATACCCTGATCTCAAATCCAAAGCGGTGAAGAACTTGGCCTCCGAGAACTGGTTGATCGCATCCTCTATCCTCGGGAGAGGAAAGCTATCTCGGGTGGTCACCTTGTTGAGCTTGCGGTAATCAACACAGAACCGCACCGACCCATCTGGCTTTGGAACCAAGACGATCGGTGAGGCCCACGGGGACTTTGACTTCCGCACCACTCCATCCAGGAGCATCCTCGCCACCTCCGATTTGACTACCTGGTTCTCCGCAAAACTGAACCGGTAGGGATTCTGCCTGATGGGGGGATGATCTCCGGTGGGGATCTCGTGGTATAAAATGTTGGTTTGCCCGACTTGATCCGAGGACCAAGCACAGGCATCGGGGTACTGCTGCAGAAGCTCCAGCAGCTCTTTTCTTTGGTGGGGGGTAAGATGGGGACTAATTTTCAGTTCTTCCAGTTTTTCTCTAAGTGACACCTTTTTCTCTTCCCTTTCCTTTTCTGTGGCAAACGTTTTATTTTCTACATCAGAAGTCCCAAGGGGAACCACCCCTGCCCAAATCTGATTTTCCTGCAGCTGAACTGCTGCCTGTCCCATTTCCCTCAACCCAAACCTTTCTTTTCTTTCTCCTTTTTCTTTTCTTTCCTCTTCTTTTTCTGTTTCTTTGGCTTTCCTTTCCCCTGAATTTTCTTTTCCCTTTTTTCCTTTTTCTTCTCCCATTCCCTCCCTCATAAGGATTTCTGCCTCCACTGTTCTGCTATGGTTTAAGCATTGCATGGCCCATGAGTCTGGCCACAGACTCCTGGCCCTTTCTACTTCTTCCGTTTGGCGTTGCATTCTCGCTTCCTGCTCCTTGATCCTCCTGCCTGCTCGACGCCACTGTTCTCGTTTACCCGCACGCTTGCCACGCCGCCCTCTTCCCCTTTTCCCTTTATTCCCCTTTGTGGGACCGAACCACCTCCGCCACCCCTTCAGGTGTCGCCGAAGGAGGACGTCGGTGGCCGGCCCACTTAAAAATCCGAGGAGTCGTAGCTCACCACCCTTGGTGGCTCACTCCTCCCCTCCCCGCCAGCTGCGGCTGCTGTGGAGGTCCCCCCTCCAGTCTCGCCACCCTCCACTGGCCTCCACCTCTGGGCCTCCCTGCGGAAGTGCCCCAACATCTCCTCCGACTCCTCCCTCTGTGCGCTCGTCACAGCGTCGCACCTTCGGAAATACTCCCTTGTGATAGCATCCCTTTTTCTCGGTTCTCCCTCGCATCTCAACCTTTCGTCGTGGATCTTTTTGAACTCCCTCTTTGTCCCTCCGTGGTGCCTCCCCCTGGTGTCCAGTATTTCCGCCTCCTGGAGATACAGATGTGTGGCCGCCGCCTCACTCATCCCCTTTTCCCGCCGAATGGTGCAGCACTCCTGCAGCACCGCCTTCTGGCGCTTGGTGATCCACAGAGGAGGGGGTTGAGGAACGTAGAGGTAGGGCTGGATGAACCCATCTGGTCGGCGTTCCCCTGGTGGCGTTTGGCTCGTCATTGAATCCTGCTGTGGCTGCTTTCCAGTGGGGGCTGCTGGCGGTTCTGGGGCGGCGCTCGTTTCTTCGATCGATCGGAGGGTTTGGTAAACTGCGACGACTGCAGCACTCTCAGGCGTCGTTGTGTGAAGGAACTCGATGGGTACGTGACCTACTCGCCGTCCTGCCACACACGGAGTGAGCCGCTTGAAACCAAAGTGGATCTCTGTACCGGTATCCACCAACCACGGGGTCCCAATGATCAGGGATAGATGTTCGTTCTCCACTACATGGCACGGTACGATCTGTTTGCATTGTCCAAGGCCGATGGGCAGGGCAGGGATGTACCCCAGAGCTTGCCTAGTCTCGCCATTGCAATCCCTGTACCTCCCCTTCGGTGCCTCCATCAGGTGGGTCAACCCTGTCCGTGCTAGGAGTTGGGCCGATATCACACAAGCACTCGCCCCCGTATCAATGATGGCCCCTGGTACCTTGGTCTCCATGATCTTGGCTGTGGCGGTAGTGACTGCATATGGGCTGGGCTTGCCCACTCCCTCCACAGTAGTGATTGCAGGTACTTTAGCCATGGGCACCCTCAGTGCCTTCAACCATGCATCGATCAACTCCGGGTGGTGCTGGCACAGACTCGCCACTGGAACCTCCGTCATCAGACCCTCCACAAACTTTTTGGCTTCTGCCGCTGTAAACATTCTCTTCTCTTTTGGCTCCCCCACCGTCTTTTTCCCCATTTTCTTTTTCTTGGTCATGGTATTCCGTGGGGACGGTGGCCGCATGGGTGGTGGGAACATCGGTGGTAACATAACTGGTCTCGATCCTTGTGGCTCATCTTGTGGCTTCGGCACACCTTCTGGTTCAGGCACAGACTTTGTCTTCTCCTCCTGCTGTGGGGGTTCTGGTTCCTCCTTTGGTTCCTCCATCACAACTTCCTCCCCAGCATCTGCTCGAGGTTCCGAAGATATTGGGCTCGTGTCCATGGGGGTTCCTCCACTGCCTCCCTGGTCCCCGTCCAAGCCTCCGTGGTCAATATCCATTTCAGAGTACCAGATTGGCGCCAGAACCTCCTCGGGTCCTTCCGTGGTGGTTGCCCCAGGGTCCGTTTGCTCAAAGTCCATCACCAGGTGGTCCCCCATTTCCGCCTGGAAGAAGTTTAAATGTTCAGGACACTGGCTGGCATAATGGCCAAGGCGCGAGCAGTGCCAACATCTGACTTTGTTCACATCATAACGCCCTCCTCCCCAGCCTCTTCCTCCATTGCCATTGTTCCGGGTCCCCCGTCCTCTGCCTCCTCCATTTCCCCAGCCATTGCCTCTGTAGGCCCCTTGCCCTCTGCCTCCATTGATTGGCACTTGGTTTGCTCCGGTACCCCCAGTGTTTCCATAGTTCCCTCCTCCTGGCTCTGGCACATTAGGCTGTCTCACATCCGCCACCATTCCGGATAGAGTGGAGATCATACTTTTGAGTTCGCCAAACTGCTGCCCGGAGGTTCTCACATGCTGCTCCACTCCTCTGAGCCGCGAGTCCGTAGTGGTTTGGTGTTCGCGCACCTCCTTCCTCAAATTCTCGATTTGTTCGTTCACCCGCTGATCCATAATATTTACTTCCGCCAGGACTGGCTCCATCACTGCTTGGTCCTGCAGTTCCTCCAGTGTGTTGATCGTTGTCTTCCGCTTTGGCCCCGGCCGCACTTGTCTTTCTTCGATCTGTCTGGCTCTTGCCACGGCTTCATCCAGGGTATCTCCTGTAAAACCCAACAGGATGGGGGCAAGATCCTCCCGCACTCCATTCTTAAACAATTGCAGTAGAAGTTCGTCGGCCACGGCTGGACTGCCTGGGGCTCGACTCGCATTGAGTTGTTGCTGCATCTGGGAGAGTGCCGAAGCGTATTCCCCCACAGTTTCGTCATTCTTTTGTTTTCGTTCCAAGATACGGGCCACCAACGTCGCTGGCGCCACTCCAAACCTTGCCAACATGCCCATTTGTAACTCCTGCCATGTCCTTTCTGGGTTCGGTGCCCCTCCCACATGTGTAGGGTGCCTGGCCGTCCAATTGTCCACCCATGACCGCGCTTTCCCCGTCGTATACAGGACGAGTCTCTCAATTCTCTGATCCTCATGGTCCGGCACCGCTGGTGGTACACTCCACCCTGAGCCTGTGGCGAGAATCTCGTATGACCGTATCCAGGTGGCCACATCTTCCTTCTCTGCCCCAGTGAAGGCTGTTAACTGACTGTTGATCAGCCTGTTTGGAGGTCCTCTGGGGTGGGCCATGGCACCGACTCCGCCTGGTGGGTGTGGTGGAGGAGGTGGTGGAGGAGGTGGTGGAGGGACTGGTGGTGGACCAGGTGGTACAGGTGGAACGGGTGGAGGAACAGGTGGGACTGGTGGTTGAAGATAGGGAAGTCCAACCTCAAAGGCAAATGGGTTCAGCGGGGGCTGGTCCGGTAACGGTTCTTCTTCAGCACTGGAGGATGATCCACTCTCGCCTTCTTCTTCGTCAAAGGCAAAAAATGGGTTCAGCGGGGGCTGATCTGGGGGTAACGATCCTTCCCCAGAACTGGAGGTCGACTCTCTTTCGCCTTCTCCTTCGTGGGACTCTTCCTCGTCTGAAGTGGTACTCGATGGCTCAGAAGGGTCCTCTGGAAACCCTGGCTCGATACGATAGGCTCTTCCTTCCGCCCAACTAGCGGCGCTGTGGTACTCAGTTCCTCCGCCTGATCCCACTCCGTTGGTCTCTCCGCTACTCCCTGGAACGGCCGCACTTCCTCCTTCCTCGTCTGGCTCAACACTGATTTCCTCTTCAACAACCTCAGCCTCCTCGTGGTCAGTGGTTCCAACAAGATCTCCTTCAGAGGCTCCTTCTTCAACAGGTTCGACTCCGACTTCTTCCACAACAACCTCGGCTTCCTCTTGGTCAGTGGTTCCAACAAGATCTCCGTCAGAGGTTCCTTCTTCAACAGGTTCGACTCCGACTTCTTCTACAACAACCTCGGCTTCCTCTTGGTCAGTGGTTCCAACAAGATCTCCTTCAGAGGCTCCTTCTTCAACAGGTTCGACTCCGACTTCTTCCACAACAACCTCGGCTTCCTCTTGGTCAGTGGTTCCAACAAGATCTCCTTCAGAGGCTCCTTCTTCAACAGGTTCGACTCCGACTTCTTCCACAACAACCTCGGCTTCCTCTTGGTCAGTGGTTCCAACAAGATCTCCTTCAGAGGCTTCTTCTTCAACAGGTTCGACTCCGACTTCTTCTACAACAACCTCGGCTTCCTCTTGGTCAGTGGTTCCAACAAGATCTCCTTCAGAGGCTCCTTCTTCAACAGGTTCGACTCCGACTTCTTCCACAACAACCTCGGCTTCCTCCTGGTCAGTGGCTCCAACAAGATCTCCTTCAGAGGCTCCTTCTTCAACAGGTTCGACTCCGACTTCCTCCACAACAACCTCGGCTTCCTCTTGGTCAGTGGTTCCAACAAGATCTCCTTCAGGGGCTCCTTCTTCACTAGGTTCGACTCCGACTTCTTCTACAACAACCTCGGCTTCCCAATCACGGGGAGAGTCTTCGTGGCTCTCTCTTTCCTCGTCCTCAGACTCAACCCTGACCCACTCTCTCGCGCTGCCTTGCTCAGTCTCGTCGTGCACTGTCTCCGCGCTGCCACCAAGGCTCTCTTCACTGATCTCGCTGTCCGGTTTTTCCTCAGGTTCTCCAACTCCTCCAACTTCTCCTGCGCCGCCACTCAGATCTGGGGAATTTCTGCTTGCCGGGCGTGATCCCTCGGCGTCTCCCTCCGTTCTTTGGTGGTACTCGTCTTCAAGACCCTTGAGGAACTTCGTTTTCCACTGCTGCTCGGCTTTTTGCAGTTCCTCCGATACTCGTTCTTCCACTCGCTCTGTACCCAGCCGTGCTGCCTCGTGCTCTCCCCAGAACAGCCGTGAGACCTCGTGATCACGCGCTCTGTCTCGGGCTAGCTTGAAAAGACCAGATAAGTCGTTACTGAACAGCTCACGAGTTTGTGAGTCCCCCTCTTCCTTGGTTAACAGGCCTGTGAGTACACTCTGATATATCCACCAAAAACTCTTCGCGCGGAAACGATGGCACCACACAGCAACCCACTCGTCCTCAAATATGGCAGGTATGGGTCCGATAAACTCAGGGTGTATTGTCAGGGGTGGTCTATAAGCTACTTCCTCTGCAACCTGTTCCCGTTCCTGCCAATGGTATAGGCGCAGGCGAAAGCCAGCCGCCTTTAACTCCTGATCGTCCAGACTGCCTTCCTGCACGTTTTCCCAGAATGTGTAGCACGCCTGCTGCAGCACAGCTCAAAAGTGTGCGCACCCTGGCTCCGAAACCAACAAATAGGGTAACCTTGACCGCTGGGGTCACCCCTGCAGCCGTACTTAACGGTTGTGATGGCGTTTCTGCAGAACGGGAACGGCGGAAGTGGGGACAGCCCCTCTTGAACTTGATCACACGGCCTTTGCAAGGCACCTTACTCAGGACTCTTCACACAAGCTTTCTTACAACAAACAATAAAGGGTCCAAACCCGAATAAACACAAAAGCCTCACCCAGAATGTCCAATAACCTAAGATCAGCCATTAAATAGGCTGCCGCCTGACTCACCCTAGTCCCACTGATCACCTAGGATCCCACCTACTGATGGGGACTACCTAACCTATCAAGCCTAGCTGATCTTCCTAACCTCCCTCAATCCCTTCCCTTAGTCTCTACCCCTAGGACCGTCCAACCTAGTCATTTCCGCAGCTGGACTGCTACTTCCAGACTGTGGCTGGACTGTCCTAACTACCCCCCCTCTACCCGATAGCACTCTGGCCTTGGCCAGTGTGACGAAATCGGTGGAGGCGACGTGGTTTGGGGTTACACGCATGGTTGAAGGCATTACGGGTGCCTATGGCGAAAGTCCCAGCAGTTACCACCATGGCAGAAGTGGACAAGACAAGCTCATATGCAGTTACTACAGCCACAGCCAAAGTGATGGAAACCAAAGTGCCAGGAGCGATCATTGACACCGGAGCGAGTGCCTGTGTGATATCCAAAAAACTCCTAACACAAACGGGATTAACACATCTAATGGAGGCACCAAGAGGGCGTTACCGGGACTGCAATGGACAGACTCGGCAGGCAGTAGGGTACATCCCCGCTCTACCTATTGCCCTTGGACAATGCAAACAAATGGTACCGTGCCATATAGTGGAGAACAAGCATTTGTCCCTAATCATTGGGACTCCATGGTTGGCTAAAACCGGCACCGAGATTGACTACGGGCTCAAAAGGCTCACTCCATACGTGGCGGGACAGCGCATGGGTGGCGTGCCGATCGAGTTCATCCACTCTGTAACGCCTGCAACTGCTGCAGTCGTTTCTATCTACCAGACCCTCCGCCACATCGAAGAACCCAGTCCTGCACCAGCCCAACCACCCTCTTCTACCGGGGAACTTTTGCAGCCGAACTCAAGGACGACTCATGATGGTCTGAACCAGCCCAACGCCGCCAGTCGACATCCACCGACCCTCCGGCTTACATACTACCAAGCAAGGGTGCTGCAAGAGTGCTACACCAGGCGTCGGGAGAACGGGATGAGTGAGGCAGCAGCCTCACACCTCCACCAGCAAGAGATGGAGTTACTTGATGCAAGAAGAGGGCACCATTTGAAAATACAAAAAGAGAACGAAGGGAGTTTGGAGGAAACACTGCAAAGAGAAGGAAAACAGGGGAGAAGAAATGGTGTAACAGAGGAATACATGCGGAGGCGGGAGGCACTGAAGCAAGAGGAAAAGGAGGAGCTCAAAAAGCTATTGGAACACTTCCGGGAAACTGCACAATCATGAAGGCCAACAGGAGGGGCTGCAACAGGAGTGCCTCCAGCAGCGGCCGCAACCGGAGAGAAAGGAGGGAGTGAGCCACCTCGGGTGGTGAGCTACACAACGTCGGATTTTTGAGTGGGCCGGCCACCGACGTCCTCCTTCGTCGACACCTGGAGGGGTGGCGGGAGTGGGTCGGTCCAGAAAAACGAAATAAAAGGAAAAGGAAAAGGAGGAGACGTGGCAAACGTGGGGGACGGAAAGAGCAATGGCGTCGATCAGGGAGGCGGATCAAGGACCAAGAATGGAGAATGCAACGCCAAACACAAGAGGTAGAAAGGGCCAGAAGTCTGTGGCCAGACTCATGGGCCATGCAGTGTTTGAACCATAGCAAAACAGTGGAGGCCGAAATTCTGATGAGGGAGGAAATGGGGGAAGAAAAAGAAAAAAAAGGAAAGGAAAATTCAGGGGAAGGGAAAGCCAAAGAAACAGAAAAAGGAGGAGAAAAGAAAGAAAGAGAAAAAGGAAAAGAAAGAATGGGGTTCAGAGAGACTAGACAGGCAGCAGTTCAGCTGCAGGAAAACCAAATTTGGGCAGGGGTGGTTCCCCTAGGGACTTCAGATGATAGTGAAGCTTGTGGGTGACGCAATAGTGGTTGGCTGTGTTGGGTGGATTCGTGATAACTTGCTGGCTAACGCAAGTATACTTGTGGGGTTTGTTGCTTTAGACAACTCTCTAGCTAGCGCGGTTGTGAACGCTACTAGAGCACTTGGGTTGGGAAGTGATTGCGTCAGGCAAACACTTAACACACACACACACAAACACACACACAAGCGGGAACACACCAATCCCACGAATCCCAAGTTCTTACAAAGTAACTATAAGTGTCAAAACAACGAGTGGGCCTCTTAAGTACCCCTAAGTGTAGTACGCTGACGCATGCCCCAAACTCTGGGTCTAATCTGTCTTACTCGTGAACCCACATGCGTCAGCTGTAACCCCAAACCACGTCGCCTCCACCGTTTTCGTCACACTGGCCAAGGCCAGAGTGCTATCGGGTAGAGGAGGGGTAGTTAGGACAGTCCAGCCACAGTCTGGAAGTAGCAGTCCAGCTGCGGAAATGACGAGGTTGGACGGTCCTAGGGATAGAGGCTTAGGGAAGGGATTGAGGGAGGTTAGGAAGATCAGCTAGGTTTGATAGGTTAGGTAGTCCCCATCAGTAGGTGGGATCCTAGGTGATCAGTGGGACTAGGGTGAGTCAGGCGGCAGCCTATTTAATGGCTGATCTTAGGTTATTGGACATTCTGGGTGGGGCTTTTGTGTTTATTCGGGTTTGGACCCTTTATTGATTGTTGTAAGAAAGCTTGTGTGAAGAGTCCTGAGTAAGGTGCCTTGCTAAGGCCGTGTGATCAAGTACAAGAGGGGCTGTCCCCACTTCCGCCGTTCCCGTTCTGCAGAAACGCCATCACAACCGTTAAGTACGGCTGCAGGGGTGACCCCAGCGGTCAAGGGCACCCTATTTGTTGGTTTCGGAGCCAGGTTGCGCACACTTTTGAGCTGTGCTGCAGCAGGCGTGCTACACATTCTGGGAAAACGTGCAGGAAGGCAGTCTGGACGATCAGGAGTTAAAGGCGGCTGGCTTTCGCCTGCGCCTATACCATTGGCAGGAACGGGAACAGGTTGCAGAGGAAGTAGCTTATAGACCACCCCTGACAATACACCCTGAGTTTATCGGACCCATACCTGCCATATTTGAGGACGAGTGGGTTGCTGTGTGGTGCCATCGTTTCCGCGCGAAGAGTTTTTGGTGGATATATCAGAGTGTACTCACAGGCCTGTTAACCAAGGAAGAGGGGGACTCACAAACTCGTGAGCTGTTCAGTAACGACTTATCTGGTCTTTTCAAGCTAGCCCGAGACAGAGCGCGTGATCACGAGGTCTCACGGCTGTTCTGGGGAGAGCACGAGGCAGCACGGCTGGGTACAGAGCGAGTGGAAGAACGAGTATCGGAGGAACTGCAAAAAGCCGAGCAGCAGTGGAAAACGAAGTTCCTCAAGGGTCTTGAAGACGAGTACCACCAAAGAACGGAGGGAGACGCCGAGGGATCACGCCCGGCAAGCAGAAATTCCCCAGATCTGAGTGGCGGCGCAGGAGAAGTTGGAGGAGTTGGAGAACCTGAGGAAAAACCGGACAGCGAGATCAGTGAAGAGAGCCTTGGTGGCAGCGCGGAGACAGTGCACGACGAGACTGAGCAAAGCAGCGCGAGAGAGCAGCCCAGGGTTGAGTCGGAGGACGAGGGAAGAGAGAGCCACGAAGACTTTCCCCGTGATTGGGAAGCCGAGGTTGTTGTAGAAGAAGTCGAAGTCGAACCTGTTGAAGAAGGAGCCTCCGAAGGAGATCTTGTTGGAGCCACTGACCAAGAGGAAGCCGAGGTTGTTGTGGAAGAAGTCGAAGTCGAACCTGTCGAAGAAGGAGCCTCTGAGGGAGATCTTGTTGGAGCCACTGACCAAGAGGAAGCCGAGGTTGTTGTGGAAGAAGTCGAAGTCGAACCTGTTGAAGAAGGAGCCTCCGAAGGAGATCTTGTTGGAGCCACTGACCAAGAGGAAGCCGAGGTTGTTGTGGAAGAAGTCGAAGTCGAACCTGTTGAAGAAGGAGCCTCCGAAGGAGATCTTGTTGGAGCCACTGACCAAGAGGAAGCCGAGGTTGTTGTGGAAGAAGTCGAAGTCGAACCTGTTGAAGAAGGAGCCTCCGAAGGAGATCTTGTTGGAGCCACTGACCAAGAGGAAGCCGGGGTTGTTGTGGAAGAAGTCGAAGTCGAACCTGTTGAAGAAGGAGCCTCCGAAGGAGATCTTGTTGGAGCCACTGACCAAGAGGAAGCCGAGGTTGTTGTGGAAGAAGTCGAAGTCGAACCTGTTGAAGAAGGAGCCTCCGAAGGAGGTCTTGTTGGAGCCACTGACCAAGAGGAAGCCGAGGTTGTTGTGGAAGAAGTCGAAGTCGAACCTGTTGAAGAAGGAGCCTCCGAAGGAGATCTTGTTGGAGCCACTGACCAAGAGGAAGCCGAGGTTGTTGTGGAAGAAGTCGGAGTCGAACCTGTTGGAGAAGGAGCCTCTGAAGGAGGTCTTGTTGGAGCCACTGACCAAGAGGAAGCCGAGGTTGTTGTGGAAGAAGTCGAAGTCGAACCTGTTGAAGAAGGAGCCTCCGAAGGAGATCTTGTTGGAGCCACTGACCAAGAGGAAGCCGAGGTTGTTGTGGAAGAAGTCGGAGTCGAACCTGTTGGAGAAGGAGCCTCTGAAGGAGATCTTGTTGGAGCCACTGACCAAGAGGAAGCCGAGGTTGTTGTGGAAGAAGTCGGAGTCGAACCTGTTGAAGAAGGAGCCTCTGAAGGAGATCTTGTTGGAACCACTGACCACGAGGAAGCCGGTGTTGAACCAGTTGAGGAAGGAGGAAGTGCGGCCGTTCCAGGGAGTAGCGGAGAGACCAACGGAGCGGGATCAGGCGGAGGAACTGAGTACCACAGCGCCGCTAGTTGGGCGGAAGGAAGAGCCTATCGTATCGAGCCAGGGTTTCCAGAGGACCCTTCTGAGCCATCGAGTACCACTTCCGACGAGGAAGAGTCCCACGAAGGAGAAGGCGAAAGAGAGTCGACCTCCAGTTCTGGGGAAGGATCGTTACCCCCAGATCAGCCCCCGCTGAACCCATTTTTTGCCTTTGACGAAGAAGAAGGCGAGAGTGGATCATCCTCCAGTGCTGAAGAAGAACCGTTACCGGACCAGCCCCCGCTGAACCCATTTGCCTTTGAGGTTGGACTTCCCTATCTCCAACCACCAGTCCCACCTGTTCCTCCACCCGTTCCACCGGTACCACCTGGTCCACCACCAGTCCCTCCACCACCTCCTCCACCACCTCCTCCACCACACCCACCAGGCGGAGTCGGTGCCATGGCCCACCCCAGAGGACCTCCAAACAGGCTGATCAACAGTCAGTTAACCGCCTTCACTGGGGCAGAGAAGGAAGATGTGGCCACCTGGATACGGTCATACGAGATTCTCGCCACAGGCTCAGGGTGGAGTGTACCACCAGCGGTGCCGGACCATGAGGATCAGAGAATTGAGAGACTCGTCCTGTATACGACGGGGAAAGCGCGATCATGGGTGGACAATTGGACGGCCAGACACCCTACACATGTGGGAGGGCTGCCGAACCCAGAAAGGACATGGCAGGAGTTACAAATGGGCATGTTGGCAAGGTTTGGAGTGGCGCCAGCGACGTTGGTGGCCCGTATCTTGGAACGGAAACAAAAGAATGACGAAACTGTGGGAGAATACGCTTCGGCACTCTCCCAGATGCAGCAACAACTCAATGCGAGTCGAGCCCCAGGCAGTCCCGCCGTGGCCGACGAACTTCTACTGCAATTGTTTAAGAACGGAGTGCGGGAGGATCTTGCCCCCATCCTGCTGGGTTTTACAGGAGATACCCTGGATGAAGCAGTGGCAAGAGCCAGACAGATCGAAGAGAGACAAGTGCGGCCGGGGCCAAAGCGAAAGACAACGATCAACACACTGGAGGAACTGCAGGACCAAGCAGTGATGGAGCCAGTCCTGGCGGAAGTAAATATTATGGATCAGCGGGTGAACGAACAAATCGAGAATTTGAGGAAGGAGGTGCGCGAACACCAAACCACCACGGACTCGCGACTCAGAGGAGTGGAGCAGCATGTGAGAACCTCTGGGCAGCAGTTTGGCGAACTCAAAAGTATGATCTCCACTCTATCAGGAATGGTGGCGGATGTGAGACAGCCTAATGTGCCAGAGCCAGGAGGAGGGAACTATGGAAACACTGGGGGTACCGGAGCAAACCAAGTGCCAATCAATGGAGGCAGAGGGCAAGGGGCCTACAGAGGCAATGGCTGGGGAAATGGAGGAGGCAGAGGACGGGGAACTCGGAACAATGGCAATGGAGGAAGAGGCTGGGGAGGAGGGCGTTATGATGTGAACAAAGTCAGATGTTGGCACTGCTCGCGCCTTGGCCATTATGCCAGCCAGTGTCCTGAACATTTAAACTTCTTCCAGGCGGAAATGGGGGACCACCTGGTGATGGACTTTGAGCAAACGGACCCTGGGGCAACCACCACAGAAGGACCCGAGGAGGTTCTGGCACCAATCTGGTACTCTGAAATGGATATTGACCACGGGGGCTTGGACAGGGACCAGGGAGGCAGTGGAGGAACCCCCATGGACACGAGCCCAATACCTTCGGAACCTCGAGCAGATGCTGGGGAGGAAGTTGTGATGGAGGAACCAAAGGAGGAACCAGAACCCCCACAGCAGGAGGAGAAGACAAAGTCTGTGCCTGAACCAGAAGGTGTGCCGAAGCCACAAGATGAGCCACAAGGATCGAGACCAGTTATGTTACCACCGATGTTCCCACCACCCATGCGGCCACCGTCCCCACGGAATACCATGACCAAGAAAAAGAAAATGGGGAAAAAGACGGCGGGAGAGCCAAAGGAGAAGAAAATGTTTACCGCGACAGAAGCCAAAAAGTTTGTGGAGGGCCTGATGACGGAGGTTCCAGTGGCGAGTCTGTGCCAGCACCACCCAGAGTTGATCGATGCATGGTTGAAGGCACTGAGGGTGCCCATGGCTAAAGTACCTGCAATCACTACTGTGGAGGGAGTGGGCAAGCCCAGCCCATATGCAGTCACTACCGCCACAGCTAAGATCATGGAGACCAAGGTACCAGGGGCCATCATTGATACGGGGGCGAGTGCTTGTGTGATATCGGCCCAACTCCTAGCACGGACAGGGTTGACCCACCTGATGGAGGCACCGAAGGGGAGGTACAGGGATTGCAATGGCGAGACTAGGCAAGCTCTGGGGTACATCCCTGCCCTGCCCATCGCCCTTGGACAATGCAAACAGATCGTACCGTGCCATGTAGTGGAGAACGAACATCTATCCCTGATCATTGGGACCCCGTGGTTGGTGGATACCGGTACAGAGATCCACTTTGGTTTCAAGCGGCTCACTCCGTGTGTGGCAGGACGGCGAGTAGGTCACGTACCCATCGAGTTCCTTCACACAACGACGCCTGAGAGTGCTGCAGTCGTCGCAGTTTACCAAACCCTCCGATCGATCGAAGAAACGAGCGCCGCCCCAGAACCGCCAGCAGCCCCCACTGGAAAGCAGCCACAGCAGGATTCAATGACGAGCCAAACGCCACCAGGGGAACGCCGACCAGATGGGTTTATCCAGCCCTACCTCTACGTTCCTCAACCCCCTCCTCTGTGGGTCACCAAGCGCCAGAAGGCAGTGCTGCAGGAGTGCTGCGCTATTCGGCGGGGAAAGGGGATGAGTGAGGCGGCGGCCACACATCTGTATCACCAAGAGGCAGAAATACTGGACACCAGGGGGAGGCACCACGGAGGGACAAAGAGGGAGTTCAAAAAGATCCACGACGAAAGGTTGAGATGCGAGGGAGAACCGAGAAAAAGGGATGCTATCACAAGGGAGTATTTCCGAAGGTGCGACGCTGTGACGAGCGCACAGAGGGAGGAGTCGGAGGAGATGTTGGGGCACTTCCGCAGGGAGGCCCAGAGGTGGAGGCCAGTGGAGGGTGGCGAGACTGGAGGGGGGACCTCCACAGCAGCCGCAGCTGGCGGGGAGGGGAGGAGTGAGCCACCAAGGGTGGTGAGCTACGACTCCTCGGATTTTTAAGTGGGCCGGCCACCGACGTCCTTCTTCGGCGACACCTGAAGGGGTGGCGGAGGTGGTTCGGTCCCACAAAGGGGAATAAAGGGAAAAGGGGAAGAGGGCGGCGTGGCAAGCGTGCGGGTAAACGAGAACAATGGCGTCGAGCAGGCAGGAGGATCAAGGAGCAGGAAGCGAGAATGCAACGCCAAACGGAAGAAGTAGAAAGGGCCAGGAGTCTGTGGCCGGACTCATGGGCCATGCAATGCTTAAACCATAGCAGAACAGTGGAGGCAGAAATCCTTATGAGGGAGGGAATGGGAGAAGAAAAAGAAAAAAAGGGAAAAGAAAATTCAAGGGAAAGGAAAGCCAAAGAAACAGAAAAAGAAGAGGAAAGAAAAGAAAAAGGAGAAAGGAAAGAAAGGTTTGGGTTGAGGGAAATGGGACAGGCAGCAGTTCAGCTGCAGGAAAATCAGATTTGGGCAGGGGTGGTTCCCCTTGGGACTTCTGATGTAGAAAATAAAACGTTTGCCACAGAAAAGGAAAGGGAAGAGAAAAAGGTGTCACTTAGAGAAAAACTGGAAGAACTGAAAATTAGTCCCCATCTTACCCCCCACCAAAGAAAAGAGCTGCTGGAGCTTCTGCAGCAGTACCCCGATGCCTGTGCTTGGTCCTCGGATCAAGTCGGGCAAACCAACATATTATACCACGAGATCCCCACCGGAGATCATCCCCCCATCAGGCAGAATCCCTACCGGTTCAGTTTTGCGGAGAACCAGGTAGTCAAATCGGAGGTGGCGAGGATGCTCCTGGATGGAGTGGTGCGGAAGTCAAAGTCCCCGTGGGCCTCACCGATCGTCTTGGTTCCAAAGCCAGATGGGTCGGTGCGGTTCTGTGTTGATTACCGCAAGCTCAACAAGGTGACCACCCGAGATAGCTTTCCTCTCCCGAGGATAGAGGATGCGATCAACCAGTTCTCGGAGGCCAAGTTCTTCACCGCTTTGGATTTGAGATCAGGGTATTGGCAGGTCAGGATGAGCACTGCCTCCGCGGAGAAAACGGCCTTCATCACACAGGAGGGGCTGTATGAGTTCGTGGTGATGCCCTTCGGGCTCAGTAACGCCCCAGCGACATTCCAAAGGATGATGAACGAGGTACTGGGACCTATGCTGTGGAAGGGGGTGATCGTGTATTTGGATGATATCATCATCTATGCGGAGACTTGGGAAAAGCATCAGGAGATCTTGGCAGAGGTGCTGCAGCGGCTGAAGGAGGCCAACCTGAGGATCAGCCCGAGGAAATCGGACTTCGGGTTTGAGGAGCTACTCTACTTGGGCCACATCGTGGGAAAAGGGGAAATCAAGATGAATCCGAAGAAGGTAGCCACAGTGGAGCTGCAGGAGCCACCGGTGGATGTGTCTACTCTGAGGTCCTTCCTTGGCCTTACTTCTTACTACAGGAGATTTGTGCGCGACTATGCAAGGATCGCTGCACCTCTGACGGAGTTGTTGAAGAAGGATGTGCCATTTGAATGGAGGGAACGACAACAACAAGCATTTGAGAGGCTGAAGAAAAGCATAACCGATCAACCAGTCCTGGCTCCACCACAGCCACACCTACCATACACTCTGCAGACAGACTGGAGCAGCCAGGCTGTGGGGGCAGTACTCTGCCAGAAGGATGAGCAAGGGAGAGAGCATGTGGTAGCCTATGCCAGCAAAAGACTCAACCCAGCGGAGAAGAACTATTCGGTAGTGGAGGGGGAGTGCCTGGCAGTGGTATGGGCTTGCACCCTATTCAGGCCATACATCTATGGCACAGAATTTGTGCTGCAGACAGACCAGCGGGCATTACAGTGGTTGATGACAGGTACTAAACTGACGGGAAAACTGATGAGGTGGGCACTCCGCCTACAGGAGTTTGATTTCAGGATTGAGTTCCGCGCTGGAAAAAGCAATGCGAATGCGGATGCACTGACCAGGCTTCCAGTTCCACTGGATCATCCGATAGTCAGTGGATCCACAGCACTTCGTCCATAAGGATCTTCCGGGGATCTCAAGATCATGGCTGGAAAAAGAGGAACCATTGTTGGTCCAATGGGGGTACTTCTAGACTGAAGGCAAGGCCACACGAACCCCGAAAAAGTAGCGTGGAACACCGTGACCGTTCGGACTTCGTGATTTGCCACAGTTGCTGCCGTGATCAAAGGAGGAGGTCAAAGGAGAATGGATCCATGGGCGGATGCGGAACTGATGGAATTCTTGAAAACAACGGCATTACCCGCTGAGAAACAAGCAAAAGCGAGGGTGCGAAAAAGGGGTCAGAGATATCGATGGGTGGGAGGAGATCTACACCCACTCAAGTGCTTGAGTAAACAAGGAGAATGGCTAGAGGTGCCAAAAGAGGAGCAAAGGCCAACTGTGGTCCGAAAAGTCCACAGAGAAAATGCGCACATCGGCGGCAGAGGATTGTGCCAGAAAGTGCAGCAGAGATACTGGTGGCCATATATAAGGAAAGAGGTAGAACAAGTGTGGCAGACGTGCCACAGCTGCAGAAGAAGTCAGAAAGCGCCTAAGGAACGACACCCATTAAGGCAGCATATACCGTTAAGAGCCTGGGAGAGACTGGGTATGGACTTGATCACCCTGCCCACCACCGGAACGGGAGAAAAATATGTGATAGTCATGGTAGACTACTTCACCAAGTGGACGATCGCCGGGGCATTAACGAGTAAGAGGAGTTCTGCGGTGGCGGCGTGGCTGAAGGCCTCGGTGTTCCATCCATATGGACCGCCCGCCTCCATCATCACAGACAACGGGAGTGAATTCGAAGGAGAGGTGGCAGAACTTCTACAGCAGTGGGGAGTCCAGTTGAGGAAAGGACGCCCATACCACCCGGAGACCAATGGGCTGGTCGAAAGAATGAACCGGGAGATACAACAACTATTGCGGAGGGAGTGTGGCGGCGGGATCACGCCCCAATGGCCGGAGAAACTGCAGGAGGTGATTTATGCTATCAACACCAGGGAACACACCTCCACCGGACTCAGCCCCGCCAAGGCATTGTTTTTCCGGGAGTTTTCCACCAAAACCAAACGAAATGAACGCTTAGCAGAATTGCGAGGGGAGTTACGCCGGGCAGATGCAGTGGAGCTGCAGCGCCAGGTCACCCTGAGGTTTATGAATGAGGAGAGGAAAGCTCAGGAGGGGAGTATTGCCAGAGCCTTGCAGAAAGCAAGGGTCAAACAGCAGCTGGGGCACCTCTGGGAGACGATCAGGCGGGGTAAAGCTCCAGCAGAACTGAAAGTAGGGGACATGGTGATGTTGTGCTCAACTCGGTTCCCCTACCACCCCAAGGAGATGGAATTCAATCAGGGGCCATGGATGGTCCAGGAATTACGTGGGGATTTGGTAAAGGTGGGTCAGACCCCAAGGGATGCATGGACTGTGGACAGGGTACAGTGTCGCCTCATTGAGAGGACGGACGTGGAGGAGTCTCGTGGCGGAAGTGCAGAAAAACCCGACAGCGGCGGCGAATTGTTAGACGAATTTGCACTTTTCGAGAGCCCAGCGACCATGTTCCGATTCGTATGTTTCCTGGCCATCATATGCGGCGTGTTGAGTAGTGGCGGAGGCGGAGTAGGGCCAATCGGTGGCGCACGTGAGGGTAGCGGCGATCAGCCAGAGCGAGGGGGCAGTGGATCATCGCAAAGGGGTGGCGGAAATCAACCAGGGCAAGGAAATGACGACACACCCATGGCTGAATCCGGCAGCCTCGATACAGCAGATTTGGAGGCGGAATATGGATTGCAGGAGGAGGAGACAGTGGAGGAGTTGGTCAGCGAGCCCATGGAGGAGATCGCCTTTCCAGCAGCCGGGCCATCCCAACCTCCACCAGTAGAACTCCCGGCCACCTTCCGAAATCTGCCGGTAGAGCAGCAAATTGACGCCGTGGCGGCATACTTTGCGGCGATCCTTGCGAGCCATATGACCCAGCCGGAAACCCAGAACGTGGCCACCCAAACCGACGGAAAAGAGCAACGGGATCAGGTGTCGCAGGCTACCTGCGACATGGTGCCGTGGAAGCAATGGGAGCAACAACGGAGGCGGATGCAGAAGATGGCGGACCTTTTGGATCGCCAGAAGAATCGGATTGCGGAACTGACGGGAAAGGAAAAAGAACCGCTACACCCCCGAAGCAGCCACCCACGAAAGAAAACGGTGCGAAGCCTCAAGGTTGGGGACATTGGGGAAGGAGGGAAGCCACCTCCTCAGCTGGGTCCAGAAGACTTGGAAGAAGCTACAGCAACATTAACAGGAGAACAGCCATTTCATCAGCCTGGACAAGGGGGGCTGGAAGGATCAACAGCAGCAGCAGCAGCCACAGGAGAGGGGCAGCATGAGGAAACCACAGTGGGGGAAGGATTGGTTGGGGGTGAATCAGGGGCTGGGGAGAAAGTGGGGGAGGAGCAGCCAGGAACACCAGAGGATGAACCCCCAGCTCCAGCTGATGTGATCCCAGGAAGCCCACCACATCCACAGCCACTGTCGGCTCAGGAATGGGCGGAGGTGCAGAGGGAGGAAAGAGATCGATCGTTGGCGGGACATCAGCCGCTGCCTGGGATGCACTACCGGAGAGGATGGGAGGAGACGGTGTCACAGCCTCGTGTGGAGGAACCTGATCCAGTTCCATTTGCCCACCAAGCGGAGCAAGTAGGATCCCAGGATCCACCAGCTGAACCCCCAACGACGGAGGAAGTGCCTCCAGCCTCCCAACTCGTCTTGTTGCCACCAGGGCCAATCAGACCACCAGCTCCACCCATGGCGGGACCTCGGCCACCACGCCCCTTCCAGATGTTCCAGAATGTCCAGGCCCCATTCACCTTTGGAGCAGGAACCCCCACAGGAACTACCCCGGGATTAAGCCAAAGCGGGACTCCAGCATCGAAGGGAGGAGCGCCAAGGAAGGGCCCAACCACTAGACTCGCCTCAGGAAAAGGGAAGCTCAAGAAGGTCGTCTTGGATTTTTCGGGAACGGATACGGAGACTGGCGAGGACGAAGGGCCCACAGACGCAACAGCACCGGGGGATGGAAAGGGACAGCACGGCCAGAGCAGCGGCGGCGGCACTCCAGGGATGGGTACGCGTTGCAGCCGTTGTTCAAAACCGCCCGGCTCCAACGCGTACATCCCAACCGCCTGTAAGTTTGCCAATACACCCGGGCATCACAGACACTGCTCGAGGGATCGCTTTGGGAAATCCTGGAAAGCTTGTGCGAAGGATGTGTTGGCCATCCTCGTGGCCTTGCGGCGCCCCGACCTCTTCTGCCGCGGACGCGAACTCACGCTGGGGGACATCCCGGCGGCGGACCTTTCATGGATCCCGGAGTATCGCCCTGGCATCACCGCCGACGAGGTCTTCCAAAATCGCTGCTGGCGATGCGAAGCGGAAGCCAGAAACTTCCCAACGACGGCATACTGGCGCACGCTGACGGCGGAGATGTGGGGGCGATACCCCGAGCTCCGTCGGCCGTTCCCTGACGAGATCCCCCTGGAGAGAGGCAGCGCAGCCAAGCGGCCCCGAGAAGACGAAGGTCCAGACGATCCAGCAGCAGGAGGAGAGCCGCCGGAGCACTGTCGCGGAGGTCAGGGAGGACCGCCACCACCACCACCACCGCCGCCGCCGACAGCCTAAAAAGGGGGGGAAGGTGAAAAAAAAAAAAAAAAAAAAAAAAAAAGAAAAAGGAAGGAAAATGGGGGAGGGGTGACTGTTTGTTTTTGTTTTTATTGTTTTTATTTGTTTTTGTTTTATTGGTTTTCATGAGAATGGCTATGGAGACAGCCTTCTCAAAGAAAAGTAGTAGCTGAACTGGGTTGGATCAGTAAGAATGGAAAAGAAAAGGAAGTGAGAAAGAGAGAGTAAGAGTTCAGAGTTCAGGGCTCTCTTTTTGATGACTTTTTGTTTTTGCTTTTATTGTTTTTGTTTTTGTTTTATTGGTTTTCATGAGAATGGCTATAGAGACAGCCTTCTCAAAGAAAAGTAGTAGCTGAACTGGATTGGACCAGTAAGAATGGAAAAGAAAAGGAAGTGAGGAAGAGAGAGTAAGAGTTCAGAGTTCAGGGTTCTTTCTTAAATCTTTTTGATACATGATTTCAAGTTGCTATGAGGGTTAGAGAACAGACTGTCTGCTGCTGAAGTGGGCAGGCAGTAAAAACACTGTGGCAGGAGTGGGTGTCTGATGGGTTAGGTATCTTTTTGGGGGAAGGCATGAAAAAGGGGGGGGGGGGGGGGAAATAAACAAACATAAACCTCTGGTTATTGGACCTGGAAAAGAAAAAAAAAAAAAAAAAGAGAGAACAAGCCTACTGGTTGAGAAGGCAGGTTGCTCAGTATTTCTAGGGATGGAGTGAACAAGCTGACAGAACAGCTGTGGATTGTGTTGTGCTTGTGTTATCCAGGTTAACAGACATTTTTCCTGTTGTGTAGAAAGTGATAATCAGAAGAAAAAAAAAAAAAAAAAAAAAAACTTTTATTTTGGATCCCCCACATACTGACACTTAGCACTTGTTCTGTAGTACTGGGGACACTGCATCTGTGGACTTAGTGGTTGAATAGGCAGTTAGGTCTTCCTATTCACCACTTCTCCAACAGTTCTGCCCCCAGCTATCTAGAAAATGGAAGTCTAGACACAGAAACAGTTCAGAAAAGAGGGGAGGGGATGTTAAAACTTTTGGGGACAAAAGTTCAGGGAGGAGGGGAGTGGTTACAGCTGTAACCCCAAACCACGTCGCCTCCACCGTTTTCGTCACACTGGCCAAGGCCAGAGTGCTATCGGGTAGAGGAGGGGTAGTTAGGACAGTCCAGCCACAGTCTGGAAGTAGCAGTCCAGCTGCGGAAATGACGAGGTTGGACGGTCCTAGGGATAGAGGCTTAGGGAAGGGATTGAGGGAGGTTAGGAAGATCAGCTAGGTTTGATAGGTTAGGTAGTCCCCATCAGTAGGTGGGATCCTAGGTGATCAGTGGGACTAGGGTGAGTCAGGCGGCAGCCTATTTAATGGCTGATCTTAGGTTATTGGACATTCTGGGTGGGGCTTTTGTGTTTATTCGGGTTTGGACCCTTTATTGATTGTTGTAAGAAAGCTTGTGTGAAGAGTCCTGAGTAAGGTGCCTTGCTAAGGCCGTGTGATCAAGTACAAGAGGGGCTGTCCCCACTTCCGCCGTTCCCGTTCTGCAGAAACGCCATCACAACCGTTAAGTACGGCTGCAGGGGTGACCCCAGCGGTCAAGGGCACCCTATTTGTTGGTTACAGTCAGCCACCCTCGGCTCTATCCCAAACTACCTCGTATAGCGCTAAAAGACTAACATCAGAGGTAGAAAATAAAACGTTTGCCCCAGAAAAAGGAAAAGAAAGGAAGAAAGAACAGGTGTCACTTAGAGAAAACTTAGAAAACCTTAAAATCAGCCCTCACCTTACCCCACACCAGAGGAAGGAGCTGCTGGACCTTCTGCAGCGATACCCTGATGCCTGCGCTTGGTCCTCGGATCAAGTGGGCCAAACCAACGTCCTATACCATGAGATCCCAACCGGTGATCACCCTCCTATCAGGCAGAACCCCTACCGCTTCAGCTTCGCGGAGAACCAAGTGGTGAAGTCAGAAGTGGCGAAGATGCTCTTGGATGGAGTGGTCCGGAAGTCGAAATCCCCGTGGGCCTCACCGATTGTTCTAGTGCCGAAGCCGGATGGAGCCGTGCGATTTTGTGTGGACTACCGCAAGCTAAACAAGATCACGACCCGGGATAGCTTCTGTTAGTCTTTTAGCGCTATACGAGGTAGTTTGGGATAGAGCCGAGGGAGGCTGACGCATGTGGGTTCACGAGTAAGACAGATTAGACCCAGAGTTTGGGGCATGCGTCAGCGTACTACACTTAGGGGTACTTAAGAGGCCCACTCGTTGTTTTGACATTCTTATTCTTCTTTACTTTGTAAGAACTCGGGATTCGTGGGATTGGTGTGTTCCCGCTTGTGTGTGTGTTTGTGTGTGTGTGTGTTAAGTGTTTGCCTGACGCAATCACTTCCCAACCCAAGTGCTCTAGTAGCGTTCACAACCGCGCTAGCTAGAGAGTTGTCTAAATCAACAAACCCCACAAGTATACTTGCGTTAGCCAGCAAGTTATCACGAATCCAACCAACACAGCCGACCACTATTGCGTCACCCACAAGCTTCACTATCAATTGGTTTCGGAGCTAGGCAAGAACTTTAAGTTCTTGAGATCGAAACTTGTGAACGTGGCGCAACAAACGTTTTTGTTTGTTTGTTTGGTAGAGAGAAACTCCAACCGTGGTTGTTGAGTACTCCCAAATAGTGGCTGAGAGACCATGGCTGACCGTGAACACGCATTGGCAGTGCGCGAGCCTCAAGTCGAAGAGCCAGGGATTGAACCTGAGTTCGATGAGGAATTGCCTGACGCACCCAATGTTGTGTATCAACAAATAAACGTCCAGAACATCCACAATGTCCAGCAAGCAGCTGTCGACATAGACATGGGAGCTGATGCGGAAGCCTTAAGAGAGGATGTGGATGCGGTCCATGACCGTGTGGACGATTTAGCCCACGGGCTAAGGGGTCACCTGCAGCAAGTTGACCAGACACTGGGGCAGAGGCTAGCCCATACTGAGGCCTCTGTGTCGAACCAACTGGCTGGCGCATCAGAGGTGATCGGGCAGGCGCTGGAAACACAGCACCAGCATGCGCAACAGGTTGAGGCCACACAGCATGCGGTGGTGTCGCAACAGCAGAAGCTGGATTCAGTAGCGGCTCAACATAGTCGATACGAGCAGAGGCTATTACGCCAAGATATCGACCATAGAAAAGAAAGAGCCGAGATCAGAGCTTCTGTGGATGCAATAACGAGGAGAATGGATGCCGCAGACATTCTAGCGGACTCTCGTTTTGCTGACCTAAAAGAAGCAACTGAAGCATCAGCACTTCAGTTAAAACAACTCTCCGAGTTATCCCTTGTTCAAGGGCGGAGAATTGAAGGCTTATTAGGAACTGTTGCGGATTCCAACGAAAAAGTCGAACGGACTCTAGAATTGTTTCGGGAGTCCTTGCATAAACAAGGTGCTGAGGTGAAGCGTTTGCAGAGCTCAAGAGTAGCAATTCAAAAAGATTTGATTGCCTTGGAGAAAAAGGCATCCAAAACCTGGGATCAGCAGCAAGATGCAGCTGATGTGGTTGCCTTAAGATTATCTGGCCTGGAACGAAGCATGGAGGATGTGAGTGGCGGAAGCCAGAGTGCCCAAAGTGGAAGTGATGCTCGAGCAGTATCACCAGAGCGTGAAGAATCAACTTCCCCTGAGCCTGAGGACTCAGCCTTTGGGATGCCACTGCCGAAGAAATCAGTAAAGCAGTTGGCTGCATCATGGCCGCCACTGGACCAGAGCTTCGCGGTAGGAATGGTTGGGGCAGGAACCTCAACAATACCGGCTCCTCCAGCAGTACAGGTCGAGGAGGGTGAAATTGTTGCTGCAGAAGCACCACCATGCACTGCAGTGGACAGCGCACCAGACGTTGATTTCACATTCCCTCAATTGATACCTCCAAGTACAAGAGCTCAGCCTGGAGTACGCATCTCAGAACCCGACTCTGCCGATGGATCACGTAGACCCACACGAACTAACCCAAGAGTTCTCTCCTCAGCAGAAGTGTTATATCAAATTGACCTTGAGCGTGCTAAGGCACAGGTCAGAGAAGAGAAAGGAAAAGAACCCATGCAGATCCCCACACGTACTGGAAGATTGGGACTTGGGTTAAGTGCTTTGGGAGCAAGGGTAGAAAATAATCCCTTTGCTGCACTTGGTTCATATGAGTCTACTGGTGGACCCAGTCGAGTTCCTCGCATGCGAGGTAACTTTGGAGACCCTGGTGATGACGACCCAGATGATGATGGCGGTGATGATTACCGCGACAGACGAAACCGCCCACCTTCCCGCATTCCAGGTGCGCCTGATGGCGGAGGAGGTGGTGGCGGCGGTGGAGATGGTGGAGGCGGTGGACCTCCCGGTGGACCTCCTGGTGGAGGTGGAGGTGGAGGTGGCGCTGGACCGGCAGGGCCAGGACCTCCTAGGCAAGGACAGTGGTTGCCTAGCACCGTCAAGTTGCAAATGCCTCGCGCATTTAACGGAAGTGGAGAACCAAAAGCCCGTAAATGGCAAGTGCTCATGACGCGGTACTTGAGAACCTGCGGAGTGCATGAAGCACAGTGGCAATCGATTATGGCCACTAACCTTTATGGGGCTGCCTCGGATTGGTTAACGATGCAAGAGTTGAAAATTCACCGAGGTGAAAGACCACCCTTCCGTGACTGGATGGACTTCATGGATGGCTTAGCTACAGCTTTCGAATTCTCTAGTGATCGAGATGAAGCGTGGCGTGACCTCCACAAACTCAAGCAGACTGGAACCGTGAAACAGTTCGTTAAAGAGTTTCAGCGGTTAGTCTTGAGGATTCCAGACCTCGAAGAGGATCACCAGTATTTGCTCTTCGTGGATGGACTTAAAAGTGAAGTTCAGAAGTTAGTCGCAGCAACGGTACCTCGAGATGTCGAGGCCGCCATCATATCCGCCGAACGATTGGAAGCCCTTGGAGTTGGAACACAAGGCCAAGGAGGGCAAACCAATCAGAAAAAGAAAGGAGTCTGGCGTGGTGGAAGAAAGAAGAAAGGCCAGAATCAGGGTCAGCAGCAGCAGAACCCTACACCACCAGCCCAAGCACCACCACAAGCTGCCGCAGGAGTACAACAGCAGCAGCAACAGCAACAAGGACGAGGAGGAGGACGTGGTGGTGGTGGACGTGGACGCGGTGGTGGTAACCGTGGAAGAGGACAAGCCAATCAGGGAAGACAGAACCCCCAGGGGGGAGGGGGATATAATTGTTATCTTTGTGGAAAGAAGGGTCACCCTGTGAGGCAATGTCCTAGATTGGAGGAGGTGAAAAACCTCCCCGATGTAAAAAAAATGTTAAACTGACCGCCAGGCAGGAAACTGCTTCGTCTGAGCCTGGCCGACGCAAACGTCGTAAGCGAAACAGAGTTCGTAGGCGGCGTAGGAAGCTAAGATCAAAAGTAGGTGCCTCGAAAAAGGTTTGTACTCACAGCGGAAAACCTGAGGAGCGGACTAGTACACCGCGTGAAGAGAGAACAGAGACACTCTCCACATCTACCCAATCGGCACATGACAACTGCGATTGGAAAAATGAACAGAAGGAAAGCACACCGGATGAGATGGACGCGCCTCATGCGTCATCTGCATCTCTTCCCTCTGTTAGTGAATCTGTGGGCTCATTGGAGTCGCAGAGTAGTCTACAGGAGTCCCTGCCTGCAGACGTAGACGATAGTGGGTCAGAAACAACCCAGCGGTCTACCACAGAGCGAGTTAATGTGTCAGAAGTTCGATCAACTTCGTCAACCAAGGGTGACACATGCCCTCTGTTAAAAATTCAAGAAGTGCCTGTGAGAGGGTACGAAGTAAAAGCACGGATCAAGACCACGGACCTTTATGCATTCATTGATTGTGGAAGTACCGCAAACTATATCAATGATAAGGTAGCGCGTGATCTCGGGTTGTCGATTACACCAAGCTCAAAGAGAGCAATGTTGGCAAACGGAGATATTAAAGAACTGGCTGGCAGCTGTAACAACCTCCGAGTAAAGATAGGAGGGCTGAAGTGCAAAATGAAAGCGGATCTGTTCCCAGACCTTGGTTATGACCTAATATTGGGCATGCCTTGGTTGCAGAAAGAAAACCCCCGCATAGACTTTCAGCAAAATGAGATTTCAGTTTGCAAAAACAGCCAAGTGTTTCATCTCCCGTTGCGTCATCCAACCCAAGAGAGTATTGAACCTGAACGAAAAGTACAGTCGATACTGCAAGAAGTGCCAGTGACTGAGTGTTCAGCTAAACGAATGATGCGTCATCTCAAAACAGAGACAGCATTCATGGTTGTAGTGCAAGAATCTGAAGAGAAAGCTTTAGGCCAACATGAATTGCCTGACGCAATAGAGCGAACACAGCCATTCAACACTGAGGATGAGATTGGTAAACTTATTCGTTCAGACACCCCTGCCGAAATTAAAAAGGTGGTAGAAACACACCGTGGTGTGTTCCCTCGTGATTTACCCCCAGGGATCCCTCCGAAGAGAAAAGGTCATGAATTTAAGATAGACCTGGAGGATCCAACACCTATCCATCGTCCAATATACAAGCTTTCACCAGCAGAGCTGGATGAAGTGAAAGCACAAGTGGACTACCTTCTGGAACAGAAGAAAATCAAACCATCCGAGTCCCCTTGGGGCGCGCCAATCCTGTTTGTACCAAAAAAGGATGGAGGCTTAAGGATGTGTGTGGATTACAGGTGGATCAATAAGGTGACGGTGAAAAACCGGTATCCTTTACCCCTGCCAGAAGAATTGATGGATAGAGTGTTCAAAGCCAAAGTGTTCTCGAAGTTAGATCTGCGATCAGGCTATTGGCAATTTCCAGTAAGGCCATCTGATACAGATAAAACAGCGTTCCGCACGAGATACGGTCACTTTGAGTTTTTGGTAGCGCCTTTTGGGCTAACCAATTGCCCAGCGCAATTCCAAACTCTAGTGCAAGACCTACTCGCAGAGTTTTTAGATGATTTTGTTGTTGTCTTTATCGATGACATACTCATCTTCTCTGAAAATATGGAACAGCATGCCGAACACTTAGAGAAAGTCCTGTCGCGACTAGCAGAATATCAGCTTTTTGCTAAGGCAAGTAAAAGTGAGCTGGCTGTCGCAACAGTAGACTATCTTGGCTACCGCATTAGCGGAAGTGGGTTAGAACCACAGGAACAAAAAGTGAAGGCAGTGAAGGAGTGGAAGGAACTACAGAGTGTTAGCGATGTACGTAGTTTCCTTGGAATGGTTTCATACTACAGGAAATTCATTCCCCAGTTTGCACATGTTGCTGGACCACTCCATGACTTAGTGAAAAAAGACCATCCCTGGAGATGGGGACAGGTTGAGCGTGGCGCATTCAATGAACTGAAAAAGCGTTTAAGTCAAGCTCCCGTCCTTATTTTTCCAGATGCGTCACTGCCTTACACTGTGATCACTGATGCGTCGAATGAGGCCATCGGTGCCGTGTTAACACAGGATCACGGAGAGGGGCTACAGCCAATAGCTTACCTCTCACGTAGATTCAAGCCTGCCGAGCTTAACTATGCACCATACGACAAAGAGTTGTGTGCAATATGTTATGCGATGGTGCAGTGGAGACATTATCTAGAAGGTTGTGCGGGTGGAGTAACAGTGTTCACTGACCACCAACCTCTGACGCATATTCTGTCGCAGAGGAACCTTTCTAGAACCCAAGCAAGATGGCTTGAGGCGGGGTACCTGACTTCGATCAACCCCAAGATCTCCTATATCAAAGGCAAGGCTAATGTGTTGGCAGATGCTCTCTCCCGCAGTGTTCCTAAGCCCGTGGAAACTGCGATGAACATTTCCACTTGGCAAGTGCATCAAGCAAGCCAAGACGAGTGGAAACAAGCCCTCCAAGCTGATAACTCCTTGGTGAAGATATTGCGGAAGCTTGAGAGTGGCGAGGAAGTTGAGGGATATTTCCTCAGAGAGGGAATACTCTGGACGGTCCCAAAGAGAGGATTAGTCGAGAAAGTGGTGGTTCCTAAAGGCCAGCGCAATAAGATCATGAAGGAGTGCCATGAGACACCTTCAGCAGGCCATACAGGACCAGCGCGAACAGGAGAAATCCTAGCGCGGCGATATTGGTGGAAAGGGTGGATGAATGAGTTGAAGGCATTTGTGCGCGAATGCCCTGTGTGCCAACAAATAAAGGCTGACACACAGAAGCCTATGGGCTTACTTCAACCCCTGCCAATACCTGAGCGGAAGTGGGAGCAGATTACCACTGACTTGGTGACAGATCTACCAGCATCCAATGGGTTTAGTGCTGTAGCTGTCTTTGTCGATAGACTTACCAAGTTTGTGCATTTCGCCCCATGTACTAAAGAGATTACCGCTGCAGGATACGCCCAACTTTTTATCGAACATGTTTACCGCAACCATGGCCTACCTAAAGTGATTGTGTCTGATAGAGACCCTCGCTTTACCAGCAAGTTCTGGCAGACGCTTTTTAAAGCTCTGGGTACAGAGATTCGTATGAGTACAGCTTACCACCCTCAGACGGATGGGCAGAGTGAGGTTACCATACGTACTCTGGAAAATTTTCTAAGGCCATATGCTGAGAGGTATCCCCATAAGTGGGTTGAGTATTTACCTACAGCAGAGTTTGCAGCAAACAATGCAGTGAATGCGAGTACAGGGTTCGCACCTGCATACTTGATGTATGGGTACCATCCAGAAACACCAAACATTGGTGGGACGGCAACGCAATTTCAAGTGGAAGCAGTTAAGACTATGGTAGCACGGATGGCACAGGACTTAGATACCGCAAAAGCATATTACTCTCGAGCACAACACAGAATGTGTGTGAGTGCAAACAAGAAGAGGAAAGATATTGCTTTTGAGAAAGGGGATAAAGTCCTGATAAAAAGCCGTTTTATTCCGTTGGCTGCTTTGAACAAAGTGAGTCCCAAACTGCGCCGTCGATTTGTGGGTCCCTTTGAAATTGTGGAGAAAATATCAAAGGTGGCTTACAGAGTTCAACTTCCGGAAACATGGCTCATTCACCCAGTGTTTCATGTTTCTAAGTTCAAGCGTTATCACGCCTCGAGTGATAACAGCAGGCAGATACAACCTCCAGAAGGAGAGTTGATTGGTAGCGAAGTAGAGTATGAGGTCGAAAATATCCTAAGGGCTAGAGGTAAACGCAATCGTGAATACCTAGTGCTGTGGAAAGGATACGATCTACTTGACGCTACTTGGGAACCTGAAGCTAATCTGGTTAACGCACCAGGTATACTTCGCGCATTTAAAGAGAAAGAAAGAAAAGAGTTGCAGAAAGGAAGAGAATAGGGAAGCAGAGTGTTTGATGGCTAAGGTGGAACTCCTTATAGCAAGGGGGCGCGAAAAAGGATACCTTAGAAAAACTCTGTCGACTTCCAAACCAACTCTTTATCTTTAATGCGTTAGGTGCCTAAGTTATTTGGCTGGCGCAGTAAGTGTAGCTTCAGTAGTACTTTAGAAACCGGGCAAACGATGTCACATTCGAGATAGTGTGGTTGTTCCGAGAAAACCCCTATCAAGTGACGTGTTGAGGTGGTCTTGACGAGACTCCAACCGAGCAAAACGTTGGTGTCTCACCCCAATAACCCAACGAGGAAAGTGTACGAGTCACCCAGCCTTATAAGCGCAGCCCTCGAACCATTTTGCCCTAGTGTTTGTGTAAACGGAGCGAGCTCCTGAGTGAAAAAGAGTCTAAAGACGCACAAACCGTTGTTTATATCTTTCTTTCCGACGAACATAATGGCTGCTGATACCCCCGCCGCAATTATTGCGAGGTTGGAAGCGGAGGTAGCTCAAAAAGAAGAGGAGCTGCAGCACTTTACGTCGACCGCAGAGGAAGTGCTGCAGAACAATGAGGCCTTAACCCGGCAGCTCTCAGAGTTGAGTGACCGGACGAAAGCAGCTGAGGCTGCGAAGGAGGCAGCGGAGAAAGCCAAGGATAAGGCGGAGGCGGAAAAGAAAGAAGCGGAGGACAAGACCAAGGTCTTGGAAGAAAAATTGGAAGCCATGAAGCTGAAAAAGCAAAGGTTCCAATCTCACATGATGGCTAACCATCGTGAGAATGACCTCCGCAAGCAAGCTCTCGGGGGAATGGTGGATCGATTTACCGCGGTAGAGGAAACGCTGCAGCGAGCTGTAGCAACCGCGTGGAGTGCAGCAGCCAACAACCTTAAGAAGGAATTGGCAGAACAAGAGCTGCAGATCGATTTGCTGGGAGAGTCCCTCAGAGACGGCTCTGAAAAACTTCAAGTGCAGAGCGAAACAACGGACAAGATGCTGCGTTTGAACCCGCCGGTACCAGCACCACGGGTACGCGAAGAACTGGATCGCCAAGTCCAAGTTCTGTTGTCAAACGCAACACTTGATCTGGAACCGTCCAAGGACGATGATGCGGGAGGCTCAAGCAAGGGCAAGGGGAAAGGGAAAAACAAACGCCCAAGCTCGCCGTGTAGGGATGAAGATCCACACGGAAAGAGAAGGCGAGAGGACGGTGACGATGAAGGTGGTGAGCCACCGAGGGATCGTATGCCTGGAGATGCAGCAAGAGCCAACTTGTTACTCAAGTTAAAGGCTGCCGCATTAAAGACTCCAGCACCCTCACAACCAGCGCCAACAGTTCAGACTCCCGGAGATGAGGCTACCGCAATAGCACCGGGGGAGGACTTATTCGACATGAGAGAGGAGGAGCTTTTGGACTTGGATTTTAACGAAGAAATTGACTTCGGCAGTCCACCTCCTAGGCTCGAAGGTCCTAGTTCTGAACTGGAGGACGGGGAAATCAGGAATGATGAAGGGCCAAGCCAGGTGACAGAGGTTCAGCGTGCGATCCATCCACCGTTGGAGTTAGCTCCAACAGAAGCAGCACTTCGGGCTTTCCGAGAAAAGGTTAAGCTCAGGAGACTAAGGGCGGCTGCTCAGGACAAAGTGGATGCTGCACCCAGCGAAGTGAACCTGTCACGAGAGGATATCGAGGAGGCTTGCAACCCCATCACTGCGTCAGAGAACTGGCCGAAGGTCCAATATACTAACCCCAGGGACCGAGCCTTGCAAAATTACCGCGGCAACCGGCACTTTCACGAGTTGCCCATGTGCATTTGGTGCGGGAGAAGCCCAATGCAAGCAAGTGCTCAGCGGCTGACGCAGAAGAAGTATTCCGTCCTTCCTTGTGGGTATCACCTCGTGTGTGATGCTCACTGGTTGGCATACTCGATGCTGGGGCGCATCGTCACGGCGGTCCAAAAAGTCGCGGAAGTGGACAACAAGTCCATCGCCACCGTCTCCCCATTCTCTCTACCTGCCCATATGTTGAAGCTGACACGCTCGACGTTCGAAGAAATCCCTCCGTTCCCGGCTGAGCACGAGAAGTTGCCACACTGCAACATGTGTGTGAAGCGGCAGCTCAAGGTGTCCGGCATCACAAGGGATCTGCCATTCCTAAAGTCCAAGAGGGTGGCTGCCGCATTTGATCCCTGTGTCCGGTATCGTGCAGTGCAGCAAGCGCATGCGCAGGAGCAGCGTGCTAATCAGCAAGCGCAAGCGCCGGAACAGCGTTAAGGAGGAGGGAAAAGGAGTTATCGTCGACCAAGTGTGTGCGTGCAGCAGCTGTCAGAGACGTCAGAGCAAGAGACAGGTCCAAGACAGTTGGGTGTGGGTATGGGAGTGGGTGAGTTTTGTGTTTGTGTTTTTGTGTTTTTGTTTTTCTTTGTGTTTTGGTGTGCGTGGGCGCCCACTTTTTGCGGGGGGGGCGTATGTTAGTCTTTTAGCGCTATACGAGGTAGTTTGGGATAGAGCCGAGGGTGGCTGACGCATGTGGGTTCACGAGTAAGACAGATTAGACCCAGAGTTTGGGGCATGCGTCAGCGTACTACACTTAGGGGTACTTAAGAGGCCCACTCGTTGTTTTGACATTCTTATTCTTCTTTACTTTGTAAGAACTCGGGATTCGTGGGATTGGTGTGTTCCCGCTTGTGTGTGTGTTTGTGTGTGTGTGTGTTAAGTGTTTGCCTGACGCAATCACTTCCCAACCCAAGTGCTCTAGTAGCGTTCACAACCGCGCTAGCTAGAGAGTTGTCTAAATCAACAAACCCCACAAGTATACTTGCGTTAGCCAGCAAGTTATCACGAATCCAATCAACACAGCCGACCACTATTGCGTCACCCACAAGCTTCACTATCAGCTTCCCTCTTCCACGGATAGTGTTAGTCTTTTAGCGCTATACGAGGTAGTTTGGGATAGAGCCGAGGGTGGCTGACGCATGTGGGTTCGCGAGTAAGACAGATTAGACCCAGAGTTTGGGGCATGCGTCAGCGTACTACACTTAGGGGTACTTAAGAGGCCCACTCGTTGTTTTGACGTTCACTTTATTTTGTAAGAACTCGGGATTCGTGGGATTGGTGTGTTCCCGCTTGTGTGTGTGTTTGTGTGTGTGTGTGTTAAGTGTTTGCCTGACGCAATCACTTCCCAACCCAAGTGCTCTAGTAGCGTTCACAACCGCGCTAGCTAGAGAGTTGTCTAAACCAACAAACCCCACAAGTATACTTGCGTTAGCCAGCAAGTTATCACGAATCCAACCAACACAGCCGACCACTATTGCGTCACCCACAAGCTTCACTATCAATTGGTTTCGGAGCTAGGCAAGAACTTTAAGTTCTTGAGATCGAAACTTGTGAACGTGGCGCAACAAACGTTTTTGTTTGTTTGTTTGGTAGAGAGAAACTCCAACCGTGGTTGTTGAGTACTCCCAAATAGTGGCTGAGAGACCATGGCTGACCGTGAACACGCATTGGCAGTGCGCGAGCCTCAAGTTGAAGAGCCAGGGATTGAACCTGAGTTCGATGAGGAATTGCCTGACGCACCCAATGTTGTGTACCAACAAATAAACGTCCAGAACATCCACAATGTTCAGCAAGCAGCTGTCGACATAGACATGGGAGCTGATGCGGAAGCCTTAAGAGAGGATGTGGATGCGGTCCATGACCGTGTGGACGATTTAGCCCACGGGCTAAGGGGTCACCTGCAGCAAGTTGACCAGACACTGGGGCAGAGGCTAGCCCATACTGAGGCCTCTGTGTCGAACCAACTGGCTGGCGCATCAGAGGTGATCGGGCAGGCGCTGGAAACACAGCACCAGCATGCGCAACAGGTTGAGGCCACACAGCATGCGGTGGTGTCGCAACAGCAGAAGTTGGATTCAGTAGCGGCTCAACATAGTCGATACGAGCAGAGGCTATTACGCCAAGATATCGACCATAGAAAAGAAAGAGCCGAGATCAAAGCTTCTGTGGATGCAATAACGAGGAGAATGGATGCCGCAGACATTCTAGCGGACTCTCGTTTTGCTGACCTAAAAGAAGCAACTGAAGCATCAGCACTTCAGTTAAAACAACTCTCCGAGTTATCCCTTGTTCAAGGGCGGAGAATTGAAGGCTTATTAGGAACTGTTGCGGATTCCAACGAAAAAGTCGAACGGACTCTAGAATTGTTTCGGGAGTCCTTGCACAAACAAGGTGCTGAGGTGAAGCGTTTGCAGAGCTCAAGAGTAGCAATTCAAAAAGATTTGATTGCCTTGGAGAAAAAGGCATCCAAAACCTGGGATCAGCAGCAAGATGCAGCTGATGTGGTTGCCTTAAGATTATCTGGCCTGGAACGAAGCATGGAGGATGTGAGTGGCGGAAGTCAGAGTGCCCAAAGTGGAAGTGATGCTCGAGCAGTATCACCAGAGCGTGAAGAATCAACTTCCCCTGAGCCTGAGGACTCAGCCTTTGGGATGCCGCTGCCGAAGAAATCAGTAAAGCAGTTGGCTGCATCATGGCCGCCACTGGACCAGAGCTTCGCGGTAGGAATGGTTGGGGCAGGAACCTCAACAATACCGGCTCCTCCAGCAGTACAGGTCGAGGAGGGTGAAATTGTTGCTGCAGAAGCACCACCATGCACTGCAGTGGACAGCGCACCAGACGCTGATTTCACATTCCCTCAGTTGATACCTCCAAGTACAAGAGCTCAGCCTGGAGTACGCATCTCAGAACCCGACTCTGCCGATGGATCACGTAGACCCACACGAACTAACCCAAGAGTTCTCTCCTCAGCAGAAGTGTTATATCAAATTGACCTTGAGCGTGCTAAGGCACAGGTCAGAGAAGAGAAAGGAAAAGAACCCATGCAGATCCCCACACGTACTGGAAGATTGGGACTTGGGTTAAGTGCTTTGGGAGCAAGGGTAGAAAATAATCCCTTTGCTGCACTTGGTTCATATGAGTCTACTGGTGGACCCAGTCGAGTTCCTCGCATGCGTGGAAACTTTGGAGACCCTGGTGATGACGACCCAGATGATGATGGCGGTGATGATTACCGCGACAGACGAAACCGCCCACCTTCCCGCATTCCAGGTGCGCCTGATGGCGGAGGAGGTGGTGGCGGCGGTGGAGATGGTGGAGGCGGTGGACCTCCCGGTGGACCTCCTGGTGGAGGTGGAGGTGGAGGTGGCGCTGGACCAGCAGGGCCAGGACCTCCTAGGCAAGGACAGTGGTTGCCTAGCACCGTCAAGTTGCAAATGCCTCGCGCATTTAACGGAAGTGGAGAACCAAAAGCCCGTAAATGGCAAGTGCTCATGACGCGGTACTTGAGAACCTGCGGAGTGCATGAAGCACAGTGGCAATCGATTATGGCCACTAACCTTTATGGGGCTGCCTCGGATTGGTTAACGATGCAAGAGTTAAAAATTCACCGAGGTGAAAGACCACCCTTCCGTGACTGGATGGACTTCATGGATGGCTTAGCTACAGCTTTCGAATTCTCTAGTGATCGAGATGAAGCGTGGCGTGACCTCCACAAACTCAAGCAGACTGGAACCGTGAAACAGTTCGTTAAAGAGTTTCAGCGGTTAGTCTTGAGGATTCCAGACCTCGAAGAGGATCACCAGTATTTGCTCTTCGTGGATGGACTTAAGAGTGAAGTTCAGAAGTTAGTCGCTGCAACGGTACCTCGAGATGTCGAGGCTGCCATCATATCCGCCGAACGATTGGAAGCCCTTGGAGTTGGAACACAAGGCCAAGGAGGGCAAACCAATCAGAAAAAGAAAGGAGTCTGGCGTGGTGGAAGAAAGAAGAAAGGCCAGAATCAGGGTCAGCAGCAGCAGAACCCTACACCACCAGCCCAAGCACCACCACAAGCTGCCGCAGGAGTGCAACAGCAGCAGCAACAGCAACAAGGACGAGGAGGAGGACGTGGTGGTGGTGGACGTGGACGCGGTGGTGGTAACCGTGGAAGAGGACAAGCCAATCAGGGAAGACAGAACCCCCAGGGGGGAGGGGGATATAATTGTTATCTTTGTGGAAAGAAGGGTCATCCTGTGAGGCAATGTCCTAGATTGGAGGAGGTGAAAAACCTCCCCGATGTAAAAAAAATGTTAAACTGACCGCCAGGCAGGAAACTGCTTCGTCTGAGCCTGGCCGACGCAAACGTCGTAAGCGAAACAGAGTTCGTAGGCGGCGTAGGAAGCATAGATCAAAAGTAGGTGCCTCGGAAAAGGTTAAAAGTACTCACAGCGGAAAACCTGGGGCGCGGACTAGTACACCGCGTGAAGAGAGAACAGAGACACTCTCCACATCTACCCAATCGGCACATGACAACTGCGATTGGAAAAATGAACAGAAGGAAAGCACACCGGATGAGATGGACGCGCCTCATGCGTCATCTGCATCTCTTCCCTCTGTTAGTGAATCTGTGGGCTCATTGGAGTCGCAGAGTAGTCTACAGGAGTCCCTGCCTGCAGACGTAGACGATAGTGGGTCAGAAACAACCCAGCGGTCTACCACAGAGCGAGTTAATGTGTCAGAAGTTCGATCAACTTCGTCAACCAAGGGTGACACATGCCCTCTGTTAAAAATTCAAGAAGTGCCTGTGAGAGGGTACGAAGTAAAAGCACGGATCAAGACCACGGACCTTTATGCATTCATTGATTGTGGAAGTACCGCAAACTATATCAATGATAAGGTAGCGCGTGATCTCGGGTTGTCGATTACACCAAGCTCAAAGAGAGCAATGTTGGCAAACGGAGATATTAAAGAACTGGCTGGCAGCTGTAACAACCTCCGAGTAAAGATAGGAGGGCTGAAGTGCAAAATGAAAGCGGATCTGTTCCCAGACCTTGGTTATGACCTAATATTGGGCATGCCTTGGTTGCAGAAAGAAAACCCCCGCATAGACTTTCAGCAAAATGAGATTTCAGTTTGCAAAAACAGCCAAGTGTTTCATCTCCCGTTGCGTCATCCAACCCAAGAGAGTATTGAACCTGAACGAAAAGTACAGTCGATACTGCAAGAAGTGCCAGTGACTGAGTGTTCAGCTAAACGAATGATGCGTCATCTCAAAACAGAGACAGCATTCATGGTTGTAGTGCAAGAATCTGAAGAGAAAGCTTTAGGCCAACATGAATTGCCTGACGCAATAGAGCGAACACAGCCATTCAACACTGAGGATGAGATTGGTAAACTTATTCGTTCAGACACCCCTGCCGAAATTAAAAAGGTGGTAGAAACACACCGTGGTGTGTTCCCTCGTGATTTACCCCCAGGGATCCCTCCGAAGAGAAAAGGTCATGAGTTTAAGATAGACCTGGAGGATCCAACACCTATCCATCGTCCAATATACAAGCTTTCACCAGCAGAGCTGGATGAAGTGAAAGCACAAGTGGACTACCTTCTGGAACAGAAGAAAATCAAACCATCCGAGTCCCCTTGGGGCGCACCAATCCTGTTTGTACCGAAAAAGGATGGAGGCTTAAGGATGTGTGTGGATTACAGGTGGATCAATAAGGTGACGGTGAAAAACCGATATCCTTTACCCCTGCCAGAAGAATTGATGGATAGAGTGTTCAAAGCCAAAGTGTTCTCGAAGTTAGATCTGCGATCAGGCTATTGGCAATTTCCAGTAAGGCCATCTGATACAGATAAAACAGCGTTCCGCACGAGATACGGTCACTTTGAGTTTTTGGTAGCGCCTTTTGGGCTAACCAATTGCCCAGCGCAATTCCAAACTCTAGTGCAAGACCTACTCACAGAGTTTTTAGATGATTTTGTTGTTGTCTTTATTGATGACATACTCATCTTCTCTGAAAACATGGAACAGCATGCCGAACACTTAGAGAAAGTTCTGTCGCGACTAGCAGAATATCAGCTTTTTGCTAAGGCAAGTAAAAGTGAGCTGGCTGTCGCAACAGTAGACTATCTTGGCTACCGCATTAGCGGAAGTGGGTTAAAACCACAGGAACAAAAAGTGAAGGCAGTGAAAGAGTGGAAGGAACTACAGAGTGTTAGCGATGTACGTAGTTTCCTTGGAATGGTTTCATACTACAGGAAATTCATTCCCCAGTTTGCACATGTTGCTGGACCACTCCATGACTTAGTGAAAAAAGACCATCCCTGGAGATGGGGACAGGTTGAGCGTGGCGCATTCAATGAACTGAAAAAGCGTCTAAGTCAAGCTCCCGTCCTTATTTTTCCAGATGCGTCACTGCCTTACACTGTGATCACTGATGCGTCGAATGAGGCCATCGGTGCCGTGTTAACACAGGATCACGGAGAGGGGCTACAGCCAATAGCTTACCTCTCACGTAGATTCAAGCCTGCCGAGCTTAACTATGCACCATACGATAAAGAGTTGTGTGCAATATGTTATGCGATGGTGCAGTGGAGACATTATCTAGAAGGTTGTGCGGGTGGAGTAACAGTGTTCACTGACCACCAACCTCTGACGCATATTCTGTCGCAGAGGAACCTTTCTAGAACCCAAGCAAGATGGCTTGAGGCGGGGTACCTGACTTCGATCAACCCCAAGATCTCCTATATCAAAGGCAAGGCTAATGTGTTAGCAGATGCTCTCTCCCGCAGTGTTCCTAAGCCCGTGGAAACTGCGATGAACATTTCCACTTGGCACGTGCATCAAGCAAGCCAAGACGAGTGGAAACAAGCCCTCCAAGCTGATAACTCCTTGGTGAAGATATTGCGGAAGCTTGAGAGTGGCGAGGAAGTTGAGGGATATTTCCTCAGAGAGGGAATACTCTGGACGGTCCCAAAGAGAGGATTAGTCGAGAAAGTGGTGGTTCCTAAAGGCCAGCGCAATAAGATTATGAAGGAGTGCCATGAGACACCTTCAGCAGGCCATACAGGACCAGCGCGAACAGGAGAAATCCTAGCGCGGCGATATTGGTGGAAGGGGTGGATGAATGAGTTGAAGGCATTTGTGCGCGAATGCCCTGTGTGCCAACAAATAAAGGCTGACACACAGAAGCCTATGGGCTTACTTCAACCCCTGCCAATACCTGAGCGGAAGTGGGAGCAGATTACCACTGACTTGGTGACAGATCTACCAGCATCCAATGGGTTTAGTGCTGTAGCTGTCTTTGTCGATAGACTTACCAAGTTTGTGCATTTCGCCCCATGTACTAAAGAGATTACCGCTGCAGGATACGCCCAACTTTTTATCGAACATGTTTACCGCAACCATGGCCTACCTAAAGTGATTGTGTCTGATAGAGACCCTCGCTTTACCAGCAAGTTCTGGCAGACGCTTTTTAAAGCTCTGGGTACAGAGATTCGTATGAGTACAGCTTACCACCCTCAAACGGATGGGCAGAGTGAGGTTACCATACGTACTCTGGAAAATTTTCTAAGGCCATATGCTGAGAGGTATCCCCATAAGTGGGTTGAGTATTTACCTACAGCAGAGTTTGCAGCAAACAATGCAGTGAATGCGAGTACAGGGTTCGCACCTGCATACTTGATGTATGGGTACCATCCAGAAACACCAAACATTGGTGGGACGGCAACGCAATTTCAAGTGGAAGCAGTTAAGACTATGGTAGCACGGATGGCACAGGACTTAGATACCGCAAAAGCATATTACTCTCGAGCACAACACAGAATGTGTGTGAGTGCAAACAAGAAGAGAAAAGATATTGCTTTTGAGAAAGGGGATAAAGTCCTGATAAAAAGCCGTTTTATTCCGTTGGCTGCTTTGAACAAAGTGAGTCCCAAACTGCGCCGTCGATTTGTGGGTCCCTTTGAAATTGTGGAGAAAATATCAAAGGTGGCTTACAGAGTTCAACTTCCGGAAACATGGCTCATTCACCCAGTGTTTCATGTTTCTAAGTTCAAGCGTTATCACGCCTCGAGTGATAACAGCAGGCAGATACAACCTCCAGAAGGAGAGTTGATTGGTAGCGAAGTAGAGTATGAGGTCGAAAATATCCTAAGGGCTAGAGGTAAACGCAATCGTGAATACCTAGTGCTGTGGAAAGGATACGATCTACTTGACGCTACTTGGGAACCTGAAGCTAATCTGGTTAACGCACCAGATATACTTCGCGCATTTAAAGAGAAAGAAAGAAAAGAGTTGCAGAAAGGAAGAGAATAGGGAAACAGAGTGTTTGATGGCTAAGGTGGAACTCCTTATAGCAAGGGGGCGCGAAAAAGGATACCTTAGAAAAACTCTGTCGACTTCCAAACCAACTCTTTAACTTTAATGCGTTAGGTGCCTAAGTTATTTGGCTGGCGCAGTAAGTGTAGCTTCAGTAGTACTTTAGAAACCGGGCAAACGATGTCACATTCGAGATAGTGTGGTTGTTCCGAGAAAACCCCTATCAAGTGACGTGTTGAGGTGGTCTTGACGAGACTCCAACCGAGCGAAACGTTGGTGTCTCACCTCAATAACCCAACGAGGAAAGTGTACGAGTCACCCAGCCTTATAAGCGCAGCCCTCGAACCATTTTGCCCTAGTGTTTGTGTAAACGGAGCGAGCTCCTGAGTGAAAAAGAGTCTAAAGACGCACAAACCGTTGTTATTTCTTTCTTTCCGACAAACATAATGGCTGCCGACACACCCGCCGCAATTATTGCGAGGTTGGAAGCGGAGGTAGCTCAAAAAGAAGAGGAGCTGCAGCACTTTGTTACGACCGCAGAGGAGGTGCTGCAGAACAATGAGGCCTTAACCCGGCAGCTCGCAGAGTTGAGTGACCGGACGAAAGCAGCTGAGGCTGCGAAGGAGGCAGCGGAGAAAGCCAAGGATAAGGCGGAGGCGGAAAGGAAAGAAGCGGAGGACAAGACCAAGGTCTTGGAAGAAAAATTGGAAGCCATGAAGCTGAAAAAGCAAAGGTTCCAATCTCACATGATGGCTAACCATCGTGAGAATGACCTCCGTAAACAAGCTCTCGGGGGAATAGTGGATCGATTTACCGCGGTAGAGGAAACGCTGCAGCGAGCTGTAGCAACCGCGTGGAGTGCAGCAGCCAACAACCTTAAGAAGGAATTGGCAGAACAAGAGCTGCAGATCGATTTGCTGGGAGAGTCCCTCAGAGACGGCTCTGAAAAACTTCAAGTGCAGAGCGAAACAACGGACAAGATGCTGCGTTTGAACCCAGCGGTACCAGCACCACGGGTACGCGAAGAACTGGATCGCCAAGTCCAAGTTCTGTTGTCAAACGCAACACTTGATCTGGAACCGTCCAAGGACGATGATGCGGGAGGCTCAAGCAAGGGCAAGGGGAAAGGGAAAAACAAACGCCCAAGCTCGCCGTGTAGGGATGAAGATCCACACGGAAAGAGAAGGCGAGAGGACGGTGACGATGAAGGTGGTGAGCCACCGAGGGATCGTATGCCTGGAGATGCAGCAAGAGCCAACTTGTTACTCAAGTTAAAGGCTGCCGCATTAAAGACTCCAGCACCCTCACAACCAGCGCCAACAGTTCAGACTCCCGGAGATGAGGCTACCGCAATAGCACCGGGGGAGGACTTATTCGACATGAGAGAGGAGGAGCTTTTGGACTTGGATTTTAACGAAGAAATTGACTTCGGCAGTCCACCTCCTAGGCTCGAAGGTCCTAGTTCTGAACCGGAGGACGGGGAAATAAGGAATGATGAAGGGCCAAGCCAGGTGACAGAGGTTCAGCGTGCGGTCCATCCACCGTTGGAGTTAGCTCCAACAGAAGCAGCACTTCGGGCTTTCCGAGAAAAGGTTAAGCTCAGAAGACTAAGGGCGGCTGCTCAGGACAAAGTGGATGCTGCACCTAGCGAAGTGAACCTGTCACGGGAGGATATCGAGGAGGCTTGCAACCCCATCACTGCGTCAGAGAAATGGCCGAAGGTCCAATATACTAACCCCAGGGACCGAGCCTTGCAAAATTACCGCGGCAACCGGCACTTTCACGAGTTGCCCATGTGCATTTGGTGCGGGAGAAGCCCAATGCAAGCAAGTGCTCAGCGGCTGACGCAGAAGAAGTATTCCGTCCTTCCTTGTGGGTATCACCTCGTGTGTGATGCTCATTGGTTGGCATACTCGATGCTGGGGCGCATCGTCACGGCGGTCCAAAAAGTCGCGGAAGTGGACAACAAGTCCATCGCCACCGTCTCCCCATTCTCTCTACCTGCTCATATGTTGAAGCTGACACGCTCGACGTTCGAAGAAATTCCTTCGTTCCCGGCTGAGCACGAGAAGTTGCCACACTGCAACATGTGTGTGAAGCGGCAGCTCAAGGTGTCCGGCATCACAAGGGATCTGCCATTCCTAAAGTCCAAGAGGGTGGCTGCCGCATTTGATCCCTGTGTCCGGTATCGTGCAGTGCAGCAAGCGCATGCGCAGGAGCAGCGTGCTATCCAGCAAGCGCAAGCGCAGGAACAGCGTTAAGGAGGAGGGAAAAGGAGTTATCGTCGACCAAGTGTGTGCGTGCAGCAGCTGTCAGAGACATCAGAGCAAGAGACAGGTCCAAGACAGTTGGGTGTGGGTATGGGAGTGGGTGAGTTTTGTGTTTGTGTTTTTGTGTTTTTGTTTTTCTTTGTGTTTTGGTGTGCGTGGGCGCCCACTTTTTGCGGGGGGGGCGTATGTTAGTCTTTTAGCGCTATACGAGGTAGTTTGGGATAGAGCCGAGGGTGGCTGACGCATGTGGGTTCGCGAGTAAGACAGAATAGACCCAGAGTTTGGGGCATGCGTCAGCGTACTACACTTAGGGGTACTTAAGAGGCCCACTCGTTGTTTTGACGTTCACTTTATTTTGTAAGAACTCGGGATTCGTGGGATTGGTGTGTTCCCGCTTGTGTGTGTGTTTGTGTGTGTGTGTGTTAAGTGTTTGCCTGACGCAATCACTTCCCAACCCAAGTGCTCTAGTAGCGTTCACAACCGCGCTAGCTAGAGAGTTGTCTAAACCAACAAACCCCACAAGTATACTTGCGTTAGCCAGCAAGTTATCACGAATCCAACCAACACAGCCGACCACTATTGCGTCACCCACAAGCTTCACTATCAGATAGAGGATGCCATCAACCAGTTTTCGGAGGCGAAGTTCTTCTCGGCCCTGGATCTGCGATCGGGATACTGGCAGGTTCGCATGAGTCCTGCTGCCGCAGAAAAGACGGCCTTCATCACGCAGGAGGGACTATATGAATTCGTGGTGATGCCCTTTGGGCTCAGTAACGCCCCAGCGACCTTCCAGAGGATGATGAACGAGGTGCTGGGACCCATGCTGTGGAAGGGAGTCATTGTGTACCTGGATGATATCGTCATCTATGCAGATACGTGGGAGAAACATCAGGAGCTTTTGGCAGAAGTGCTGCAGCGGTTGAAGGAAGCCAACTTACGGATCAGCCCAAGCAAATCGGATTTTGGGTTTGATGAGCTGCTATACTTGGGCCATGTTGTGGGCAAAGGGGAGATAAAAATGAATCCAAAGAAAGTGGCGACGGTGGAAATGCAGGTGCCACCGACGGATGTGTCTGGACTCCGGTCCTTCCTGGGCCTAACTTCTTACTACAGGAGATTTGTGCGCGACTACGCAAAGATCGCTGCACCCCTGACAGAGTTGCTGAAGAAGAATGTGCCGTTCGTGTGGGAGGAACGCCATGATTGGGCCTTTGAAAAGTTAAAGAGGAGTATCACAGACCAACCAGTCCTGGCTCCACCACAGCCACACCTACCATACATTCTGCAAACAGACTGGAGCAGCCAGGCTGTGGGGGCAGTACTCTGTCAAAAGGATGAGCAAGGGAGAGAGCATGTGGTGGCTTATGCCAGCAAAAGACTCAATCCTGCTGAGAGGAATTATTCTGCAGTGGAAGGGGAGTGCCTAGCAGTGGTGTGGGCTTGCACCTTATTTCGGCCATACATCTACGGAACGGAATTTGTGCTGCAGACTGATCAAAGAGCCTTACAATGGTTGATGACGGGTACCAAACTGACGGGGAAACTGATGAGGTGGGCACTCCGCCTACAAGAGTTTGATTTTACCATTGAGTTCCGCGCTGGGAAGAGTAACGCAAATGCGGATGCACTGACAAGGCTTCCAGTTCCGCTGGACCATCCAATAGTCAGTGGTTCCACAGCGCTTCGTCCATGATTTACTATGGAACCCCAGATCAGAGCTGACAAGGTGCAACCATTGTTGTCCCAATGGAAGTACTCAACAGTGGTAGGGGACACTTGAATTTTGTGAGGTTTTTGCATATTTCTTGCCTACCATTGTTGTTGCAAAAGGTCAAGGGGGAAAAAGTGGATCAATGGATGGATAAGGATCAGATGAAATATTTGGAAAGAAAGGATTTGCCTGCTGGGAGACAAGCTGAGGCAAAAGTGCACAGAAGAAGTCGACGATATTGAAGGGTAGCAGGAGATGCTCACCCACTCAAGTACTTGAGCAGAGAAAGAGAATGGCGACAGGTGCCACATGAGGAACAACGATAGTCTGTGGTTCGAGATATCCACAGACAGAATGCGCACATCGGCGGGAGAGGATTAAGCCAGAAGAGTGCAGCAGCTGCACAGCAGCAAGAGTTATATATCAAAAGAGGAAGAGCAAGTGTGGCAGACGTGCCATAACTGCAGAGAGAGTTAAAAAGCGCCTAAGGAACTATATCCGCTACGGCAGCATGAGAGAGAGAAAGCGCCTAAGGGACTTCATCCACTACGGCAGCATATACCGTTGAGAGCTTGGGAGAAAACAAAACAGCGGAAAAAGGGGAAAGGAATGAAGTGGCAGAACTTCTACAGAAGCCGGGCGTTCAACTAAGGAAAGGACGACTATACCATTCGGAGACCGATTGACTAGTGGTACGGATGGATCGCGAAATACAATATGGTATTTTCTGGTTTTGTTTTGTTTTGTATTGTTTGTTTTGTTTGGTATTGCTGTATTTCTGCAGCAGCAGTGGGTGGGTTTTTATTTTGTTTTTGGTTCTATTTTGTTCTTGGGTACTATTTCTGCAGGAATAGTATTCAGTCAGTCGATAAAGTAAAGGATTTTTCTTTTGGTACTTTTTGAGCTCAATAGAGAACTGGGGAAGAAAAGGGGGGTAAACAAGGGACAAACAGGGACAAACTGGTCACTTTGACCTATAGGGGTGAAAGAACAGCTGTTAGCTATGAGGAAAAAAGAAAGGGGGGGAAACTGATTGAAGTGCAGCACCACTGGTTTACATTCGAGTGCTCTTTGAACAGTCCTGCTGGGTTTAAAGAACAGCTGATGGCTGTGATTAAAAAAAACAAAAAAAAAGGGGGGACCTGTTTGAGGAACAACATTGTTAGTTTACATTTTGATGTCCTTGAACAGTTTTGCTGTGAAAAAAAAAATAAAATGGATCTGCCGTAACAATGGGCGCTTGTTTTGTGTTTCTGAGCACTACGTCTACAGACATATTAGCCAGTCAGGCAGTTCAGAGAAAGATTTTCTTGTTGATATTTTTGGAAAAGTTCTGGGAACAACTAGCTAACAACTATAGACCAGGCACAGAAGAAGTTCAGTGGGGGAGGTTAAGTTTAACTTTTGGGGACAAAAGTCAAGGGAGGAGGGGAGTGGTTACAGCTGTAACCCCAAACCACGTCGCCTCCACCGATTTCGTCACACTGGCCAGGGCCAGAGTGCTGTCGAGTAGAGGGGAGGTAGTTAGGGCAGTCTTACAAGGTTTGAGTGGGGTTTACAGTCACCCAGGGCAGTCCTGCCATAGCAGTCCCACCTCAGCCTAGAGGTAGCAGTTCAGCTACAAGGTTGACTAGGTTGGACAGTCCTAGGGATTGGTACTGAGGGAGTGAGTGGACTTTGGGTTAGAAAGATCAGTTAGGCTTGATGGGTTAGGTTGTCTTAATCAGTAGGTGGGATCCTAGGCGATCAATGGGACAAGGGTGAGTCAGGCTGCAGCCTATTTAAATGGCTGATCTTAGGGTATTGTACTTCTTGGTGTGGATCTTCTTGTGTTTTGTTCGAGTTTGGACCTTTGGACTGTTGTAAGAAAGCTTTTGAGAAGAGACCTGAGTGAAAAGTGCCTTGCAAGGCCGTGCGATCAAGTTAAAGAGGGGCTGTCCCCACTTCTGCCGTTCCAGTTCTGCAAAAACGCCTCCACAACCGTTAAGTCCAGCTGCAGGGGTGACCCCAGCGGTCAAGGCGACGCAATTTGTGGTTACAAGTAGGCACATTGGCAACCTGAACATGACCGAATCTGGATGGTTTGGCGGAAACCGGCAGGACCAAAGTCCGGTAAGGGGAGGTGGACAACATCCTACAGTTTGGCAAGAGTGGAGAGGGAAGACGCAAGCCCCCACGAGAGAGAGCGCGAACCCTCCGGCCAACAAAGCAAACCGCTCTGGGATTAAACCTTGGCGGCGGAGTTTGGCTATTGAGAGCCGAAGTTGTGACACAAAACAACCACTGCGGATGTTATCAAGTAGCACTGGCTGCCAGACACTTCCTCTGGAACAGTCGGCGCTCTCCGCAGTTGCCCGTCCTACAGGCCAAGTTCGTTCCACCAAACAAACTTCTAGTACTTCTGAACCTGGAAGGAGGACATTGGTTACCTCTATTAGCGAAGCTGACACTATTGGTACCTTGTTCCGGGTCGAAGTGAAAATCGCCAATCACCCGGTGACGGCGCTTATCGACAGTGGCGCATCGGGCGATTTCATTGCGGAAGATGTGGTCAAGTTGTTGGACCGCAAGTTGGAGAAGGTGGAATCCCCCACCGAAGTCTCACTAGCGGATGGAACAAAAGTGGAGGTTAAGCATCAAGTCCGAACAGTAGTGCGGATTGGCCCCACAACGTCCACCACAACTTTGTACGTGTTACCGAAGACAAGTCATTCAATCATCTTGGGGAAACCATGGCTAGCAAGAGTCAACCCACAGATAGATTGGAGGGAACACGAAATGCACATCTCTAGGCGGAACCAACCAGATGCTCTTGTAAAGGGTATCCCGCCAGGAGTGGTGCCGACTATATCTGAGGAGAAACCGTTAAAAGGAGAGTTCATGACCGCTAAAGCAGCAGCTAAAGCGCTCAGACAAAGGAGAAAGCGTTCGTGTCTTGTTCTCGTGAGACAAGCGCGAAGGAATCCGACAGAAACAGATGGGAAGAGGAAGTTGGAGTTACTGTTAATACATCCTACAACGGGCAAAGTATCAGCATTTCCAGAGGCCGACAAACCTTTGGAGGAACCAACCGAACTACCGAAGGAAGTGGATCCACGGTTTGGGGACGCTCTCAAGAAGATACCTGAGAAGGTTATCAGAGACGCGTTTAAGAGGAATGCTGACATGTTTCCGGCAGATTTACCTGGAATAGCGCCTTTGCGGCCCAAATACGATATGAGGATCGATTTGGAACCAGGGACAAAGCCTGCTTGGCGGCCGTTGTACAAGTACAGTCCCGCAGAGTTGGACGAGATGAAGACCCAAATCGATTTCCTACTCGAGAAGGGGTTTATCCGGCCATCGCATTCCCCATACGGAGCACCGATATTGTTCGTGCCCAAGAAGGAGGGAACAATGCGAATGTGCATTGATTACCGCGTTTTGAACCGCCACACGGTCAAAACCAGGTATCCTCTGCCGCGGACTGAGGAATTGTTCGACCGACTTGGGGGAAGTCGTTACTTCACCAAGATCGACTTGCGAACAGGATATTGGCAGCAGCGTCTAGACCCGGCGGACGTGCACAAGAGCGCGTTCAGAAGCAGATACGGCCACTATGAGTTTTTAGTGGTACCGTTCGGGCTAACGGGAGCCCCAGGATACTTCATGTCGATGCTCAACGACATCTTGCGGGAGCACCTGGACGACTTCGTCGTTGTTTTCCTCGATGACATCTTGGTATTTTCGCGGACAGCTAAAGACCATGCCCGTCATGTGGAGGCGGTTCTGGCGAAACTTCGGGAGCAGGACGACAAACGCCTGGGGTGGGATCCCGCAAGACAGATGAAGACTTAAGCGGACAGGCCACTAGACCTGACCGCCCGGGGAAAGGCCAATTGGGGGACTGGGCATCGGACCAGTCGGAGGTAGCTTTTGATGAGCCCCCATTGAAATTTTGGGATCCGTCAGCTGAAGAAGTGGAAGCACTTGCTCGACGTGCCCCGGAGTCCAACACGGACGACAAAATTAGTAGGCTGGACGACAAAGTTAGTCGGACACAGGCCGACAAAGTTGATCCGTTGAGGGAGGAGTCTGGCGATAGGGGAAACAAGACTCAACCGCCACTAGAGCTTTCCGCTCTGATTGACGCGCGCACCGGTCCCACTGATGACCTCATTGATGCTATAAGAAACGCACAGAGGTTGGATCCATTGGTGGCGGACATTGTATTGCGGTTAGAAGCGCGAGAAGCGGAAGCGGAAGCTATGTACGTGATGGAGGAAGACGGTTTACTCAAGAGACGGCTATCGGATGAAGAGGAGCTACGCTTGGTGGTACCGCGGGGGAACATCCGCAACAAAATACTGCGGCTCTGTAATGATAGCCCTGCGAGCGGCCACAAGGGCCAAGAAAGAACAAGAGAATTAGTGGGAAGATACTTCTACTGGAAATTCTGGAAGAAGGAGGTCAACCACTACGTCCGCACGTGTCCCACTTGTCAACGAACTAAGGTGGAGTCACGACGGCCGGCTGGTTTGTTAACACCATTGCCAGTGCCAGGGCGGAAGTGGGAATCCATCGCGACTGATTTGGTGGTTGCCTTACCTCAAACAGAGCGGGGATTCGATGCCATTGCGGTATTCCTTGACCGCCTAACCAAAATGATTCATCTTGTTCCCACTACCACACGTGTTACCGCTGAAGGATACGCGCGACTGTTCTTTGAGGGCGTTTGGAAGTACCACGGACTTCCACGTTCCATAATCAGTGATCGCGATGTAAGGTTCACGAGTGAGTTTTGGCGAGCACTCTGGGCGATGCTGGGCGGAGAGCTCCGCATGTCGACCGCCTTTCACCCGCAAACAGATGGAATTACGGAGCGGGATATCCGAACTGTACAAGAAACGCTGAGGGCGTACGTTTCTGAGAGACAAAACGACTGGGATCTTCGGTTGGCGCAAGTGGAGTATGTCTATAATAATGGCGTTCACTCTGCTACCCGCTATACACCATTTTATCTCAACTATGGGATACATCCGGAGCATCCCGCTGCACTTGTGTCTGGCGCACTACAGGCGCGAGCGGAAGGGGTAAGACAGTTCACCCAGCGGATTCAAAGAGACTTAAGAACCGCACAAAACTATCTGGGGGCAGCAAGAGTAAGAATGAAGCGATTGGCGGACCAGAGCCGACGCGATCAAAACTTTGCTGTGGGAGAACGTGTCCTACTGCGGACGAAGAACATTGAGCTGATGCACAGCGGGCCAAGCAAGAAACTACAGGCACGCTATGTAGGTCCGTTCCGCATCCTGGCGAAAGTCGGGGATGTTGCATATCGTCTTGAACTTCCTCGAGGGTGGCGAATCCACAACGTCTTCCACGTATCATTACTGCGTGAGTTCCATTCCACTCAGCAGTATGGCCGCCGTGAATTGGAAGCTCCACCGGCGGATTTGGTGGAAGGAGAAGAAGAATATGAAGTAGAGCGAGTTGTGGACCACCGGGAAAGGAGAAGGGGTCGGCGAACGATCCTGGAGTACTTGGTTAAGTGGCGAGGATATGGCATGGAGGAGGCACTGTGGTTACCGGACGATGAACTGCAGAACGCACCACTTGCTGTAGCTGAATACCGCGCTGCCGCACGCTTGGGGTAGATGTTGGGGAGGACATCTATCGTCGTCGAGAACAAGTGGCGGACAGTGGGCGAGGGGAGCTTAAACCAGTTCTGAAATAAGTGGAACTCAACGAGGAGCCGACAAACTCTCAGCATATCCGCTGATTTCAGTTGGCCGGTGGCAGCACCGCCACTGGGGCTGGTATGGGACAGTTTTGGTGGACGTTTACCTAGCGCTAAAGGGAAGGACTGAGCAGACACCGGTTATCCCGCTAGCGTGAACAGCCGACTGTGGGGACTGCTGCAGAGGAGTTTGGAGGTACTGGATCAGAAACACCACCGTCGATATGGCGGACTGTTGGAGCGCGCAAGGAGCTAGAGTATGCTGTGGACGCAGTGGTAGCCGCGCAAGACCGTCAGAGACAGTGATGGGTGTTCGGGGTCGTTGAGTGGAACTGGGGTGGGTTTTCTGGGGGAATCAAAAGGTTGGGGGATTTTAGTTTGATTACAGTTTTATGATTTGGAAATGATTGAATTGATTCTTGAATTTATTTGACCATTCCAAGCAGACAATCTTCTTATTTAGAGTCGGGACGATTTACTAGATAAGAGGCGGCGTTTGTAGCGCAGGTGTGGTACAGACAGCTGCATGTCTGACTTGGTAGTACGGGATAGTACAGGGGTCACCTCAGAGTACGATTGTACTACAGAGGTTACAAGGAGGGCTCTGTGCTAGGTTCGAACGTTCTTTATTCTGTAAGTAGTTTTTCCCTTCAAGTGTGTTCGTGTGTGTCTATCGCCCCACCCTCAGTTCGTTACACAGCTCATAACCCACGGAGCTGTAACATGTAGATTCGCCCACTTTGAAATCAAACATCCTTGGAACCGAAAATTCCCTTTCAGTAGTGGGCTGAAACTCATGGTGATAGTGAAGCTTGTGGGTGACGCAATAGTGGTCGGCTGTGTTGATTGGATTCGTGATAACTTGCTGGCTAACGCAAGTATACTTGTGGGGTTTGTTGATTTAGACAACTCTCTAGCTAGCGCGGTTGTGAACGCTACTAGAGCACTTGGGTTGGGAAGTGATTGCGTCAGGCAAACACTTAACACACACACACACAAACACACACACAAGCGGGAACACACCAATCCCACGAATCCCGAGTTCTTACAAAATAAAGTGAACGTCAAAACAACGAGTGGGCCTCTTAAGTACCCCTAAGTGTAGTACGCTGACGCATGCCCCAAACTCTGGGTCTAATCTGTCTTCCTCGTGAACCCACATGCGTCAGCCACCCTCGGCTCTATCCCAAACTACCTCGTATAGCGCTAAAAGACTAACATACGCCCCCCCCGCAAAAAGTGGGCGCCCACGCACACCAAAACACAAAGAAAACAAAAACACAAAAACACAAACACAAAACTCACCCACTCCCATACCCACACCCAACTGTCTTGGACCTGTCTCTTGCTCTGACGTCTCTGACAGCTGCTGCACGCACACACTTGGTCGACGATAACTCCTTTTCCCTCCTCCTTAACGCTGTTCCGGCGCTTGCGCTTGCTGATTAGCACGCTGCTCCTGCGCATGCGCTTGCTGCACTGCACGATACCGGACACAGGGATCAAATGCGGCAGCCACCCTCTTGGACTTTAGGAATGGCAGATCCCTTGTGATGCCGGACACCTTGAGCTGCCGCTTCACACACATGTTGCAGTGTGGCAACTTCTCGTGCTCAGCCGGGAACGGAGGGATTTCTTCGAACGTCGAGCGTGTCAGCTTCAACATATGGGCAGGTAGAGAGAATGGGGAGACGGTGGCGATGGACTTGTTGTCCACTTCCGCGACTTTTTGGACCGCCGTGACGATGCGCCCCAGCATCGAGTATGCCAACCAGTGAGCATCACACACGAGGTGATACCCACAAGGAAGGACGGAATACTTCTTCTGCGTCAGCCGCTGAGCACTTGCCTGCATTGGGCTTCTCCCGCACCAAATGCACATGGGCAACTCGTGAAAGTGCCGGTTGCCGCGGTAATTTTGCAAGGCTCGGTCCCTGGGGTTAGTATATTGGACCTTCGGCCATTTCTCTGACGCAGTGATGGGGTTGCAAGCCTCCTCGATATCCTCCCGTGACAGGTTCACTTCGCTGGGTGCAGCATCCACTTTGTCCTGAGCAGCCGCCCTTAGTCTCCTGAGCTTAACCTTTTCTCGGAAAGCCCGAAGTGCTGCTTCTGTTGGAGCTAACTCCAACGGTGGATGGACCGCACGCTGAACCTCTGTCACCTGGCTTGGCCCTTCATCATTCCTTATTTCCCCGTCCTCCAGTTCAGAACTAGGACCTTCGAGCCTAGGAGGTGGACTGCCGAAGTCAATTTCTTCGTGAAAATCCAAGTCCAAAAGCTCCTCCTCTCTCATGTCGAATAAGTCCTCCCCCGGTGCTATTGCGGTAGCCTCATCTCCGGGAGTCTGAACTGTTGGCGCTGGTTGTGAGGGTGCTGGAGTCTTTAATGCGGCAGCCTTTAACTTGAGTAACAAGTTGGCTCTTGCTGCATCTCCAGGCATACGATCCCTCGGTGGCTCACCACCTTCATCGTCACCGTCCTCTCGCCTTCTCTTTCCGTGTGGATCTTCATCCCTACACGGCGAGCTTGGGCGTTTGTTTTTCCCTTTCCCCTTGCCCTTGCTTGAGCCTCCCGCATCATCGTCCTTGGACGGTTCCAGATCAAGTGTTGCGTTTGACAACAGAACTTGGACTTGGCGATCCAGTTCTTCGCGTACCCGTGGTGCTGGTACCGGCGGGTTCAAACGCAGCATCTTGTCCGTTGTTTCGCTCTGCACTTGAAGTTTTTCAGAGCCGTCTCTGAGGGACTCTCCCAGCAAATCGATCTGCAGCTCTTGTTCTGCCAATTCCTTCTTAAGGTTGTTGGCTGCTGCACTCCACGCGGTTGCTACAGCTCGCTGCAGCGTTTCCTCTACCGCGGTAAATCGATCCACCATTCCCCCGAGAGCTTGTTTACGGAGGTCATTCTCACGATGGTTAGCCATCATGTGAGATTGGAACCTTTGCTTTTTCAGCTTCATGGCTTCCAATTTTTCTTCCAAGACCTTGGTCTTGTCCTCCGCTTCTTTCTTTTCCGCCTCCGCCTTATCCTTGGCTTTCTCCGCTGCCTCCTTCGCAGCCTCAGCTGCTTTCGTCCGGTCACTCAACTCTGAGAGCTGCCGGGTTAAGGCCTCATTGTTCTGCAGCACTTCCTCTGCGGTCGACGTAAAGTGCTGCAGCTCCTCTTCTTTTTGAGCTACCTCCGCTTCCAACCTCGCAATAATTGCGGCGGGTGTATCGGCAGCCATTATGTTTGTCGGAAAGAAAGATATAAACAACGGTTTGTGCGTCTTTAGACTCTTTTTCACTCAGGAGCTCGCTCCGTTTACACAAACACTAGGGCAAAATGGTTCAAGGGCTGCGCTTATAAGGCTGGGTGACTCGTACACTTTCCTCGTTGAGTTATTGGGGTGAGACACCAACGTTTTGCTCGGTTGGAGTCTCGTCAAGACCACCTCAACACGTCACTTGATAGGGGTTTTCTCGGAACAACCACACTATCTCGAATGTGACATCGTTTGCCCGGTTTCTAAAGTACTACTGAAGCTACACTTACTGCGCCAGCCAAATAACTTAGGCACCTAACGCATTAAAGTTAAAGAGTTGGTTTGGAAGTCGACAGAGTTTTTCTAAGGTATCCTTTTTCGCGCCCCCTTGCTATAAGGAGTTCCACCTTAGCCATCAAACACTCTGTTTCCCTATTCTCTTCCTTTCTGCAACTCTTTTCTTTCTTTCTCTTTAAATGCGCGAAGTATATCTGGTGCGTTAACCAGATGAGCTTCAGGTTCCCAAGTAGCGTCAAGTAGATCGTATCCTTTCCACAGCACTAGGTATTCACGATTGCGTTTACCTCTAGCCCTTAGGATATTTTCGACCTCATACTCTACTTCGCTACCAATCAACTCTCCTTCTGGAGGTTGTATCTGCCTGCTGTTATCACTCGAGGCGTGATAACGCTTGAACTTAGAAACATGAAACACTGGGTGAATGAGCCATGTTTCCGGAAGTTGAACTCTGTAAGCCACCTTTGATATTTTCTCCACAATTTCAAAGGGACCCACAAATCGACGGCGCAGTTTGGGACTCACTTTGTTCAAAGCAGCCAACGGAATAAAACGGCTTTTTATCAGGACTTTATCCCCTTTCTCAAAAGCAATATCTTTCCTCTTCTTGTTTGCACTCACACACATTCTGTGTTGTGCTCTAGAGTAATATGCTTTTGCGGTATCTAAGTCCTGTGCCATCCGTGCTACCATAGTCTTAACTGCTTCCACTTGAAATTGCGTTGCCGTCCCACCAATGTTTGGTGTTTCTGGATGGTACCCATACATCAAGTATGCAGGTGCGAACCCTGTACTCGCATTCACTGCATTGTTTGCTGCAAACTCTGCTGTAGGTAAATACTCAACCCACTTATGGGGATACCTCTCAGCATATGGCCTTAGAAAATTTTCCAGAGTACGTATGGTAACCTCACTCTGCCCATCCGTCTGAGGGTGGTAAGCTGTACTCATACGAATCTCTGTACCCAGAGCTTTAAAAAGCGTCTGCCAGAACTTGCTGGTAAAGCGAGGGTCTCTATCAGACACAATCACTTTAGGTAGGCCATGGTTGCGGTAAACATGTTCGATAAAAAGTTGGGCGTATCCTGCAGCGGTAATCTCTTTAGTACATGGGGCGAAATGCACAAACTTGGTAAGTCTATCGACAAAGACAGCTACAGCACTAAACCCATTGGATGCTGGTAGATCTGTCACCAAGTCAGTGGTAATCTGCTCCCACTTCCGCTCAGGTATTGGCAGGGGTTGAAGTAAGCCCATAGGCTTCTGTGTGTCAGCCTTTATTTGTTGGCACACAGGGCATTCGCGCACAAATGCCTTCAACTCATTCATCCACCCCTTCCACCAATATCGCCGCGCTAGGATTTCTCCTGTTCGCGCTGGTCCTGTATGGCCTGCTGAAGGTGTCTCATGGCACTCCTTCATAATCTTATTGCGCTGGCCTTTAGGAACCACCACTTTCTCGACTAATCCTCTCTTTGGGACCGTCCAGAGTATTCCCTCTCTGAGGAAATATCCCTCAACTTCCTCGCCACTCTCAAGCTTCCGCAATATCTTCACCAAGGAGTTATCAGCTTGGAGGGCTTGTTTCCACTCGTCTTGGCTTGCTTGATGCACTTGCCAAGTGGAAATGTTCATCGCAGTTTCCACGGGCTTAGGAACACTGCGGGAGAGAGCATCTGCTAACACATTAGCCTTGCCTTTGATATAGGAGATCTTGGGGTTGATCGAAGTCAGGTACCCCGCCTCAAGCCATCTTGCTTGGGTTCTAGAAAGGTTCCTCTGCGACAGAATATGCGTCAGAGGTTGGTGGTCAGTGAACACTGTTACTCCACCCGCACAACCTTCTAGATAATGTCTCCACTGCACCATCGCATAACATATTGCACACAACTCTTTGTCGTATGGTGCATAGTTAAGCTCGGCAGGCTTGAATCTACGTGAGAGGTAAGCTATTGGCTGTAGCCCCTCTCCGTGATCCTGTGTTAACACGGCACCGATGGCCTCATTCGACGCATCAGTGATCACAGTGTAAGGCAGTGACGCATCTGGAAAAATAAGGACGGGAGCTTGACTTAGACGCTTTTTCAATTCATTGAATGCGCCACGCTCAACCTGTCCCCATCTCCAGGGATGGTCTTTTTTCACTAAGTCATGGAGTGGTCCAGCAACATGTGCAAACTGGGGAATGAATTTCCTGTAGTATGAAACCATTCCAAGGAAACTACGTACATCGCTAACACTCTGTAGTTCCTTCCACTCCTTCACTGCCTTCACTTTTTGTTCCTGTGGTTCTAACCCACTTCCGCTAATGCGGTAGCCAAGATAGTCTACTGTTGCGACAGCCAGCTCACTTTTACTTGCCTTAGCAAAAAGCTGATATTCTGCTAGTCGCGACAGGACTTTCTCTAAGTGTTCGGCATGCTGTTCCATGTTTTCAGAGAAGATGAGTATGTCATCGATAAAGACAACAACAAAATCATCTAAAAACTCTGCGAGTAGGTCTTGCACTAGAGTTTGGAATTGCGCTGGGCAATTGGTTAGCCCAAAAGGCGCTACCAAAAACTCAAAGTGACCGTATCTCGTGCGGAACGCTGTTTTATCTGTATCAGATGGCCTTACTGGAAATTGCCAATAGCCTGATCGCAGATCTAACTTCGAGAACACTTTGGCTTTGAACACTCTATCCATCAATTCTTCTGGCAGGGGTAAAGGATATCGGTTTTTCACCGTCACCTTATTGATCCACCTGTAATCCACACACATCCTTAAGCCTCCATCCTTTTTCGGTACAAATAGGATTGGCGCGCCCCAAGGGGACTCGGATGGTTTGATTTTCTTCTGTTCCAGAAGGTAGTCCACTTGTGCTTTCACTTCATCCAGCTCTGCTGGTGAAAGCTTGTATATTGGACGATGGATAGGTGTTGGATCCTCCAGGTCTATCTTAAACTCATGACCTTTTCTCTTCGGAGGGATCCCTGGGGGTAAATCACGAGGGAACACACCACGGTGTGTTTCTACCACCTTTTTAATTTCGGCAGGGGTGTCTGAACGAATAAGTTTGCCAATCTCATCCTCAGTGTTGAATGGCTGTGTTCGCTCTATTGCGTCAGGCAATTCATGTTGGCCTAAAGCTTTCTCTTCAGACTCTTGCACTACAACCATGAATGCTGTCTCTGTTTTGAGATGACGCATCATTCTCTTAGCTGAACACTCAGTCACTGGCACTTCTTGCAGTATCGACTGTACTTTTCGTTCAGGTTCAATACTCTCTTGGGTTGGATGTCGCAACGGGAGATGAAACACTTGGCTGTTTTTGCAAACTGAAATCTCATTTTGCTGAAAGTCTATGCGGGGGTTTTCTTTCTGCAACCAAGGCATGCCCAATATTAGGTCATAACCAAGGTCTGGGAACAGATCCGCTTTCATTTTGCACTTCAGCCCTCCTATCTTTACTCGGAGGTTGTTACAGCTGCCAGCCAGTTCTTTAATATCTCCGTTTGCCAACATTGCTCTCTTGGAGCTTGGTGTAATCGACAACCCGAGATCACGCGCTACCTTATCATTGATATAGTTTGCGGTACTTCCACAATCAATGAATGCATAAAGGTCCGTGGTCTTGATCCGTGCTTTTACTTCGTACCCTCTCACAGGCACTTCTTGAATTTTTAACAGAGGGCATGTGTCACCCTTGGTTGACGAAGTTGATCGAACTTCTGACACATTAACTCGCTCTGTGGTAGACCGCTGGGTTGTTTCTGACCCACTATCGTCTACGTCTGCAGGCAGGGACTCCTGTAGACTACTCTGCGACTCCAATGAGCCCACAGATTCACTAACAGAGGGAAGAGATGCAGATGACGCATGAGGCGCGTCCATCTCATCCGGTGTGCTTTCCTTCTGTTCATTTTTCCAATCGCAGTTGTCATGTGCCGATTGGGTAGATGTGGAGAGTGTCTCTGTTCTCTCTTCACGCGGTGTACTAGTCCGCTCCTCAGGTTTTCCGCTGTGAGTACTTTTAACCTTTTTCGAGGCACCTACTTTTGATCTATGCTTCCTACGCCGCCTACGAACTCTGTTTCGCTTACGACGTTTGCGTCGGCCAGGCTCAGACGAAGCAGTTTCCTGCCTGGCGGTCAGTTTAACATTTTTTTTACATCGGGGAGGTTTTTCACCTCCTCCAATCTAGGACATTGCCTCACAGGATGACCCTTCTTTCCACAAAGATAACAATTATATCCCCCTCCCCCCTGGGGGTTCTGTCTTCCCTGATTGGCTTGTCCTCTTCCACGGTTACCACCACCGCGTCCACGTCCACCACCACCACGTCCTCCTCCTCGTCCTTGTTGCTGTTGCTGCTGCTGTTGCACTCCTGCGGCAGCTTGTGGTGGTGCTTGGGCTGGTGGTGTAGGGTTCTGCTGCTGCTGACCCTGATTCTGGCCTTTCTTCTTTCTTCCACCACGCCAGACTCCTTTCTTTTTCTGATTGGTTTGCCCTCCTTGGCCTTGTGTTCCAACTCCAAGGGCTTCCAACCGTTCGGCGGATATGATGGCGGCCTCGACATCTCGAGGTACCGTTGCTGCGACTAACTTCTGAACTTCACTTTTAAGTCCATCCACGAAGAGCAAATACTGGTGATCCTCTTCGAGGTCTGGAATCCTCAAGACTAACCGCTGAAACTCTTTGACGAACTGTTTCACGGTTCCAGTCTGCTTGAGTTTGTGGAGGTCACGCCACGCTTCATCTCGATCACTAGAGAATTCGAAAGCTGTAGCTAAGCCATCCATGAAGTCCATCCAGTCACGGAAGGGTGGTCTTTCACCTCGGTGAATTTTCAACTCTTGCATCGTTAACCAATCCGAGGCAGCCCCATAAAGGTTAGTGGCCATAATCGATTGCCACTGTGCTTCATGCACTCCGCAGGTTCTCAAGTACCGCGTCATGAGCACTTGCCATTTACGGGCTTTTGGTTCTCCACTTCCGTTAAATGCGCGAGGCATTTGCAACTTGACAGTGCTAGGCAACCACTGTCCTTGCCTAGGAGGTCCTGGGCCTGCCGGTCCAGCGCCACCTCCACCTCCACCTCCATCAGGAGGTCCACCGGGAGGTCCACCGCCTCCACCATCTCCACCGCCGCCACCACCTCCTCCGCCATCAGGCGCACCTGGAATGCGGGAAGGTGGGCGGTTTCGTCTGTCGCGGTAATCATCACCGCCATCATCATCTGGGTCGTCATCACCAGGGTCTCCAAAGTTACCTCGCATGCGAGGAACTCGACTGGGTCCACCAGTAGACTCATATGAACCAAGTGCAGCAAAGGGATTATTTTCTACCCTTGCTCCCAAAGCACTTAACCCAAGTCCCAATCTTCCAGTACGTGTGGGGATCTGCATGGGTTCTTTTCCTTTCTCTTCTCTGACCTGTGCCTTAGCACGCTCAAGGTCAATTTGATATAACACTTCTGCTGAGGAGAGAACTCTTGGGTTAGTTCGTGTGGGTCTACGTGATCCATCGGCAGAGTCGGGTTCTGAGATGCGTACTCCAGGCTGAGCTCTTGTACTTGGAGGTATCAACTGAGGGAATGTGAAATCAGCGTCCGGTGCGCTGTCCACTGCAGTGCATGGTGGTGCTTCTGCAGCAACAATTTCACCCTCCTCGACCTGTACTGCTGGAGGAGCCGGTATTGTTGAGGTTCCTGCCCCAACCATTCCTACCGCGAAGCTCTGGTCCAGTGGCGGCCATGATGCAGCCAACTGCTTTACTGATTTCTTCGGCAGCGGCATCCCAAAGGCTGAGTCCTCAGGCTCAGGAGAAGTTGATTCTTCTTGCTCTGGTGATACTGCACGAGCATCACTTCCACTTTGGGCACTCTGACTTCCGCCACTCACATCCTCCATGCTTCGTTCCAGGCCAGATAATCTTAAGGCAACCACATCAGCTGCATCTTGCTGCTGATCCCAGGTCTTGGATGCCTTTTTCTCCAAGGCAATCAAATCTTTTTGAATTGCTACTCTGGAGCTCTGCAAACGCTTCACCTCAGCACCTTGCTTATGCAAGGACTCCCGAAACAATTCTAGAGTCCGTTCGACTTTTTCGTTGGAATCCGCAACAGTTCCTAATAAGCCTTCAATTCTCCGCCCTTGAACAAGGGATAACTCGGAGAGTTGTTTTAACTGAAGTGCTGATGCTTCAGTTGCTTCTTTTAGGTCAGCAAAACGAGAGTCCGCTAGAATGTCTGCGGCATCCATTCTCCTCGTTATTGCGTCCACAGAAGCTTTGATCTCGGCTCTTTCTTTCCTATGGTCGATATCTTGGCGTAATAGCCTCTGCTCGTATCGACTATGTTGAGCCGCTACTGAATCCAGCTTCTGCTGTTGCGACACCACCGCATGCTGTGTGGCCTCAACCTGTTGCGCATGCTGGTGCTGTGTTTCCAGCGCCTGCCCGATCACCTCTGATGCGCCAGCCAGTTGGTTCGACACAGAGGCCTCAGCATGGGCTAGGCTCTGCCCCAGTGTCTGGTCAACTTGCTGCAGGTGACCCCTTAGCCCGTGGGCTAAATCGTCCACACGGTCATGGACCGCATCCACATCCTCTCTTAAGGCTTCCGCATCAGCTCCCATGTCTATGTCGACAGCTGCTTGCTGGACATTGTGGATGTTCTGGACGTTTATTTGTTGATACACAACATTGGGTGCGTCAGGCAATTCCTCATCGAACTCAGGTTCAATCCCTGGCTCTTCAACTTGAGGCTCGCGCACTGCCAATGCGTGTTCACGGTCAGCCATGGTCTCTCAGCCACTATTTGGGAGTACTCAACAACCACGGTTGGAGTTTCTCTCTACCAAACAAACAAACAAAAACGTTTGTTGCGTCACGTTCACAAGTTTCGATCTCAAGAACTTAAAGTTCTTGCCCAGCTCCGAAACCAATTGATAGTGAAGCTTGTGGGTGACGCAATAGTGGTCGGCTGTGTTGATTGGATTCGTGATAACTTGCTGGCTAACGCAAGTATACTTGTGGGGTTTGTTGGTTTAGACAACTCTCTAGCTAGCGCGGTTGTGAACGCTACTAGAGCACTTGGGTTGGGAAGTGATTGCGTCAGGCAAACACTTAACACACACACACACACAAACACACACACAAGCGGGAACACACCAATCCCACGAATCCCGAGTTCTTACAAAATAAAGTGAACGTCAAAACAACGAGTGGGCCTCTTAAGTACCCCTAAGTGTAGTACGCTGACGCATGCCCCAAACTCTGGGTCTAATCTGTCTTACTCGCGAACCCGCATGCGTCAGCCACCCTCGGCTCTATCCCAAACTACCTCGTATAGCGCTAAAAGACTAACAGCGATTGTGCTACGCTTTCCCGTGACATTGTTAGTCCGCCAAAACTTCGCAGGGATGTTTACAGGCCGAACCTTTCTCACACCAGAAGTTGGCGACTAGCAATTTCCTACACAGTGTTGAAGTCCGTTCTTCCCACACTTGTGTCGACCAATCCGCCTTGTCAACGAATAGTTAGTTTTCCGCTATGTGTGGTCACGTGATAGTCCGCCTATTCCCAGTCCGCTGGGCACACTGCTGATTCTTCAGTGTTGCTCCAACACTTTTGTCCGCTACCCAATCCTTTGTCGGCCTTCCCACTACTTTTGTCGGCCTTCCAACTACTTTAGTCGGCCGTCCACCTACTTTAGTCGGCCTTAAGTCCGACTAAACTTTGTAGGCCCTGGAAGTAGTACTTAATCACGCTCTGGACGACTATTTCCACAACAGTCGGCCCCTGGAGTCCGCCTTGGGATAGTAGGACCTCCAAACGTAGTAGCACTTCGTAGTATAGCTTCCAGGCGTGGTAGGTTGTAGTTCTTGGACCGTGTTAGGGTTGGGTGCGCGCGAATTCGCCTCTCAGGTCGACCTTCGCTCTCTATTTCGCCTAGGCTCTTCGCCGGGCTCCGAAACCAATGTTACAGCTCCGTGGGTTATGAGCTGTGTAACGAACTGAGGGTGGGGCGATAGACACACACGAACACACTTGAAGGGAAAAACTACTTACAGAATAAAGAACGTTCGAACCTAGCACAGAGCCCTCCTTGTAACCTCTGTAGTACAATCGTACTCTGAGGTGACCCCTGTACTATCCCGTACTACCAAGTCAGACATGCAGCTGTCTGTACCACACCTGCGCTACACAACTGCTATTTGAGAAATTTTTTCCAGACCCACAGGTGGATCCACACCCTACACATGCAGCTACAAAGCAGTTGGCTGTTGAATGGACAGCTGCGACCACTTCCAGTCCGGAACCAATCTCATTGGCAGAAGTGTGGGATGCCCTTTCTAAGAGCAACCCAAGAGGAGCACCGGGGGATGATCACATTCCGTTTATATTTTGGCTGCGTACCTTTGGTTCTGTCGGGCAGACCATTCTCCACCTTTTCAACAAGTCGATCCAGCTGCAATACGTCCCTCGTCGGTGGAAATGCTCCTGTGTTTGCCCAATCCCCAAGTCTCGGGGATCCAGCTTCGAGATCAGTAACATGCGGCCGATCAGTCTTCTTCCCACTGTGGCTAAATGGTTGGAGCGGATTATGGCATCAAGGATCGCGGAGCATGCAGAAACACATTCTCTGCTACACACAACACAACACGGGTTTCGTTCAGGCAGATCTACGACCACGGCACTTTATACAATCAGCAATTTTCTACAACAAGGACATGCACGCCGTTCGGTGTCAGTGGGGGCCTCTTTGGATCTAAAATCAGCCTTTGACGTGGTTTGGAAAGAAAGGGTCATTCAGCGAATGGTGGAGGATGTGATACGGCACAGCCCGCAAAGGGGGCGGGCCGGTCCACCAACGTCCCGTATCGTGTATCATTTGGTTTCGGAGCCGAACTTGCGATCCGAAGGTCACGAGTTCGAGTCCTAGCGAGGCCATGGAAGTTGAGAGTGAGTTGGCGCCTCTGACCCGAGAGTGGTAGTAACGAGAGGTGAAAGAGCATGAGGATCACTGCGAAGGAGGGGAGGGGGCTGAGATCATCACAGTGATCGCCGCCGCAGAGCAAGGCAAAAGACCATAAGCTCAAGAGACTAGACGGATCAAAGGGATAAGAACAAAGGATCAAAGGATCACAAGAAAGATCCTGGAGAACCCCCGAATAGACCCGCGAGAGAACGGTAACCCGGTAATCGCAGAGAGGGTCAAGGAGAATGGAGTAACGGGCACGAGGAGAAGGTGGTCGAGGGCGACCACTGGCCCGGGGGGGGACGAGATGATACGGCACAGCCCGCAAAGGGGGCGGGCCGGTCCACCAACGTCCCGTATCGTGTATCAGGATGCTTACCAAGATTACATGATTGGCTGGACGCGCTCGTTTCTCTCGGACAGATGTGCTTCCTTGGAAATCCATGGGCGGCTCTATCTCCATTGGCCACACAAAGGAACTCCACAGGGCAGCCCGCTGAGCCCTTTGCTGTTTGCAATTTTTCTGGATGAGCTCCTGAGGTTGCTCCCGGAGGATATTTTGGTGGTTGCCTACGCGGATGATCTCTTCATTGCGTCCAGGGGCCTCTTGGATGTGGCACAGCTGGCTTTACAGGCGGCCTTGGCGGTTTGTTCTAAATGGGCCTGCAGAGTACAAATGACGTTTTCAGTCCCGAAGTGTGGGGTTATTCTGTTTCGCCCGGCTAAAACAAGATTTGATGGGGCTTTTTCATTTTATCTTTCGGGACGGCTGATCCCTGCAGTTGATTCAGTAAAGGTGCTTGGGGTTACGTTTGATGCGCACCTGAGTTTTGAACCACATGTTTCGCTAGTGGTGAACAAGGCTAGAAAAAGACTGAATTTGCTAAGGCGATTTGCCGGGGTACATTGGGGATTTTCTGGGGGGGTTCTTTCTCAACTTTTCCTGATGACAATTGTTCCCTTACTGTTCTATGGCAGTCTCTGTTGGGCACATGTGGTGCACAACTCGCCAGGTGCGCCTCGAAGGATCCTGAAGATGCTGACCTCCATATTTCGGATTGGGGGACAGTGGGTGACGGGCTGCTTCAACTCCACATCAGTGGGAAAGCTGATTCTGCTGGCGGGTTTCCTCCCTCCAATACTGGAGCAAATGAAGTCCATCTTCAATGACACGATGCACCTCTACCGCTCCGGCTTCCTGTCAGGGTACATCATGGATTCAATTGCCACATTCAAAGTTAAAGCTCTCACACAATTTGGGACATTTTTTCGTCAATTTGGTGGGACTTTTTGCTGGGGCAGAAACAGTCACTTGAAAAGATTTTATGTGGCACCTTTTGGGTTTGATCGCACTGCAACAGTGTTTTTACAAATGGGACACAAGTTTATTCAGGGGAATATGGATTCATTTCAAGCCCACGAAACTGAGATTCGTGTCCATTCAAAAACTACTGATTCTGCTGGGGGGTTTACGGTTACCTTAACCCATGAGGAGCTGGGGCACCTGACATGGACACGTGCTGATGTGGGATGGTTTAACTACCTGGATCTGTGCATGGTGGGACTTCTGACTGGCCTGGAGGAATTGGGATTGGACCGCTTGAGAACCTGTGAAGACCTTGGCATCTGGTTACCACATGCAGCCAGAAAACTTCTGATGGTACAGAGGACCAAACTCCCGGATCACACTCGTCGAATTCGATCCATGCTGATGTCGGGTCCTGCAAATGTCACATGCCATTCAACTTCAAAAGGGGGATTTGCAAACAAGGCTGCTGGAGAGGGAGTAACATCTGCGGATACTGATGGGGGGATCACAAGTGATAGTGAAGCTTGTGGGTCCGACGATGTCGGAGTGCTCCTCGGCGCCGTCTTCCACCGTTCCGACCCCGGTCCGGGGCGGGGCCCTCGTGGGGAGGGGCTCCCTAGGTCTGATCGTGTGGTGATGGCTGAGTTGGTCCAAGGCGCTAGATTCAGGTTCTAGTTCGGAGACGAGCGTGGGTTCGAATCCCACTCACCACAACGTACCTTTTCGCAACCTTTCCGAAACCCCCTCCGTTTGCGAACTCAACACTCGCCTCGTTGAGGGCAGGATTCGAACCTGCGCGGGATAAACCCAGTGGATTTCTAGTCCACCTCCTTAACCTGGAATTTTTGTTGATTACAATGCCTTTTTTATATCGGCAAAAATGAATGTCCCAATTAATTGTACAACACAACCGGAGACTGCCTTGCGGCAACTGTCCCAAAAAAAAGAACCCCTTACGTAACCCACAGTCCTCATTCCTCTCTCACACTCTAGCACCTGTCAAATGACAAGATCCCCAAACCTAAACCTTATTTCCGTATAAAAGAACCCCTCACGAAGGCGGCCAGTTTGCACCCCTTGCTGCCGAAACTCGTCCGCATCACTGTTCGTCCGTCGTCGCCACCGCCTTGGAGTCCGTTTCCAGCAGAGCCAACGCATCGTCAAAGGTTTCCGTGGAAAGGTAACCAAGTGTTAGTCTTTTAGCGCTATACGAGGTAGTTTGGGATAGAGCCGAGGGTGGCTGACGCATGTGGGTTCACGAGTAAGACACAGACCCAGAGTTAGACCCAGAGTTTGGGGCATGCGTCAGCGTACTACACTTAGGGGTACTTAAGAGGCCCACTCGTTGTTTTGACGTTCACTTTATTTTGTAAGAACTCGGGATTCGTGGGATTGGTGTGTTCCCGCTTGTGTGTGTGTTTGTGTGTGTGTGTGTTAAGTGTTTGCCTGACGCAATCACTTCCCAACCCAAGTGCTCTAGTAGCGTTCACAACCGCGCTAGCTAGAGAGTTGTCTAAACCAACAAACCCCACAAGTATACTTGCGTTAGCCAGCAAGTTATCACGAATCCAACCAACACAGCCGACCACTATTGCGTCACCCACAAGCTTCACTATCAATTGGTTTCGGAGCTAGGCAAGAACTTTAAGTTCTTGAGATCGAAACTTGTGAACGTGGCGCAACAAACGTTTTTGTTTGTTTGTTTGGTAGAGAGAAACTCCAACCGTGGTTGTTGAGTACTCCCAAATAGTGGCTGAGAGACCATGGCTGACCGTGAACACGCATTGGCAGTGCGCGAGCCTCAAGTCGAAGAGCCAGGGATTGAACCTGAGTTCGATGAGGAATTGCCTGACGCACCCAATGTTGTGTATCAACAAATAAACGTCCAGAACATCCACAATGTCCAGCAAGCAGCTGTCGACATAGACATGGGAGCTGATGCGGAAGCCTTAAGAGAGGATGTGGATGCGGTCCATGACCGTGTGGACGATTTAGCCCACGGGCTAAGGGGTCACCTGCAGCAAGTTGACCAGACACTGGGGCAGAGGCTAGCCCATACTGAGGCCTCTGTGTCGAACCAACTGGCTGGCGCATCAGAGGTGATCGGGCAGGCGCTGGAAACACAGCACCAGCATGCGCAACAGGTTGAGGCCACACAGCATGCGGTGGTGTCGCAACAGCAGAAGCTGGATTCAGTAGCGGCTCAACATAGTCGATACGAGCAGAGGCTATTACGCCAAGATACCGACCATAGGAAAGAAAGAGCCGAGATCAAAGCTTCTGTGGATGCAATAACGAGGAGAATGGATGCCGCAGACATTCTAGCGGACTCTCGTTTTGCTGACCTAAAAGAAGCAACTGAAGCATCAGCACTTCAGTTAAAACAACTCTCCGAGTTATCCCTTGTTCAAGGGCGGAGAATTGAAGGCTTATTAGGAACTGTTGCGGATTCCAACGAAAAAGTCGAACGGACTCTAGAATTGTTTCGGGAGTCCTTGCACAAACAAGGTGCTGAGGTGAAGCGTTTGCAGAGCTCAAGAGTAGCAATTCAAAAAGATTTGATTGCCTTGGAGAAAAAGGCATCCAAGACCTGGGATCAGCAGCAAGATGCAGCTGATGTGGTTGCCTTAAGATTATCTGGCCTGGAACGAAGCATGGAGGATGTGAGTGGCGGAAGTCAGAGTGCCCAAAGTGGAAGTGAAGCTCGTGCAGTATCACCAGAGCGTGAAGAATCAACTTCCCCTGAGCCTGAGGACTCAGCCTTTGGGATGCCGCTGCCGAAGAAATCAGTAAAGCAGTTGGCTGCATCATGGCCGCCACTGGACCAGAGCTTCGCGGTAGGAATGGTTGGGGCAGGAACCTCAACAATACCGGCTCCTCCAGCAGTACAGGTCGAGGAGGGTGAAATTGTTGCTGCAGAAGCACCACCATGCACTGCAGTGGACAGCGCACCAGACGCTGATTTCACATTCCCTCAATTGATACCTCCAAGTACAAGAGCTCAGCCTGGAGTACGCATCTCAGAACCCGACTCTGCCGATGGATCACGTAGACCCACACGAACTAACCCAAGAGTTCTCTCCTCAGCAGAAGTGTTATATCAAATTGACCTTGAGCATGCTAAGGCACAGGTCAGAGAAGAGAAAGGAAAAGAACCCATGCAGATCCCCACACGTACTGGAAGATTGGGACTTGGGTTAAGTGCTTTGGGAGCAAGGGTAGAAAATAATCCCTTTGCTGCACTTGGTTCATATGAGTCTACTGGTGGACCCAGTCGAGTTCCTCGCATGCGAGGTAACTTTGGAGACCCTGGTGATGACGACCCAGATGATGATGGCGGTGATGATTACCGCGACAGACGAAACCGCCCACCTTCCCGCATTCCAGGTGCGCCTGATGGCGGAGGAGGTGGTGGCGGCGGTGGAGATGGTGGAGGCGGTGGACCTCCCGGTGGACCTCCTGGTGGAGGTGGAGGTGGAGGTGGCGCTGGACCAGCAGGGCCAGGACCTCCTAGGCAAGGACAGTGGTTGCCTAGCACCGTCAAGTTGCAAATGCCTCGCGCATTTAACGGAAGTGGAGAACCAAAAGCCCGTAAATGGCAAGTGCTCATGACGCGGTACTTGAGAACCTGCGGAGTGCATGAAGCACAGTGGCAATCGATTATGGCCACTAACCTTTATGGGGCTGCCTCGGATTGGTTAACGATGCAAGAGTTGAAAATTCACCGAGGTGAAAGACCACCCTTCCGTGACTGGATGGACTTCATGGATGGCTTAGCTACAGCTTTCGAATTCTCTAGTGATCGAGATGAAGCGTGGCGTGACCTCCACAAACTCAAGCAGACTGGAACCGTGAAACAGTTCGTTAAAGAGTTTCAGCGGTTAGTCTTGAGGATTCCAGACCTCGAAGAGGATCACCAGTATTTGCTCTTCGTGGATGGACTTAAAAGTGAAGTTCAGAAGTTAGTCGCAGCAACGGTACCTCGAGATGTCGAGGCTGCCATCATATCCGCCGAACGATTGGAAGCCCTTGGAGTTGGAACACAAGGCCAAGGAGGGCAAACCAATCAGAAAAAGAAAGGAGTCTGGCGTGGTGGAAGAAAGAAGAAAGGCCAGAATCAGGGTCAGCAGCAGCAGAACCCTACACCACCAGCCCAAGCACCACCACAAGCTGCCGCAGGAGTGCAACAGCAGCAGCAACAGCAACAAGGACGAGGAGGAGGACGTGGTGGTGGTGGACGTGGACGCGGTGGTGGTAACCGTGGAAGAGGACAAGCCAATCAGGGAAGACAGAACCCCCAGGGGGGAGGGGGATATCATTGTTATCTTTGTGGAAAGAAGGGTCATCCTGTGAGGCAATGTCCTAGATTGGAGGAGGTGAAAAACCTCCCCGATGTAAAAAAAATGTTAAACTGACCGCCAGGCAGGAAACTGCTTCGTCTGAGCCTGGCCGACGCAAACGTCGTAAGCGAAACAGAGTTCGTAGGCGGCGTAGGAAGCATAGATCAAAAGTAGGTGCCTCGAAAAAGGTTAAAAGTACTCACAGCGGAAAACCTGGGGCGCGGACTAGTACACCGCGTGAAGAGAGAACAGAGACACTCTCCACATCTACCCAATCGGCACATGACAACTGCGATTGGAAAAATGAACAGAAGGAAAGCACACCGGATGAGATGGACGCGCCTCATGCGTCATCTGCATCTCTTCCCTCTGTTAGTGAATCTGTGGGCTCATTGGAGTCGCAGAGTAGTCTACAGGAGTCCCTGCCTGCAGACGTAGACGATAGTGGGTCAGAAACAACCCAGCGGTCTACCACAGAGCGAGTTAATGTGTCAGAAGTTCGATCAACTTCGTCAACCAAGGATGACACATGCCCTCTGTTAAAAATTCAAGAAGTGCCTGTGAGAGGGTACGAAGTAAAAGCACGGATCAAGACCACGGACCTTTATGCATTCATTGATTGTGGAAGTACCGCAAACTATATCAATGATAAGGTAGCGCGTGATCTCGGGTTGTCGATTACACCAAGCTCAAAGAGAGCAATGTTGGCAAACGGAGATATTAAAGAACTGGCTGGCAGCTGTAACAACCTCCGAGTAAAGATAGGAGGGCTGAAGTGCAACATGAAAGCGGATCTGTTCCCAGACCTTGGTTATGACCTAATATTGGGCATGCCTTGGTTGCAGAAAGAAAACCCCCGCATAGACTTTCAGCAAAATGAGATTTCAGTTTGCAAAAACAGCCAAGTGTTTCATCTCCCGTTGCGTCATCCAACCCAAGAGAGTATTGAACCTGAACGAAAAGTACAGTCGATACTGCAAGAAGTGCCAGTGACTGAGTGTTCAGCTAAACGAATGATGCGTCATCTCAAAACAGAGACAGCATTCATGGTTGTAGTGCAAGAATCTGAAGAGAAAGCTTTAGGCCAACATGAATTGCCTGACGCAATAGAGCGAACACAGCCATTCAACACTGAGGATGAGATTGGTAAACTTATTCGTTCAGACACCCCTGCCGAAATTAAAAAGGTGGTAGAAACACACCGTGGTGTGTTCCCTCGTGATTTACCCCCAGGGATCCCTCCGAAGAGAAAAGGTCATGAGTTTAAGATAGACCTGGAGGATCCAACACCTATCCATCGTCCAATATACAAGCTTTCACCAGCAGAGCTGGATGAAGTGAAAGCACAAGTGGACTACCTTCTGGAACAGAAGAAAATCAAACCATCCGAGTCCCCTTGGGGCGCGCCAATCCTGTTTGTACCGAAAAAGGATGGAGGCTTAAGGATGTGTGTGGATTATAGGTGGATCAATAAGGTGACGGTGAAAAACCGGTATCCTTTACCCCTGCCAGAAGAATTGATGGATAGAGTGTTCAAAGCCAAAGTGTTCTCAAAGTTAGATCTGCGATCAGGCTATTGGCAATTTCCAGTAAGGCCATCTGATACAGATAAAACAGCGTTCCGCACGAGATACGGTCACTTTGAGTTTTTGGTAGCGCCTTTTGGGCTAACCAATTGCCCAGCGCAATTCCAAACTCTAGTGCAAGACCTACTCACAGAGTTTTTAGATGATTTTGTTGTTGTCTTTATCGATGACATACTCATCTTCTCTGAAAACATGGAACAGCATGCCGAACACTTAGAGAAAGTTCTGTCGCGACTAGCAGAATATCAGCTTTTTGCTAAGGCAAGTAAAAGTGAGCTGGCTGTCGCAACAGTAGACTATCTTGGCTACCGCATTAGCGGAAGTGGGTTAAAACCACAGGAACAAAAAGTGAAGGCAGTGAAGGAGTGGAAGGAACTACAGAGTGTTAGTGATGTACGTAGTTTCCTTGGAATGGTTTCATACTACAGGAAATTCATTCCCCAGTTTGCACATGTTGCTGGACCACTCCATGACTTAGTGAAAAAAGACCATCCCTGGAGATGGGGACAGGTTGAGCGTGGCGCATTCAATGAACTGAAAAAGCGTCTAAGTCAAGCTCCCGTCCTTATTTTTCCAGATGCGTCACTGCCTTACACTGTGATCACTGATGCGTCGAATGAGGCCATCGGTGCCGTGTTAACACAGGATCACGGAGAGGGGCTACAGCCAATAGCTTACCTCTCACGTAGATTCAAGCCTGCCGAGCTTAACTATGCACCATACGACAAAGAGTTGTGTGCAATATGTTATGCGATGGTGCAGTGGAGACATTATCTAGAAGGTTGTGCGGGTGGAGTAACAGTGTTCACTGACCACCAACCTCTGACGCATATTCTGTCGCAGAGGAACCTTTCTAGAACCCAAGCAAGATGGCTTGAGGCGGGGTACCTGACTTCGATCAACCCCAAGATCTCCTATATCAAAGGCAAGGCTAATGTGTTAGCAGATGCTCTCTCCCGCAGTGTTCCTAAGCCCGTGGAAACTGCGATGAACATTTCCACTTGGCACGTGCATCAAGCAAGCCAAGACGAGTGGAAACAAGCCCTCCAAGCTGATAACTCCTTGGTGAAGATATTGCGGAAGCTTGAGAGTGGCGAGGAAGTTGAGGGATATTTCCTCAGAGAGGGAATACTCTGGACGGTCCCAAAGAGAGGATTAGTCGAGAAAGTGGTGGTTCCTAAAGGCCAGCGCAATAAGATTATGAAGGAGTGCCATGAGACACCTTCAGCAGGCCATACAGGACCAGCGCGAACAGGAGAAATCCTAGCGCGGCGATATTGGTGGAAGGGGTGGATGAATGAGTTGAAGGCATTTGTGCGCGAATGCCCTGTGTGCCAACAAATAAAGGCTGACACACAGAAGCCTATGGGCTTACTTCAACCCCTGCCAATACCTGAGCGGAAGTGGGAGCAGATTACCACTGACTTGGTGACAGATCTACCAGCATCCAATGGGTTTAGTGCTGTAGCTGTCTTTGTCGATAGACTTACCAAGTTTGTGCATTTCGCCCCATGTACTAAAGAGATTACCGCTGCAGGATACGCCCAACTTTTTATCGAACATGTTTACCGCAACCATGGCCTACCTAAAGTGATTGTGTCTGATAGAGACCCTCGCTTTACCAGCAAGTTCTGGCAGACGCTTTTTAAAGCTCTGGGTACAGAGATTCGTATGAGTACAGCTTACCACCCTCAAACGGATGGGCAGAGTGAGGTTACCATACGTACTCTGGAAAATTTCCTGAGGCCATATGCTGAGAGGTATCCCCATAAGTGGGTTGAGTATTTACCTACAGCAGAGTTTGCAGCAAACAATGCAGTGAATGCGAGTACAGGGTTCGCACCTGCATACTTGATGTATGGGTACCATCCAGAAACACCAAACATTGGTGGGACGGCAACGCAATTTCAAGTGGAAGCAGTTAAGACTATGGTAGCACGGATGGCACAGGACTTAGATACCGCAAAAGCATATTACTCTCGAGCACAACACAGAATGTGTGTGAGTGCAAACAAAAAGAGGAAAGATATTGCTTTTGAGAAAGGGGATAAAGTCCTGATAAAAAGCCGTTTTATTCCGTTGGCTGCTTTGAACAAAGTGAGTCCCAAACTGCGCCGTCGATTTGTGGGTCCCTTTGAAATTGTGGAGAAAATATCAAAGGTGGCTTACAGAGTTCAACTTCCGGAAACATGGCTCATTCACCCAGTGTTTCATGTTTCTAAGTTCAAGCGTTATCACGCCTCGAGTGATAACAGCAGGCAGATACAACCTCCAGAAGGAGAGTTGATTGGTAGCGAAGTAGAGTATGAGGTCGAAAATATCCTAAGGGCTAGAGGTAAACGCAATCGTGAATACCTAGTGCTGTGGAAAGGATACGATCTACTTGACGCTACTTGGGAACCTGAAGCTAATTTGGTTAACGCACCAGATATACTTCGCGCATTTAAAGAGAAAGAAAGAAAAGAGTTGCAGAAAGGAAGAGAATAGGGAAGCAGAGTGTTTGATGGCTAAGGTGGAACTCCTTATAGCAAGGGGGCGCGAAAAAGGATACCTTAGAAAAACTCTGTCGACTTCCAAACCAACTCTTTATCTTTAATGCGTTAGGTGCCTAAGTTATTTGGCTGGCGCAGTAAGTGTAGCTTCAGTAGTACTTTAAGAACCGGGCAAACGATGTCACATTCGAGATAGTGTGGTTGTTCCGAGAAAACCCCTATCAAGTGACGTGTTGAGGTGGTCTTGACGAGACTCCAACCGAGCGAAACGTTGGTGTCTCACCCCAATAACCCAACGAGGAAAGTGTACGAGTCACCCAGCCTTATAAGCGCAGCCCTCGAACCATTTTGCCCTAGTGTTTGTGTAAACGGAGCGAGCTCCTGAGTGAAAAAAAGTCTAAAGACGCACAAACCGTTGTTATTTCTTTCTTTCCGACGAACATAATGGCTGCCGATACACCCGCCGCAATTATTGCGAGGTTGGAAGCGGAGGTAGCTCAAAAAGAAGAGGAGCTGCAGCACTTTGTTACGACCGCAGAGGAGGTGCTGCAGAACAATGAGGCCTTAACCCGGCAGCTCGCAGAGTTGAGTGACCGGACGAAAGCAGCTGAGGCTGCGAAGGAGGCAGCGGAGAAAGCCAAGGATAAGGCGGAGGCGGAAAAGAAAGAAGCGGAGGACAAGACCAAGGTCTTGGAAGAAAAATTGGAAGCCATGAAGCAGAAAAAGCAAAGGTTCCAATCTCACATGATGGCTAACCATCGTGAGAATGACCTCCGTAAACAAGCTCTCGGGGGAATGGTGGATCGATTTACCGCGGTAGAGGAAACGCTGCAGCGAGCTGTAGCAACCGCGTGGAGTGCAGCAGCCAACAACCTTAAGAAGGAATTGGCAGAACAAGAGCTGCAGATCGATTTGCTGGGAGAGTCCCTCAGAGACGGCTCTGAAAAACTTCAAGTGCAGAGCGAAACAACGGACAAGATGCTGCGTTTGAACCCGCCGGTACCAGCACCACGGGTACGCGAAGAACTGGATCGCCAAGTCCAAGTTCTGTTGTCAAACGCAACACTTGATCTGGAACCGTCCAAGGACGATGATGCGGGAGGCTCAAGCAAGGGCAAGGGGAAAGGGAAAAACAAACGCCCAAGCTCGCCGTGTAGGGATGAAGATCCACACGGAAAGAGAAGGCGAGAGGACGGTGACGATGAAGGTGGTGAGCCACCGAGGGATCGTATGCCTGGAGATGCAGCAAGAGCCAACTTGTTACTCAAGTTAAAGGCTGCCGCATTAAAGACTCCAGCACCCTCACAACCAGCGCCAACAGTTCAGACTCCCGGAGATGAGGCTACCGCAATAGCACCGGGGGAGGACTTATTCGACATGAGAGAGGAGGAGCTTTTGGACTTGGATTTTAACGAAGAAATTGACTTCGGCAGTCCACCTCCTAGGCTCGAAGGTCCTAGTTCTGAACTGGAGGACGGGGAAATAAGGAATGATGAAGGGCCAAGCCAGGTGACAGAGGTTCAGCGTGCGGTTCATCCACCGTTGGAGTTAGCTCCAACAGAAGCAGCACTTCGGGCTTTCCGAGAAAAGGTTAAGCTCAGAAGACTAAGGGCGGCTGCTCAGGACAAAGTGGATGCTGCACCCAGCGAAGTGAACCTGTCACGGGAGGATATCGCGGAGGCTTGCAACCCCATCACTGCGTCAGAGAAATGGCCGAAGGTCCAATATACTAACCCCAGGGACCGAGCCTTGCAAAATTACCGCGGCAACCGGCACTTTCACGAGTTGCCCATGTGCATTTGGTGCGGGAGAAGCCCAATGCAAGCAAGTGCTCAGCGGCTGACGCAGAAGAAGTATTCCGTCCTTCCTTGTGGGTATCACCTCGTGTGTGATGCTCATTGGTTGGCATACTCGATGCTGGGGCGCATCGTCACGGCGGTCCAAAAAGTCGCGGAAGTGGACAACAAGTCCATCGCCACCGTCTCCCCATTCTCTCTACCTGCCCATATGTTGAAGCTGACACGCTCGACGTTCGAAGAAATCCCTCCGTTCCCGGCTGAGCACGAGAAGTTGCCACACTGCAACATGTGTGTGAAGCGGCAGCTCAAGGTGTCCGGCATCACAAGGGATCTGCCATTCCTAAAGTCCAAGAGGGTGGCTGCCGCATTTGATCCCTGTGTCCGGTATCGTGCAGTGCAGCAAGCGCATGCGCAGGAGCAGCGTGCTATCCAGCAAGCACAAGCGCAGGAACAGCGTTAAGGAGGAGGGAAAAGGAGTTATCGTCGACCAAGTGTGTGCGTGCAGCAGCTGTCAGAGACGTCAGAGCAAGAGACAGGTCCAAGACAGTTGGGTGTGGGTATGGGAGTGGGTGAGTTTTGTGTTTGTGTTTTTGTGTTTTTGTTTTTTTTTCTTTGTGTTTTGGTGTGCGTGGGCGCCCACTTTTTGCGGGGGGGGCGTATGTTAGTCTTTTAGCGCTATACGAGGTAGTTTGGGATAGAGCCGAGGGTGGCTGACGCATGTGGGTTCACGAGTAAGACACAGACCCAGAGTTAGACCCAGAGTTTGGGGCATGCGTCAGCGTACTACACTTAGGGGTACTTAAGAGGCCCACTCGTTGTTTTGACGTTCACTTTATTTTGTAAGAACTCGGGATTCGTGGGATTGGTGTGTTCCCGCTTGTGTGTGTGTTTGTGTGTGTGTGTGTTAAGTGTTTGCCTGACGCAATCACTTCCCAACCCAAGTGCTCTAGTAGCGTTCACAACCGCGCTAGCTAGAGAGTTGTCTAAACCAACAAACCCCACAAGTATACTTGCGTTAGCCAGCAAGTTATCACGAATCCAACCAACACAGCCGACCACTATTGCGTCACCCACAAGCTTCACTATCACCAAGCCAGTCGCCTGCCTGTGAATTAATGAAGCGGCGCACCTCCAGCACCTTAGGTCACCACAGTTGCACTTTGCTGATGGTGAAGATTTGATTGTCCACAGGAAAGCATTGCACGGGAAGTGCTCGGAGACAAACTGGAAGAGAAGGGACGACAGGCATCTCGGCACCTGAGGCCATGCAATCCACCCCCGGCGATGATTCAACTGCCAACCCATGGAAGCCTCAGGGTAATCCACTGTGAAGTGTGTGTCAGCTTGCTTGTTGAGGAAGCCTTGAAAATGTGTTCCTGTCTTGTGTTGGTCCCAGGGCGAGATAATGGAACCAGGGGTGGGTGTATGGAGAGCCAGCTCCAGTCCAGCAGCATCCTCATTCATGGTACGCTCAACAGCAGTTAAACTTGTTGTTAGTCTTTTAGCGCTATACGAGGTAGTTTGGGATAGAGCCGAGGGTGGCTGACGCATGTGGGTTCGCGAGTAAGACAGATTAGACCCAGAGTTTGGGGCATGCGTCAGCGTACTACACTTAGGGGTACTTAAGAGGCCCACTCGTTGTTTTGACATTCCATTCTAGTTGTAAGAACTCGGGATTCGTGGGATTGGTGTGTTCCCGCTTGTGTGTGTGTTTGTGTGTGTGTGTGTCTAAGTGTTTGCCTGACGCAATCACTTATCCAACCAAGTGCTCTAGTAGCGTTGCTAGAGAGTTGTCTAAAGCAACAAACCCCACAAGTATACTTGCGTTAGCCAGCAAGTTATCACGAATCCAACCAACACAGCCGACCACTATTGCGTCCACGAAAATGTTTTCCGTGGCCTCGGTGGCGCAGTTGGTTAGCGCGTCGGTCTCATAACCTCGTGAGCCATCCGGAGGTCACCAGTTCGATCCTGGTCCGGGGCACTCCTCTTCTTTTCGGTCGAAGGAGAGCATCGCGCACACGAAAAAATGGAACGATCGGGGCACGCTCACACTCGGCGGGACTCGAACCCGCAACCCCCAGATTAGAAGTCTGGTGCGCTATCCATTGCGCCACGGGTGCTCACGAGGGATGGTTCCCCGCGAGGCCGCAACGAGCGGCGAAAAGAAGGACAAGAGGGGGGAAAACGGGTGCCCTTTTGACGGGCCGTGGCGTTTCCACGTCGACCCCCACGAGGAACGACTCATGATGACTCATTCTGAATGAGCCCGCTTAGCTCAGATGGCTAGAGCGCGCCCTTCGTAAGGGCGAGGCCGAGAGTTCGACTCTCTCAGTGGGCAACCCTCCTTTTCCTCGCGGGGCAAATTCCGCCACGAACGAGGGGCCCCGAGGTCGGAACGCGACAAAGGCATCGCGTCGGGATGTTGGTCTAGTGGTATGATTCTCGCTTCGGGTGCGAGAGGTCCCGAGTTCAATTCCCGGTTCCCTGAACGGGGGCTGTTGACTTGTCAGTTGGTGGTGAGCGAGTTGCAGGCTTATCTACACCCTTGTCTAGACCCTTTTCCAGACTCTTTTCGGGTTTTTTTCCTTTAGGAATTCGTTTCGTTTCGTTTCCGGACATCCCCCAGCCACCATCGTCTTTATCTCGGATCTCCGAGATCTTTTTGTCGGATCCCGCATATTTTTTTCGGATCTCGGATATTTTTTTTTCTCGGATCCCACGGATCTTTTCTTCGGATCTCAGAGATCTTTTTCTCGGATCCCACGGATCTTTTTGTGGGATCCCGCAGATCTTGTCCCCAATAGCGTGGCCCAAAGCCGGTGCCACCTGTGAGAGTCGAACTCACGCCGTGAGTCTCACGGCCTTTCGCTTACAAAGCGAATGCTCTAGCTATCTGAGCTAAGGTGGCTTCGGGGTGTCGCTACTCCCGCACGTGGGCAAATGACGAGGACAGTCGCTCTCGACTCCGTTTCGGGCCCGATCGCTCCCCTCCCGTCGCATGCTTCGCGTGGCGTCGGACCTGTAGCTCAGTCGGTTAGAGCGCTAGTCTTATGAGCCGGAAGTCGCGGGTTCAATCCCCGCCAGGTCTACGGTGCGCAAGAATGCGTCGACATCACGTCCGTCCGAGGAAGACATTCCCGTCTTTCACAACGACAAAGAAACGTGGGGGGGTTGTGGCGAGTGGGATTTGAACCCACGCCCTTTCGGACTGGAACCTTACTCCAGCGCCTTGGACCAACTCGGCCATCGCCACGTTTGAAGGAGGGACGGAAGGGATCCGTGGGACGGCAACCCCCCCATCGGGGTCGACGGATGCATGGGAGACGCTCGCCGCACGCTGGACGAGCCGAGATGTCCGAGGGGTCAAGGAGGTGGACTCGAAATCCATTGGTGCTCTCAGCGTGCGTGGTCGAGCGCAGCGCTCCGTCACAGTGTTGATGGGGCGCGCAACAACAACGCGGGAGGCGTTTTGGCCGTGCAAGGTTCCGTCGGCGGGACTCGAACCCAAGTCTTGTGGGTGAAAGCCACATGTCCTGACCACCTAGACTACGACGGAAGACCCACGAGACATGTCCCGTACGTCCCGTATGAGTTACGGAGCGTTGAGGGTTTTTGGAAGCTGGCGGGAAGCTGGCGGGAAGCTGGCGGGAAGCTGGCGGGAACAAGTGCCCTCACGCACGGGCACGGGGTTGCGCCAAAACTTCGGGAGGGTGTTCGTTCGTGGTCAGGACTCGTTTCGAGTTTTTTCATCGTTGCGATTTTCGGATGCCCGGATTCGGATGCACGAGAGATATCAGTAATGGCCGATTTTGTTGGCTCGGATTGTCGCGTAAAAGGAGTCGTTCGTTTTCCATGGGTTTTCGTGTCTCTTCGGATTTTGGTGTTTTTCTTTTCTGCTTTTTTCTTTCCCTCTTGAAGACCGATTCGTTTCTTTCTATTTTCTTCGTTCTTTTCTTATTTCTGTGCCGTTCTTTCCCTCCTTTTCTTCCAATAATCTTTCTATTCATTGTTTCCCTTTTCCGTGCTTTTTTTTGTTCTTTCTTTTTCGATTCTTCCTCTTTCGTTCCTTTCGAAAAGATTCCATTTCCATTGCTTTCTGTTTCGCCGTTTCGAAAGATTTTTTTCTTCCCCTTCAAAATCGAACCGGTTTGTATCTGTCGTTTTTTCTCTCCAAGTCTATTTTCCTTTTTCCCCTCCCCCTTTTCTTTTCCTTTCTCGCTTTCTCGCTTTTTTCTTCGACCGATTTTCTCCCGAGAGAGATCCCGCGGACAATCCCGGATTACCCGATCGGATGATCCAGCAAGGGCGCGCTTGAACCCAGGAACGCCACCAACACGCCACCACCTGTGCGTTCCGTCGCCACACACGTCACAAAAGAAACGAACCTCCTCCCAAGTCTTTTCGCTTTACCATTGACGCGCGCGCTCACTCACTCGCGACACCCACACCGACACACACACTCACTCGTGCACGCGCACACTCACCCCCTGGTGCTCACCCACGAGCGGACCCACACACACTCAACCAGCCCCACTTTCATCACAGTTCCGTCTCCGTCACGTCAAGGTTCGACGCCGAATTCCCGTACGTGAAACAGTACCACTGGTGAAAGACGCACTGGAACTTTTGTTCGCTTGAAAAATGAACTACAATAGTGGGCGTGACGGCCCCTCAAGTACTCCCCTGATACAACCTATCAACACCTGTCAACACCTTTCAAGGTCCCTTCAGTCGTATCAGTACGGGACAGTACATGACAATACGGGACTCCCTCAAAGGCGGGTGCAGCCAACGGAACGTCATGTTACGGTGTCCACAAGCGCTACACGTCAAGAGTTCCCTCAAAGTGGCGCCCACACCGTGCGTCTGACCGCGCAAACAAGCGCCGGGGCTCGCAGACGCACACTCACCCACCCACTCACGAAAAATCGTACCACACCAACGAACGTGACCCGAGCAAGGGCACACCTGAAAACGCTCCCACCGGGTCGTTTTCGATTGGATGAAGCCAAAAATACCATTTCACCGCTCGTCAACCTCATCTCGAAAGAACGAGCAAAAAGACAATCGATGCACCGAATCATCGGAGGGATACGTCGCTCATGCACCTGAGGAACGGATACTTCATCTCTCGGCTTTGCTTCAAAACGTGTTGCCATCATACCACCGTGAATACATGCGATCCCTTCCGAACTCGCCTTCACTCCTAAACTCAAACAGAGATTCAAGCCCCCAGCACCCTTCCTATACTCTTCGCACTTCCTGCATGTTCACCTGCCGCGGGTGCACGTTTATGCGCGCCAAGTCGTCCCCTATGTCCGACTGCATTAACCCAACATTCACCCGAAGTTTGTAAGGCCTGGGCCACATCCAAGAAATCAATCGAGTTTCCACAAAAATCAAAACCAACAACATTAAGTAAATGTTATATAAACACCAAGCCTTGTAATTTCTGTTTTTGAAGTTGGGGCCACATTCTATTTTTTCGGATAAATTGGGGCCACAAAAGGGCCACAACCGGATGAAACGGCCAAATTCAGGCCACTTTGGGGCCTGTGGACACCTTCTCAAATGGCTCAATCGCCGTGAATAAATTTTATCGTAATCCTCCCGCCACACCAGTCCGACATGACGCTTTCTTGCCCTTGTACAAATCGCCGTCACACCCCCACCTGATTCTGGCAAGGTGGGGAGGTGGGAACATAACCAAAAAAAAATGAACTACAAGTTCTCGAATTTATTAGGGGCGCCATATCGCGGCGGGACTATATTGTTGAACGGTCATGAGCTTCTTTCGCCGGTCGGAAACCGGGCGCAAGTCGTCGACCTGGCTCAGTCCACGACGTCGGCGTTGCCGTTCGATTGTCCCGTGCAGATTCGCGTTCTGTGCGTGAGTCCGTGTGGAAGATTGCTGCTTGTGTTCGACGAGGCCGGAGGATGCGTTGTGGCGAACAAGAATCGACGCACGGTTTTGCACAGGTTCAGATTCGGCGGCAAAGTTGGGGCGGCGAAGTTCAGTCCTGATGGGAAGTACATAGCGATAGGAAAAGGGAAGATTTTGGAGGTAAGAGAAAGGCTGAGTCGAACAAGCAGGATCAAAATGTGCAAGTATGTTACATCCCCAAAATATTTTCTGCAGCAAATTAAAACAAAGATAAAAAAAAGCTATTAATTATTAAAAAGGCTTTTAATTTTCTGATGTTGTGTTTTAAAAAAAACGATGGTTTATCTTCAGGCCCAGAAGTCCTCATTTTATGCAGTGCATATGTGTGTATATTTTTAATTGTTTTTTTCGAATATAATTAAATAATAAATAATAAGAGGGGCATTTTGCCCTCGGCCCAAACACTCCTCTTTTTTTTCTGTTTGCTCAGCATTTTTTTTTTTTTTCGTTGCAAATGATGAAAATGAAAAACCAGAAGAAAACCATAAGCAAGCTGATGATTGTGGTTTCCTGTTTATTCAAAAAAAAAACTCTTCTTCATTTGTTTATTGTCCTTCCTCCACCTTAGATATGGAAACGACCCGGGCTGGAAAAACACGCGTCCCCAATGGAAATCTACCGGTCCAATCTCCGATGCCAATCTGACATCACTTCCATCGACTGGTCCGAAGACTCTTTCGGAATTGCAGTGGGCTCCAAAGACCAAGCTTGCAGAGTTTTCACTTTAGACCCCGTCGAAAATTACAAATCCCCCATGTTGGCCCATCGGCGGCCGATCGTTGGTGTGTTTTTTACCTCCGAAGCCATCCAGAAAAAATCGGCCGAGTCTGGGATGGAGAGCCCCGTAATGCTGCTGAGTTGTGCGAAAGATGGGCTGGTGTATGAGTGGGGGTTTGAACCGGAGACTGAGCAGGGGGGCGGGGATGAGATGGGGTCTGATAAGGAGGAGGGTAATGAGAAGTCGAGCAGGAAGCGGAAAGCTGATGACAGCTTGTCAGAGGTGTCCAGTAGCGAGGAGGAAGAGAGCTCTTCAGATTCCGAGGGTGGATCAATGGATAATGAGAATGGTCCAGGGGAAGATGCACCCCAGTATGTGGGAGCGTCCGTCGCAGGGGTTTCGGACAAGAAGAAATATGGAGGCATGCAGAGAAAAAGATGGAAATTCTTCCCGGGGCAATGGAAGTTCCTAGCGAAGCACCACTTCAACAAGGATTTCCGACAAAAGCTGACGGCGGTCGATCTGCACAAAGACTCGGGGCTGCTGGTGGGGGCGTTCTCCAACGGGGTGTTCGAACTGGTCCAGATGCCAGGTTTCGAGAGGTTGCAGACCTTGAGCGTTTGCCAGCAGCGGCTCAGCTCCATCAGCTTCAGCCCCAAAGGAGACTGGATAGCGGTGGGGAGCGCCAGACTCGGTCAGCTCTTGGTGTGGGAATGGCGCTCCGAAAGCTACGTCCTCAAACAACAGGGCCATCAATTCGACGTGAACTCGACGGCTTTCTCCCCGGATGGAGCCTACATTGCCACTGGGGCAGACGATTCGAAAGTCAAGATTTACAGCATGTCCACCGGGTTTTGCTTTGCAACATTCACGGAGCACACGATGCCTGTGACTGTGGTTCAGTTCATGCCAAGCGGGCATGCGCTGTGCAGTGCCAGTAAGGATGGGACAGTGAGGGCTTTCGATTTGGTTCGTTACAGAAACTTCAGGACTTTCACCACCCCAGAGCCGGTCCAATTCATTTCCCTTGCCGTGGACCCCAAGGGCGAGGTGGTGGTGGCAGGCTCTCTGGACACTTATCAAGTGAGTAAGAACTCGAGGGTCAATCGGCAGGGAAAACCAGGGAGGTCCAAAGCTGACCATTTGGTCCAATTTGAAATGTTGTGAGTGATCTTCAATGTGGCCTGGCTTGAGCAAGTGTAAACTGCTCTATTGACCTATGTATTGCATTTCTTTCCTAGATTTTTGTGTGGTCGATGAAAACGGGTCGATTGCTGGACATGCTGGCCGCCCACCAAGGCCCCGTGGTTTCGCTTGCCTTCAGTCCGACTGTACCTGTGCTGGCGTCGGCCTCTTGGGACAAGGTTTTGAAACTGTGGGACGTCTTCTCTGGAAACAAATCCAGCGTGGAGTCCTTCGACCACAGTCACGAGGTGTTGGCCGTCGCTTATCGACCCGACAGCAAGCAAATCGCCTGCTCGACGCTCGAGGGGAACATCAATTTCTGGGATCCCAAAGAAGGCGAGAACCAAGGGGCCATCGAGGGTCGGAGGGACATCTATCGAGGTCGATTTCAGACGGACCGGCGGAAGGCCGACATCCACTCGGTGGAGGCCCATTTCACCACGCTGGTGTACAGCGCCGACGGTTCGCACATCTTGGGGGGAGGCAAGAGCAAGTACGTTTGCATCTACGACGTCGAGGAAAGGGTGCTCTTGAGAAGGATCCAAACGACGTACAACCGGGGGTTCGATGGGGTGTTGGATCGGCTGCACTCCGGTTTGATGACGGATTCCGGTCCTCTGTCGCTGATCGACGATGAGGACAGCGACAGAGAGGATTGGGATCTGCTTCCTCCATCGGCGGGGGTGGATGGAACGCTTGGCTTGCCAGGGACGTCGCAAAGGGGTCGTCGACCGGTGGCGCAGAGTCGATGCATCGCCTTGTCCCCCACCGGACGCAGTTTCGCCGTCGCTGCCACGGAGGGCCTGCTGGTGTTCTCTCTGGACGACAGAATGATTTTCGACCCCACTGACCTGGCTGAAGACATCACCCCAGCCGCCGTCGACAAAGCCTTGGGAAGCAACTCCTTGCTGAAAGCCCTTCTGATAGCGTTGCGATTGAAGGACCAGGACCTGATCCAGAAATGCGTGCTGGCCACCCCCGTGAGCGCCGTTCCGCTGGTGGCGAAAGGGTTGCCGGATGCGTGCGTGGGAGCGGTGTTGACGATTCTAGCGGAGACTTTGCGATCGTCCCCTCACTTGGAGTTTCTATTGACGTGGGCGAAATCACTCTGCGGCTCCCACGGGAGCAGTTTGACCAACCCCCCCTCGTCGACGGTGGCGGCCTTGAAATCCATGCAACGCGCGCTGACTCAACTGCAGGCGGATATGGCGGGCATGTGCGAGTCCAACCTGTACACGCTGGAGTATTTAGCGATGGCTGGAAAGCGGGTCCAAATGGATCGACTGGCAGCGAACGAGAGCGGTGGGGAAGAAACGGACATCGAAATCAAGTGACGGAGAGGGAAATGGTTTTGGCTTTGTTTTTTTTTCAGGGAGAGGGGTGGTGTTTTAGTGTTGCTAGTGGAGGTGGTATGTAAACTGTTGCATGTTTCAAGAAAAGGAACAAGCAACCCATAACAGAGATTTTGATCCCAGTTGAGGATTGGGTTTTTCCCAATCAAATTGAAAGAGAAAGCCAACAGAATGTGGAATTTGCCCTTGCAAGGAAGATCAGTATGCCCTTGACTTGGAGGGACATAATCCTAGAAGTCGAAATAGGGGTCTGCAACAGGAAAAACACTTCGAGCTGGTCCGAAAAAAGCACACCTGCAGGTCGATCAATCAATCAACGTAAGCATTGTATCCGCATTTGTGCTCCCTCGAATGGCGTCGGGGGAAAAATTGCGATTTCGTTTGGATTACGGTGGGTGAGTCAGTCCGAGCAGGCTTGCTGAGTTTTCATCTTTCTGGACAAGGATCTATATTGCCCAAAAAAACACACCCCACCCCCACCCCCACCCCCGCCCATCAACCCTTTTTCTCCGAAGGAATATATCGTGAGCGATGTCGAGCGTTTTGGCCGCTGGGTGCTCCGCGCCCGTTGTCGCGAAGTTTTCCGCTTCCACGAGGTTCGCGCACGTTTGGGAAAAACCAAGAACGGAAAGATTCTCTTTTTGAAACTTGTTCGACGAACTTATATGCAAAAAATAGTCGCTTTTGTCTTTGATTTCGAAGCCTGTTCAATGGAAATAACTCTCGTCGCGGCGTGTTGTTTTTCGAAGGCGCAGGTTTAATAAGAAAACGCTTTAATCAACCCTTTGGGCTCGGTTTGTTTCATTTTTCACTTGCAGGCGGGCTGTTTCGCGGAAGTCTGTGGTCGTGAGAGCACAGAAGGTGCGCTCTTTAATAGATAAAACGAAAACGACGTTTTCTGCGTATGTTTTCTTCACTCGTCGTCAGAATTTAAAACAACGCTCGTTTCGCCCACAAGGAAGCGCCTGGTTTCGCTTCTTCGACCAACAGCGTTCATATTTGATGAACAGCAGGTCGATGTGTCTCGCCGAGAGGCGGCCGCCGGCGTCGCTGCCGTGTCTTCGTTGTTGGTAGCTCAACCTGCGCTGGCCTTCCTGGGCTTCGGTGAAAACAAGGCCGAGATCTACGAGAAAGAAACCGTGAGTGCTAAATATCTTCACAGAATATTTCCATGAGCCTTTCCATCCCCTCTTAAAATAAAACTCAACCAAAAAAGAAAACAACAGAAAAATTAGTTACCAAAAACCAGGGGAAAAGTTTTTTCGTTTTCAGCCTGAATAAAAATGAATAAACCTGCTCAGTTTTCCGAGGGTGCTTTTTTAATTTCGATGTGATCTTTTTATGCAACACTTTATCATATTATATTATATTATTGCCAGAGCTGGGGTTGTGATTTTCTGCAGGCTGATATTTTGAAACAAGTGAATGAGGTGGTCAATCTGGATCGTGATGATCCTAACAAAGAGCAGAGAATTAACGATGTCAGGAAAGCAACCAATCAGTGGGTGGCCAAGTACAGAAGGGATGACACTTTTGCTGGAAGGCCATCTTACAGGTGGGCGACTAATGTATTAGTCATCACCATTTCATAAACAGAAAACATGTTGAATATTTTGCAATTATATGTTCTTTGTTATAATTATTATTGGTTCTTTTCTTTTTTTTTTGGGGGGGGGGGGGGCGGTCCTTGAACAGAAAAAGAAAAGGGAAATGAAAATGGATTGAGGTTCTCCGTGCTTCAAATTCGAAAGTTACAAAAATCCAGAAGACCAAGTTTGGGAAATAAAAAAGAGAAGAACATATGGGAAGATGGGTGGCAAAATATGTGTAGTAGAAGAGTGCCACCCAATTTCTCAACCATGGGTTAATTGATACCTCATCCAATCAAGGGGATTTAGCTTTGCACTATTTCAGAAATCAAAGTACATTTTTCATTGGAAAAATACGTCAAGAAAATGGCCCGTGTATTAGAAATAGCTTTTCATTCTTGAATCGTGTTCATTTTATCATTTAGGTTTTTGTTAAGTAAAAAGACATGTTTGGATAATCCACAATTGAGGTTTTTTGTTAATTCGCTGCAGCAACACTTACTCCGTTTTGAACGCACTGGCGGGGCACTACAACAGTTTCGGCCTTGATGCTCCCTTCCCTAAGAAGAGGTTGAGCAGAATGGAAAAGGTAACAAAAAAAAGCGGAAAAATGAAATATCTATCCACAAAGAAAAGCAAACGAATAAATCGAGGTAGTCAAGAAAAAAAAAATTGATTGCACATCGAAGAAATCATGGTTGCAGTATGTTGACGATGGCGGGAATTTGTGTTTGAAATAGAAAGTAGTTTTTCATCCATATGTGTCCCTTTGGGTGCATTTTTTTTTCCTCTTTCCTGTGGGGATTGCTACATGTAGATATATTTTAGAAAAATTTAATAGAATGGAAAATTTGAAATTTAAGAAAGTGATGTGGCATTTTTTTTTTTACCACAATGGTAATGTGCCAATACGTTTGGAAGTGCACAGACACCCCATTATTTTTATTCTTATTTTCTCATTCATCTTTTTTTTTTCTTTTTTTTTTGGGGGGGGGAGGGGTTGTTTCAGCTGTATGAATGTATTCATAATAGATATATTTATATATTTAAAAGACGATTCTGGCCAAAAGGATTTTTATGGGTTTTAAAGTTCGTGTTTTTTATTTTTAATCTGCAGGAGCTGAGTGATGCCGAGAAATTCTTGTCTCGAGGCCGTTAAAAATACATGATTGATTTTTCTTCCTGTTGTGCGCTGGGTTTTTGGTTCTTTTTCATTTCTTGTTTTCCAGCGTTCTAGAGGGTACCTCAATCATGAGCAAAAGAAAAAGGGGGAAAAAAAAATCTAGAAACTTTTGGTTTTGTCGATTTGATACCTGGTGGGAGATATAAAAAAAACAGAGAGAGAGAAAAAAAGAAAGAACAGGGTTTTTTGGGCAAAAAAAAAAAATACCCTCCAAAAAATCAACAGAATCCCATGCAAAGACAACAAAAATTTGTTGGATTTATCTTGATTGGTGGTTTGATTAACATGAATCGATTTGTTTTTTTTTTTGTTGTTTCGATTGGGGATTTGTTCGAGGGGTGTGGATTCTTCGTGTGTGCGTGCGTGTGTGTGCATTGTTTTGCCAGTATGTCTGAATCTTTTTCAAGGTTTCCATTTTTAACCGTTTTGACGGATCATTTCCTGGTCTCTCTCTTTTTTCTTTTTTTTCTCGTCGTGTGTGTGTGTGTTGGACTGGAGGAGCTGGGTACTTCCCTCTTTGCCTTATTGACAGTGAAGTTGGAAAGTGCCCGATTTGACCTTGTCGAAATATTTTCCATTGAGGAGGGGAAGCGGGTTACTGAGTGCCCTTTATTCTTATCCCTTTTTCCCCTGCCAAAAACCAAAATTTTAAGCTGTTGGATTTCTATAGTGCTGTGTTTTGTGGACCAATTGGATTCGGAAGGATTTGTGGGGTTTGCATTTTGGAGGGGCACTCCTGCAAGAATCAAGAAAAAGAAAAAAAGGAAGAACCAAATCCAACAATATCCCTCAACTCGCCCCCCAAAATAAGAACGGGAAAATCTGGAAGTGGGCTCAGCGACCATGAATAAAATGATTTTTTTTGCCTCAAGGCTCGCAAGGAGAACCAAAAAAACCAAACGAAAGTACAACTCATGGAAATGTTTCAATGGCACTGGGTGTGACGGCGCAGAATCTGAGTTCACACCAACTCAGAGAGGCACCACACTGAGGGTGGCAATATATTTGTCCATGGAAAATTATGAATCAAACAACTAAAACAACTTCCTCTGAGCTTCAGAGTTCTTCGTTGGAAGAGGTTTATTGTATACCTTTGTCCTTCTAAAGGACAGAGGGATTCGCTCGAGCGGTCTCATTTGGCTTTTTTACGGTTTTGTTTAAATTTGCCTCGGCGTGCTCCCACGGAGGTGTTATATGCGGATATGGGGACTTACCCTTTAGAGTTTTTTTTTAGGCGTCTAATTTTTAGATTCTGGAATAAACTTTTTTCTCTTCCTGAGGAACATCCATCTAAGGCTATTTTTAATAGTCTTTTGGATGAACATAGGTGTGGTTCGTCTTGGGTGGTCAGGGTTGAGTCTTTGGTGAAAGAGCACTTAATTTCTTTTTCTGGAAAGAGCATTATTGATATTAGGCTGTGGTCTTCTAATTTTAAGAATCATTTTTCGAGGTTGACTTTTTCGTCGGAGAAGTCCCATGTTCGATATTTTTTTAGTCAAATCAAACGGAATATTCGATTCTTGGATTGCCTTTCTGTCCTTTCGACAAGTTCTCTGCGAAAAATTTATTGTGCCTTTCGGGCGGGGGTTCATGGTCTTCAGGTAGATTCGGGTCGGTTACAACATCCTCTTGTGGTGCGGGAATTACGATTCTGCAGGGTATGTGGTTTTGGGGTAGTGGAGGATGAGTTCCATTTTCTTTATGTGTGTCCGGCATATAATTTTTTGCGTATTCGCTGGTCAGAGTTTTTCCGTTGTCGCAATCTTTTCTTTCTCTTCAATAGGGTTGATCAGATTAAGGTTGCACGTATGTTGAAGGATTTTTTCCTCTTACGGAGGGCTGTCTTGTGTATTCGGGAGAACAATGCTGCGGGTTCTTCTTAAACATGATGCTGCTCGAGTTCCGACTCGGGCTTCCTTGGGTTCGGCGGGCTATGACCTTTACTCGCCCCAGGATTATGTTATTCCAGCTTGGAATAACGGTCTGGTTGATATGGGTGTGGCGGTTGAAATCCCTCAAGGTTATTATGGTCGGTTGGAAATTCGTTCGGGTCTCTGTGCCAGGTTCAAGTTATTTCTGGGTGCTGGGGTTATTGACAGTGACTATAGGGGTTCTTTGATTGCGGTTCTTTTTAACTTCTCCTCTGAAGATTTTTACATTAAAGCGGGTGATAGGGTGGTTCAATTACTTTTGGAAAAAATTGTTACTCCTCAAGTAATTATTGCAGATTCTTTGTCCCTTACGGATCGTGGTTTGGGTAGTTTTGGGTCTACCGGCAGTTAGTGCCTGATGCTCTGTGTTTTTTGTTTTTTTTGTTTTTGTTTGTTTTTTGGTTCCAAACATTCGTCTGTTCACATTGGTGTACATTTTTCCGCAATAGAAGCTGGGTGGCTTCTTCGCGTGTAATTATGTTATGTTATGTATACCTTTTCATACAGGTTGGGATTTCACTTTATGAAGGTTCTTGTGGGTTTAATGGAGCGAGACAAAATGGAAAACCTTGTTCCGCCGAAGTTGCAATCAGTAAGAATGCATGAACAAGAAGTCCATTTGTTGACGAATAATCACCTTCCCACTTGACCCTGAACATGCGGTGTCCAAGAGAACGCAAACAGCGTGCAGAAGAATTGCCCTCTGTGTTGGGAATATCTTAATTGCGGCAAACAATGCACATAGATTGCCTCCTAGAGCTGATGGTGGACGTGGAAAGCACGTGTTTGTTCTGGAGGGACCTTGGTAAGCAGGGGAGGGTGTTAGTCCTGGTTAGTCTCGTTTTTTGGTGATGAGGTTCAGGCTGGTTGAGTGGAAGCGTCTCGTCATTCTGTGGAAAAGGCCAATTCAGTTGGGTAGTTGCTGTGCAGCTACGACTTCGGGTGGTGGTACTTGAAGGGACTTTGGTTGGAATAGGGGTTGTACTTTCTACTGATAAAACGTGAATTTACAAACAATTCTGGATTTTTTTGTTTGCAATATTTTTTTTTTTGGGGGGGGGGCAGCTTCTTTCTGTGAATTGTACTTCCTGCTCTTTTTTTGGAACACTTGTCTATTTTCAACCATCTTCTGCTGCTGTTGGAATATTTTTTTCCACTCTTGGTTGATTGAATCGCTTCCGAAAGAGGTTAGTCATAGGTTTTTTTTTCCTGCTGTTGCTTGGGAGTAACTGCAGACATGTGTAAGCATAAACTTTTCTGTATGTTTTTGCAATGGAAAAAACCTCTACACTCTCTATGGGTTTTGATGAGAAGTACAATTTTTGATCAATCTCCTCCAAAAAAAAAGAAACATCGGCAAGAAAAACAAAAATTCACTCCTCACGCTTGCCACCCAATCCCAAGTCAAATCATCCGCCCATTACTTGACGCTTAACGAAAACTCCAAACAATTCCTGATCTATTTTCTTCAACAAAACTCCGAAAAACTCCTCCCAATATCAAATATGACCCTGAGCATCTCGACATTCTACCAAGGGGGGTGAAAAAAAAAAATACCCTGCACTGTTTCCATGCTTTCTTTTTTGCTGTGGTGTCGAATACAATTAGAAATAGTCTTGGCTAGTTGGAACTTGCTAGATGGAAAAAAAAAACAGAGTGTCAAAATTCCACAAATATCACAAAAGGAAAATATGAAAAAGCGAAAGAAAAAAAAATCACTCCGAGGAAATGCAACTCCTCAATTTCACCATTCACTTTCTCCCCAAACACAAGCCCACCTTAACTTGGCCGATTTTTTTTTTCCCAATTTTTTCCTTTGAATTTTTCTCTGAAAGCAAAGCTCTTGTCGATAATACTAGAAGATTTTCTTTTCTTTTTTGGCTTACTGTTACACCACTCGATTTTTCCACCCAGTTCGAAACAAGAAAAACAAATCACAATAACAAGAAAAAGCACGCGCACACAGATGGTCTCCCCAAACATCCAAGCCAACCCCCCCCAAAAAAACAAAGAAAAAAAAACAAAGAATCAATCAAAAGAAGCGCACCAAAAAAAAAAGACAAAAGATTACAAATACAAAATCCTTCGTTCCTTTCTTTTTCCCTCTCCAAATCCACTCATTCTCTCTTTTTTAAAAAATAAAGAAAAAAACACAAAAAAACAAGCTTCCACGTTTAGATCAAACCACATCTATTGGGGGCAACCAATCAGCCAAAAACAAAAAAAAAGGAGAATTGACATGTATGTACCCATAATTTCACGGTTTACAAAAAAAGAGAAAAAAAATCTTCGTGCTATTTTTTTTTTTTCAGTCTCCAGTTCTTTTTAAATAAACAAAAAATTCTTGGTTTCCCAAATCCTTTGCATCCCTTCCTCTCTCTCTATTTTTTTTTCCTTTTTTTTATCAACCCTTCACCCCCCCCTCCCTCACTTTTTAATTCTCTCTCAATATATTTTCCCCTCGGCTCTTTTTTTTTTTTGTTCATTTTTCTTGCGCCCCCTCCCCCTCCCCCCTCTCCCTCTCTGTTTTAATCAAGAATCGAATTGTTTCAACCTCTTGCTTTTCCATTGCTCCACGCGTGCTCTCAATTCTCTGTTGGGAATAACCATGTCTTTGGAAAGGTCGGCCCGACTGAAAGGATCCGTTTGCTGAGTCAGCAAATGGCGCTCTATCGTGGATCGATCCACGGTGATCTTCGAATCCGGCAGTATCACAGGATCCTGGTCAAAATTTCAAAACAAAAGAAAAAAAACATCATAAAGTTTTTCATATAAAAAATACTTTTATATATAAAAGTAAAAAAAAAAAACTTATTCCTTTTTTTTTCTGGGAAAAAAATGTAAAAACAAGGGCATTACTCATTCAAGCTGAATAAGAAAAGAAAAGGTATCCATTCTTCTAATCCTGAAAACATAAAAACCAGTCCGCCTGGGTTATCACCCCAACCCAGAGTCAGATATCCATATCCATATTCGAGGTTCAGCTTCGATGCAACATTTCCAAAACATGCACAACTTCGAAAACAAACACAGAAAATTGTTGCAAAAACAAAAAAGCCAGCCTACCTCCATCACCGTCATAACAATGGGGTCCAGGAAATCCTCAGGGATGGATTCCGCAGCGTCAAAATCCAACGAAGTCGATCTGCTGCGACGATCCACCTCCACCTTGTAGGCATCCAACACCTCCCTCAGCTCCAGCGACAGACTGGAGGGCGCGCTCTGAGCGCTGCCAGACCCCGACCCTGAACTCCCTGACCCCCCCGAAGAAGGCAGCTTCCACTCCACGTCATTCAGATATGACAGACATTCTGGAGGCGCACTCAAAGACTCCGCCAGAGCCGCCGCGATCGTGTGGGTTCCCTCCGTGCTCTCTGTTGTTTTTCGGATAGGGGTGGAAAGGAAAGCAGACAGCAAAAACACACAATCCGGGTATGAAATATATATACATTAATATAATAATATATATGTATATTTCAACCGACCGACTCCAAATGCCCTCCTCAGGCTTTTCGACAGCTAGTTGAGTGTTCATATGTCCCTTCACACTCATACAAACGCTTCGTACGATCCAATTTCAATTCAACCTCGACTCTATTGCTGAAATTATGAAAATGATGTATGCTGCATGTGTGTGATATTTTCTGGAGCCCCCCCCCCACCCCCTCTTGTTGGTTTTGCCAGAATTTAAATATCGACAAACAGCCCTTTAAATTAAATACAAGGGCACACACAAAAGTCTGATCCCTCTTTGTGATATCCCAGAAAAACCAAATTTTTTTCCCCCAGGATATCGCAAAGAAGCAAGTTTGCCAGGTTGTTGAGCTTGGGTGGTGGTGGTGGATGTTGAGGTGGTGGTGGTGGAGGGGGGCCACCTTACCTCTGGAATCGTTAGCTCTCCTCTCGCTGCCCCCCATGACCAATCGCTGCACACCCACAACAGCGCCAGAAACCGCATTACTAACCAACCCGACAGATCCCCACAGGGCCCCCCCAAACTCCCTACCTCTCCGATCCCCCCCTTGATGCTGCGGCGGCGGCTGTTGCGGCCCCATCTTTTGAGCTTTGTGCAGGCTGGTGAGGATGCCGGCCATGGGGGCCAGGATGGTCGATCGGGAAACCTTGGACTTCCACTCCTGCCAAGACTGAGGGGCATCCAGCACGTTGTTGAAAACTCGAGCGTCGGAGCCGACGGTCACGTGGGAAAGGACGAAACCGATCACTTCCACCACCCGCGTCAAATTCAACTGCTCGGGGAAAAGAAAAGAAAAGAAGTGAAAACAGAGAAGAATTTGGAGTGGATTGACACACATGCACATTCACATGCATGCATGCATGCAACATGCACATACAGCATTCACATGCACATGCAACATGCACAGACACAAACATCAGATCCCCAAAAATCCCCACCTTGGATCCCGAAAGGAAAACGGAAGGCATCTGCCAGGCCACCAATTCCAAAAGCCTCAGCAAATTTATCGACAGATTGAACAGCACCGATGCTTTCCTGTACAGCCGAACGACGTCGGGGTGGTTGTAGTTTCTCCCCATCATGGCCAGTCTTTCCAGATGCTCGCCGACCTCGCCCAGAGTGACCGTCATTTCTGTGACCGTCCAATTCAGAGTGTTGAACAGCCGGTTGAGGAAGCCATCCAAGAGGTGAGGCTTTTCTCGACAAGTTTCGACCAGAAGTTGACGGAACACCGCAGAGCCGCTGTTCAAGGATCCTTGCGACTACGAGGAAAAAAAAATATTGAAACGTAAAAATAAAATGGAGCGAAAAGACGGACGAAAGCGACTGATTCCAGGTTAATCTCCCGCAACTTGCTCGATCGAGAAAAAAAAAATCAACTCAATCTTCATTCGAGGTTTTTTTATTTTTTATTTTTTTTCAAATTCGGGGAGAAACAGAACACAATACCATCATGAGAAAAAAAAACCACATACACTACCAGCAGGTGGGTTTTTTTCCATTGAATATAAAGCAATTTTCTTTCTGCATACCTGGCTGAATCCTGTTCCTTTGGCGATGCTCAGAAAAATGTTGGAGATGGAAAGCCAATATCGAGTGTCAAATGCTTTGAGGAGGTCTGGAACCAGTGTTTTTTGAGCGTGCTCGTTACATTCGCAAGCGAATAAAAAGTGCTGAAGGTGGAGAAAAGAAGCAAAAACCGTCAATACACATGAAGCAGCAAAATGCAAGAAAGTTTCTTTTTTCTTTTGAAGCTTTTCTTGTACCACAAAGTTTAAAAAAAAAATCTCTTTCAGAAAAAAAAATTCAACCAACCTCGCGGGTTCAACAAAGCACCGTGTGATTCACAAAATTTAGACAAAAAAAAGCAAAAAACCACGAGACAAACAGGAAAATTTACCTTGTCAGCGAACAGGGCTGCGAGGCCTTGCAGCAAGGCGTCGCAAATTTGTGGGTTCACCAACATGGGGTGGTTGAAATGCTGAACCAAGAAGCTGATGACTGGCTGCAGCCCCAGCAGCTCCATGTGCTCCAAATCGGCAAACCTGGGTTCCAATTTCACCACCGCTTGGAAGAGATCCAGCATGGCTTCCACATAAGCTTCCGGAACGTATCTGAAAAGGTCGCTGCTGGTTTCCGACAGGAGCGAAAGCATTTTGGCGAGGTAGACCGTCAGCAAAAACATGCCCTCTTGTTTCCAAGGCATGAACAGCACCACCTGGAATAAAAAAATTCAAATAAAAAAAAAAAAAAAAAGTTGGCATTAGAAAAGAATAGAAGAAGGGTCGTCAAGGTGTTTTTGGCTCTTCAGGTTTTTTTTTGGGGGAAAAAGCTCCAACTTTTCCGGCGAATGTTATTGTCATTGTTTTTTTCTTTCTTTTTTTTTTGGGGGGGGGGGGGCGAGATTTTAATGATGTTGAGAAAAAGGGGAAAAAAGACATTGGAAATGCTCACTCTTCTGAATGGAGGTTAGAAATTCGACAGAAGTGACTGTTATTAAACAAGGAAGCAAAATAAAACAGTTTCTTTTACAATTCTGCATCCAAAAAGCAGGCAGTCTTTTGTTCAGAATCTATCTTACTTGATCCTCCCACAAAAAAAAAAAAACAAAAAAAACAGCCAAAGCTGCCATGTAAATGTGCGATCTTTTTTTTTTGTCTGCTACATTTGTTTGCTTTCATCAATTTCAACTTGCATTCCTCCACAAACCTTGTACCAGGTGCAGTGTCTGACAGATTTGACCACTTCCTCCCTTTGCTTTTGAACGTCATCCACCTGTTTCGTCTTAGCAGTCCCGTTCTTCTCCGAATTCGCAAGTTTTTGTTCCAGTTTCAAAAGTTGAGCCCTTTGACCAGCTTCCGCCTGAAATTGATGCAGCGTCTGCGGAAAAGGAACGAAAACGAGGTAGTTGATATTTCAATACAAAATCAAAATTTTTGTTCAAGACCCTTACATACAAGCAAGCAAGTCACCTTTCCCCCCACACACACTATGGTCTGAGGCATGATTTCCCCCCCCTCCCCCCCCCCCCCCCAAAAAAACAAAAAGAAGAAAAGAAAAGAAGAAACAATTACTAATATTATTATCAACCATCTGAGTCAGCCTACAACACATTTCTGTGGACCGGCTCCACTCAGCCTTTTGGCCTCATGTGAAATACTTTCAATTCAATTCATAGTAACCTGCCATATCGATTACAAATGTATATATATATATATACATATGTTTGCGTCTAAATCCTCACCATTTTCAGAGCCGCTTCGATTCCCAGTCTATACAACAATATCAAAATGTGCAGGAGTTTGCCGACCATGTTGTGAGGAACGAGATGGATCTGACTCAGGGGAGGTCCTCCATCAACCACCCCCACGTCTTGTTCCAGATGAACATGTACCGGAATGCTGGCAGCCACCATCAAAGGATGCTCCTTCTGGAGGTAAGAAAGCAAACCTCCCAGCCTCGGCAAATCATGATGCAGACTTCGCTCGTGGGAAACTGCACCCTGAATTTTGAGGGGAAAAAAAAGGATTCAAAAAAACAAACAATAAATTTTTTTTGCGACTGTTGCTTTTGTGGGGATCGGATGGCGATGAAAAAAAAATGTATATCTTCAGGAGAGTTCTTCTCCAAAAAAAAATAACAACGAATTTTTGTTTTCGTTTTCGTTTTTCTAAGTTGTGATAGCGGAAAAAAATTGTTTTCTTTAAAATTTACTTTCGGCATATTGGAAAAGAGGGAATTCACTGATCAACCACATCTTTTTAAAAACAAACATCAAGGCTGAAAAAAAAACCTTTCCCCATCTGTATACACAAGGGAAATTCTTGCTGGAAATTGTTGACCCTGCTACGTTCATCCTTCACAGCGCATACTTTTGACCCAAAAAAAAAAACGACAAGAAAAGACTAATGACTTGTTTTCTTATCCTGTATTTTATTTTGAGCATTTTTGTTTTTTTTACCTACATCCACAAACAACTCCCTGGCTGGAAAATCCTCCAAGCAACTGTGTCCATCGGATTGCAGCATCAGACTGGGCCTCAGCAAGCGAAGCAATAAATTGAACGATGATACCAAGACAGACACGTCTGCACAAACCAAAATAAAAACAACCTTTCAATTATTTTCAGGGGACTTGAAAGGGGGGAAAATAAAAACTAAAAAAAAAAAACAAGAAAAACAAGAAAAACACTGGAGTGATGTATTCAATCAAAGCTAAACGAACCCAGGGAATTAATTTTTTTTTAAGAACTTTTTTTTTGCTTTTTCTTTTGCTTTATTTTTTTTTAGATTGCTAATCGGATGCTGGTCATTGCACAAAAAATAGCATAGATCGAAACAAAGCGACTTTCTGATTTGTTGCACGGATTATCCTATGAGTATTATTAATCTTACATCTACTAGATTTATTTTTTTATATATTTTTTGTCCCGAAAGTGCATTCCATACAATTATTTTAACAAACAGACAGGGCATATTTCTATTTCAGTTCTTTGATGTGTTTTTTTTTCCCCTTTTTTCTATACCTGATAATCCCGGCGGTTGGACGTTTCTGCTGGCCCCCTGATTCGCTTTCAAAAGATGCTTGAAAAAATGCAAAACATGTTTGCTGCCTAAATGCGTAACAATGCAAAAAAATGTAAAATTCAAAACATAATACAACAATACCCCAATGCATGCATTTCAAAATATAATATAAATAGCACGTTTCCAACAAAGACGGGGACTGGGGATTGGGGACAATTGAATTTTGTAGCAAATTCTACATATTAGTCATCTTTGTGTAAATTTTGCTCAAAGGCCACCCTCATAGAAAACGAAATGCAACAGGTATTTTATTTCCCCATCAAAAATTTCACCTTCTGTTCAGCAATAATGCAATCCATTATTTTCAACAATTTTTTCTCTTAATATCCCGCAGACGTATAGTCGACACCACCGGTTTTCTTCTCCCTGATAATATTTTTTTTCCACTCCTTTCATTCATAACTAAGTTCATAATATTTCTTTGGGAAAATGCTTTCCTCACCAGAGGTTTTGTCTTCTTCGAGCAAAAGTTTCAGCAATTCGAACTGACATTGCTCGACTTTTTGCAAAGCCGAAGAAAGGGCAGTTACGATGGTGGCCATTCTTTCCTCGCTCGAAGTATCGTCTTTGCAGCCCTTGTACCAAACCGTTGGCAGCAATTCCTGAAAGCAAAACAAAAACAAGAAATGAAAAACAAGAAAATAACGACAACATATACACATGCATCAGAAAACCCACTCGCAAAAAAAAAAGCAAATCGCAAACGGAGAAAAAACCCAAGACGAGCTCAACATCCTTGCTATTTTTTGTTTTCCTCTCCACTTCCCCTTCCCCCCCCCAAAAAAAAAATAAAAAAATAATAAAAATATTTATATATATATCTGAAAAGAAAAGAAAAGAAAAAGAAAAACCAAAAAAAACACTAGTTGGATTCATGTTTCATGTTTTCAAGTTTTCTCACCTTGAGGTCTTCCGCCGTGGGTTGCTTCCTCGTCAAAAAGCCTTCGATCAATTTGTTGATGTTGGGGAGTCCCAGGAACAGCGATCGAATGGAGGTGCATTTCATGAGGGAGTTCATGAGCATCAAGTGGGGGTAGGATGCCGTTTCTGGCAGGTCTGCCGGTTTGAACGTGCTGGAGCCGCAAGCCCTGGACAGGGACTCCACCACGATGGTCATCACCCGATCGAATTCGTCTTTTCCCAGCGCGCACTCCAGCATGTTTAAACACAGCATCAGGTTCGGGACGGAGTGGTCAGGCTGACTTGCAATCTGGGGGTTGCAGAAAAAAATGGGTTTCGAGGGGGGGGAAAAAATGGAAAAACGAGGGGATGAAATTTAGAAAGAAAGTGAACGGAAGGGAATAAGAATGTGGAGAAAAAAAAAATGTAAATTTTTGCCACATCATTGCTTTGTGGAGCATTTCAGCCTTGGCAAGATTTTTGAGAGGGGAAAAAAAAAGCCAACCTGACTGTATTAAAATGATAACAAAAATAATATTTTTTGAGGAGAGAGGGGGGGGGGGATAAAAATAAAAAAAATCTCCATAGCAATATCAATGTCATGTGCATTGCCGTCGGCCAATCGAAACCTTGAGAAAAATCGTGAAAACGTAACGCAAAACGGTTTTTCTTTTTTTTTGTCAATGATAATCGTGGTTTTCTTCCAGAAAAAAAACGTGAAGAAAGAAAAAAAAATCCTAAATTAAAGCCTTCCCCAAAGTATATTAAAAAAACAAGAAGAAGAAGATATAAACATCAATGTCTTTCAATTTTTGTTGCATCAACTGAATGCTTGTTCTTTTCGCCAAGGAATTTTTTCATTTTATTTTTTTAGTTGGGGGGAAAAAAGCAGCATAACAAAAAGCAAAAAAAGAGTGGGACCTCTCTGTGGTTTTCTTCTTGTGGTTAAAAATAGAAATCGACCCCACCTCTCTCAGAAAAGGTATGAAGAAATTCAGGATGTGGTAGTTGGACTCCAGCAATAACCTCAAAGGAGAAACGATCGCAGCGGCCAACAACACGCGGTCGTCCACGGGAAGCCCTGGTTTCGACAGCATCACGTTGGGCGATAAATGCCTGGAGCTCTGGCAGCCCGTCACCTCGATCAATCGTCGGAAACAACCCTCCAAATAACGACTTTTCCGGATCTCGCTCGCGGGAGGCGCGAGTTGCAGCGGTCGAAACCCTTCCACGGGGTATTGGAACGGACGCCCTCCGAAATTCAGGTCGCATCGCTCCCCGTGCGACAAACTGATCGCGGGAAAGTAACCCAACCCTGGTTGCAACGTGCTGACGTTCGGATACGCGACGCCCATCGAAACATTGTTGCGATAGAAGCTGAGTTCTCCCGCGTCGAGATCCATGCAACAACCGATAACGTCCCCGGGCGCCCATGGCTGACCGTAGCCCTCGGGCTCCACGCACCACTTTCGCACCCTCTTGCCGTCGAAGGCGTAACTGTGCGACGCATCCCCGACGCCCTCCTCGTTCGTGAACTGACATCCCAATGTCGCCCATCCGATCTGCTGAATCCCCGCAGTTCCCAGCGTGGCTTCGTACATCCACTTTCCCGCGAACACGCAGCTGTTTGCGCGACAACTGCTGAAATTTCCTTGGGATTCCAAACGCAACCCGTCGGGACTCAATCCCAACCGCCCGAATACCGACGTCTGATCGACGGCCACCACCCTCGGACCTAACCTACCCACCGTCGATTCCTCCCAAGCAGCATCCCCTTCGGACGACTCCGAAGCTAACGTCGACACCCGCTCATCCAGAGCCTCACGGACCGCCGCGAAAGATATTCCCCCATCGGAGCACAGCTCCTGGTCGGACGACTCCACGTCCAAGACGTATCGCAGTGCATTGTTCAATTCGTCGCCCTTGCTGTAGTTCGACACCCCTGCTGCTCGATGGCCCCCCTCTTCGCCCTCGTCACGTCTCAGCAAGATCGCCAGCCCCTCAGACTTTTTGCCCTTGTCGGTTTTCCTCAATCCCATCACAGAACTGCAACAACCAACTCGAGTTTTTTGCTTCCGCTTTTCTCTCGCTTTGGGTTGTTCGCTTCCCACTATGGGAGGAGTTGATTTTTTTTTACCAACCGTTCTTACAACGACAAAAGCTGGGAGGTGTGGTTGTGAGGATCACGGCGATTAGTCACTCTTTCTATATTCCGCCCCCCCAAAAAAAAATCTTTTTCTGCTTCCCTGTCAAGAACAATCCTTGGGAAATCGCGCAAAATCTCCATGAAATTCTCACAAAAATCCGACCCTGGATTGCATGCATCTCCTTTACTTGAGTTGGAACGGTTGAATGCTTGTTACACTTGTGTTTTTTTTTTGTTTTTTTTGTTTTTACTTGTTTTTACACTGGTCCGTTTTCATTTCCACAATCAATCAACCCGAAACCCAATACCTCGTCTATCCTCCATCAAAAGAAACAGATGCCAGGCAGAATCTTTGCATGTACTTATGTTCGTTTGTTTGTTTGTGTTGGAACCGTTAGATTTAATAAATATATCCAAACAAATCAAACAAAAGGATTTGTTCTTGAGAAAGAACGTTGCACACTTTTTTTCTATGAAAAGTTGATTTCAGCGCTTCAGATTTGCAGATCAGGGCTGTGCTGAGAGGCTTTACCCGATGTCTGGGTGGCTTTTCCTGTTCACCGCCTGGAGATATACTGCTATTGTACCCAGTGGGGTATGTTTTTCAGCGAAGATCCTATTCTTTTGGCTGGGCGTGGGTTCGGTTCCCAAAGCAATGGTTGCCCCCCCCTCCAAAAAAAAAAACAAAGAGGCAAGAATATCAAAACTGAACTGATAACTGATTGACCAAAATTATAGATGGCCGATTAAACGACGTGCAAAACCAGTGGATTGAAAAATGTCCCTTCGGTAATTCAAAAATGGGGATGTATATTTCCCCGATGCATCAAATGTCGCCCCCCGTAAGAAGATAAATCCAGATCATTCACACTAAAAAAACCCTGTTCAATCAGAGCCTGCTTCGTGGATAATAATCCGACATTTTCAGTCGAGCCTTGTTCAACATGCTTCTGATCTCCTCTTTTCTCAACTTCCCTGAAGAAGTAACCGGCAGAGGTTTCCTCTGGACAACCCAAAACCTCGGAATCTTGAACCTGGACAATCCACTCTCCGAACAATGCTCCAACAACCCCCCCAACGAGACTTCCTTTTCCCGTTTTCCCTCGCTCTCCTCCCCCCCCAAGCCGACCAACAAAACGTCGCTGCCGAAATCGGCTTCCTTCAAGGGCTCCTCCTCCGGCCAGCACCAGCCCTCCTTCAGATTGATCGCTGCCGAAACCAGCTCCCCCATTCTCAAATCTGACACACCCACCACAGCAACCTGACTGACAGCACCGTGCGCTCCAATCACCCCCTCCACTTCGGATGCATGCACGTTTTCGCCCCCCGACTTGATCACATCTTTTATTCTGCCGCTCAGAATGAGGCTCCCATCCAGTTGCAATCGGCCGATATCGCCAGTCTTCAGCCAGCCGTCTGCATCGATGGCTTTTGTGGTTTCTTCCGATTGACCCCAATACCCGGACATCACATGGGGACCTCTCGTAAGAATTTCTCCTTCGCCAGTGCCATCTGGAATGAAAAGAAAATCACATTAGCAGCTACCACATTTTGGACCAGACAGCACACCGGATTCCAATATGTTTCACGTGTGGAGAACTGGAAAAAAAAATAATAAAAAAAAAATAAAAAAAATGAAAAATTTCTGGGAACGTTGTACATTAGAGATACTTCCCCTCCCACCTCCCCACTCCTCCAAAAAAAAACCAAAAAAAAAGAGACGAAAAGCATTCCTACTTTTGGAATGCACAGCAATTTCGATTCCTGGAGCTGGAAAGCCAGCGCAATTTTCCAGAGGAGCTCCTCCAGAAGAGTTGGGAAGAAAGGGACCTTGGAAGGTGATCGAGGAACAAGCTTCAGTCATGCCATAAGCAGTGTACAATCGAGCATTGGGAAAAACTTCATGGGCAGCAGTCTGAATTTCACACACAAAAGCACAACACAGAGTCAGTCAAGCAACCGTATGATAAGATGAGTCATGAGCTAAATCCCCATTTCGTCAGCTGTTTTGTAATGGCACTATTTATTTGCCATTACTGCTGATTCAACACATGATATCATCCATGCTACATGGAAAATCCCCATTTCTTCCACCCCTAAAAAGGAAAAACGAAATAAATAAACGAGGAAAATGAAAACAGATGGGAAACCCCATTCTGTGTAATGCTCACCCGATATGTTTCTGTCATTTTCCCCCCACCGATCAGTACTGTCTGTACACTGTGGATGGGGTCCTCCTGATTGGCTATGTCTACGATCATTGCAGGGACGGCTATGAGGGCTGTCACCCCAAACTGTCTTGCTAGGGCGGCAGCTTGGGTCCCAGAGAATTTAGGCATAAAAATATGCTTGGCTCCAGCCATCAGCATCGCCATTCCAGAAGAAATCCCCCCGATGTGAAACAACGGGGCCGTGTGTAGATAGACGTCAGAATAACTGTACGACACGACGGCCAGTTTTGCCAGGGACTGCGAGTGGAGCGCCGTGTGGGAGAGCACCACGGCTTTCGGGCGACCCGTGCTCCCAGACGTAAAGCAAACGAACGCTTGATCCCTCGGCGCCCACTGGAGCTTCAGTTCGCTGCCCATCCTTTCCGTAATCAACGCCTCTGACGAATGGAACGACGTCGGCAGCACCGTGGCGCCGTCGGTCGCCGTCCCTAGCACCATCCCGCACCGAAGTTTAGAAGACACCCGTGAGATTCCTCGCCAGAGTCCTGCCGTCGAGGAATCGAACACGAGGACGGTCGCTTCGCAGAGTTCGAAAGCGTACGACGCCTCCTTCAAGCTCCATCGCCAGTTGAGTGGTGCCGGAACACCCCCGCAGGCGGTGATAGCCAGGAATGCTTCGAAGAACGCGTCCGTCGACTGCCCCGCGATTGCGACGCGGTCCCCAGGTTTGACGCCGAGGTCCTCGCCGAAAGCTCGAGACAGGGCGGCGACTCGCCCATAAAACTGGGCGCCGTTGCGAGACCTCCCATCGCAAACCGTCACGACGTCTCGAGCGCGCCGTCGAAGGATGTTCTGCAATGGAAGGCAAGCGTGCGCCATCGGGGGAATGATTTCTGCTCAAAGAAGCGGCTAATGAGTCATTTGCCAATGAGATGCGGATCGCTGTTGAGCTGTTCCAACCGTCTCCGCGTTTCTTGCTACGGTTCCTTCGAAGCGGTGTCTTTTTTGCTGCAAAGATGTTTATCCTGTCGTCTCTGGAGGATAGCGTCCGTGTAGAGCCGAAAGATTTGTCTCGGCCGCGTCTCGTCGCGATAACGAGCGTGATCGAGCAACTGATGGTGGACAAGGTCGTGGCGGACCTGGGTCTCGTGGTGACTCTGTATGACGTCTTGAGCGTGGAAAGCGGCTACGTTCATCCCAGTGACGGGGGCGCCCGATTCCTGGTGCGGTTCAGGGTGGTGGTTTTTCGTCCATTCCCTGGGGAGGTGATCGTGGCCAGGGCCAAAAGAGCGTCGAAGTAAGCTCATGGTTGTTGTTCTGCAACATCCGTTTTAGAAATGTTTGAAAACTCCTTACTGAAAAAAAACCTTCTTACTCCTTCTTACTGAAAAAAAAGAAGGCAGAGTTTCGACTGGACTGGATATTTGGATTGTTCTATTTTCTGTTGTTTTCTTAGAAAAAGAGAACAAAAAGCAAAACTGCACATGACTTTAATGGAGCCTGTGTCATGTCAGAGAAGGTGTACATGCCAGCCTGGGATTTTTTGATGATATTTTAATTCCAGAGCATTATTTGCCGGAGCCGTCTTTTTTCAACGAATCAGAGAGCAGTTGGTTCTGGCGCTACACCGACGGGGAGGGCTCCTCGAACGATATGGACATAGAGTTCGATAAAGAAATCAGATTTCGGGTCCAATCGATAAAGTTTCACACCGCACCAACCCCGGATGAACTGAGGCGACTGCGAGGTATTCTGCTGAAAGCGTGTCTTTGATGGTTTTGAGGAAAAAGTTCCACGAAAAGGAGTTGTTTCATTTAATTCTCACTTTTTTTGTCGGTGGGACAGCCTGGAAAATATTTTGTTGTGATGCTAATATATATATATATGTCTTCCCAGGTGTTTGAAACTGATCCTCGTCGGATTGTGAGAAAAGTATTGTTTTCGAAAAAAAAAAAAGTATTTTTGTTTCTCATTGTGGGGGTATTTTTATTTTTTCATGCTTGCCTTTTTTTAGAGAGGGATCCACTCATAGGAACGACAGACAAGCCGTTTTCTCCGATGATAGTGATCGGGCAAATCAACGAGGAAGGTTTGGGGCCCTTATCTTGGTGGAAAGATGATGAAAGCGACAGCGATGAGAGCAGTGACAGTGGGAAAGAGTCCGGTAGTGATGATGACGATGAGGAGGAGGAGGCGGCGGAAGCAAAGAATGACTAAGAAGGGAAACGCACTGGTGCAAATTGAAAAAGGTGATTTCATATAGGATACCGGTGTGAAATCCTTTTTTTGGAGGTTAGTTAGCGCCATCGCAAGTTCATATGATTCCATGGGAATTCCGTGAACCTCAACGAATTTTGATAATTCTTGCATGAATTTGCAACCTTGGGAGACATATTTTGTAGAGGCTTTCTGGTAATTGAATTTTTGGGCATTAGATGTGACAAGTGGTGAGTGAAGCACCTTACTATGACCTATTTCGAAGGCCTGTGGTGGGATTAGGGTACCCACTCACCCTACCTCTTCCAATAATCTCTTTGGGTTAGGCACTTAGTCAGCTACACTTTTACTTTGTGACTAGTTGGCCACTACGGCTAGTCGATTAAACATTCAGAAAAAGTCAACTAGTCCATACCTAGTTGACTTTTCTAACACAAATATTGGGGGTGTAAGCGTGAAATCGAAACCAATACAACCAATTATGGCAGACTCCTCTTCTTGCGCTCGGTATTACCGCATTCTCTAGACATACTTATGAGCATACTACAATCCTTGCTTCGTCGGTGTTATTTGCTTTTGGTGTGAAGAAATTAGGGTTCCATCAAGAAACGCCCAAAAGAGGAGTGATCACGAGAGCCATAGTGTTGAAACACCTTTCGAGGTCGAGCGCTAGATAAGGCAATTGCCCCAATCATTCGCCTTGACAAAAGAAATTTCATTTTCTTTCGAGGCGACAACCCGGAAACTAATACACCCCAATATGATAGATCTTACGTCTTGACAAACACCCGTAATTCTTGGGACGGGATATGCTCTTTGCCTTTCTCAATGGGGAAATTAATATATCGGGTTGATGTGGAAGACTTCCCCAGTTTAGTCGACAAGTGATCGACTTTTCGACTCCACTTGCGACAGGTGGGATTTGGGATAAGTCCGCTAGTTAGCAGTCGAGTCGTGTCCATCCCTAGATAAATGCTTGGTGGGTTAGAGTATCTTGATATTCATGCATGTAAGCACAAACACATTACAACCAAGTCGGGTGGTTGAAGTAGATAAGAGTGTTAAATACGTATATCATATCCATGGAAAGAAGTCCTATCCTTGTTTAGGCCGATCGTACTCTTATCAATGAGTAAGAATTCTCTTACTCATTGATAAGAGAACTTAGGTCACCTAAATTCCGTGTGCCCAACTTGTAGGGCGCTTCTAGAACATAAACTATGGATTGTTCGCTTGTCGCAATGAACTTCCCTTTTTGATTAATAGGTAAGCATAAGCTTAAGCTTTTGTCCCGTATGATTATCCCCGTCCTTCATTTGGTGTTCAAACCAAATCATACTTCTATCGGCAAAATAACTGGGTGGATTGAGAACTTGGCCCGAAGTTTGAGCATTGTTGCATGGTATACCTCAACTACAATCTATTTAAGTAGCGGCTTCGATTTTGGCTTAGCGTTATTAAGGGAAATAAAGTATTCAAGGGAAAAAAGAGCCACAAAGCGAACGACAATGTGATTACGTTGGTCCCATTTTAGTTCTTGGGCTCAATGTAGTTGATTCAACTCTAAATGAGGTGTCAACTATATGATGGACTCTATCTCCCCATTCAATTTCAATCAATGTTGATAACTTGACTCGATTTGCAGTACGGCTCACGTCCATTGACACCTCTCCCTTGTTGTAACATCCTCTTGTTGCTGGAGCAAGCGTCTCTCTTTTGCGACATTCTAGTATTAATGCTTCTTAAGTACCCACGAAATTCTTATGCAACCCCTTGGAAGGAAGGAAAAGAGCTTCAATCCTTCTTTAATTAGTCAATACGAGGAGCAATACTTTGTCTATTAATATAGTTAGTGTTGTCCTGACACGGGGGGTATGTGTGAAAGTATGACACCCTCTATGATGCAGGGTGGAACTTATTAATATCAGCCATATCAACTCGTCTATCGAGCCAAAACACTTGAATACCCTTTTCTTAAAATAATTTCCGCTTGGATTGGGTTGCGGTACAGGTGACAATTCACCCTCAAACCTTACCGAAAGTATTCTACATCATGTTTTATTGCGTTTCGTGATTTCTCCATACAAGAGTTGACAACACCCTACCCTCCATTGATGTGATTCGCACATAGAATCCCATTCTGAATACGATAGCCCAAAAATTCTACTTCGGTGGTCATCCAAGTAACCTTGTTGTAGTTCATCTTAAGTCCATACTCATCCAATATTGAGAAGAGGTCGTGAAGTTGGCGTTAAAGGGCTTCAGGTGACTTAGCTCCAATGAGGATATTATCCGCATAGATGATGCATCCAAGGTGGCTCATACTATTTTCGATCCGGTCGATATGTGGTTATGTCCCATAGGTAGCTCCTCTTGCGGTCGAACTCGCTCACATGTAGCTCCTCTCGTGGTGTTACGACCCGGCTGAAGTAACCGAGCATAATAGTCAATAATAGGTGTGAACATCTTTTATCAACTGAGACTTGGTCAGGTTCATAATGTTGTTGAACGCCGAGTGGCTATTGGTGTAAAGTACCACTTTCCGACCTGCAACCTTCACCAAAAGATCTTTCAGGGCCCAAACCACGGTGCGAAATTCGCCGAGATAAGAACTCGACTTTTCGATATTTTTTTTACTTTTTCAAGTTAACCCCTATAATGGGTCCTTTCGCGGGTTCTCCATCATAATATAGCCCATTCCACCATGAGACTAGTCATGAACAAATGCACGTCGTCAGTGCGTGTTCTACAGAGCGTGAGGTTGTGATGTAGTATTTTTGCCCAAACCCCTTCCACCGTCGCATGTAACTCCGAACGAGTTGCCGACTCCGATAGGTCATAGATTGGTCGGAGCCACTCGTTAGACCCCGCGCACACGGTCCGACGATCGTTCAAGACGCCAAAAAAGTGGCGAACATCGATGGCGTCTCTTATTTTCGGAAGTCGTCGAAGCGGGTTGTCGATATAATCTTCCAAGGAAACACCTTGGAACCTGTACCTTGTCTTGAAGTTTTGTGGCTATTGGTGTCCAACTGGATAAGGACAATTGCCTGCTTCCTGTAGAAAGTCCAAGTCAATGACCTGAATCAAATCAGTCTGTATATCACTGATCAAAATAAAGATCAGATCAATGAACTGATCCAACCAATGATCAAATGTAATTTCCAAAATCGAAAATCACCCCAGCGTTCTTGGTCAGACTAGCTCCAGCCCACCCCAGAAATCGTTAGCTCAATCAAACGAAAGCTGACGACGTTTCTCCACGAACGATCAACGTCCAATCCCTTCCTCGAACCCGACCTGTCGTCCCTTCACCCAACGAACGATTTTCTCGCACGGTCACTCCAAGGACGGTCGACGTCCACTCCCTTTCTCGAAACCGACCTTTCGTCGGGAAATACGAGCAGCGACAACAAAAACAGAAGGCCACTCCTCCGTCCTGGAGCCTTTACCGATTTTGTTCACAGACTTTTGATTTCCGCCGAAACAATATCAAACCACTCCCTCCGCGAGTTGCTTTTCCTGTTCCGACCACGACGAACCGTTACCAACTTTCGCTGCCCTGTGTCCACTGTTTCCAACCACGAAAGATCGCCAATGACCACTCCTGATGGCTTGACGACTCCCTCTGCGCCTCTTCCACCAAGTGAACGACTCCGATCCAGTGCCCAACACCTGACACACGCCCTTAACGGAGCTTCGTTCACCTTCCCAAAGCCTCGACAGGTAGGTTCGTCGTCCTTTCCTGGTTTCTGTCCTTGGTTTCTGATACGAACGTTTCGAATTGTAGTACAGTCGTGGTACGGGTATTCGGGTTCTAGGGTGATAAGTTCAGAGAGAACTTGTAAAAATTAATTATCTCTGAGTGTCGAGTTTCACCCCTGTTCACTCGTTTCTCAAACTCAAGTGTGCACACAACCTCCCAGTGAAAGCCTAGCTAAACAGGGCCTAACAAACTGGTTTCGGAGCCGAAGCAACCTCTACTGCAAGTCGAGTCTTCTTTTCGAAAAGATCGACAGGGAATTTAGCAGTCGAGTTGCAAAAGATCAGGTCAACTAGGTCGAAGAAGGTTTCCTCTCGTGTCTGGAACCTACTTCGTGTTGCTGCGCACCAACTTTACGCTGGACGACACAGAACGCACGTTGCTGCGCCTGATCATTCCCTCGAAGATCGCGCAGGATCTGTAGATCCTCGGACTCTACGACCACACAGCACGGCGTAGTAGAACTGCAGTTCGTCGCAGAGTTGTCGACGCTAAACGTGGTTACACGGAAAGGCAGACGAAGCGGAACCGCTAAGCGGACGTCTTTAGACGGAAACGGAGCTCCGCCAAAAGTTACGCTGCCAGAAATTGCGCGACAAAGAGTGACAAATTAGTCACGTGGATCACCGGCAAAGTGATTCACCGAACTGACACGTGATCAGCCCGCCGACAATCAAGAGCGCGATGCCCCAGCTGGCGCGCCGCTATATCCGATTATCGTCGCTGGAGACATACCTGCTGTCGGACTGCCCTACCAGGCAGAAATGGGCCAGCCGCTACAAGCGTATGGCATACCCGTACAACCGGATATGGTGGAAGAGGGAGGCGATGAGGAAGCCGACAATGGCCCGCAATTTGATGAAGAGATGGACGAAGAGCCAGGAGTATTCATCAATCAGCAAACGCAGCACCTGCGCCAAAGCCAAGTGAATGTACATAATCAAACTCTGCACGTTCACAATGACGGTTTGCAGGAGCGCGATCTCCAACAATCGCAAGAGCGGTTGTATAGCCAATTGTCGGACGAGGCTGCCCACAGAACAGCCCAGGTCGCCCAACATCTTGATAGTCGGGTAGAGGGAGCTTGTTCAAGCATGGCTTCCCAAGTACATGATGTGTTGGACTCTACTCTACAGTCCCGCCATCACCAGATTGAAGGACAGCTCCATGAAAGGTTGGATGAGCGGATCCAAGATCTGGATGCTGCAGCCAAGGGAAGGCTCAGCCAAGTGGAAGCTGGCTTGGCGAATATCCGTGATGTCGCCCAGAAAGAGGTGGACGAAGCCAAAGAGGCTCAGCGGATATTGGCGGAACAAGTGGCCGACACGGACGAAAAAAGGAAGAAACTTGAAGAAGATTATGACCGGCAATATAACGACGCCCTTTGGGGGTTGGATACGGTTCAACAAGAACTGAGAGAGACGCAGGCGGAAATGGGTGCGGGTCAAGATAAACAGTTCAAGGAACTCGTTCGTGTTAAGTATGATCTCAAAGAGACGCAAGAAAAAGCGGAAAGTTTTCAGACACAGCATCATGCGGAAGTAGCCTATTTGTTAAAGGAGGCAGCGGCTGCGAAAGAAGCGGCGGCTAGATTACAAGCGGAAATGGAGGAGTTGAAAAGAAGTCAAAGTCGGTCTTCAAGGAGAAGCAGATCGAGAAGCTCAACAAGGAGCAGAGAGCCGCGGGAAATGTTGCAGGAAATGCTACAAGACCCGGAAACAGCGCAAGAGCTAAAGAAGGTGTTTGAGGATGTAGCGGACACAAAGTTCACGTCGAACTTTGAGTTTTGGCGGAAGAAAGATGCTGCAGCAGTTGCCACACACATGGCATCCGCCGCCCAACAAACACCTCTTGTGGCTGCTATGGCGGGAGCGGGAACTAGAACGGTGGCACAACCACCAAGATTGTCCGAAGTACAAATTCCATTCGGTCAACCGCCCCAAACCTCATCCGGCTTTGCCCCGGATTCAGTAGGTTTCCCGCCAATACCACCAGTATTTCCGCGGGCAAATAGACCGATTACCCGACCTGCATCACCCCCAGTCATTATTCCTGGAGTGGGGCGAGGCAGTGCAATCAGCGGACAGGGAAATGTACCTAGGCCGACTGTGAGGCCTAGCGCTGTGTTTGGACAAACACCAAATACAAGACCACCAGCGGTATTACAGCCAGTACAACCGCCACAGCGTACGCAGGCTTCTCCTGTGGTACAAACTGTTCCGCTGACAACTCCAACAACCACGTCACCCGAGCCACCTAGAACATTACCCATGCCACCACCAGCTTCTCAGCCAGTGTTATCACATCCATCAATGATTTCACCACCCGGCTATTATGCCATGGGGGCATCATACATTCGGCCTTCTATCTTAGGTCACTCCGTGAATGTATACGGAGCTCCATCATCCGGAAACCCCTATGTGGGATGGGGATCCTATCCGCGTATTCCTCAACGCGCAGGCGGAGGAGGCGGAGGAGGCGGAGGTGGAGATGATGATGGTTCCGGTGATGGAAGTGGCGGAGGCCCATCGGACAGAAGTGGCCGTGGGTCTGCACCTGGACCACATATTGGTGGAGGAAGAGAAGGACCATCTAGGAACCCAGGAGGCGGTCCTGGAGATGGTGGTGGTGGAGGTGGCGGAGGAGGCGGACCTCCTGGTCCCCCAAGTGGGGACCCCGATTTTATGGGCTATGCACGTCCAGAAAATCGTTTGCTTCACATTCCCAATGCGGTCAAATTCCCGATGCCGAAACCGTATACTGGCGCTGGAGATCGCTGGATTCGGGATTGGCAGGCAGAACTCACCAACTTCTGCAAAGTGTATGATTTGGATGAGTCTGTTTGGCTTAAAGTATTCCGCACAAATCTCTCTGGTTCAGCCGCCACATGGCGGAATATGCAAGAGATGCGGATTCGGGAAGGAGTTCGTCCGATGTTCCAGGACTGGATTCAACTTGTGGAGGAACTAGCCATTGCTTTTGAGCCCACAAGGATGTCCGATGTTTCGCGTAGGAAGCTGCGGAAACTTCAACAAACAGGGAATGTTCGTTCCTACATCAACGCATTTCGGGATCTCATACTCAGAATTCCGAATATGACGGAGGAGGAACAGTACCTACAGTTTGTTGACGGATTGAAACCCCAGATCCGACATCAAGTTGTTACAATGGTGACAGAAGGAGTGGAAGCGGCGATAGTCACTGCCGAAAGAATCGATTCGTTGGGTGGCCAATCTCAAAACAACCGCGGACGTGGTCGCGGACGAGGGCGATGGAACTGGAATTGGAAAAACAAGCCCAAAGCTGACCAGAACCAGCAGATGCAGGGTCAGCAACCGCAACCACCACCTCCACCCCAAGATCAAAATCAGCAAATGGGAGGAGGCAACAGAGGTGGAGGCGGCCGTGGCCGCGGAAGAGGCGGAAGACGAGGTGGCGGACGAAATCGAGGTGGTGGCGGAAGGCAGCAACAAGGAGGAGCTAGAGGCGGAGGCGCATGTTACATCTGCGGCGAAGTGGGCCATGGTTTTGGGAAATGTCCCAAAGGTCCAACTTTTCAAAAGTGGCTAAAAGATCACGCCGCATAGAGGGGACTTCACTCCATGCGGCCAGAAGGAAAAGAGCCAGACGCCGAAGATACAAGCATCGCAAACGTCAAAAGCTCCGGGAGTCACGAGAACGAGAACGGAAGGGGAAACAGAATAAGAAGCCAGAGAAAGAGTCAAGTAATCCCGCCCAGAGGGCTGAACATCCGCTAATGAGTACGAAACTTGGGGACAAAGAGCGGATGGACGATTCAAGTACGGTCGCCCAAAGCATTTCCGACAAAGATTTGCCGGAAAGTGTTGGTTCAGTACGTGAAGACTCTGGAAGTTCCTCCGAAGATAGCAACCTGGAATCTGTCCTACCTTGTGGAGAGAAACAGGCTTCGGAAGGAAGTGTTAAAAGTTCAAGCCGGACTAGTCCAAGAGTTCCGTTTGACGCCGGTGCAAGAGGGGTACCGGACCGTAGAAAAGGAACAGCGGAAGGAGAAGGGGATTACCTCCAAGACAGTTTTAATCCGTTAGTTCAAAATAAACACCTCAAGTTCATGGGATATGAGCTTAGAGGGCGGATAGGGGGAGCGGCAATTTCCGCTTATGTAGACTGTGGAGCGACGGAAAATTACGTGGCACAAAAACTGGTGGACAAGTTTGGGTTAGAGTTCTCCTCGTGTAATAAGACAGTTTCGTTAGCGAATGGGGCTGTTTGCACTGTGGACAAACGATGTGGGAACATCAAGATGCAGCTGGGTGACTACAAAACCCAGTTTTCTGCAGATGTATTCCCTCATCTCACATATGACATTGTGTTAGGGTTACCGTGGCTCATCGCTAATAACCCGTCCATAGACTTTGCACAAGGAACCATCAACATCCGTCAGGGAAATCGTTGGATTACAGTACCGGTTAAAGAGAAGCCGACTGATTATCTCCAACTGACGGAAGAAACTATCCCCATTCTGTCCCACAAGAAAGTATTCCGCCATATAGGCAAACAGGCCGACAAAGATAGCCTGGCCTATTTGGTGGTGGTTCGTGAATCTGACCCTATGGATAGCAACCATTTGATGCAATATCCATATGAGGGCCTCCAGGTTGATAGTCTAAAGACCTCGGCCGACAACCACGCACCAATACAGACGGATCTTCCACGGCTTTTGCATGACAAGATGCATCCGGCAATCCGTTCTGTGGTGGAGGAATACAGCCATGTTTTTCCCAAAGATCTCCCACCTGGCATACCTCCAGTCCGTAAGGGCCACGAATTCAAGGTGGACCTCGAGGACGAGAGTATGAGCCCAATCCATCGTCCGTTGTACAAACTTTCTCCAGCAGAATTGGATGAAGTTCGGACACAGGTGGACTACCTACTGGAACAACGGAAGATACGGCCGTCAGAGAGTCCCTGGGGTGCTCCCATACTCTTCGTTCCAAAGAAAGACGGCGGATTGCGGATGTGTGTTGATTATCGTTGGATCAACAAATACACAATCAAAAACCGCTATCCACTTCCACTTCCGGAGGAATTGATGGATCGGCTCGCTAAAGCAAAGATCTACACGAAGATCGACCTACGTTCGGGGTACTGGCAATTTCCAGTTCGCCCGAAGGATACTGCAAAAACCGCCTTCCGAACAAGATATGGACATTTCGAGTTTCTCGTCTGTCCTTTCGGAATGTCCAACTGTCCAGCCCAGTTTCAGACAATGGTGCAGGATTTGTTGGGCGAGTTTTTGGACCACTTTGTGGTTGTTTTCATTGACGACATCTTGGTGTTTTCCAACTCAGTGGAGGAACATGTCGATCATTTGAAACAAGTATTCGAACGCCTTGCAAAGTATAAATTGTACGCCAAAGCAAGCAAGTGCGAAGTAGGGGTCAGCGAGACCGACTATTTGGGGTATCATCTGTCGGGAAAAGGCCTGCAGCCAATGAGTGACAAGGTGCGGGCTATACAAGAGTGGAAGGAGCTGAGCTCAGTGACGGATGTGCGAAGTTTTTTGGGCATGGTATCTTACTATCGTAAGTTTATACCAGAGTTTGCTCGAATTGCAGGACCCTTGCATGATCTCATCAAAAAGAATCATGTGTGGACGTGGGGACCTCTGCAACGGGAAGCTTTCGGCAAACTCAAGGAAAAGATTACCCGCACACCGATCCTTCTCCTACCCGATTCGCTGCTCAAGTACACCGTAATAACGGACGCATCAGGGACTGCATATGGAGCAGTTTTGTGTCAGGACCATGGAAAGGGGCTACAACCAATAGCTTACCTTTCAAGACGACTAAAACCAGCTGAGACACGATATTCCGCTTACGAGCGAGAGCTGGGGGCTATAGCATATGCGCTTAGCCAATGGCGACATTATCTCGAAGGAGCGCCTGGGGAGGTTACGGTTATGACGGACCATCAGCCGTTAACCTACTTCATGACCCAAGCAACAATGTCGCGGACCCAAGCCCGATGGTGGAGGTCAGGGTTTTTTGATTCCATAGGTCCAACAATCGTCTATGTTCCTGGCAAAGCCAACGTTTTGGCGGATGCGTTATCCCGAAGCCTTCCTGATGCTAAGGATCAAATTCATGCTTTGTCGACCTGGGTGGTAGATGAAGCGGATGCATGGAAGACCGCTATTGCAGAAGATCAAAAACTGCAAGCGGAAGTCAAGAAAATCCAAGAGGGTAAACCCACGAAACTTTCTCTAGAGGATGGTTGGTTGTATTACCAAGCAACTCCCACCTCAGACAAAGTATTAGTGGTACCGAACGGATACCGGGAAAAGGTGATGGGGGAATTCCATGATGTGCCGAGTGCCGGCCATGCAGGCGCGGCCCGCACCATGGATGTGCTGAAGCGATACTATTGGTGGAAAGGAGTTGGCAAGGATGTTCAAGCATATGTGCGGACATGTCCTGTCTGTCAGCGGACGAAAGCTGATACGACAAAGCAAAAAGGACTTTTGCAGCCACTCCCAATTCCGTCAGCAAAGTGGGAACAGATTACCACTGACCTCGTGACTGATTTACCAAAGTCACATGGGTTTACCGCCATTGCGGTATTTGTTGATCGGTTAACCAAGTACGTTCGCTTTGCACCGTGCACCAAGGAAATAACCGCCCCAGAATATGCGAAGTTGTTTGTGGACAAAATCTACAAACACTATGGCCTTCCCAAAGTGATCATCTCAGATCGTGACCCCAGATTCACAAGTTCCTTCTGGAGGTCGATGTTTTCACTGTTGGGAACCCAACTCCGAATGAGCACCGCCTATCATCCACAAACGGATGGGCAGTCTGAAGTAACAATTCGGGTGTTGGAGGATTTCTTGCGGCCTTTTGTGGAACGGTACCCAGATCGTTGGGTAGAGTTTTTGGCGACAGCAGAATTCGCTGCCAATAACTCCCGCAATGTATCCACAGGCTATGCCCCAGCGCATTTGTTGTATGGGCAGCATATGGGCCAGATTACTGTGCATAGGAAGTTGACGGCAAAAGAGGAATCCGAAATGGCAACCGAAATGGTCAAGAGGATGGACGAACAACTGCAGCAGGCAAAGCAGCAGTATGCAACCGCACAAGAGCGGATGTGTGTCCAGGCCAACAAAAAGCGACGAGAAGTGACGTTTAAAACGGGGGATGAAGTATTGGTGAAGAGTGCCTTCATACCATTGCACTCCCTACAAAAGATCCCACCTAAACTTCGTCGACGTTTTGTCGGACCATTCGTTGTGGACAAGGTCATATCCACAGTGGCCTACCGTCTCAAACTTCCACCCCATTGGACTATACATGCCACCTTCCATGTTTCCAAGCTGAAGGCATACAACCGCTTGTCGGAAGATGATAAGCGGGAGGTGGAACTTCCCGAAGGGGAATTGGTGGATGGCACCATCGAATACGAGGTGGAGCGTATTCTGCGGGACCGAGGAGCCTCCAACCGTAAGGAGTACTTGGTTTTGTGGAAGGGCTTTGATTTGATGGAAGCCACCTGGGAGCCAGAAGCCCACCTGGCCAATGCCAGCGACCTTTTGGCTGAGTACTTGAAGAACCGCACGCGCTTGCCGACTAAAGAAGAAGTCCGATCAGAACGGGCAAAGAGACGGACAAGGCGGCGGGGGTTAGCTCTCTAGATGACACAGATTGATGTGGGGATGGGAACGATGGTGAGAGGATGGTATCAGTTCACCCACAATCAAATACATCTGGAGGAGCAAGCTAATCAGTACACAGTCAAGGGGTTGAGGGTAATTACAAAGCGGGCTAGAATCTGACTGAGGCGACTCTCAATAGAGGAGGTCAGCCATCGGTGACAAGTGGGTGACTCTACCACTTGTATATATACCCACTTCTTCAACCCTCCGCACCATTTTTCACTTTCGAGCAACCCAGTAAACGGAGCCGAGTTCAGCAAAGAGCGAAGTGTGCGTGTGTGTGTTTGCGGAGAGACCGTCCAGCAGCTATGTCTTCCAAAGGCAACCGTGAAAGCAAAGATGAACAAATCACGCGTTTGCGGATGGAACGAGACAAATATGGAAAGGAATTAGCGGAAGCTGTGGAAGTAAGCAACAAGGCTTTGACGGCAAACACAGCATTGCTCCAGCAATTGACGGAAGTAAACAAACTCGCTCAAGAAGGAGTAGGCCATCGAGATGAACTGGCCGACAAACTTGCCGAACAAGAAGCACTGATGAGGGAAGCGGCTCAAAAACATGCGGAAGAGCGGGCTAAAGAGGAGGCCGACTACCACCAGAAATTTCGGACATTCCAACAAGCAATCAGTGATGCCAAAGTGAATGCACGGGGATTAGCTTCTGAGTTGAAGGAAGCCCGGACAACAATCAAAACGCTGGAAGAGGAAAACCAGGCTGTCCGACAAGAGAAAATCTGCATCACTTCGGAGTTGGGATCCGTGAAAAACAACCTCCAAACTGCGCTGAAGGATCAGGCCTTCTATATCAAAGAAAACAAGGAATTGCGGGAAGCTCAGACAAAACGCTTCCAGACGCTGAAGCAGTTGGAGAAAGAGGTGACGGCCCTCAAGGCGGAAAAAGCGGCGGACAAACGTGGTGAGCGAGTCGCGCTCGAGACCAAGATCATGATGACGGAGCTGCTAGCATCCAGAGCAGAGGCGGCCAGGCTTCGTCAAATCTTGGAAAAATTCCCACAAGATTTGGCGGCCATGGCAACTGGAGTCGTCCAAGGGAAGCTCCACACTCTGTCCGATCAAATGTCGCTGTTGCATAAGGGGAAATTTCAAGATGTGGTAGACATCCACAAGATAAAAGAAATCACCCTGACGCATACAAGCTTGCCGCCCGCGAATGAACTGAAGCATGTCCGAGACTGGGATGGGAGACTCACAAGGGAGGCCACGAAGATTGCAAGAATGATGGGCCAACCACCATCGCAGCCGACAAACGAGGACGACAGCAGCGATGACGACAGTGATTCCTCGGAAGATGAACAACACCGAAAAGAAAAGGAAGCTGCGGAGGCAGCCAAGGCAGCGGCCGACATTCTGAAGGCCGACAAATTGAAGTCCGACAAAGCTAAGGCCGACAAGGCTAAGTCCGACAAAGCTGCAGCCGACAAAGCAGCAGCCGCCAAAGCGAAGACGGACACTCTCAAGCCCAAGCCCAAGCCAATCAAGACGACACCACCGACCCGCAAGAGAATGCGTCCATCAAAGATTGCAAAGGAGCTGGAGGAGACGCTGCTCAAACGTCACAAGGCAACTGGTGATCCTCGGTTGTTGGGCCGCACTTGTTATCATTGTGCAGGACGACAACTGCATGTAGGAATTCCTGCAGATTGTCCGTCCCACTTTGTGTGCCCCAAACATTGGACCAGACACCAGGTGACGGAGAGAATGATCCAGCGATGGAAGGACGACAAGTCTGTAGTTCCGTTAAACATGACTGTGACGGATCTGCATCTCGGCAAGCGAATGCCGGACTTCCTTCCCCTTGCACCACCACCACCAGCCGACGCCATCGACAATTTGGTTGTTCCATGCCAAATTTGTAATATCCGCAAATGTGGATTTCCGTCCGGCTCGAGCACGACTAGCGACTGACCAAGCGAGAGACAGTGGTTTCGGGCGTTGGTAGTGGGCTGCGTGTTAGTTGGACTTTTATTCTTTTTCTGTTGATTGACTTTTGGGGTTTTCTTTTTCGTGTGTTCACGCACAAGGGTGAGGGCACCCTTTGGGGGGGGGGGGGGGAGTAGTTGATACGAACGTTTCGAATTGTAGTACAGTCGTGGTACGGGTATTCGGGTTCTAGGGTGATAAGTTCAGAGAGAACTTGTAAAAATTAATTATCTCTGAGTGTCGAGTTTCACCCCTGTTCACTCGTTTCTCAAACTCAAGTGTGCACACAACCTCCCAGTGAAAGCCTAGCTAAACAGGGCCTAACAGTTTCCCGAAATTCCAGCGAGAAACTCGTGAGTATAGCCCTGCCTGCAAAACCTCTGAACGCAAACGACTTCCTGTCTGCAGATCGTAGGTCCCCAGCACCTATCCCTCGTAGATCAAGAGCGAAGAAACGCCTTGCTCGTCACGGAGACACCCGTTGTCTGTTGATCCACCACTCAGAAAAACGAAAACGAGCGAGCTGTCCCTGGCGTAAGTGTGGCGACCGTTTCCTCACACCAACAAACGATCCCCAAGGCCAAACCCAGGCAACTGCAATAGAAAGTTACTCCCACCACCAGCCCACAGTTTCCTCGCCAGAAACAATGCTCAACACCAACGATCCACTCACGTCCAAGCAAAAAACACAGACGTCAAACCTCCTGGGGCTAGCAACTCCCTTGTCCGTCCACAGCACCTCCCCCACTCTAACCAACAGCGAAAAACCACCGTCTCGCCACGGATTTCGCTAAAAACGGTCGATCCAGCACGCAAAAAAGTTCAGCGTTCACTGGCGACGGTCTTCTAAACTGCTTTGCTCGACGTTGTCGACCTCAAAGCGAACTTAAAACACTTGCTTCACTCGCCCAAGCGTCTCAAAGAAAAACCAGAAAAAAAAAAAAAAAAGGAAACACCAGAACCGGTAAGTTATCGGCGGTACCCGTATGGCCTAAGTAGACCACAAAAGAACGCTGCACTTGGGACTTGGCGGCGTTAACTCAAAAACCTAATTCGCTGAGATGTCGGAGTACAATGCGCAAATTAGCGTTATGACCGGCCACCCCCTTGCCCCCCACGAGTAAGTCGCCGGCGAAACTACGTGAGGGGTAATCTGCAACTCAAGCCTTGTGGCTGTTTGTTAGGCCCTCAACTGGTTTTATAACACACAACTCGAAGACAGGGTGGTTGAGACACAAAGACACAAGTGTTGTTGCCGAAGAATTGAATTTTACAAGAGCTCTCTCTGATCTACAACGCTCGTACTACAAAATGAACGTAGCACCGATACACGAAAGACCCCCCGACGTTTCAAACGTAAAAAGCGTCTGAAGCGAGGGACAGACCTCGACGTGGAAAATGCCTCGTTTCAAGTTGAGGATTGTAAAAGTATCCCACTCGGGGGGACACTTTTGATCGTCTTCTGATGTAGCGAATCGGGGTTCATGCCAGTATGTCAACAGGCTTGCTGACAGTCTTGCAGAACTTTAAGTTGAAGTTTGGTTGCGCTGAGGCAGCGTACAGTCAGTCAGGGTGTGCAGGCGGTGAGTAGTACTGTAGTAGTATTACTGACCTTGCAGCTAGAATGTTCTAGAATGTTGCTCAGCACCACAGGAATAGCCGATAGGACTGCAAGATCTGATGGCTTGTAGTATTGATGCAGACCGATGTTACATCCTATGATCGGTTGGGATCAAGGCTGCTAGGGTATTGTTAACTCGGGGGTGTAGTGAGAGTGAGATTAGGCTTGGTGCGAAGCCCCTTTCAAATAAGAATTGGGATGGATTATAATGACGGTCGTTCTAACTTATAGTCCACGAGAATGTATGAGCAGAGCTGGGCAGTACCGTAACGACTGATAAGGGGGTCTAGGACCCCGAGACACAAGCACACACACACACACACAGAGAGAGAGAGAGAGAGAGTCACTGGGAAGATTAATTTTTACAGGAGGGCCCCCTGCCCTATAAACCCTGTCGTACATCCCATTGTACTACACAATAACCCTAAACCCGAGTTACTACTATCAACGACCCCCTACGGTACGGTACGACACGTTACGTACCGTACCGTACCGTAAGGGGTCGGTACGGTACGGTACGGTGCGAATGTTTTTTACGGTACGGTACAACATCGGTACTGGGTCGGTACGATACGTTATCGCCAACGACCAGCACCCAACATCGGGTCGTTGTTGCAACGTGTCACTGACGTTGTTGTACCGACACAGACAGTACGACGTTCGGTACAACAACGTAATGACGTTGCAGTAACGTCATGTGGATGACGTACAAAGTGACCCCCGCAGGGTCCCCAGAACCCAAGGGAACCGAGTGGGATTCGAACACCGTACCGCACGATGCCGAATCATCTACACTGAGCGCTAAGCCAAGTGGACCACGATGATTTTGTGGTTGTTGCAATGATATACCCTAATTTCACAGAATTACAAACAGATTAAGGTATATCATCGCAACAGCCACAAAATCATCGTGGTCCACTTGGCTTAGCGCTCAGTGTAGATGATTCGGCATCGTGCGGTACGGTGTTCGAATCCCACTCGGTTCCCTTGGGTTCTGGGGACCCTGCGGGGGTCACTTTGTACGTCATCCACATGACGTTACTGCAACGTCATTACGTTGTTGTACCGACCTGGCCGTTGTTGTAACGTGTTATCGTTACACGTAACGCAACCGATCGTTGTTGTAACGTCTTGCCTCGGTGCGGACGTTATAGCAGCCGGTGTAGACGTTACTGATAACGTACTGCATTACAACAACGCTTTGGCGTTACAGTAACGTCGGATCGTTGTTGTACCGGACTTGGACGTTGTTGTACCGACTGGGTCGTTGTTGTAACGTGTGCAACGTGTTGTAACGTCCGGTCGGTGCGTGCACCGACCGGACACGTTACTGTACCGACCCTGTGCGTTACGGTACGGTGCGTTACAAACGGGTTACTGCCCAGCTCTGTGTATGAGTCATGCCCTAAGAGAGGGTGCCGACCACGAATACCCTGAACGTCCACAATCGCAAGTCCCCTGAGATCCCATCTAGCATCCCATCTCACAGGTATTCTATGAGTTCTTGGGGTTTGAACGTTCTTGTAACCTTACTTTGGGATTGAACTCCCTTTGTCTCGCTTCGAAGTCGTCCATTCTTTCCCTTCAAGCCGTTCAAGGCTTGCAGTTCACATCCAACAACCCACAATAGCGGTCTGCAAGCGGATTCACTACACTTGGACGCTCAACATCGACGACTTCCACGCATGACAGATTCAAAGCTTTCCAGGGAGCTGAAAGCATGCATCCTTGGCGTGATATGTGCGGGCTACATTTTCATTAAACTTCTCAGCCAACATGGGTTCTTCATTGCTTTCTCCATCGTGGATAGGAATTCGTTTATTCTACCCATTTGCAGCGAAAAGGTTACAACCCCTCGTTGATTGATAGGGAATGCCACAGCTTCTTCTTCCGTTTCCTTTTCACCAGTTCCATCCAGAGCATTTACCGACAACTTCGTTTCCAACGCTCCCAGCACGTCCTAGTCCTCCGCCCAAGAGGTGGCTTCATCCAATGACTCCGACTTGCTCGTCTCAACTTGGACCCTGACACTCGGTATCAGGCCCGCGAGATAATGACCGATCAGTTCCTCGTCCTCTGCCCTCGGGATCCGAATCAAAAGCCTCCTAAACTCAGTCGTGTATGCTTCAACATCCCTCTTGCCCTGTTGACATTCCCTTTTGAGCCTCCGCGTCCTGATTTCGTCGTTATTGCGCCTAAACTGGTTTCTCATACAGTCGTACCCCGATTTAGTGCCGCTCGATTTAGTGCCAACCCTGATTTAGTGCCAGTTTTTTCGGCTTGTCACGACTTTTGACGTCTCAAGTGACGATTATCACGTGCGACGACGATTTTGACGATTCCGCTCATCGTGGGCAGTGTTCCTATAAAAACTGTACCCACTCTAAAAGAAGAAAATTTCGGTTGGAATTTCATTTCGTTTTTGGGGGAAAAACGAAATCAAATGATAACGAAATTAAATGGCAACGAAACTATATTCGATACAAATTGTACCTTCATTCATTACAAAAAGAAACCCCACTGCCGGTGCAAACTATTCATCGTCTAACAAACCACACATGTCCACAACATCGGTAATGTCATCCACATCAAAATCCTCCAAACCATCCGAACCATCCATACTGACGCTCCCCACAAACTCTAATTCCGACTCATCATCAGTTTCCACTTTGGCGTGAAAAAATGTCGATCTCACGATGTTAATGTCGTGTACCTCGTTAACGATTGCTGCAATGCACTACCAACAAATCCGTTCTTGATCGTGCTCAAGTCGATTTGACGCAAACTAAGTTCGAGCCACTCACAAGCTATACCCTTCATCTTCGATCCTTTCAAAGGAATGACTTCAAATTCGTTCATATTTTTTTTCTCATCTCCTATTCATACCAAGAGAATTGCTTTTGATACGTCGCTTTGACTCATTTATTCACTGAAACGTCCAAGGGCTGAAGCTTCGTTGTAGTCCTCTCGGGAATATAAATAAAAATAAGAAATGAAAATAATCTCCGCACCGATTTCCTCACATGCCTCTTTCACCTTGAGATTTTGGTGGGCTTTGAAAGTATCCAGCAAGAGTAGAGCTTTGTCCGAATAATCCCCCCCTTCACCCAAAACAACCCTTTGTCGGGACACATAAGGTCCAACAGTATTTTTGATGTATTCCACCATCGTCCTACAGTTGCTCCAGTGGGACAATGTGTGAGTCACATCCCAGCTTGATGGGAAAGGATAACCCCCATGGCACCTTGAGGTTACCGACAAATATTATTTGCGGCGGAAAGAGGTGTCCCGAACAACTGACAATTAATAAAACTGCTACTTGTGCCTTGTTCTTGGCTCCCACCACCCTCACATGAGTTGTTCTATTGGGTGCCATGATGTAGCTGATTTCTGGAGTCAACCTCACCGGAGTCTGATCTCCGTTCAATATCAAAGAAGGATGTATTTTTTTTCTCTTTAACGACAGTTTCAATTTCCTCCAGAAATTGTTTTTTCCGTGCAATAAATACTTTTTGAGGAAGTATCGCCCCCGGATCTTTGTTTACTTTCCTTTTCGTGTACCCATTTTGAACCCGAAAAGACTTTGCCAACGATGCAGAAATATTAAACCCAAAGAAGGCTATTTTATCCAAAGTCCTACGAATTGCTCATGCTGCAGTTTTCACGATGAAAGTAGAAATAGAACAGCCTCTGCTCAACAACGGGGCAATATTTTTGATCTCATCATCAACGTTTTCTGGAAGTCTGTGTGGTCTCCCTCTTTTGGTACCTTTCAGCTCTGCAACATCCCTTGGATTCGCCAGAGTTTTTAATTCTTTCACCCAACCTTGGATCGTCGGCGCTGCTGTTAGCTGCTGCCATTTTTTTTTCTATTTTTTGCCTTCATTTGAATCTCATGGATAACCTCGAAAAAATTAGGATGAATCTTCTATCAGAAGGGCATTTAATTTCTTGTGCCACCCTTCACAAAAATTGATGGTACGATGTTGGAATTTGTTGTGGACGTTCCATATTTCAATTCCCTTTTAATAATTCATCTAGTTTTTTCTAAAATAATCCATAATATTCCGTACCGCCGAGCCATTCTCCCCTGGACGAAGAGATCCATCCACCACACCAAATCGCAAGAAATCAAAACCCTCCCAAACTCGGTTAACGGGCAAAAATGCTATTGCGATGATTTTCTTAACAAAAGAGCGAAAATCTTGTTGTGTAGTGTACAGTTTGCGGAGCCCGAGATCAACAATTTTTCTCCATATGCATTGGGCATAATGAAAGAAGCATCCGCTAAGAAATGCACGGGCCAAATATCGGCGGCAGCGGCCATTGAGCCTTGCTCAAAATCAACCAAAACTCCGGTGAATACTTCCCATAAGACTTTCTGTTATTTCCCTTCTTTTCACTCGTCTGCGTTGTAGAGACGACTTTATTTGCTGCAACCAAGGCTTTCTCATCGAGTTGAACATGCTTTCCCTCTTACAACAACGGCAACGGCAATTAACGACGCCGTTGTCGCAGTGAAAGCCGTTATCGTACCGTTGTCGCACAACGGTTTAACGGCCGCAGAGTTGTGCGCAAGTCGAAAAATCGACAACGACAACGGTACGGCAACGGCAACGGCAATTAACGGCGCCGTTGTTGCCGTGAAAACCGTTATCGTACCGTTGTTGCGCAACGGTTTAACGGCCGTTAACGGCGTTTTAACGGCCGTTGTTGACCGTTAATAACGGTCACCAACGGCCACCGTTAACGGCGATTCGATTAGTAAATTAGAATGAGTGAACTGCTTTCCCATTCTCTCCTCGTTTGTTTCGGACGTGTGAAAGGTGATAAAACTCTGCCAAGAACCAACTAAGCAAACGAGGAAGCTCTCCCGAGCACGACGCACTTTGTCGCGCTCGAAACGAGTGAGAAACGAGGGAGAAAAGCCAGTTTTTGTTTTTTCACAGAAACTGGCTTTTCTCCCTCGTTTCTCACTCGTTTTGAGCGCGACAATGTGCGTCGTGCTCGAAAAAGTCTTGGCTTTGTTGTCGTCGTGATCTTTAGGTCGGAAACGGCTTTTCAACAGAAACGACGGGTGGTGTGGGAAAAGATCTGTGTTAGATCTATTTTTAGGTTGATAAAGTTCCGTTGTGGGTTCCGCTTTTAGTGCCGTCGAAGTTCCGCTTTTTGACGGAACTTAGAAGGGTCGTTTCGAGGTAAAGTCAGCGGAACAAGTCGAGTTCCGCTCTTCCCAATACGGCCCTTTAAGTTTCTATTTTAGGGGAATTTAATTTTTTTAATCGTATTGGGAAGAGCGGAACTCGACTTGTTCCGCTCACTTTACCTCGAAACGACCCTTCTAAGTTCCGTCAAAAAGCGGAACTTCGACGGCACTAAAAGCGGAACCCACAACGGAACTTTACTAACCTAAAAATAGATCTAACACAGATCTTTTCCCACACCACCCGTCGTTTCTGTTGAAGAGACGTTTTCGACGTAAGAAAAGCAGCTGGGATAAAAGTCGACCCTTTTCCGAGCACGACGCACTTTGTCGCGCTCAAAACGAGTGAGAAACGAGGGAGAAAAGCCAGTTTTTGTTTTTTCATAGAAACTGCCTTTTCTCCCTCGTTTCTCACTTGTTTTGAGCGCAACAAAGTGCGCCGTGCTCGTAAAACGCTCAACTTTGCTTTGAGAACCTGTTTTCGACATTTTACGACCCTCTTCACTTGCGAAAACGAAGCAGGCAAGCTCGACAGGGATTAAAATTGTTTACTAATGGTAGTTACGACCGTTGTAATCGGTGGCAACGGCGAGCGCCGTTGTTCCAGGGTCAGTTGTGTGGCTGATGTGGAATGGAAAAGGGGTTGACTTGGGACAGTTAGGACATAATGACAGTAACCGGAATGGTGGGATGTGGATTCTTAAGAAGTGGAACTGAGTGAACGAACGTATTCTGATTGGGTTGTAAGCTATCGAGTTGGGTTGGTCGAATAGTTTCTTTGCCCCATCCAGCCCAGAATCACCGGTAACACTGGTCCGACGAGCCGGAAGGGGTCTGGCGCTGGGGAAAGAAAGGCCTTGCGTGGTCCGTGGTGGTGACGACAGAAAAAACGGAATCATTGACTGGATTCGAACCAGGGCTGTGGGATTCGAACCCGCGACCACGGATACGAGTGGTAAAGGATTCAACCAAGCGCAGAGAAGGGACTGCCACGTTGGGGTGGTTGATTGCTGATTGTTGGCTGTGTTGCTTATCGAGTATTGAGGGCGGTGTTCATCTCAGCTAACCGTCGCTGAATAAGTCAGTAGGCACTCTTGTTTGGACGTGGGTTTTTGTGTTGTCGTCGCCTGTGCGAGGTACTGAGCGCAAGAGGTCAAGATGGGGAAAGAAGCCCCGTGCGAATTTACCGGGCAAGAAGACCCTGGGCTCTGGTTGAAGCATTTCAACAAAGTGTGCAACAACAATGGAACAGTCAGTGATGCAGAGAAGTTGGCGCGAGTTGGGCTATGGCTAACACAAGAGGCCGAACTTTGGTATAATAACAACGCCACTTGGATCGAAAATGGTGGCAGAACGTGGGCTGAGTTCTCCGACAGATTCACGCAGCGTTTTCGTGATGAACGTGCGACTGACGCACTCAGGCAATTCGTGCAAGCTCCCAGCCAGGATCCCTCTGAAGGAGTGAGGGCTTATGCTGAGAGGTTTCGGTCGGTTGTCGATCATTTGGGCCCTGGTGCTCCAGCCTTGGATACACTCCGTCGTGACTGGGCAAAGGGGTTGTGTGTGGCCTCGGTGAAGTTGTACGCATTGAACTCTGGAGTTGGCACGTTTGATCTAATGGTTGATGCAGCGTTGACGTCTGAGCGAACGGCCCAGGATATTGGGGAGTTGCCTACAACCTTGAATGCGAGTTTTGCTGCACGACTGGGAACTCATGAAGGGGACAGAAGAGGTCGATACCAGAGGCCTAAACCCGTGTTGCAAGCTCCTTTGACGGCGATGACCTCTGGGCAGTCCGCGAGGTTGCCTATCCGAGGGTTTGAAGCCCAAGCGAATGTGGATCGGACTTGTTGGAACTGCGGAAAAGTTGGACACATCTCGACGCAATGCAGGTCTCGACCCCAAGGTCGGGGGCCTTACAGAACTCAGACTGGAGGGCGTGAATACTATGGACAGCGGAATTATGAAACAAGGCCACGTCGTGATGACACAGATGGACCATGGAGGCGATCGGAGGGAGAGGTGCCAGGGCAGAGGCCAGTGGACTATGGTTCGGCGCAGAATCGACAAGATGCACGGTCGTATGACAAGTCCGTGCCTGCACATTCGTCAATGACTCCAAGGACATCGGAGGTACACCCGAAACAAGTGGGATTTTCGCAGCGAGCCCGAGTGGTTGGGGTGGACGAGCTTTCGTCTGATGAGGATGTCCATGTTAACTGTTACATGGCCATCGATGAGGATTCGGAAATGACAGAAGCAGGGCATCCTGGGGGTGCTCATCCTGAGACTACTGGACCTGGAGATCAAGCTGAGAGTTCGGGGCCAGCTAAGGCGAGTAAGAAGAATCCGAAGCGACGAGTACTACCCCCAGATCCCGAAATGCTGGCCCACGTTAAGGAGCTGCAGTTTCCTTATCGTCAATACTTGAAGTATGGAGCCAAGGTGGGCTTGGAGTTCAGACGAGCAATGATCCATAGCGAGCGAGAGTCCAGGGCGACTCGAAAATCTCATCGAAAACGAAAAGGGACGAAAGAAGGGAAGGTTACGCGGACTGGGGAACAAGGCGACGCTCCAGCTCCAATTGGATCCTACCTATCGCATGCATCAGTGACCACAGGAGTGATCAACGGGACGACTTTGGATCGGGTCATAATTGATCCCGGTTCATCGAAAACCATGTTGGATATCAGGGCGGCCAGGCGAGCGCATGTGCCGGTGCAGCAAAAGTCGCGATATGTGGTTCGATTGGCTGATGGGTCGTCTTCTCGACCTTTCGGGCAAAGCAAAGAAAAAGTGGCCATTGGCGTCGGGGGAATCGTCGTGAACCTTCGAGTCCCGGTTTGGGATTCACAATCATCCTACGATGTGCTTTTGGGTCGCGATTGGTTGGAAGCTACGACTGCAGTCGGGAATTATGCTGCTGGAACTTACGAAATTCATGGTGCGGAAGGGAAATCGGTAACTGTGGGTCGCCGTCATCAGACTGCGAGCGCATCGGGAACGTCGAGTGAGGAAGACGGTGATGAGGACGAGGAAACAACAGATGAGGAAGAGGAAGTGGCAGGACTTCTGGCGAAGGTGGTATGTGAGAGTCGATTGGAAAACTGGGCTGGCTCTGTTCATGAAAATCCAACATTTGCAGAGGGTTCAGATTATATGAATGATGAAAGTGCAAGGTTGGGTGAAAGTTTGGCAGCAGTGGTAGATCCAACTGAGAATGTTTCTTTGGGAGGTCAGCAAATCATTACTGAAGTTGGGGATGAAAAGGAAGAAGTAGAACTATTACAGGACCTGCCCCAGAGGGATTGCTGTGGTCAGGAGGCACTCAAAGGGATGCCTGAAGTGGAAGAGTGTGGGGAGGTGACTAACCTTCCCCAATACGAAGTGGGGAACTCGGCTGCAACTGTTCCAAACAAAGGAAAGGAGACACGAAACGAGGAGACCGACAGGAAGCAGTCGCTGGGGACTGCCGACACAGAACCGAAGTCCGACTATCAGGCGAAAGTAGTGGAGTCCCCTCCACAAACACAAACGGACCCAAACGTGGACGCTGAGCTGAGGGCGCTCGAAGATCGACTGGCTCCCTTGGGGGAACTTCATATCAATTCGGAATTGGATCCACAACAGCGCGTGGAGTTGCTGAAAGTCCTGGTGAAGCACGAGGGGATGTTTGCGACGTCGATTGCGGACATACGAACCACTGACTTGGTGGAACATCACATTGAGTTGAAACCAGGTGTGAAACCTTTTTATTCGGGATACAGACCGCGGCTGTCGGCTCCAGAATTGGAGTGGTTGCGAAAGAACATTGATGAGGAGGTTCAAGCGGGTATCATTATCCCCGCTGACGGTCCCTGGTGCGCGCCAATTGTGATCGCTCCTAAGAAGGAGAAAGGAGAATTCCGAAAGTGTGTGTCATACATCGAACTGAACAAACGATGCGAGCGGGAGTCCTTCCCCCTACCCATAATGGAACAAATTCTCGATATTATTTCGGGATTTCCTTGGATCTCTACCACTGACGGATTCATAGGCTACTATTGTGTGAAAGTATCACCGGAAAGCCAGAAGTACCTCGTCCATCGTACACCTTTCGGAACGTACACATACACAAGGATGCCGATGGGACTCAAGAATGCCCCTCACACACATCAGAAGCTGGTTACGAGGGTGTACGAGAAGTACCTTGATAAGTGCCTTCAAGCGTACATTGATGACACAGCGACTTATTCTTGGAGTTTTCGACAACACCTCAAGGATCTGGATGACACGTTAACAGCGGCTGAGTCGGCAAGTATCAAACTGAAGCTAAAAAAATGTGTCTGGGGCTATCACGAGGTAACCTTTCTTGGACACGTGGTGGGGAGCGGTACGATGAAAATGATGGAGTCCAAGATTGAGGCAGTTCGACAGTGGCCTCGCCCCGGTACAGTGGCTGATGTAAGGGGGTTCCTGGGTTTGGCTGGATACTACAGGAGATTTCTACCTAAACTGGCGCACGTGAGCAGGCCTCTGACCAGGTTGATGCGGAAAAACATTAAGTTCGAGTGGGGTTCGGATCAGGCGGCTGCTTTCGAACAAATTAAGAACATGATGACGACGAATCCAGTACTCCGAACACCAGTCAATGGGCGACCGTGGATTTTGGATTGCGACGCAAGCGCGTATGCCATAGGAGCGGTGTTAAGTCAGATTTTCGAGGACGAGAAGGGAGTGCCACAGGAACACCCAACTGCGTATTTCTCGCGCCAGTTGAGCGCGGCAGAGGTGAAGTACAGCACTTCGGAACGAGAGTGCTTATCAATCGTGGCTGCGTGTAAACGCTATCGCCATCATCTTTTGGGTCAGGTGGTGAAAATCAGGACCGATCATGCAGCGCTAAAAACACTGTTATCTAAGCCAGGGGTCACAGGCAGGTGGGCAAGGTGGCAGATCACCCTTCACGAATTCGACTTTGAGGTGGAGGGTCGAAAAGGAGCACACCACGGGAATGCGGACGCACTGAGTCGTCGTCCAACGACTGAGACGGATGGAGCTGACGATTTTGTGCGAGGTGATTCGGGGTTGGCGATTTGGCTGGACGAGGAGTACGCCTCAGACGATTGGTATGGACCGGTGTACACATACATCACAACGCTGTTGGCGGAAGGACGAACTCATCAAGACCGCCATCGATTAAAAGCGAAGAGTCAGCGATACGCTCTGGAGAAAGGGAAGTTGTTTTATGTAAGTCGAAATGGGGATTGGTGTGTTTGCATCCTGCAACGCGAAGTGGCGGCACTCCTTAGGGAGTATCACTGGGGAGAATTCTCGTGTCACCCAGGCAGAGACGCAATGTTTCATCGAATGCGTCGTTACTACTATTGGCCTCGGATGTGGGAAGATATCAAGAAGTTCTGCAAAACTTGCGAGATCTGCCAACTGGAGGGACCCAGGGCTAAGCGCAACGAACTGTGGCCTCTCTCAGCAGCTAAACCATTCGAGACCTATGTTGTGGATTTCGTGATCAATCTACCTCTGACGGAAAAAGGGAATCGACACATCATCACTATCACTGAGGTATTCTCGCGCTGGATGGACGCCGCTGCCACAAAGGCGGCCGATTCAAGTGAAGCCAGGGACTTTTTGAGGGACAGGGTGGTGCACCGTTTTGGCCTGCCCTTATACGTACATTCAGACCAAGGAAGCCATTTCGAAGGCGAGTTCAATCGCTTTTGTGAAGAACTGGGAATTGGGAGGCGAATATCGACACCCTACAGACCCCAAGCTCAGGGGTTGGATGAAATGTCCAACAAGCTTTTGGTGACCAAGTTGCGTAAGAGGACACTGGAATTGGGAGATGCGACGAAATGGGACGAAGTGTTGCCAGTTTGCGTGATGGCTGTCAACAATCGAATTCACGGGGGCCTGGGAGTTTCACCCCATGAGGCCTTATTTGGAGAACCCATGCGTATGCCCACAGAGGGACGACTGAAACGAATGATGGTAAAGGGCCGGACGAAACCCGAAACTGCAGTGAGTCGACCAGAGGTTCGCCGAAGATTATTTTTACTGGACGCGCAGCGTGACGAAACACTGAGCAGAATGGAAAAAGTGCGACGAAAAATGAAAGGGCGCTATGATCGAAAGGTAAAAGCTTGTGAATTTTGGGAAGGACAGGAAATTCTGGTTCACAACACAAGGTTAGAAGAAGTGAAAGGGGGAAAGTTGGTACCCAGGTGGAGGGGACCATTCATTATTGTGAAAGTGGGATCGAAAGGGGTTGTGAGTTACTGGGATGCGAGGCACAGATTTCAAACAGTGTCGATCGATCGCATTAAGTTATATGAAAGGAAAGACCAAGCTGGGTCAGGAATGGGTGGAGTGATTCTTGCTCGAGCGTTTCACCGATAGAACGGGCAGGGGTTAAGTGTTTTGATACATTTTGAATTGTTAGTTGTGTGGGATTCAAAATGTAGGGGGAGTGTGTTCCAGGGTCAGTTGTGTGGCTGATGTGGAATGGAAAAGGGGTTGACTTGGGACAGTTAGGACATAATGACAGTAACCGGAATGGTGGGATGTGGATTCTTAAGAAGTGGAACTGAGTGAACGAACGTATTCTGATTGGGTTGTAAGCTATCGAGTTGGGTTGGTCGAATAGTTTCTTTGCCCCATCCAGCCCAGAATCACCGGTAACACCGTTGCAACGGCTTTTTGACCGTTAACGGCGTTTTCACAGCCATTAACGGCGACAGAACAATCGTTACGGTAACGGTACGGCAACGGTCCGTTACCGTTAACGGCGCCGTTATTAACGGAGCCGTTGCAACGGCGCACAACTATGAACGGCCGTTAACGGCGTTTTAATGGTCGTTGTTCACCGTTAATACCGGTGTCTAACAGCCATCGTTAACGGCGAATCTAGCGGACAAAATTATTCAATTAGATTCGTTCCTTGTTCGTTCCGCATCTGTAGAACTAGGTTGTTCACTGCGGCTGCGTGCCAGCGACTGCGGCTGCGTGACTGCGACCATTTATGGAGGATTGACATGTAACTGCGCGTAGCTGCGCGACTTCAAACAATATAAACAATATAAACTCTTGATACAAACTCAATGAACATAATCAGGCTCACAAGATTTGAACCAAGTTTTACTATATAGTCTATTCATAATACTTTTAGGCGTAATATTTTTTTTGTCTTGCATTCCAAATACTATGGTTGTACCCCGTTACAACATATCTTATGTTTTGTTTTCATAAGAGGTGATAAAAATGTGACTATCGTTGCGTTCTTTTTTTCTTCAAGAAAATTTTGGCTTCGGTGTTGATAACATGCAACAACGAGTATGATCAAAGTGAACCGTTATCCTTGTAACTATAGATTTTGTATCGTAGAAGAAAGGCTTACAAAGTAACACAAAATGAATAGTTGAAACACACATGCATTAAAATTTCAAGGTATGTTGAATATATCTATAGAACAAGAAAGAAAAAAACTTTTGCTCTTGCTTTGTCGAGCCCGATTCCGTTGAGAAACGAGCGCAAGGTAACCATTCTAGTGCACCGAAGAAAAACATGCATATCTTACTCGTTTCTCCATGGAATCGGGATCGAAAAAATCCGTTGGAACCACAAGAATTGCGCGCATTTACACGCATTCACAAACATGACCTCACCTCACGCATTTCCGCGCATTTACGCGAGCAAATTGGCGCATTTAACAACCCAGCTGTAGAAGGTTATGAAACTCTTTAAAGTTTCAACCAGACCAAAGAAGAAGTTCCCCTGAGCACGTCGCACTTTGTCGTGCTCAGAACGAAAAGTTAGTTTCTCACTCGTTCCGAGCGCAACAAAGTGCGATGTGCTCGGAAAAACTTTCACTTTGCTTTGAAAGCTTTTATAAAACACTTTACGACCCCCTTCACGTGCGAGAGGGATTAGAATCTTTGAATAATTGTAATTGTTAGTATATTTTTGCACTTGTAGCGCTCACGAGGTAGTTTGGGATAGAGCCGAGGGTGGCTGACGCATGTGGGTTCACGAGTAAGACAGATTAGACCCAGAGGTTGGGGCATGCGTCAGCGTACTACACTTAGGGGTACTTAAGAGGCCCACTCGTTCATTTGACACTCATAGTTACTTTGTAAGAACTCGGGATTCGTGGGATTGGTGTGTTCCCGCTTGTGTGTGTGTTTGTGTGTGTGTGTGCTAAGTGTTTGCCTGACGCAATCACTTCCCAACCAAGTGCTCTAGTAGCGTTCACAACCGCGTTAACTAGAGAGTTGTCTAAACCAACAAACCCCACAAGTATACTTGCGTTAGCCAGCAAGTTATCACGAATCCAACCAACACAGCCGACCACTATTGCGTCACCCACAAGCTTCACTATCAGTAATTATGACCGTTGCATTGGGTGTTAACAGCGAGCGCCGTTGCAACGGTTTCCTGACCGTTAACTGCGTTTTAACGGCGATTAACGATGGCGGAGAGTTCGTGACGGTAACGATACGAACGGCCCGTTACCGTTAACGTCGACGTTGCAACGGCGCACAACTATGATTCCAACCCATTAACGCAAGCTCTGATCAGAGATGGGCAGTACCGTACCGACCCCCAAATCACGTTACGTACCGTGTGATACCGTACCGTACCGTAAGGGGTCGGTACGGTACGGTACGGTACGGTAGCGGTCTTTACACATTATCGGTACAACATCGGTGTTGGGTCGGTACAACACGTTATCGCCAACAGAGTTGTGCCGAAGTCTTTTTTTCGACAACGACAACGGCCGTTAACGGCGTTAACGGTTAACGGCCGTTGTCGTTGTCGCAAAAACGACGTCGGCACGACTTTGATACAGTTTCCAATAATTTATCATTTTTTCAAAATCTCAAACGCACGATTGTCGACGAGCTGATTGGCGGTTGGGAGCGTCCCTTGGAGCCAGAGATGTGCGCCGTTGCAACGGCGCACAACTCTGATCGCCAACGACCGACACCCGACATTGGGTCGTTGTTGCAACGTGTCACTGACGTTGTTGTACCGACCCATACGGTTCAAGTAACGACATGCGTTATAGCAACGTAATGACAATACAGTAACGTCTTGACGGTATTTGTAACGACCTGGGTTGTTGTTGTACCGCCCTCACAATTAAGCGCATATTAGTGCTAATTGGGTGCCAATCAGTTGGGAACTGACTTGGTTAATTAAAGAACGAAGTAATACTTATTATATATATTTTTAGTGTACGAATGACGTAAGCCAAGCTCACTAGCCACCGACTGGAGGGTGTCGATCAACACCGGGAATCGAACTCGGGTTGGCTAAGTCCAAGTCGAGAGCATTAAACCAATAGCGGACCCCACCACCATACTATGGATCCGATGCCGATCACCGATCAGATCACGGCGACCGATCATCGTTCATGATCGACAATCGGCAAGCCTATCATGATCGGTGGTCGGTCATAATCGGCCCGACTTGATCGGATCGGTGATCGGCAGGCATCTTCAAACGCGGGAATTTGCAGAATTTTCCCACTTTTCCCACTTTTTATTTTCCAAGACTCCTGTATTTAGTGAAGTCGAATTTGGTCATAAAACCGCCAAAATCGGTCGCTGTGAGCGCCCAATGACGCGCATCAAGTTCCAACTTGGGAGATGCGATCATGAGTTTGTAAGAACATGTAATTCGAATTAGTCTTGTGCCAATTTCCACAGCACACTCTCTGGTCTTATATAAGAACAACACTGTCCGATATTGCCTCCACATTTCCAAACACCGCGACCGTTGAGGGAGATTTTTCGGTGCTGGGTTGGGAAAAAGATTTGGGAAAAAGATATCTATCGAAAGAGGATCTTGGATTTTTCTTTAGAAGGGATATTGCAAGCACGGCAATATGCAGCTTTGAAAAGCTCCATGCGCACTCCTTGAAGCCCAGGGTGGTTGAGGATAACGTTGTTTGACGGACAGAACCGAACTGTGTTGCTTGTGAAGAGACTCCCTCCACTAGAGAGTGTTTTGAGAACGCCCAATGAGGCAGGGGAGGGAAATACGATGTTTCTTTGACTTTTCAAGTCGATATTTTTCTTCAGAGCTGGACTTTCAACACTGTATTTCTCGATTTGTGTGTTGTCCCACCTTTCCCGTTTTTTAAATCTGAGGCTTCCCACAATTAGCTTAAATGTGGGAAAAGTGGGAACTCCCGCGTTTATAGATGCCTGGTGATCGGCATCGGGCCAGTTGATCGGATCGGCGACTCCGACTTTTCCGATCAAGATCGGCCAACTATCAAATTCCATCTTGAAAATCAGATCGGATCGGGGTCGGCATTGTCGCACAAACGTAATTAAAGTCGCAAATACAGGAGAATCCACAGACTTGTCGAAAAGTCTTTACAAAACCAAAAGATACAAAGTTCGAAAACGTCCCCTCCTTAAAACTCGTCTCGACTTCTTGTTTTCCTAACGAAACTCCGTTGCTGCAGCTCAACACAAAACTTTCACAACCTGTTCCCATTCGTGTTAACTCTGCGCTGCCGGCGCACCAGGTGACCTACTGAAACATTCATTATTACTCTAATTACGTGTAACCCCTATGCTGCGAGTTGACACTCCCCCCTTCCAGCGTCAGCGATACTTAAAAAAAACCAACGAGCCTTAGCTCTTCTTTCTTTTTTTTGTCTTTTACCTCTTGGCTAACGAAACGAAAAATAATAATAAACAAAAACACCCTCAACCCAGTAGAAACATCAAACAGATTTAGCTCAAAGAAAAAGAAAATAAAATCATCCACACATAACAAAAACAAAAAACATCAATGGTGTTGAACACAATCATGGTGGTGGGCCCGAAATAACCTTCCCCAAATAACTCTTCAACTTCTAACTTTCTGGAAAAAACATTTGTCTATCGTAAAACTTTTTCAGCCTATCTTGATGCACCCCTCGCATCACCTTGCCATCCCTTCCTTTCACTTCCCAAACACCTCTCGATGTTTCAGTGATGGTCGTGTAGGGACCATTCCAGCGGAAATCCAATTTCCGCCCTTTTACTCCCTCTCGCGCACTGTCGAAAACCAAAACGGTTTCCCCGACCTCGATTGTTTCAACTCCCTCGAGCCTATTCTTCTGCTTGTGTCTTTCACGATCGTACGCCCGTCGCAACGATTGCGCCTTCCGCGCATTTCTTCTCACTTCTTCGACAACCAAAACCCTTGGGTTTGGATCCTGCTCCTCGCGCTCCAGAAACGTCATCTGCCTGACGATTTCCGCTCGCATCTCTGATGTTGTTGTTGGCCCTGGATACCTTGGCGCATAACCCAGTAGTAGCTCCGCTGGGGACGATTTCATCGTTCCATGGACGCTGGTTCTGATCGCCCACAGCGCATCCTCCAAATAGCGATCTCAAGTCGGCACTGCTCCAGCGCACTTTCTTCTGATTATTCAACCAAAGTTTGGTTCAATCTCTCACACATTCCATTCGCCTGTGGGCTGTATGTAGGTGCGTACTGCAAGGTCATTCCCCACTCATCGCAAAAACTTCGAAACCCTGCTGAGGTGAAGCATGATGCATTGTCTGAAATCACGACAGTAGCAGCCCCAAAGATGGGTAAAATTCGTTTTCGAAAAAATGTGATCACTTCAGCAGTATCAGCGTTTGTGAACGCTGCTGCATCGCACCACCTCGTAGCGTAATCCACAAATGTGAGAATATAACGATTTCCCGAACTGGAAACATGGAGTGGACCCACGAAGTCAATTGCGACGACTTCAAATGGATCAATGGCTACAATTTCACCCAACTCTTTTGCAATTCGCTTTCCTCCTTGTGCTTGACAGACATGGGCTGAGACCCCTGTGCACAGGACAGGACAGAACAGACTGTCTGTTCTGTGCACAGGGTCAGACCTGTGCTGCACAGGCGCACAGACCTGTACAGCACAGCACAGACAGGGTCTGTGCAGAGTCTGTGCAAGTCTGTGCATTGTCTGTGCACAGTCTGTGCAGATTCTGTGCAGTTCCTGTGCAGGTCTGTGCAGTTTCTGTGTAGAGTCTGTGCAGTTCTGTGCTGTGTTGTGCAGTCTGTGCATCTGTGCAGCACAGGTCCGACCTGTGCACAGAACAGACAGTCTGTCCTGTTCTAGCCTGTGGAACAGACCTGGGCCCGACCGGACCGGCAGCGAAAAACCGGTCCGGTCCGGTCCAACCTGTCCATGGACCGGCTGACCTGTCCGGTCCTGTCCGGTCCAACGAAAAAACGCCGGTCCTTGCAAGACCGGACAGGTTGTGACCTGTCCGGTCCTGTCCACTCCGGTCCAGTCAACCTCGGAAATCTGCAGAAATCTGGACCGGTTTTCTGACAGATTTTCCGTTTTTAGACAGGTCACACCCACATTTCGCCTTTATTAGACCGGCGATGTGACCTGTCTAAAACCGGAACGACCCTGTCTTGACAGGGTTGTTCTCCTGTTTTAGACCGGCTCCAGGTCGGTCTGGACAGGGGGGCTGCCTGTCCAGACCGACCTGGCGCCTGTCTAGAACAGGTCACACAATTAAGCACTTTTAGCGTGCCAATTGTGGATCAATTGACTGGGAACTGAGTTAATTAATTAAACAACAAATAATATTGTTACATGTATTTTCATTGCATGAATGACGTGAGCCAAGCTCACCAGCCACCGACTAGAGGGAGTCGGTCGACTTTGGGAGGACTCGAACTCGGGTTGGCTAAGTCCGAGTCGAGAGCACTACAAGGTAGCGGACCCCACCATAGGGACGCTCAAATGGGGTCCGCTACCTTTAAGTACCTACTTTTTGTAATGGAAAATAACGGGTACTTAAAGGTAGCGGACCCCATTTGAGCGTCCCTATGGTGGGGTCCGCTACCTTGTAGTGCTCTCGACTCGGACTTAGCCAACCCGAGTTCGAGTCCTCCCAGAGTCGACCGACTCCCTCCAGTCGGTGGCTGGTGAGCTTGGCTCACGTTATTCATCCACTAAAAATATATATAATAGTATTACTTGGTGCTTTAATTAATTCAATCACTTCCCAACTGATTGATTCCCAGTTATGTGCTTAATTGTGCGACCTGTTCTAGACAGGCTCCAGGTCGGTCTGGACAGGCAGCCCACCTGTCCAGACCGACCTGGAGCCGGTCTAAAACAGGTCACACTAGGCCTCACACCGGTCTAAAACAGGTCACACGAGTATGACCTGTCCAGACAGGCGACAACCTGTCTGGACCGGTCTAGAAAGGTCAAATCCGGTCTAAGAAAGGTGTTCTTTACTGGACCGGATTTGACCTTTCTTAGACCGGATTTGACCTTTCCAGACCGGTTTGACCTGTCTAAGAAAGGTCAAATCCGGTCCAAGACAGGTTTTCCGGTCCGGTCCGGTCCTTTAAAACTTGCCGGCGCCCACGTCTGCTGTGGAATTTCGCAAAACAGGACAGGACAGCACAGGGTGCACAGAACCCGTACAGAACCCTGTCCTGTGCGATGCACAGGACAGAGGTCTGTCCTGTTCAGCCCATGACTGGTGCTTGACAATGTTCGCACGATTTCACCCAGTTGCGCACATCCTGCACCATGTCGTCCCAATAAAAACTGCGTGTCAAACATTGAAGTGTTTTGGACACGCTCTGATGTCCCCCGATAGTGTCGTGTGCATGTCGAAGCAGCTTTGTTTTTGTCGGCGTCCATCACGACAAGCACAACCGTTCCGTCGGCCTGCATCCTCAGCAGTCGCTCTCCCTGGACAAAAAACTTCCGGGTGTCCTTTACAACACTCCTGCGAAACTCAATTGGTACAAGCTCTTGTCGTCCTGTCGACAAGTACGTCTTCATTGCATCCATTCGCGTTGCTGGCGTCGTTTCTTCAATCGCCAGGACTTCGACGTCCTCCAGGCTTGACGACTCATCATCCAAATTAGTCGGCTCTTGTAAACGAGATAAAGCATCAGCGACGACGTTGGTGGTTCCCTTTTTGTATTGCACATGCAGATCATATTCTGCGATCATGATTGCCCACCGCGCCAATCTGCCTGTTGGAGCAGTTTGATTTAGTAACCAAACCAAAGCGGAGTGGTCTGTAAAAAACGTCGACCCGAACGCCCAGCAAATAATGGCGCAGTCGCTTCAGAGCGACCATGATTGACAACAGCTCCTTTTCCGTGGTGTTGTAGTTTAACTCTGCACCCTTCAGATTTCGACCGATAAAGTAAATGGGATGGAATTCCCCATCATCCCCTTGCTGACTCAACTCGGCGCCCACACCTGTAGACGATGCGTCTGTCGTCAAACGAAAACTTCGTCCAACCTGTGGTCCTTGTAAGACTAGCGCCTGTTGCACCTTTGCGATAAGCTGGTCGAACGCAAGTTGACACTCGCCTGTCCATTCAAAATCCTTGTCCTTTTTTAATAAGTCAAATAACGGCCTGGCCGTTGTCGCAAACGCTTCCACAAAGCGCCTGTAGTAGCCCACGAACCCCAAAAAACTTCTGACGCTGGTCACGTCGATTGGCACGACCCAGTTCGTCAGTTTGAAGATCTTCGAGGGGTCTGGCTTGATTCCCTCACGACCCACGAGGTGGCCGAGGAAAGCTACTTCGGTTTTGAAAAAATCACACTTCACTGGATTCAAACTCACGCCACCACGTTCGAAACGCTCAAATAACTCTTTTAGTAGTGTCATGTGATCGTTAAATGTCGGCGACCCTGCGCCCGTATCGTCGAAAAAGTTTGCAACTGCGCCGTTGCCTCCCTTCAGCCCGACGAGCCCTCTCAGAGCATATTCTGGTTCAGCTGGGCGTAAATCGCCGGTGCATTCTTCAGGCCAAACGGCATACGTAGGTAGGCGTATTTGCCGAAAGGCATTAGGAACGCCGTGAGACTGATTTAGTCGGGATGTAGCGGTACGACATGGTAATCGCTAAATCCGTCGAGTACGGAATACCATTCGTACACGCTGAGTAAGTCTAGCTGATCTTCGATGTTACGATATAAGATCCTTTGAGACGTTTGGAACAGGCGTATAAGACATAGGGTAGCTTCAGGGTAGCTTCATCAGGTAATGGGACGTAAGGTTTGGTCATGGAAGCTAAGGGAAGCTATCAGAAGGTTTAGAAGGTTTGGAATGTTCTAAAACAGGGAAGTTCACTAGGAACTTCTGGTTCTCCAGGTTCTTCATAGCTCCCTGTTCACATCACGCCTGAGTATATATTCCTTGTATTCGAACGTTTTTTTAACTTTTTCCCATGGAGTAACCTTGACCGTGACATTCGATGTGAGGGATCGGGTACGTGTTCGTCACCAGACCTGGGCGCCGACCCGTTGGACCGGACCGGACAGGACCGGCAACCACTTTCTGGACCGGATTTGACCTTTCTTAGACAGGTCAAATCCGGTCTGGAAAGGTCAAATCCGGTCCAAGAAAGGTCAAATCCGGTCTAGTAAAGGCCACCTTTTCTAGACCGGATTTGACCTTTCCAGACCGGATTTGACCTTTCCAGACAGGTTGTCGCCTGTCTAGTACGGTCATACCGGTGTGACCTGTTTTAGACCGGTGTGACCCTGTTTTAGACCGATGTGACGCCCAATATGACCTGTTTTAGACCGACTCCAAGTCGGTCTGGACAGGTGGGCCGCCTGTCCAGACCGACCTGGAGCCGGTCTAAAACAGGAGAACAACCCTGTCAAGACAAGGTCGTTCCGGTTTTAGACAGGTCACATCGCCGGTCTAATAAAGGCGAAATGTGGGTGTGACCTGTCTAAAAACGGAAAATCTGTCAGAAAACCGGTCCAGATTTCTGCAGATTTCCGAGGTTGACTGGACCGGAGTGGACAGGACCGGACAGGTCACAACCTGTCCGGTCTTGCAAGGACCGGCGTTTTTTCGTTGGACCGGACAGGACCGGACAGGTCAGCCGGTCCATGGACAGGTTGGACCGGACCAGACCGGTTTTTCGCTGCCGGTCCGGTCGGGCCCAGGTCTGTTCGTCACGGAACGTCGATTCAGCGGGATGTAGTTGTGACACATCCTCAGCTGGTCATTTCCCTTTTTCGGTGCCAGGACGCACTGGGATCCCCATTCGCTGTCATCTTCTTGGATTAGTCCTGCCTCCAATAATTCGGTCACTTTTTTCTGTACCGCGTCCCTTTCTTTAGGTGATAGCCTGCGTGCTGCCTTGGGACAGTACGGCACTGCGTCCTTCTTTACTTCGATTCGCATCTGTAGTGACTCTGTTTCCCTCAACTCCTGCAGCGAGTGCGCAAAGAGTGACCCGTAGTCACACAACAGCTCGTGCGTCGCAGCGCGCTGTTCGTCTGTAAGCTGGTCCGACACTTTGAGCGTGTCGACGTTCTCGCGATCGATGTGCAAAGTCTCGATCAATAAGCTTTCGGCTTCCGACGAATCCGATCCCTCCTCAGAATCGGTTTCCTTGATTTCCTGTTCTGGAATGTAGTAGAACTGCCCTGACTCATCGTAAATCGTATGTTGATCAGAGGACCAATCGGAGGTTGACTCAAACTCGCGGTTGACTGCTCCTTTTCGTTCGGACCGTAGTTAACCAGCAAGGCTAACTTTTGAAACGCCTTATTTAGATCCTGGATGTCTGTCGAAATATCAGCTTTTCCTGGCTTGACGCGAGCCTCCCTTTCCGTTGCTGTTTGTCTGGAGTGTGTCCTTTGCGCTCAAAATCCGAGCGCACTCGAATCGCAGCGCTGTATCTGTTGCAGTCGCAAAGTCGACGACTGCAACCTCGTATAGTTTGGTCCGAACAGCGACGTCTTTCATCCCTGCGATCCAGAAACTCAAAATCGAGTCTAAAGTCGGACCTCCCGTCCAGCGGCTGTGAAGCGCTTGGAAACGCGCAGCATACCTCTGTAGGTCTTCTTTTTCTTTTTGCTTTACCGTATAAAGCATTTGTGCGATGTCGCTGTTAAACGTGAGGGGGCGGAAACGTGTGAGAAACAACTCCTTTACGTTACCCCAGGTGGCGGTTGCCACCTCCATCTTGCTGTGATTGGCGACGAACCATTGCAAAGCAGGTCCGTCTAACGAAACTCCAAATTGTGGAAGCGTTCCCCTTTCGTAGTCCACTCGTTTACTGTACAGACTAAAGCAAAGTGCTCCCGCCATTCGTCAGGGTCGGTCGACCCATCAAACCTCTTAGGTCTGATCTTTCCCATATTGATACGCTTTCTTTTTCAAACTTCGTGTAGCGACGCTTTTACGCTCCGAAACCAACTGTCGCACAAACGTAATTAAAGTCGCAAATACAGGAGAATCCACAGACTTGTCGAAAAGCCTTTACAAAACCAAAAGATACAAAGTTCGAAAACGTCCCCTCCTTAAAACTCGTCTCGACTTCTTGTTTTCCTAACGAAACTCCGTTGCTGCAGCTCAACACAAAACTTTCACAACCTGTTCCCATTCGTGTTAACTCTGCGCTGCCGGCGCACCAGGTGACCTACTGAAACATTTATTATTACTCTAATTACGTATAACCCCTATGCTGCGAGTTGATAGCATCGGTCGATTCCGATTTGAACGGAATTTGAACCGATCGAACCGACTCCGATCCGATCATGATCGGAAATCGGGTGACGTACAAAGTAACCCCTGTAAGGTCCCAAGAACCCAAAGGAACCCAATGAGATTCGAACACCGTACCGCACAATATCGAGTCATTTACGCTAAGCACTAAGCCAAACGCACCACGATGGATTTGTGACTGTTACAATAATATACCGTAAATTTACAGAATTACAAAAAGATTAAGGTATATTATTGCGACAGTCATGAACCCATCGTGGTGCGTTTGGCTTAGTGCTTAGCGTAAATGACTTAATATTGTGCGGTACGGTGTTCGAATCTTATTGGGTTCCTTTGGGTTCTTGGGACCTTAGAGCATCTCCACCGGTGTTCGCAGTTGCAGTTGCAGCTCGCGCACGTGCGAGTCGCTCGCCACAGTCATTGAGTATCGCCGCGAAATTACGTGAGTTCGACCCTCACTTTGGCTGTACGAACTGCGCATCGCCTCAGTTCAGGGGGTCGAAGTGAGGCGATGCGCAGTTCGTACAGCCAAAGTGAGGGTCGAACTCACGTAATTTCGCGGCGATACTCAATGACTGTGGCGAGCGACTCGCACGTGCGCGAGCTGCAACTGCAACTGCGAACACCAGTGGAGATGCTCTTACAGGGGTTACTTTGTACGTCACTCAAATGACCGATCATGATCGGATCGGGATCGGTGGTTAATCGGATTTGCGACAGATTGCCGATTAGCGACCGATCATCACCGACGCCGATTTGTGCGTGCCGATCAAGGACATTTGCCGATCATTTGATCGAACCGACTACACCGATCATGGGTTTGGTGTCTGATCGGATCGGGATCGTGATCGGACGATCGGTCCGATCAATGATCGGAATCAAAACTGATCATCGGCATCGGGTTTGACTTCTCCGATCCGACTACGATGCCGATGTCGTTGTCGATCAACCGATCCGATCATCCGATCTGATCGGTTTCAAAAAATCGGTCTTGGACCGATTTTTCCAAATTTTTCATGTACATTATATATATTTAGGTGGGATCAACATCCATAGTATGCATGTGATGCTTGTGATGGTTTTGAACCTGAAGGGCCCTTTCTTGCAGAGCCTTGACCCGGATTCACCATGGGTGGTGGTAGTGAACCCATCCTGAATGGGGGCGGGCTGTCATCAAGGAAATCCAGTTCCCCTTCATACAACCCTCCTAATGACCCCCCTGTCTCTTGTTCTCTATCTCCTCCTCCTGTTGCCCGGGGCACCTTCATCCTCTCCATGTCCTCCTCCCCCTCCCCCTCACCAGCGATATGCCTCAACCTCTTTCGAAGGTTCCCTAATGAACCTCCAAATATGTCCACCTGGTAACAAAATAGATACTTACTCCGTCCGGGAATAACTGTCCACTTTAGTTTGGGTAACAGTTCACGCGTGAAACGTCCAATTGATGTGAAATTTTGTGGGCAGCATCTCTGATACACGTAGATGAAGCCCACAAAATTTCGGATCCATTGGTTTAGAGGCTGCGATGCAGTGGCTCCGAAACCAGAAACGAAGCAAAACCCCCATTTTCACTTCGACGACTTTTATTTTTTGCATACCAAATTAGCCCAAAATTGTAAGATACTGTTATCAAGCAACAATATACACTTATTATAGTGTATCCCCAAAATTTGCTCTGAAAATTCCACCTGGCCTCTCGTGTAATGGGCTTGGCATTTCGTATCAAAGTCTCATTTTCTAGGCAGTTTGGTGACTTCCGCTCCTATTTTCGAGCGAACTGGCGCGAAAAGGTATCTTGAGTTCCGTTTCCGACTTTTGCGAGGTCGAGGTGGAGTTCGCGCATTGCGCCGCTATTTTTGGTTTCAGAGGTCGACTTTCCCTCAGTTTTATAGTCGTCACGATTACCGAACGACGACATCATGCTTTACTCACTGGTTCAATTACGACGAAATTTTGTGAGCTCGCCACAGAACATCTAAAGAATGTGTTCACAAAAGTTTGTGGCAAACGATGAACGTTTGACGTGTCAAAACGTTCACAGGAAGGTGAAAATGGGGGTTTTGCTTCGTTTCTGGTTTCGGAGCCACTGCATCGCAGCCTCTGAACCAATGGATCTGAAATTTTGTGGGCTTCATCTACGTGTATCAGAGATGCTGCCCACAAAATTTCACATCAATTGAACGTTTCACGCGTGAACTGTTACCCCAAACTAAAGTGGACAGTTATTCCCGGACGGAGTAAGTACTATAAATTCCAGAGGTGAAGTTGCAAGGATAAAAAATAAATGCTATAAATTCCAGAGGTGAAGTTGTAAGGATAAAAAATAAATACTATAAATTCCAGATGTGAAGTTGCAAGGATAAAAAATAAATCTTTAAATTGTTTCTCTGGTATGACATCTTTTCACCAACAAAAAATTATAACACCCTTACGTCCATGTCCGCCATGTCCTCCGTGAACACTTCCTTGGGCGGTGGGGGCGGCAGAATACTCGACGCTTTCGACGTCGGTGCCTTTTTTCCTCCCGCTTTTGACGCTGGTCCCTTTCTTCCTTCCGCTTTCGACGCCGGTCCCTTTTTTCCCTTTCCCTTCGCGGTGTCCACTTTTCCCCCCTCCGTCCCACCTCCCGTTTTCCCACCGGTCGTCTTCTTGTTGCGGAGCGTCATTTTTGGCGACATCTTTCGTTGGCTTTCCTGGTGCGTGCGTACGTGCGTGCGTGCGTGCGTGCTTGTTTGCTCTTGCGGTAGGCAGAATGATGCTAGGTTTTACGCGCATGCAGGGTTCCCTTTTATAGCTGTGACGTTCACACTTTCACACATCGCGCGAGGTTGGTTCCTATCCAGACCGGTTCTTTACCTTTCTGCGACAGGTACTGTTTTGTCTAGAACCGGCGAATTGCATTGTCTAGACCGGTATTTAACCGGTCTTTGACGGGTTTGTATCGATCGATGACAGGTTGTGAGCCTGTCTAGGACCGGTGAGTGTGGTGGTTTGCCTGTCCAATACCAGAAAAACCTGTCGATTGCCGTTCCACGGTTTCGACAGGTTTTTCGGGCTCGGTGGACAGTACAGGACAGGACCGGTCGTGACCTGTCCGGTGTTGAAAGGACCGGCGTTTTTTCGCTGGATCGGACAGGACCGGACAGGTCTGCCGGTCCATAGACAGGTAGGACCGGACCAGACCGGTTTTTTGCTGCCGGTCCGGTCCAGCCCAGGTCTGTTTAAGATGTCTAATCGCAAGAGAAAAACATTTTGTTCCACACAGTCTGATTACAGTCTGATTATCGGAATAGATTGTTGTGAGGAAGTTAGGTTACTGGAATGGATGTGAAACGACGCTTGACAGAAACTGGGGAAGGTATTTATCGGGAAGGAAACTCGGAACAGATCTAACAGTGTAAGAGAATGTGACAGTTTTCTTTGTGGTAGTGGAAATGTGGGTTCAATGAGGTTCGAACTCGTGATCTTAAGATCGCGAGTCTTATTATTTTTGTCCGAACCACTCGACTAAGTGGCAATTAGAGACGGTTAGTTGGGTGACTGACCGGAGTAGAGGGACATTGTGTGATTATCAGAGTTATGCGCCGTTGCAACGGCGCACAACTCTGCATCACACCACACTCAATAAAGAGCGGATTTCACTCACACTTTGATAGCTCCCAGTCCTCGCACCCACATCCCATCATTAGAAAATGTATCAGAGTCGTGTCGACGTCGTTTTTGCGACAACGACAACGGCCGTTAACCGTTAACACCGTTAACCGATAACACCGTTAACGGCCGTTGTCGTTGTCGCAAAAACGACATCGGCACAACTCTGGTGATTATGTGTGAAAGAGTGAGAAGTGGTTCCGAGGAGGATTCGAACCTCCGCCACAACCGTAACTGGATATTGACTAAGTCCGCACTACAAGAGTAGTGTGGTGGTGGACTCGGCGTTCTTTGTAAAGATCCTTGTGTTATACCCCGTGTCCTTACAGAGAAGATGAAGGTGTTAACTGCCTTCATTCAAAATCGTCCCTGGCCAGCCCGATCCAACGCTCGTTTCACGCAGGAGGATCGGGATAATGGCCAGACACGCTATACATTTTCCTATCATTTGCAAGTAAAGAACTCTCCTTCCCATAATACGCCAAACCTCGTAGTCGGAGTGAGCGCGCCTAAGCGCGAGTGAGTGGCAAAATTGTGTGAGAAGAGTGACCCTGTGCCAGAGTTGTGCGCTGTTGCAACGGCGCACAACTCAGGTGTGGGTGGGTGTGGGTATGGGTGTGTATTTTTGACTCTAATTTTTGAGTGCTTCTGTGTAATGAATAATTTTTATTTTTTTTCGAAGGGAGAGTCGTGCCGAAGTCGTTTTTGCGACGACGACTTCGGCCGTTAACCGTTAACGGCCGTTGTCGTTGTCGAAAAAACGACTTCGGCACAACTCTGCCCTGTGCGCCTTGCCTGACGGCGGAGGCGAGGGGATCCTCCGGGAGAGTCCCGAAAAGATGTTTCTTACAAGAAATGTTTGTTTTTACCACATGATTGTTGTCCTATCCGCTAAATTTCCCCCAACTATCTCACCCTGGGGGTGTGAAGTTCAACACAAGCTGTTTGAGATTCATTTGAGATCTGTGTGAGAAGTTACGAACATTTTATTCTAACGTATTTTTTCGTATTTTTTGCGTATCATTTTTTACATTATTAGTACGATTGTATTTTATTGTTCTTTTCGCGTATTGTGACGCCCTGGTATATAATGACGCTAGCCACCCAACAATCGGGTGTACCCCCGTTACTCCGACTCCGCTAACTCCGACTCTGTATGTCAGACCGAAAAAAAAGGGGGGGTTGGGTTTAGGGTTTAAGGTTTAGGGTTAGCGCGACCGGCGCGCCAAGCGAGTGGGCTAAACAAAAGCGGGGTAGACCGACGCGACTGGCGCGCGCCAAGCGAGTGGGCTAAACAAGCGCGGGGTAGACTGGCGCGCGCCGACTGTCGGACTGGGAGACTGTCTTGATGTCAGACATGGACGAGGTCGGAGTAACAGGCATAAACCAACAATCGTGGATACAATGTGATACAAAAAAATCTTGGGCCTCTTACGAGAAAATTTTCTCAAAAAAAGGTGAAAGATCCTTATACAAAAGGGGCTGGGGCATTCTAACATCAGCAGATGCAAAGAGCCCCACTGTACTCTAGTGGACCTCTCTCATCACATATTCTACATATCATGTCAAAAAATTATCTCCCCCCCCCCCTCGTCTACACTCACTTCAAAACCGAAGTGCTATTTGAAAACATATAATCTCTAAACAGGGTTCCAACTTCCCTCCTCACAAACACAACAGATCCCATTTTTAACAACAAAAATTATGGATTCTAGATCCCATTTTTAACAACAAAAATTATGGATTCTAGATCCCATTTTTAACAACAAAAATTATGGATTCTAGATCCCATTTTTAACAACAAAAATTGTGGATTCTGCATTCTCAACAAAAACACATATGCAAAACTACAAAAGGACCCTTCTTTCCATGAAAGAATCCGCCAACGTTCTTATGCATATAGACACGGGTCACTTATCTCTCTTTATTTTTCTCAACTCAGAAAAAAAACCAAAATTGTTATGTCCCCTAAAGCAGAAATACAACACCCAGCCTCCGCCTTGAGTGAAGGGGTGTCGCCGCCAGCGCGAATTTTTTCTTATCCTTACCAAACCCCAAGCATATGATGGATCCCAAGCGTGCTAAACAAGCCGTTGCTCAATTCCAACGGCAGTCAATTCAGACCATATCTTTCCCTCAGTTGTCTGACCAGATCATCCGCCCTTCTATTGCCAGGTGCAAGCTGATGGTAACTCGCAGCGCCAATTGCTTCGCCGCACTCGACGCACACTCCTGTGTCATTCGCAGCGCCACATTCGCCAATAAAATAGACGTGCCCATTTGGGCAGGTATGCAAATGACCTTGGCCCAAAGTTGCGCTGCCCATGTTCGGGTCCGCACTCAGCACGGCATGCAGGATGTCAAGGATGTCCGACGCCTGGGAGGTCTCGAGAGTTTCGAGGAGCCTGCCAAGCGACGTTATCTCTTCTCGCTGAAGGCGCGCGCACAACAACGGTGAGTGATTGGGGTGCTGTGCATTCCAACACACTCGGAAGTTTCTCAAAGTCAGGAAAATGATCCCAGCCGCCACCAGCTTCACCAAAACAAGCACCAAAAGGACAATCGCCAAAATACTCGCGAAGCACCCATTTTTCCTACCTGGTCGTCTGAAGTTGCCCTCTCAAGCGCCACAGCCACGATCTCTTTTCCTTCCTCCAGCAATTCCTGTTGCCGATCTACAACCTCCTGCTCCAAGTCCTGCAAGGTCATTTGCCGCGCCTGCGCCACCCGGAAGTCCTTCGACGTTTCCAGCACGTGAAACATCTGCATCAGCAGCTTAATCCACGTGCAATAGATCAGTATTTCGCTGGTCACACTGCGAGTTTCGGTTGCAATTTTCAACGCTGACAGAATATGTTTCTTGATCTCGTCAAAGGTTCTGTCGGCTTGAAACTTCAGGTGCCTCAGTTGCCTCCACGTCTGGGCTTGAGCCTACAACAGAGCGATGCAGGCGAAAAGAAACGAAGAAAGTGTACGCGTTCAGTGTAATATTGTCATAAATACGCAAGCAGTAGAAGGTGCTTGTGAGGGAATTGATGCTGGACTGACAGCCTGAAGCCTACCGGACTCTCGTTGCGTTGTTGGATCCTGTCGACTCGAGCCGTGTTTCTCTTTTGCCTGTTCAAGTGATGCTCATGGACCTTGAGCCACAGCACACCGCACTTCGCGATACCCAACTGGGACCTTCACATCACACAGACGCCCGTGATCATATATTTGCATAGAGAGAGAGGGAGAGAAGTGGCCATCTTTATACGAAAATCGAATTCTGGAGATGGTTCAGAGTGGAACATTGATCCTGCATCCATGCCTGGCTGGATAGCCCCCTGCGACTACTGCGTGTATAGCGGAGGGATCAACGCTGCATTCCCTTGGCAGGCGAAACTTTTAGTCTCTGACGGAAATACTTGCCTGCAGAATCTGGTGAGATCAGGCTTTGGTGCACCGAGGGCTCGCAGCTGGCTCTGAACATCGTCTGACGCTCCGTTTTCTTCAGCCGCCGCTTTTATCACGGCCTCCAGTCTGTCATGGATGACAACTTTCGGAGTTCTGAACATAACGACAGCTTCTTCACATAAAAAGACTCCAGGAATAATGGATTTATATATAACGAATGTGTGCGTTCACAGCAAAGACATCACAGTCTCACCACAGATTGACATTTTAAAAATATATATATAATGAAATATTAAATTGAATGTCGTGATGCCCCGGCCAAAATGTCACTCTTGATATATAAACAAACAAACATAATTACTCTGACAAATATAACAGATATTGTAGGCAATATGTAATCACTGATTGATTGATTGATTGATACCAAAAACCTAATATTTGCCCCTTTCATTTCCGTGGAACTTTGGATTCCAGGATCCACAAAGAAATGTGTCATGTGATACATCATAGATTTAGATGTTCTTTTCACCTGCAGGCCCTGGTTTTCACACGCAAAAAAACTTGAGAGATTCTGATCAGGTTGTCTTTCGCTTTTTTGAAATCCTTGAACTGTGAGGAGCCTTCAAGAAAAAAAGTGGGAACTGATCAAGACCGACCAACTCAACAAGCAACACATCCTTATGCTCTGAAAACCTCTGAAAACCGAATCCTTCAAAACAGCCATTTTTTTTGCCACAGTGTTGCTTGCTCAACCTCTAGCTGGCCAGCATTCTTGTTAATTTATTTCTAAATGAACTGATATTCGCGTAGATCAAGAAAGAAATATGGGGACACGTAATCAGAAGCCCAGGGGGATTTTCCGAGACTTAAAAATCTTCTGGAACCAAGAAAACATGACGATTCTCTCGTATTTTATGCTTTTCTCACAAAAATTATATTCTTGGGCGGTTGAAAATATGGATGCAAATATGGTGTTACCACTCACCAGACAGCGTCTCGAGGTCCCCACTTTCCCTATCCAGGCGTTCTTGGACTGCAGCAAGCTCCCTGTCGCACTTTTTGAGGAAATGAAGCTCTCGTTGATCCAAGGCAACCTTGTTGATGCAACGACCATATCGGAAAATTTTTCCGATCGGTGTTCCACATTGCATGCACACTTTCCTCTTTTCGATCTCGGCTGGTGGAGGCTTAGGCCTCAACCACCTGGACAAGCAAAGTGACCCCTCCGGTTTTTTGGCGACAACATTGATACAATTTTTCCCTTGGAACAATTCTGGGCCCCCACCCCCCCCTACCCCTCTTTCCAAAAAATGATCTCAGTATATATAAATGCAGAAGAAAAAATATCGATGCAGAAGAAAAAATATCAAAGCAACACCCTACTGGTTGGGTGTTCACCAAAGCATAACATAGATCGAAGGCAAAGAAACAGCAAAAAAAACAGCGATGGTGGACTGGCTGGAGGATGTGTGGCCTTACTTCTGTTTCTCTCCTAAGTTTTCTTTCTCGTAGTAAGAATCCAGGGACATGTGTTGATCCATGGACGATGTGGATATGACATGTCCGCAATCCAAAATCACCAATGGGTCCTCATTCACATCTGCCTCCGTCAAATCACCAAAGCTGGTAAGATTGATGTAATCCACAACCTGGCACAGTAAATGAAACTCATCGACTTTGGAAGTTTTAATATTTATTCAAAAAAGACAAGAAAAAAATCGAAAAGAAAACATGAAGAAAGTTGGGGATCCCTGCACTGTTCACAGCTTGGGGGGGGGAGCGGTATAACAGCCAGATGCTTTCAAATATTTATTTATTCTCTGTCCTGGGTTCAAATCCCAAAGGCTGTGGGTGAAATAGCATAATAAATGAAGAATTGTGGAATTATTCACCCTTTTTTGTAAATGAAGGTAAGAAATACATCAAGAATTGTGGCTTACCTGAGATTTGACACGGGTCGTTGCATGTTTCAGACAATAGTCTTTGCTGGGGCACACCTCCCCACACAAGCCTGGGCACGTGCAACCGCACTCCAATTTCTTTTCGCACCGGAAATCACATGGGAGCCTACACAAAGTTTCCTCAACTCAGCCCAGCAATGAATTATCGATGATCTTTGTATTTGGTGCATTAAAATTCGATACGTAAAATGCAGTGATGCAAACCCCTAGCCCCCATGCACACACACAGTGCCTTACCACTCTCCCTCTCCCCTTCCCCAAAAACAAGAAAAAGAAAAAGCAATTGTACGCTCACCAAACTGCAAGAAGGAAGCCTTGACCCATGCTTCTGTTATTACTATTTAATAATAAATAAAATAATTCTAATTCATTTCACTTTGTTTTTTCAGTGTTTGCTCCTTTTTTTTGTCTTTTGAAACCATGCAAGTTTTTCCAACACCTGTTGCAGGGGCCTCCACAGGGAAAAGAGCATTTCCCTTGATGCTTGCACTCCCAACGACACTCCTCCGCACAAGGGACGCATGGATCGTCGCATGTTTTGCCACAAGGTCCGTTTTGATGCGGACACACAAACCCACAAGGTTTCTTACACTGTGGGCAATCCTCCCCTGGAAAAAAAAAACAACAAAAAAAAATTGTTTATAATTTCTTCAATCTTTCCCTGAAAATTTGTAACCTCAGGAATTTCGGTTTTTTTATATTCTTTGTTGGTCTTTTCAAAGGATGCATCGCACATAAACTTCGCAGTTCTAAGTTTGTTCGTGGAAGAAATCTGAGGCTGCCCAAGCGGGGTTCCAACAAAACTTGATTGCATCTCTCAATCGCACACACGCACACACACATTTTGGGCTCCATTTCTGCGGAGTCACGTTTTTGAAAAAGTTATCCTTTTCTGTGGATTTTTCTTTGTCAAAACCTACTCTCCTTACCAAGATGGCAGGGTTTGTTGCACTCATGTCCGCAAAGCATGTTTTTCCCGCATTGCTTTTCACACTCCAGGTGGACCATCCTTTCCGCCAACCGCTCCCTGGTTTCCCCAGAGCTCCTGGCCATCCCGATCAAATTCAGACCCAAGCTTTCGTTGGTCAATTGAATGCAATCCCCACATCGACTCTTGCATTCGTGGCCACAGGTGGAAACCAACTGCAACCCACACTGGTGGGTGCATTTCGTGATGCCCCGATTTCCACATGCAACCGTAATTTCGTGACCGCAGAACGGCATTTTGATCTTGACTTGCGTTTTGCAGTTCGATGGGCTGCTTTTCAGCCTCTTTTCTTGGTAACAGTAGACTCTGTGCGAGTGTTGGTCCGGGCATCCAGGTATGGTGACATTCACCATTTCCCTGCAAACGATTTCTTCCTGGTGCATCGCTCTGGAGCAAAGCGGAAATACAAATTTGAAAAACAAAAATCAAGCAAAATTAAGCAAAATAATGGAGAAAGACTGGCGGTTGCGATAAAAAAAATATCCAAAAAATCTTTGAATTTTTTTATAAAGAAGACTGCTTGATGGCGGCAGCTCCAAAACGAGGTGCACCCACGCAGAAAACCGAAAGAAAATGATGACTCATAACTTTCGAGATGATCATGCTAACCTGTTGTATATTAGTAGTAACTCAAAATTCTTTTGTCTCTTTTTTATTTTTTTTTGTCAGGGAAGGTGGGGAGGAAGGGGGGGGGGGCTACGAATCCACATAGGCTTTCGAAACTCTTACTTGTGGCAAGGAACATTCGAAAGGACATGTCCACATGGAAGCTTGATTGGCATGGCTTTCATACACAAAAACGAACTGTGGTCTTGATCATCAGCATGGCATCGCCTGAGCATCAATTAAATCAAACAAACCAATGATCTTCAATAAATTGAAGTAATAAAAACAACCTTCGATCTCGGACAAGCCCACCAGCACGGAATATTTCGCAAGGAAAGGCAAAAAACTGTCCACCCGTGGAGAAAACGAAAATTCGCCGCCAAGAAAAAAAAAAAGGGGGTGAGATATGATGGATGAGATTTGTGACTAATTTACCTGGGGCATTGATGGCCACATGGAAGCTGCTTTCCGCAAAGCAATTCGCAGCCCCCGTCGCCGATAAGAACGTCAAAATCTCGCCAATCCTTGATGGAGGTTTGGCGATCAGGATGCCGCATACATTGAACCTGAAGGATTTGTTTCAAGGTTTTGTTTCAAGGTTGTTGAAAAGAAGCCAATCGAAAAATTTGTTTCAAACTCAAGTTGGTGCTTTCTCAAACTCTGTCGCTTGCCCCCCGCGTTCATTTCTCAGGATTTGGCTAATCGCCCTGACAAGAAAAAAAACTGAGGCAAAAAAACACCCTGAACTGGATTTTTGACATGGTCCATATCCGCAATTTGTCACTTGGATATCTTTACCTGGAGCGAATTCCCGATGCTGTTCGTTTGCTTGAGTATTTTCAACACATCTTTCCACATGTCGCTCCTTTTGCACACCCGCAAGGATTCAGCATTGCCGAGAATGTACATCCCCTCCATCGCTCGTGACAGCAAAACATTGGCCCTGTTTTTGGTCCCCAGAAATCCAACCTTTCCGGCTTTGTTGTTTCTCACCAAAGAAAGAATGACGATTTTTGCTTCCTCACCCTGTACAGATCAATTTGAAAAAAAACAAAAAAAAAGCAAAAAATGAAATGCTTCTGAAAGAAAAAATAAACAAACGCACGCCAAATGTTTTGGCAAAAAAAACACCTTTCTGACTAGAAGGTGCGGCACTCTAAATCATGTTTTGGGGAGCAGAATTTTTTTTTCATCGAACTGAAGTGTATGTTTGTTTGTTTTTTTGACCCCCCCACCCCCCAGGAAAGAAGATCACCTCATCCATGATTGCACTACAGGAAAATATCTGTCTCAAACATTCGAAAACTCCAATTTTCGCATTCCTAGGATCAACATTCGAATACCGCACCACTACTCAACACGCATTAAAACGCAACTCTCTTTTCCACCCCAAAAAAAAAAATCAATTTGTATTTTTATTTTATTTTTAACAATTTTTCAGAAGGGGATCAAACAAACAGACCCCTGCCCATATATCGCGATTTGTTTTTTTCCCCTCGTTCTCAGACCTGAAAATTGTCAATGGTTGCTATTCGAATGATATCTCCGAGCGAAATCCTGGAAACGGGGGCTAGGCCTCTTTTCCTCTTTGCTGGGTCTACTTTCTCTCCACAGACGAATCCTTCATCTGCATCATCCTGGTCGGCTGAGTTATTTGCTCCCCCCTCCTCCTCCTCGGCATCCACTTTTTCCTCATCTGACAAACCACAGCGACCACACTTTCATTCTCTGTTCGACAAAAAAAGAAAGAAGTAATTGTACAAAAAAAAAATTGAATTCATGTGTATTATAATTTTTTTGATCAACCCTTCAGACGACCATATCGATGGTGTTTACGATATGTAAACCGTGTTGGTTGTGTAACATTTTTTTTGTCGACTTTTTTTTACAAACTTGAGAAATGTATTTGAATCTTGAAAGAAACGAAACATGGGTTTCCTGTTCTTGATTTTCTACAAAAATTAACTGGGGATGGCCTATGCGTTTTCCAAAGTGTGCAGCGATAATGGGGGTTTTCTATTTCAGATATGCTGCTGCCGTCCTAACGAAACGGAGCAAAAAAAAATACAACCATAATAAAAAACCATAAAAAACCACAACAGCTAATTTTAAACTCACCCTCCATGAACTGCTCGAGAAGTTCTCTGTCTTTTTCACCCAGAACGACCTTGATGTGGCACTCCGACAGCACCGATCGAATCTTCATCAGCTGACCCACGTACGGAGTAACGATGGCAATATCACCTGCATCCACAGTTTTCAAAAACCTTCAACAAAACCCCCCCCATAAAAAACAAGCCTGAATCAATCTGAAAGAAGATTTGGGAAAGAATATATCAACGAAGTTTTCACAATCGGCACATGTATTGCAGGTAATAAATTAAAAAAAAAAGACTTTGCTGCGTTCGGTTTTTACCTTTCCCGAAGCTGCCTTGTTGAACGAGGTAGCGTGCCAATCTGACACCGAACTGAGCTTCGAAATTATTTGATTTCGATTTGCTGTCTTCTTGGCCGTCTTCTGGATGATCATGGTCCACAAAAAATAAATTCTTGCACATCCCGGCCACGTTTTCTGGATACCTCAGGACAGACTCATGGTCTTTCAGCTTCGGGTAAACCGTTTCCCTGATCAATCTGCATTCAAAATAATCAAAGAAATCGAAAATTACATGGAGGTTTCGTTCCTTTTCCAAAAAGAAAATAAAAAATGTTAATCACTCGGTGGGGCAACCTGAGAAAATCAAATCCAAGGTGGTGGATTTACCTCGAAAATGCTGGCCTCATTCTTCTCTGCGTTTGCAGAGTTGCGAACGGCAAGTGGCCTTGGGTGATGAGGCGCTCAAACAGGGAAATGTCCAGATTGAATCCGTATCCAGACTCTTCCTGGAGTTCATGCAGCTGGGCCTTGGGCCTCAGCTGGTCATGATCCCCTATCAGAATCAGATGCTGAGTGGCGGCTGACAGACTGGTCAAGATGTGGGCTTCCAAAACTTCGGCAGCTTCCTCCACGATCACGATCTGGACAGACCCAGAACACACACACACACACAGCACATGACCGTTCAAATCAGCAAAGAGAAATAGACAACCTGCTGTGTTTAGGGTTTTCGCAACCCTTTACGATCAGGTTAGGTTAGTCATGTTATACTCTTCGTATATATCCCCCCCCCCCTCCCCATCCTCAGGCTCAGAGAGGGCTCCATGGTTTGTTTATTTATTTATTTATTTATTTATTTATTTATTTATTTATTTATTTATTTATTTATTTATTTTTCCATTAGTAATCACCTTGGGACTCAGGGCTGTAACCAATTGCTGATGCATGGCGATTCCAGATGTGGTCATCCCCACGACTTCTGCCCCTTGCAGAACGCCTCGGTTGATGTCCTCTTCAATGCTTTTCAGCTCCCTCTGGAGGTCGCAGAACCTGGCCATCTTTTCTTCGATGCTGTCCATGTGACCTCGCACAATCATCTCTTTCCAATGATCGTGGAGCCGCCATCTCTCTTGACTGGTCGATTCAATAAAAATAAATGAATGAATGAAAACAATTGAAACGTGGAAAAATTGTTGTTGTTTTCTGCCTATTGTGCTTTTTTCATTCAATCATTAATTGTTATTACTTAATTTTTAACAAAAAATGGGGGGGGAGAGGAAAATCGGAAACATTATAAATTGTTAAACAAAAAATTTGATGTCGCAAGGGGTTTTTGTGCTTCATACAATACTTAAAAAAACTAATAATAATAAACCGCACGAACCATGTTTTTTTGTCCGATTTGCCAGTAAATAGTGGATAGGTAAAAACAAACCCAACTCAATTCTGGGACTGAACCCACCTGCTCATCATCCATATGTTGAAGGTTTCGAGCAGCTCTTCAAGAGGCCTGTCCCCTGCCTCCATTTTCTCAATATCCTCCTTGGTTACGTCAAATTCAGACATCATCGTCTCATCGTATTCTTGTTCCCAGTCGACCAGGCTAGGCCCAGCCGGCTCGAAAGAATCAGCTCCTTCTTGCCAGCCCTCATCTCCATTTGCCCTGTCCACAGAAATTCAAAGAATTTTATCTATTTATACATGTTACTTGCTCAAGTCAGGGTCATTATTATCATTAAACTAGGAACAGATTGGGGCGAATTCAGCCCCAGTAGCGAATTCTCACCGTCCATGCTCTTCGGCGTCATCCCCCATGTCAGCCAGAACTGAAAACTGATTTTGATACGAGGAAGAGGCCTCCCCCGCGTAGTTTCCTGGATTCATATCAAAAAGAGATATCAAAATGCTGGATGGCAATATTGAGAAAGAAAACTGAACCCCAACCTCCGAACATGACGTAAAATTGATGGTGGGGAATATTCCTGTGTATGAACTTCTGTAAAATAAATAACTAAATTTAAGCGATAAAAAATACAGACCACTCAGCCAAACCGCTGAAAGGGAAGGAAAACAAAAAAACATACCGACAGGCTCTGCATGAAAATTTCTTCCGACGGGCATGTATACATGGGACGGGCGTCCATGCAGCCATTGCATCCAAAGGTGCGGCAGTTCGGATTCATCCCAACCCATGATGATCAGAGAATCTTCAAAATACGGGTGGTCCGCCCTTACCATATGCTGTGCTTCGAACCAAGATATGAAACCATCCCTGCCAAAAACCCGCCAAAAATGAATAGCAGTGAGGAAAATACAAAACAATCGAATCCTTGAAGATTTTGGAAATGAAAAATCCACAACTGTATATATTAAGTCGTTATTTATAGCTGGTTCGTTTTTTTTGCTTTTTTTTTACCATCTTGGGAAAACACCCTCAACAATTTATTGATATTTTACCACCACCCACAATCGAAAACAGGAAATTGGAAGAAGAAAAAAGGGCTCCTCAAAGGACATACCTCTCGATTCTTTTGATGGTTGTTCGAGACCTTTCTATGGCAGTCTTGAGTGTTTCCAGCTGATACCTTGATCTATTCTTGAGGTCCCATTGATCCGGTGTTCCTAGACAAAAGTCAATTTTATGGTTTCCGCATTTTTTTTAAAGAGAAAGTAAAAAGTTAATATTCTCTATCTATTATGAAAATATCTGGGGATCCCTCGAACGGTGAAAATTTCCTGGAAAATGAAGCCCTTTCTTTGAGTGGTGGATCTTATTTGGGACGGAAAAAAATGGGCTGTTTGTCTGTTTATTACTTTATTACTTATTACTTATTTCAAGGGGAAATATAGCACCTTTTCTGTAGGTTTTTTTCCTTAAATTGTAGTCTTCCAAGCGTTCGTCCCTGACCCGGCCTCCAACCCGAATCACGTTTTTGATCCCGCTCTCGATCAACCCCAGAAGGAATTGATCCAACGCATGGTTGGTAAAGCACACACACAGAATAGGGGTGATCCGGCCCCTGGCAGCAGCGCTTCTCAAAATAGCCCGAACGATTTGGATCCCCACGTAAGTCTTCCCTGAGAAAAGCATAACAAACTGGAGATTCACATCAAAAAAAAAATCTTATTTTTTTTCTTTCTTGTTTTCTTTTTTTTTTTTTGGGGGGGGGGGAATCAGCTGTCTGACAGCTAAACATAAGTTCTCTAATCAAATGTGAACAAAATCCTGTCGATGCCAATTTCGATTCTTTTTCTTTTTTGGGGGGTTGGTTGGGGGGTTGGTTGGGGGGTGGGAGGGAGGGGTTTGGTCAACATATGGTAAAGCAGGTTTTCAAAGCTTGCCTGTCCCAGGGGGGCCTTGGATGAGCGCAACTTCTCTGGTGAGGGCAGCTTTCAGGGCTTCTGCCTGAGCTCTGTCAAGGGTGGTCACCCCGGTCAATGCATCCACCGGGAATTTCTCAGGATCGGTCATGTCTATTGCAGATATGGCCAGCAGCTGCCTAAATTGAATTAAAAAAAAGAAACACAAACCATCACATGCATGCCCCACTGCTACATGCAAATATAAAAAACAGATCAGAATGGATCGGGGGATCCATCAGCTTTTTTTTTCCACAAAACGAAAACATCCATGGGCAACATGCATGCAATATCTTTGCATTCCTGGCCCGCACCGATCCCTGCGAGGATTTCCGAGCTCATGTTCATTTTCAGCCATAAATGACAAATCGAGAGGGGATGCAGCGTTGTCCAGGTATTCAGGAATGCCCACGTCAGTCTGGGGAACGATATCATTTTCAGAGTCTTCAGGTATTTGCAGGAGGTACTGGGACAGAGGGATCGGGCAATGTTGCAAAGCCTTCAGAATGTGTTCGTAAGCAAAAAAACTGGGGCCAGCCTGGAGCATTATGACTTCGTTTCCCCCCAGCCATTCTAAGCCCAGAGCCGCTCTGACCATCTTCTCGTCGAAAGGATTCGACGCCAATCTGATGAAAATGTTGCAAAAATGAAAATAAGAAATGATGCAGACGTATCATCGAACAGGATTATGGTCGAATGGAGGGAAAAGATACGCACAAAGCTTGAAATGCATATTTACTTTTTTTTACTTTTTATTTATTTAATTAAGTAAATAAGATTTATTTGTTTTCTTTTCTTTTTTTGTTTTTTCTGAAACATAGGAGCACTTACACTCGCACATAGATTTTTCAGCAACTATTTCGGAACATGTGTACATACAGAGTTGCGGGAAGGGAAAAAAACGGTGTCATAAAACCGGCTGATAAAAAATAAAAAAAAATCCACTGAAAATTGCTTCGAAAAGGTCCCACCCACCTGAGAGAGAGCTCGGGCCTGTTGGTTGCCAGCAAATTCACTTTCCTTTCTGACACGATCCCGAAAATGATGTTGGGCTGATTGACCCCCTGGTCAGTGCCCTCGCTCCACAAACAGCACAGCGTCCCATGCTGGAGGCGTTTGGTTTTTTCCCACCAACGCTGCCGTTTGGTGTTGCTTTGATTGCTCAGGAACGGAAGTGTGTCGAACTCGACCTTGAAAATGGAGCCGAGAAAATATATATATAAATATATAAATGGAAGGTGTGCAAGATCTCAATAAAACAAATGCGATACAAAATGCAAAAATACATTGAAGCTGTAACTGATAGATTTGCCTCCCACATCTCAAGCATCTTTCGGGAGAGGATCATTTCGACCAATACATATGTATTTTTTGTAATTGATTAATTTTTAAATTTTTGTTTGCTTTTTTTAATGGTCGGTTACAAAATTTCTTTTTTTTTTTTGCTTCTCTACCTGGCATTGTGCCTCGTTTTCTTTTCTTTTTTCTCAAGTTAATTAATTACCTTATATGAGACACCTGAGTGCTTTTCCACCGTGATATCTGTAATGGAAACGTTTCTGTAGACATGCACATTCACGTCTTCTTCATGCATCTCTCTCACACCCTTGAGGGTCCGTTTTGCATGAAGCTTATTCCCCTGTTGAAAATTTTCAGAAAATGAAAAACTTTTCAAGCCCTGCATTTATAAAAGTATATTTATATGAGCTGGATTTTTTCTCGAGGGCTCGGGCTAAATCACTTGTTGTGAACACAATTCGTTCAGCAAGTTTGCCTAATACGAATTAAACATTCATTCATTCGTATATATATGTATATATATAGAAAGGGAGACTCTCCCAGTGTCACTCATTTGATACATTTGATCTTTTTTTTCCTCGTCTTTTAAAATCTGAAAAAAGAATCAAACATGTTTGTGTTGGCAGGGTGATGCTGTTGCGAGAATAGATCAAAACACAAGTTAGCAACATTTCGTTTTTTTTCTGAAATTAGCTCCATCCTCACACTCGCCTTGAGTCCCTGAATTCCTCCAACAGCTTTGAGTTTCTGGATGGACAGGCAAATGTGTCCGATCAAATCCTGACGAAGCAGGCGGAAATGAATGTCCCTGTGTGCCTCAGCACTGCCTTGAGGCAAATGCCCAACATTCGAAAGCCTGAACAAACCCATAATAACAATACAAAAATTCACACCAAAAAAAAATGCAAAATGTGTCATTTAAAATAATAAACAAAAAGGCCCCCTTTTTTTCTTTCCTTTTTGCGAAACTGGAGATCCAGCATGCACCGAAAAACTCGAAATCATTTTGAAATAATGAAATAATAATAAAGAAAAAAAAATAATAATAAATAAATAATAAATAATAATGTCCCCGCCATGTATGCATGCCGGAAAAAAAAAAGCAGAGTATGCTCTTCAACCAAGTGCAAAAAAAGAGTTGGTCGCATGGTGTTTTCTTCTTTAATTATTATTGTTTTGGGTAATATATACCTGTTGGGGGGCAAATAAGGAGCGATGTTGCATAGAACCTCGCCTGCGGTGGGTGCGATGGATATCTCAGAAATGTTGGAAGAATCGTTATCGTGCCTGGGGCCATCATCCCGGAGATCCCCTGCCGAGGAAAGAATACAAAAAAATATATCATTGATTTAAATGAAACACGTGGGGGCCAATCATAGTGGGTGAGGAGACGGGGGCACTTAAAACAGCCGAAAAAAAATTGAAACACTGAAGAGCCGAACCAAAAAATGAGCACACCAGGAAAATCCATTTTTGCCATCTTTTCTATTTTATTAAAATTAATGTATTTTTATTTTTATTTTTTTTTTGTTTTGGATGGGGTTGGCGGAGCTTCGTGCGTCAATCCTGATTTCGTTTTTTCTTAATTTTTTCATTTGTGAAGGGCTCACCAGGGAGCTCGGAATACATAGCTTCTTTCTCCTGTCGCTTCGGACGGAGCCACCGATCAAACCTCTGCTCTTTTTCTTGTTTTTTTTTCAGTTTCAATCCTTTCAGTTGGTGACCCAATGCGATCGGGCTCCTCTTGGATTCCAAGAGTCTAGGATCACCCCCAAACATATCATATCATATCCAAAAAAACATAGCATTAACTCAAATTCTGTTCCAAAGTCACTTTTAAACAGCATCTTGCCTTGTATGGTAAAAAAGAACTCACCCACCCTACTATAACTCAACACTTGCTGCCTGGAATGAATGCCCCACCTGGATAAATTAATCATGTCTTCTCGAAGCTTTCTGCTTTCTCGATCGCTGGCTTGAGATTCGAATGCCAAATTCGCAAGCTTTTCCAGAGGCTTCACTATCTTTTCGACCCCCTTCAGCATCTTTTCTTCGAATCGACCGACCATTTCGTAAGAAAAAACAGCGATCGGTTTTACGATGCATGCAAAAGTCGTCGGGGTCCAATGCTTATCTTCAAACATCTATGGGAAAAATAAGAGGAGAGGAAAAAAAAGAGGTGAGGGTTGGAAAACAAAGGGGAGTGGTTTTGAACAAAAATAAAAATAAAAGGAAAAAAAGACTCAGCAAAGTAGACAGTAAAGGTTATAATTTGCAGCATATTCAACGGATCGCTCAGCATGTGTTTTTCTGAAATGGGTTCAAAAACAATGGCATCGCGGAAAAAGCCACTTCCACATATCCACACCGACGAAGTTTCTAAAAGAATTGAAAACCTCAATCAAAAAAATAACAATTCTTTTCCTCCCAACAATTTCTGGGAAGAATAAAATAAACAACCACCTGGGTGTCTTTATGCAGCGAATCCTCCACCGTCTGGCGGTCCGCCACTCTCCGAAGGGCATCGGCCAGGGCTTCCCAATCGACAGCCTCACCCACCACGTACAAAAACGGATTCACAAGACTTTGAATGGTGCTGTTCAAAACGCTCGGGCAAGTGGCTAGGCGAAGCAATGGGACGAACAATCGTTGCAGGGAAACCTGACCAACCCAGCCACAGTAAATTTCAGTTCGTTTCATTGGCATTCAGAAGAAAACATTGTCCAGTGTGGTGAGCCCTGAGGTGATTTTTTGTTCAAAACACCCTCCTTCGCCTTCCATCCATGGCCAAAATTTCCATCCGATTTTATTCGTTCTACTTTTTGAATTATCAACACTGACCAAAAAAGAAGCACCAGTTTTATCTGCTTTCAGAATACACCTACCTGCTCCGAATTGTCGCTGGCCTCCGCCGAAACCCAGCATTTGCCCAGAATTGATTGGATGATTTGCACCCCTGGACCATCCCTCTCACCCAAAATCTTCAGTACTGCCAATGAATCCTGCTGGGAGAGATCCCAAGCCAGCTGAATAAAAGTCCTTTTCTGTCGGGGTTTCCAGAGCAAGGGCTTACCCTGGCACATCAATCTGCAGGGGAATGCTCCATTGCCTCAATCCAGTTCGATTCACATCTTTCCAATTGAAAAATCTCTTTTTCTTTCCTGATTCTTTCCAACGCAATGCGCAAACGGCTGGTGATCCGGGAATTAACATCGATGGCATTTTTTGATATCTCTTTACGAGATCGATTAGAAACGCATCTTGCCAGGATTCGAAGTCTGCCCCGGTGATTCGATTGCGTCCCACGTTCCCCATGCATCCTCTTCCGCGATTCTACAGGTGCTGCCCACCCCACCACCTCCTCCTCCCGTTACCTGAACGCTGTAGCGGGATCATCACTGGTGGATCTTCGGTCGAATGTTTTGCGCTCCCCTCTTCTAGCCTCCACTTCACGCGATGCCTGTTGAACACGTTCGCCGGTTCGCTCGGGATGATCGAATCTGCAGTCCTGCCCATATCCGCATCTGCCCCTCAGCATGTAGAACCTACAGGGGGCCGCCCCCCTCCTCCTTGGTAGATCCATCTCCTTCGCACGCACCTTCGACAAGAACGCAACTTTTGATGTCTTATTGCATCCCAGTAATGTCGGCTGCGACTCTCCCACTGCCCAAAATCTCGCCGTTCGCCGCCCAAATCCGATCAGTAATTCACACCAGCATGCATTGCTATGTCGACTTCCGCACCTCACCAGCGTGCTCGCGGAAACGCTGGATTTTATATCTTTCCGTCTGTTGCTTTGCTTTCCCAAACCTAGTCTCCTTCTTCTGTAAGCATCAGGCAAGTGTGGATGCCCGAGCTATCCTCTGATTGAAACGGGCTTGTCTGGGCGTCTGGTGCTCAAACAAAAATGGACGCCCGCCGTGTTGAACACGGATGAGGTGGATAGTCATATCGTGAACACATCAATCATGTCGACTTCAAATCCACCTAGACGGTTTGTTGCGCGACTGCTGGGCCGCCAAGCCACTGCTGTTCTTGCAATGATTTCTGTTTGAGTGGAGGGGGTGCTTGAGCTTTTCCTTGCAAGTGCATGATCACTACTCAGATGCTGAAGAAAGTGAGCAAAATGTTGGAGAGGGCTGTGGCGGCGGGTTCCTGTTCTGACTGGCATTGCAGCGAATTTTCCTGAGCATTGTATTTCATTGTTTGTCGATACGGACTTGTGTAATAAAGCCTTGTATTTTAGACTGACTTTTGATTGTGGTGAAAAAAAAAAACATTGTGTTGTGGCGACCTTGGATTTCGAACGGTGTAGAACATACGAAGGGTCGCCTGTGTTGGTATACAAGGGGAAAGTGGAACCAAACAATGTCCTTCACCCAACAAGATCTGACTCAAGGCCAGAATTACCTAGACAACGCTTTTTGCATCTTCCGACTCAACGCACAATTTTTGCCCTGTCGAGGCTGAAAACTGGTGCAGTTTTTTGAACACGTTGCTTTTGCATGCGAAAAATGCTCAAAATAGGACTCGGAGGAATCCATCAGCTCGCGAAACAAGCCTCAACAATCTGAAAGCTTCGAAAAGGATTAGCATGCGGTTTTTCCATCATAGATAATATATAATTTTGACCTGGGCATCACCCAAAAAGACGGCACAGGTAAAACCTGGGAACAATATTTTCCACTTCGAAATTTAAGGAAAACACACAAAATCCATGCACCCCGATATTTGCATCCATTAAGAACAAAAGAAAAGAAAAATAGCCAGCCTCTTTTCGCCAACACAAAATTCTGGAGACTCCTTGGCTTTTCGAATTAGAAAGCAAGAAATTCCAGGTCAAAAAACAGCATGTGTTTTTTACGCATCATGCCCACATCGAAAAAAAAAGAAAAGAAAAACAAGCTGAATTTTTTGTACAAAATTTTCATGATTTTGTTCTTTTGTTTTTGCTGTTTGCTTTTTTTTTTTTTGGGATCTCAACCACCCCCCCTCTCCTTCCTCAACAGCCTGAAAAATCGAAACCCTTTCCCTTACAAAATTTACCCGGCCCATTTTGTTTTTTTCATGGGAAAGCAGGATTTTTGTTTTCAAAATTTTTCTTTTCTTTTTTTGTTTTTCTCCCTTCGAAATTTTTCTTTTTTTTCCTTTGTGCTGCGATAAAGGAAAAAAAAAAAAGAACAAAACTAAGGCTTCTGTTTTGCCCCTTGCAGAAAAATACATATCGATGCGCCCACGCACGGACAAAAATTTTAGTTTTCCTCAAAACATATATATATTTAGGTACTTTTTTGAAAACAACCTTTTGCTCCCCTCCCAAAGTAGGTAGGTTTGTTTTTTCTTCTTTTTTGTCTTTTTTTTTTTTTTTTTTTTCAAAAAAAAAAAATATGGTGACAGAAGAAAATTTGGTCACATGGCCTCGGCTCTCAAAACTGTTTTCTTTTGAAGAAAACACAGACTCCCTCTGTTGGTTTTTTTCGGGTGAAATATTTTCTTTGGTTTGAAATGGAGAGAAGGCTTCCCTCAGAACACTTTTTTTTCTTCTTTCCTCCCTTTTTCTCTCCCCCTTTGGCTCAAAAAAACATTGAAAAAAAAAAAATCAAAAAGAAACCCCAGACACAAAAAAATCGCCCTGCGAAATCGGTAAAAAGTTGAAAATAAAAAAAAGGGTGTTCTTCCCTTTTATCTGTGTTGGTCAATTTTCTTTTTCGAAATCCTGCCGCTTTTTCTCGACAGATGAATGTTAGTCATTTTAGCTTTGCTTCCCTCCCCCTCTCTCACTCCTGGGTTTTCGGCTTGCCCAGAAGTTTTTTTTGTTTTTTTTTTACCCTTTTTTTCCTCTATAACATCACTTTTTTTAAAAGAACAAATCTAAGCAGACAGATTTCTCTTTCCCCCGATACAAACACCTTCCTGTCAGCTTCGATGGATGCAAGGATAATAAATGAAAAAAAAAAAATGATGCTTCCAAGATTTTTTTTAGATGTATATTTTTTTCTGTTTTTTTTTTTTTTAACCCTTTCTTGTCTTTCCCTTCCCCCTCCCTTCTTTTCATTTTTTTTTTTCTTGAGAATTTTTTAATATCGATATTCACCCTTCCAAGGAAGTGAAATGAACCAAAATCTTTTCTCTAAAATTCTTTTTTTTCTGAAAACTTCCCAAAAAACAAAAAAAAAAAAAAAAAGGAAAAGTGAAAAAAGACAAGAAAAGCACTCCCCGCTCACGAAATGCGTATTAGCATCGAAACTTTTTTTTTTCTTTTCCTCCCCTTGTTCCAACCCTCAAAAAAACCCCTTAAAAAAAAAAAAAAATCCTAACCATCCAAGATTCGGACATAGCTCCTTCTCTCTCTCTCTCTCTTTTTTTCTTGACAAATTTGCTTCTAAAAATAAACCCATCGTAATTAAACAGCGACAGCCCTCGCCCCTGAAGATCAATTGTCACATTGCTTTCCCTTTTTTTTTAATAAAATGCCTTTTTTATTTTATAAAAGAACATCTTACTCTCTCTCTCTTCCATTAAAATTTTGACACACCTTTTGATTTCTTTTCCCTCCAATCTCTTTTTTTCCCCTTCTTTTTTTCTTTTCTTTTTTGCTCTTTATCTGCAAGAAATTATCACGAAGCAACAAGAAGGGGAAAAAGAAAAAAGAAAAAGAAAGAAAACCTCTTAAAAAAGAAAAAAAAAGCAAGGGCACATTTCTTTTCTTCCCATTGCTTTTCTTTTTCTTTTTTTTTCATCCCATTTTTTTCCTTTGTTTAAAAAAAACCCTGTTTTTTGGTCAAACGGAAATTGGTCGGGGGGAAAAATTCGAACATCTTTTCGGTTTTTCGTGTTCTTCTTTTTCTTAATAACTGACAAAATTGGAAACTTTCTTTGTTTTGTTTTGTTAAAACCCCTCCCCTCCCTATCTTTTTTTTCATATATCTTTTTTTTCATATATCTTTTTTTCTTAAATGTTGCCTAAGTTTTTTTCAATCTTGCTATATATTTTTCCGCATTCCTTTTTCTGTGGAGGATTTTTTTTTTCCCTTCCCTTAAGCAGCGTTCTTCACCATCTTGTGCGTGCGTGTGTATTTTTTTTTATCTTTTTTTTTTCTTCTTTTTTTTTCAACCGTCTAAAGTGTGTCTAGATCATCTTTTTTTTCTTCAAAAAGAAAAAAAAAGAATTCCCATAGATCGATCGGAGTTGCAAATTCTAGGGCATTCAGGGAAATAGTGGTTAATAAATCAATATTTTAAAGATATATCACATATAATGTTGAAGAATATCAATGGACAGATGGGCTGAAGGGGGCTAGCATCTTTTCTTCAACCATCCCTTTTCTGTGTTTTTGTTTTTCAAAATAAAGGTGGGAGGGGAAAGGGGGTTCAGAAGCTAAATATCAATATGTCCGGTCCCCAAAAAAAAAGAAAAAAAGAAAAAAGAGGGTCGGGGTTACAGAAATTTTTATACGTATACAAATACACACAGATACATATATGTCTCTCAACATATAAACATATACCTTTCGCGCACAAAAACTACCTTTTAGGTCTTTTTTTTTTTTTCAAAATCCTGGTGAAGATAGGAGTTTCAGTTTTTTCTTGTCCTTTTTTTTTCAAAAGCAACTCCTAGAACTTTTTTTTCTCCCGTTCTTTTTTTTTCCTTTTTTATCCTGCATACACCCTATGAACAGTTGATCGTTTTCTGCAGACGGGGCATCGATTGAGCGTCCCATGTGCGCTGCAGGATAGGCAAATGCAGAGGTGGCCGCATGGTATGAACACTGCGTTTGCTGGATTATCCTGCGCAGAAAACCAAACAATTCGCAACGCACTGTCAGAGGATATTTTTCCAAACAATAGTGGACCTGGAATATTAAGACACGTAATAAAAGAGTAATAAGTTTCCCACAGAAACTTACCCAACAGACTATGCATTTTCCCGCCTGTTGCCCTTCATCAATTACATCGGCTACATCTTCTCCATTCATCTGCCTTTGCCTCCGTCTTCGCTCATCCTCCTCAAATTGTTTCCTTCACAGACCAAAACAAGAAAAAAAAATTTTCCCCCCCTCTCCCAAAACAATTTGGAGAAGGAAAAAAAGACAAAAAAAACCATAACTTTTTCCCCTCTCCAGAACCATTTGGAAAAAAAAATAAAAAAAATCATCACTTTTTTCCCCTCTCCCAGAACAATTTGGAAAAAGAAAAAAAGAAAGAAAGAAAAAAACATATATCAGATATTGCTCCAGAAGACTTCGCAAAAAACCTTTTCAAAGACATACCTGATCTGACGATATCGAACATGGGCCTTTACTCGCTTGTATGCCTGACTTCCCAGCATAGCAACACCCAAAATCCCAAAGCCCATTGCTAGCAACTGTTCGGTTTAAAAAAAAAAAAAAAAAGAAAACACAACACACTCAAAATTCTGCCAGGATTCTTTCTTTTCTGATTTCAACATCACTGAGCAGGCATCTTCCGCCTGCACTAGCAAGATGGATGCTTTCGGAATATTCTCAGAAAACTTAAAAAAAAATTCAAAAATACTACCTTGCATGTGGTGGCAACCCTGCTCAGCGAAGCATGTAGACCTTCGAAAGTTTGCCTGGTGATGTAGAAAGGTCCTCCGTCTGTCTGGGGCCTCCTGATGACTAATCTATGTTGATCGTCCTCCAATGAATGGGCCAATTCCCCGACCACTGTGACCACCGCATCCACAGGCAACACCCTCTCTGTTTTTCGAACACCTAGAGGTCTATACCCACTGGCCAAAAAAAAAAGAGAAAAAAAAAAAAGTGAAAAGTAATCGTTTGTTGGTCATCCTTTTCATTTCACCCCTCAAAAAAAAAACCAAAAAAAGGTTTTTTTGTTTTTTTTGTTCTTTTGGGGGGGGGGGGGAAATTGAAGAAAAACAAATAAAAAATATTTGTTTGTTTCGATTGGCCTCCTGGGTCGCCAGATAATTCAAATTAAACATCATTTTGAAGTTGATTGGGGGCCTCTGCTTACGTGAGTCTATCCACCAGCTTGCTGTACATCGATCGATTTCCCTCTCGATATTCTTGGGCAGTCACCAGCATGGTCCCTCGAAGAAGATCAGCACCCAGGGAATTTTCAACATGCACCTTAGATTTCGTTGGGTCGGTCTGCAGGGCAAAAGACACCACTTCACCTCACTCAATAGATTTCTTTCTGCAGTCCCATCCGACATCATTCACAATGGAAAATTCTGGAAGCCGACCAGAAACACAACCGGTAGAGGTTAATGTTGTGGTGGATAATCCTCAATTAGTCATATTAGATCAAGGGATGCTGGAACACGTATGTAAGGGGCGGATGTTTTGTTTTTTGTTTTTTTTTGTTTTTTTTGTTTTTTTTGGGGGGGTTGAGGGCGGCGCAGCTTACCAAGAACCAGTTGGTTTCCCATTTTTGCTTGCGGATGAGCTGAGAATCTGGAAGCCAATCGCCTTTGTCATTTTGCTTCAGGGCGCTCAGCTCCTCAGTCACCTGACCATTTTTCCAAACCCAAAAACATTCAACCTTCATGATCTTCATACTAAAACAGTGAAATTTGGATTTCGTCATGAGAGGCCCGACTTATTATTGAAAACAGCAAAAGGACCCCATAATCCTTCCAGGTCAATAAAATGAGCGACTCCACAATCTTTTGATTATTCCCATGTTTCAGTTTTTTTCAAGAAAAACAAGGCAAAAAATAAAATTAATTATAATAATAATAAAAGATTTTTTCACAGCAAAGCTACGAGAATCAAACCCCATATATCAGCTTACTTCCGCCAACACCGATGATGTCCCTGTGATTTCGGCTTGCACTGGGTCATCCGATGCAGCTTTTCCCCGAATGGCGATCAGTAACGGAATCAATCCCACAAGCTGCATGATATCTGCCCAATTCCGAGTTCGAAAATCCAAAACACAAAATCTATTAATATGACGAAGGACAAGAAATAATACAATGTATAGATATAGATATGTACCCCCCCCCCTTCATACAGCTTTAATACTTAACGACTAAAAGAAACTTAGTTGAGCCACTGTCAATATCTAACAACCCTTGCGTTTGCTTTCGATGGTCGCAACTGCACGAAATTTTTTAAAAAGGATGAAGTTTTAAAAGTAGAAAAGACAGCTCCCATAATGTTACATTCTGGAGTTTTCGTGCGCGCAATCGAAACAAATAGACGCTCTAAAGAAAAAGACGTCTCGGAGACAGAAGGAACTTATTTTTGGGTTCGCCCACCAACCATTGAAAAACACTTCAAAACTACTTGCAGCAAAAAAAGACATGAAAGGCGTCCGACACATGACGTGAAGCTCGACGTGCGCAATAGCTACATCAGTCAAAGATGCGGAACCCAAAGACGTCGATGCTGGAGCTGTTTGTTCAACCACTTTCAACGCAACGGCACGATCCGACGAGCGTTTTTCTTACAGCGGTCCCATCGCAACTCCCGAAACGAACCCAAGTTCTTGGGACGAAAAAGGACGTGTCACGTGTCAAAGACTCATCCCACCTGCCACTGAATCCACTGGACGCGCTGCCTCCAGTACTTTCGCTTTCTTCCCTTCGTGTCGCGCGAACAAATACAAAACTGCGCTGAGGCTGCACGAAGCCACACCCCCCCAGGTCATGTAGACCCCGCTATCCATCTTGCGCAAAAATCTCCGGAACGGGAAAAAGCACGGCCTCCTGGTACGCGAAAAAACTGACGGCAAAGAATCCTCCTCTAGAAGCGTCTCGTGTGCAAACACTGCTCAGTCAACACGTCCGAAGCCAACCGTGGGTCCTCCCGCCCTTGTGACAAAATTCTTTAATTCGACAGAACAAGGAACTGTTCGCCAACCAGAGAGGCTTGTGGTGTGACCACTGGATAAATTTACGATCATGCAACTCATTTGCTCAATTCTGGACTGGGATTCTGTTGCGAACGAACGCCAGGCGTCTTTGACGACTTTCCTAACTTCTGGGGTGGCTCAGGGGGCAGAACGGGCGACCATCGCGCAGGAGTTTTGAGAATCGAACCATGATCAGGTCGCTGTGTTTGCCGGTGTTGGTGCTGCTGGCGGTATTCGCAGGGTATCCTTGCTGGGCGGACACCACAGAGTTTTCACTCAAGAGAAAGGAGTACAGCTGCCTTGGGCAACCGTACCCAGTAAGTGAATGGCAGACATCGATCGAGGCTTGTGCGGTCGCACACACCCACTCACGATTGTCAAGAAACCGCTTTGTAACAATGGAGGCAAAGGAACGAACTTTTTCTGGAAGCCGCATCCCACGGGATCCTGCCGTCTTCGGGTGGAAGACGGTGTCCGATGCATTTCCACCTCTAGAAATTCCATCAACATGTTAGCCGTTCCCTTCCAGCACCCAATCCTGGTGGAAACACAAACACAGGTGCAGGATTTTGCGAAGGATGGGAGGAGCAGTTTGAAACTGGTGTTCCTCTGCAGGAGGCGGCACCTTCAGATTGGGTGAAAGCTGAGGAGCTGGTGACGATCAGAAACCAAGAAGATCATGATCCCTGCGACACTGGTGGATACCCTTTCAAACTTGCTGACCTCGCTCCGGTACCCCCACAAAGCAACACTACGATAACATTGATTTTTTTTTGTTTTTCCAACAAAGCAACAGCCACACATCTTGTCAGTTTCTTTTTTCACCCACCCGCTGAGTGTCCTTCGTGAGTTCATATCGCGATTTGTTTCTGTGCACTTCATATTTCAGCTCAGAAACCTTGGAAAGATTGTTGTCGCTCCCTTGTCCAATTGCTCCACATGGACTGCGTGGGAGGACTATCGAAGAGATTTTGTCAGGCGGCTGATGATTCTCAACTACACTTCTCCCGCTGGCATTGTTTTTGGGGAGGCTCACCCCGGGAAGCTCCCTGAGTGGTTTTGGACCATGGGTGAAATAACTGAAATGAAAGCATCTCACGTGAGTTCCGTTCAAAGCTTTTTCTTTTTCTGTGGAAAGGTTCTGAGTTGGGACACAATTCGTTGGCTGGGTATCGGGTTTGAAGTTTTGTTTGGCTCATGCTCGCCCTCTGTTTTGCTTGCATTGCAGCTACTGCCTCCCCCCGTTTGCACTATGGACAAGTGGCAGTTTGGAAAACTGACCAAGGATATCGATACGTTTGGTGGGGACGGTGCTGTTTTCTCCAAAGCTGCTTTGTACCACAGCGACTCTGCCCCTACCATTTCTCCTGCCATCACGAGCATCGAGGTAGATCTATAGTGGCTCCAGTTCACTCTCACCTTCAAGTTCTCACTTAACTATGTGAGTCGAGGATACTGGAGGAAACTCACTTGGCTTTGTGGTTTGGCTTGGTGATTTTTTTACTGCAAGATCGAGACGCAAGTCGGAGAAGAAATTCAGACAATCACAGTTCCAGCCGCCACTTCTGCGTTCAACCCTGTGGAAACTGAAATGGTTTATGACCACATCGTAGAATCAACATTTGAGGTGTGTGGGGAGCGAGGTGCTGGATACTGTGTAAAACTCACTCTCGCTGACCGTTGTTGCATGGCTTGTGGTGGTCCATTTGAAGATTATTTCCGCAACAATTGCAATTGATCTAATGCAAGCAACGTTGTGGTGACTTCAGGACGCTTGCTACGGTGATCCTGGAGAGAGAGATTTTTCGCAGTGTGTCGACTGCTGGTCCACCTACTATTTCTGGTCGGACGGCCCAGTTAAGAACACTTGGGAGATGCGGGTGAGGTGAATCAGCCATGAACTGTTTCTTGCCTTGATTGTGTGACTTCGGAAAATGCTGGCGAGCCCGTAGCAAAGTTATAAATCTTTCTCATGAACTTTCTGGGCAGGATGCTGTCGTCTTTTTTGACACCAGTTCCGGACCAGTGATGTGCTACGAGTGGCTCTACAATTTTGTTATGATTGCTCAAGCGAATGGAGCGAAGGGTGTCATCGTTGGTGGTTCCAGCACGGATGATCTGTGGATGTCGTCGCCATACTTAGTGTCCGAGAAGGTAGTCTACGCCGACTTATTCCAGATTAGGATGGGTACCGTAGTGTGGCCGATATCAGGCTGACAAGTTTCTGACAAGTCACTGAGAAGCCATTGCTCCTTTTCTTTGGACTGAAGGTGAGAATTCCAATGTTCGCCGTCAGCAGCACGACCGCAAGCATCGTCAAGCATGCACTCGACTCTCCCGGAAGTATTCAGGTGACCAAGAGCATTGGCGCAATCACATCCAGTTTCTCAACATCTGTGACTTGTTTAAGACCGTACATGGACAGCACTGACCAAGTGATTCGACCAGGCCCGGTTGCCCGCTTTGAGTGGCAGAACTGGACCAGCCTTCTACGGAGAAGAGCTTTTCTTAGAAGGCTGGACGGATATCGCCTTTTGGGATCTCTCTGCTGACCGTGATGAGGAAGACTACGACAACCACTTTGAATGTGCAGCAAGCTACGCATCAATCAATGGAGATGTCGACAGGGTATGCCCAACAGATACTGGAGCCTGGCTTTTTCTTCTTTCTGCCAGAGACGTGACTGGACTATGAACTGTAGATTCAAGCTCCAGCCTTCTATGAGGGCCAGATCGTGAGTGGAACGAGGCTGTGGCGGGGTCGACCTGCTGGTTTTTGCGACGATACTTCCAACTGTGGGGCGTGCTTCCATCAGCCCCAGCAAATTACCTTAGTTGATGGAGATTCTTTTTCCGAGGGAGACGTGATTCTCCTCAAAACTGACGAGTTTCCTTGTTTCAATGATAACCATTACTTCTTTGAGGTGAGCCAAACTGCACCAAACCACACCAAACTGCGGTTCGATATCTGTGGCGCCTGTTAAAAAAACAAACACGTTTCCCATCAAATATGAATCCTCATAGGTTCTCCACATGTGTTATGCAGAGCGTGGCTAGATTCAACCCAGGTGGCCTCGTATTGAGCGCCGAAAGTGGAGAGTTGCCCACAGGGACCTTGTTGAAAGATTTCCAAGACCTCCCTTTCCCTATCTTTTTCATTACACACAACTGTTACACACGAGTCACGAAGGATCTGGACGAACTGTACGTGTCCCTGGCTGGCAGGAAAAACGACACAAACTTGTATTCGGGGTTTACCTTACACATGGACCACGAGAAACTCGAGGAAACTGTATTAAAGGTAATGGGAGAGAAACTTTGATAGGTTGATTCATTTGTTTATGATGTGGAGATAAATTGATGAGTTTTCCATAAATTCGACCCTTCTTCAGGTCCACGAGCCTGAAGAGCTGAGAGGTGCATACCTAGCAGGCCAGTCTGGTTTCAACCCCAACCAAAGCTTCGCCCACAGTGCTGAGGTGGCAGTCCTTCGAGTTAAAGACGAATGCAAGGGAGTGGTGCGTTTTCACGTTTTGTGATCGAAGGAAACCATGCAGTCAACGTGCAGACATAGGTTGTCCGATTGAACAAGTTGTGGTTTCGCTTCTGGCTATACAGGAGAACTGTCATTTATGCGATTCGCTAGGGTGGAGGTTCGAAAACTCTCCAAACACTCTCTCGGGAAAAATTGCTATTTTTTCGGAAGGAGTTCCTGTTCCACTGACAGAGGTAAGACGTCGAGCAATGGGTTTTTAGTCTGAGCAGTCCCTCTGCGGCCACCACAGTGTTTGCTTTGGAGAAACTATTCACCTATTGGTCTGCGGTTCTGTGAATACAGGGGGATAACAGCTCGAGTAATCAACGAGGTCACCCAACCACTTTCAACGGGAACGAGTACAATATCTCCGACCAAGGCCTCTGTATGAGGCCATACACTGGCGTCATCAGACAAGCCCAAGAGTCAGGGGCCCTCGCTGTGATATTCGTGAATTGTAAGTTCTAGAGGAAAAGACGAAGTCTCGAGACTTCGATCGAAGTAATCTTGCGCACATCTCTCTAGTTTTTTTTTGGAGAACTCTTCCATCAAAAACAAAATCGGAGTTGTGGAATTTAGGGGATTCCGGGGTGTACACATTCCAAGTGCCGGGCCACGGGGAGATCAACATACCTTCCTTCAACGTTCCTTTGGAGTTCGGTATGGATGTTTTGTGGGAGGCGCTCTATGGGGAGAGCGTTGTGATGGAGATACCCAGAGTCACAAGAGGTGAGGCATCAATGCTATGCACATGATCACGTGACGCCTCCGCTCCCTCGCTCAAATCGAAACCTTGTCACTGGTCCAGTGTTGGTTGTTTTGGCGCTGCGAGAAGAAACCTCAACTGATCAGTGCGCGCGTCAGAGTCCTCATTTGACGCTTGCTTGTTTTTCTTTCAGGAGTGGCGTTGACGCTCGATGAGTTTGCCGAAGAGATGGAGACTTCTCCAGACATCACCATCAGCGGCCCCCTCGAGTTGCTTATGGAGGAGAGAAGAGAGTTTTTGCGGGCATCGCGGAAACCCCCGTCGAATCGCAAGAACCGCGTCACACAGCGAGCTTTGATGGCCATCCTGCTGGCGTCTATAGCTGTCGTGGTTCTTGCGGCATTCGGAACACTCTTGTGGGTCAGGTTGCAGAAGCGCCGCCGGATGAGATACCTCTTGTTCTCAGATGACGGGACTGTCAACCCACTGGGTGAGCATCGATCGAAGTTTTACAGGGCAGATTCATGAAAAGTGAAGGGGAGAACTCGCACCCCAAATGCTGTGAAGGCGTTGCAAGGGCAACACGCGCGTGTCCCTAAAAAAACTTCGTACCAAATATTCAAGTCTGTGCATGCGTCGCAGGGGAGAAGAAAGGGCCTCCACAAACGGAGCTTGCCACGGTTCTGTCAGAAAGCATTCAGACGTATCAAGGAAGCGACTCTCAGGAAATAACCCTTTCTGCGATAGAAGTGGCCGATTCCGGAAGCAACGTTTGAAAGAATAACGGTTTTTTTTTTTTGGGGGGGGGGGCAACCCGGTTTTCACATTGGAGGTGTTCGTTGTTTGAGGGGGGTCCAATTGGTGTTTGTTTTACAGAAATGTTCATACAGACCCAAATCTGCCCGCGACTCTTCGCTTTCACATATAGCCGCTGTTTGAGGGGGGTATGGGGTGTTAAAATCCAAACTAGCGTTTCCACGTGCCAGGACCACACAGCAGCAAAATACATAAATGAGAACTGCTTCCAGCTTCCAGCTTCCAGCATCAGTTTCGTTGAACAGACAAGTACAAGGCAAGTACTGTACATATCCTTTTACAATTCCTCTGTGCGAATAGCACCGCCCTACCCCAACTGCAAAACTTCCTTACCAAAAATCAGCCACTCCAAACAAAAAACGAGCGCCGGGCTCAATTTTTTTACAGCACAAATTGCGATCACATATAGTGATTTTCTTCCACTTCAGTTTTTGTTTCCACTTTCACTTCTAACAATGTTACCAGACTATCCCCTACCATTTTGCTTGCTAAACACGAGATGATCCATTTTTCGCCCCGCTCCTCACTCTTCCACCGAAATCACAACTGCTTTTATTATTGTTTCTTGTTTTCTTTTTCTTACAAGCCTTCCCTCCTCCCCCATCCTCACTTTCTTCCAAAATATCAATGCATGCGATCTACCCAAGTTTTTGCCACTCTTGTTCCCTCAAAACCCCCTGTTGGTTTTGTTTTCTTCCTTTGCTGTTGATGAAAACTGAAAGCTCCTTCTTCTTGGAGCAAAAAAAGAAGAAGAAACCCAAAAACCTCACACATAAGCATGCATGTGCCCCTCCTCCCAAAAGGAGGAGCATGTATACATATATGTAAAAAGCACTGGCATGTGTTTTTCAAAACTCCGTTCTTCTCCATTGCTTGTCTGGAGAATCTGACGATTCGCTTTCCCCCTGCCTTCCGAGAATCGCAGCCAAAACTTTGCTGACGAAAGGCAGCGCCAAATCTGGGTTGCGTTGGGTCAACTCTTTGAAAGATTGAGTGAGCAAAATATATGACAAATGCTTCAGCGCTATCTCCTCACAAACCTGTTGGAACAGCAAGAAAAACAAATCTTCACTTTGTTACATTTTGTTTTTCAATTACCCCCCCCCCAAAAAAAACAAAACAAAACAAAACAAAACAAAACAATAAGTAATATTCTTTCAATTTAATACTCAATCCCCAAAATAATATTTTATTTTTGTTCAATTTGTTTTTCAATTACTGGAGAAAAAAAAGGAAACAGCATATCATTTTGTAGATCACAGGGGGCAGTTTTTTTTTTCGGCTGTGGATCGACATGCAAAGATCAAAAAACAAAACCATGCTCACACTTTCTTTTTCCCCCTCAATCCATCCGACTGCAAGTCAAAACAGGGATTACTTACTTCAAAAGCATCCAAAAAATTGATGCATCCTATCAGGACCCAGCCAACAAAATAAAAACACGTAAACTTTTTCCTACCCCCCCCCCAAAAAAAAAATAAAAAAATAAAAAATCCCAGAACCCCATGCCCACCTTTCTGAGTTCATCGTGACTCCTCTCTTCAGCCACCTCCAACAGCGATGCGATCGTATCCTTCCCCGTCAATTTCCGGAACATCACCACGCATTCGTTCACCAGCCCCTTGATGTTATACTTATCCGCCGCCTTGAACAGTTCCACCACCGCTTCATGATCTTGCGGAATTTCGTCCAACACCCCATACATGTACTTTACCACGCACACCATTGTGTCCAGCGGCACATCCTGAATCACCACTTCCCTCGTTTCGGCCTCTTTCATCCAGGAGCCCCACATCCTCTCGAACACGCTGGAGTGGCTGGCGAGAACGTGGCAATGGGCGGGTATGGATTTCTCCCCGACGATCAGAGTTACATCGCTCAGGTAAGAATCATTGTACAGTTTGCGGTACATCCACAGTACGTTGGCTCGTCCCGTGGGTTCCCTGGGCGGGGGCGATGCCTGGTAATGGACGATTTCAACATCCATGCACATGGTGTCGAACGATAAAGGAATCGGCTCGTAGTCCGGTATGTCCACTCTCCCACCGACCACGATCTACAACCAACACAATTATTTATTAATTTTTTTTGGGGGGGAGGGTATGGATGACTAATTGATATGTCTTTTGTTGTCATGATATTCACTTGCTCCAGGGCTGATCAGATTGGGAAATGCTCTGCAAAGTTTGAAAAGAGGGGTCGATGCAATTGGTGTTTTCAGGGCATTATGGTGGATTGAGATCGAGGGGGTGGGTTGGTTTTCTGACTGGATATGCCAAGAATATTATTTGTACAAATGTATCACCAACCAGCTCCCACCATTTTATCTCCGACACCTAGGGCGGTGTGCCATTCTCTTGCGATTGGTTGGTGGCCTTCGGCCATCAAGATGCTCCATCGATGCTCCTCCAGATCAAATACGAACGTCTGGTCGGAGACGTTGAATTTCGACATGTTCGGCCTCCTTCCCCCATGCACGATCCATTTGCTGCCCACCACAGCGCAAGAGGCATGGATTCTGAATGGGGGCGGGGTGGTGCCGTTGGACGAGACTTGGGTCCAAGTCCAATCTCCTAGGCCAAGCTTCCACACCTGGCTTTTTTCCATACCCACAGCAGACATGACAGATCAATCAACGGCACACACACTGCTGTTTGTTTACCTCATCCAGTTTGCAGACAAAGACCCCCCCACAAAAAAACTAAAGATGCAAATTTTGATGCTTTGGCTAGCCATCGGTGGATGCGTTTCGAAACAGGAAATCGGCATGCCTTGCTTATCCCTTTGTTGACTAATTTCCAAAGCCACAAAATTAATTCTAGTTCCTAGTTTTTTTTCTAGTTTTTTTTTCTAGGTGAAAACAAGGTAGCTTCTTCTTTGATTCTATTCTATTTAGAGGATATTTCACTTGGGACATCGATATCATTCCACCACCAAAGAATCACCCCCCCCTTCTGCCATCTTAAACCAACTTTTATCCGATCTGAAGAAAGGGACCCTACCTCCACCATCAGCTCCTCCGATTTTCTCTTTGATGCTCCATAGGCATACAGATGGCCTCCATACAAACAAGACCCCCCAAAATTCAGCGCTGGCTTTTCTGGAGGGGGCTTGGTCCTCTGTTTCATCCACAGCCTAGCCTCGAAATCAAAAATATACACTCTGTCCATATAACCCCCTCCCATCACCACCAGTTTCTGTCCCCAGAGAAAGCAATCGACGTTCCTCCGCATTTGAGTTTCGCAGGGGGGCTCCCCCTGAAACGCTCGCTCCACCCATCGATACCTCGTCAACTCGCAGCAATATACATTCCTCATGTTTTGGTTTCTGGGTCCTGGGAAAACCCAAAGCTCCCCTTTGTAAACCGCCGCGTAGCATCCGGCGTTGAACGTCTGTGGAACGGGACCCTTGTACGACACGGTTTGAAATCCCTCCGAGCCCGCTAAGTCCCATTTCCACAACCCCATGTGCTCGTTCCTCTCTTCGTCCATCCCTCCGAACACGTATATGGACCCATTGTTTTCAACCATGGAGGCACCGGCAGCGATGATTTCGGCGTGGGCGGGTTGCATGCCCTTTTCCCAACTCCACTCGCAGATCTCTCGGATCAAGGCGCCCTGCAAGCGCTCGGATAGCTCCTCTTTCGTCCCGACAGAAGGCAGCCCTCGGTTTCCCAGCAGAAGTTCGACATCGTCGGGTTTGAGCCTCTCGACCACCGCGGAAATCAGAGCCGGCCCGTTTCCCACCATCCCGCAGAACGACAAAATGCGCCGCGAAAGGTCGGACGTGCGTCGAGTCTTCGTTCGCGCTCAGACGATAATTCGAAAACGAAAACGAGTGCGCGTCAGTTTTGACGTCTGCGACAGAAATGGCAGTAGTGTGTGCAGGATGAAAATCTACCACCACACCCGACTGTCACACCACAATGTTCCTCCCGTACAGAAGTACAACCCCAGGGAATCCCACGTAACGCAGGAGGCCATAGTTTCTTTGCTCAGTTGCGAGTTCCCAGTGGGGACTCCCCACATGTGAGAAGGAAGAGAGGAGGTGGTGGAGCTGCCCCTTTTGCTGGACATCGTTGGGGTCGCTTTTCATTATTTTTCACGTTCCACCTTTTTTCTTTCGTATTTCCAGTTCGGGGAGGCAGGAGAAATTTGGCCCGTGTTGGACCGGGTAGAACACAAGTACTGAAAGACAGACATAAGAGCGTCACATCAACAAATCCACACAACGGACACTCATTTCTAATGAAAGTACTACCACACGATTTGACTCTGAGAGCGATGTCAAATGTGTTGAATCGACTGGTCAGTGCGGGTGAGAGGCCCCATGGCAGTAGGGGTTTTACGTTAGAAGTACGAGGTATGAGTCAGTGGAGGAAGTGTGAGAGTTGAGTGAGTCGGGAAGGAAAGTCTGTGAACGGGAGTTCGGGGTTGTCTTTTTGTTGTAAGACTTTTTTTGCGGAAGGCTCGTTCTTCCAGTAACAACATGGTTTCGGAGCGAACAGGGTGGATCCTGGCCTTTGGGGGCTTGGCTCTACTAGCCGGTATGTCGCTGCTGTTACAGCGACCACCGACGATATCAGATCAAAATGCGGCGCCGGCAACACCAGCCGGAAGGGCGCCAGCAACGTATCCCCCATCACCTCCTCCATTCTCTACGCCTCACACGCCCAGAACGTCTCCACACGAGCTCTGGCAGAGGCTGATGTGGTCGATCAGACATCGACACTCACATCGTGCCCTACCCTCCCCTTCATCGAACCCCGCTGCTGCGTGGGACACCCTGGAGCTTGTGCAGCTTGCAGACAGGATGCACAAGCTCTGGGGTGTCCTGCGGGGATCCAACGCCAACCTGGTCGGAGCTGGGATCGCCTCCTCGCTTCTGCTGGGGTACCTCCTGAAGTTCCTCGACAAGGGTTCTGCATGGTTACGGCGGCGTAGAACAGAGACGGCGATGAGAAGGGAAGTTTTGGAGCTCGGGAGCGCGGCGCCTGCGGCTTCGGTTTCGACGGAGGGATCAGCCACGTTGGACAGACTTCGGCGGCTGCAACAAACGGAGGGGGAGACGGAGTTGGAATTTTTGCAGCGTTATTTCTTGATGTTTTTAAACACTGGACAAGCGGCGGAGGTGGAAGAGGAGAAAAAAGCGGTCAGGTTACTCGTAGCCCGGTTACCGGGAAGAGTGTTGAGCCGCGTCGTGGTGGAAACAGAGTTCGAAAAACTGACCTTCAGCGGACTTCGGGAGCTGTTGGATCGAATGAAGAGGAGGACGGAGTACAGGGAAGCAGTGCTCGCGGAAGTGAAGAAGGATGAGGAGGGAAAGACAGAAGGGAAAGTGGAGGCTAAAGCAGAACCTAATGCGGGAACGAAAGTTCTGGTGGCGGACCGGCCACCTACTCGGACAGGCGAGACCCCTCTCTGCCAGTTTTGCGGACGGAAAGGGCACTGGGAAGCGCAGTGCCGGACGAAGAAGAGAGCGCAGGTGGCGAGCGTGGACGACGATGCTTTCGGCGAGCTGCTGGAGGCAATACAAAACGAGCAGTCGTCGTCGGCGTGCCATTCGGTCGCAGCAGGGACACCCGCTGGAGATACAGTGCGCAAGCAGCTTCGTGTGAAACTCAGGTTGGAAGGAGAACAGAGAGGAAGTAATCAACTCTTCGAAGCGTTGGTCGACAGTGGAAGTGGATGCTCCATCATGCCGTGGAAGGTTTGTCAAAGACACGGATGGGGAGTCGCTCCTCCGAAAGGAGTGTTAACGCTGACCGGGTTCAACGGAAGCAAGGAGAACGTGCGAGGGACGGTGACGCTCGACGTCAAAATAGGACCGTGGGAGGGAAAAGAAGTGTTTCTGGTTTCGGAAAACACATCCCAGATTATCCTGGGCGTCCCTCTACTCGCGCATCTTTCCCTTACTGTCGACTGCGCTCGCAACTGCCTCTGGGGCAAGAATGGAACATCCATCCCTTGTCACGCAGTCATGAAGGTAGGGGAGAAGTCGGGAGAGTCAGAACGGAGTGTTGTTCGAGTGCTGCAAGACCCTCACACGAAAAAGGGACGCAGGATTCGTTTAGTGGGGAAGGATGGGGAGTTTCGTTTACCCCTGGGCTCGTCGTTGGTTCTGGGACCCTACACGATTAAAACGGTTGTTCTCCCTTTTCGAATTACTGGGCCTGGCCTGTTTTCGTTAATGGCCATAGGACAACCCCAAAACCTCCTTCACTCTGTGACGACGAACTCCGACGGAAGAGTTCGACTCACGCTGTATAACGCCCAGCTGGAGGCAAGGATGCTTACTGCAAAACTGTGTTTGGTTAGCTTCAGGGTGGCTGAGGGAACGCCGGTGGTGATAGAGGAAGGAGGAGCAGAGGAGGGATGTGTCGAACAAGAGGAGGATGGTTTACTGCCCCATGGTTTGGATCTCAGAGAGAAGGAGGAAGTGGAACCTGAGGAGGAGGGGTGTTTTGGGATTGAAAAGAAGGGAGATGGAGGATGTCTAAAAGTTTCTTTCCCACCACAGGAAGTGGAATCTGAGGAGGGGGGATGTTCTGGAATAGAATCACAGGGAGATGGAGGATGTAAAAAGGTTTCTTTTCCACCAACGAATGACTGTGAGTCACAAACAGGCCAGCTTGCATCTGCAGAACAGCAGTTGAGCCCAGAGGGGGAAAGTAGAGTACTATCGACTGATGTCCAAAACAGGGATAGACCGACCATCAGTTCTGACTCTGGACAACAGCATCTCAGCTCAGGGGATGGGTGTGAGTTACAGAGTTTAACAACACATAACAGTGAGGCTGTAGCTACTGAGAATCCAACAAACTGTGCAACACTGAGGAAGAGCCAGAGCACAGCCTCTCTCACAGAACTGGATGTGCGTTCAGCTATGCACTATACACTCAGGGACAGGATTGAGGGGAAGGACTCTGAGAATGAGGGGAGAACACAGACATCAAACACAGACTTTGAATGTCAGCCCAATAGCTCTGATGCTACCGGCCGGTTCATCAGATCAGATAGGGAAAGAGGAGGAAAGAATTTTGACTTACAGACCAGCAGTTCAGGGGCTGTACACCACTTACCCAAGCCAGATACTCAGGGAGGAGTACAGCAGTCGAAATTCCACACACAGGCGGGGAATGTGGCTACTGAGAGTCCTGCAAACAGTGCTACACTGGGGACAAGCCAGGGTACATTCTCCACCCCCCAGCAGGATCAATGGAGGGACTTACAAAGGGGGGGAGAGGGACATACATGTGGGGAACATCAAGGCACCCAGAGTGCCCTCACACCTCACAGCCTGACTGCACACAGCACTCTGCTGCAAGATAGCAAAGCTGTAGCTCCTGAGAGTCCAACAGACAGGGAATCACTGGGACAGATCCAGAGTACAGTTCAAAGTTCACAAAGGGCAAAAGGGGACTGCTCACCCAGGGGGGGGATAGTAGGGGCAGTGGAAAAACAAAATGTAGGGGCAGTGGAGAAACAAAATGAGGGACAGACTGTAACTACTAAGAGTCCCACTAACAGTGACATACTGGGGAAAAACCAGAGTTCAGTCTCTCTCCTTCAAGAGGAAAAATTACTCTGCTCACCCAGGGGGGGGGTAGGGGAGACAGTGGAACAAGAGCACCTTGATCTCTGGAAGTACTGGGAAGCCCTCAGGGGAAAACCGCCAGGCAGAAGCTTCAGCGAACACACAACATCCCCTTACTCTCAACTGTCGACGATTTGGGAGGAGGTGGCTGACGACCTTCTTGACAACACCACAGCAGTAGGGACAGGGGAAAAACTTTGGACCGGACACACGGCTATGGTTCAAACCACTCAGGAACAACCTGCCTGCACGCCGGAAACGCAGTCAGAGACGGAGGATACAGGCTCAGTGGAATACTGGCGACGCGAATTTCCGAACGTGATTCGTGACGACCTTAGCAGAGACGCAAAGGCGACTGCTACTCCTCTTCGGGTTTGCCACAGGGAGGTGAAATGGCGCGTTCCCTTCCACAGGATTCCGCTGCACAACACGGGGATACGGTACTACGCCACTGACGTCGCGCCTAAGGAGATTCGGAAACTTCTTACCTCGTTGCAGGGACAGGGCGTCATCCGTCCTCTGGGCGTCGGCGAGCGGGCTCTGTTCTCCCCCGTACTTTTCCTAAGGAAGCCGAATGGAAAGGTCCGTAAGACGGTGGATTTTCGTCTGCTGAACTCGTACTCCGACGCCTGGAAGACGTCCCTGCTCCATGTCCGGGATGTGCTGAAGTCGATCCCACCGGAGTGGGACTACTTCACCGTCCTGGATCTGGAGCAGGGCTTCTTCCAGGTGGACGTTTGCGATTCGCTCCAGCCCCTCTTCGCGTTTGAAACCGGAGAGGGGGACTACACTTACCTCCGCCTTCCACAGGGATGGAACTGTTCGCCAGGGTTGTTCCACTCCCGCATCCGGAGCTCTATCCACGGATACCCCGGTCGTAACTTCGTCGACGACCTCATAATCGGCGGAGAAGGCGTCGAAGGCCATGACAGGAACCTGCGACGTGTTCTGACCAGGCTCGACGAAATGGGATTACGGATAAACAGGGCAAAGGCGGTCGTCAGACAAAAGGAGGTTACCTACTTGGGGTACACGGTCACGAAGGGGAGCTACGGCCTTCGACGCTACGTCGACGACCAAGTGCGTCAGTTGCCAGAAATGCGCGACGTCAGGGACGTCCGTCAATTCGTCGGCATGCTTAATGTCTGCAGGGGAGTTTGCCCGAATTTCCATAACATCATTCAACCTCTGCTGGAGCTTCCCAAGGGATCGAATCCGAAACTCATGCAACAGTTGGTGGCAGAAGCATGGAAATCCATACTGACTAATAATGTCAAGTTGGGTAATTCAGACTCTGGAGAGTATAATCTGTTTACAGACTGGTCATCCTCTGGGTGGGGGTATGTTCTGTTCAGAGGTACCCCCTCAGAGGGGTGTATCGTCAGCCTCAACAGTCGAAAGTGTGGGGATAAGGGAGGAGAAAAAGTCAGCTCCTATTTGGGGGAGCTTCAAGCTCTAATATGGGCATTGAAATCGGTTTCACAGGTGGTGGCTGGGGGTCAGCTAACCCTGCACACTGATTCGAACTCAGCAGTGCAAAGGATTACGAAGTTAGCACCGAAAGAAGTCGTGGAGGACATCAGAGTGGTGCGTCTCTTGGCTTGGTTGGCAGAGAACTACCCCTCCCCTGGAAGGTTGAGGGTTCAATTCCTGCCAGGGACATCTAACCCTTGGGCTGATCTCCTGTCTAGATGGTACAGCAGGCCAACACAAACACAAGGGCAGGTGTGTGCACTTGAACCACAAGAGATGCAAATCAGTAAAAACACAAGCATGGAATCAGGAGGATCCAACAGATCAACAGAACAGGTGCTGGAGCAGGCTGAGGCAATGGACTCTAAAGAGAGTGATTCAGGAAGGTCTGGCATGTCAGGAAACACAGAGTTGGGACATGCATATACAGGAGGCTCAAGGGGAGAGGAGTTGGGCAAGATAGCGGACGGGAAAGAGCTGAGCAGAGATCAGCTGGAACGGTTGCACAAGGAGGGACACTGGAGCCCACAAAAATTGCTATGGCTGTGTGCACAACATGGATGGAAGGCTAATAGAGGAGATCTGGAGGAAATTCAGAGGTACTGCCAGACCTGCCAGAGGGTAGCACCTAAGAAGGAAAAAGAACTTCTTAGGGGAGCTGGGCATCTAACCCACCCTGGTCAAACAGTGGGCATGGACATCATCGGTCCACTACCCTCTGGTAGGTCTGGCCACAATCATATAGTAGTGGTGGTGGACCACCTCTCTCGTGATTCGATGGTTTGGAAGACAAAGGAGGTGAAGGGGAAACAGGTCAGAGAGTGTTTAGGTGAGTGGATAGCGACTCATGGATCTCCAGACAACCTATTATGTGATGGAGCTGCCTACTTCCATTCGAAGGACATGAGAGCATGGTACAAAGACAACCACATTCAGGTTTGGCGGACACCCCCTTATCACCACAGAGCGAATGGAGTGGTGGAGAGGAGGAACAGAGCTCTGATTTCTAAAATCAGAGTACTGTTGTTGGATCATGGAGGGTATTGGGATGATTGGCTGCAGAAGGCCAACTGGATGGTCTGCAACATGGTGAATAGAACCACTGGATGGCCACCATGCAAAGTGTGGACACTATCAAGCAAGGAGTGGAATAGAATTCAACAGAGATTGAAGGAGAGCAGAGAAAAGGTGAATGCACAGAAAAAATTGTCTGACTGGAATCATTTTCTGGGAGAGGAGGTCCTTTTATATGATTCAGCAAGGGCTGAAAAAAAGGATCAGAAATTCAGTGCAAGTTGGAAGGGACCATATAAAATAGTGGAACTGATCTCCCCCAGTCGAGTCAGGATTGAGGAAATCAATGGCAAACTCAGGAGGGGTAGGAAACCCTTCCTAGAAGTGCACAAATCACAGATCAGGCACTTCTTCTGAGTAGAATGGTGGTGATGAGAGAATAGGTAGGACCAGAAGACATAGTAAACGGAGGAGAGAAGGTTTCTTTTCCATCCGGTGAGGGATGTTTTTTTTTTATGATGAAACACAGTGTAGGAGAAGGCTACACTGGTGTGGAAGTGAGGATATTAGTTTATTCTACCACGAGTAGAACTTTTTCGGAGGTTTGAGGCAGTGAAGCGTGTTGGACCGGGTAGAACACAAGTACTGAAAGACAGACATAAGAGCGTCACATCAACAAATCCACACAACGGACACTCATTTCTAATGAAAGTACTACCACACGATTTGACTCTGAGAGCGATGTCAAATGTGTTGAATCGACTGGTCAGTGCGGGTGAGAGGCCCCATGGCAGTAGGGGTTTTACGTTAGAAGTACGAGGTATGAGTCAGTGGAGGAAGTGTGAGAGTTGAGTGAGTCGGGAAGGAAAGTCTGTGAACGGGAGTTCGGGGTTGTCTTTTTGTTGTAAGACTTTTTTTGCGGAAGGCTCGTTCTTCCAGTAACAACACCCGGATGACAGTACATCAAGCTGGGACCTGAACATTGGCAACCCCCCCCCCCAAAAAAAAAAATTGCACTTCGACCGATGAGCAGTTTTGTCACTTCTTCGTTCCGATGACAAGAAAAAGATGCAGAAAGGAGACGAGGGAAGGTGTGGGGCCACAGCTGAGTATCTTTATCTTCTGCATCTTCACATCGAGTGCCAGCCAAAGTCTCACCATCCCAATCAAGAATAGCACCGTTGCTCTTCAAAATCCGAACTCTACATTCCATGCTGTGGCACGCAGTTGGAATCCTTCAGAAACCTAGATCCTACCCCCACCTGAATTATTTTCTCTCCCATTTGAACCTCACATCCTTGATATATTGAGCTATATTGTTAAAGTCCAGCTGTGGATCCAAGCATTTGTCCTTTTCCAAGAAGTTGGCAGTCCTAACAAAACCCCTCTAATAATAACCCTGGTCACGTCATCTGATGGGGCAAAACTGCGCATGTCAAAACTGAGCCTCTTCATCCCAGATTGCATTGCACCTTGGCCAAAGGCCTGATTTGAAGTTCTATTTTAAGACACAACACTCACTAGGTGGCTCCATGACACGGCTGGGTTCAATTCAGAAAGAACACTACCAAATTTCACCTTATCCACCGACATTGATGTGCATTCTATGCAAAGCCCCTCCCGATTTCCAGATAATTACAAAGCTTTTTCAGCATCCTGGAAGCAAGCATGTGGAAAACAGAATGGAACGAGGTTTGATGATGCAAACGATCATAAGAGTTTCTGTCATTAAATGGACTCATCATGTTTTTTTTCTTTTTTTCATACCAAAAAACTCAATTGTTTAGCTCTCCCGCTCCTATAACCACACCGACTGCCTGCCAGCCTCTCCCCCTCCCTTTTCCATGAATCCCACTACTGATTACCAAAGTTTGGCGGAAAATGCCAGAATTCTATGCTTACAAAAACAGCCCAGGGTTTTCTTCTCTGCCCATGTGGAAAAAGAGGACACGGACAGGTGGCTCACTTCGAACCCAGAACCTTCTTTACGAAATCGTTGATATTGTTTTTCAGCTCCTCCCTGCAAAACACAGCGTTCTTTGTGTTGACTGGATTTGATTTGTCATCATGTACTGATTAAGAATTTCAAAAATTTTGCGTTTACACCATGGATATCAAATGATTGTGCCGGTGGCTTTGTGGAAAAATGCCCCCACAGAAAATTTGGGTTAGGGCTCCCACCTGTTTTTGTTTTAGTCTTACCCCCAACTTTGTGATTCGAATCCTTTACTTTCAATTTAAAAAAAGAGCCCCCACCCAAACAAAAAAGAGAAAAATAATTTGGGGCATCTTGAAAAGAAAATTGACACGATCCTTGCCTGAAGTCTCGACAGTGAACCAACCAATCCCCAAATTATCACTTTTCGAGATATCTTTTATGAACTTCTAAATTTCAACACTTGCATCAGCAAGATTGTGGAGAATAATAATATGGTACCTTCCTTCGGCATATTTTTTTTTCTTCAAACATGCATGTTTATTTGCCCAGCCATTCCGCTTTCAAAAACAATCCCCATTTCATTTCCACCAGTTTTTATGAATTGTTTTTTTTTTTCACCTGTCTGGGCCGAAGACGAGATATCGGTAGATGAACCAGGCGGTGACGAAAATCCCGACCAGCTCCAAAAGACCGCCGACGAGGGGCAACTTTTCGAGACTCCCCGCAACTCCGTTCAGTGCCCAAAGACCGACGAAAGCAGCAACTCCAATGGCGACGACCGCTGCTTTATCGTCAGTTCCTGCCCAGGTGTCCTGGGACAACACATTGACGTTTCGACGATCCGGAAAGAGACCCAAAAAAACCCCTCTGAATTATATTTCAGTTGGTGGGACATCCTCGCGCTCTGGGTGTTGAGCGTGATCGACGGTTTGGTATCGACGAACAGACTCACCTTGATTTTGCCTGTGATCTCTGTGACCTGCTCCTTTATCTGCTCCTGCACGTCAGTCTGGCTCTCGCTCTCGGCAGCGCGCACGGTCGCGATCCTGCGAGGAGCGCGGACACCTGAACCAAGTCGTACAGATCCATCCCCGTGATGCGCTGATCAACACAGTCGTCGGGGTTCACACCCCGCGCAAATCTCACGATAACCCAAGCACCCTCGACACACGGATTTTAGCCACACCAAAATATGCATTTGCCCGCGAAGTGAAACGAACCTGCGGAAGGCTTGACGACCAAGGGAGCGAGCGATCTGCAGGGCCTGAAATGCCGAAAAAGCGTGATTATTCCTCCATAACACTTCCCAAAGCCAGCAGAAGCTGATCTGCGGGCCCTCGACCGCGAAACCCTTTCTGCCAGCATGAAACGAAACGTCGAAAGTACCTGGTGCCACTGACGGCTCCGAGCGCTGCAGGGCCTTGGCGAGTGAGGGCGGTGGTCATTGGAGACATTTGCGATAAAATATTCCGACCAGGAGAGGCGCAACGACGGACAGCGACGCAAGGCACCGAACGCGGTAACGAAACCCAAAACGAAATATTTTTTGCGCCCTGCAATCTTTTTGAAATCTCTGTACGATAGGCGCAGGAAATGGAAAAAATAAACTAATAATCGTACGACCGTTACGAGCTTTTTCGTTCGGTGTAGAACGACCACGCATGCGTTACCCCTTCTTTTCCTCCAGTCAGATTCATTATTGGAGGAGAATGGCATATATTATTACTAACAATGAATTGATACGACAGCTCCTGTTTTTCCCCTGGTTGCCAGAAACCGGTTGTTTCTTGGAGGGTTGTCGAGAGCGGAGGGCCGACGTATCTCCAGAGCCGAACTTCCAGGGAACGCACATCACCGCCCCTCAATCGCGGAAACGGACTGCAGCCGAGGGTCGCCATGGAGGACAATACGGATGCTCGTTTCAACTTCAAGTCCACGGTGTCGGTGTTGCTGGAATACACTTTCGAGGACAAATTTCGATATGCGGACAAGATTAACGACCTCTTCGACGCCGAGACAGGGAAAATGCACCGGAGGTTCCTTTTTGACATCGAACGGATTCAAGCTTTCGACCAGATTCTGTGGGAGCGGGTCTTGAACGACCCTGCGACGGCTCTGCCAGCCTTCGAGGAAACGATTTCGGAGCATGGGCGGAATCCGGAGCGATACCCGGACGTCGCCAAAGCTCTGGAAAAGGACGATCAAATCATGGTGGGGTTCACCGGCGAGTTTGGGAGCCACTTGCTGTCCCCGAGGGAGTTGTCCGCGAGCAGGATGAATCAGCTGGTTTGCTTGGTGGGAATCGTGACGAGGGCCTCCACAGTGCGACCGAAGGTCGTTCAGAGCGTGCATTATTGCGAGGAATGCAAAAGTTACACGGTGCAGGATTACAGGGACGTCACCAGCAACGTGGGGCTACCCACTGGAGCCTCCTACCCCTCGAAAGACAGAGAAGGTACGCGCAATTTCAACGGCAAAAAGCGGAGGAGCTGGTGGGGTTGGATCGGTGGGCGTGTGTGCGTGTGTTTGGGTCCCTCGCCTTTCGGAACAAAAAAAGGCGCGAGTATTTGCGGGTCATACGAGCCCGTCTTGACGTTGCTACAGCTTTTTTTTAATCGAAAAGGGAGAATCGATTCTCTAGGAAAGCCACCCATTTCGTCGCTGGAATTTATGCATGGAAATCCTCCGATCCACCCCAGATTTTTCTTGCATCACATTTCCTTTTCAGCCCGACCCCTCTCACCTGGACACATCCGACATTACTTTATCCAATATTTTGACTGGCATTGGACAGGGCACATTTTGGAGACGGAGTATGGTTTGTGCAAATACGTCAACTCTCAAGTCATCAGCATTCAAGAGCTTCCGGAGGTGGCCCCCCCAGGGCTCCTCCCCAGATCCTTCGATGTAATTCTCGAACATGACCTCGTGGATAAATGCAAACCTGGAGATCGCATCTACGCAGCAGGCATTTTCAAGGCCCTCGTTCCGAGGTGAGCAAAAAAACAGGAGAGAAAAAAAACAGTGAAAGAAAAATACAACCTGTCGATGTGAGGCATGGCATAAGCTTCAGGTGGAAATTGGCCGATTTCAAATCATGCGTAACTGATTTTCTTCCCCCTCCCCCCCCCCACCATTACTTAAACCACAGGGGAGAAAGTGAGATATTCACATTGAACGTGCATGATCAAGAACTGGAAGGTAAAGAATCCTGAAACTTCTCTCGAATAACTCAGGGCCCAGAACCAGATGAGCGGAGCCTTCAGAGGTGTTCTGGTTGCCAACAACATCAAACTCATCAACAAGAGCCTGAAGGACGACATCACCTTGGAAGAAGTCAAAAAAATCAAGCAGCTCTCCCGCAGCCCCGATGTATTGGAAAGGCTGGCCCAATCTCTAGCTCCCACCATCTTCGGCCACGACATCATCAAAAAAGGCTTGGTCCTCCAGCTGCTGGGCGGCTGCGAAAAGAACCTGGATTCAGGGACGCATTTGAGGGGAGACATCAATTGCTTGTTGGTGGGGGACCCAGGAACGGCGAAATCCCAGCTGCTGAGAGCTGTGATGTCGGTTTGCCCGTTGGCTGTCAGCACCACAGGGAGGGGTTCCACAGGAGTCGGTCTGACAGCAGCCGTCGTCACAGATCCTGACACTGGTGAGTAGCATCTTGCATCCATTTTTTTCTAAAAGACTTTTTAGCATGTGCTTGCATGCCTGCTGTAGCTGTCATTCGATCGATAAGGGAATGAGTAAAGACAAAATTGGCCCCTTTGCTTAGTGATTGAAAGGATGGTTGAGCTGGAAGGTGAGATCGCTTTCTGTTGTCAGGTGATAGGCGCCTGGAAGCTGGAGCAATGGTGCTGGCGGATGGCGGAGTTGTGTGTATCGATGAATTCGACAAAATGAATGATCTCGATCGAGTGGCTATCCACGAGGTAAATTGACTAATTTCCTCTAAAACCTTGCAACATAAGATCACCATTGCCGGCTTTTCTCTGAAGACCCTCTAATTTTTCAGAAATCCAGAAACATAATTTAACATTTATTGGAATGTTTCTTGTACATTTCAGAATTAGCATGTCCAGTGCAGTTATAAGGAAAGGGGGTTTTTAAAGGAGGTTGGGGATGGGGGGAGAGAATCATCGACTCCTTTTTTGACTGTTTTTTTCTTTTCTTTTTCTCTTTCCCACTCAGGTGATGGAGCAGCAGACTGTGACGATTGCCAAAGCTGGAATTCACGTGGCTTTGAATGCGAGGTGCAGTGTTGTGGCGGCTGCAAACCCTTTGTATGGAAATTATGACGATTCCATAACGATCAGCAGAAACGTCAATCTCCCGGACTCCCTCCTGTCTCGATTTGACATGCTGTTCATCGTCCTCGATGAGCAAAGCAAAGAACAGGATAGAGAGGTGCGATCCTGCTTTGGAGAGGCATGACTAATGCAAATAATATAATTATGAGAATAATAGCGAGGCACCATGCTCTGCATTTATACGTATTTATTATTATTATTGCTGCTTTTTTTGGGGGGGGAGGAAGGGAGGGGGGGTCTCCGTCACAGAGAAATACATTGGTTGTTTCTGAGAGAATCTGACGAATTTGGCAAAGTGAAAAAAATGCCCACGGCCAGCCAATTTTGCTCAGGGGGGAAGCAATATTCTTCTTCTATTCTTCTTCTCATCGTGTTTGTGATTTCTTGCTGAGCTTGAAATAAATTAAGGCGAAACAAAAAATAATAAACAAATAAACAAGAAGAAGCAATAGAAATAATAATCGTATTCACGAACGATTTCAGAAAACAGCTGTTGTGGTGTATTAGATTGGATCATTCGTTCTTGACTGGCATCGACAGCAAACCAGCGGGGTCGAAGCTCGGCCAATGATGGAGAATGTACACAGGTCCGGTCGCTCTTCCACACAGAACATAATATCTAATATAGAAAATCTAATCATGAAACCTCCTCAACAAAATAAATCGATGGGTGTTCAGAAAATTCCTCCAAATCATCGCGATTTCATTGGCTCAGTTTGCTCTTTTGATTGAAAAAACTCAGTTGGTCGCTATGGATCAATTTACAAAAGGATGCTTTTTGTTTTCTCTCCGTCTAAGTTTCTGGATTTGCTGAGCTCAACAAGACAGACGCTATTGCATTCACCCTGGAAAGAATAACCGCACATACACACACATATATATACATACATAACTCATTTTCGGGAACGGGCTGGACTCGGCCGTTTGGCCTTGTGTAAAATCCTTTCAATTCAAAAAATATATATATGTACATCTACTAATATATATTAGCCATTGCACAATGAACTCATCAGCAAGGAAAAAACCCTAGAAGCTGGCCAAGACAGACACAGTATGCAATACCAGACCACCACCTAATGTCCCATTTTCCCTTTTCTCAGTTGGTACATGGAGCAAGCCTTGGAGGAGTCGTCAAAGTCGATGTACGTTGCTCAGCAGAGAGAGAATCAAGGCGACGAAGATGCAGACATTTTGACTCCACAGTTCTTGAGGAAATATGTCATGTATGCAAAGCGGCGCATGTCCAGAAACATCGATTTATCAGATGAGGCTTGCAAAGCGATGGGGGATTATTACGTGGAAGTCAGGAGTACATCTCAAAACAGGTGGGTGGAGCGGGGGGCTCTTTTTCTTGTACGTTTGTGGTTAAAAAAGGGAGGAATTTTGGGTGGAAGGAAAATGTTCGAATCGTGTCTAACTGACAAAAAGAACAGGATCCAGGTGTCGATTTTCTTCATCGGCTTTTCTTCAATCTTTTTTTCTGGGGGGTCGCTTGATGCTTTTGTTCATTTCCAATGGGTTTTCCGCATGAAGGGGTGTGTAAGCCATCAATCAATCTGGTCATCATGCATTCTCTATGCTTTGAATCGACAGGTCTCTTCCTGTGACCCCCCGTGCTTTGGAAAGTTTGGTGAGGTTAGCCACGGCCCATGCGAAATTGCGGCTGAGTGGGGTGGTGCAAGCCGTGGATGTTTCTCAAGCGATAGACATAATGAACGTCGTCCTTCGAAACGAACCGGATCTCCAGCAGAAAAAGTGGGTCATATGAAAAAGAACCGAACTCTCCCTGTAAAAAAAAGGAACAAAAATGAGCAAAAACAAACATAAAAATGCAGAAATTCATTTTTGGCCCTATTTTTTTGGCAATTTACTCTTAAAAAAAAGCAAGGAAGGCACGAAAAATATCCTTGCGCAGCTTGGATCGTGATCTCCTTTTAGTTATGAATGAAAATTGTTCGAAACCGTTTTTTGTTTTTGATTTCTTCTCAGGAAACGCCATTCGGGGGTTTACACAGCAGCCCACCTGGCAAATGCCGAAGACGATGACATAATGGACACCGATGAGAATCGAACAGCCGCCACTCAGCAACAATCAGCCCCATCATCTCAGCCAATTCCTCCCACCCAATCACAGCCACCGCAACAAGAAGCCATGGAGGTAATGCCAACAGTCCCTAATTCCCAATTGTGTTAACCTCATCATGATTTAGGTATCTTTCCCCTTTTCGTCAAAACTCAAACTTTGGACTGCGTTTTCGTCCGAAAACACTGCTGTACATCCCACGTGTTTTTGATTGGATCACCCCTTTTGAACATTTTCTTTTCCGGTAGCCAACAAACTGCAGAAAACAAGTTGTTTTCCCCTGGAACCCCTCGCTGATATCAGCTCTTGATCAGCTCTTTTTTGTTCAAAATGTCAAGGTGGATGCGGGCCCCGATGGTTTGACGGACGAACAAAAGAAAGCCGTGATTTCTGGAATTGGTGAGTGCATCGCAGTGGCCACCATTGTGAAATTGTCTGATCTCAAAGAGAAGCTGTCAGCCCGGGGCGTCACGTTGGATTCGAATTTGGTGGAGGAATATTTGGCATGGATAATGGAACATTACGAAGAGCAGCCAGGGGTGCTGCCTCAGATAATGTACGACAGCCGCGAAAAGGTGTTCTACGATGTGCTCCAATGAGGTCGAGACCAAACCAACCAACCAAGATTTGAGGGGAAAAAAAGGGGGCAAAAAAAAAATTAAGGTGGAAGAGAAAAAAAACACAGATTAGAAAAAAAGTTGCAGATAGACGAGGGTTTAGTCGAAAAGAAAGAGATGGTGGTGGCAGGGTGTGTCGGGAGCAGTGTTTCTACATTTAAAACGTGCATTTTGTCCACGCGTGCGTTGTGTCGTCCTGTCTGACAAATCAGATGACGGGGAATCTCACTCGCTGTTGGCCTGCTCTATGATTTGGTGGTGCGTTTTCTTTATTACGCTGCTCTTCCGCCGCGTAAGGATTTTGTTTAGCGTAAGTCTTTACTGCTGCGCCATAATTCCTTGTGGCTGATAGCTTACTGTGCGATGAGAAGCGTCGTCTGCCAACATGGCGGCGAACAGGCAGCGTCATCTGTGGTACATCCTTCCTGACGATCTGACGTTTCTCCCCACGTTGATTAATCTTGTTGCAAAATCGTGTTCGCGCGCACCCAAGATTTCCCCCTCCTTGAAAATAGGACTTGGAAAAAAACTGGATGAAGATTGTTGGAGCTGTTTACTGACCCTAAATGCTGCCAAACAGAGCGGTACATCTTCAAGGAAATCAGTAGAGCATGTGGATGCCCTAAACGAACACAGTCTTAACTATTAGAGAAATGGTGGGCCCTCTCTCCCCGTTCCCCCCAAAAAAAAATAATACTCCCAGACGAACCATCAGTATGATGATTACACATCCTGGCAGCCCAACCCTTTCTGCTGCTCTGTGACCAACCCAAGAAAAGTTGGCAGGAGGTGCAAACGCTGGTAGAGCAGATATCATTATTTTTTTCCCCACTCCCAGGAACCTCGTCGATGGAGCTTCGCCTCCAGAAGATCGCCTGTGTTGGCGACCAGGGGGATGGTGGCTTGCACACAACCCCTGGCCTCCGAGGCTGGATTGAGAATTCTTCAAAAGGGGGGGACTGCAGCGGATGCTGCGGTGGCAATGGCTGCAGCCCTCAATGTCACGGAACCATGCTGCACGGGTACAAGATAATCTGCCTTGTGGAGACATCGCCTTTTGAATAATGAAAATCTGTAGATCGCCTAGGAAAGTTTGCAGTTCAAAATGGAAGGCGTCCTAATGTCTGTACCCATCAAATTTTTAAGTCAATGTGGGTCATCTTTTTTCTTTTTGGGGGGTTTTGGTTTTGTTGGCTTTTCCCTCCCCCCTGATCGGTTGCTGACCTGGAGAAGCTCTGTTTTTTTTTTGAAGGAATTGGAGGGGATGCTTTCGTGCTCTACTATGAGGCAGCGACTAAAAAGGTTTGAATGAAATTCCATCTCCCCCCCCCCTTTTCCTCAAACCATTTCTCTATTATCTCAATTTTTTTCGAATGGTAAAATCCCGCGCAAGATGTCTTTGCTTTGGTGGTCAAGTGGGAAAAGAAAATTGACGTAATAGCTTTCTTAACTCTTTTTTTCTGGGGGGGTTGACCAGGTGCATTGTAAGTTGGGATGTGGCAAATCGCCTCAAGGTTTGACCATGGAAGCGGTGCGCAAGAGGGGGATATTTGGAACGGAGATGCCACCCTTCCATGCTCTTACAGTGATGGTCCCTGGTGCTGCGATGCTGTGGGAAGAAACCATAAACAAGTGGGGAAAACTCACCATGTCGGAGGTGAGTCCTGCCGTCTGGTTCAACTTGGGTGTGGTATGGTAGCGATGCGTTTTCTTGAGTTGATGTGCTTTTTTTATCGCTGTGAATTGTACCAGGTGCTGGAGCCAGCGGTGACTCTGGCAGAAAATGGTTTTCCGGTGGCCCCTATTGCAGCCGAGCTCTGGCAAGGCCAGCAGGAGGATTTGAAGGGACCTGGTCATGATGCATTCCTCAATAGCTCCGGTACTGCACCTCGGGCAGGGGAGGTGGGATCTATGTTGTGTGTGTCTTTTGCATCTTTTTAAGATGGGTACTTTTTGTGGGGGTGGGTTGGGGTGGGGGGAAAATGAAAAAGTAGTTTCCTTGGACATTTTTGTGGGTTGATGTGCCGACCAATCCAACCTCCAAAAAAACAAACCTGAACAGGAGTTGAGAATTTTATCCGATTCAGAAGTCGTTTTACGTTCGTACATATGTGGACTGCATCAGGTGATGTTCAATCGAGATCTGGGCAGAACGTTTCGAGAGCTGGCGTCGAAGGGGGCGAAGGAAGGGTTCTATTCGGGGAGGATTGCAGATGCCATGGTGAAATGCGTGAGGGATTTGGACGGTGTTTTGAGTAGCACGGATCTGCTGAGTCATTGCTGCATGGACGTGCAGCCTATTCGGACTAGATATCGGGGCAATGATGTTTGGGAAGTCCCCCCCCCTACGCAGGTGTGTCAAGAGTTACCATTTACTTGAAATACGCCCACTTTTTTCTATTTTGTTCGTTTTCGATGGGGTGGGGATCGAAGCGAGGGTTGCTAGGATGACTAATATTGGATTGAACAGATGAGTGCCCTAGTAGAAATGGATCGGTGTGTTTTCTTCCTGGATTCAGAAAAAAAAGGCATTGTTTGTTTCAAAGTGTGAAGATATGGAACTTTCCCACCCCTTCCAGAAACACTGCGGTCTAGTTCGTTGTTCGATATAGTGGCTTCTAGAATTGGAGAATATGTGTGCTTGAGCTGGAGGAGTTATGTTTTTTGGCGGCTGTGTAGGGAATAGTGGCTTTGATGGCTCTGAATCACTTGGAAGGATCTGGAGGTTTGGGTGGAATGGAGTGGGGCGAGGGAAAACATCTGCATTCGGGTATAGAGGCCATTCGATTGGCGTTCTTTGATGCCTTGCAGGTATTTTCCACGTCTGGAAAATCAGTTTTGACGGACATGCACTTTTTTTGGCCATTCAAAATGGCGTGTGCGTGGTTTTCAAAGATCAAAACGGCGGGGAAAAAACACCCTGAAGAAGAGAATTTCGAAAAAAGAAGCAAACTCCATACACATACGTTGATATCTAATTTCTCTACCCAAGGCCAAACCAGCCGAGTTTTCTACCTTTAAATATCCTTTAAAACAAAAGACTCGCAATCTAAATGCGCATGCACAAAAGGATCTATTTGTTGACTTTGGAATGTTTGATGGATAGTATAACGGAGATCCTGATATCACGCCAGTTCCAATAGACACTTTTCTCGACAAGGGCTATGCTGAACGGAGGAGGGAAGAATGTGGCTCCGGTCCGAAGGTAGTGTGCATCATTTTTTTTCACATTGCCAAAACACAGAGAAGGGGTTTTTGACCTCCACCCCTGTTTTTTCCCAATCTATTTCAAGAGTGTCAAAGGAAGAGGTGATCATATCTTTCTCATTTTTCTTTTCTGTTTTTTTCAACTGTTTGAAGGCTGCAGTTTTGGATAAGCCTTTGAATACCAAAGAAATTGAGCGCTCGGTGGTGGGTGGAGGAGATACAGTATATTTCAGTGTGGTGGATTCTGAAGGGAATGGGTGTTCGTTCATAATGAGCAATTACATGGGGTTTGGTACCGGAATCGTACCTGAGGGATGCGGATTCACTCTACAAAACAGGTGCAAAGCGCAGCAAAGCCCTGTCCGTTTTCAATCTGTGAAACCCAATCCATAAAATCTTTAATACCAAAAAAAAAAACAATTGATAAATCGTGGGATTGGAGGTTCTTGTCAGAATCCACGTAGTCTAGAGACATCTCAGGTGAATTTGTAGTTAATTGGGCAATACTCTCTTTTTTTGTTTTTTTTTTTGTTTACAAAATCACCACCACAAACACACATTCTGTTAGAAACAGGGTGAGATTTAATTTCTTAAATGAAAGGCTTAGTCAGTTCTTTAACTTGCGTTGCTATTTTTATTTAAAAAAAAGGGGGCACAACTTCACGCTCGAAGAAAACCATCCAAACTGCCTCGGCCCCTCCAAGAGACCCTATCACACGCTCATCCCTGGAATATGCACCCGGCCGAACGGTGATTTGCATGCTGTGTTTGGAGTGATGGGGGCATTCATGCAGCCGCAAGGACATTTACAGGTGATGCCAGCCACCATATTTTCAAAAAAGCATTTCATTGCCACCGGTTTCTCAGCAACTCATTTCCACTCTTTTTCTTGTGGGGCTATTTCCCCCCTGACACCGTATTATTTTCAGAACAGTTGGGGATTGGATTAGTGTTCCAGGTTGTTTGAGCTTATGTTTGTCCTCCAGGTGCTATCGAATATGATGGATTTCGGGATGGACCCTCAGTCTGCGTTGGATGCTCCAAGATTCTATGTCATTGGTGTGGACTCGTCCATCGGGCCAAAATGTGTTAGAACCAGCAAGTAAGCACCCTCTCTTCCCCGCAGCACCCCTCAAGAACAGCTTTTCGATTATTTCAAATGGGTTTTCATCGAGGCTGAAAAGCTGGTGTAGACTGTCCGTCGCGCAACTGTCAAGAGATGCTGTTCCTTGTCAAATCTTAAACGGTCGTCCTGTGCATATGGTGGGGTGGTGGTGGTGGTGTGTCTGACTCACGGTTTGATTATGTGAGATTTTTGTGCATTGGAATGCAGGGTGTGGCTGGAGGAGGGTTTCAGCGAGGCAACGATCAGAGATTTGGTGAGCAGGGGACATGCAGTTTTTCCAGGCATCACAGGTTCAACCCGTATAATGTTTGGGAAAGGTCAAATTATAGTGAGGGATGAAGCGGGGGTCCTTTGGGGAGGCAGTGATCCACGGGGAGATGGATTGGCTCTGGGATGGTGATTCTTATTTTATTTTTGATGTACCTTGTAAAATTACAATCTTCTCTGTAGTTTGTGCGCTGCACAACAGAACTACAGCAGGGCCTGCAGCAATAGAATCCCCAGCCGATGAAGTTTGCAAGTGAATAAAGTCGAAAAGCTTCGCGCAAAAGTCACATAGTTATATATCCTTGCACGAAATTTGCAAAGTCACAATCTGTGACGACCTTTTTCCATCGCCAAAGGAAGGATACGGAGTGCGATTTTCCTTTTCAAATTTACTGTTGCAAGATGTGATGGCCTTGTCTTGGAGTCTTGGTTGCACGAAACCCACACTCCCTGGGCAGTGTTTGTGATTCTTGGTTGATCGATTGTTGCAACAGTGAGGTCCCTATTGTCACAAGAGAACTGGCGGATCTACCAACGGCTTCAAACCACAAGGAATGACACTTTCGACACACATATCGTCCTTCTGGAGAGGATGATTGCTATCTGTTGAAAGGCATGGCTTATCAGGCGCCATCTCAGGGCGCCACACAGTGCTGCACATGCTTCAGAGAGCGCCGTGTTGCCATTAGAGGACGGCGATCCTCCTCCCTAGCCAACTCGCCATTGCTCGAAACCTGCCAGCGCCTTGGCTTAATCGAGCGAAAGCTCTACACGCCCGATTTGAACGAGGTGGTGTTTTTCTACACGCCAACAAGCTACCAGACTTGGGCGAATGCTGATTTAGCTAGGGTTTCGGCAGGCTCGTGAAATACACCGAAGCGTCCTCAACGAGCTGGCGGCGGCGATATGTGTTGGCGGCTCATTGGGGTGTCACTGTGAAACTGGCGAAGAGTGCATTGAAGGGCAAGCCACAACAGAGAACAAAACGAAAGCTTCTGGTAGAGTGCAAGCACAATCCCAGTTTTCCTGCAAAACCTGTGTGTCGTTGTGTAAGCAATCTGCTTTGGCCATGCAGCCGAAGACATCTCTCAAAGTCTGAAGGAGATCATCGCAGAATCGAGGCCCTTCTTGAAAAGAAGCCTTTTGTCGACAAAATCCAGGTTCGACGGTGTGGTGCACCATCGAAAAAAACCGGACGTTGTTTCTGAGTTGAGATCCCATGTCGAAGAACTCGTCGCCACCCAAAGGCAATGCCTTTCGAAAATTAAAGAGAGAAAGCGCGAGTTGGAGCGGGTGAGTTGAGTAATCAAAATGCAGCTCATACATATGGAAAAAAACCCAACGAGTTTCTTAACGCATGTCCCCTGCTCTGTGATCCCTGGGGAAAGCCTGGCATGAGAAGAGCCCCACAGTTCGAGGAATGGTAAAACAATATGATTTTTTGGCGTGGGACAGGATATGGGGTTGACTCCGGAAGCCGCAGCCGCGTGCATCGACGGTGTGGACGCAGGGAGACTACGTTTGCTGTCGGTGCCTTCGAAGAGCCTTTGTGGAGAGATCATTGGAAATGAAACGGCCAACTCGGAACAGTTCTCGCTTTCCTCCTTGTGGTGGGCTGCATAATGGAACTGACTGGCATCAATTTTGAGCGCTTCCCCTCCGCTCAGGGAGCATGAGTTACGAAACGAGTGTCTATGGTTGCAAAACCGTACGCATATTGGGTTGACATGGGATTGATATTTATGGTGGGTCGGGCAGGATGAAGATTCAGAGCTCCATGGGTATTTCTCGTCTGAGGGAGCATATGGCAATCCTGCTTGCAGCCAAGGTTTCCCCTTTCGCTGCCGTTCCAAAACGTCCCAGTGTGCGCCGGCACACGAAACAGAAATCCTCACTCCGTCGGGAGTTCCACACATACGTTGTTGATGCAGAGCCAGACGATGGAGATTTCTATATGCCTGGGCCTCCACGTTTGGACTGTTGAACTTACGGGTGCAACAACAATAACCCGTTTGACAAATCGTGTGTCCTTTGTTAACTAAGACGGTTAAATCAGCAGAAACCAATTTTAGAAAGGCCATGCCAACGTGCTCTCGATTCTATGCAGAAAGACTCTTACATTTGGGGTTTCTTTTAACAACCATCCCATTGACAGAGGAACGGGACTCATTGCCGACTAATCCACCCACCCTGCTGATAAAACACTCAATATCACCCCACTCATCACCCCACTCATCAAAAGACTGTTGCAAAACAGTCAGACATTCGATGGTCACCAAAACCTCCAAACATCTTCACCCTACTCAGTCAAACAGGGACTTCCCACAACAAGATTTGTGTTGGAAGGCTCATCCCTGACTACGACATTCCTTTCAAAACAGATCAAAAAAAAAAAGAAGCTTCCTTGGGAAAAGAAATAATTGAAAATAAAAAATGAACTTTGAACCATGCATGTTTGCATGGTGACTCGTGATTTATATCAAAAAGCTCAAGGAGCAGTCGAACAAGAACTGGGAGGGAAAAAAGTTGACTTGAGAAAGAACCAAAGCTCCCTTGGAAGGACGGACCTGGTAGATAACCAGGGCTTTCCACAGGAGGAAATGTACAAAAAAAGGAGCTACAGGGCCTCTCCATTCACCACAGCAATAACCACCACCTCCACAGCAGCGACAAAATACATAACTCCAATGGACCAGCTGTCAGAAGCGTTTAGATCGATGGCCACATCCATATTCGAGGGCAGGTGTTTTTTTGCAAAAGCTGCCTGGCGATGGAGGTCCAATAAGTACACCGCCAAAATGGGAAGCAACAATCCAGCGATCAAAACGATCCCAAGGGTCACCTCAAAACAACCCGGTATCCTGAATGGGAGAGGAATCAATGATACAAAGGCAGAAAAGTAGCCCAGCACCGCTCCGAGGGTGCCAAATCCTTCCTCGTAATTAATTTCGCTGGCTGCGCAGGACGCACAGAACCTGGATGCCCAGGAGATCAGTCCTGGCAAAGTCATGAGTTGTAAAAAAACTTGACTCCTGAACCGTAAGCTCCAGTTTGTGCACAACAGCAAAGCACAGTAGGCAGGCGATTTCACCCAAATGCACGCCAGGACATCGTGCCAAGCCTGGCTCGCCGGATTATCCAGAATCAAAAGGGAAATAATCAGGGGATGTGTTGTTGTCACGAATATAATCATCGCTGCACGAAACTGCATGTACTTTTCTTTCCTGAACCAGACCATGAGGGAAGTGATGGCTGGCACGAGGAAAACCTGGGTGAACAAAAGTGCCCTCCCTGCCGAGGAGAGGTCGCCCCAGTGAACGCAATTTACCATGAATCCACCCAGCAGACAAACAAGATGCAACAGCTTCTCGTGTTGGTGATGGCTGTGCACCATCTCCGACTGGTACCTGAATTTATGCATCATGAATTTTCCTACACTGGCTCCAAAAAAAGGCTCAAATCATGACGTCATGCCCAATTTCCTCAGCCTTTCGCCGCACCTCCTTTCCAGCGTGGAGTCGTAGAAAGCAAGCGAGTAGCCCCATAGTGCGCCTGTCTTGGGGCAAACGTTTGCCTCGGCGCTGGGACCTGCATTCTCTGTGCGATCGATGCTGCTGGAGGACATATCTTTCTTTCGTTACTGGGGTGCCCTCGTTCAGCCGCTGGGCACTGATGATCGGGTCGACACTCCATACCAGCGGGGGACCCCTTTGTGAAAGTGGACCCTTGTCGTTTCGTCTAACTGTAAGACATCCCTCCGTGTGCGCCACTCCAACGCAGGTCTGGTAGGCTTCCTGCGCCTGGGTCTCATTATCATTATCATGATCAGGCCACTTTAACTCAAAGCTTTAAATGAGAATCATGTAAAGCCTGTTACAGGGGTTCATGCAAAGTGAACATCTTGTTTTCTCGGATCTTCCGAGAAAAGCTGCGGTTACTAATGGCTGTGCAAAGTAGAAAACAAGAACTCTAATTCTTGTTTTCCTTTTGTTTTCCCAACCCTATACCCTCCCTGAGAGAACTGGAGTGTCAATTCTTGAGTGAAGGAAAAGAGTGTCTTTTTCTGATGAGTGGCCAGTAAATTGTGAGGAGTGTAGGAGTTGAGCTAAGGAGTGGAGGCTTGGAGATGGGAGCACCAGCCAAGACCAGGAGAGTGGAGAAATGGAATTGTAAGGTTACAGTGGAGAAGATGAGTCAAAAGAGGGTACTCCTGAAAACTGTCTTTTGAGAGATGAAGAAATGTTGATTGGATCTGACAGCTGGAATGAGGACACGTGAGGACATTGTCCTCATTTAAGGTCCCCAACCTGTCCTCATTTCACAAACTTAAATCCAATCAGCCAGCAACAAAATGCAACAAATCTTACACCATGGGCAGGCCACTTTGAATGAGGACACGTGAGGACATTCCCGACTAATTCTTCATATTAGTATATCTACCATCACCGGAGGTACAATCTGTACTGCAACCACCTCACTTCAATCTCAGGTTCACAACAACTATGCTTCGCATTTCGATTGGGCAGTGTTCATTTTTGATTTTTGATTTTTTTTTTGGGGGGGGGTGGGGTTGATGAGTAAACGGGTTGCTTTCCCGTTTTGAAAGCAGTGCAATTGGCCATGCGTAAATCTCCATAGGGAATATCTTTAATTTGCATCAAAGGGGGGTCTAATCCCCTGGAGAAAACACACAGAATGAGGCAAAATGATATTCAGATGAAGGACCAAGCAAACAGCCCCAATCGGCAAAAGAACCAAAAACAGAAACTAACCCCCACAGGACCCTATCTCAATTTTTTTCACCCCCCCCGAAATAACCACCTTATGCCCTACATTTTTGGACTATCCAAAAAATTATATTAAAGGGAAAATACGATAATGGTGTTGCATAGAGGTGTCGGTGGTTCAGCGCATTCAACGCACATGGGCGTTTGAACCCAATGAACCACCAGGCTCAACACACACAGTCCAAAAGCAGGAGCCAGGCCTCAAAGAGATCTCATAACAGCCACCCAGCGCAGCATTCACTCTGGCAAAGGCCACCGCAAACGTACGTCAATTACAAAAAGGTATTCGTACACAGCTCCAAACCATCCTTCACAAATTCCGGTGGGCATGGCTGGAGTAGTTTTTCTCTTCAATATCTGGGAACGGATGGGTTGATGAACGAGTAGGCGTCGATGCCACCCACTATGTTGAACACATTCTCAAATCCTCTCGACACCAGAAACTGCACAAAACCACAAGCAGTGTTTTTTTTTTCCTTGTCCAAGTCTGACACAACCGTGAAATAATCACAAGGTGTCCATCCCAACGAATAAAAACAACAGGTTTTGCCAATTTTTGAAAATATTTTCCATGAGACATACATCTCACCTCGGATGCGTATTGCGATCTGATCCCATGATGACATAAGACGACAGTGCGAACTTCAGAATCCAATTCTTGGACCACGACCGGGCCCCATTGTGGCAGCAGGCTGGAGGGGCACAATTTAAAATGGGGAAGCGAACTAGTGGAGTGCTCCCACTCTTCTCGAACATCGATGAACTGTGTGTTTTCAATCTGGATTCAACAAAAACAAAATCAATGTGGACTCTTAAAAAAAACAAAAACGACCTCGACCTCTGTGCTTTCCCGAGTCAGGATTCCGTGCAAGGTTGATAACAAAAACTGTAATAAACACTGTGGGCAGGCCCAGTCCACTCCAAGCAGCTACTCCTCTAATTGGGTTTTCCACAGCAACATTTGATGTTAAAGTATGAATTCCCCCTCAAGCAAGCATCCCGATTGGATGAACAAAAAAAGTTTGCCATCCCTTGAATCAAGGGTTCTGTTATTGCCCTCCAAACGAAAAGGGAAAATCTGTACCTGATCAGGATCAGACATCAAACTCTCCAGCTCCCGTACCGTCATTTGTTGAACAGATGCACTTCATTTTTCACAGAAAGAGATTGCTTCAGATAAACTTACCCAACATCTCTACAGCATGACTTCCAGCTGGTCATAATTGGCTCCCAAAACATCCAAAGCAATATCATATATATTGATCATTGGTTAAAACCTCATCAAAATTTCAACTCCTACAATCACATGAACTCGTATCAAAACGCCACTGGCGCCGTCTGATTTATACCGTGGGGATTCACCTTGGTCCCGGCTGCTTTCTGCCCTGACTTTTCTAGCTCGCGACCCGGAGAAGTGACGTCTCGACGTTTCATCGTGGATGGGAGCTCGAAACCCGGCCGAGCCACCAACGAACGTCCGCATACCGACCCGTTTGTTTGCAAAATCCCTCCCGCTATTTTTGAGGGTCGTCGCGCATCTGATCAGACGAACGGAGGAAGCCAGTGAGAGCATCTTGGCTGGAGAGTTACAGACTGGACTCTGCTGTGGATTTGTGCAAAGATGCCCAAAGGATCTGTCATGCATGTACAATCAATCATTGGTTAGATTTCCGAGGATGATGGGTCATCGCTTCGAGCGTTATGTGGGCGTTGCGAGCTCTGTTTCTTGCTCATATGTGCCCTCGCCTGGGCTGACCTACAAACCTCCCGTGCGGGGCTTCACGTCAAAGCTCTATTATGGCTGACGCTTCAGGCAGCATTACCTTCCCTGGATATCTCGCCTTAGGTTTCCCCTCGCTGCCCGACCACAAATTTCATAGGAAAAGGAGGAAGGCAATGTGGCTCAAAAGTTCGACCTTGAGCTCGTTGAACATCGAGCGCGGGGAAGAATTGAGTGTTACTCTGAAAGAGCGCCGCCTTATTCGCTACGACCTTCGATGCGAGGGTTTCCAATATAAATTGCTCGCCCCCCGCGATACATGCAGCTCTTGGATTCTGGCGGCCAGGGATGTGAGTGCAACGAATTCTTCTTTTCGAAACAACTTGCTACCCATTCTGGTCCTATGCAAACAATATGGGGGTGAAGGGGAAAGTGGCTGGCGTCCTTCTGACGTGGCCATCGTTTTCAAAATCGTCGGCAGGGAAACGTCGCATGGTGCTTTCGTTTTCAAAATGCCGTTGATGGGGTGGCTCTCGAAAAAGCTTTCCAGGTAGCATTGCTCCCATGCTGGCTGCTGAATTCCCCAGCAGTGTGATGAACAGTGTTAGAGCCCTTTGGGGGGAATTGAATGGGCTTCCATGCAGGAAATGCAACAAGAACCTGTGCATGCATGCATGCAAACGATACATGCACTTCCCAGCAGCAATGCTGCCACTGCAGTGCATCATCCAGCACAAAGGGCTGAAAAATGCCTTCATCCGCCGACTCAGAGTCCCCAGCCAGCAGCAAACCATGTGTGTTTTTTGAATGTCAGTCTGTGAGTTCAGTTTCTGAGTGCTTGGCTCCTCACACCTCACCATTTTATCACAGATGGAGAGGGGTGTGGACCAGCCGCAAGCCAGCATTCAATGCCAAAATGAACAGCTGACATTTCAAAGGAGCAGCGATGGGGAAATCAGAGAGGCCATCAAGGTATCGTAATTCACCCCAAAAGCTTAAAGGAATTGCTCATTGCGTGAATCTTATGTCAATACATCCAAGAGGATGACATGGCAGCGTTTTTTCTTCCGTAGGCATACCTCCTTGACCCAGACTTCAACGGTGAGCAAACTGGTCCATTTCTAGGCTTCCACAACACAGCTATTCAGCCCGCTTGGTGGTGTGAAACCATCACAGCAGATGTATACTTTTCCCTTCGCTGATTTGGGCTCTTTCATTATTGTTTCAGCATTCGTCGATCGGGTGGAAATGCTGTGGGATGAATTGGAGGTCGAGTTGGAGGAGGAAATCAAGAACTTGGAGTGCAACGAATGATGGCAAAACTTATCAAATTTGTGAACTCATTTCCTCTGTGTTCATTGAAATCATGCATGCAAAAGCATCCTGGTAATAGGGGGGATTCACAGCTTAGCCGCAAATCCTTATCACGAATTGCCACCACGATTTCTTTTTCCGCCACGGCACCTGACACTAAGAATTCCATGATTGACGATAAGCGACCAGTTGCGCTTCTTGCCCACGCCAAGGTTTCGACGTTTCGACACCACTCTTCCAAAACCAGGATGAAGGATTGCAACATCGCTTAATGGATCCAGGTCGATCGAAGCGCCTCTCGAATTTGTGGCCAGAAATCGTGTCGAGTTCCATTCGTCAGTCCTCCAACCCCACACTTCACAGTGACTTCCTACCAACGTTTCGAATCCACCACAACTTCCTTGCGTAGTCATGCTCCAAGTTTACAGAATCAAGAATAAGCATGTTTATTAGAGAATATGTTGTTTTTTGGGGGAGATCACAACCCAGCGGTTCGCCGCCGTTTGAAAGTCTGCGGAAGGGGTGTTCGCCGCCTTATCCGGGGCTTTTGTCTGTCGCGTCTGATTCTAACGAGCACACGACTTCGCGGTCACTTTCTGGCTCACGACCGTCAGTTTCGCTCCACGTTGGCATTGATTCCTTCATTCACAGCTTCATCGTATCTCGGCAATTCTCCGGCGAGTACAAATTCGGAACAGTCGTTCGCCCATTCACTTTTACCGTCTTCCTTCAACCTCCCCATCGACGTCGTTGCAACCTGTTCCTGGATAGCTCTTGATCAACATGGCCACTTCGACGATCGGTGAGGGTTTTGCTGCTCCGAATAACAGCACACGCGAAAACAGGGTGCGAGCTTCCCTTGCATCATCTCTCCCGTCGGTGAAACAGATCTGATACCCCAGGTTTCCCGCGGATCGGTGCCAACCGCGAGCTCAAACGCGCCCTCGAGAGCTACTGGAAAGGAGCGTCCTCCCTGTCCGACCTGCAGAAGGTTTACGCCGAAGTCGAGAGCGCCGCCTTGAAATCCCAGGGTGATCTTGGTATCGCTTTGGTGGGCCTAGATGGTACCTACTACGACCAAGTTCTCGACTGGACCTTCTTCCTTGGTTTGGCTCCCGATCGCTTCAAGGTGTGAACAGTTCGCCACACGGGCGATCGAGGACAGATCCAAGAAACGGTAAAAGGTCTCCCGCCAGGTCCACCTCCTCTTTCCATCCTTTCCTAACCTGGTCGGGAGACCACCGACTTTTTTTTATTTTCACTAGTCCTTGTAGCCCAACTTAGGGCCTCCACTGTGTGGAGAGATGCGGGTTCCAGTCCCGCCACGGACTCTTTGTTTCTTTTTCCTTTTCTTTCTTTTTTTTATATCTCGTTGTCGAGATTTCGCTCCACCCCTGTTCCCGAGCGCCAAGTGAGGGTTCCACTCCCGAAAAAGGCGCTGGTCAGGGCTGCTGTTGCACGTGGTCCCGTTGTGACGCTTTAGTCACGACGTCGTTGGCGCTGTGTTTCTAATTAGGGAATGAGCGGGATGGATCAGTACTTCGCCATGGCACGTGGTGCCGAAGGTGCCCAAGCACTCGACATGTCGAAATTCTTCGACACCAATTACCATTACATGGTGTGCTATGTCTGACAATTCCATCTTGACTAACTCTTCTTTTTTTTATTTCACTAACTCTTCTTTTATTTTTATTGTTTCTCTTTTTTGTCATATCCCTCTTCAGAAATAAGGAGATCATGAGCTCCCGAGTTGATTGGATTGACTTCCATGATTGTTTTGCGATTTGCATGTTGCATTTGCTATTTCGGGTTTATTTATACTTCTGTTGGAATTTCTTCCATTACATTCAATGTAAAATTTTTCCCTAGACCCAGAAATGAAAAGATATCCTCTTGTGGGTAGGTGCCTGAGTTGAGTGAGGCATCCCAACCAAAACCTGACTTCTCGATGTTCATTGAGAAAGTGAAACGAAGTCAGGCTCTCCTCGGAAAAGAGAAGGCAGTTCCTATGGTGTTCGGTAAGTCATCTTCTTCTTATCAGCTGCATAGGAATGGCCAGCCTCCATGTGGGCTCTATTTGATCTCTATTAAATGTATGCAGGCCCTGTCAGCTATGTGAAATTGGCAAACTCCAAGGTTGCCCTCGATGAGATGGTGTCCCGACTCCTCCCTGCCTACACCAAACTTTTCGAAGAGTTGAAAGCTCTGGGAGTTCCAGAAGTCCAGATGCATGAGCCAGCCCTTGTCCTCAGTGATGCTAACACTATGAAGGCAGCTTGCGAGACTGTGTACAAGAAACTGTCCGAGTCTGGAGTCCCCATCAACTTGGTGACCTATTACGATGATGTGGGTGAGGCCTACCCATGGTTGGTGACCCTGCCTGTGGCTGCGATCAGTTTGGACTTCTGTGGAGTGCCTGGTGCAGCTGTAAAACCTCAAACTTTGGAGCTGATGAAGAAGCATGGCTTCCCAAAGGAGAAGAGATTGGGTGCAGGTAGGTCGCATTCAGGATGAGCATCTGGTGTTGGCCATGGAATTGGCCCAGTGGGGTGCTGATCTGTTTTTGCCATGCTCTGGATATGCAGGTATTGTGGATGGTAGGTCAGTGTACGGAAGTGCAGAGGAAGCCACCGCTGTGTTGAAGGAGCTGAAGGCCCTCGGAATCACGAACATCTGCGTGCAATCCTCTGTATCACTCCAGCACTTGCCCTACAGCTTGGACCCAGAAACCAAGCTGCCAGAAGGAATCAAGCCCCGACTGGCTTTCGCTTCGGAGAAGATCGCTGAGATCGTGAAGGTTGCTAAGGAGGGAGCTGCAGGTGCCGTCCCGGCTGCTGGTGTCGCCAAGGAGCTCAACTTGGAGAGGAAAATGTTCGACAGGCCCGAGCCATTCGATAAGAGAAGGGAGGCTCAGGTGGACATGCCTGCCTTCCCCACCACCACCATTGGATCCTTCCCACAAACCTCCGAGATTCGTGTGGCCAGAAACAAGTTCAAGAAGGGTGTCATCTCTGCCTCGGAGTACAAGGAGCAAATGATGATGCACATCTCGTATGCCATTGGTGTCCAAGATGGACTTGGGTTGGATGTCCTGGTCCATGGAGAAGCCGAGCGAACAGACATGTGAGTACGCATACCTACACATCTGTTGATCTATGGCATACTATTATGATTATGATTTGAAGTCTATAACTGCATGGCTGTCATAGGGCCGTTCTATAGTATTTGTGTGAATATGGGTTGAGAGTGTGTTTTTCAAATTGCAGGGTTGAGTACTTCGGCGAGAAGATGGAAGGAATCTGTTTTACCTTGAACGGGTGGGTCCAGAGTTACGGTTCCCGATGCACTCGCCCACCAATCTTCTACGCCGACATCTCCCGTCCATCACCAATGACCGTGGAAGAGTTCAAGTGGGCACAGGATTTGACTCCAAAGCCTGTCAAGGGAATGCTCACTGGCCCAGTCACCATCTTGAACTGGTCTTTCCCTAGGAAAGACATTCCTCGATCTGCCCAGGCTTTCCAGTTGGGCCTTGCCCTGAGGGAGGAGGTCAAAGATCTGGAAGCTGCTGGATGCCGAGTGATCCAAGTGGACGAACCTGCCATTCGTGAGGGTCTCCCATTGAAGAAGGACAGATGGACTGGATACCTGGAGTGGGCTGTGGATGCTTTCAGGTTGACTTGTGCTGTGGCTGCACCGGCTACACAAATTGTCACCCACATGTGCTACAGTTCTTTCGAGGATATCCTTGAGGCAATTGACAGAATGGATGGTAAGTTTCTTTGCTGATTTTTCCCTTCTCCAGGAAAATGTTTGACGGATTAATCTTTGACTGGAAACTTCATGAATTTCCTGACTGCCTTTAGCAACTTTGTATTGCAAAATGCATGATATGATTCTAGTGGTGGTTGCTAACAAATGACTTGCATGTTTGCTCCGCAGCTGATGTGCTGACCATTGAGAATTCGAGAAGTGACAACGAGATGATCCATGCTCTTGCCAAGTACAATTATTCCAGGGATATCGGTGCTGGATGCTACGATGTCCATTCCCCTGTCGTCCCCACCGTAGCATTCCTCGCTGGAAAAATCAGATCTTTCTTCAAGGAGACTGACATCCTCAAGGGGCACCCAGAGAGGATCTGGGTGAACCCTGACTGTGGTCTGAAAACGAGAAACTGGAAGGAAGTCGTTCCTGCCTTGAAGAATATGGTTGAAGCTGCACATATTGTCAGGAAAGAAGTCAGCGCTTGAGAGTGGAGAGAGTGTCCGTTTGAATTTTCATGACAGGATAGTGCAGTATTTTTCTTTGGTGGTTTAGTGTTTCCTTTTTTTCTTCCAAGGATGTCTTATCCACGTTTTTGATGATCAGGCATATCTCACTGATAAAATTCATTTGCATTCGATGATATTTTTTTCATATTTCATTTTGTCGAAGAAGATAAAAGTATGATGTGTGCAACGATGTGAGGAATGTAATCAATCCTGAAGGGGATGATGGAAATATGCAATGTGAAAAATGGCAATTGAAGGAAAAAAGGCAGTTGGAATTATGTTTGTTAATGAAACTGTATCTTTCATTATACTTGCATGAATATAATGCTAGTATATTACATACTTCCAGTTTCCTGAATCTGATGTAGGAAAACATCTGAAACATTTTCAAATGGAAATTAAATTTCTTCAAAATACCGTGATTTGAGAACATCCCCTGGAAAGAAAACATTTCTATCATATTTTCTCATAGCCTTGTCGAGTGAAATATTTGTTTCCAATTTCCCCTTTCACTAACACACTTACCATTCATTATTACACCACTCAAATTTAAAGTGTAGCTGGCAACACCTGGAAAAAATGGCTGTGCAGACTTCAAGCTGTACTGTAAACACACCATCCAAATCTTCTGTTGCAGCAACAACAACAACAATATGCACACAAAATTTCTGAGCAGTTCTGTGAAAGATCAGGACGGATTTGCAGCATTCTCCTGTACAACACACCAGCCCACTCATCTTTGTGTTGTATTCATTTTCGTTTGGTTACATCTGAGTAATTCCATTCGCCCACACCACGCCGTCAGACTGGACCTCTTTTTTGAGCTGACAAAATGCTTTCTATACCTCGTCGCTTCTTCGGGTTGCTGCGAACGCCCCAAGTACCCAAAGCGAGAATATCGAACATCAGGGTGGCTAGATCCATGGAAATGGAGAGACCTGCGAAGGTGCCCCGGTTGAAACAAGAATCAGGGAAAGTGGCAAAAGTTGAGGTCGAGAGGTGAGCGTTCCGCTGCGTAAGGGAGTATCACCACAGCTGCAGTCTGTCTGTTTATTGGGCGTTTATTTATTGAACTCGTGCGTAACTGGCGGCTGTGCGTTTCATTCGCGATAATTGACGTCCGCGTCGTCAAGCCGTTCCCTGTTATCGCACTCTCTTCGAAATTATGACACGATTCTATGTTGAAACAGCAATTAGGCTGCCGATTGATCTTCTCTATGAAAGTGAGGGGGGATGCCATGAAATGTCCAGCAAGTTCTGGAGGATGATTGAACCTCAAGGGGAATTTGTTGAATTTTTATGCTCTGGGGACATGAATGTAGGTATGATGAGTTGCTGCAGGAGAAAGTGGTGGACATCAAAGAATTCTTTTCTGGATTTAAACTGCCCGATGTGGACGTCTACCCCTCTGCACCTGCAAATTTCAGGATGAGGTGAGAATTCCAGCGATGTTTTTCTTCTTCTGCTTTAATTTGAAAAGAAAATCTGGCTGGTGAAAGAGCGGTTTGTATGGGGCAGGGGTTTTGTTTCTTTCTTCGGTAATTGAGGAAAAGCATATTTTTCGAATCCAGGCATTTCTCGACTGGGAATATTTTTTTTTTCCTGTGGCGTGATGAGAGTTTTTTTTGTTGGTTTTATTGATACTTATTTATTTATTTATTTTCTTTCCTCATTTTTTTTGGTTTAATGTGAACGATTTTTTCTCATTCTTATTGGAATTCTGGACAGGACAGAATTTCGAGTGTGGCATGAGGACGAAGACTTATATTACATAATGTTTGAGAAGGTGATTTTGGTTTTATTTCGTGCAAGAATCTGTGCTGTCAATTTTTTTTATTTTTTTTTTAATGTAAAAAAATTCTATGTGTTTTCTGTTTCTTCTTCTTCTTTTTCCAGAGTGAGGATGTGAGTGGAAGGCCTCAGAGAGTGAGAAAGGACACGTTCCCGGTGAGTGGATTCTTTTTTTTGCTGAGTGTGCAGAAGTATATAATTTTATATGTTATAATACATATATAATGTCAGTTACTTTTTAAAATTAATATTCAATATAAACTTGAGAAATAACCACAGATATTCACATGAACACATGCCTTCCTGCAAAAGTGTTGTCTTCACCCTTCAGCTTTTCATTTGTTGGGATAATTTTTCTTCGTATTTTAATTCAATTTCCCATGCAATTTTAAAAAAAACATTCCCGTGTCTTTGGAACAGGTGGCGTCCAAGCTGATAAATGAGCTGATGCCAAAAGTAATCGAGGAGGCGAAAAAAACTGAAGTCTTGAGGAAGCGGCTGTATCAAGTCAATTTCCACACCACACTCAAGGGGGAAGCCATGGTAGGTATATTCTTACATTGCCTGAGAATATATAATTTTTCTGAATGTTTTTTTGGTTCGTTTGCAACAATCTCCAAGAGACAGGTTTGGTGGAGCTTTTCTTTTAGTACATGTTGAGAATACTGTGTGTGTGTGCGCGTTGTTTTGTTTTTATTTTGTTGTGCTGGTGATCAGGTAAGCTTTATATATCACAAGAAGCTGGGGGCCGATTGGGTGGAAGCTGCAAGGCAGCTGGGGGTCATGCTTGCGGAAGTACCTTCGTGCACTACTGACAGAGTGCATGTGATAGGTGCGGATTTATGATGCATCATGATAATCCAGTCATTTTCCTCAGTAAAAAAAAGCCGACTACTATCCTTAGTGGCATCGATGTGGCTTATTGGATTAGTTTCATGCAAGTTGATCGAAGCTGGCAAAAGCACGCATTTTCACCTTACTTTTTTTTCCAATTGGAGGATGAAAGCTGATTTCCCTGGAAAGAGCAGAGTGAAAATATATGCAGTGAATTTTGCTGTCAGGACGGAGCAAGGGGCAAAAGATTTGTTTGGACCAAGATTTCGTCACCGAGGAACTCACCGTGGATGGACAAAAATACAAGTATAAACAGGTTCGATAGAGAAGCTGTATAGCATCGACCCCCTTTTTCTCTTTTCAAACAAAATTCTAAAATTCTTTTGCCAATTTTTTCTGTCTTTTTTTTTCTGTTTTCTGCATTAAAGAAAAATCTTTTCATTGAGAGATTTCCTCAACATGCATCGAGGGTGCTGAGATGGACAGATTTCGTATTTTCTTTTTTCTTCCCCCCACATTCAATTTGTATTCTGCTTTTTTTATTTTTTTTCAGGTGGAATGCTCCTTTTCTCAGCCTAATGGATTCGTCTGCCAACACATGCTGGAGTGGGCACTGGACGCCACCCGAATTCGCTCAGAAAACCCAGAATCACAAACACCTCAAAAATCTGGGGCCGATGATTTGACAAAAGGCACAGAAGAAAAAAAACAAATCCCAGAAGAGAATCAACAGGAAGGGGGCTCTTCGAACGTTGGGCATTCTGGTGCGTCTGAGCGAGACTTTTTGGAGCTGTATTGTGGGAACTGTAATTTTACGGTGCCTCTGGCCAAGAATTTCCGGTCAGCCGTAGCAACAGAGATTTCAAAAGTGTCGATAGCGGCTGCCAGAGATAATCTGAAGGACAATGGGATCGAGAATGTCACTGTGGTGGGTTTAAATCATACAAAGATTTGCCTCTTTTTTTTTTCATTTCATGGCTGTGATCAATGTGATGTGTGCGTGTGGTATTTTTCCCGTTCCAAAACTGATATGCTGTGATCAAGATTCGGACAATTACATTACATTTATATGATTACATTATAGTAATTAATGGTTAATAATAATTTATTATTAATAATAATTACATTACATTCCCCAAAGGTAACCGAGTAGCGATGCTCTCTGCTGTTGATTTTCTTAGGCAAGGATGTCCAGTGAAGAATTTGTGACGAAATATCGTTCGGGGGCTGGGGGAAGGCGATTGGAGGGGCTGGACCTCACGAAACTCGACATATCGACCGTGTTGGTGGATCCTCCACGATGTGGCCTTGACGAGGACACAGTGAAAGTGAGATATCAACCAAGAAATGTGTTTTCATATATATATATATCTCTTTATATATGTTTTATATGTTTTGTATTTTTCATTTTTTTTCATTTTTTTCTCTTTTTTTTTCATTTTTTTTCATTTTTTTTTAATTTAAAATTATTTTACACAAGGTCAAAAGGCCGAGTGGAGCCCGTTCACGTAAATATGTTATATGCTGACTCAGAAGTAAAACCACCATTTCATCCCAATGTCCATATCTAGCTCTGCACCCCGTATTTATATTTCCGTCTATTGTTTAACAGTGTCCATCCAATGATTTGCCGTATCCAGAATTTCTTTCGAGCCAGTGCACCGTTTCAATATTACCGCTCGTCCCCCCATCCCCAGCTTGATGTGTGTGTGTGTGTTTTTCACCTTTCCGTACGACAGTTGGTCCAGGAATTCGACTACATCGTCTACATTTCCTGCAATCCAGAAACCCTGCACCAGAATCTGCAGGAGCTCACCAAATCCCACAGCATCGTGAAGTTTGCTGTGTTCGATCAATTCCCATACACGGGGCATCTCGAGTGTGGAGCTTACCTGGAAAAACTGAAGCCTGTTGAACAATCGCCACAAGGAGGGGCCAGTGGAGAGGAAGCTTCGGTGGCTGGAAATGTTCAGTAGTCTCTGGCCTGGATGGTTCAGGATGAGTCCTGGAGTTGGTGGAAGTTTTTTTTTCCGCTTGTGTCATGATGCTGACCTCGTTTTTGATCGAGGGGGCGGTGGTTTTGTGAAATCTAGAACGAGATGGAGGTGGGTTTGGGTGATTCCAATGCTGGAGGATGAGATCAGTAGAGCGGATGGATTCCATGAAGCTTGGTGTAAAAAGGGATTGGGTATGGAAAAAAAAAGAGGTTAAGAGGGAAGCTGGTTGTTTTTTCCTAAAAAGAAAAGGGATAAAAGGACGAAATGGGGGGCCTAGGAGACTGGATATTGTGGAAAATGACTGGGCCATTGTTTCAATTCCTTAATTCAAGATAAACAAAACATGTGTCGATGCTGTTTATGAGAAATACCATCTGCTGAAGCCAATCAGTTGATTGTAGTCAATGAGCATCCCCAACAGCTTGAGATGTTTTACATGGTCGCACAAGACCATAAAGAATATTCACCAGATTCTGGTAAATCCCTAGCAACAATCATGTCCGGTGTGAAAGGAAGACTCTGATGAATCTGATCAATGATTGGATAGGGTGTAAATTCGACAGTGTGAAAGGAGTGACCCCCCCCTTTTTTGTAACTGAACGTCACATCATAGGGTTCGATATGCATGAATTTTATTGTAATTCACTTGGGTAGTTGCTGGCAGTTTCTTTTACAGTTAGGATCTAGGTGGTTGTATTTGAAGGGACTTTGGTTGGAACAGGGGTCGTACTTTTCATATGTAAGAAAGTGAATTCAACAACAGTATGATTTGTGAACAACTGCGGACAGTTCCCAGGAGTTTTGACCCTGTACATATCGATGAGTAAGCGTATGATCAGAGAGTGGGACGATGTTTGGTTTGCCAAGTTTTTTGAAAATAGAGTTGATTCCTGTTATATTCCCTGGGAAAAGGAGACAACAGATACCTCTGTCAGTGAATTCTTTTCCTTATTCTGTCTCGAGGGATGTGTGGACATGGTGTCGGCATAAATAGGGGACTTCCAATAATGAGCCCAAATTGCTTCTTTGTCAGATTATGGATATATTATGGATATTATGGATATTATAATATTATATATTATATATTTCAGAACTTTACTGATGAATAAGAAAATATAGAACAGAATTAGTGTTTGGCAGTCAAAGGGATGCACAGCCACACCCACCCCAGATAATCCCTACCTTGCAGACCAAATTAATGAAAGCCCTTCCCTCCACGTTGTCCACCGCAAAAAAGAAAGGGCCCAAGCTCGAAGAAGCTGAAGGAGCGAACTGTCACCTGGAGAGGGATCCCAACAGAAACCAGACAACTGCTCTACAAGAGTGGGATCAGACAACTTTTCGAGACTTCCTGCAACTCCATTCAACGCCCAGAGACCAACGAAAGCCGCGACTCCGACGGCTCACACAGATCCCTCCCTTTCATCCACTGATCGAGACAGTCGTCGGGCTTGAACCTCTCGACCACCGCGACAAGAAGAGCCAACCAGTCGTTCACCCTCCCCTAGAACGTTAAAATGCGCCTCAAAAGGTTGTAAGTGCGTCGAAACCGTTGGAACGATGATTCGAAGGGTGAAAACGAATGTCGCAGACGTCAGTGTTGACGTCTTCGACAGAAACGTCGGCGCAACGTGTGCGAGATGAAAAAGATGTTCGTGGAGGGACGGAGCAACGGAAGTGCACCATGAAACTCTCGCCACGCCACCCGACTTTCCCATCGCGACCACCCAGCAAGAGCGCGCAGGACGCAGGAGGCCAAAGGTTCTCGGCTCAGAAGAGGGGCTCGAGTTATAGAAGAATCATCTCGATTCGAAGTGGGATCTCGAGGGTTTCGCCGGCTCCCCCTGATCAAGGGATGTCCGGATGAGGTGACCGCCTCGGGGATCTGTCGGTATTGCACCCGGCAGTCTGGGCTCCTAAAAAATGGAACCAGGCCCCCACCGATCTAATTTATAGGAAAAACCAGAGCTGGGCAGTAACCCGTTTGTAACGCACCGTACCGTAACGCACAGGGTCGGTACAGTAACGTGTCCGGTCGGTGCACGCACCGACCGGACGTTACAACACGTTGCACACGTTACAACAACGACCCAGTCGGTACAACAACGTCCAAGTCCGGTACACCCTCAATCGTATTTAGTGTAGCCTACACTATTTCCGAAGACGGCCGAAATTTCAGAAAACGGAGAATAGTGTGGCCTGCGCTATTCTCCGGGTAACACTAATTTATGTTTGCACACGTATAGTGTAGGCTGCACTAAAACTTGGATTCAAAATTAGTGTTACCTTTTTGAGAGAGGGAATTGTTCAAATTTGAAACATTGTTCCGTGCTTGTCGTCATTGTACCTGTGGTGAGTCATCGGTAATCACAGGAGTCGTTCAAAAGAGTGATGGTGGGTCGCACTCAGTCTGGAGAGAAACGCGATACACTTCGTGGCTGTTCTTTACAGGGATGAGCAACTCACAAAAATTCATTTAAGCTTCGTTCATCCTTAGCAAAAAGTCGTCCCAAGATTCCATCTCCCCCAGCCCACCCTGCACACCAAGCTCACCCTGATCCGGATCCCCAGACCCACCCAAGCCACCCTGCACACCCTGCACAATAAACTCACCCTGATCCCCAGACCCACCCAAGCAACCCTGCACACCCTGCACACCCTGCACACCCTGCCCACCCTGCACACCCTGCCCCAGAAGCCCACCCTGCACACCCTGACCCCCTTGACCCAGAAGCCCCCCCTGCACACCTTGCCCCAGAAGCCCACCCTGCACACCTTGCCCCAGAAGCCCACCCTGCACACCCTGACCCCCTTGACCCAGAAGCCCCCCCTGCACACCTTGCCCCAGAAGCCCACCCTGCACACCTTGCCCCAGAAGCCCACCCTGCACACCCTGACCCCCTTGACCCAGAAGCCCACCCTGTACACCTTGCCCCAGAAGCCCCCCCTGCACACCTTGCCCCAGAAGCCCACCCTGCACACCCTGCCCCAGAAGCCCACCCTGCACACCCTGCCCCAGAAGCCCCCCCTGCACACCCTGACCCCCTTGACCCAGAAGCCCCCCCTGTACACCTTGCCCCAGAAGCCCCCCCTGCACACCTTGCCCCAGAAGCCCCCCCTGCACACCCTGCCCCAGAAGCCCCCCCTGCACACCCTGACCCCCTTGACCCAGAAGCCCACCCTGCACACCTTGCTCACCCAGATGCCCACCCTGCCCACCTTGCGCACCCAGCTCATCTTGATCCCCAGGTCCAGAACTTGGACATCGTTCGGGACAAGGGTCAGTCCCCCCAACTGGCTCACCATTGAAGTGGTGTTCATACTTGCTTATGATTTTCTGTAAGTTGGGGAACAACTGGCTCTTGTGCCACACGTTGTTGAGATCCTTTGCAAGTCCGCACCTGATCATTGCCTTCCTCGCATAGCTCAGCCCATTTTCATCCCTCAGTTTATTAAATTCTTTCACGCACTCGGAAGCAAGAGTTAAGAAATACGGCTTTCCTGGATTCTTGAGCTTGCCACTTTCCTGCCAATCACCATTCATGATCATTTCCTTTTTTTTTTCATCCCATTTCTTTCGCCATATCGTTTTCAGCTTTTGAATCACAAAAGAATCGGCTGGTTGTACCAAATCTGTCGCATTCTTGGGAAACATTCTGAGCTCCGTATTAATGTCTCGAAGGGCCTGAAAAGTTTCAAGAGAAGGCTTGTGCCCCCCACAATTATCCACAAACAACACTCTTTTTCTCTGATAAATATCCGCACTGATGGCTCTCTTTTCCCTTATCCATTCCAAAAAAACTGTTTTGTCCATCCAACCTTTTGGACCGCTGCGGTAGCAAACTCCAGAAATATTATCAGGAACCCCCCTGATCGGATAACTTCTTCCCTTGTTCTGAAAAATTAACATGGGAGCAGCAACCTTTGCATCTCTCCCTCCCGTAATTCGGACAACCATTGTCATCCCCTCTCCACCAGAAACTACATCAGCATACTTCACATTCTCATCACCAAAAAATCCCAGAGTTTTACCGTTGTCCATGTTTATTACCTTGTGGGTCTCATCCATATTCTCCACCATATCCTCATCCAACTCCCCTGCTTCAAACTGACGTGCTAACTCACCCAAGTGAAAAGCAACTTCTTTTTCGATTTCTGCTTGTTTTTTTTCACTGACCTGCAATTTCCCACTCTGTTTTCGACTTACTACGTTGTTTGCTTCCTGAAACACTTGCACCCAACGTGGAGTTATCAACTCAATCAGGGGTACTCCTTTGGCCGAGAGGGAGCCTGCCTTGAAAACACCATCAGAATTTTCTAATATGACTTTTCCGATATTCCCAAGCATTGCTGGTGTAATTTTTACACCCGCTTTCCGCATTCTGTCAAATTCTTCCAGAATTTCCTTATGCAACCACAAAACCCAAGGCTCCCTTTTTTTTCCCCTTCCCGACATCGCCTTTGCCCTCAACACTTTTCGCCCGGTCTCACCTGTGCGTTGAATTCTGCTGGTGCTTTGGTTGGTATCTTCGACTTGAGCCAGAAATGCGTCCGCCCCCTTCCACCATCGCGATGCCTTCGCAAGGTTGGCTTTTTCATTTCCAGAAAAATCTGTAGGAAATTTCTTAACAGTCTTTGAAGCAATGTGTCTTTCTCCAGAACGTTTGACTTCTTCTTGTTGCCAAAGAATAATATATTTTCTCCTCATCAGTGTCGAGACATGCTGCCGTTGTCGTTTCTTGTCGTGACCTGTTTTGTCGTCGCTAGATACCGCCTGTACTCTGTTTTCACCACCTTCTCCCTCATCTTCACTCGGGGCACATCTGCTTGGACCTTCTCTTCCCATTTCTCTGCTCGAACCACCTGCTCCCCCCCGTCTGCCCCCCCTCCCTTCGTCTATGCCGCCCCGTTGCCATGCTGCAATAAGAGGTGAGGAAGAAGGAGTTTTCATAGTGGCCCCACTGGGTGCAACAGTGCGTTCGGAATAATTTTTAAGAGCGTGAAAAGAATTTTCAGAACACGCGAACACCACTGGAACCAGCGGTAGCCGCTAATAGAGCCTGATATCCACCACTGGATTTCGTGAGACTTGGACCACCACAAACGTTCACAGCACGGTTCGAAGGCCGCATCACGCGGCCCGCGTGAACACATCAACGCTGCTTACAGCCACAAACACATCTCCACTCCCCACCACAAAAGAGCAGCTTAGGTTTAGGGATCTCACACGTATCCTTGGCAGTGGCGGTTAAGGGGTGGTGGTGGAAAGGCGCTGGTGGTGATTGCGAACACTGATAGAATTTTTTGTGAGGACTCAATATCGCAAAAACTTTCACTTGTCTTTCACTTCTCGGCAAGTGCACCACTTGCAGACCCACTTGTCGATAAGTGGAATCACTTGCAGACCCACCTGTCGACAATTGGAAACACTTGCAGACACCCCAAACTCATTCCACACTTGTTTTTTAGCGGTTCTTATGAGACCTTTGTGGTTCTGACGCTGGGTTCGACTCCCAACGAGGTCGACGTTTTGGTTTGGTGGTGTTGTGTTCGTTATTATGCTGTGCTATAATATTGTGTTATGTGTTATGCTCTTCTTTCTGTCTCAGTCTCAAGTCTGTGTCTCGTTCATTTTGGTTGATAAGCCTAGTTTTCGGCTGCAAGATTGTCGATGGTAAGACTAGAGACCACTAAGTTGAAGTGAAATGGCTGGTCTTAGCCATTGTGGGTTGCTGTGGATATTACCCGATGGCTAGGAGTATTCCGAATCGACTGAATGAGATTCACCGAATATAGATGACTTATACTTCAGCCACTTCGAGCGCCACATTTATGTAAATCCACAGTTTTCGATGAATAGTGTAGCCCACACTAATTTATGTAAATCCACAGTTTTCGCTGAATAGTGTAGACCACACTATTCTTTTGCCAGAGCGTTTTGGTTTTTCGTTAATTAGTGTGGCCCACACTATTACTGGGGTAACACTATTAAAAGCACCACACTAAATACGATTGAGGGTGTACAACAACGATCCGACGTTACTGTAACGCCAAAGCGTTGTTGTAACGCAGTACGTCAGTAACGTCTACACCGGCTGCTATAACGTCCGCACCGAGACAAGACGTTACAACAACGATCAGTTGCGTTACGTGTAACGATAACACGTTACAACAACGGCCAAGTCGGTACAACAACGTAATGACGTTGCAGTAACGTCATGTGGATGACGTACAAAGTGACCCCCGCAGGGTCCCCAGAACCCAAAGGAACCGAGTGGGATTCGAACACCATACCACACGATGCCGAATCATCTACACTGAGCGCTAAGCCAAGTGGACCACGATGATTTTGTGGCTGTTGCGATCATATACCTTAATGTGTGTAACAGTCACAAGGGGAAAACACTTCGACACACGAAACAAAACGAAACCTTACACGAACACCAACAACAAGACAACCGCCGCCGACTCCTTAAACCCCAAGCAAGCCTAATCCGCGGCCCTGGCGTAGTGCCTAGGACTCCAGCCGCGGATGTCCCTGGTTCAAATCCCACTAACTACTGCCCCATTCTACACCTCCTGTACCCCTCCCTCGACTCCACTCTAACCTCACACTCACGTCACATCAGTCACCCCGCGGGTCACATCGTGAGTCAATTCAATCCCCTCCCATTACTCCCGAATCTCTCGAGAGCGACACCTATTACATAATCCGGTATATAGGCGCCCTCTCCCCCAAGTTAAAATAAGAAAAGAACTCAGGACACCTGGCTCAGAGTAGATTACATCTATTCTGGCCCAGGTGGCCTGAGTTCGAATCTCAGCCACTACCACCACTAATCCCACATCTAAAGAACTGCTACAATGTGTTTGTAATTCTGTGAAATTAGGGTATATTATTGCAACAACCACAAAATTATCGTGGTCCACTTGGCTTAGCGCTCAGTGTAGATGACTCGACATCGTGCGGTACGGTGTTCGAATCCCACTCGGTTCCCTTGGGTTCTGGGGACCCTGCGGGGGTCACTTTGTACGTCATCCACATGACGTTACTGCAACGTCATTACGTTGTTGTACCGAACGTCGTACTGTCTGTGTCGGTACAACAACGTCAGTGACACGTTGCAACAACGACCCGATGTTGGGTGTCGGTCGTTGGCGATAACGTACCGTACCGACCCAGTACCGATGTTGTACCGTACCGTAAAAAACATTCGTACCGTACCGTACCGACCCCTTACGGTACGGTACGTAACGTGTCGTACCGTACCGTAGGGGGTCGTTACGGTACTGCCCAGCTCTGGGAAAAACATACCCAATTGTAACGATTCTGCCCTGCAGATCGCTTTTTCTGCTTCAATACACTGAAGACTGCGACCCTGCCGGTCTGCCAGTCTGAACTGCCGTTCTATTGAACGACCATGGGAGAGACACTTGAACCTAGCAAGGTTCAAGGGCGAGATCAGGTTCCAAACTAAGGTTACAAGAATGTCCAAACCCCAACAACTTATACCGTTTCTTCCAACCCTGATCCAAACTGATCCTAAGCCATAACATCAGTCTGCATCAGTGTTGCAGACCATCAAACTACCAAGTTCCTTTCAGTCCCCTTTCATGACATGCAGCCTCAGACACCTTGCACGGTACTGCGGTCCTGAGTCTGCCACCTAAGACCTTCTAGAACCTTGTGCCTGCCAGCTCTGCAGCCCACGTTCTGCAACGCTGCCAGCACCTGTCTGCCATCAGCAACCCTGTCAGCCCGACTACTCTGCCACTTCGTCAGTCTGCCAATCTGCTGACTACCAGTCCTTTAGTCTGCAGGTCTGAAGGACCTGAACCATTCCTGCTTCTGCAGAATCATAGCAGTCAACCTGCAGCTCTAACCTGTCAGCCCAATCACTGCCAGTCTGCAAGCCTGCAGGTCTGCCTGAATCTCCTTTGATTCTGCCGAATCCTTACATTCCTCCCCATCTAGTTGGCAGTAGTCCCTTACTGCCCTAAGAGAACGATAACAACCTTGTCCCTTGGATTTCAAACACCCAAAGAAACTTCTGCCTCAAAGTTCAGTTTGAAAAGTTGCTATCCCATCTTGCCAACTGCCAAACACCTTTTGGAAGGACTGACCACTGAAAATATCTTTTCGAAAAATTGCAAAATAAAGTATAGCCTCTTTCTCAACATTCTGATGTATACCTTTGAATTGCCTAGAAAACTGCTCAGGAAAACCCCAATAACACAAACAAGAAAACCGAATGAACTTCTCTTTCGGAATTGTAATGTGCTACTGAACAAAATTCAATTCCTTTATCTGCAGCCTGTTAACTCAACAGATTTTTTTATTTTGACCATAAGAAAATCCAACAGAAAAATAGCAAAAATCTGCTGCAGCTTTCAGAGTCTTAGCAATTCACTTTTCTGCCTTCTTTAAGATAAGAATGTTGCTATTCTGCTCAAATATTTTGCAACTACCAAAACTTCTGAAACTTCATGTTGTCCCATACTTTCCAACTCAACATTTGCATATTGAAAACCTGCAAACTGCCACTACCACAATCTGCAAATTCTCTGCAACTACTGCCACAGTCTGCAACCCTGCAAACTGGTACTGCCACAATCCAGAACTCTACAAACTGTTGCTGCCAAAATTTGCAACTCAGCAGAATACCACTTTCACAATATGCAAACTGTCTTGGAGTAAAGAAGAAGGTTGAATGACTAAAGTTCTGTCTCCCAAGAGAAGTTTCCAACCTTTTGAAAACCAAGAGATCACCAGTCACTCCAGCAGCTCCTCAGAGTTGAAGCTCCTTGCTGCATAGTGAGCTGCCACATGTCTCCACCAAGTTAGCCTTCCGCATAGCAATGAAAAGCGAGCGATAGGATCTTGCAACAACAAGTCTCCAGATGTTCTTCAATGAAGAAGTGAGCTTGCTCCTCAATTTTTTTTTCTGAAGCATGCTCCCTTCTGTTCCTGCTTCCTCTCTCCTGAGTCAAGAATGTTCAGAGTACCTACAGATTGATTGCATTAATTGCTCCCGAGTTCTTCTATGCCTTCTCCGGTTTTCCCATATATGAATCTATACAAACCAGAGTATATGAAAACCCAGAAATTCCACTTGGCCTATCCTGACTTAATGAAATCAACCCTTTCTTTCAACCAGCAAGACTTCACTCAGTGATATTTCCTTTTTCTTTGATAAATATCCAACAACTGAGTGCTGAAAGAATCCATACCAATGTACCCTCTGAAATTCAGTAAACCTCAAGTAAGCACCAATCCAACTGATTCAATCAATGGTCCTGCAAACTTCTGTAATTTCCAAACCAATTGAATCCACAGCAAAATATGTGTCGTGAACCAGAATATTTCAGTCCACCAACACACCCTTGCTAAGACTGCAAATGTTAAATTCTGCATCGTCCTAAAGTAGTGAACTATGCTTAGTTCCTTAATTCATTCTGCAAGGATAGTAGAACTGAAAACACATATTTACTGATCACCGAGATATTGCAAACACTATCCATGAATTCCCGTCAGCTTTGAAAGAGTATCACTAACAACCTCTTCCTTTCCTTAGAAACCTTGATGAAAACATGTGTCTCTTTGCAACACCTACTGAAATAAATGCAATTTTGGAAAAACAAAAACGAAACGCATCGGTTCAACCGAGGCCCCCTCCCCATCTGAAATGGAGCTTGTCCTCAAGCTCCATGCATGCAACCATGCAAAACCATATCACTGTACCAGCTACAGAAAGTTGAGCTGTTCGGAGCAGCCAAATAACCCCAAACAACTGAACAAACTACTTCAGAAAAAGAAGCCTGAAAAACTGAAGGCCTGAATTTGCTCTGCCAAAGTCAGAAAAATCTGCTGCCCCAGATTGTAACCAAATGTTCAGTTCTCAACCTTTCTGAAATATTTTGTCCTCACATAAATATTCACCAACCATGCTACCAAGATCAAGGCTATTTCTGATTCATCTACCAGAAAATAAATAGAAAATAAAGAAAACACAGAAAATTCTGCAGCCCTGCAAAGTGTCCCTGCAGCTACAGGTTCTGTACCTGCAATGTACCAACTGCCCATAACATTGCCAGATCTGCCTGCAAAAATTTTCACAGTCCCTTGTGTTTCTTTATAGGTAGAGCTGAACCTGACCATCGAATGTCATAACCTTCAGCTCCTGATCTTTGACACCAGAACACTACTGCCCATTGTATTTACTATCTCATCATGAAATAAATGAGCTGCCAACCAGACCTGGGCCCGACCGGACCGGCAACGAAAAACCGGTCCGATCCGGTCCAACCTGTCTAAGGACCGGCCGACCTGTCCGGTCCTGTCCGGTCCAACGAAAAAACGCCGGTCCTTGCAAGACCGGACAGGTTGCGACCTGTCCGGTCCTGTCCACTCCGGTCCAGTCAACCTCAGAAATCTGCAGAAATCTGGACCGGTTTTCTGACAGATTTTCCGTTTTTAGACAGGTCACACCCACATTTCGCCTTTATTAGACCGGCGATGTGACCTGTCTAAAACCGGAACGACCCTGTCTTGACAGGGTTGTTCTCCTGTTTTAGACCGACCTGGCGCCTGTCTAGAACAGGTCACACAATTAAGCACTTTTAGCGTGCCAATTGTGTATTAATTGACTGGGAACTGAGTTAATTAATTAAACAACAAATAATATTGTTACATGTATTTTCATTGCATGAATAACGTGAGCCAAGCTCACCAGCCACCGACTGGAGGGAGTCGATCGACTCTGGGAGGACTCGAACTCGGGTTGGCTAAGTCCGAGTCGAGAGCACTACAAGGTAGCGGACCCCACCATAGGGACGCTCAAATGGGGTCCGCTACCTTTAAGTACCTACTTTTTGTAATGGAAAATAACGGGTACTTAAAGGTAGCGGACCCCATTTGAGCGTCCCTATGGTGGGGTTCGCTACCTTGTAGTGCTCTCGACTCGGACTTAGCCAACCCGAGTTCGAGTCCTCCCAGAGTCCGACCGACTCCCTCCAGTCGGTGGCTGGTGAGCTTGGCTCACGTTATTCATCCACTAAAAATATATATAATAGTATTACTTGGTGCTTTAATTAATTCAATCACTTCCCAACTGATTGATTCCCAGTTATGTGCTTAATTGTGCGACCTGTTCTAGACAGGCTCCAGGTCGGTCTGGACAGGCAGCCCACCTGTCCAGACCGACCTGGAGGCGGTCTAAAACAGGTCACACTAGGCGTCACACCGGTCTAAAACAGGGTCACACCGGTCTAAAACAGGTCAGACCGGTCTAGAAAGGTCAAATCCGGTCTAAGAAAGGTGTTCTTTACTAGACCGGATTTGACCTTTCTTAGACCGGATTTGACCTTTCCAGACCGGTTTGACCTGTCTAAGAAAGGTCAAATCCGGTCCAAGACAGGTTTTCCGGTCCGGTCCGGTCCTTTAAAACTTGCCGGCGCCCACGTCTGCTGCCAACTTCATGTCTAACCACTGCAAACAAACTCAAGAAGAAATTCACCTGAAAATCTGATTCCTGCCTGAAAATCTGAAAGAACTATTCTTTTCTTTTCTTTAACTCTGCTGATTTCCACTGATTCAAACACCAAATCAGAGATAGGTCTTCAGAAACTGAAAATCCTTTTGCGTTTCCTTCTGAGCTTTATATTTCTCACAATAATATTTGAACTACCGCTGGTCCATGGATCTATGGACTTCTCAAAGAAATAAGAAATATACACCTCACCCCTGATTTTCTTTCTTGATCTCCTGAAAATCTGCAACTCAAACCAGATCTAATGTATCGAATCAAAATAAAACATTTTTCCAGATTTCAGTCACTGCCAATTAAGTCCAAAAGTGACTGCAACAATACCAAGTTCTGTCACTGAAAATTGCTATCTCTGATGCACTTTGGCACAATCACAAGTTTTCTAGGGAACCCTGAATGTCCCTCAGAAATGTTTCAGCTCAACAATCAGTCTATGGACCTGTAAAAATAGAAATCAGAGTCCTCCTTTCAAGCAAAAACTGCAACTCCATCTGCAGTCTGAAATAGAGCCCAAATCTCTCATTTCCAAGCCCTTCAAGTGTTGTAATTCTGCCACTGATTTACCAAACTAATTTCCATATTCAAAACTGAAATGAAAGCTCTTTTGTAGGTTTCTGTACTTGCCCCTTTTTAATCAGCCATACTCAAGTGGCAGCAAATACTAACACCACAAAGACAAATCTCACAATGCATCAGATATTTTTCTAAACCAATACTCTGATCCTCTTTCCTCTAGAGCTGAGGTCTCTTCACACTCTGCAACTCCTAGAAAAGATCATTGTATTTTCCTTCGACTCAACTACATTCCTTCATCACCTTTTCAGATTTTTCTCAGATGCAGATCACATGGTACTGCATCCACTGAAAATTTCTCCAGCCAACTTCAGAATCCCAGCTAGCTTCTAGTTTATAGACGAGATGTAGCTATTCTGATTCTACATCCACGCCTGTCGTATAAACGATTTTTCTCCACGTCATGAAATCACCGACAATCAAAATTCAGTTCCTTCTCAAAGCATCAATCGCACGCCGTACACAATCTGCCTGGCATGTATTCTCATTTCAGCCGCACGCCGCACACGGCCTGCCTGGCATGTACACTTCACTTCGAAGTTTGGACTATGTCCTTTAAAGTAGACTTCATTAGGTCTACCCAGCCCATAACTCCTCGCTCACAAAAACAAATCTGATGTGCCTGCAGAACACATCATGCAGGTCAGGTGTGGCCCCACATGGCCACACATCCCCTGCCTCCGAGAGCTGAGCAGTCGTGGCTACACTCGGCCCAACAACCCCCTCAAGCTCAGAATCCTCCTCCAAAAATTCTGCAAGTCAGTACTCCCCGCACTGCACCTCAGAACTTTTCCTTGAAAATCTGCAGATGCTGCGACTCCCCGCCCAGCATCTACCAACTCACAGTCTGCAGGTCCCACGCGTCGCCTAGTGGGTACCTCCTGCAACACTGCTCACCTTCTCCTCAAGGTCTCCAGAATTCCCTGCACCAGTGTCCTTGCCCGGACCACCACCTGCAGAAATTCCATCCACCAGACTTACACACTTCTCCGTAGTTGCGGCTGCACCGGCACTCCAACTTCGGAATGGACTCCGCGCCCATAGGCTACCCTCCCCTGAGGTAACACCCTGTGTGAGTGGCTACGCCGGCCTTCTCACACTCCACTTCTGTCCTCCTTCGCCTCTTTTCTCACTCCTGCAAGTCCTCCCTGGACTTCCATCCCCGCGAAAACTTGGGGCTGAGCAACTTTCTTGAGGGATGCTGATCTTAGCTTCCCCGCTCAGTTGTCCTACATGAGTGTATGCTTCCCATGGCACTCCACTCATGCACCATCTCCTCAGATGTAGCTACACATGGCTTTTCATCTGCAAGAGATATCTGCAAGTCTTGCTCTCCTTTTCTCACTTCACAACCCATAAGCACCACCTGGTGCTATCACCTTAAACTCTCTTTTTTTTTTTTAACTTGTACTCTTCTCGTAAAAAGCACCTGACTACAATGTGGCTGCAAAAAGAATATAAAACCTGCCACATTTAACTTCCTTTCTTTTCCTCCTATTTTACCCTAATAAATCAGCAAAATACTGAGTGCACCTCTTTCTTTTGTCACAACAAACCACTAAGTATATTATGGCAGTCCAAACACAAAAATCTGCCACAGTTTCTTTGTGTAAAGAATGCATGAAAACTTCAGGTGACTCCAGCATATCACTAATATACTTTCTATCGCCAACAGGATAGAAACTCTACCAAAATAACTATCAGAAATATACTCCCTTTGAAAATCAGCAACCACTCTGCATCCAAATGAAAAAGGAAGAACAGAACTATACCAAACAAGCAAAGAAAACTTCTCTTTTGTTCAGCCATCTGCCCTTTAGACTGCTGCCCTTTTTCTGTGCCTCAAGAGTACCACTGCTAGTTCAATAACTGACCTGAAATTTTCTGGAAACCTGAATAAACTTCCAGAATGAGATATATCCTGAAAACCTATTTTCCAACACCTCAAAGACAAATAACCAAGAGTGTAACCAGAAATTTCTTTTCTCTAAGACCAAGCTTCTTCAACCAACTCTGCTACCACCAAAGTCTTGTTGAAATAAAAACCTAGTACCGAGAAAATGCTGCCATCAACCAATGAAAATACCCTTTTAATCAATGGGTAGGATGTGGCTGTTTTAACACTTCATCCTCCCCATCTGATTTCATTTCTCTTTGAAAGACAATCAGTATTTTCAAACAGCTTAATTTCCAGAATTCCCTAGACTATCTTTGAAAATTCAGTCTCTAACAATACTACCACAATTGAGTATTGTTCCCTTCCAGAAAATTCTCTAATCACTAGCAACCGTTTACTGCTCAATAAGGGGCATCCTTGAACAAAATAACCTGCCCTCATATCAATGTATCTGACTGAAAATTTTCTGCTAGCGGAAAATAGAAGATGTCCTATTTCAGAACACCCATAATAGAAGAAAAGATCAGCTACTGCTGTACCAAACATTTCTTCAATTCACCACTATCACTCAGCCTACTAAAGAAGAGTTCCATGGACCTATTGGTCCCTTCAAAAATCTACATCTTTTTCTGACCTGCCAAGCAAGGCTGCCGCAGAAAAATACCTTGCCAACACACCTAATATCTGCCCTGCCAACAACAGAAAATGATCTGCCACTGATCTATAAAAAGACTGATATTCTGTCACTTGTCCCACCAAACAACAGAAAATAATCTGCCACTAGTCTATTATAGAACGAAAACTTCATGTCATTGACATTCTTCTGAGAATAACCTGCCACTGGTCTATTCAGAAATCAGAGCAATATACCATAGGGTCCATCAAGAAAAAGACAAGACAAGACAACCCTTCCACAGAAACACAAACACTATACCTCAACTGACCAATAGAGTAGAACTGAAAAGTGCCTTAGCTTTCTGCAAGCAACTCTAAAATAAGTTCTGACCTTCAGTTCTCCTCATTTCAAGTTCAGAAACGACTCTGAAAAATTCCCTCAAGCTATTGTGCATTCACTGAAACACCTGAAAATGTTCCCACAATCAACACAAATGTAGCAAGTGTTCCTGATGTACAAACATCCAAAATATGTATGCACAATCACATCAAAGCTAATGTGACACATGTTCTGACCTGCCACTAAAGCCAAGAATTTTTCCACTGCAACCTTCAACACTCTGAAATGATAAGTCACCACTACTGCTCAAATCCACTGAGCCAAGGATAAATCTCCACTAACAAATGCACAAATCCAAGCAAACAAGGAGGAACTCCTGATCAGAGAAATCCTAACTTCTGACCAATAAAGCTGTCAAATATCACCACCAGACTTTTGAAAGAATATCAAATCTTCCCTGAAAAATCTGCCTGGTCTCAAAGACTCTTTCCAGAATTTTCCCCACTAACTTGTGATCAATTCAAAGCCTTTCAGAACATCTCCCTCACTTCAGCCTGAAAATTTGACTGCAACTCTGAAATCCTTTATAAAGTGATCAAACATCTTTTCCAGAATGTGTACTGCAATCAAAAGATCATAGACAACCTGATCCTGAAATCAATCTGCAGTCACTACTTCTAAAGTCACTTCAATCAACCAACGAAATGATCAGATCACTCAAATGTAACCCTGCAAGTACGTAACACTCTTGCATCTCACGTCTGCGCTCAACTTACGCTCAACCTGCGCTCAACCTGAGTCAGTTAAGCGATGCCTGCATCAGTCGCACTCACTGCGTACACTGCAACTCTTCCTGGTCGCAGCAACTTAATGTGTGCTGCGCAATTCTCACTCTCGCATACAACCTGCCACGTTCTGTGCAAGTCCATCAGATCCTGCACCTTGTGCTGACCTTGCACAGAGCTGCGCGTTCCTGCGTCAGCTGCGCGATCCCTGCATCAGCTGCGCGATCCCTGCATCAGCTGTTCCTTCAATCGACACGCAGTCCCAACATCGTCTGCGAACTTCCATCAAGAGCTGCACAGTTCCATAAACACTGCGCAGTCCCTGCATCCTGCATAGGCTGCCCAGCCTGCATCTGCGCGAAATGTCCCATCGACATTGCAATCCGCTGCACGCAGCGTAACTCTGTCGTCTGCAGTGCAATTTCGCATGTGCAGCGCTTTCCTGTGGCTGCTGCGCGTCACATCATCCACTTACGCAGTGCCAACATTCGCTGCGCACTTCCAGCAAAACCTGCGCACGTTCTGTCTGCGACGCAATCCTGCACGCGGTACATTTCCATATTCGCTGCGCAACCTTGTATCAACAGCGTAATTCCACATCTGCGGTACAACTCTGCATCTGCGGCGCAATCCTGGATCTGCTGCGCATTCCTGGATCTGCTGCGCAGTTCTACACCTGCGACGCAATCCTCCAAATGCTGCGCCACCCAACGTCTCCTGCGACGCTGCATAGTCGTGCTGCGCTTGACAATGCTGCGCGCCTGTGTGTAAGCTGCGCTTCTACATACTCCAATGTATTGCCCTGCGCTCTACACATCACTTCTGCGAAATCTGTCTGCCGCAGTGTTCTTACACACACTGCACCCATTCTACTCCTGACGCTGATTCAGCGACTTTCCTTCACACAGCACACTCGAACACTCCAATAGATAACTGCAAATCTGCAAAGCACTGGCGTTTGTCTGCCTTGCAAACCTCTGCTTTGCACTGTGCTGTGTGCCTGCCAGTGTCCTGCGCCTCTGCGCCTTCTCACTGCGCGCCTGCCGCGCATACTGCTGCCTCTGCAGCCTGCCAGACTCGTTTGTGATCTTGTCACAAGCCAGCTCCGAAACCAATGTAACGATTCTGCCCTGCAGATCGCTTTTTCTGCTTCAATACACTGAAGACTGCGACCCTGCCGGTCTGCCAGTCTGAACTGCCGTTCTATTGAACGACCATGGGAGAGACACTTGAACCTAGCAAGGTTCAAGGGCGAGATCAGGTTCCAAACTAAGGTTACAAGAATGTCCAAACCCCAACAACTTATACCGTTTCTTCCAACCCTGATCCAAACTGATCCTAAGCCATAACATCAGTCTGCATCAGTGTTGCAGACCATCAAACTACCAAGTTCCTTTCAGTCCCCTTTCATGACATGCAGCCTCAGACACCTTGCACGGTACTGCGGTCCTGAGTCTGCCACCTAAGACCTTCTAGAACCTTGTGCCTGCCAGCTCTGCAGCCCACGTTCTGCAACGCTGCCAGCACCTGTCTGCCATCAGCAACCCTGTCAGCCCGACTACTCTGCCACTTCGTCAGTCTGCCAATCTGCTGACTACCAGTCCTTTAGTCTGCAGGTCTGAAGGACCTGAACCATTCCTGCTTCTGCAGAATCATAGCAGTCAACCTGCAGCTCTAACCTGTCAGCCCAATCACTGCCAGTCTGCAAGCCTGCAGGTCTGCCTGAATCTCCTTTGATTCTGCCGAATCCTTACATTCCTCCCCATCTAGTTGGCAGTAGTCCCTTACTGCCCTAAGAGAACGATAACAACCTTGTCCCTTGGATTTCAAACACCCAAAGAAACTTCTGCCTCAAAGTTCAGTTTGAAAAGTTGCTATCCCATCTTGCCAACTGCCAAACACCTTTTGGAAGGACTGACCACTGAAAATATCTTTTCGAAAAATTGCAAAATAAAGTATAGCCTCTTTCTCAACATTCTGATGTATACCTTTGAATTGCCTAGAAAACTGCTCAGGAAAACCCCAATAACACAAACAAGAAAACCGAATGAACTTCTCTTTCGGAATTGTAATGTGCTACTGAACAAAATTCAATTCCTTTATCTGCAGCCTGTTAACTCAACAGATTTTTTTATTTTGACCATAAGAAAATCCAACAGAAAAATAGCAAAAATCTGCTGCAGCTTTCAGAGTCTTAGCAATTCACTTTTCTGCCTTCTTTAAGATAAGAATGTTGCTATTCTGCTCAAATATTTTGCAACTACCAAAACTTCTGAAACTTCATGTTGTCCCATACTTTCCAACTCAACATTTGCATATTGAAAACCTGCAAACTGCCACTACCACAATCTGCAAATTCTCTGCAACTACTGCCACAGTCTGCAACCCTGCAAACTGGTACTGCCACAATCCAGAACTCTACAAACTGTTGCTGCCAAAATTTGCAACTCAGCAGAATACCACTTTCACAATATGCAAACTGTCTTGGAGTAAAGAAGAAGGTTGAATGACTAAAGTTCTGTCTCCCAAGAGAAGTTTCCAACCTTTTGAAAACCAAGAGATCACCAGTCACTCCAGCAGCTCCTCAGAGTTGAAGCTCCTTGCTGCATAGTGAGCTGCCACATGTCTCCACCAAGTTAGCCTTCCGCATAGCAATGAAAAGCGAGCGATAGGATCTTGCAACAACAAGTCTCCAGATGTTCTTCAATGAAGAAGTGAGCTTGCTCCTCAATTTTTTTTTCTGAAGCATGCTCCCTTCTGGTCCTGCTTCCTCTCTCCTGAGTCAAGAATGTTCAGAGTACCTACAGATTGATTGCATTAATTGCTCCCGAGTTCTTCTATGCCTTCTCCGGTTTTCCCATATATGAATCTATACAAACCAGAGTATATGAAAACCCAGAAATTCCACTTGGCCTATCCTGACTTAATGAAATCAACCCTTTCTTTCAACCAGCAAGACTTCACTCAGTGATATTTCCTTTTTCTTTGATAAATATCCAACAACTGAGTGCTGAAAGAATCCATACCAATGTACCCTCTGAAATTCAGTAAACCTCAAGTAAGCACCAATCCAACTGATTCAATCAATGGTCCTGCAAACTTCTGTAATTTCCAAACCAATTGAATCCACAGCAAAATATGTGTCGTGAACCAGAATATTTCAGTCCACCAACACACCCTTGCTAAGACTGCAAATGTTAAATTCTGCATCGTCCTAAAGTAGTGAACTATGCTTAGTTCCTTAATTCATTCTGCAAGGATAGTAGAACTGAAAACACATATTTACTGATCACCGAGATATTGCAAACACTATCCATGAATTCCCGTCAGCTTTGAAAGAGTATCACTAACAACCTCTTCCTTTCCTTAGAAACCTTGATGAAAACATGTGTCTCTTTGCAACACCTACTGAAATAAATGCAATTTTGGAAAAACAAAAACGAAACGCATCGGTTCAACCGAGGCCCCCTCCCCATCTGAAATGGAGCTTGTCCTCAAGCTCCATGCATGCAACCATGCAAAACCATATCACTGTACCAGCTACAGAAAGTTGAGCTGTTCGGAGCAGCCAAATAACCCCAAACAACTGAACAAACTACTTCAGAAAAAGAAGCCTGAAAAACTGAAGGCCTGAATTTGCTCTGCCAAAGTCAGAAAAATCTGCTGCCCCAGATTGTAACCAAATGTTCAGTTCTCAACCTTTCTGAAATATTTTGTCCTCACATAAATATTCACCAACCATGCTACCAAGATCAAGGCTATTTCTGATTCATCTACCAGAAAATAAATAGAAAATAAAGAAAACACAGAAAATTCTGCAGCCCTGCAAAGTGTCCCTGCAGCTACAGGTTCTGTACCTGCAATGTACCAACTGCCCATAACATTGCCAGATCTGCCTGCAAAAATTTTCACAGTCCCTTGTGTTTCTTTATAGGTAGAGCTGAACCTGACCATCGAATGTCATAACCTTCAGCTCCTGATCTTTGACACCAGAACACTACTGCCCATTGTATTTACTATCTCATCATGAAATAAATGAGCTGCCAACCAGACCTGGGCCCGACCGGACCGGCAACGAAAAACCGGTCCGATCCGGTCCAACCTGTCTAAGGACCGGCCGACCTGTCCGGTCCTGTCCGGTCCAACGAAAAAACGCCGGTCCTTGCAAGACCGGACAGGTTGCGACCTGTCCGGTCCTGTCCACTCCGGTCCAGTCAACCTCAGAAATCTGCAGAAATCTGGACCGGTTTTCTGACAGATTTTCCGTTTTTAGACAGGTCACACCCACATTTCGCCTTTATTAGACCGGCGATGTGACCTGTCTAAAACCGGAACGACCCTGTCTTGACAGGGTTGTTCTCCTGTTTTAGACCGACCTGGCGCCTGTCTAGAACAGGTCACACAATTAAGCACTTTTAGCGTGCCAATTGTGTATTAATTGACTGGGAACTGAGTTAATTAATTAAACAACAAATAATATTGTTACATGTATTTTCATTGCATGAATAACGTGAGCCAAGCTCACCAGCCACCGACTGGAGGGAGTCGATCGACTCTGGGAGGACTCGAACTCGGGTTGGCTAAGTCCGAGTCGAGAGCACTACAAGGTAGCGGACCCCACCATAGGGACGCTCAAATGGGGTCCGCTACCTTTAAGTACCTACTTTTTGTAATGGAAAATAACGGGTACTTAAAGGTAGCGGACCCCATTTGAGCGTCCCTATGGTGGGGTTCGCTACCTTGTAGTGCTCTCGACTCGGACTTAGCCAACCCGAGTTCGAGTCCTCCCAGAGTCCGACCGACTCCCTCCAGTCGGTGGCTGGTGAGCTTGGCTCACGTTATTCATCCACTAAAAATATATATAATAGTATTACTTGGTGCTTTAATTAATTCAATCACTTCCCAACTGATTGATTCCCAGTTATGTGCTTAATTGTGCGACCTGTTCTAGACAGGCTCCAGGTCGGTCTGGACAGGCAGCCCACCTGTCCAGACCGACCTGGAGGCGGTCTAAAACAGGTCACACTAGGCGTCACACCGGTCTAAAACAGGGTCACACCGGTCTAAAACAGGTCAGACCGGTCTAGAAAGGTCAAATCCGGTCTAAGAAAGGTGTTCTTTACTAGACCGGATTTGACCTTTCTTAGACCGGATTTGACCTTTCCAGACCGGTTTGACCTGTCTAAGAAAGGTCAAATCCGGTCCAAGACAGGTTTTCCGGTCCGGTCCGGTCCTTTAAAACTTGCCGGCGCCCACGTCTGCTGCCAACTTCATGTCTAACCACTGCAAACAAACTCAAGAAGAAATTCACCTGAAAATCTGATTCCTGCCTGAAAATCTGAAAGAACTATTCTTTTCTTTTCTTTAACTCTGCTGATTTCCACTGATTCAAACACCAAATCAGAGATAGGTCTTCAGAAACTGAAAATCCTTTTGCGTTTCCTTCTGAGCTTTATATTTCTCACAATAATATTTGAACTACCGCTGGTCCATGGATCTATGGACTTCTCAAAGAAATAAGAAATATACACCTCACCCCTGATTTTCTTTCTTGATCTCCTGAAAATCTGCAACTCAAACCAGATCTAATGTATCGAATCAAAATAAAACATTTTTCCAGATTTCAGTCACTGCCAATTAAGTCCAAAAGTGACTGCAACAATACCAAGTTCTGTCACTGAAAATTGCTATCTCTGATGCACTTTGGCACAATCACAAGTTTTCTAGGGAACCCTGAATGTCCCTCAGAAATGTTTCAGCTCAACAATCAGTCTATGGACCTGTAAAAATAGAAATCAGAGTCCTCCTTTCAAGCAAAAACTGCAACTCCATCTGCAGTCTGAAATAGAGCCCAAATCTCTCATTTCCAAGCCCTTCAAGTGTTGTAATTCTGCCACTGATTTACCAAACTAATTTCCATATTCAAAACTGAAATGAAAGCTCTTTTGTAGGTTTCTGTACTTGCCCCTTTTTAATCAGCCATACTCAAGTGGCAGCAAATACTAACACCACAAAGACAAATCTCACAATGCATCAGATATTTTTCTAAACCAATACTCTGATCCTCTTTCCTCTAGAGCTGAGGTCTCTTCACACTCTGCAACTCCTAGAAAAGATCATTGTATTTTCCTTCGACTCAACTACATTCCTTCATCACCTTTTCAGATTTTTCTCAGATGCAGATCACATGGTACTGCATCCACTGAAAATTTCTCCAGCCAACTTCAGAATCCCAGCTAGCTTCTAGTTTATAGACGAGATGTAGCTATTCTGATTCTACATCCACGCCTGTCGTATAAACGATTTTTCTCCACGTCATGAAATCACCGACAATCAAAATTCAGTTCCTTCTCAAAGCATCAATCGCACGCCGTACACAATCTGCCTGGCATGTATTCTCATTTCAGCCGCACGCCGCACACGGCCTGCCTGGCATGTACACTTCACTTCGAAGTTTGGACTATGTCCTTTAAAGTAGACTTCATTAGGTCTACCCAGCCCATAACTCCTCGCTCACAAAAACAAATCTGATGTGCCTGCAGAACACATCATGCAGGTCAGGTGTGGCCCCACATGGCCACACATCCCCTGCCTCCGAGAGCTGAGCAGTCGTGGCTACACTCGGCCCAACAACCCCCTCAAGCTCAGAATCCTCCTCCAAAAATTCTGCAAGTCAGTACTCCCCGCACTGCACCTCAGAACTTTTCCTTGAAAATCTGCAGATGCTGCGACTCCCCGCCCAGCATCTACCAACTCACAGTCTGCAGGTCCCACGCGTCGCCTAGTGGGTACCTCCTGCAACACTGCTCACCTTCTCCTCAAGGTCTCCAGAATTCCCTGCACCAGTGTCCTTGCCCGGACCACCACCTGCAGAAATTCCATCCACCAGACTTACACACTTCTCCGTAGTTGCGGCTGCACCGGCACTCCAACTTCGGAATGGACTCCGCGCCCATAGGCTACCCTCCCCTGAGGTAACACCCTGTGTGAGTGGCTACGCCGGCCTTCTCACACTCCACTTCTGTCCTCCTTCGCCTCTTTTCTCACTCCTGCAAGTCCTCCCTGGACTTCCATCCCCGCGAAAACTTGGGGCTGAGCAACTTTCTTGAGGGATGCTGATCTTAGCTTCCCCGCTCAGTTGTCCTACATGAGTGTATGCTTCCCATGGCACTCCACTCATGCACCATCTCCTCAGATGTAGCTACACATGGCTTTTCATCTGCAAGAGATATCTGCAAGTCTTGCTCTCCTTTTCTCACTTCACAACCCATAAGCACCACCTGGTGCTATCACCTTAAACTCTCTTTTTTTTTTTTAACTTGTACTCTTCTCGTAAAAAGCACCTGACTACAATGTGGCTGCAAAAAGAATATAAAACCTGCCACATTTAACTTCCTTTCTTTTCCTCCTATTTTACCCTAATAAATCAGCAAAATACTGAGTGCACCTCTTTCTTTTGTCACAACAAACCACTAAGTATATTATGGCAGTCCAAACACAAAAATCTGCCACAGTTTCTTTGTGTAAAGAATGCATGAAAACTTCAGGTGACTCCAGCATATCACTAATATACTTTCTATCGCCAACAGGATAGAAACTCTACCAAAATAACTATCAGAAATATACTCCCTTTGAAAATCAGCAACCACTCTGCATCCAAATGAAAAAGGAAGAACAGAACTATACCAAACAAGCAAAGAAAACTTCTCTTTTGTTCAGCCATCTGCCCTTTAGACTGCTGCCCTTTTTCTGTGCCTCAAGAGTACCACTGCTAGTTCAATAACTGACCTGAAATTTTCTGGAAACCTGAATAAACTTCCAGAATGAGATATATCCTGAAAACCTATTTTCCAACACCTCAAAGACAAATAACCAAGAGTGTAACCAGAAATTTCTTTTCTCTAAGACCAAGCTTCTTCAACCAACTCTGCTACCACCAAAGTCTTGTTGAAATAAAAACCTAGTACCGAGAAAATGCTGCCATCAACCAATGAAAATACCCTTTTAATCAATGGGTAGGATGTGGCTGTTTTAACACTTCATCCTCCCCATCTGATTTCATTTCTCTTTGAAAGACAATCAGTATTTTCAAACAGCTTAATTTCCAGAATTCCCTAGACTATCTTTGAAAATTCAGTCTCTAACAATACTACCACAATTGAGTATTGTTCCCTTCCAGAAAATTCTCTAATCACTAGCAACCGTTTACTGCTCAATAAGGGGCATCCTTGAACAAAATAACCTGCCCTCATATCAATGTATCTGACTGAAAATTTTCTGCTAGCGGAAAATAGAAGATGTCCTATTTCAGAACACCCATAATAGAAGAAAAGATCAGCTACTGCTGTACCAAACATTTCTTCAATTCACCACTATCACTCAGCCTACTAAAGAAGAGTTCCATGGACCTATTGGTCCCTTCAAAAATCTACATCTTTTTCTGACCTGCCAAGCAAGGCTGCCGCAGAAAAATACCTTGCCAACACACCTAATATCTGCCCTGCCAACAACAGAAAATGATCTGCCACTGATCTATAAAAAGACTGATATTCTGTCACTTGTCCCACCAAACAACAGAAAATAATCTGCCACTAGTCTATTATAGAACGAAAACTTCATGTCATTGACATTCTTCTGAGAATAACCTGCCACTGGTCTATTCAGAAATCAGAGCAATATACCATAGGGTCCATCAAGAAAAAGACAAGACAAGACAACCCTTCCACAGAAACACAAACACTATACCTCAACTGACCAATAGAGTAGAACTGAAAAGTGCCTTAGCTTTCTGCAAGCAACTCTAAAATAAGTTCTGACCTTCAGTTCTCCTCATTTCAAGTTCAGAAACGACTCTGAAAAATTCCCTCAAGCTATTGTGCATTCACTGAAACACCTGAAAATGTTCCCACAATCAACACAAATGTAGCAAGTGTTCCTGATGTACAAACATCCAAAATATGTATGCACAATCACATCAAAGCTAATGTGACACATGTTCTGACCTGCCACTAAAGCCAAGAATTTTTCCACTGCAACCTTCAACACTCTGAAATGATAAGTCACCACTACTGCTCAAATCCACTGAGCCAAGGATAAATCTCCACTAACAAATGCACAAATCCAAGCAAACAAGGAGGAACTCCTGATCAGAGAAATCCTAACTTCTGACCAATAAAGCTGTCAAATATCACCACCAGACTTTTGAAAGAATATCAAATCTTCCCTGAAAAATCTGCCTGGTCTCAAAGACTCTTTCCAGAATTTTCCCCACTAACTTGTGATCAATTCAAAGCCTTTCAGAACATCTCCCTCACTTCAGCCTGAAAATTTGACTGCAACTCTGAAATCCTTTATAAAGTGATCAAACATCTTTTCCAGAATGTGTACTGCAATCAAAAGATCATAGACAACCTGATCCTGAAATCAATCTGCAGTCACTACTTCTAAAGTCACTTCAATCAACCAACGAAATGATCAGATCACTCAAATGTAACCCTGCAAGTACGTAACACTCTTGCATCTCACGTCTGCGCTCAACTTACGCTCAACCTGCGCTCAACCTGAGTCAGTTAAGCGATGCCTGCATCAGTCGCACTCACTGCGTACACTGCAACTCTTCCTGGTCGCAGCAACTTAATGTGTGCTGCGCAATTCTCACTCTCGCATACAACCTGCCACGTTCTGTGCAAGTCCATCAGATCCTGCACCTTGTGCTGACCTTGCACAGAGCTGCGCGTTCCTGCGTCAGCTGCGCGATCCCTGCATCAGCTGCGCGATCCCTGCATCAGCTGTTCCTTCAATCGACACGCAGTCCCAACATCGTCTGCGAACTTCCATCAAGAGCTGCACAGTTCCATAAACACTGCGCAGTCCCTGCATCCTGCATAGGCTGCCCAGCCTGCATCTGCGCGAAATGTCCCATCGACATTGCAATCCGCTGCACGCAGCGTAACTCTGTCGTCTGCAGTGCAATTTCGCATGTGCAGCGCTTTCCTGTGGCTGCTGCGCGTCACATCATCCACTTACGCAGTGCCAACATTCGCTGCGCACTTCCAGCAAAACCTGCGCACGTTCTGTCTGCGACGCAATCCTGCACGCGGTACATTTCCATATTCGCTGCGCAACCTTGTATCAACAGCGTAATTCCACATCTGCGGTACAACTCTGCATCTGCGGCGCAATCCTGGATCTGCTGCGCATTCCTGGATCTGCTGCGCAGTTCTACACCTGCGACGCAATCCTCCAAATGCTGCGCCACCCAACGTCTCCTGCGACGCTGCATAGTCGTGCTGCGCTTGACAATGCTGCGCGCCTGTGTGTAAGCTGCGCTTCTACATACTCCAATGTATTGCCCTGCGCTCTACACATCACTTCTGCGAAATCTGTCTGCCGCAGTGTTCTTACACACACTGCACCCATTCTACTCCTGACGCTGATTCAGCGACTTTCCTTCACACAGCACACTCGAACACTCCAATAGATAACTGCAAATCTGCAAAGCACTGGCGTTTGTCTGCCTTGCAAACCTCTGCTTTGCACTGTGCTGTGTGCCTGCCAGTGTCCTGCGCCTCTGCGCCTTCTCACTGCGCGCCTGCCGCGCATACTGCTGCCTCTGCAGCCTGCCAGACTCGTTTGTGATCTTGTCACAAGCCAGCTCCGAAACCAATGTAACGATTCTGCCCTGCAGATCGCTTTTTCTGCTTCAATACACTGAAGACTGCGACCCTGCCGGTCTGCCAGTCTGAACTGCCGTTCTATTGAACGACCATGGGAGAGACACTTGAACCTAGCAAGGTTCAAGGGCGAGATCAGGTTCCAAACTAAGGTTACAAGAATGTCCAAACCCCAACAACTTATACCGTTTCTTCCAACCCTGATCCAAACTGATCCTAAGCCATAACATCAGTCTGCATCAGTGTTGCAGACCATCAAACTACCAAGTTCCTTTCAGTCCCCTTTCATGACATGCAGCCTCAGACACCTTGCACGGTACTGCGGTCCTGAGTCTGCCACCTAAGACCTTCTAGAACCTTGTGCCTGCCAGCTCTGCAGCCCACGTTCTGCAACGCTGCCAGCACCTGTCTGCCATCAGCAACCCTGTCAGCCCGACTACTCTGCCACTTCGTCAGTCTGCCAATCTGCTGACTACCAGTCCTTTAGTCTGCAGGTCTGAAGGACCTGAACCATTCCTGCTTCTGCAGAATCATAGCAGTCAACCTGCAGCTCTAACCTGTCAGCCCAATCACTGCCAGTCTGCAAGCCTGCAGGTCTGCCTGAATCTCCTTTGATTCTGCCGAATCCTTACACCAATGTTTAATCATTAGGGTATTATTCTGTGAGTTCCTCCATGTCTGCTGATCGCGTTGGGATCAGGTCGATGGTCACAGCGATCCGCGGGGGCCGGCACGCTGGGGTGCGCTTACGCCCCCGACTTCGCACAGCGAGACTGTGTGTCTTACAAGCCTTGAAAACGGATATTGTTAATACAGCGAAAGGCTTTCGCCGAAAGCCCCTTAAGTCCTGTTCCAGTTTCTGGCACGACTAATCTAATCAATCGAGCCTCATGAACAGAACAGTATGTTTTTCACAAGGTGTGTCGGCCAAGTTCGGGTTCGAAACACCTTTAATTTTTTCAAAATCCAATTCTTTCAGCAAACACCCATGAATAAAACTCCAATCAAGGATACATGTCTCCATTCAAAAATTAGTCACATGTAGTGAAACTCAATGTACGAATATCTCATAGACAGACGGGGAGAAAGAGTGAAACCCAGTCAGTCAATCACGCTTTCAGCTGGGGAATCAAACATGAATTCGGCCCAAACACTTTTGGAAAACGTACCCTGATGAATAAAAATTGGGTACTGTAATACGCAAATCTTTCACATTGCTTTAGGATCGCTAGTCTTTTTTTTCGCCTGCCTTATTTTCGTTTCCAAAGATGGGCGCGAAAATAACGCAGGCGCGAAAATAAAGCAGGCGCGAAAGAAATGCATGGCGAGAAAGAAGTGTAGACGCGAAAGACTACCTAAAACTGTTCTACAATCACGCCTCAAGACCACCAAAGTCCATTGAGTCGCCGTCAGCGGACAGCTCGATCGAACGAACCCGAGCCACGTTTGCAACACCACCCCAAATGTCAACCAGAGATTTTTCCTCCTACTCTATTTTCGTTCATGCTTTATTTTCGCGCCTGCTTTATTTTCGTTCCTGCTCTTTTTTCGCCTGCCTTATTTTCGTGCTTTGGTCCGCGCGCGAAAATAAGGTAGCGCGAAAAGATTTGCGTATTACAGTATGTAGTTCCAGAAAAATAGATCGTAGTGGGTGGCAAGTTCAGTTTGGAGTGGATCCGGTGCAATGCCGAAAAATTCTTCTGCTGGACAGTATGGAACCTTTGATTTGCTTGGTCTGCAAGCTAGGAAGGATTCTCTTTTGTGTGTGTGAGGGGGCTGCACTATTCACTTCGCGCATCTCTCCGTCATACCCGATTGGGGTGGTTCGTTGGTTGAAAGTATCAAATAGATTTTCCATGGTCGCTGTCTGATCAACTTTTCCGATCGACTTTTTCAACTTATTTTTGTGGGACTGCAGGTTGTGAGGTGTAAGGTTCAGGCAGAACACACGAAAGAAAAGATGCTTCCTCGACTTCAATATAACAGTATCAATTAAAAATCATTCGGAGTTCCTACGCATGATCATTCTTCTCTTTTTCCTTTTCTTTTTTCTTTATATAGTTGGAGATGCATGATTCGTTTTCATTAGAAAAAAGAAATCGTAAGCAGCCCTAACAGATGAAAAAAAAGCAGAAAAAGCAAAAGAAAACACACGAGAATTCTTTCTTTCTCTTCTCTTTTTTTTTCCACATCTCTCTGTCGACCCTCCCCACAATACAACATGCAAAAACGAGCTCACCAACATATATTTTTTTTTCAAGGAGAGCGCTAAAAAAAAGTAGCACAGTAATCGTAACCTTTTCAAATAATTTCCTTCTCTTTTTTTTTCATTTTTTTCCCACCCCACAAAAAAATGGCAAGTGGCAGAACAAAGCAAAAAGTCAACACTACATTTTTTTTTCTTTTTTGTTTTTTTCAAGGGAAAAAGGAGGGGGGAGGGGAGGGGGGCTTTCTATCTTTTATATTTGTGTATATATTTGAGAAAGCAAGCATGGCCCCTCCCACCCACTGCCGAATGAATTAATGAATATCAATTCTTGGTGCAAAGTGTTTTTTTCTTCTTTTTTTTCTTGTTTGTGTATGTGTTTATGTTTTCTTTTTCACTCTGGTTTGGTCCCTTGTTTGAGAGCACATTTCAGATGCTTTGCTCTGAAAGCGATTCTCTCGGCTTTGACCTACACAAGCACCACAGACACCACATTAGTAAGGCATATATATATACCTTTTGGAAAAACCAAAAAAAAAAGGGAAAGAAAAGCCAATAATGTATTGATATTTCCCCCCCCCCCCCCCTTTTTTTTGTAAGGGAGGAAACGAAAAAAGCACTTGTATGAAAAAAGCACTTGTATCGTAGTCCGTCCATATGGTTCTGAAAAGAGTGACATGGGCCTTGGTAAAAGCAATGAAACAAACTAAAAACTGTGATCTCCTCTCTCAACAGTTTGCTGCAATCCCTCCTTCATCTCAGCACACACACGAGCATTGGAAAGCATAATCTCCAGGATTTTTTCACTATTTTTTTTTTAATCAAAATATCGATACATATATATAGATATTGCTACGAAGGAACAAAAAATAGAGGTGTGAGGAGAAGAGAATTAGCTTACCAAATCAGCAAAAGTGGTCGGGGCCCTTGCTTCTTTCATTTCTATCGGTCCTCCAGGGCCCAGTCCTGACACATAAAAAACCTCTTCCAACTGCAACAAAAAGAAACCATCAAAACACAGACTCTCTATCCGTTTCCTTCAAGAGGTACGCCCCCACCCCACAAACCCCCCAAAACAATAGAGAAAAAACATACCCCCCCCCCGCGTGTCTTTTCCTTTACCTGCTTGTGGCTTTTTCGTTTCTTTTGGTTATATCCCTCTCAGGGAAAACATTCTGCTGCTCGACTTACCTTCCTGTGCATCCCCTGAATGTGAAATCCATCTAACTCTTCTTCCTCATCGGCCCACCTTACCCTCCTAGTTTGCGCCCTTTGAATCACTTCCCTCAAATCAGACCCCCCCTCATCCTCCCTGGCTTTGGCACTCTCTCCGTCTTCTTTCTGTATTTCCGCTGGGGCCAGTCCCTGTTGCCCTTGCTGCTGGTTTTGCTCGAGAGAATCCAGGGTGTCCCATCTGCTGGAAAAAGTTGGTTTGGAGGAGATGCTTCTTTTGGTGCGAGGTGTTTTTCTTGTGGCCTCTCGGGATTGTGTCCGGTGATCTTCTTCGTCGCTCTCCTCTGCCTCCATTTCAACTTCCCGAATCCCAACTACAAAATAATCGATCACGCACCACCGCATTTTGTTTCTCTCAAAATTCCATTTCTATCTTTTCTTCTTCTGCTGTCTTTACCTAAACTACAACTAAAAAATAAATCTAAGCTTTATCCTGATTGAAGGGCTTTTCGGGGGGAAAAACAACATAACTTATAGCGTGCTAACGTTCCAAAAACCTCAGCAAAACAAAACCCACCATGATAATTCATCAACAAATTTCCACATAACAGTCTCATCAACATTGCCTGGATTTCTAAAAATCAGCAAATGTTGAAATGAAACCCCACCATCGTCAAGCAAACGAACAATACATTAACATTTACAGAGAGAACTCAGTCTCAGTCGGGGGCATTTGACGGATGGGGCGGGTTGGGTTCAGTTCTACCAGCTTGTGTTTCCATTTCTCACACCTTTGCTATTGGCTTCTTTGTCGCTGAACAGACCCCTCACGTCCAGCTGAGGTAGCACCGCTGGGGGCTCTTCCCACATTGCTTGCATCCTGCTGATATCCTCCAGCGTCCTGGAATGAATGTTTCGCCCATGACAGACCTGAAGCGAAAAACAGCCCCCAGAGGAAAAAGAGAAAGTGAGTGGGAAATCCCCCCGCTTGCATTACTCACATTACTCACAGTTCAAGAAAATATAATTAAGTAAAAATCCTGAACCGAACAAGCAGGAATCAAACTGAAGAAAAGTAGTTCCAAATCAGCAAAATCAAACCCACAAAAAATGAGGCTTCGGACCACAATATATATATATAAAAAGGTCTGCAATCCAAGCTTGATTCTTTTTATTCTTCAATTTTTTTATTTTTACTTCAAATTATTCACCGAGAAAATTGGGGAGGGGGGTGGGTGAGTGAGACCGCCTGCTTAGGACTCTCCACACCCAAATTTCTCTACACAGCTTCTCACAGTTGAATCTGTCCATCCCAAACAAACGAATATTAGTCAGACCAAACCCATGCAACTCACCTGGGGATCCGTTTCAAGAGGCTGAAGTACATACACTTCATACCCTGCTCTCTGTGGTTGGAAAAAGTCAACAGGACAAGTAAGCAATTCACTGGAGAAGGCGAATTCCTCCCCCCAGTCCAACTAATGACCGGAAACCACTGCCAGCAGATCCTCATTGAGAAAACCCATCACCCCTGGGGACTCCCCCTCTCGTAGTTCACTTTTTGGGTAAAAGAAGGTGAAAATAATATATATATCTGGATGGCAACCAATTCAATGAACCGCTCATACTATCTAAGGGTGGGGCAAGGGTCTGGGGGGAAACCAGCAACCTTGCTGCAACTTTCAATTTCGCCCTGCTTTTTTTTTTGTTTATTTTTTTTCAATTTCCTTCCTTTCCCCTTACCCTTACCCCACCCCAGAGTGAAACAAACAAAAAAGTAGATCACCGGTTGGAGAGAAAAAGGAAATTGAAATTTTTTCCGCTAGCGCTCAACACTACTCATTGATGCACCGATGCGCATGTCATAGAAAAAAAATGAAAAATGAAAAAAAAAGAGGGTATACTGACTTGGGCAACCAACATGCAATCCCGGAAATCGGCGAATCTCGGATGAGGTGCATCCAAAATCACAAAGTTGAATCGACCCTCATCGATAGTCCTGGTAAAAGCCTTGACCAAGCTCAGCTGATAATTCCCTGCGTAACCAAAAAACCTTCAGAAAACCACAACCCATCTCATTGCCCTATCACAGACATTTTGAGCAGTCCACTAACGATGCTGAAAAAAAAATAATAAAAAAATTAGGCACCCGAACTCTGTAAAATCGAAACACATACTTTCGCACCCCCCACCCCTTTCTGGAGACCAAAAGGGTCTCGAAAACAAAAAAACAAAGCCCGATCACCCCCTCCCTTTCAAAATAACAAAACTATATATATTTTCGACAACTTTTTTCCACCCCCGGCTGATCACCTTCCATCTCAGGCTCGTAGCAATATTGCAGTTCCACCACTTTTCTCTGTTTGCCTTTTCGGCATGATTCGCTCTCCGCAACAGTGTTTTCCACCTCCTACATTATTCCACACAAAGCCAGGCAAACCCCATACTCAGTAACCCTCCAAAAACCGCCTGCTACCCTTAGCCAAACTGCCCCCCCCCCCAAATTTTTCCCAACATCCACAATATCTGCTTTCCACACCACAAGGGAGGTCGAAATTCTTCGACCCCCATGTGGATTCACTGACAGAAACTCACCAACATGAAGTAATCGTCGATCGAGTGAATTCTCGGTGCATCCAAACCTTTTGAAATCGCCATTTCTCTAAGCCGCCGAGCAGCCTCCGATTTCCCGCTCCCAGGCATGCCCCTCAGAATGACCACCACTTTCTTGCCCCTCCCATGCTGAACCACTTTATCGAACAAGGCTGAGACCTCCACCACTGGGACCACCACCGGAGCAATGGCTTTCCGCCGGACACCAGATTGAATGCCTGCATCCATCCGACTGTTAATCCAAGGTGGACTTCCGGCAGCGGGTAATGAAATGTCTCGAGGAAGACCATCACCGTTCCAATTCCCCACAGGGTTCATGCCAGCGACTCCCCCCGCACCTGGGTTCGCTCCGTCCCGACAACCTCCAGCGGCACCCCACGGTTGCTGAGCTGAAACCGGACCACCACCAGCATCGTAATTAACCACATTTCCATTCCAATGCTGACCTGGGGCTGTCTGACCCACAGCACCCGAAACGTCCGCGTTCCAATGCTGAACAGGGTTAATGGCAGCTTGGGCAACCACTCCTCCACCGGTCCAATGCTGAGTAGGATTTGCAGTCGTGGTATTGGTCCTAGGAATGCCTCCACCGTCCCATTGATGCAAGGTAGTCACATGGTTGGGCTCCACACCATGAGAATGAAACTGCCCATGATTCAACCCTTGCAAATTGGTGCCACCGCCACCTTCAACAATCATCCCACTCCACCCCTGGCCACACCCGCCACCCCACAGCAAGTTTCCTGTTGTGTTCTCCTGTCTGACTACCCCTGCAGGGGGTGGCATCGAAGTTATCCACTGATTTGTTGCTTGATGAACCGCCGCAGTCACACCTGGGACGTAACCTGGGCACGATGGGGTGGAGTCACCACCATATGAGTGGAAAGTTGTCAAGGGATTCGCGGGCGGGGGAGGGGGTGGGTCGTTTGGAGGTAAGGGAGGCATCGGCGGTAGTGGCGCTGGGATGTTCGAGGGCAAGGCGTAAGCATGACTGTATGAGTACCCGCTCTGGAGGTGGGGATGCGTCGCACCAGGGTGGGCTTGCTGTTGCGGGACGTGCGTTATCTGGGCAGCATAAGTGAACGCTGCGGGAGGTCTGGGAGCGAACCCCGCAAGTTGGTTGGTGCTGGTGGCGTCGCCATACAGCGCAGGTCTGCGAGGAAACAAAGGAAAATCGTTCCGGTGAGAATCCAACCAGAAACTTGCGCAAAGAGCGCCGGAGACGATGAGAAGGCTTTCTCGCCCACACCTCTGGTTGTTCACAGGGTATCTCCCATCTTGGGGAGGGCCGTATTGCATCGCACACACGAACTTCGGTCGCGAGTCGAAAATAGTTTTCGCTCCACTGGAGCCTTTCTCCTCAAGGCGATGGACTCTCCACCAGGAATTATGGAATGTTGGATTCGTTCTGCTTGTTTGCTACCGCTCGTTGCAAGGGTCAGTCGGTGGGGGCAGAAAATAGATCGAGCAGATATTCGTACGATAGTCGTACAGCTCACTAAACGAGTACGTAAGTGCGTGAGTGGCAGCTCACTCACTTTCAGGCCTTTCTATTTGAGGACACTGTCCTCATTGTCCTCATTCTGGTATTTGAGGACCAGTGTATTTTTTTTCAATTTCACTGGCCCCAAAGTGGCCCTAAATTTGGCCGTTTCATCCAGTTGTGGCCCATTTGTGGCCCCAATTTGTCCGAAAATAATAAAATGTGGCCTGTTGATAGAGTTTGAAAGTGTGCTTGTAGATTGCCTCGTTCGCAGGGGGGACGCGAACGTGTTGTGTATGGGCAAGACCTGATCGGGGACTTTCCAACCCGATCCTTGTACTGAAGTCTTTTACAAACACTCTAACTTTCCTTCCCGAAGTTCCCTTTTTTTCTAACTGTTCAGGCGAAACGCCACTTGCCAGAAAAACGCAGGTCTAGTTTCTGTCGTTTAGACGAAACGCCACTTCCTTCGAAAATGACTCTAAATCGTGTCGATCCTATAGACTAATGTCCCATACCACCAATCTAAATTCACAACTCCCCCTTTATCAACCTGGTTTAACAACATGGCCCCAACTTCAAAAACAGAAATTACAAGGCTTGGTGTTTATATAGCATTTACTTAATGTTGTTGGTTTTGATTTTTGTGGAAACTCGATTGATTTCTTGGATGTGGCCCAGGCCTTACAAACTTCGGGTGAATGTGGCCCTTTTGTGGCCCAAAATTCATCTTGTAATAAAACGTTTTGGCCCTTTTGTGGCCCCAAAATTTGCCATTCTGATTTTTTTTGGGGCCAAAATGGGCCAAATGGGCCACAATGGGCCACAAAAAAATACACTGTTGAGGACACATTGTGAGGCTTATTTGAGGGTTGTGTGAGGACAGCGAATAAAAACGGCGCTAAAACGACAGAAAAACCACTGGTTTGGCAAGTAAATGTGTCTCTGGACGCAAGGCGACTAACCCCGCACACTTTCACAGCAGTGCGAAAGCAGAGGGCCCTCTCAAAATGACCCTCGTGCTAACTGTAACGCTTGCTATCACGTGAAAACTCATCGCAATAATACCCTAGCAACCCCAAAGCGCCCTTGCATATAACAAGACGAGAAAAGCTCAAGGCAAACTGCACAAACAATTCGAGAAAAGCTCGACACGTCGCCTTGGTACACGCACTATACTCCGTTGCACTCCCAAGGTGGTGACGTTTTCCTTGACAATCGTCAGTCGACAAAGTATACACTTAAATCCCAGCCTCAAAACAGACAACCAACAGCCAACTCCACCAGCACCCAACATCAAGGTCGTTTTGGCGATCGTTGTTCCCTGACGTTCAACCCCGAACGTCAGGGACGTAGAAACGCAAATGAGTCGGACTCACTCGTTACAACGTGCCATATGGACAGAAAAAGCTGTTGGGACCATCGAAATGAAAGGGGCAGTCGTGAAATCAGGCGAAACACCTTTCCTTTCCTTGTGGGTGCTCAGGGACAACAACTGTGTGAGTGGGCAGAGTCACCTTCCCGCAAAACGGCCGTGTTTGTCTGCGGCTGATTGGATTTAGCTTTGTGAAATGAGGACAGGTCGAAGACCTTAAATGAGGACAATGTCCTCACGTGTCCTCAAATAGAAAGGCCTGCTCACTTTTCCACAGCCACCCCCCAAGAAAAAAAGTGGATTTCATGCCCCAGTTTTCGCAACATTGTGAAGCTCTCCTCCTTCCCATTCAATTCTTTCCTTTCAAATTAACCAATAATATCGACTTTCTGCTGGTTCGGAAAAATTACCTCAGTGGACCAGATGCGACAGTCAGTTTGCTGTCATGTGAAACTGCAGGAAAAATACATCCAAACATGTTTACACACAATATTCCACCAATGGTATCTTTGTTTGTTGTTTTTTTTTCCTCCTTTTTCCTCATCATCTCCTCCTCCACCACAGGGCACCAGCTCCAAACCCAAATCCAAACAATCTGAGGTCCCCCCCCCCTCTCCCTAAAAAGCCCCGAGACCGACCATGCAAGGCAAAAACAGAAAGAAATCGAGCAACCACCCCCAGGAATCCAGAATCATGTACTACAGAATGACCATCATTGTCCGTATGGTTTAGATGATGCCGATTTTGTTGGCAACGTCCAAAGCATCGGTGTCGGCGGTTAACCGAACGTACGCTTTCTTTTGCCCGTCAGGCCTGATCAAGGTGTTGACTTTCTTGGTCTGAATGTCGTACATTTTCTCCACGGCATCCTTGATCTGCTTCTTGCTGGAACGCAAGTCCACGATGAAAACCTGAGGGAAAAAAACCCAACCCAATGTTAAGATCCTTTCATTTCCTCAGAAAAATGGAAATTGGGACAATGTGAGGCAGGGTATTCCCTTATTCGTAGAAGCAATATGTGGAAAGAAATATAGATATATCGGTCAAGAAGAAGGTTTTCTATGCACAACCCGGATCCATAATTAGTTTTTTTTAATCCGTTTATTACCCACATCTAGAAATATTTCAATTTGATTCAAATTTTTTTTATGGAAAATCACAAATCCAGTTTCTTTTTCAACCATGACCGAAAAGTTGTATTCCCAGACATTAAAAAAAGACATTTTCAAGCGTGGATCTGTCAATGAAAAACCACAACTGGTGCACATCAATAGAGTGACATTTATTGGGCCTTTCCCCCTCCCCCCCCCCCCCCAAAAAAAAGCAAGAAAAAAAAATAGTGAGAAAATACAGAGATGTGTATCTAGAGGGGAAAAAATTGACTTTTCGAAAAAAACATCCCAAGCCATTATCAAATTTCCCCACCAAGGTGTTGTTCTCCTCGATCTTCTTCATGGCAGACTCAGTGGTCAAAGGGTACCTCAAAATTGCGTAATGGTCCAATTTCTGGAGAGATCCCAAACTGCGTGTGTAGAGAAAAACACACAATTTCAAACACTCTCCACAATACCCATGACCACAAGAAGAAGAAAAAAACATGGGTAAATAAATAATCGCACCAAAGTTTCCCGGCTTTTTTTTCGCACTATACAATAATATTCGAGAGGGGCTCGATTCCTCATGCTTGAATATATCTGTTCATGAATTGCCCTTTTTTTCCGTGCCCCGAAGAGTCGATATGTGTTGATAGGCCTAAAAAGTGCAGTGGCAGTTTTTCCCACTAACCTAAAAGAAATTAAGAATTTCAGTTCAAACAAATACCCTGATTCATTGGGTAGTCGATGGAAAACAAAATATTTGGCTGGAACATTTTCAAGAAACAAAAAATCAACAATAGTTCTATTTCTTTTTTTATACCTCTTGCGGACGTATTTCGGGCTCTTCTTGAAGACCTTGGTTTCTGGCTTTCTGAAGGTGACACTGAAGTACTTCTTCCTGGACTTCTTGAACTTGCTGGCTTTGCTTGCCTTGGCCACAGCCTCGGCCTTCTTAGAGGCTGTACAGAAAAACAAAAACAAAGCAAAAATATTAAGAAAAAACAAATCAAAACAATTGAAGGCAAGAGTTTGAAGACAATTCAGCTGAAACAAAAAATAGGGCCAGCGCGTCTTTTTGAGGAATAAGCCAAGAAAGTCGATGAGAACAATCGACCTTGAGAAATACGGCCATCTCTTTCCCCTATAAAATAAAATAAAATAAAAAAACACGAACCACAATACTTGGCGACTCCCAAGAATATACGAGCGCCCGAGCTAACAGAAAACGAGTCGATTCCCGCTAAGACAGCGATAACATCAATCGAACGACAGCGAGAAGGAAACCTGCATATTCTGGACCAGGAAAAAACGAAAAAAAAACATCCTCCGCCATTCTGTTTTCGACAGATCACCCGAGGGAGAAAAAAAAAAAAAAACTGGGTACCTTTCGTCGGCGCCATTTTCCTTTTTCCCTCGAATCCCCTGAATTCCACACCACGCCTCGATCGTCAAAGCCCCACAGCCGCCGAGAACCCCACGCAAAACGAACAGAAAAAGAAAGAGAACCGCCTCAATAATTGTACGACATTCATACAAAGAAACTCCGTTGATCTGTGGGATCCGCCCTGATGATCGCGTTTTTCTGTTGCGCATGACGTGGGCGTCAGGCTTGTCGTTTTTTTCCCTTCCTGCTGGAGGAAAAGTCAACCAGTTCTCTAGATAGCACCCGCGGATCCTGCTTTTACGGATGTATGACCTCGACCGACCGGTGGGTGTTGGGGGTTGGTCCATCACGTGCCAGGCGAAGGTGGTGTTTGCAAAGCTGAACGCGAGAAGGGATTTCCTGGCGTGCGTCACGGTTTCGGAAGAGGGAAACGAAATCCTAATCTGCAGGTTTTGCAAAGACGCGTGGGTTCCCTGTTCGAGAGTGTCTTGCGTGGATGTTTCGTGCATGGCTTGGTCGCCCAACGATGTTCTGGCGATGGGCTCCAATAGGGGAGAATTGCAAGTGGTGTTCAGGTGTGGGGAGGACGACAGCAGGGAAGGCGGGGGTTGGAGCTCAGTGAGAAGGGCGTTCGTTCGTCCAGGGCGCCGAGTGGCTGCGATCGAATTCGCTCCGAGATGTTGTGGGATGAAACTGGCGTTCGCGTGCAGTGACGGTCGAGTCCTGGTGTTGGAGCCCGAACTGGAATTCCAACCGGAGACGTGGCGAGTGGTGGGTGCATTACCTACGCGGGGAGGAGTGGAAGTCACCTGTCTGTCCTGGCGGTCGTCAGCTTGGGACGACCCTGAGGCGATCGCTGTCGGGGGCGACTTCGGAGTTTCTGTCTTTGCGAAATGTGGGGAAGCAAATTGGGCGTTGGCTGGCGAGAAACTCGAATCGCAGCCGGTGCGATCGGTCAGCTGGGCGCCGCAGCTCGGGAAAACGCACGATAAAATCGCCGTCGGGTCAGGAAACGAAACGATCGTTTGGAGGGTTCACGCTAATGAGAGTGGGGAATACGATACACCCTTGGAATTCAGCTTGGAAAAAATGCTGCCCTGCGGAAAGCCCGTGCTTTCCGTCGAGTGGAACGGTGGTGGGTTCAGGTTGGCGGTTAAATGTGGGGTCGACGACATTCGGGTTTGGGAAGAATTGCCCGACGGTGCTTGGGTGTGCGATACGAAATTAGAAGGGGGGAGGAAAGGGCTGAGGGAAGCTGGGAATCAAATGTAGTTTTGTTTAGAAAACTTGGATTTTGACAGAATCTGGAGGCATTTCAGGATTGGCTCCTTTGGGTTGGACAAACAAACAAACAAAATCTCAGTCTTATTCCTCACCACATTTCTGGACATAATGATCAATGTGTAGATTCAAGCATACAACTCGAACACCAGAAAGAAATTTGCCTGCAACATGTGTTTTGCTTGTCTGACTGGGGAACCGTTGATCCTTTTATACGGGAAATCAACACTGTCATTTGGGTCAGGGATCTCTTTTGTTTATAAAGACTATGAAAGGAAGACACTAAGTGCATTCACATATTTTGGAACTTCATTCTCCAGCTGCCACCAGGAAAATACGATTAGTACCAGTGTCCAGAGATCTTGAGTGGAAGGGCCGGTGCCTTTCCAGAATCAGATCAATCGTTCTATCACACCAGTTATTTTTCTAGCGGTCCGCAATACAACAGTTTGCCTTTCGGTGACTGTGATTCTCTACAAGCTTCCTCCCATCAGCATCCCTCCTTGGAATCGATTCACCTCCATATCTCTCTAAACACGCTGCCACCTCAGATGTACAAGGAAGGATATATCAATCTCAAAGTGGACAGATTGGCGATTTACCTTCACTTCATCCAACAACAGCCGACGTGCTTTTCGCTCTCTACACAATTATCCTCCTCCTATCAACCCCAAGTGAAGACACTCAAAATCTGAATTCCTCCATTCTCCATCCATTGCCAATATCATCCCTCCTGTTTCGAAAGCTCCTCAACTTTCGGATCGGCATCAGAGAAATCATACAGATTTGCCATCATGTTGGTGACCGCTTTGGAAATCGGGGCTCTTTTCTCCTCTGCACCCTCCCAAATCTTATCCATGTTGTTTTCGATCAGGACTTCCATCCTGGCCAGTCTCAGCGCCATCATCACAATGCCTCTTGCGACATCCTTCCCGGAGTGAATCAAGCAAATGGGGGTGTACATGCTATCGTTGATCATCGCGCACATCAATTGCTGCATATGCTGGTACCGCTTGTCACGGATTTTGGTCAACTGGGACAGGAGTCGGAATGCAGCCCCATATATCGTGATTTCCTGAATTTCAGAAAGAAAAAAAAACACGAGCTCATATCATTGAAGAAACCGCTTAGGGTGCTGTCTCAAGCAATTTCATTCTGCTGCGAAGTGAACTTAACCAAACAAAGCAAATGCTGTGGCAATGATAGAATCTCCAAAAAATATGTAATGGAAAAGGTGAGAACAAGCACTGATTGCGTTATTGCGATCATCATCGTGGTTTCAGCCAATCGATCGATCCCCACCTCGAAATCGAAGTTCGTTATTTGCAGCAGCAAAACCTCCTCCACTTGCTGCACCCCTTTCACCACCTCCTCAATGAATCCGGCTTTGTTTGATTGGCATCTGATCGGATTCTCCGCCTTATCGTACCTGTGGTCGAAGCACGCGATTATGATATCTTTGACGTTTTTCTGCCTCCCCTCGACCTGAGACAAGCACCCGCCACGGTCAATACAACGAAAAAAAACAGACGACGCAATTGCTTTCTTGATATCGCATATAAACTGAAGGTTTTTCTTCATAAAATAATTGAAACCCCCCTCCTGTCCTTGTTCTCTATCGTTCGAAAGGAGGGAGGGGGGTGAAAAGAAACGAACCTGAGCAGAGGAGAGCTCACCTTGGTGGCGACGTATATGCAAGCCATGATCACCACGAACCGATCGTTCCTGAGCAGCGACCTCTGCTGGTAAAACTGTTGAAAAAGCAGCGAAGCTCGCCCAGCGACCAACAGAGGGAACTCCAGACGCTGTGACACGGCAAACGCCATCGCCACACACTGAGCCCTGACGTCCTCGAACAGTTGAAGAGGAACGCCATCCCTCATCGAAGGATTGGACGCGAGCTCCTCCTCCGTGAAGCATGGCATCGTTGTGGTGTTGCTGTTTTCGGTTGTGACGTCTTTGTCAAGTCCGTGCTTCCCTTAGTCGTCAAAGGCGGCGCTATCAAAATACAACATCGCGAAAGCTGAAGACTCCTCGCCCCACTTTGTACAGGAGACAGCGCCTGTCTAGCGTCGACAAAACCTAGAAGCGCACGAGAATATCCTGACCTAGTTGAAAATCGTGCTCTCCTTTCACATCCAACAGTTACGCATCCATTCGACACCTCAGAGACGAGCGTTCACGATCCGCAGTACAGGATTCGAAACAAGAAGGCCAGTCTTTACATAGAAAAGCTCCCCAGGATGAACACCCCACCAACTGCTCAAAATACCAGAGAGTTCCCACAGCATGGACGCTTGCAACTCTAAAAGACCACCAAGATCGCATCCCCCCCCCACCTCCCCCTCTCATACATTCTTCAAGGCCGTGTGGTTTGTATCCTTCATGTGTTTGAACAACAAATTCCGAGATGAGAATTCCTCCATGCAAGTTTTGCAAACGAGGCTCTGCTCCTCAGCCCCCTTCCCTTTTCCTTTATCCCGCTTCTTCTTGGCTTTGCCTTTCACCCTACCACCATCCACAACACCGGAATCGTCCATTCGAGGCTGCGCCTTCGAGGTTTCCTTCTTGGCTTTGGTTTTCGCTCTCCCTTTCTTTTGACGACCGCGGGTGCCCCAGTCCTCCTCCTCCCCCTCCTTTCCTTGGTCGACATCAACCCCACCAGAAACCCTTGCAGCTTCCTCAGATCCCACCCTCTCCGTTGCATTCGACGAATCATCATCCCCACTGATCCCAGCCTGCCTGCTGGAAGGTCCTTGCGACCTGTTGTTTTCACCGCCATCATCGATGCCAGCCACATCGTCGGCTGCTGAGCTAACACCACCACCATTTGCATGTAGATCATCATCAATATCCTCATGAGGTTGATTTCGTCCTGATTGTTTGGCTCCTCCTATGGTTTGTCTCGACACCAATCTTGCTAAGAGCTCATCCTCGTCCATATCCGCTTCCTCCTCCTCCTCCTCCTCCTCATCTTCACCGGATGCTACCAGGCACCCTACTGGATCATTTGCATGTGCATGTGCATTACTGCCCCAAGCCCCATCATCGAATGCAGCCTGCGAGGCATCTCCATTTCCATCCCCAGTCACATCAACACATGCATCCTTCGACATCGATGTCCGCTCATCGGTTCCAGAATCCCCCTCCACTTCCAGTCGATCAAAACTGGCCTCCAGGGATTCATCGAGGTAATCGTTCGTTTCTGTTTTCTCTTGGAAAGCTCGGTCCTGCTTTTGCTTTCGCTTTTTCTTCTTGGATTTCTTTTTGCTGCTCTCCGTTGAGGGGGGATCATCTCTCCGCTGCGGCTGCGTTTCTTCCTGGAGGAGATCTGGGTTCAAATCCCCCTCCTCTTCGAGAATCTGCCGAAGCTCCGTCAATCTCTCTCGATGTTTCTTTGATCTGAGTAAAAAAAGACAGAAAGAAAACTCAGTTGGTGTCCCAACATTTTCTGAACCGCCCTTGTAAATATTTTGGAGTGCATGCTAAGCCAACCATGGAGCATTGCTCCTTATAGTGAATCTATTTACAGCTGTCCTGACCAGTGAGTCATAAAACGAAAAGGAACAAGCATTGGAGAAAGATGACAGAGTCTATTGAACACATGTATCAATTTCTTTCTGAAATTTGACCTCCCTTTGGTCATTCGCTCACCTCTCATGGTTCACCAAGGCTTTCGAGCTTCTGAATTTCTTGTCGCAAACCACGCACCAAAACTCTTCGATTTCTTCTTCCTCGGATTCGCTGGTGGATTCGGCCTCCGCTTCCACAACCCAGTTGGGATCCTGAAGAGAGATGACTAATGCCTCAACAAACCCCGACATTCTGAGATGATTTGCTTGGCTCGCAAAGGAGAGCAAATCAAAACGTGTAACTTCGAGCTGTGCATTCAATAACTGAAGCCACAGCCCACCTAGTAAATCTTTCGAACAAAAATCCTCATTCAAGAAAACAGACACACACATGCACACGTATGATCAGCTCTTTAAAAAGACAAGCAAGCATCTCAGGGGTACAGGAAATCCTGCCTGATATTCTTGAGCTTTCCTTCTCCTTTCCTCCAAGGCTTTCTCCCTCATTTCTTCCTGAGCTCGTTTCTGAGCTGCTTTTCGATCGGCTTCCTCTTTCTGCATATATGCCATGGTGAATCAAACTTCAAAAAAAAAAAGAAAAATATACAGCACTCTACCTGGGCCTTGGGAATTTCATCACCAGCTCTGTTTTTTTATATGACATCAAGCTTGCCTGTCCTTCGATAAAAAAACCTTTGAACAATAGTTTTGTAGTGAAAGGAAGAAGAACACACATTATATATATATAATTATAATGTATTAATAATAATTAATACCCTACATTTGGAGAAAAAGATGGTAATGATGGTAATCCTGTTGGTAATTCTTTCAAATCTGTTCAAGCTTTTTTTTTTTAATTCACAAGATAGAGTACTGGCTATTTTTCATTATACATTTAATGAAAAAACACTGAATTCGCACATTTTATTCCAACTCTGAAATTCTATTTCATTTTGCTCTACTTTTCCAACTATATTATATCGATACTGAGAGCCTCATATATATGTAACCTTGTAGCACTTTTCAAAAAAAATGAACAGGGGTCCATACCTGAAATTTCGTCACTCTTTTGTCCCTCTTTTTGACAAAAGCTGCGAGCTGCCTGACTATGTTATTGAATTCTCTGCGAGCCGCTTTCCTCATCTTTTTGTTTTCATCTTCCATTGCTCTTCGGACCTGAAGGATTAACAAAAGGATGTATAGCCCAACCCAACCAAACAATTGGAAAAAAAAGCCAATCAGAAAAATTGAAACATGAACGTAACCATATATGAAAGTGAAAGCATCTTCCAACCCCAAAGTATTCCCCCAAAATGAAAAAGAAGAAAAATAGGGAAAAAAATATCAGAAAAACTGCCTGTCTTGTTGATATTAATGTTTTGTGTGTGGAGTATCCCTCACTTTTCGGTTGGGTGCAGAAGCTGGATTAAATTGATCTTTCCATGCATAAGGTTTCACTGTCATGAAACCGGCCCAGAACGAATAGAAAGCGAAAACAGACTTGGACGTTGCTTCGGAATCTCCGAATTCGGGAAATGGACCGGGTGGGGTTGAATCCTCGTTTTCTGGTCGGCATTCGTACGCCCTCATCTCAGCTTCGACAATTTCGTCGAAAACGGTGGAGTAGACATGGAAGAATCCCTGCATGGGGAGATTGCACATTTTTTTCTTCTTTGGAAAGCAAGGAATCCACAATAGAAAAAGTGACTGAAGAAAGCTTTTTGATATTGGGCAGTGCTCCTGAATTCTCCTAGATATTGATGGGGGAAAAAAGGGTCGACTCATCCACGGACCACCGCTAATGAATGGGGCAGTTTCGAACTCTCTTTCAAAGAAAAACAAGCGCCATTAGGTTCAGCAAAGTGGTGGTTTAATCATGCGGTTTGGAAAAAGCGCTTGAATATTAACGAGAAATTATTATGTCACTTGAGACATTGTAGAACCGATTCCAAAAAAAAAATGCTGCAGGAAGAAAAGGAATTCCCGAAAAAACGCAAACCTTTGGCCCATCATGGTGACCGTTGTAGCAATTCGAGCTGAAATATATGAAGATGTCGATTTCATCGTCCGGCTCTTCTTGGGATTCGAATCCGGAACCCCCGGCCTGATGGCTGTGCCCAGATTTCAAAATCGCATCTCGATGCGAATCATACCTAATCCACAGGAAAAAAAACAACAAAAACCATCGAATCTGTGAATAAATATACATTCAGCTGCGCACCAAGGTGTATGTTTCACCATAGGACTAAGGATCGAGACAATGGCGATATAAAAACCAGTAACGGGAGAGTTGCAATCGATTTTACGTGGGGATGTGTTGAAATGCTTCAGAAATAGGATCACCATTGCATGCATGTTTTTTTGGATGGTTTTGATTTTTTGGGAAAAGAAAGGCATCGGTGCCGGTGCGATTTTTGACCACCTGGATGGATGTGCTTTTACCATGCTCGCTCATGCTTGTCGCTCAAAATCTCGTAGGCATTTTGCACAGCCTTGAATTCTTCACCAGCTTCTTCTTTTCGATGCTGATTTTTGTCTGTTGATCAAATCCCCCCCCAAAAAAAATTGGTAACAAAAAAAGAATAAATAAGTAAATGTTGTGAATAAATAGAAATCCAGATCAAATGAGAAAATGATCCCAAAATTCAGAAAACTGATCAATGAAATCTTTTGGCACTGGTTGACAGGAGTTTGCAAAAGTCCTACTGAACCCCATCGCTGGAGATTTTCCGCAACAAGCACGGATGGTGGAAATTTCTTACCAGGATGGCATGCCAGCGCCTGTTTTCTGTATGCCTTTTTGATTTCATCGTCAGTGGCGGCGCGATCCACACCCAAAATCTCGTACAGGCAACGCATCGTCGTTTTGCCGTTGTTTGGGCGGCCTTTCCACTGAACGCATCAAATCCTGAACAAGAAAATCATGTGATGAAGCTGACGAGCATCTGTACGGAGTCTGTACATGAAATTCAGATTACAAAACAGGGAAAAAAAACACCAACACGTTCCCATTCTTTGAGGCGATGAGCGCGTGGAGTCGCTTTTTGGCAAGAATCATGGCGTCGACAGGAAAGCAGCCCTCACCAAAGCAAGCTGTTGATTTTTTCACATTGATACAGAAACTGAAGGTGATTATCAATGGTCAGATCCGAACACGTTTGAAAATGGAACAAAACTTGTGCAAGTACACCCTCAATCGTATTTAGTGTGGGTCTTTTAATAGTGTTACCTCAGTAATAGTGCAGGCCACACTAATTCATGGAAAACCGAAACGTTAACTAGAAGTGTAGATTTCGGAAATAGTGTGGCCCACACTATTTTCTGTTTTCTAAAATTTCTGCCGTACACGGAAATAGTGTAGGCTACACTAAATACGATGAAGGGTGTACATACGGAGAAACTTTTAATCGATCATTTTGTTAATAATCTTAACCAAAGGTTGGCTAGCAAGGATCGTTTTTGGCGTTTTTGGATTCTGTGGATGCCATGCATGAAAATATGAAGGTCATTGATGGAATAATTTTGATTTTCGAGATATGTCTGCTGTAGATTACGAAACGAACTGGATGGGTGAAGAGGCAGGTGGAAGCCCCAGAAAGCGTTGCCGGTATTGATCACTGATTAAAAAAAAATGAAAATAGAAATAAAAAATAAATAAAATCGAAGAAACTGGTTGGTTTTTTGCCAGGGGCTAATTGCTTACCGATCGCTTCCCGCAGGCCAAATACGAAAAGTGACTCAAGGAAGCAGCTTTTTTGGAAAAACCTTTTCTTGTCGTTTGGAAGAGAGTGTAAGCTAAACGCTTGCAATATGCTTCTTTTGGTTTAATATTTGTTTTTTATTGTTATTTTTTTGTTATCAGACCATATGTACAGGATGGGGATGATGGCGCTGGTTGCAACGGATAGCAACGTTGATGTGAGCAAGTGCGGTGCGATTTTCTTTCTTTGTTCTTTTGTTTTTTATAATATTAAATAACAACTTCGGCTAAACACCCTGGATAGAGAACAATCGAGCCTTTCAGTGGAAACGAAAAATAAAATTAAGATGATAAAGTGAAGGAATATGGGGATATATCAAACTGTTTGCCCCCCCCCCCCCCCCCCCATGAACAAAGAATAATTTCAAACAATCACTTTTTGATCATGGTTGGTACCGGAGTGTTTGAAGGCGATTCAGGAAGTTGAATGGGCTTAGGTTCTTTTCAGTCACTTTGGCTTCAATATTTATCTGTATCCACACTTTTCGACTGAATGTTGGCTAGCGTTTTTTTTACCTTTCTATTTTGGGCACCATGCAGATGTGTTAAAATGGCCTTGATTCACGATGTTGCGGAGTCGCTTGTGGGGGACATCACCCCTTATTGTGGGGTGAGCGAGGAGGAAAAACATCAGCTGGAATCTAATGCCATCGCCGAAATCAAGGAAACGTTGGGAAATGACACGCACGCAGGTTGGAACAAAACGGAGCAATTAGCATTCAAGTTCATACCCTCAATCGTATTTAGCGGGGGTCGTTTGATATTTTTACCCCAGTAATAGTGTGCAGGCCACGCTACTTCATTAAAATCCAACACATTAACCAGAAGTGTAGATTTCGGAAACATAGTGTGGCCCACACTATTTTCTGTTTTCAGAAATTTCTACTGTTTACGGAAATATGGTGGACTACTATAAATACACTTGAGGGTGTAGTAGTATTCGAACAACATCCGTCCCTCCGCTGTCTCAGAATTTGAGCATTGGAAATTCACACTTGAGTAACGTCGCGTGATGGTGTTGGGCTGCCCAGCCGACGAGATTGAGGAAATTTGGAAAGAGTATGAGTCCGCCACCACCCCAGAAGCGAGATTCGTGAAGGATCTGGACAAATTGGAGATGGTGTTGCAAGCGCACGAGTATGAGTCTGACCAAGGCAAAGACTTGTCCAAGTTTTTCAAATCGACAGAAGGCAGATTCCAGACAGACACAGGGTGGGAAGCATGGCTCTAATCTGCATTTGATTCTGAAGTGGTGTTGTGTTCTTCCACATTGTCAATTTGTTTTTTGTTTTTCACAGTTTTTTCTCTGGAATTTTTGCAGGAAAGCTTGGGCTGCAGAAGTGGTTTCGAGAAGGAACAAGCAAAAGTGACTGTCTGTATGTCATGCAACCTGGTTGCATGCTGTTGCTGTAAGAATTTGTTGGATAAGACGGGGTCTGAACTCACCGATATGTTCAATATGAAGTTTCGACACTGGGTAACCCCACCACATTAACTCGCCATTACACCAGGATATACATGAGCTTTTTTGGTGGGAAAACAAAACAGAAAGAACCGTTTTTCAGAGTCCCTCTGCTGTGTTTTCAGCCACACTTCGCAACACTCTGCCTCCATCCTCTCTAAACCAAAAGACAAACGCCCATTAATGACAACACTTTTCTGGCACCATGCATAGCGCCTGTTCCATAAATCTCAACCGACCAACCCTACAACTCCATAACTATAATTACACAACCCAACTAAACCCAATAAATGATGGAACCCCCACCGCCCCCTCCTCCAACCCATAAAATAAATCAAAAAAATCAAAACGGAACTTTGGCAGCCAAGTATTCCAGCAAGGCCGGAGTGCCTTTTTCCAACAACGGCCTCCGGATCGTCTTGAGCAGATTCCCTTCCAGCATCACCACTTTCAACGTGGGGTGCATCAGCCCGAGCCGTGGGGGCAAGTGTGCGATGTTGTTGTTAGAAATGTTTAGCTCCGCCAGATTGCTTAGCTTGGTGATGTTCTCTGGAAGGAACGTAATGGAATTGGAGCTCAGGTCGATCATGTTGAGGGAAGGCAGCGATAAAAGGTCTTTTGGGAACTCGGGGGTGGTGGTCATTGGCAGGGAAATCCTTCGGAGGTTGACCAGGCCGGTCATAGTCCCTGGAATCATCTTTCCAGCTGCTGCTATCCCTGCAGATTTCAATTCCAGGAAGGAGAACACATTAAAAAATAATATAGAGGCCAAAAAAAGTGGGGCAAAAAAAAAGCTGCTGCACACCCCCAAGGTTTTTTTGTGTTCTTTTTGAAACCTACCTGATAAATCGAGCTCCCGCAGATTGGCACAAGAAACGAAAGCATTGGCTGGAATGGACGGTATTCGATTTCTGCAGAGATCCAGCTCCCCCAGCACCGGCAAACAACCCTCCACCAAAGGCAGAGGCCAAGATTTCAGACCAGCCATTTTCAGCAGCAATTTTCGGAGCTGGTGAGCTCCTTGCAGCAGTTCTGGGTCGATAGCCTCGATCTGGAATATAGCCAGTCAAACCTTGTAGGAGATCGAGGGGGTGCATAATGTCAGGCACTGAGAAGTTGGTTTTTTTATCTTTTTGGCAGAAATGGCCCAATATCACTCATTCACACCCAGGGTTGCTAAAATTACGGAGCAATAGATATAAATATAATGATATATATTGTTTAACCCCACACCCCACCCCTCCTCTCTCTTTCAAATTTCCTCCCTGAAGCCCACTTTTTAGGGAAACAATGTGCACTCACTGCATTGCTGCTCAAGTCGAGGACTTCCAGGTTGCCCACGGCTTCCCAGACTGCTTTTGGAACCTCGGTCAATTTCAGGGACTTCAGCACCATGTCTCCAGGTTTGTCGGTCAATTTGAGGGTCTTTGCGAGGTTCTCCGCCAGCTCCGTCTCATTGGCCCCAAACAAATTCCCCGATCTGGATGCACTGCTCGATTTCTTGTCTTCCCTCAACTCCGCTGGTAATTTGAACCTCAGCGCCTCCAACAGACGTGATACTGGGCCTGAAAACGAAAAAATCAACCAAAACAAGATGAAAATGTGAAAAAAAAAGCTTCTGGTCTGTTACCTGCACGTTAAGGGAAAAAAAATTAAGACTAAAATACTTCAGGGAAGTGAGCCATACATGCAGCCAGGATTGAAAGTCGCAAAGGGCGATGCTTGGCTTAAAAAAGGTCCAAATCTTATTTCACGTCGGGGGGGGGAAGGCATTGATTTAAAAAGTCGACAAAAACACAAGTATTACCTGTGACCAGCTCCCTGCGGATAGTTCGTAAGGGATTTCCCTCAAGGGGCAGTTTTCGCAGAGTCGTCATGAGGCCCAGCTCTGGAGGCAACCCCGTCAAATCGTTGTTGGAAAGATCCAAAATGTTGAGGTTCATTTTGCAAGCCCCACCAGGGATGGTTTTCAATCCATTGTTTGACAAATCGACCAGCTGGACTCCACATGCACACACAAATCAGGCAATTTTTTTTTTCAAGATAATTGAATTTCAAGCCAAGAAACCACATTCCACACATTTTTATCAGAACATTCGGACTACCTTCAATTCCTCCAACACCCCGAGCTCGGTGCTGATTTGGTCGATTTTATTGTAAGCTGCATGCAACTCGGCCAGCTTTACGCAACCCGACAAAGGCCCGGGCAGCTCCGTGAACTGATTGTATCGTATGTTCAAAACCCTCAAACTGGTCAGAGCCGAAACCTCAGCCCAGACGCAGCCGCTCAATTGGTTCTGAGCCAAGTTCAGCTCCACCAATGCCCCCAGTCCAAGAAACACCTCCCCTGGGATGCTCCTGATTTTGTTGTGTTCGAGATTCAACACAGTCAGGGAATGAGCTCCTGCAAGAGTTCTGGGAACATCGGCCAGCAGGTTTCTGGAGGCGTCCAATCTTGCCATCCGGCTTTGATTTTGACCCAGATTGGGCGGCAAAGCCGTCAGCTGATTGTGGGAGCATGAGAGCTGAGCCAAGGCTGATAAATCGGCCACGCAGGCGTGCAGTTCAGCCAACTTGTTGTGAGAAACGTCCAGAGTTTTGAGCTCTGTCAGGTGGCACAGCTCTCGAGGCACCGTGCTGAGCTTGTTGTAGCTGAGGAGGCGAAAGTAAACACACAGTGAAACAAATGATATTTCAAATGCAGGTGGGGGGATTCGAACGCGGGTCTAGGAATCTCAGTTTGTTACAGCCAGAGCGAGGGCTTTCAACCTTGGTACAATTTTTTTGGAAGAAAGAAGCAAAATGGAAAGAAGATACAGGGGATTAGTGATAAAACTAAAACTAAATATACCAAAATTAGTTGGCCATATCGCTCATTATTTTAATGGGTGGTCCGTGCAGGGCATTTTGAGAATAATGACAAAAAACTCCTCACAAAGCACACAAGAAACTTTTGTCGCATTCCTTACCTCAAATCCAGAACTGTGAGGGTGGATAACTGAAACATGGCACTGGGCAAATCCATGATCTCATTGTGAGCCAATATCAGCTGCAAAAGCTCAGAGGCCTGGTGAAGCAAATCCACACCCCCTCTTCAGAGCAAGAATAAAAACCCACAACAATAAAAATTGTAACGCATGGCGTTACAGTTGGCTTTATTAGTGCCTATTACTGTGTCGGCTGCGCGCAACTGTCATAGAGCTTTCTTCCCAAAAACAGACCTTCGGTCCGAAAAACAAAGAACTCACCTCCCACCAATTCCCAGCCTTGGCTCCGCTCTGATCGTAAACAGCTCTCGGCACATCGGGCAGTCCCTCACCGCGCAAGTTGATGATCCCCGACGACTTTGACGCGTCGATCTTGCGCGCGACGGTGGCTGCTACGTCCATAAGGATCCGATCAAAACTTTTCTTTCCCGCACACGAAAAGGAAAGGAGTAGAAAAAACTACAAGAAAAACGTCGCGTTTCTGCCCACGCGACAGCACGAGGTCGCCCAGCTGTGGGAAGAAAAAGCGAAACACTTTGTACCTCGTCCGCTCCTCAGAGTAGTAAAAATCGGCCGTGGTTGTGTAGTAAGCCGTTTTCACTTCTCCATCAACCGACGGATGGGCGCATTTAATGCAACTAATAGTGCAACAATTCACCCAATTACGTAACTTCTCGGGTGGTTTTCTGTCACTCAAGAAACGAAAGCACGAAACGGGCGGGGCGTGGGTTCTTTCGACACACGAGCGTTGCTATCTGCATGGATTCTCCAGGCGGGTCCGATAAGAGGTGCGGCGAGCGAACGACGGTTTCGGGGACGATCCCAGAGGCGGAGTGTTTGTGCGTCGAGTACCCTGCGTATGTTCGCGACGTCAGCAGCGCGTTCGACACCATCGGCGGCCCAGACGCCGTCACGAATCTAGAGAATGCTGGAAACGACGGCGTCCTGCCGCTTTTCTGGCGCAATGACACTTACACTCATCCCACCCTCGGCGAAAGGTCCCGAAACCCCGGTTTGCTGTTGCGTTTGTCGCGGAAGACGCTGTCTTCGAGCAGCGATGTTGGGGATGAAGTCGATGTGCAGGTTGTGGCTATCGTAAAGACGTCATACAAGTTCCCTGGGATGTGTGATTACACATTCAACGACACGAGCGATGTTCTGGAGGCCAGAGACACTTGGGTACCGGGGACTGCCGAGATCGGCGAGGTCTCGGAACCGCTGTCGACGGTTCCAGAAACCTTTTCGAAGATCGACTATCCCGTGGACTATGCGTTCACGATGGTGGGGACTCTAGGCAGTCGCTCGAAAGCGAGACGCCATAGGGTCGTCTATGGTGAGTGGATTCCAGTTCGACGAACGTTCGAGTCGGCATTGCAACGTGAAAGACGTCGGTCGTGGGGGGAAGGGACGTCAACACTGTATGCCTCGCTCAATACTTAGCTTGAGATTCTGAGGTCATGCCGAGTTCTCAAGAGTCGTCATACACACTAAATAAATAAATAAATTACTTAAATAAATAAACTAATAAATAATGGGTCCACAGTTTTTTTGGCTGCATATTTGATAAAATGTTGACATTTTGCTTTGGATTGATGTTAGGTCGAGATCCAAGAATGCTCCGGATCTCCTTTCAAACCGTGGGTGGCGTCCCTGCAATCAGGGAATTGGCAAATCCCAGTGAGTTTTTTTTGTTTTTTGCTGCCCTTGTCCAGCATTGGTACCAGGGGAAAAAAAAAAATCTGTTAATCACATTGTGCTGTGAAATCAATTTGCTAGATCTCTTATCGGTGGTTGCCGACAGAAAGGGTTGTTCGTTACATTCCCCATCAAGTGTTTTGGTTTGAAATAGGGTCTCATATGTCTATTTTTAGCATATTGTTTCGATGCGTTGGAATGCTGAAAAAAGAAAAAAAAACTTGAAAAAAACTGCAGTCATAATAATTTAGCTGCAAAAGTATACCGGTCATGTCCTTTCCTACCAGAATGGTCTAGAGAGTTTTGGTCTTTTTTTTCCTTTTTTTGTTCCCTTGATCTTTCTTTTTGTTGTTCTTTTTTTTCTTTTTCGATTTTGGTTTTGGTCTAGCCTCGATGCAATCATACGTTAAGACAAGAAAGCATCGGTGCTGAATGTGAATGGCATCGTTTTCCAGGCAATGAATTGCAAAAGTGTTGGGACTTCGTTCGCGAGCTGTTTGAGAATCGACCGATTTGGTCATATCTGATGCTCATCAATTCGGTTGCAAACAGATGGTCAAAGGAACTCGTAGCTGATGTTCTCAAAGGCTTGTCATACAAATTTCGAACAGGTGTGTGTTCTATCAGCGCCTTCGTCGGATTTTTTTTTTTCTTCCTTTCCTGACTCACAAGATTTAGAAAAAGAAATCGTTGATAATTTTTGGATTTTCCCGTGCTGTTTTGTGGTAAATTTTTTTTTAGCATTGAAAGGAATTTCTTGTAAGAAATCACATGTCAGGCTCGCATATTCGATCACAAATTATCAATATGAAATGATTCTTTTTCACTGGTTCTTTCTTTTTTTTTTTGGGGGGGGGGGGAGGGGGTCGAATGAGAATTGACTTTCTCTCCTATTTTTATTTCTTTCATATCGGAAGGGGAGTTCAGGGCAATCGTCTTTATTTTTGTTTCAAACCTGATTTTGATTGCATATTTGCCAGGTCCCTGGACGGGGTTTCGTGTATTGAGGGGCTATGATCCTCGCCAAGATGAAGAAGCTAGAAAATATCAAAAGATGGTATATACTTTGCCACGACAATGGTAAGAAGCATTTATTGACTTATTTTGTTGATCATTTCGACACATTCAAAATCGAACAATAAACTTTCTGTTTAAATTTTTTAAAAAACTCGGAAAGCAGGTGGCTGAAAGGCACAAGGCAGTAGACAGAGTTTGTTTTTTTTTGGCAAAGTGAGTGAGAACTTCTAAGGGTTTTTTTTTTTTTTTTTGGGGGGGGGGGCGTCTGTTGTTTAAATTTAGGAAGAAATTTTCGGGTTTGGGATTTGCAGATGAGATGGTGATGGGTTTTCCTGATTCCCTTGAATATGATTTTTGTTTTTCTGAAATTTGTGGCAGGTTCGTAAGAGCACAGAAACGGGGGGTGTTGAAGAAACTGAGGGCGGAGGGTAAAGGCATCAAAGAATATAACAGGTGAGGATACATCCCTTATCGGTGGAAAATATCACACGTCTCGACCTTCGGACCAATCTTGTGTGCAACAGAATCGAGCTGTGGGAAAGAATCACCGATTCCATTGTACATCGTGAAAACAAACATGTGCTTTGCTTTCTTGTGAAGATTCCAGTCCATCCCTCACAATTACACCACCAGCTTTCAGCTGTGCGACCTCGACGACCCGGAGATAGAAAACATCCTCGAGGACGAAGAGTTAGTCCCGAGCTGCTGCACGGAAGGCTGTGGATGGTTCACGCTCGCCAAATGGGACCAGATGATGGACATCCTGAACGACAGGTTCAGATGCCTCATCGAATCCAGCCAATACCAACACATCGTGAACGAACCCGGGAAGGGTGTGAAGCTCCAAGCTGAGGAGTCTGACTTGCTGCCGGTCGATCTGATGGGCAACGTCCTGGAAGAATTGAAAGTGGTGGATGAAGGAGATGGGGATGGGGACGACGATGACGAGGATGATGATGATGATGAAGATGATGATGATCTGGATGATTTCGTTGATGATAATGATGATGATCTCGATGATGATGATGATGATTTTGATGTGGATGATTTGTTCGGGGATGCCGAGCTGGAAGCTTTGGATGCGATCGAAGTGAGCAGGAATGCTGATGGTGCTGGTAGAAACGATGAAGGTTGCAGCGAGAGTAGAGGAGAGAATCCATGAGGAGACTGTACCCGGTGCTGATGATTAGGAGGAGGAGGAGGGGGATCACACGTGTGTGTGTGTGTCTCTCTCATATAGGGATATATATTGAATCATGGGTGGAAATCTATGTTGGGGGCGGGGGTAGCGTAGTGTTTAGGAATGCGATTTGGTGGGAAATAGACGATAGGAAGGGTGGTTAAAATACTTTGGCATCTGAATGCTGCCGAAGACACTTTCAAGATTAGCACACATCTTTTACATAGAACGTGGTTCCTGACACAACTATATATATATATATACAGATCTGCGGACATGCCTAAAGCGTACACCCTAGACCCTTAACATACAGTCAACATTGCCTACAGGCGATATCTCTTGGAGGGGGGCTGTGATTCAACAAGCTTCGGTTGTGGACACATCACCCATGGCTTTTATCAAGCATTCCACAGCACTGCCGACACCGTCTTCTCGTGCTAGTGCCTGTTAAAAAAGGAAACCAAAGCCTTCACAATCGGCTGAACACCGTATACCTGGTATGCATGCACAAGAACCCAAATCCTATGTTATTCACTGGAAAGAAGCATACCTGCGCTGTATCCGTGCAGTTGTTTTTCATGGTTTCGCTGAGACAAGTCTCCATGGATTTCTGCAACTTCAAGGCCACGTCAGTGTCTGTAACACCGCTTTCTTTCTCATTGGTGAAAAGTTCGGATCCTTGAAAAGGCTTGCAGCACAACCCCAAATACTCCAACCTCTCTCCCTTTGAAACGGAAAACACAAGACAGAACAAACTTAGGGCGAACACTTGGCTGAGCTGCACTACTAATAACCCCTGGAGAGCGTAATTGACAGCACCACAGGGGATGCTTCCTTTCATATTGTCAATGGGGGGAGCTTCGTGGTGGAAACTTACCCACACGAACTGATCATAGTGGGCTGGGCTGATGATCTGTGGAATCCCACCCAACAAACACGAAGCCACAGTTCCAGCGCCCCCATGATGGAGAACCGAATTGCACTTCATAAACAAGTAGGAATGGGGAACGGAGGCCTCCACCAATAGAACATTTTCCCGCAAATGCTTAGCAAGGCTATTGTGAGCCTCGAGAAGAGGTCGAAAGCCGGCGGACAAAAACACACACCTCCTGGAAAGAGAAAACCCACTCATGAGTTCGATGCCACTTTGGCAATATCACCACCCCTTTATACATGGGAAAGGACCATCCTGGTAGTTCAATTTTACTTTCCAGTGAAACATATTTGTCAGAGTAGGCTGTTGGGAGAACAGATCGCTGGATGGGTTTTGGTTAATGATTGTTGAGAAGATGAATTTTGTACTGGGTTCGTCAGAGAGGAGGCTATCCCTCCCAGCCCCAACAACCTATCTCACCATCCAAGATTCTCTGTTGCTGTTGCTATGACAGTCATGAGTCTCATCGGGCTTTTCAAAAATCCCAGCGATCCAAGGCTACCGAAATCCACGCACAAGAGGTTCTTTTCTGAGGCCTTGAGCCAAGTTGTGAAACTGTCGCTGATGCTCCCACCCTGCTGATCTCTGGAAAATATGTTCCACTCTGCAATGTTGAAAACTTGCTTTGGGGAAAGATAAAAAAGAAAAAAACACTTCAGTTTTGTCAATGCAGCACTACTCACACCTGATGGAATCGGTCCAGAAACCACACACTTTAACGGAAGTGGGCAACCATCCAGGTGTGGGAAGGATCATGCTGCTGAAGCCTGACCTCGTTGCAAAAGAAGCAAAAAAAAAGTGAATCTAAACATGTGCCATCACTGAACAGCACCTCTTTTCAGTGAAATGCGATCAAAACCACCTATCATAGAAAAAAACAACACCACTTTAATAATGGATCGCCGAAAAATTGGAGTCCTTGCGATTGTATTCTCCTCACCATACAAAAGCATACATGGTTTTCCAGGAAATGGATCCAGGGGAAATCTGTGCTGCCTCCATGTTCCCCATCTCTCGGTGAACAGAGGCCACATCCAATGGGAAATCTGCATGCATTATTCCAAAAAAAAGTAACCTCTTTTATAAAAAAAAAAAAAAAAAAAACACAATTCTTGGCCAAAAAAAAGGTGATCCATCATTCCTGATCTCATGATTGCTAACCTCATCCATTCCAAGCTTTGATTCAGACCCCTTCATCATTTTGGTCAATTCTCGAAGCAACCCTGGAGGTGCCTTGTAGGGCACAATTTGAGGAGCCACACAAATGCATGCAATGCCCATCGCTTCCGAAAAATGGTAAGCCTCCAAGGAAAACAGATTGAACACGATCATTCTATTGTCCAATTTCTGGCCGCCGAAGGCCCTCCGTTCCAGTGTCAGACCGATGGCGAGCTCCAGCGATGATATGCACTCCTCCCTGTGTGAATCTGTGTCGAATTCCACCTGAGGAATTCCACATTTTTTTGGACATGTGTTAAGCGCTATATTTTTTGGGGCGTTTTGCCCTATTTCTTTAATATTAATATTATAATATTATTAAGACACACAGGATCCCATACCCATGGCAACATGCATCGATCTACCTTACGTTGAGGTCTCCAGTAACGAGCCATCGTCGAGCTGGGGAAGCAGAAATGAACAGTGGGGTGATATCATCCATAAGTACCTCTCCCAGCCAATTCTGCAAAGGCAGGGGGAAGCATCAGATACAATAAACTTCTTTCCAATGAAAAACTAGAAAGTTCACAGAGGAAGCTGCTTTGGTTTTTTTATTGGATGGTAATTCTTCATGGGAAAAAAAGATTATCATTGGATTTTTGTTTCGAAAGAGAGGTTGATCAAAAATCAAAAAATATCGCATGCAAGATTGCTCAGTTGATTTAGAGTCTTTATTCCTATTAAAAATAAAATTATCACAAACAGGCAGTCAGGATCATGTTAAACAATCAGCATTTACACATCAGCATTATTTAAGACGATGTCTTGCACCAGAAATTTCATGGAATGATTCTGTTGACTCACCTCGTGGGCTTTGTGGGTGATCAGCGTCACGATCCATGTCGGCCGCCTTTCTTTTAAGGATTTCGCCAGTATGCACAACGGTTGAACATCCCCCCTCGTTCCAATCGCAAGAAAACCAACATGGCATTCGCTTATGTCCGACATCCCCCAGTCCGCTTCCCAAACTCGGATCCTTTAAAGAAGAACATCACACTGATCTCACACTTCCATCAGCGTCCATGACGCACCGCCAGGCCAGTATTGGGGCTGCTTTTCGGAGAAATTTCAAGTTTTCTTGCTCGGCTCTCCCGTCATGGTTTGCAGTCGAGTTGTGGTGGGGTTGCTCCTCTTTTCGCTACTGCAAGTGGAGGCTTTAAGTGGACCGGCCAAAGCCTTCAAACAAACTCGAAAGAAATGGTCACACATCAATTTCGATGATTTGCGCCAGAAGATCGCGAAAGAAACTGGTGATTTTGTTCACCTACGGGGAGAGGTAGGCGTACTTTTGATGTATGCGTCTGTTCGGATCGGCAGCCGCTTGAAATCAACTCGATCGACAAGGAAACCACAACGCACCTTTGACTTTCAAACTGAGGATTCGAAAGAACGCGCGTTTTAACACACGAGAGAAATTAACACCAGGTTTTGAAAGTATATGTGCATTCTTATTGCATTTATTTATTTCCTTTTGTTTAATTTTACTTTTTTTTTTTGGGGGGGGGGGGGGGGGGGGGGGAATCCTACTGTTCACAACCAAATCAATTTCGTGTCTTCTTTTTATCATTCCTTGACCATCATTAATTCAAGTATGGGCAATTCACTGTTTGATTTTTTTTAATGAATATTGCAATGGATTCCTGTTGCAGAGAACTTTTGCAGTTCCGATCGAAATAGATGTGATTCTGGTTGGATTCGCTGGAGATGGAGCCTACAAATATGAAATGGATGGGGTCAGACTGGAGGACCTGTTGACTCAAAATTACCCCACCCGGAGGCCCGTCGACAGAGAATCTGGAAAGCCTCTGTCATCAGAATTTGACATCATCTACAATGTCTTCCATTCGCGAGCTGTGGGTTTTATTTAAAAAAAAAAATGCCTTGAAATGATTAATCGAAAAATTCATTGCATGCTTTCGTTTTGTGGTGTAGAACTCCTGTCGAATGAGCACTGATAAATTCCTAAATAAATAAATAAATCGAATCCTTTCTTTAAGATGTGATCGATACAGAAACGAAAAAAGAATGAATAAATTCTGACCATGTTGGTTGTCATGAAGAATGACTAGTGCATACGTAATAATTACATTTTCTGATCGATTCTTCTCCAGGACTCTGTCTTGAAAATCGAAGAAGCCGTGAAAGCAGCGATGGTGCCGGCAGGGAAATATAGACCTGATATGTCAGACAAGGTATGGGGCTTCGATGGCCAAGAAACTGCACTCTTCAATGTGGAGGCCACCAAGGTGGAAGCCGTTTTCGACGAGGTACGACTGACCGTAGGTGAATCACATACTTGGGAAATTTGTACACTTTATTTGTCGATTTTTATTTTTTTATTATTATTTTTTTTGCAGTGTTAAACGATTATTTAAAATGTAGACACAGCACAAATGTACATTTCTGTGGCGAAATCTTAACACCACAGCTCCACAATTGCATTTCAATTTTCCCTACTGTGTATTTTCGTCGATTTTAACGGAAGAAACAAAAAAATGTGCGGCCGTCCACACCAGGGCTCCCTAAAATTATCTATATGGCTTTTCCGCTTGTTTTTTTTTTCCCAATCTTCTTTTGTTCTTTTTGTGCACAGTTGGTGTATTCTGCTTTCATGGAGAGCTCCAGCAATGTTGCAAACGATTGGCAGACGAACATGGCCATTGTGTTAGTCAACCCCAGCAAGCGTCGAATGAACCCCAATCCACCCCAAGTCGATGACAGACTGAAAGCGACCGAATTCGACACCAAAAACTGGGATTCGTAAGTACCTTCACAAGCAATCGTGTGGAAAGAAACAAAGCTTGAGAGGGAAAAAAAAACATACTTGTTTGTTTGTCCATGTCAAAACCTGGGACCCTAAGGAAAACTTTATCCAGTTGGCGAAACCATGGTATCGGAAAGGTTTAAAATGTCGGGGGTAGATGCAAGGAAACCCACAGCTTGGATAGATCTCTGTGCTTCGTTTTATTTCTTTTCCCATTTTAGAAAAACAGCAGAGTTTTACGGTCAGGTTCTGTTTCTGCTTTTCATCTATTTTTGATGGATCAATTTGACAGATTGATTAAAATGAAAAGGAAATTGAAAAGAAAACAGCCAGCGTTATATGTACGTATAAAAGTTGTGCTGAAATTAGGCTCCGCCGATTTTTTTTTTGCAGGGGGGTGTTCGATGTGGAGGCCTTGAATTTGGAAGATGGCAATTACATGTACCAATACAAGTATAATGGTGCGGGGGCTTCGCAAACTTGGCTGGCGAGGAAATCTTACATTGTTATCGACGTCTCGGCCGGACCTTGCAAGTTTGGTCCTGAAATGACCCCCTCTGGAGCAGTATCCCCAGTAACGCTGCCAAGAATTCAGGTGAGTTGGTAGCCATCAGGCTGTTCTCCCATGCATTGATTCAGGTCCCATCAAATTGAATTTGAATATTAAGGGAAAAAAAAAAGCAAATCAGGCTGTTCAATGATATTTTTATCTTGTGTATCGATATGTTGATTCTCGGTTGAGGTTTCGTTATTCTGAACGACCAACATGCACGATACATTTTCTTTTTTGCCTTCTTCGTTAATTTTGGGAGGAAGGGTGGAGCTCCATGATATTAAGGAGTCGCTTTCGAAATCTCAATGTTTTTTTTTTTTTGTATTCTGTTATTTTTTTTTTTGGGGGGGGGAGGGAAGTAATTCAAAAAAGAAACCGTGTCAAATTACAGCTAGTTCTCGATCGTTCGGTCTTTCAGCTGGAGGGTGAAATGGTTGTCGTGATGCAGGCGATTTTGTTCGAGGCCGCTACCACCCTTACTCTCAACCATCCTCAAGAAATGGACTCGAATCGGATGGAAACCATCAAGGAATCCAGGGATGCCATTTTCCGTGGCAAAATAGCTGGAACTCTGGTCTCCGCGATTCATCACTTGATATTGCCCGACATGTGGGTGAAAAACGTCCAAGACACCAGAAGGCTGCTGGTATGTTGTTTCTTTTGGGGGCGTTCGCTTATTTTTTTTCCTTTTCCAACTTGGATCAGATTTGCCCATGGTGCTTTCAAAGTAATTTGATTCGCATAGTGCAACAACACGACAGCTGAAGTGTGTTGCAGAATCGATCCACAGAAAGAAAAAAAAACTTGTTCCGGAAAAGGTGCAGGATTTGGATACACCAACATTTTTTTCCTTGTCTACATTTGCAGAACATCACGGCCCTGTGAGAAGGCTGCTGTCTGTATTCTGTTGTTTGACTTTTTCTGGTTGCAACCGCAACTGTTGTTTGGCTACTGGATGAGACTTTCTTACTTTTCTCTTTGGGTTTTTTTTTTGGGTTTTTTCAGGTGCCGTTCATGCTGATTCGAAACCATTTGGACTCCAATTCTCTGGAGGCCGGGGACCCCCACCACGTGAACATCAGCAGAATTCACGAGCAATTGTTTGGTTTGATGGGGTCGAGGTCCAATGCTGTGGTGCTGCACTCCCACCACTCCTTGCACGAACACAAGCCCCTGGCCATCGCTCTGCACAAGGCGATGTACAGCAAATCAGAAGCCGTCGTCATAACTGTGGACACCGAACATGGAAAGCCTGGATTGCATGCTAAGGTCAACACGTATCTCGATGGAAATGCTTTGGTGGAGGAATTTGAGCAGGCGGCCGATGTGCTGACTTCAGGATGGGTGGGTATGTGTTCACAAAGTGGGAGGTTATTTTTTGGGGGGGGGAGGGACGTTTAATCGAGATTCTGAATAAAATGGAATGCTTCGATGGACATTTTTTCCAGTTTTTTCGTTTTCTTTTCCTGATCCAAGGAAACCTGAAAATCGAATCAATGACCTGGAGCATGGAAAACTGACAGAGCGCTGTTGATTTTTTTTTTTCGAATTGTGTACAGGTTCGGTGAAAGAGGATGATCAAATCATTTGGGGGGAGGGCTCCGAGGACGAATTCAATGGAAAACAGACCAAAAAGAAGAAGAGCCTCGGGACCCGGATCATACCGGTGTACATGCTGTCCTTGAAAAGCGCCCCCTTTGATCTCGTGCTGGACAATGGAGGTCAGCGCCACAGCCATCCAAAATTCCTTTCTGTTGATTTGTTTACCCATTATGGATGGATATCCATGATCTATGAGTGTGTGTGTGTGTGGTTGCCAAAAAGTTCTCTAAAGACACTGAAAGTAATTGATTCATTTGGTTGGTTTTCTACTTAATTTATATTGAAATCGAAATAATTTTACACAAGGCCAAAAGGCCGAGTGCGTTCTGTTCACGGAAATGTGTTTTAGGCTATTCGATTTGTAGTCGTTTTTTTTTGGGGGGGGGGGAGAGAAGCTGGATGTTGACAGGTGAGAAATGTTTTCACAGGATTGGTAGTTGGCGACGACAGGGCTGTGATAGCTTTGCAAACGTTGAGCTCGTTCAGTGGGACTGACACCGGGCAAGTCGACACTGGCCACATCGCCCAGGGGGAAAGGGTGTCGTTCAACACGCTCGACATCGAAAGGCATGTCGTTGCTGGACTGGCCACATCGCTCATGGGTGAGGGGACCATCAGCAATCGTTAACATTTTTCTGCACTCTGTTTCATTCGATTTTTTTTTTTTTTGCTTTGGAGAGGGGGGGGAGAATTCATGGCTGGTGGTGCCCAATGTTTTCCAAGGAGAAAAAAATATTGAAAAGGAAGAGAATGAGTGGGGATGCAAGATGCATCAAGTGAATAGTATTTTTTGGGTCGAAAGAAGGTGCAAGCTTGGGCAAATAGCCGGACTGCATATAACGTTTGCAAAACCATTTTTGCAACACTTGAGTTGCCTTGTTCGATTTCTGAAAAAACTGGGTGGCTGCTTTCCTGCTTTTCCCACAGGCATCCCACCGCCCTACGAATCGTATTCTGCCTACAAAAAAGACCATGTCGTCATGGATTGGCTGTGGGCGACTGGACACACTCCCTTCGGTCCCTATTCAAACACCTCCACCCTGAGCTCCATGACTTTCGCTGTTGCTCGCCGCAACATGTTTTTGGCCCAAGTGGAAACGCTGCTGGTCAGACTGAAAAGGACGCTGCGCTTGTTGGATGATTTTGTGGGGGAGTATCTTTCCCCTCCTTTCAACGAGCTCAACATCAAGCATGGCAATTTCGGGGTGTCTGGCGAAACCTGGATAGATCAACTCTACAAGTAGGTCTCCTCAGGATAAAAATTCTGTTCTGTTTTGTTTTTGTTTTAAATGCCGTTCATCAGGAATTCATCTTGTCATGTTCATTGGAAGTTCATATTCCCATGTTCATTAGAAATTCGGCCTCCCATAAAGTGTTGGCAAAGGGGGGGGGAGGAGTTACAGAAGATGGGCTCTCATTGGATTTATCAGGAACCTTTATGCAACTATTTTGGTTGGATACCTCCGAAACCAAGCTGACAAGGATATTTTCCCTTGTTTTTTTTTTCTTTTGTTTTTCCCAGGTCGGTTCCTGGAGAGCGACCCCCTCCCCTCCCCAAAGATGTCACGGACCAAGCAAAGCGCATTATCGGAAACATCGAAGAAAAACTGATCAATCTGGCATCCGCTTTCTACGATGGCGACACCAACCAAGTGGAAAGAATGACTGCCACTCTGCGAACCTTGGACGTGGCTTTGTACAAACACGTGTATGCCCACATCAGCAGTGCCAGGGAGAAACTGAGGTGCTGTGCTGTTGCTCACAAATTGCCGGAAACTACCTCCAGGACGACAATCCTGTTGGTGGGGTTGATGTTTCTGGCGATCTGTGTCTGGATAGCCTTGGGGGTGTGCTGGATACGGGAGGATAATGAACCCTTGCTGGCCGTCACGAATAGGATGTTCTGATCGGAAGGAGCAGGAGGGGGGCGGGGGGAATTATATATGCTCTACGTACTGAAAGCATGTGTGGAAGGCTGATATGTCGGCTCTAAATTCTTAAAACTTGTTTTCTTTTTTGAACGGGGGAAAAAGATTTCAAATGTGTAGGTTTGGGTAGATGGTTCTTTTTTGCTTTGTTTTTCGGAAGGATTTCTTGTGGGGTTTGGCAGCTCTGTCACCATCTCGTTTACAAATGCCTGATGGAATTTTTTTCGCCCGAGAATGAAAAAAAAATCTTCTCATTCAGTTGAGGACTTTTCCGAGAAACTTTTTGTTCGCGAAGGCGAGCCAGAATTTGTCGGGTTTGGCTGCATCTTGATAGCACTTTGCCACCAGACGGCGCCCCGCCTCTTCTCTACACTGTCGAAGATAAATTCGAATGAAATCTGCACCAACATGGATCCATATGTCAGACTGGTTTCCATCCCTTCCTTGAACAACTGGGAAGCTCACACCACCAGGATCAACATAGCTTCATTCCTCTCTTTTGTTTTTGTCTCTCCCAGTGTCGATATCTATAGTGACCATTAAATCCTGGCTTGCTGTTGGCTAGACTGTCAAATGTGCAGAGTCTACCTTGTTCGGCTTTGGTTTCTGGCTCTCCCATAATGCCATTCAGAACAAAGCCAGGATCCCCAGGGATTCGGAAAGCCTCATGTGCCATTGTGAAAAGATGCTTCTCAGCCTCCTCCCTACCACATCTGGTTTCCTGCAATCCTACTCCCGCAAAAAACACACGCCGGCATACAGATTTTTGGATTCTCTGGGACATTCTGTGTGGAACGGATGTCTGCCTTGCAGGTTGAAAAATCTCTTCACTCATAGTGGTTGATTTGTTTCTTTTCCAGGTCAATGCAAAACTGTGCAAAGTCTCCTTAGCATCAAATGAAAAAATAGTTTTGATTTGAGAACAGAATTCTGGACAATTGCTTTTCTCTGCATCACACGATTGTTTCTTCTTGCCCAAGGGTGCTTGAAAGGGGAGATGACGATAATGCAATCAAAGACGTCACGAAAGACCCCCCCATAGTTGGACGTCCCCTTGACGCACGTTTCAGACAGGCGCTGACATAAAGAGAAAGATATATCAACAGCTTGTCGGCGGGCCCCTTGACCTCGAACGAGCGAAACAGAACGTTCGCTCGGAACAAGTTGAGCGTTTCGTCGACTATGTCGGGCTGGGCTGTGACCGGTGCAGGCCCACGCGCTCGTCCACTCAACGGCAAAACAGGGCACCCGCATGTCTGTTGCGCCTCATCCGAATTGAAACTTGAATGGTAGACCATCGCTGAGCAGCCCTTTGGCGCTAAGGGGAAAAAAGAGACGTCAGCGTTCCTTGCGGCTGCCAATCACGAGATCACGACGCCCTTTGTGTCGCTCGTTCGGTGCATCACGGTAGCGTTAGCTCATCGCCCGACTTTCGTGTACGACAGGCGGTGGTTTATATAGAGCTCATTTCTGGATTTCGATATTGACGCTTTCGTCCAGGAAACTATTGTTTTGTGAACGAAAGCGCCTTGGAGAAAAGAAAGCAATATGGACTTCCTTATGGGCCTCAAGGGGAAAGACTTCGTGATGGTGTGCAGCGACACTTCGGCCATCGCTCAGATCATCAACATAAAGCACGACGAAGATAAGATCGTCCCCGTGGACTCCCACAAAGTGATGGCCCTATCTGGCGAGGCCGGGGATCGCGTCCAATTCTCCGAATACATCATCGCCAACATCCGCTTGTACCTTCTGCGAAACGGGACAGGGCTGAGCACCAAAGCAGTGGCGAATTTCACTCGAGGGGAGTTGGCCACCGCCTTGAGGAAATCCCCGTACGCGACGAATTTGCTGCTCGCAGGGTACGACAAGGGGGCTGGAGCGTCTTTGTATTGGATGGATCACTTGGCCACTTTGCTCAAGACGAATTATGCTGGGACTGGCTATGGAGCGGATTTCGTGTTGTCTTATTTTGACCAGCACTGGAAAAAGGACATCAGCGAGGAAGACGCTTTGAAACTGATGATAGCTGGGGTGGAGGAAGTCAAGGCGAGGCTGGTGATAGCCCCCTCCAATTACGTAATCAAAGTGGTGGATAAAGATGGCACCCGAGTGGTCAAAACTTTGTAACGGGGGATGATCTTCACATCTGGCTTTTATTTTTGAGGGGGGGGTTCTTCAGGATTTGAGGGGGAAAAGGAGGGGGCATGGGGGAGTATGAATTGGGGCTAAGAAAACAAAAACACTCTTGGAAGGGATCGATCTGGATAATGACCCGATGGTGGTCGAGTGGTTGGCTGGATTTTGGGTCATAGAATGGCTGACCATGTGAGATGGGTCGACGCAAATTCCGAGGGAAATTTTTGGGACTTAATTCAGAGGTGATAACGGTGGGTAGATGTGTGAAAATATCCGTAGGTTTTTCTTTTTTTTTCCTCAGCCAAAAAATCGGCAATCAATCTGGGCCCCAATGCGTATCGCCTCTCCACAGAGAACTGAACGAAATTGGGGTATGGGGATTGAGCGATATTTCAATGGGTCGCTGGTTACCCCTCCTTTTGGGATTGGATCGATTGCCGGCAATTGGGAAGAAGACGAAACGGGGTATGTGTGTGTGTGTTTTTTACGAGGTGATTTTTAAAGATTGTCAGATATGTGTCGTTTTGTGTATTCGTTCCCCGGCTTTTGGAGTTTGTAGACATAGAACTCTTTGGGGTGTTTCTCGGCATGTGGACTTCCCTTGACGAAGGTGTCGATGTTTGGAGAATGGCATTTTTCCACCTGAAAAGCAACGAAGCAGAAAAGACCATCAGCAATCTGGCGTTACATTGTGCATTTATCTGTTAAATGAGAAATCGATTGATTGGGGCCAGGCCATGGAGGGGGAGGGGGGCAAAGCTGCTGGAAATTTCGTCTTGAGATGCTCATTGTGGCACCTGACCACAATTCGTGGGGAGAAAATGAGATGAGCACTAGATCTAAGTATAGGGAAATTCGAATGTAGCTCTTCGAGGAATCAGGGGATTGGGCTAAGCAAGTACCGAGAATTTCCCCCAGGAACAACACTTCAGGATGCTTTCCCTCCGTTCTGGCCCTGAGTTTGACGCCATACAAAATATTCCCTCAGGGAGCAGCACATTGTAGACATTCTGGATTACTTGTTTGGCACAACGAATCCCATCATCCCGGCACATGATACAATCAATAGTTCCCTGGGAGAACACCCAAATGAGAGATCAAATTTCTTCCCCAGTGAATTCACCAAACAATGGACCAGACGACCAGTACATCAACTTTTTTCTCCAATTTCTCATGGTCGGACCAGCCACTTTTCCAAACACAACAATAGAAATACCTTGTCGATCACCACATCAAATCCGGAATGGCGAAAGTCAATCCCCTTGATGACGTCGCACTGGTAATATCTGAGACCTCCTCGCTGATATCGATTTTTCTCCTGGAGGTGGTTGATTAGAAGAACGGACACATCCGCGCACGCTACATCGATCACCCCACTGGCCATCATTCAAAAAACACAACTCTCTTTTTCAGCACAGGATTTCTGGGACAACAGGCAAAAACCCAGGGCAAGAACTTGCTGGCGGCGGCGTAAATTCACGAGCATGGAGGGGAGAGAAGATCGTAACCTGTCGTAAATCTCTTCATGCAGTCTAGACGTGCCTGGCCCCACGAACAAGACGGACTTCCGCGGGTCCAGAACCTCCCTAAGCTGTGGTTCCAAATCTCTGTAGCCCCCAAACCTGACCGAACACGGAACCGAGAGGATTTCAGTTCAGCGATAGGGAATCGTGACGTCTTTGGGACGAACGATCGCATGTTGGGGGGAGGATGCATGAACGATTGGCTCGTTACCATTCACAGATCGTGTCGAGTCCCTGTTGGTGTTCGAATCGGTCCTCCCAGAAGTTTGGGTCCCCGAAGCACGCCATGGATGAGTTTGAACCCAACGGCGAGTTCTGGTGGATTGGCAGAGTAAGGTTTTATCGCATCCCGCGCTGGTTTTTGGATTGCTTTGACGATTCCGACGTTTTGGGTCGGTTAATGAGCAAAGAATGCTCAGGAAAGCGCAACGTTTTGGTTCTGACCGCGCTTGTCCCTCACGACCGTCATATTCCCGCGATTCTCCAAAAATTGGGGTTTCAGGTTATCGTTATGTTGCATTCCATTGGTGGAGTTTCCACCATTGTTTTTTTTTTAATGAGGAACAAGTGTGGACTCCCACCACAAGCATCAAACACTGCAAGCCTGGAATCACCAAAAAGCTGCCAAATCTGGTAAAACAACGAACACTAATCATCCCACATCTGTTGCATGCAGAACACCACCATCAATCCGCAACCCCCTCTCCTGTGGAAGTTTTGATCATCCAAACTGCCAAAGCCAAAAACTAAATGCCACATGCATCAATTTTTCCTACTTTCGTCTTTTGCCCCCCTTTTTTTTCCTACTCACGCCTCCTGCATGCACCGATCGACACATCCCAGGGGTTTCGAAAGTTTTGGCAAAATCGGGCATGAGCGAATCTCGCACTGTGATTTGAGCTCCCTTCAGGCTCCAAGCAACAAATTTGGCTGGCCCTGAAACTCCGATGCCAAACCATCCCAATCCTGCCAGAAGATGCAAGACATTTAACAAAAAACGGAACATGACCCCCCCCCCCAACAACAGCCTGATCAGAGCTAAAACCATTTCTCAAACACCTCCGCCCAGACAAGCAACTGCTCAATGTCAGATGTATGCTCAAGTGGTAGAAAGCTGCACCGAGAAACCTCTGTGGACCGAAAAACAGGTGAAAAAACCACTCACCAGCGAAACAAATATCTTTGGTGCTTTTCTTCCATGACGATCCGACGATTTCAATGTCGATGGGTTGCAGGGCTCCCAGGTCTTCCACCCTCGATTCGTTCTCCGGTGGCTTCAGCGTCCTCCCAGCAAATTTCCAAAACCGCTCTTCGGCCCCCTCCGTTTTCCCCAAGTGACATTGCAGTTGGTCCGCTGCCCAAAAAGTGATATAGATCGATGCAGACGGGCAAGACACCACGTCCAGTCTAGCAACTCCTGCAATCAGAAGAGTGTAGCCAGATGCTGTTCGAAAGGTGCGCGCAACAAGGGGCCTCTTCGGAAGGAGCATCTCACACTGGGGCACCAAACAAGGACAACACTAATTTGGTGCATGGCTTACGTTTGAATTAGGTTTCAATTAGATACAAAAAAAAGAGGCAAATTTGGGTTTGTTGAAACATGACTAATCGAAGTGCCTGGCAGCTCAGATGGTTGGGTCAATTGGTTGAGCATCTTTGGCAACATGCAAATGGACATGGAAATTGCTTCAAAAAAATCCTACCTCCACAGGGCTTACAATGGTGGTGAGCTGGAAACCATGCTTCACCCCCGGAGTATCGTAAACATGGCATTTCCTGGGCATGGGCAATCCTTTCACTTCAACCACCCCCAAAGTCGTCCCAGGCAAAGGAGCCGTCGTTAAATCCTCTAAGTATCCAAACAGAAAACACCTCAGCATCACAATAAGCATTGCAACGTGCATTCGATATAACACGGAGACATAACTAACTTTTGGAAGAAAAAAGTGCTGAGCTTAGGAGTGCATACAGAGAAAAGCTACCATCACTTTCCTGTCCCACAAAAACTGAGAGCTGCACTGTCCTAGTGAATCGAGATTTCTTACTCGTTCCGCTCGTTCCAGTGGCTTGCTTGAGGGCATTGATGAGTGAGCTCTTCCCAGCGTTTTGGGCACCCACCACCCACAGGTCCCCTCGGACACCAACTTTTTGAATGACGTCATGCAGGAGGTCCTGAACGCCCAGCATGTTCACGGAACTCACCAAATGTACGGAAGCCAGCGGGGGGAGCCCTCCATCCTTGCCCCTCGTCCGTACCCATATCTATAACATCACATGCCACAAAATGCTAGAATACATCACGACCAGCAGGGAAGGAGCCACCATATCATTCCTCATTCGTTTTTGTTTTTTTTTGTTCTGAGACATGATCAAAATAAAAAACGCTGACGGAAAGGAGAAATGAACCATACCTCAAGTCTAGCCTTGGTGATGGGTTTGGGCATGAGGTCCACCTTGTTCACAGCCAAAACGAGCTTGCATCCCATCCCAGGAACACTGGGGCCCTCTGGAATCAGTTCCCTGAAAAAAAACAATACTTGATAAAAAAAAATTAAAAAACATACCGATGATAGATTTTTGATCCTTGAGGAACAAAAAGGCACCATCCCTGGACTCTGCTTTTTTTCCTATCACAGCAGCTTCATTGATTCTTTTTTTGAAAAATGAAGATTGAAAATTGCTTTGATGGTTATGGGTCCTCACTGTAAGGCTGCTCTTGGCAATGATCCGTCGAAATCTGTTACGTCCACCACGCACAGGATCACTGCTCTGCGTCCCTTCTGCAGGGCGATTTTTCTTCCAACTTTTTTGCCCAGATTGAACTCAGGCAAGAAACTCTCACCCAAAGTGCTCTTCACCTTTCTGGCCAAAAGACAACGTCAAAAACAAATGGAGCAGAAAAAAAAATGGAGAGAGAATAAATGCAGCAAATGCTTGCATGTGTCTTCCACGAAAGACGGGAAGAAAAATAATGAAGCTTTAAACGATATCCAAATATTATTTATTTTTTATTTACTTTCTATTTTTTTTGAAAATAGTGTCGTCAGGGATTGTTTTTTCTTTTTCTTTTTTGGCCAACCATGCAGGATGAATTTTTTAATTAATCGCGATGAGTCTTCGAAAACAAAAACATCCCCCCACACACCTACTCAATGAATGCTCTTGATTTGTAATTTTTTTTTCCAATCAATCGCGATTTGCCTACCCATAATGCATGAGCGAATAACATCGAGCACATCTCAGGGCGACATCCTGATCATCATCCTCAACCACATAAGTGACCTGTTCCTTTTTCTGAAAAAAAACAAAGCCAGCAACGGCACGATTTCATATTTCGTTCCAGAGTCAATTTTCTGATTTCTCCACCTCTCCTTCCCCCCCCCAAAAAAAATAAAAATAACAATAACAATAATTCTAAAAGCTGACTCTCCACAGCTGTGTGACCCTTTTCCCTGCAATTCTTCCAGTAACGACCACAAATTGCAGAAAGAATTCACCATGCACGCACATTCACTAAAACAAAAAAAAACGGGGAGCTAAAGGATGACGTACTTTCCTAAATGAAATCGCATCCTGTGGATACTGACCTGTGGGCTTGCCGCTTGCGCATCCAACATCGCATCGAGCATCTCAAATTTCTCATCCTCGGACATGTCCTTGACATCAGCCTCCGGCTTTTCCTACACATTGCATGGCAAATTTTCTCAGCCCCCCGTTCCACGATTTCAAAAAAGAAATCCTCCTATCTCCAATTTGCTCCCACAATCACCTCCTGTGCTTCTGTTTCTGTTTGTGTTTCTGATACAGGCTCGTCTTCCTTTCCTCTGTCCATCTGCTCTTGAAGCAATTTTTCCAGCAGCCTCTCCGTCAAATTATAAAACCTGATCGGATGATTTGCAAACAAACATACAAAAAGCTGTCAAATATTTTTTGTAAAAGACCATTGATTCAGAAAGATCGAACATTTTCATCAACTGTCTGCAGTTACAGCTGAAACCTTTGTTATTGGTTGCAACAAAAATAGGATTTTGTGGATTGCTCTACCCTGGTTTGTCGGGATCCTTGTCTTGAAGCCTCACACCACAGCCAAAGCACACTTTGGGCAAATCCACTTCCACCTCCCCATGTTGAGTCTGTACAATTTTAGTGACGCTGGTGGATTTCACGAACGGGGACTCGGACTCTTCGGCGGCTTTGGCTGCCGGAAGAAGCGCAGGTGCTGAGCAGACTGATTGAAAACGAAGCGGGTTTCTTCGTACCAGAAACGGCACCAGGTGGCGCTGATAACAGCACCTGAAATGAGAAGCCAGCATTGAGAAGCACGTCGGGTTTCTGGCGGATCCCCCTTCACCTACGAAACGTGGGCTGATTTGTAGGTCAGGATGTCAGACATGAGGACACCATTAATTTAGAATGTAAAATAATGCAGTGAGATGCGACATTCCCCCCCAATTATCGATTGCAGTACTTTAATCTGTTCATTCCAGCTGATTGATCCTGGAGGATTTCTTGTCCAGAAAAACCAAAAAAACATACAAACAGAGATCTCCTGTGCCCTCCGCCCTGAAGCTCATATTTCGAAAAAGTGTTGCAGAAATGGTTAATATGTAATTTTTGCATATAATCACATTCAAGAAATAAGTTTCAATATTCCTTGAAAGATTTGACTTCAATTTCTTACATATATATAAGAAATCAGTCCCCAAGGCACCACCACAATTTTAAGATTCGTTTTGGAGGATTTATGAAAATGTGAAAGAAAACTGCATCATCGTCTTTGGGGAGGGGTTTCCATAAGAGTCACTTGAAGGGGGAGGGGGGGGGACCTCTTTGGTCCTTTATGGTGCCCCAATCAACGAATTTGAGTTCCTCTTTTCGGTGGCTATTTTGTTGTTGGGCTGAGATGCGGAGATGCATTCACAAGGTCTGTCCAAGGCAGAGGAGGTGATCAATCTGTCAAGTTAGATGAACTGTAGGTTTTGACAAACCCAACACTAGTTGGCTGCTGTGGAACAGTGCTGTTCAGCACTTGTTAAGAGCGTTTTCTGATACTATTTACCAGGGAAACAGGCCTGTTCCAATTAATTGAACCCCACCAAAAAAGGCGAAAAAAAGAAAGCAAAAGGAAAAAAACAAAGAAAAAAAAAGGTTGAAGCGAAGTTTTTTTTCCCTGTCACATCAATAAACACTGAAAAACGCCGAGAACTGGCAAAAAACTGTACCAAAAGCCCGAGACAAAACTTTCTTATTTTAATAGACTCAAAATCTTAAAAATCTGTTTACACTTGGGCTTGTTTCAAGTCTCAATCAATGACCTGTGCACACCATCATCCTCATACCCACCCTCACACTTTCCACACCACCCACTACTCTTCGATCGACCACCCACAGATTCGAACCGCATACCTCTCAAAGTAAACCAACCCTCCAACCGCACTATCCTATCGCTGGGGTCCTGGCTGTTTGTCAGCCAGGCAGGCAAACGTGGCTTAGACAACTAGATACCTGTGTCCAGCTCCACTGCATTGGCAACCACACCTGATTCTTCGCTATTCTCATCTTCGTCTTTTTCTTTTTCTTCCTTTTTCTCCTTTTCTAAATTCATTCCAAGCTCCCCAGGCGCTGGTCCAAGTCGGGCACGAAAACTACAAGCGAGGGAGTCCGCCTTGCATGATTGGGTGCAAACTCCCTTAGTCACAGCATCATATGTCGGCTGATCAATGGAAATTAATGGACTACAGGCCAAGAGCCCCAACTCCTGTACAAAGCACACACACACACACACATTCAATCGTCTACCAAGAAAACTTGCTATCCCCCTCTCATATCAAAGATTCTATTTTTCCTTAAATATTCCAATCTTTTGCGTGAGGGATTCAGCTCTTTGCTGCACGCATCCAAATTGTGCTGACATGACGTGAATAGAGGAGAATAATCGCACCTTCACAAATTTGCAGTTGGCCCCTCGAATGACTTTAACAACTTCGAAAGGCACAATCGCTCCACACCTATTACGGACACAAGTCGATAGGACTCCGTCTGGGCAAACAGGCTGTTCGGTGCAGCGCTCTGGAAGTTCATCGCTGCACATTGGCTCGCACTCCATGCTGGAGAGATCATTCACAATCTAAGGAAAAGAAACACAAGAAACAACTCAATACTGTGTCACCCCAGTGGTTCCAAGCATCGAATGCAGTACACATTGCTGGAGCATTGAATGCGTTCAGTGTGCCAATAGCGTCTTGTTTTTCTGCATGAGCAGAGTAAAATTACAAAAGTCGGAAACCAGTAGTGCAAAGAATGTTAAAGATCTGCTCAGTTTGATTGATTTCTTCATTGGGGGGGGGGAAGAAGAGGGGCAGAATAATAATGCATACTGATTTTGCTACTGCTTTGGTGCAGTCAGTCATACGGTGTCAAGGGGCAGTCCAGCATCCTGTCTTTGAACTCCAGACACAACTTGGTGTTTCCCACAAGAGTACCTGTCGCAGATTCCTCACATCATCCCACGAGGCGATTTCGCAGTTGCAAATGTACTTATCTGTGACCGTTCCATCAGGGCAATCAGCTGCAAGAAAAACACAACTCTTACCCATCCAAAATTGAGCGTGATACAGAAACATATCTTGTGTACTGGTTCCTTGCTTGCTGGCAGTCTCACTTATGTGTTTTATAAGTTAATCACGATGTAAGGCATTCCTGTACTGTAATAAATTCACTCAGTTCAAATTGTCATATTTGCTTCAAGTGGATGGAACCCACTCGAGCGGAAAAATGCCTGCGTTCGATGTACTGCTGGTTTCTGTGGGTTAAACGCCCATCATTAAGTGAAAGTTTCCAAAGTCGCACAAACGTTGTCCTCTCCGCCGCACACCACAACAACTACTGAACTAGTCGACGAGAAACCACAACGTGCACCACACACACAGCGTTTCCGATCCTTCTCGCTTATTTTTGAAACAAAGGAACGTGCACGGTGGAGCCGGCGCGTCCACAGTGTGTCGTGAATGGATAATGGGACAAAGTTATGACAAGGCGCCGTAACACAGGTTAATAGAAAGTACTGACAGGGGGATCGCCCTGCCCCCGTACCTGTCCCTCGCAAAAGTGAACGACTTGTTCTTCGAAGTGCCCTCAGGGCCTAGGCTAGGCCATTGTGTCTCGAATTGCGGCTCCCCACTCCCCTCTGCAGCCACATGTTTTCCTTGCTGAATCAGACAATTGCACAGCACTGCTGCTGCTAGAATTGTCGTTACGCTTCGACCACGCGAAGAGCCCATGTTTTTCGCCTGATGCTGTGATAAGTACGTGTCGAAAATTGAATGTCGTGAGTTTCTCCCAACGGTGGAACACGGCTGCAAGTGCACAGTTGATTTGTATTGGACGTGAGTTCAACGTGCACGTTTTCCATATTTTTGTTGCGCCAAGAAAGATATTTTTTGGTGTGAAGAAAAATATCCCGATCGCCACATGAATCGTTCCTCCCCCATAAATTCTACCAGCACACTGAAAAGAAAGAGTGAACAGCAGCAATGTCGAGTGAGAAACGATGACCTGGTGTCGGAAGCACTAGGAGGATCGAAATCGAGTTGATGTTGCGCCAGTACCGTAGATAGGGTAATATTTGCGCGCATGAACTTTCGCGTGTTTTATTTTTGCGACACTAATTTTTGCGATTCAATCAGGTCGCAAAAATTAGTGCAACGCAAACATTAGGCTGCGCAAAAAAAAAAGCTGCGCAAAAGAAAAGCTGCGCAACACACGAACCAAGTGCACGTCTCTTCCTAGCTCATTTCCCCCTAAACGATACGAGTCAACACCCTTTGCGTAGCCCATGCGGCTCCAATCGACCCCTCCCCAACCAGTCGCTGCCCTTCGCAACCTTTCTTAGCTACTGAGCCATGTTCGAGACGCCTTCGCACAGCATGTACATAGCCGTTGTTCAGGATGCCTGGATGGCTGTCACTGATCCAAGGGTGTGAAATTGAAGTGATGGATTATTGTGGGGAGGTACCAGTAGCTTCACTCTGTTTGCTTTTTTCTGTTACCCATTGTTTGCGTTGGTCTTTGTTTGCGTTGGTCTTTGTTTGTTGGTGGGATGTCTGCGCGCGCTTATTAATTGCGGTGCTTCAAGTTTTGCGACACTAATTTTTGCGATTTTTCCTACTCGCAAAAATTAGTCCAACGCAAAAATTACCCTATCTACGGTATATCCCCACGAGAGGACGAGTTCCACGTGTTGGGAAAACGCCGAGATGCAAATTTTACGGCCCTTGAAAGCCCCTGTGGTGCACACACTCTGGCACCCACGTTGAACCAGCACAGCACCAGTTTCCAGAAAAGCGAACTCTCTTCGAGGCCCCCGTTCTCACACCAGATCCATCTGGGAATGCCGGAAAAGGCCAGCGACGTACCATTGGAGTCGGTGGAGACAACGCCGAAATACGATAGCGTCGCGAGAATGTCACAGGCGCAGTTCTTCTTGAACCGGCCTTTGGGGGGTGGGCGACCAGTGCCACCAACTCGAGTTAAAAGACGTCGAACTCACTTTTCGACCCTCCTTGGTATCGAAACTTTTCCGGGAGCGACGAGATGCGGGGCTGGGACGGAGGTGCAGCTCAGGGCGCGCCACTCGTATTTTTCTTTCATGAAAGCATGGTACGTGGGGGAAAAGGTCGCGCGCGCGTTTTCCCGAACCAGTCCTCCCAACTCTACAAGATTACGTAATATGCCCCCAGCGACAAGGAGCTCCACTTTGCCAACCAGAGTGCATGATCAGATCGAATTCTTTCCTTTTCCTGTCTATTATCAGGAGCATTTTTTTTCTGTTTTCTTTTTTTGTAACCAGAAACATGTGACTGATTTCTACCAGGTTGGTGAGCTTAGTTTCTCTGAGGGGAAGGTGTTGGCCGATCGGCATTTTGGTCCTATACCTGTGCTACCTAGTTGGAATTGTCAGTCTCTTGAAATACACCACGGACGTCGAGGAGGACACAGAAACCATTTTCGACGATATCTCAATTCCTGTCACGGAGCTGGGTAAGTTTTTCGGAAAAACAAATGCTGGCCAGCTGCAGAGAATGGGATGAAATGCAGCACATGGAAGGCTGTTCTGAAGGACATTCTTGTTTTTGAAACTCGATTTTTTCTCTCAGGTGAGGTTCAACATGTGTGTTGTGTGTGTGGTTGAAATTTGCAAACAGGTGTGGCTTTGTTTTTCCTGCTGGGTTTCAGAACGAACAACAGCTACCAGCACTGGCGACAGGGCAGAATGCAATGGAGCATGCTTCAGTCTCGATCGCTGAACATGGCTCGCGAGTGCTGCACGTACATCGACGACATGCAAATGCGAAAGAGGGTGCTGAAGTGGAACATGGCTTTGATCACAAGCATGAAGGCACACTTGAGAGAAACTAGGGTAATTCAAGAAATGACCCCCCCCCCCCAAAAAAAAAAAAAAAGGAAAAAATGCATCCCTAGTCATCTGGACTGGGCTGCAGAAGACCAACTTTGGTCAAAAAACCTACCCTCCCCCCAACCCCTGGAAAAAAAGCAAGCCTGGAAATGTTTTACAAGCGGTTTTTTCTTTCGTCGATCACAGGACATAGCTGAGCTGCTTGACGAGGGGGTTTTGACGGCCGATGAGATAGAGGAGCTCCAAGCCGAGCCAGACATGGTGGTGGCTTGTTTTATCAAACTGTCGGAGTGTGTGTACACCACGATGCAAGAAAAGCTCACCGGCCAGCCTCAACTCATATTGCAAATGGCAAGAGATAATCTGCGTCAGATGTCCGAGGATTTCTTTTTGGCGGATGGCATTCGAGTTACCCCTTTGCCTTATGCATATGTTGTGCATCTCAGGTGAGGTGCCGTGTCTCTTTTTTTTTTTTTTAAAGCAGATTCCACCAGGGAGGTTTTACAACCAAATAACTGTGTTGCTAAGGGTTGCTTTCTCTCTCTCTCTCTCTCTCTGACATTATTTTTTCCATTCCTGTCAGATTTTTCCTTGTGATTTGGCTGCTCGCGCTGCCGGTATCTTACACAGGGAAATTCGGTTGGTGGACTGTCATGGCTTCGTTCATTATCGGAGTTGCCCTGTTGGGATTCGACAGCATTGCGACTAAAATCGAGAACCCGTATGGGAATGGTTTTAACGACATCCCCATGGATGCGATCGTGCAAAGGTCCAAAGACATCGCCATGTACCTCATGAAGACTAGAACTGGCGAAAATAGAAAGGAAAATACGGCTTCCGAGAGTAAATGAGTGCATCGATCGAGATGACTGGCTTGCCCCGCTTTCTGGGGTCAATATATGTTAAATTCCACGATCAGTTTTTTTATTATTTTTAATCAGATTCAAGCAGCATGAGGGGAAATCAAGCTTTTTTAAGGGGGGGGGGGAGTGGAAGGGGGATGTTCGGTTGATTTTTTTTGTACGCATGGCTAGGATATCCAGATTGGGGCTTTGGTACGTTATATAGCTTGTGTAGCTTGGGATCAGGGAGAGGAGGGGGGGGGGGGGAGTTTTTTGGTTTGAGATTCTGAGAGGACGAACCCCTTGTGGTGTGTTCCTTACATATGTTGGGATTGATATATATTCAAGGTTGTTAAACCTGGTGCAAGTTTGCGTTGCATTCGAAAAGACATAGCTGCAGTTTTTTGAGAATGGGAAGAAACAGGAAGCCTGGGTGCGAAAAAGAAAGAAAACTTGCAATTCATATTCAAGGAGTTTTTGAAGAGAAGTCCTTGTTTTTTGTTTTATATTTGATGGGAGGGGTTTTTTGATATGGTGTGTTGTTGCCTTTTTGTGTTGGTAAGTTTCAAGATAGATCATGGGGGGTTTGGACTTAATTAATTATATTGAACAGAGTGCCAGACATGGGATGCATGAAAGGCAGACAAACAGTGATAACTGAATCCACAGCATGTGCACCTTTTGGCAGCTGTTGTTTCTTTAAAGCTCTTACAACAGTGACCTTCAAAAAGGCGAATAACGAACAATGTGTGTAGCTTTACCCTTGCCCTGGTCGTACAATCCCGACACCAACTTTGTGGGTACAACACAGCCTTTTGCCCAATACTTCTGAAACAGTAACGAAATCAGCAAAAAATTTGGCTTTTCGAAAGAATGAGTAATGTCTTACCTCGGTCGCTATGACATCATCGTGCCCAAACTGTTAGTCAGACACCTGCACCAGAAACTAATCACGTGAACGGTTTCTCCCAACCATTTGAAGAGAGAGGCCGTTCCAACCTGCTGCTTGCTGGTGGTTTCCACAAACTCCTTATCTTTTCACTCCTTATCTTTTCTAGCTCCAGGTCTATCTTCAATGGTCGATTCTCTGCAATCCCGAGGTCCTGGTTTCAACTTCGACCTTGCCAAGCGTAACTCCCTTCTCGAGCAGAATGGCCTCAAAACTCCACAGTTATTGAAAACGGGAACGACCTTGGCTGCTGTCGTGTTCAAGGTGTGAAAATCTGAGATCCGGCTCTGATCCCTGCTCCTTTCAGCATATTCTTATGTCGGATCAGCGCTGGTTGCTTTGAAAGTGTGAGGAGAAACGTCGATCGAACCCCCGTAGCTTCGTGGCCTTTTGATCTTTTCGTTCTCCCTGATAGAGCAGCTGTAAAACAATTCTGTTTTCTTTGATTATTTTTTTGATTTTTCTTGTTCTATGTTATCCTGGCTTCAAAAAGATTTATTAACATTTTCTGTTCAAACCTTTTCACCGAAAGCAATGGAAATACCTTGATTATTTTTTTCCCTTTTATTACTTTCACTCGAGCACCTGATCCACATAGTTGTCAAGATCAAAATCAAAACAAACAAAAATAATAATGAATCAATCCATATCTTGTGGAACAAACCTCAAAAAACATCGAAGGCAGGCAAAAAAGTACTTTCAAAAAGTTTTTTTGAAAGAAAAAGAAGAAAGCTTTTTCTTTTCTTTTTGTGTTGGGAAGATGGTTAATGTCATTTTGCATCGGATTCAAACGCCTTTCTGCCATGAGATGCAATTAGAGAGTTGAAAAAGGGGCAACAAGAAAAAGCTGGTTGGGGAGTTGAGAATGCACTGTTTGATGATGTAATCTCTGCATTTTTTTTTGTGGGGGGTACGCCGACTGCATGTGTGATGTTGGGGGTTTTTTGGGGGTTTTTTCCACAGGATGGGGTTGTCCTAGGTGCCGACACTCGTTCCACAGCTGGTGATGTCATTGCCGAAAAAAACTGCCAAAAGTTGCGTTTTCCAGCTCCAAACCTGTGCATAGCTGGATCTGGAACCTCTGCTGACTGCGAGCACGTGTCATGTAGGGGAAAATAAAACAAGCTGTTGGTGCATTGGTGCATTGGTGCATTATTCCCACTCCTTTTGCACATATATAGCAATTTTATTCCTCCTGGTTAAGGAATTCTTTCTAATTTTGTAAGGAGGGGGGGGGGGGCGCTCTTTTCTTGGTTCCTTTTTTAAGAAACATTATTTGTTTTGAAAGAGGGGGTTGATTTGACTCATGCAGTCTGTGTCTCTTTTTTTTTTGTTTTTAGTCAACCTAAATGTGGGTCCGCTGAGATATATAAAAATGCATAACTCCTTTTTTTGCTTTTTTTTGGGGAGGGGGGGGGAGGAGGGTGAAGCATATGACAAGATCCCAGTTGATGTGACACGCCAAACTACCCCCCATTTTTGTCCCTTGGTGATATTGGAAAATCAAGAAGCAATGAAGTGGAACGTTTTTCTCTTTTAAAATCCGTGTATGTGTGAGTGTCTCCTCGTGTTGCGTAGCGATGGTCGCTTCTGCATTGACCCTGCATCGTCACGAAACTGGACGAGAAAACAGAACTGTCACAGCAATGACCATGTTAAAGACACACCTCCGAAGGTTAGGATCGATAACCCCCGTTTCATTTTCAGTTTTCTATGGACTTTCTGCATGTCTGACATGGCAAACAGGCTGAACAATCGAGCCCTTTTTTTCTGTTCTGGTTTTTTTCTCTTTTGCTGGGGAAGATTTTAAGGGTCTTTTCAATGTGAAATGCATACATGCATTGGGTTTGTCGAATTGAGATCTTTTTGGATCTTTTTGAAAATCAGGTATCAGGGGTATGTTTCTGCTGCACTTCTTCTTGGAGGAGTTGATCTCAACGGACCTCAATTGTATTCGGTGAGGAATCCCCCTTTCCACTTCTTTTTAAGAGAATTATGTATATATAATTCTTTGTCGATCCTCCTACATAATTAATCTCTTTCTGCCCCCCCCCCCCCAAAAAAAAAAAAAAAAATTGAAGAAATCCTGTCTCGGTTCAGTTGCAGAATTTTCCTTGTTGTTGGTTTATGTCGAGACACTGGGTGAAATATCAGCCCAGATTGTTTTGGTGCTTCTGTGAAAGCATTGCAACAATGGTGTCCGTTCGATATATGAGGAAAAAGCATGCACAAACATGATCCGGGGAAATAGAGCCGGAGGGGTTTGGACCACATGATAGACCGCTCAGCATCTCCTCTTTTCCACGTATTTCTGTCAGATCTACCCTCATGGCTCCGTGGATGCTCTCCCCTTCGGAACGATGGGGTCTGGAAGCTACGCAGCCATTTCGGTTCTGGAAGCAGATTACAAAGAGGATCTGTCAGAGGAAGAAGCCAAGAAGCTGGTGTCGAGGTCCATCAGAGCAGGAATTATGAACGATGCAGGTTCCGGGTCGAACGTCGACTTGGTGGTGATCAAGAAGGGAGAGCTGGAGTACCTGAGAAACTATGAATTCCTGCAGCCGAAACTCTACACCAGGCAGAATCCTGTGCACTATCCCAAGGGGACCACACGTGAGTCGATCTGACAAAGCAAAATTCTCGATCCATGGAAAATGAGCTGTGTTACGGAAAATCCTATGAAAGAAAGGCTTTTTATGCCGCGTAGCTTTTTTCCTTCTCTATTTGTGGTGAGATTTCTGTTAGTATGATTTTTTTCTGCAATTGATGCTGTTGCTAATACATATGATCTCCATTTGTTTTTGCAATGATGAGTATCCCCAATGCTTGACTGAGGTTCTGTCTGTTGTGTGTGTGTGTTTTTTTTCCTGTTTTTGTGCTCCCCTTCGTTTTGCAGCCATCGTGAAGGAAAAATTGATTTCGTTGAAAGAAATCGCTGTGGTCGATGGGGATGCCATGGATATCTCTTGATTGAGCCCTTTTCTTTGCTCCTTGATATGTTATTAGATGTTTAGATATGATTGATCAGTGGAGAACATGTACATGGATTTTCGAATTGGGAGATTTCTGCAGCCGAGGGTTGGGGTGGGGGCGGCGCAACATATGGACGCTCAGGGTGAATGGTCCATGTGTGTGTTTTTACAGCAACAAGATTGTAGGACTGAAATCGTTCGCCTCGTTTCTTTTTTCCCTGTGCTCGTTGTCAGTAACCCTTGTCGCTTGACAAGAGCGTGGGTTTCGAACCACCGAAATCGTATCTATATACATATACCACATTCATGCAAAGCTCAATTCCCCCTGCTGCCTACTGAGGCTATGGGGTTCATCCATGGACCCAAGGCTGATCAACTAGATCAAAATAATAACTGCTTCTTGGTTTTGACCAGAAGAAAGTGGTTGGGTCAATGTCTCTGGTATGACGGCTTGATGGCAATTGATCAACAGACGCCGACAAAATCCCCCAAGAGTGTTGCAAGCAGGAAGGTACGTGAACGTGCAGTGCCAGAAATAAAGAAACTGGCATCGCTCTGGGGTTGCGCACAAAAAGTCAAGTCTTGGCATGAACAAGAATATCGAACGGTACCCTGAAAGATATCGGTATTTCTCAACACCAGTTATGAGACAGCGGTGCTGTTTTGCTTTTGCAAGATTTTTGACCTGAAGCAAGTGGAGAAACCTGCATCCTCCTGCGATGGATCGTCATCACAGTTTGCAAGACTGCATGTTTCACGCCAACCGTTGCCTAAACTGGCGCTCTTCAAAGTGGTGCCGTCAGAAGTAACATCGTTCCTACCAGCAAGGGTGACGTGAGTGCAGCAGGCGGCATTGACCATCAAGGGAAGCAAAAGACATCCATCGAATTATGGGCAAGGGTCATCATCGTTTTCGTTTGACGTAGGTATCGCCCCGCTATATCGATCACAGTCTGTTGTCGCATCCATACTCTGTCTTGTCGCATCCATACCCCGTCAGACGTTAGTACGAGGAACTCAACATGCCAAACAACAGTTTATCGAGATCAAATCAACTTCTGTGTTTAACAAGATATGATCAATTGCATCCAGCATATCTCCGATCGGAGACAAAAGCGCGCAATTTTCTCTCTTTTGTCCGTTCAATGCTCCAACAAACACAAGAGATACCCCAAAGATGTTCGCCTTCTTGCCCAAATGCGCAAAGCTCTTTCGTATTGTCGAGCAATTTGTGTTATCACGAGGCAACAGTTGAAGAAAATATACATGAATATCCAACAAACACCTTTGATATCCCGTTCATCCCAACTGTCTCAACTGAATTGTACTGGAAATCTCAACTAGTTCCTAGTCATCAACCATATCAACTCGACAGTATTCAGGTTTCCAGCGTTGCACACCGCAGTATATTGAGGAGCGCTCTTCCCGCTGTTGTCTTGTCTCGGTGGCAACCGTGTTGAAAAAAAGTTTTTCGCAACAAGCCCTCTGTCTGGTGTTGCGTGAATTGTGCGATTGAGTTTTCCAGAACCGTGACTTTCAACAGAGTTTTGTTGAAAGAGATACGATCCCAAGGCCGTCTTGACTGAAAATCGCCAGCCCTTGTCTGGTGTACTGGCGCCCGTGTCTATCGGCCGACCGGCGGGTCCATATGTGAGGTTGTGTGAGTGTTGGCAGCTTTGTAAGATCAGAAACCACAAAGTCCAAGTGACAGTTTGCGCCAAGCCAATGATAAGCGGCCGTCATGATGGCTTCGGTCGTTGTAACGACTGAACTACAGACTACAGTTCGGGACATGGTGCTCTTGTTCTGCCAGCAGAGTCGCACTGGTCGTTTTGATCGTCTTGAGAAGGGCACTGGCCAGAAATTGAAGTAAACACAGGAGGCACGTTGAAACAGATCGAGTTTTCCTACGGTTCTTATTTTTTCCGTAAAATACACAACGTATGTTCACTACAAGCCTGAAATACCAAAAAATGAGAGGTGGCCACATGTGGTACAAGTGTCATTTTTCCCGGCTGCCGATTCCCTGGTTTTGCATGGATTGTTGTTTGCCAACGGGAGGTGTTGCTGGTTGTGCCTCTTTCTTGGCTGTGATTTTGTCTTTTTTGATGGCATCGCCTGGATAAGAAGCCTATCTCATCAAAATCTCTGGGTAGAAACTTGATCTCAAAACGATTCGGGATTGGAAAATGCTCAAAAAAATAGGCAACTAGCCGCATCACCCTCATCAACGGAGAGAATCTAAAAAAGTTGAAGACCAAAAACTCAAGTTGAAAAAAGTGAAGTTGAGAAAAGATAGTGGAGAAAACTTTTTACTGATTTTCCTTTTAGCTTCGGCAGACTTCGTCAAGAAGACTTGAAAAACTTTCGAAAGAGCTCGGAAACTTGGACATAAAAGCAAAGATAGGTTATTTCTTGAAAACCGTGTTGCAATTGCAGTTTTTGTGGGTATTGATCGCACTTTAATAACTTGGGAATTGGTAAGGCTCAATCTATAAGGATTTCTCATAGATTATTAAGCAGAGCACATTTCCCAATCTGTCAATCAAACATATCTTTCTCCAATACCCAGAAAGATGCACACACACACAACACATCCCGTTCTACAATTTTTACACTCGACATGTGTTCTCTACAAGATGCAAACAAACATTCGCCACACATTTGTTTTTCAGTGGTCTGACTCCAGAACTCCAGGGCAATCGCCCTCAGCATCTCCAAACTGCATGCAACACAACACCATGAACGGCCGCTATCGTATATATATATTACATAAATATAAATATAGACCAAGGGATCATTCTTGGTGGATCAATTTTGAAGGGTTGTGAAACACAAATTGTGATGAATGCAACAGCACTCATGAAAGCCTTCTTGCAGGTTTTGTTTTTCCCGTTTCGGAGAATTTTCTGCAAGTAGAGGCCATGGGGATCTATTTCTGATTGTCCTTGTTTTTTCCACTCAAAAATCATTGAGGAATTCACCAGATGTTGCGGTTGCTTGTTCAAACTACAATTTTTTTTAACACATCCAGGTGGACAAAAAGGCGAAAAACCTCGTTTGGGCAGGTTGTTTCAGTCAGAGAATTTTTGTTGTGTAAGAAACTTTCAAAAATAATTTTAGTGTTGGTTGTGAAGAAAACTGTGAATGTGACTCACCTTGTCACCACACCAGAAACAATATCTGTGATTCCTCCTCAGGTACATCAAAATCTCCATTAATCTGTCTGATACAGGGAGAGCCTCCCATTCTGAATTTGGATCTGTGAACAAAAATAAAAAAAAATCAAAGCCACAAAGAAGGGTTTCTATCTTTTTTTCAAGGAAGTGTTCTACTGAAATCGTGGTAAATTTCCCTTTCTGCCTTTTTCAGCCTTTTTTCAAGCGGCCTTGAGGGGAAAAATTTGAAAAAATTCATGCATCATACAAAATCAAAAGATCAAAAGAAGATCAAGCCATCAATCGTATGTCTCTGTTGATAACGATTGAGTGCACAATCGCAATGCAGTATCGAGCCGACAGAAAAAACCCTTTCCACTCGATTCCAGGTTGCCTTTCCTCCTCAAAAATTCCATGTTCGTGAAAAAAACAGAAAGTCATAAGCTCTTCCACCCCATGTCTCCATCACAATCGCAAACCCAACTCCTTAAAAATGAAACAACAGCAAAAATGATAAGCTAAGTGAAAGAAACAACCCCATACCCCCACACACCTTCAACCTCAACTTTTTCATCAGCATTCCCCCCCTCCTCCCCCTCCTCGCACTCTTTTTCCTCTGGAGGCCACAGGTGAGTTCTTTGCAGGCCCATTTCGACATCGAGATTCTCCACCACACCGCGTGCCTTCCCCACTTGCTCCTCCATCCTTCGATCCTCATACTTGTTGGATTTGTTGCAACGATAAGCAGCCACATGCGAAGCTCCAATCACGATGCCTAGTTTTTCGAAAAAAAATAGAAAATAAAAAATAAAAATTTGTTCCTCACACTGTCCAACAGCTGAATAAGAGACATGCAAACCAGGAAGCTTCCAGGATGAATCAAAGAGGTTCATGACCAGGGTTGTTCCGAATATTCGAAAAAACAAATAAATTCGAATAGTCGTTTTATTCGAACCGATTCGTATCTAAATCTCAATTCGAATATTTGATTCGATTCGGTTGCTCCGCTATCACTTCAACAAACAAAAGTGTGACAATGTCACTCAATGATGCGTTGCAATCCCAAACATGCAGGCAATTGAGTTTTGGGGGTGATAATGTTTCGGTTTAACACATTTGGGTTCGGACGTCATTATGCCCCATTCAAATATTTCATTCGATTTGCCTCAATTCGATTCAATTTGTTTTGAAACGTAAATTGATTTTTTCGATTCGATTCGTTTGGCTTGTAGCCGATTCGGAACAACCCTGTTCATGACTAAGCATGTGCATATCTAATAACATAATTGAAAAACAAAAGCAGCAAACATAAACATGTGTTCTTCCACCCCCAACCCACCCACCTTTCCTCTTGGCTGCGTCTTTTCTGCGCTTGGAGGGTTTTTCTGTGCCAAGGCCCCCTCTGCCTCTCTTCAAGTTCACCTCAACAGGATCTTTCATTCCTTGCTTCTTGACACCGAGCCCCTCCCCTTCTTTATACCCCATTTTCGCAAGCAGCTGCCAGCCCCTGCACTCAAAAACACAAAAGCTTTCTACACTCACATTTTTTTTCATAATTTTTTGTTCCTTTAGTCATATACCCGTTGCTCTATGAGTACTCTAAATAAAGAATCGTGGATGGGGCTTGAATGGGGGTTCCTGAATGCCCGGATGTAGCTCAATTTTCTATGGTTTTTTTTGTACTTGACCGCCTCAGGGGAAAACACCGGCAGTTACAATTTTGTACAAGGAACGGCTCGATTCGAATATTGAGTGGAGGGTTCAAGAAGAATTATGCAGACACTTTTTTGCCTTTTCGCCTTCCCCCGAAATGACCACTAAGAAATCAGAAAACCCAAGAATATGAACAGCAATTTACAGCAGAAATTGTTGCTCACAGAAGTGTGGGGCCACACATTAATACATTTCCCCCCCCCCAAAAAAAAATTAATTATTCATACGAAAGAAATCATCTAAACCCACCTCTCAACCGTACTTGTTATTGCCTTCTATTCGAGTCGACAGCCCATCCTCCAGTCTGTCCATCATTTTGGGAGCTTTCTTGGGGGCAGGCCGTATCGACTTCAAATCGGCAGCTGCTTGCTTTTCGTATTCTCGCATCAGATCATCCAGCTCATCGCCACCATTACTAGAAGCATTGGATCTCTTGCACTCTCCTGCCAAATCTTTGGCATGGCCACCTTGCAACCCTGATCCTCCAGCCCTAACATTTGAAGTGCATTTCGTTGATTGCTTCTTGAGTTGGTGAAAAGAATTGATCTCCAAATATTGACTTGGGGGGGAGGGGGGGGCACTCAAACAAAAGCTAAAAATAGAATTGAGGCCCACCATGTGTGAGCTGGATCGGAATCGTTCGGGGCGTGGCCGACAGTGTGGAGTTGGGGTGCCTCGGTTGGTATCTCGCTTTCAGGATTTTTGGAGTCGTCTTCATCGCGTGGGGTTGGTTCTGGCAGCCATAGCTTCACGCTCCTTCTGTGGATGACGGGCATCTTCCTTTCCCAGAACTCGAATCGTGTTGTGATATCTTTCCCCCGAAAAAAAACACACAGCAAAATCTCATCTGGCGAATGTCATTGTGTAAATTTTCCTCATTTGCTGATTCTTGGCAGTATTAAACCTGATCCTTGCAAAGAGTTCGGGAAGAGGGGAACGAGAAGAGAAAAATTATCGGAAGCGAAAAATGAATACCTCTCTTGCTAGATCCGCTGTTGGTTGCAAGGTTGGTTCCTTTGGCGCCGGCCTTCGCTTCTGGCATCGTCGGCCCACCGCCCACCTTTAGGATCCGCTCACGGTGTTTCTCCTCTTTCTTTTCCGTTAAGATAGGTGCCTACGGGACGAGCGAGTCGCGCCGCCCAAAGCGCGCCAAGCCTTAAAAGAGATGTTCGCGTTTTCAATAAGCGCTCCAGGTGCGCCGAAATCACCACCCTAAGGTTCATGACGGCTCGGAAGTTAGGACGGGATTGAGTGAGGTTCGTTGCATCCTGCGATCAGGAAAGGCATGCCGCTAGGCTACGTTGATGAGGACAACAGCGGCAAGGCCAATATCTTCGGTGTTATGGTAAGTCCACAAGACCCCAAGGGGAGTTGCCTGGCATTCTGGAGGCTGCCCATGACTTTCCAATTTGTTAATTTTCTGAGGATCCATTGTGCAGATGGTAACACAATGAAATGAAACCTTGGTTGTGGGCAACGCAGTGCCATGTGGCACCAGGGTATATCACAACCAAGGAGAGCATCTGGACTTGAGTCAGCTCGGTTGCCCAGAAATGGTCCCTGAGTGTTACATCAGTCCGAAATCACCCACATCATTTCAAAGCCCCTAGGTATTTCCCTTAGGATTTTTAAATTTTAGCCAGTATTTGACAGGAGATCATGCATTATCCTTAAAAAATTTGCTGGCCTCCTGTGCCGCTCAATTTCTTTGCTGAGTGCGGATTTTGGATGTTAATGTCTGCTGTGTTTCTTTTTCCTCTCCAGCCCTCCCAGCTTTACAGTTCGAGTCCCACCGCTGACAAGGCAGCCAGCACCGGGATCGGTGGGACGCAAGGAGTTATTATTTTGTTGGTGATCACCGCCTCGGTTGTTGCTGGCTTGTCTGGAGTCCTCCTCACCGGCAATTCCGAGAGTCTGTCATCGGTACGATCAACCACCACCACCCATACATTCTTCAACACCCATTCTCTGCCATCCTTGAAGTGATTCCGGAAGTGTTTCTTCGACTTGATCCATTCATCTTGTGTTTCTTTGTTCTGTACAGGTCGCTGCCGGTTACGATGGTGATTCCTTGACTGCACTCTCGTCCAGGATCTCTGAGAGCATCTGACTGTATTGTTGGTTCACACGATTTTGGATTCTTTGCATGCCATGCATGCGATTTTGATTTTTCGACATCTCTGATTCAGGAGTTTTTTTGGGGAAAAGTGTGGGGGCTGTAGCATGTAAAGTATTTCTACCTGTGCATCTGTTCTCTTTTCCCTTTGGTCTGGCACCCCATGATATATGTATCATGGGGTGCTAGATCAACGGTGGAAGCGACTTCTTATGTAGTCCTGTGAAAAGCAGTTTGTGTGTACGGGGGTTCAGACTGATCTGAATTCACCGAAGGTTTATCTGCTGCAAGAGTAATGAGCTGGTCGTCAGGAAAACGGAGGCTGTTTCCAGGTTGGAGCCCCTGCACCTGTGGCCTGTACAATTTGTAATGAGGTGAAAGTGAAATAAAGCCACATTAAGGGATTTCTGGCCCGATCAATGGTCAGCAGTGCTTGGGTATGTGGCGAGATCACTGTTTACGTTTCCCCATCTCTGGTGACCCCTTTGGATTTGCTGGGGGCGAATGAAATTGTGTACATTTGTCTTTATTTGACGTAGGGCCTTTGTGTATGACGTTTCGATAAAGATAGGATGGGCTGCTGTGATGACAAACTGACTTTCACAGAGGATCCGTCCTGTGATGTTTGTCCGTTGACCCGACTGAGCAGCGCCACGCACACCACATAGTATTGTTCAGTGGAGTCAGACAAACCCAACACCCAGCAGGCTGGGGGCTGGGACACCAATCCATTTTGAGCTTCACAACGTATTGTTTTATGGACTTTCACATCCGAAAGGCGTTTGCCCCAGCTCGGCTTCATAAAAACATGTTATTGTTATTGTCGGACGATTTTTAAGAAAGCTGAACTCAATATACGAAACATCAGAAAAGCCACAGCAAAACAAATTGAAACGGTGGCCTTTGTGGCGGCTGAAAAAAAATACTCCAGCAGCCAAAGGGAAAGAAAGAAAGTGGGTCTGACACGCCAGCCATCTCAATCTGTCGAAAAAAATACTGCACATAACGCCTGGACTTTCCTGCACCACCTACCCTGCACATTTATAGTTATCCGTTTTGGCGCTCGCTGTCCTCGTCCCGAAAAACTTAGACTGGGACTCGCTGCCCGTTTTGTTCGTTTCCTTCCAAGATGAGCGCAGTTTGCGGCCGAGCTCCCGGCATCGGTTTCACTCGACGTCCGCTGGGCCTTCGCGCGAGCTCCACCACGGAGTTGAGACATAGAGCGAGCGGGTGAGCAACCTTCCGTCGAATAAAAGAGAAAGATGCGCGCCCGAGCCTCCGTTCTGATTGCAGCCACGGCGTCGTCCGTTTTCTGTTCGATGGAAAAACCAAACTTTGCAAAGGCTTGTTTTTTCTGTGCTTCCGAATGATATCAAGATGCTTTCCCGAGGAAGCTGTATTGCTTGTTCCAATATAATATATGTTTTCGGGACAGTACGACGTTTTGGGGTCGCCCTTATTATTTTTTTCAGTTGAGGTACAAAGACAACCTGAAGTTTTCTTTTTTTTTCATTTTATTCTTTTTCTTGACCTCCATGGTTTCATAGGGCTTGCAAAAGGAGCTTCGATTCCACCCTGCCTTCCACTCCTCCTGTTGTGACTCAGGGTTCCAAAAGGTTTTGGCCTCTGCACAACCAACTGTTCAAGGTGGGAAAACTTTTGTAGCAAAGCCAAGATTGCTAAGTTTGGGAAATGCATCAATGAAAACAAAAAACAAAAGGTCGAAAAATTGAAAATGAACAATTTCGGGAAACAAATGACAATTAAAATTGTAAAGAAAACCTTTCTCATCAACCCCCCCCCCCCAAAAAAAAAAAAAAAAAAAGCCTGAATCGGAGCCAAAAGGCTGTCATCAATGAAAACACCTTCCAATGACGGTGGGATTAATTCGATGATGAATGTGGGACCCCCCCCCCAAAAAAAAAAAAAAAGAAAAGAAAACATGAACAAAAAACCTCTTGTATTCAGCGGCAGAAATCTTTGGCATCTGAGTGCAGGGTACTGGGGACAGGACTTTGTAAATGAAAAATTCGTAAATCCCTTGTTTCTTTGTTTTTCAGGCCAAACAGGTTTCTAAAAGGGGGCCATCTCTTGTTGCGAAAGCAGCTGCAGTTACGGTAACAGATGCAGAACCAGCCCCGACATGGCAGGTGCGGTTTTTTGGAAAGAAAAAACAAAATGAAAAGAAAGCAATGTAAGAGTTACCACCAAGCAAATCTTAACTCAAACTTTCATCAGAGTGCCAAGCAATGAACCCCTTCCCTGGCATGCAATCGCTGAAATCAGCAAACAGAATGATTGTATGTGGAAACAAGAATTTAAGAAAAAAACTGATATGGAGCTGATATGATTGATCGGACCCGTCGGTGGAAAGATGGAAAGATGCAAAGCAAGCAAATGATGTTCCTCCTGCGTGTTTTGAAATCTCAGCTGTGTGCATTTTTCTAATTTTTTCAGGGGGCAAAACCAGTTCCGATGGCAATTACGATCGCCGTAGGTCTTGTTCTTCGGTATTTGGTTCCAATTCCAGAAGGAATCGTCCCAGAGGTCAGACATTGAGTGGGTTCACACGCTTTTTTCTTCCTTTTTTTTTGTTATCTTGATCGGCCAAACACGAACAAAGAAATGTACCCCCCCAAAAAAAATAAAAAAAATTATTATTATTATTATCTTTTTTTGAATGGATTTTTTGTGTCTAGTTTTTGCCAAATTCAGATTTTCTTATTTAAATATGAAGTGGATGAAAAAGTAAAAGAAATTCAAAGAAAATCCTTCTGCAGCATTTCCTGTCTTTTTTCTTCTGGCAAATGTATTGCATCAAGCCTCAAAGCACCATGTAAGCCCATCTACTATATGGATGAGTGATATGAGACCCTGCATCTTAATTGAATGGATTAATTTTCCCCAAAAAAGAAGGATAATCCACATGTCCGTGCCAACACGCTCAGCAAGAAGGCAACCTTTTTTTTTGCGCATACACCCAGTAGATATGGATTTTCGATATTTTCCAAGTCAACATTGGGAACTGGTCCATTTTCAATCAACTTTTTCCTTCCTCATGTAGCCACAATTCTCCAATTTTTCTGAATTTGAGTCCAAACTCTTGTTTTCCAACATGCAGGCATGGACCCTCCTTTCCATTTTCTTGTCGACGATCACTGGCCTCGTGGTGGCCCCCCTCCCAACCGGAGCGGTGGCTTTCATCGCATTGACCGTATCGGTCCTCACAAACACTCTCACCTTTGCTCAAGCCACGGCCGCCATGACGTCAGAAGTCATTTGGTTGATCGTCGTGTCCTTTTTCTTTGCCAAAGGCTTCGAGTTGACGGGTCTTGGCCAGAGAGTGGCTCTGTTGTTCGTTAAGGTGTTCGGTGGCAGCACCTTGGGTCTTTCGTATGGGTTGAACTTGGCAGAAGGCATTGTGAGTCCAGCGATGCCTTCCACCACTGCACGTGCGGGTGGAATCTTCATGCCCATCATGAAAAGCGTTTCCGAGAATGCCAGCAGCATGCCAGGTGAGTGATTCAGCCAGCTGTTCAAACCATCCACCCTCACACCCACACAAAAAAGAAGGAAAGAAAGAAAGAAATCCTTCCAAAAACTAGGAACCTATCTCCTACCTAACCTATTTCTAACTCGGTGGCAGTCGAATTGCTGTTGGAATTTCAGGGGATCACTGTTTATAATTTGGTGATGGATTGAAATTTCAGGGAAAAAAAATAATGGTCCTCCAGATGATCAGGAAAAAAAAATGGACCGAAACGAAGCCTTGCAGTGAAAAACGACAACATGACAACATTTCTTTTTCTTTTCTTTTAACGTATCGAAAACAACATGACAGGGGATGACTCTCGATTAAGGCTGGGTGCCTTTTTGGCACATTCGCAGTTCCAGACCAGCTCCCATACTTCCGCTCTTTTCTTGACGGCCGCTGCGCAGAATCTGCTGTGCCTGAAATTGGCATCGGATGTCATCGGGCCCATCTCCAACACATTTGCAACTTGGATGATGGGAGGCCTGCTGCCTGCCGCCGTTGGTAAGCTCTGGATTTCACAGTTCATTGTCTATGTACGTTTGGTGAAGTTTCTTTTTTTCAAAAAAACCCGACAATTAATGAGCAACACAAAAGAAAGCTATGAGTAGTTTGAAGGAAAAAATAAAACAAAAGGAGCAACTGCAAGGCTCCGTTTTTTTTTGTGGGGGAAATTCTTGTTTTTTCCAGGGATGATGTTCTATCGAAAAAAAATGCTGGTGATTTCCTCTTCTGTCTTTTTCGGCGATTTTTTTTTGCCCACGTATAGAGTGAGGATTTCAGTGTGTTGAAACAAACTGAAATGCAAAAAATTTTCCTTCGATTGTCAAAAACAAATGTTGAAATAAAGTTCAGCCATAGTCTTTCTACCAGTTCACAGTAAATTTCTCCAGGATTATGCGAATGACCCATTATTCTTAACAAACGTGCAGGTGTTGTGTTGACCCCTTTGCTTATCTTTAAGCTTATTCCCCCGGAATTGAAGGAGACCCCCGAGGCGCCACAGGAAGCTTCCAAGCAGCTGGAAGAGAAGGGGCCAATGACAAGAGATGAGATCATTATGATGGGAACTATGCTCTTTGCGGTTGCCCTCTGGGTAAGCATTTTCTTACTATTTCTAGGGAGGGTCATTCATTTCACGCCGTAACTGCAGCTTTTTTTGAATTCTTCTGTGGAATCTTTTTATTTTCTCAAATTTAGAATGCTGGAAGCTCGATGCTAAACATCCCGATGGAAAAATGAGCAGTTCGGCCCAATATCTATAAAATAAAATAAAACACACCCAAAGCTGCTGTACCAAGTACTGGAGATGCTCTTTTTCCTCCGATAGGACATGGAAAAAAACGAAAGAAAACAATAATCCGTGCCCTTTTTTTTCTATGCTTCCAATTCCACTTTTTTTTCTTCTTCTTTTTCTCAACTTGTTTTTTCATCATTGCCACAGATCGGTGGCGAAGCCATCGGCGTGTCCCCAGTGCTGGCAGCCATGATGGGATTAGTCATCCTTCTCACAACGGGGGTGTTGAAATGGCAACAGTGTCTGGAATACTCCCCAGCTTGGGACACTTTTTTCTGGTTTGCTGTGCTCATCGGGCTGTCAGGCCAGCTGAACGAAATGGGGCTGATCAACTTATTCTCCGATAAATGCGGATCTCTCCTGGCGTCCCTCAACATGGGCTGGCAGCCGGTGTTCGTAATTCTACATGGCGTGTTTTTCTTCATCCATTATTTGTTCGCTTCTCAAACCGCGCATGTGGGCGCCCTTTACACCGCGTTTTTGACACTGATGGTGACTGCAGGTGGGACATTACTTCATTTTATTCTTTCAAAACATATGTACCCTTGTTAAGAAACCTTTTTTTTCTTCTTTTGATCGATTGATTAGGGCTGAGCGAAAAATATACCATTTCATAGGGACACGTTTTCTCTTTTCTTTGGTTGTGTTTTGTGTCAAGCTTTAGAGCCGCGCGATTGGTTGGTTAGTCATATTCAAAAATCCTCTCATACACCCACAGATTTTGAGAATTCCTACATCTTGGAGGGTGGTTTTCTTTCGCGCTTCGTTCAGGGATTTTTCTGTTGTTTCCATTCATTTATGCCCATTTTTGAACACCATTTGTTTTCCCTCCAGGGGCTCCCCCGTTGCTGGCAGCCTTGTCGCTCGCCTACAACACCAACCTGTTCGGTTCCATCACTCAATTTGCCTCTGGCCAAGCAGCCGTCTACTACGGGGCCGGCTTCATGTCTTTGAAAGAGGTGTTCAAAATCGGAGCCATCTGTGCGGTTTTCAATCTGGTGGTCTGGGGAGTCGTCGGTGGTGCTTGGTGGAAAATTATTGGCTGGTGGTAAAAAAAAAAGAAAGAAAAAACGAAGGGAAAAAGAAAAGAAAGTCGATGTGTTGATTTGTTGGTCTAGAGAAAACACCTGACCCATTCATTTGGCGATTTTTTGTCGGTTCCTCTTTTTTTGGATAGAAACTCTGGTTGCTGTTGGGTTTTTATATAAAGAAAATTTACTTTTGTTTTGTTTTTTTCGTGGTTATCATGCCTGACAATTCCTGTTGGTGGTTTGCTTTCAGTGGTTTTGTGGGTGTTTTTTTTTTTTGAAGAGAGGAGGGAGGGTTACTAATCATCTATACATTTTGATCTGGAGGAAACAAAACAATAGAAAAAAAGAATACTGAGTGAGGGTGGGGGGTGACATGGAGTGTTCCTCAATCAAGGATAGTGAAGGACCAAGGGATTAAAGAGTGGAGTGCGAGCGATTTTTATATATTTACGTAAACTTCTCATGACAGGGGTTTTTTTTTACAACAGACTTCTCTGTCAGTGAAATTCTTTTTCTTTTTTGTTTGTCTTGAGGGATTTGTGGACTTGGTGTTGGCATAAATAGGGGATTTCGAATGTTGAGCCCAAATTGCTTCTTGGTCAGAGTATGGATTTATTGTGTGCAATAAGACGGCCAAGTTGCCTTGCTAAAAGATCATACAAGATCATGTGGCCATGTTTTGTTAGAACTTTACTTTGAACTTTACTGGTGATTTCCATCCACCAGGAGCTCTCCCAGCTGATTTTCATGTGTAGCTTAAGCTGCATAGTCCCAGGATACAGAACAGATGAAGTGTTTGGCAGGCAAAGGGATGCACAGCTACACCCACCCCAGCTGGGTTCTGCAGAGAATCCCTACCTTGCAGACCAAATGAATGAAAGCCCTTTCCACCACAAAAACAGAAAGGGCTCTATCTCAACCAACCTGAAGGAGCGAACTGGCACCTGGAGAGAGATCCCAAGAGAAACCAGGAAACTGCTCTACTCTGAGAGTGGGATTAGGCAACTTTTGGACACTTCCTGCAACTCCATTCAACGCCCAGGAAAGCCGCGACTCCGACGGCGACGGCGGCCTCTTTCTCGTCAGTTCCTTCCAAAAGACGCGACGTCCCAGACGTAGTTGACGCGCCAAGGCGCTTGATCGTGTTTGTTCGCGGAATACCTGTGACTGCGAACAAGATCCAGTCCAAACAACGGTTGTTTCACAGAGACATTTATCAACAGGATCGCACCGCTAGTGGCTGTTTTCTCATACGTGGTGTTTTAAGGGTCCAGAAAGAAAGAAAGAACTTTCGAATACTCGCTCAGCAGTGGGACATCCTGCGCTCTAGTCGTTTAGCAGACGTGATCGACGGTTTGATCCTGTCCCCTGACCCTTTATCTGCTCTTGCTCCAGTGTGGTTGCCGCTCTTATCAGCGGGCACGGTCGTGATCCGAAGAGAAAGGTGGGTACCTCACACAGATCCCTCCCACTGACTGGATCGACTGTCTCGATCCACTGATCGAGACAGTCGTCGGGCTCTAACCTCTCGACCACCGCGACAAGAAGAGCCAACCAGTCGTCCACCCTCCCTTAAAACGATAAAGTGACCCTCGAAAGGTTGGAAGTGCATCGAAACCGTTCGAACGATGATTCGAAGGGTGAAAACGAATGTCGCAGACGTCAGTGTTGACGTCTTCAACAGAAACGTCGGCGCAACGTGTGCGAGATGAAAAAGATGTTCGTGGAGGGACGGAGCAACCGAACTACACCATGAAACTCTCGCCACGTTGCTCGACTTCCCCATCACGACCACCTAGCAAGAGCGCACAGGACGCAGGAGGCCAAAGGTTCTCGGCTCATAAGAGGGGCTCGAGCTATAGAAGAATCATCTCGATTCGATCCCACTTCGGTGGGATCTCGAGAGTTTCGCCGGCTCCTGTGACGGAGCTAGAAAGAACATGGCAGATGTACTGCCACCAGATGTAATGATTATTCCGATGATAATTCGGAAGAATGGAATTGCCAACTCACACTGATAAACAGTCGTATTTTACGCTGCTCTATGTGAGACTTGGTGGTTCGTACGTCGGGTTCAATTCCTGACGAGGTCGATGACGTAAGAAAAGTTGTATATTGTGTTGTGAAAAGGGCAATTAACAGGAAGAGGGATATTAATGTTGTGAATATGAGTAGTGGCAGTGGGGACAGTTATTGGGGGGAATGGGAGGGATTCGAACAGAGAGAGTGAACGAAATATGAACGGTCAGTCATAAGCGCAATGTAACGGCGCAGCGGTTATAACTGTAAGCTGCGCCGTTTCAGTTGCCGTTTCAGCGAAAGAGTTTTGGCGGGGACGACGAACGGTCGCGCGCCAGAAACTCGCAAACAGTGAAAAGAACAGAGTTGTATCCTTGTAAACGAACACATTTACAGCGAGTCGCTAGTGAACAGAGCTTGTACTCGAGAGGTGTTCCAACCGTTAAGAGTGAAACGGCGTCGAGTGGACGTTCGTAACGGAAAAACAATCACACAGAGTGTCGACTGACGAGAGACGTCAGTGAAGTGCGAGATAAGATGAGCGGAGTTAAGAGAGTAACACAACAATATTGATACGCTGGAAGATATCGAATAGCTGGCACGCCAACCCATGGCTAGCGCAGAGTACTAGGAGTCTTACTGCCGGCACTGTCATTTTATGACATCCGAGGTATGACTTCTACGAAACGTGCGGCTGGGAACACAAGGAGCCAGCGAAAACACTATGGATTCCAGCGAAACGGATACAACTCACTACGAAAAACGATCTCTTAGGCGATACGCACGACTGGCAGTCGGGTCGCTAGTCGACCCCTGTCGTGACGCCGAACTCGCGGCCAGCACACATGCGCTAGCGCTAGAACCGGCCGCGAGTATAAATATCCCACAGAATTCTGATAGAGAACGGACAGAACTCGGTGACTACCTCGTTTACTTCTTACTTCGGACATCTATCTATAGGAGAACTCTCTTATCGTGACGGACTTAAGGAAAGCTTCGCGACTTACCTTAAACGGGAATCCCGACCGGACGAGGTACTTCTGGCTAAAGATAGCATTATCCAAGGTTTTCTGAAGTACACTTTTGAAATGGGATACACCATCCCTTCTCTTTCTGTAAAAATATTCTCTTGCTATTATTCTTGTGTCTCTGAGTGTCCTTATTCAAAACAAGACTGTTTCTGATCAAACTTTAATTCTAGAGGGAAAATAGGAGTGGAGTCAGAATAGTAAGAGAAGGTGCTGCCCTTCTCTTAGGAGGTTTTCCCACTCAGAGGAAGCTGACCTCTCCTCTGAGTGTCTCCTTTCGTTCTTGGTGTTTGCGTTTTGTGTTTCTCTCTTCTCCAGCTCAGTTTCTAGAGTCCTCTTAGGCCATGGTCTCTTAGCGACCACCCTCCAGGGGACTCCACTTTCTGTCTCGATCTCGGGAGCAAGGCCCTCTTAGCGGGTGTCTCCGTCGACTTTGACTCGTGTTGCATTCAGATGCCTGGTCTTAGGCTTTTAGTTGTTAAAGGGAATCGAGACTGTGACTCTCGGATGGTGATGATTGTTAGTGCGACTGGTCTTAGCCGACTTCTTGGGTGACGATAATTTCAGTGCGTCGCAGTTTAGATACCGAGTTTTTAATAGAACATTCAAAGTCGGCGTAGTCCGACTCAGTTGCCGTAGACAGACTCTGCGGTAATTCAGTGCGACTCTATCTTCAGTCGCTGCGCGAATGAAGAATTAGTAGTTGTGCCGAATGCGTTTTCGGAGCGTCACAGCTCCCCCTGATCAAGGGATGTCCGGATGAGGTGACCGCCTCGGGGATCTGTCGGTATTGCACCCGGCAGTCTGGGCTCCCAAAAAACGGAACCAGGCCCCCACCGATCTAATTTTTGGAAAAACATACCCGGTGTTTAATCACTAGGGTATGTTTTTCACAAGGTGTGTTGGCCAAGTTCGGGTTCGATTCCCGAAACACCTCGATTAATCTAAAATTAGAATTCTCATCAAGTACTCATAAAAGATGAACAGAACTCAAATCAAGAATGTTGCATGTCCTCCATTTAAAAATTAGTGTAGTACAGCCCATGTACGAACACCTCACAGCCAGACGGAGAGAAAGAGTGAAACCCAGTCAGCCATGTTTTCAGCTCGGAAAGAGCGATGCCATGGATGTGGTGCTGGATTTGGTGCTGGAGATGCAGCATTGGGACAGCGGAGGGCACGGCAGAGAGAGGGGAAGGGAAGGATACATGAGAATTAGACAGAGGCGTGTAATCCGGTTTGTCATGGAGAGGGGAGTGCAGGGTGCGGAGAAGAGGGTAGGGGTGGAAACGGGACTTGTCTTTTTGCGAAGATACTGTAAGAAAAGTTTGATGAACGAAAGCAAGCACTGACATGCATCCTGTGCATCCTGGACAAAGTCTCATTACAGATAGCAAATACAAAGATGGAGCATTCGCTCATGCCGTCTCAGCTGGAAGATTCCACCAACACTGAAAACAGCCTCACATTCTGCCCCAAAACCTGCAAAATTTGAAGAGGTACCCATAAAAAAAGGGAAAAGAATGAACAAAAGATGTCTGGGGAAAAGAGGGTTCCCAGCGTTGCTACAGGTCCTCGTCTTGTTTTCTGAGGTGCTCTGGGAAGGTCGATGGAGGAATATCTTCCTGATATCCAAAACTGGGCTCCTCGAAATAGCCTTCGTGGAATCGAATGACCGTTTCCCCATACCACTCTTCCTCTGGCTGCAACCTGCACACCCACACCCAAAATCATACCCTCAGTCATCACAGCTTCTCCACTTCCAGACTCCACCTCTTCTTGGGATCGAAAGCAAATCTCCTTAGAGGGTTTTCAAATCAATGAAGCAATCTAGGCAGATTTTGTGGTGGGGCCGTTTTCTTTATGTACAAAGACAAGTTCATTTCCTTTTTTTTTTTAAGGGCGGGTGGGGGGAGAGGAGGATTGAGGCAGCATGTTTTCTTCAGAAAAAAGCAAAGAAAATTAAGCGAGCACTTGCGTAGTTTTCATGGCCACAATAAAGAAAAAGCACTTCATCAACATAACAGTTGCAATAAAATAGTAGTTACTATTTCTACTACTGAAAATAGTGAGTCTGTTTTCCTTTCCTCAGGGTGTGTATCGAATCGATGACATCGACTCTGTTCCCCCCCACCCCCACCCCCACCCCAAACACATACCTGACAGCATTCGACACTTTTCCCCTTCCCAACACTGCTAGAAACCTGGACCAATGAAGTTTATCAGGTTGGTCGCCTGGCTGAATCGCAATCACATCGGAAAACCCAGCCCTGTTGATGATCTCGTAATGGGCCAGCGTTCCAGGGCAAAAGAACAGGTCTCCGATTTCGCATCGCATGAAGATGGAATGAACCCCCAATCCTCCAGCTGAGCACCAAAAAGAACAACAACTGGATGAAACGCACAGTAAATGGGGCTAAACCAGTGCAATATTGCAGAAAAACCCATCACATTTTGCACTCTGAAGATGGAAAAAATAAGCAAGGCTAAAAATACCCCCTCCCCCTTGATAGCCTCTACCAAATGTGCTGGTTTCTGTCATTTTTTTTAAAACAAAGTTTGGCTTTGTTTTTGAGAAATCAGAATACGGTCGTTCGCCTACCTCCAAAATAGAGATAATCGTTGTTCAAACTTCTGAGTCGAGGTCTTCCTTCCGTGAGGGTGTAATCTAAATGGGGCTTCCCACCCAGGCCGACAGCTCTGACGAGCGCATCATGTTCGCACAAGTCTGACACCCGGAAGTGAGGTTTGGTAGCACACAAAAACTCCATGGTTTTACCCCCTGAAGCCAAACGCCCACACATACATTCCACAATCAGATCACCATTCTTGCCACAGCGCTCAGAGAAATACACCAGTGGTGCCAATAGCAGTCCTGAATTAATTACGGACTGCACGGTGAATTCCTCCTTTGCATGGATTTCTTGGCCCCCACCGAGAAAATATACCCTCCAGGCAATTCAGGACCGTTCGTAGAAACTCCAACTCCAACAACCAAATATGACATAAGCAACAAGCAAGCCAAATCAGGATCACAACCCTTTTTCGAGATAGAGTGGCCATTTTTTGCCCTACCCAAATTCTTCACGGTGAACTGCAGTTTCAGTTGCGTGGGAGCATTCGGCGGCTGTTCCTCCTCCTCCACCACGGGCTCCTCTTTCCCCCTCTTCCCTCTCTTTCTTCTTCGATTGTAGGGTTCTTTCTCTTTGGGTGGCGGCGTTCTCAGCTCCTCTGGCACCGCCAGCCCGAGCTGCCTGAGCTCGTTCGCCACTTGTTTTCTGACCTCGGCAGGGTCTTGGACAGTGGAGGGGGGGTCATCGTCCTCTCCCAGCGTGATCTACATTGAAACACAGAACAAAAAAATTGCAGATTGATACCAGCTGGTTTGACTCCAGGAGGCTAGTTTGACGAATGATCAACACTGCAATCATCCCCCCCCAAACAAACAAACAAACATTCTCTGGTTGGTTGAATTCCAACCATGAATTCAAATTTCTTAACTTCAATCCGGAACAATGCTCTGGAGTTGCTCCACACAAAGTCTCCCAGCAAGGAAAAAAACGAAGGTGTGAAGACGTGTGTTGCCCTACCTTGTAAAAGAATTCGAATTTGTGGGGGTAATATTTCCTGGTTTCCTCCGTGTCGCAGCACCTCAACGTCACGCTGGGTGCAGGATCAGTCACCCAAAACGGGGAAACCTCGGAATTCACCACCTCCCACATCAAGTTTCCGGCGAAGCCGTCGAAAGGCAGGAGCCCGGCATCGTACTGAGGGAATGCCAGAGAAAGCCCTGAATTGATCCGTTCCCCCTTCTTGAACACTGCATCCGGTCTGACCAAGAGAGCCTCCTTCCGATCGGCACGCTTCCACGAGGTTATGCAAGCACCTATGCACCATCATTCCACGCTTCATGTCGAACTAAGGATGCCGAAACCGTGATCGCCCCTTTTGGAATTGAAAGCATTTTACGCAAGGCCAGACGGCCGAGTGCAGCTTGTTTACGGAAATTTGTTATAGGGTATCGCTCCTTTGAACTTGATATTTTTTTCTTCAACACAAGTTCCGTTAATCGACCAATGTCTCCCCATGTACACAGTTCTAGCCTTTCCTTCCATGGCTGATTGAGAGCATCTCTGTTTGTTAGATGCCCCCCCCCACCCTTCCGTTTTGCACCTGCATTCAAATCTTACCAACCCCAACAAGGGGCTACCCAAAATCTTTCCCCAGCCCGCACCTTGCAAGTGAATTTTGATCTCCTCCCCGTTAGGATGTGCCATCCTGACCACCGGCAACCCCCCCTCCCCCTCCTCAAACCAAACGAATTCTGGAATGTGCCAATCATACATCAGCTCCTCCACCACCGACATGTTCTCCGGCCTGGGGTCGTTCGGGTCTATGACTGTCCCTTTTGCAGCCAAAAGGTCATCGCTGATGGGGTCCACCTGCTTTTTGACGTTTTTCCCCATTTCTTTCTCGAGCTCCTGCATCTGTGCCGGCGTGACTTCCCCAGTTTTAACCATTCTGTCCTTTTGTTGCTTGTAAAGCTCAGCAAATTTGGTTTCGATGTAGCTCTCGACCTCGAACGCCCTGAGGACGCCCTCCTCGGGTTCAGGACGCGCGGTTCGGAGAGGGACGTCATTCATTTCGGCAAAGTCTCGCTCGTTGAAAAACTCCAGCCCAAGTTTGTTGACCCTGCCGGAATCGGGGGCAGGGAAAGGAGTTTTTTCGGGTTCATTAGTTGGTTCGGTGGGCAGCGTTGCTGAATCATCTCCCTCAGCCCCTTCTTGGAAACGCTTGAGGAGACTCTCTGGCGTGGGGGGATTAGACGTCGCTCTGGGCGTGGCCAAAGTGCGTCTCCTTCCACCACCGTGCAGAGCTGCGAAACCATCAACCGTCCAGTTCAACGACCGCCAGAGATCACCAAAATGTTCGCGAAGAACTAAAAAAACAAACTCGCCAAAGGATTAACCTGAGGCGTGTTGTTCAGGTCTCAAAACCGCACAAACGCATAGACCGCGGGGGAAACACTCACGCGTGTGCCTGTGGTCAAGGCTTCGGCTCGAAAACGGAGAATGCCCAGCGGAGTATCGCCCCGAAGCAAACATCACGCCAGCTCCCCCCCAAAATTGGACAGAATCTTGCGGCTGGCACCTGATTCATTCCACCCCCCCAGAGTTACGAATTGCGTCACGGGCCGTCACCTCCACATTCAATTTGACTTTCTTCCCTCCCCAAACCAAATCTCGTTTTGGTGTCCTCGCCACTCGTGTTTCTGGCGGGGTGGTCGTGGAGCTTCTGCCTTGGGCGCGAATGTTTCCTACCAACCCTGTCGACATGTCGTTTTTCGTGCCCACGCGCTTCGTTTGGCGGTTTGGAGGCCAGCAGGTACGCCGCTCCGAGCCAAGAGCGCTCCGTTTGTTCTTTTCTCCAGAAATGCCGCCGAGTTAGATGGAACCCACGTTTCAAATTTTCCGGATGGTTTCTTCCGCCTGTGCTGAGAGGCGTACGTCCTTCGGTGCCGAGCAACTAATTCTAGAGCGCATCGGCTGTTTTCGAGACCTCAGTTGTTGCTTGTCCTCCGCTCAAGATCTGTTGAGGGATGGCCCAAAACGGTTGGTACCTTTCTTTCTGCCGAACACAGTGGCAGACCAGGCTTTTTTGTCTTTGTCAGGTGTTTCTGATCGGCTCTTTCACAAGATGGGTGGAGACGGTGCCCATGGCGCCCGTGGAGTCCTCCCCAGGCGTGTTCGCTGTCGTCGTTTATTTACCTAGTGGGTAAGCTCCCGGTCGCGTTATTTTTTACACATCTTCTTTATCACTTTTTCGAGCGGCGACGAGTTCGCTCTGGTTTCTGTCCCTCGGTCGTCAGTGGGCAAGAAAACGAACTCTTCTTGCTCGTACCCCTCCCGACGTTTTTTGACAGCCTGTCTAGTCGTCTTTTGCTTCGTCAGCACCGTTGGGAGGACACAACCAACGGGGTCACCCAGCGGTCGGGTGTTGGGGGTGGAAAGAGAGAGAGAGAGAGAGAAGAGATTGGAAAGGAGAGAGAAATTGAGAGAGTGAACGGGGAAGAGATCTCTTCATCCATCCGTGAACCTTAAGAAAATCGCTCGCGAGCCCGAACTCCCCGGACCTGCGACGCGTGCCACCCACGCGCGAGTGGCACAAAACATCTATTTTTACAAAATTTTGTCCCGAGTGGAGAAACGACAAAAATCATACTTGCGCACCAGGTGTCACCAGTACAAGTTCATAGTGGACGGCGAATGGCGTCATGACGAAGGAGCTAATTTCACGCGAGATCCCATCGGCAACGTGAACAACTGGGTCTTCGTTCGCAGAAACGACTCGGTGGCTGGGGGGTGAGAATCAAGCGTCAAGAAAAAGAGCTTTGCTAACTCGAGAAAACATCGCAATGTCAGGGATATATATTTTTCTAGAGTGAATTTCATCCATGACCAAAGCTTCATCTGGCAGATGCCCTGGCAACTGAGGAATTGTTTGGGGACCTCCCTTTCTGAATACAATGAACAAAGTCCGAACCAAAAAGCAGCTTCCAAAAAACTGTCAGTTATTTAGTTAAAACTCCTTCCTTCCCCCGATGCCTTTTTCTCTGATTTTTTTGTTTGTCCGTTATTTTCTTCCAGTAAGATCCCCATGTTCGTTACTTTTTGTTGTCAAATTTTTTGGTAAAAGCCTTGAAAAAAAAACATAATTTTATTTTTATTCTTTTTTGGGGAGCCTTGAAAAAAAAATATCATTTTATTTTTATTCTGTTTTGGGGAAGGGAGAGACCACGAAACCCAATTCGGCTGTATCGGAATGCAAGTCGGTATTATAAATGCTGGGGATGCTTGGCAGGGTTGATGCCTCCAGAAATTTGTTGCTTCAACAGCAGCAACAGCAACAACAGCAGCAGCAGCAACAGCAGCAGCAGCATCCACCAGCAGCACCTCGACCATCGACTCAACCGGTCAGTTGGTTAGTTTGACTATCAATGCACATCAAAAGTACAGGGGATAGGAAAGGACGAATCATCGCTGAGTCTTACTGGGGCCACAATAATTCATGACACTCACTTGGCCCCCAGCATTTACTTTCTTGCTTTGAGGCTGAAGATCAGTGTTGGTTCTGTTAGAAAGAATAACAAAAGGAAAGAATGAAACATGCATGTTTCATTGCGTTCATTAGAAAAATGAAAAGCAATGCTGAACTGCCCTCATGGCACAATTGTTTTCAGCACACTTTCACGTTGCCTTTCCGCATTTTCCTTGTAAAAACATACTTCTTTATGTTACTTTTTTCTTTTCTTTTTTTTTTGTGAAATTAGGCTTCGATGATTCAGCACACAGCTCCACCTGTCGCTACCCCCCCTGTGCCCATTCCCAACCCAGCCAACATCGCCAGCGAAGTTTCTGAACCGGCTGAACCTCAAGGGTCTAATTCTCCAGATGTTCCAATGGCAGATGCAGTGCTGATGAGCGGAAGAAAAGAGCCTGTGAGGGGAACATCAGCAGGCCACAGTCAGATAACATACTAGATTATCGAAAAGAACCTTTTCTTCCCAGAGTCTTCTGGCACAGTTTGGGAATTGCAAGATGTTTGCGGCGATATATATCGAGCGTTTTCTGCAAAAACTTTGAATGGCAATGACCTGGGGTTCCCCACGAAACACTGTCACAAATCCCCCATATCGCGCATTTCCCATTTCTTCTCCTCCAGGGGGAAAAACGAAAGATTTTGAACCTCAAAATTGAACTAAAAATTGAAACTGAGAATTGGGGGGGAAGGGAGCTTCCTCCCAACACAATTATCACTATCGGGCGGACCGCATCGACGACCAATGATTGAGATTTATTCTTATTTTTTTCTTCCTTCCTTTGGGGGGGGTGGGGACATGGTTTTTCAGGAATACACCCGAACCATCATCCGTGAATTTCTGCGTTCCCACACAGCCTTCGAACTCATACCGGAGAGCGGGAAGGTGGTGGTGCTGGATTTCGACCTGTCGGTTCGACAAGCGTTCCATGCTTTGCATGAACAAGGAATCGCGTCAGCAGCTTTGTGGGATGGAGAGGAGGGCTCCATCATGGGGGTCATCAGCGCAAGCAACTTCATACATGCACTCAGGCAGCTGAGGGAAAGTGTTTCGAGTGGTGCCAGCGCCCTCACTGCGGTGGGTAGAAATTCCACCTGTCCAGAAATCCGAAATCATTGAGAAAAATTGAAAAAATAAATGAACTAAGTGAAGTAGGTTTGATGATATCTGTACAAAAATCTTCTCAGTCAAGCACTCGGCAAAGTCAAGCTTCCGGTTAAAGAAATCTTTCTGTTGGTGGTGCTCTTTCAGGCCGAAATGGACCGACACTCAATTCGATTGATGCGGGAAGAGGACAGGCTGCAAGGCCGAGAAATCAAAGAATTGGTGTATGTAGAACCCAGTTACAAACTGCAGCAAGTGGTGGACACGCTTTTGTCGAAAAAATGCTCCATGGCCCCGATCGTAACCGTCGATCGAGAAACTGACAAGGTGAGAGGGGGGCATCAGCATTTTCTACATGTATTTTTGCAAGGCTTGGCAAATGAGTGATTCAAACCCTATCTTTCTTTCTGCTTGTGTAGATCCCAACAGTGTTGCACACGGCCACGATCGCGGGGGTTCTTGGATGCATAATGAGGCATTTCCGAGCTTCCCTAGCATCCCTGCCTCTGCTGGCGGAGCCTCTCGGTAATTTACCGCTCGGCACTTGGTCACCGACCGTGGACTTCCAAAAAGTCGACAAGGAGGACAACGGAAAAGTGGTCAGTTGCGCTCCTGATTTTTCTTTCTTTTGGGAGAGAAGAAAATGTATCACTATTAAAAAATAGAAAAAAATATAGATATTTTTCCAAGGGGGGGGAGGGAGAGGATGGGGTTGGTTGCAAGTGAATAGAAATCCAAAGATTTGATCATGATCCCACCCCCTCTCCTTTTGTTCTTTTCATTTTTTCCTCCATTTTTTGTGCTGTCTGAGTTTGATGGCATGGGCTTGAGGGGGGCCTTTCTGGTACAGCACGACAGGGACGTTCGAAAAGTCAACCCGCTGCATGTCGTACATCCCTCCACTCCACTGACCACAGCTCTGGGGGTGCTGCTGGAAACGAAAGTGAGCGTGCTGCCGGTGGTGGACGAAGGAATGGTGCTGCAAGACATCTATGCCAGATCGGATATCACGCACCTTGCCAAGCAAAATGCCTACAGCCGACTGCAGTACGATGAAATGACGGTGCAGCAAGCCTTGACGCTGGCGCGCAATCAACAGCCCCACACTCCAGGTCGGGCGGGCTCTGGAATCGTAGGAGGTCTATCGGCGCAGTTGCAAGGTGAGCAGGCAATCGGTGTTTTGATGATGCCTGAAAATTTCCCTGTGTTTTTCATGGGTATGTTGACCTGCATGCTGCCCAAGATCCGGTATACAGGCAGAAATATAGTTGTTTCCTTCCTGATGGAAGTTTTGTTGTCGGCTTGTCAGGTCATGCAAGCAGGGGATCGGATTCAGAATGGGTGAACGGTGAGTGCTTAAACACATAGGAAAAGGTTCTCGAGTCAGACTGGGGTTGACCGCCACAAAACTGGACAGGCGCCTAGCAAATGTGGCCAGTTTTCGTTCCCTCCCGTAGGAAAACTAGCTCCGTGGATGGAATTTTCCTCACTGCTGAGCTGACTTGGGCATTGTTGTGCTGGGTGTAGGTCCGATTTCCATGGCGATAGAGGGGCAAGTGCGAGGGGGGCATGGGCAGCCGATGGCCACATCGACCAGAGCTCACGTTGTTACTCAGCAAGACTCCCTTAGAACGGTCGTGGAGAGATTGGCAGTCCCTGGGGTTCGAAGGCTAATGGTGGTGGAATCCAGCAGCCGCAGATTGGAGGGGTTAATTTCTCTTAGTGATGTAGCCAGCTACCTATTCACTTGAGGGGGGGGAAAAAACAAACAAAAAGCTTTCAAAAATACGGACTTCGCCAACCAAACGAAAAGGCCCCCTCCCCCCCCTCCCAAAAAAAAAAAGAAAAGAAAAAAAAAAAAATGTTTATATAGCATTGTGTGCATAATATTAACCCAAAAGGAGGAGTTGAAAAAAAAAAGTAAAAAGAAAAAAGGGAAGGAAAAGGGTCGGAAAAAAAAACTTCTCTCCCCCTTATCCCCACATTGCAGTGGATTGATCTTTGCACATTTTAAGACGCCCACTCATATATAAATATATATATATATAAAAGAGAAATACATATACATAATTCAGTAGAAGAGTTTTGAGTCGCTGTTTTCATTTCCTGCGAAAAGGGGGGAAAAAGCCCATATCGAAAATTTCCCCCCCTGTTTTTTTTGGGGTTAGAGGGCAGGGATTTAGGCGGAAATGAAATTGGGGGAGCATTCTTTTGCTGAGTTCTTTTTTTTCTTCTTCTTGGTTTTCAATTCAACGAATTTCTGTCGCCTTGGGCATGGGTGGGTCGGTTTTCTTCTTTTTTTGTGTTTTTTTTTTCTTCTTTTTCCTAGTTTATTTTGGTGAGCAATACACATTGAATGGATGAAAAGAAAATAGGAAAAAAAACGGAATGAAAAAGAAACCACACATGCACACGATACAATGGAGGCGAGAATTGGCAGTTACTGGTTAGAGGTAGAGTGAGACTTTGGGGGGGGGATGCTGACTGGTTAGTTTTGTTGATGGCGGTGATCTGTAGGTTTCTTAGGCTTTTGCTCTTTTTTTTCTCTCTTTTTTTTCCTCACTATTGCTTCTGCTTGCAAAGTGTGGAAACTCGAGAAAGGGGTTTCTGGGAAAATGCCCTTTTTTTTGGAAAAATAGAGCAATGTTTGCACATGTTTTCGAGGAGTTTTTTTTTTTTAACTACTGTCTCCCCTCTCACGGTGATTCTGTTTTTGGTGAGGGGTTTTCTTGGGGGGAAAGGGAAGAAAAAAAAAGCATCGACAATTTTGGAGCCCTGGGTGTGTTTTTGTTTAATGACGCAGCAAAAATTCGTTTTCTCTCTTTTTTTTTTGCGGAATTTATTGATTCTGAAGAGGCAGCTTTTTCTTTTTACAAAAAAAGGAAGGAGGAGAAATATATTTAAAGAAAATGTACGGGCTCTTTCTTTCTCTTTTGTTTTGGGATTCTGGGGGATAATCAGAAAAAGGAAAAAAAGAACTGGAATGGGGTCTGGTTTTCTCAGGTTGGTTGGGGGTGTTGCTCTTTTTCACTTTTTTTTTTCCCCTTTCGGTGGAAGTAACAATTTTGACAGGGGTGCAAACCTTCCGAGTGTGTGTCGTGGAAACTCGTGGATTCAACGGTTAGAGTTTTGTAAAACATGGAGTATCGAGGGGGTCCCTCAACTGCACACAGCTCCCATCACCACAAAGCCAGACCACTGCAACATCTTTCACATTCACTGCTCTCGGAAAACCTGTGCGAGGCTCATTGACAGACATGGACAGAATGCAGTCAGAACGTTTCTTTCTATCCTTGTATGAAAATTACAATATGCCCCACAATATGTGGTGATCGAGACAACAACCAAAAACCTTACATCCAAGACAGCAACAAGATGATAAGACCTGCGCAGGCAGAATATTCTTCACTCCAACATTGGTTTCCCATCCTTAGGGAATACCACTCAACCAACAGAGGCCCCTCCTCCACACAGCCGATTGCTCTGGGCGGCATGCAGATTCTTCGGCTCCGTTCCTGTTTGTAGATAATAGGCTTCCTGAAATCAATCCATTGCTGAGTCATGACCTTGACGTGGCAGCAGCTTGAGGCTCTCCACAACTCCATCAACCGCCCTTCGGAGTGTCTTAACCTTTTCCTCAAGCCCCTCGGTTTCTTCAAGAACCTCCATCAGCTCAAGGGAGGCATTCACCATCGATCTGCCTGCTTCGACCGATTCGCTCGTCCTCTCCTAATCATGAAAGCGAACACACGTCGACAACCACATAAATTCTGCATGAACTCTAGCACCTTGACTGAATTCAGCCCCCAACAATACATAGATACAGATCCATATAAATATTATTAACCTCTGCCAATTTATTTACAAGAAAAGAACACTTCATCCACCTGAAGGTCTTGGGCAGCAGAGTCCTGAACGAGGAGATGGTCCAATGCTAAATTCATCGACTCCATGCTGGGGTCATTGAGCTTGTCCAACAGTTTCACGAGGTCACCCATGGCATCCGTTGCAGCAAATTCCAACTCCTCCATCGTCTTTATCAACCCCTCCATTTTTCGTATAGTGTCGTCATCTAAATGAGTTAAACAAACAGTGAATCCATATATCTACTTGCTCACCCACCCTCACAGGTGATTTATGACTAATGATAAATTCCATGATTTTCTTAGAATGGGTGCAATTAAATTTGGGTTACAAAGGTGGCAGAGTTTTGCAGCAGAATGTACGAGTCCAGGAAAGGCATTATTTCAGAGCAGGGGTTTACTCTTGATTGATTGAAGGAGAGCTATGTACAATAAGATTATGCAAGAGGCTGCAGCACTTGTTTGCAGAACATTTGCAAGAAAAAGCATTCACTGGGTTGTGTCTTTTAATGATGCTGTGGGATACGAAATAGCGTAATGCTGTCCACACCGTTTTCTTGCTCCGGAGAGGTCGGTGGCTCAGTTGTCATCGCTGCTCTGCAACGAAGAGCAGTGAGACGCACGGTCGAGGTTTTTCGAATTTGTCGAGTCGGCCGGATAAAATTGAGCGGAAATGAGCTGTGGACGGCTTGCTGGTTTCACCGGCGCGCTGTTGAGACTGCGTTGCGCGGTACGACACGATTGTGGCTTATTTGGCAAGGAAATATCGAGTCCGCGAAAATATATATTCCTGTGGTGCTAAAAGATCGCCGCCGCAGTCCCGAGACCGAGCGAGCATGTGCCATTCAAGCCACGTCCAAGCGGCGAGTTGAGAGCGGCAGCGCACCACGGCCGTACTTGGGCCTCTATTGTCTTCCCCAGTGGAAACTCCCCACAGATAGATCCTTCCATTGCTTATCGAAAAAAGGCTGTGAAATCTGCTATGTCAAGGTTTCCGCAAGCCTGGCCGTTTCACTTCCCAACCGTCATCCTGAGGGGTCCCCACGAAGGCAAACGGTACACGCACTGACGCGGAATCCTCAAGCGCCGTTCAGGCCAACGATGCCTTCAGTGCTCGAAAGACGAAATCGTCTGAAACCCCATCAGCACAACCTCGTGGATGTGCCGCTGTTTGGCATGCACCAAAGAGGTGGCGGAGGGGTAGGGTGGACGGACCATTTGAGACCATTTCCTGTACGACAGGTTTTCCATTACTGGAGGCATAAAAGCAATGAGTCGACGAAGCGCGAGGGGTATGGTTCCACCGATGAACGACGACAAACGCCTGCTGCGGTCCGTCGTGCGACGCGTCCATCCAGATTTGTTCGCTGGTCTACCAAAGGAGAGGACCAGGAACTCGGAGTCGTTGAAGGTAAGGCCTTCGTTCTATTTTCCGGTCGATTTTCTTACAAAATCCACAAACCCAGGAGATGGGTTCGCGAAAAAGATACTGTTCTCGCGCGTTGCCTTGACAGCATTGCGTCGCACTCTACGCTCGACGAGGTGCATGCGGATCGTCAGAAATCTGGGTAACACGCGTGCGTGTCTGTGGTTGGGCACCGTAAAGTCACCAGCGGAGAGCTTCAACTTCCACCACATTTTTTTGGAGCGCTAAGAATTCCAGCCCTGGGTTTATTTCGCTGGGGACTCGGCAGTTGTCAATTTTGCATTTGTTCGATTGAGGCAAAAGTTGGGTCTTTTCTTCACCTCAAAACATCTGCAGAAATCCCCCCCCCCAAAAAAAAAAAAAAAAAAAAATCCTGCAAAACCTCTAATTGAATGTGATATTTTGCTTCCTCCCAGCTGCTGAACAGTTATCTGGATGACCTGTCCCATCATCTCATACCTGAGCCAGCATCGCTCGAATTTTGGGTGAAAGATGATGACTCCCTGAAACTCATCTCGGTGGAGCTCACCAGCTCCGGCACTCTCTCCCCCCTTTTCTTCGCCTTCGACCTCATTTCGGAGGATGATTTTATGGCAAATGAGAAGGAAACCAGCCACAGCACCAAGGATTTGCTGGAATGGCTGCGAGCGACGGTGGATAAAGCTGTGCAGGCAGCTGATCAGCATTATGCTTTGAAAGCGAGGATCAACGAAGTCAGGGCCTTGCTGGAGGAGAAGTATCAATTGTCGGAGATTCAGGTGGGGAAGCGTGTTGGAAAATATCGATTACAGGGTTATCCTCTGGTTTTGATGGGTATTGTGAGCCATTCTTATATATCGACCCTCGTTGCTGTGCATCTATCAGTGGGGATGGGGTTTCCATCATTTTATGCCGGTCATCCATATTGAGAAAAATTTGTTGGAGGGTTTGTTGTGCGATGATTGACGCTCGATTTGAGTGGGCAGGGCAGCGCTGGTGTGGGTGGGGTGGGGTTGATATATCTTCGTACGATTCCAGAGCATGGGGTCTTTTTGCTCATCTGAATCTTTCGACATGTACATGCGCGTTTCTTGGTTCTAGATATCCAATTCCATTCGGTGTCTGCTGTGGAATCAATCAGTGATCGGCTCGCCTGGTGGTGTTGCAGTTCGGCCATGAATTCGGTGTCAGCAACAAAGAACAAGAAAGACAGCTCGAATCCTTGAACGTCCTGGACCAAGGCTTGGAGGATGCATGCGAATCCGAGCAGCTGTTTTGCGGGCTCAATTTCTGCGTGTACCATCCGGAGTCCTGCCCTCTGAACGTTCTAACTTTTCAGCCGAGCCAAAATCCAGGCCAAATGAGACTCAGTAGAGTGGCGGACGACGGTCGAATTCATGTGGTGGCTGATGCCGCCCTGATCAAGGAAGCTTTGATGACGGTGGAGGTTGACCGGGCTCGGTTGCTGTCCAGATTGAGCACTTATTGGATCAGGAGGGCAAGGGCTTTGTCGCAATCGATCGAAGATCTGCTGAGGGTGGAGGATGTGCTGTGCGACACTTCAGCCTCGGAAAACGCCCAGAAGTTTGTGCTGTGGGCTGGGTACATCCTGGATCAGAGGTGGGCAAAAACCTGGAGAAAGAAATCAACCACCAGTTGTGAATAGATGGTGGGAATTGCACACGCTCATGTATTTCTTGAACGATGAGGTCCCAATTGTGGTTGAGATGAGGCCGGCCAGAACGCACAGTCGAAATTGGCTTGATGGTGAACAAGAAGCTAATAATGGGTTGATTTCACGTTCTGCAAAGAAGATTTCCGATGGGGCTTTCTGAAGTGTCTTCTGTTGGTACTGTTCAGGAACGCCATCACCACCCTCTTGAAAGATCGGCAATTGAGTTTCTCCTTGTTGGTTCATTCCGACGAGAACGCCCCCATGATTGACCACATGGCGGCCACCTCCATTCTCCAAGTTCGATCGGACTGCCCTCCACAAGTGGTGCTCGACTTCCTGTCCTCCGACGCCTGCCGAACGGCGAGCCAAGGTGCCAAGGAAATCAAAGCGAGTGGTGGGGAAGAGGAGGCGGTTCTGGAAAAGGTTCGTGTGGCGTTGGGGGCTAAGCAAGTGATCAGAGTGTGTTCGATGTATGAACGAGACAAGGTGATTGAAGCTGCCGAGCGGTTGCTGGAAAACGCGGACTCCATTCGCATGTTCGTCGATCTTTCCAATGCATGCATTGCGATCGACGATTGCTACCAAATGTGGGAATCTGGCTTCTTGTCCATCCCTTACGATTTCCAGATCCACGAGCTCAGGCAGCAGTTTCAGAAAATGTTAACGAGTGGAGATAACGGAACTTTGGATGGTGGGGGCGGGGTGTCGTGGGATAGCATTCCACCGAACGCTGAATTGAGCGTTAGGGACGTGTCGAGTGGAGCTTTCAGGCGGGCGCAGAGAAGGAAATTGGTATTTATTGGTGGGTTGAGGAAATCGAAATATCGATTGGGGTGCTGTAAGGCATTGATGTGCAATCACAAACGAATCGCATTTCGAGGGATGCTTGCCCCAAGTGTGTCTGTCCATTCACAGATGTTTAGGTTTCTGTAAATATCGGAGAGATAGAATTAGCCGTTTGTTTCTTCTTTTTTTTCGTGGGGGTTTTATTTTGGGCGATTTTGGCTTGATTTATGATTCTTGATATGTTTGCCAACTGAGCTGCAGCCCTGTAAACTGCAGCCCTCCCGAAAGAATTCTGCTCAAGGTGACAAGCTATGTTTTCTATTGGGGGCGTTGGGAAGGTTAAGGGGGAGGGGGGGTTGAAAGGTGGTGGTGTGTTGGTTTGAGAATAAGGGCGGGCGGGGATTATTAACTATTGGAAGTGGGCCTGAATGCTTCAAGGGAGGGGGAAAGTTTACATTTATCAACCATCAATGTCGCCGCACGAATTGTTTGGTTTTTCTTGTTCTTTTTTTTTTCTTCTCTGATGACGGGGAACCATTCGTTTTTTTTCTGCAATTTTTTTTTTTTTGCAAAGAGTTTGGGGACAAAGATATTATGAAAGATTGTTTGGTACATTGTTTTATATTTTAAAGGTTCTGTGGGGCCACCTGTTCAGACCTGTCAGAAAAGTTGCTTGATGGGAAGTCTGAAAACTGGGGGAAGAGCTCCAGCCAAAACCTGAAACTGAAGGCAATGATGGAAGGAAAAAAAAAAAAACATCTGGACGGATGTTGAAAATGTGGGGTTGAATCGCAACTGGGGGGGCAGTCGTACTGTGAAAACGGAACTGCAGCTGGTTTGCATGCCACCCTGTGTCGCTGTAAGATGTCTCCTTGCTAGAATCCTGTCGGGTGCCCAGCAGAGGCAAAAAATGCATTCTTCCTGTGACATCTTCTGCAAAACTGCGGCATCTTCGGGCGACGTCGACGTCTTTCGAAATTCCGCATCGTGACGTCTAATATGGGGCACAGTCGTCAGTGGAACACGCACCACCACGGATCGAACGAGTCCGACATTCGGAGCTGACCTTTTAACGCGCGCGAAATGAGACGCCAGAGCAAACACAAAAGCTCCACCGCCGACACCGATACAAGCATGCTTAGGAGGGAAGGTCGAAGCACGAAGAACACGAACAGCGTTCGATACGTGATCGCATTCTTCTGCGTGGCATCGCTGCTTGTGTTCTTGTTTCGACCAGCGCCGGGCACTCGAATCGGGAAAACGAAGGTGGGTGTTTTCTTCTCGCAGAATTCCAAGAGAGGCACTGAAAGCACCTTTGGAGGAAAGGGGGGTGGGGCGGTTCAAGAAGCAAAAACGCTAGATTGAAACGCATGCACAATGCACGCAAGCCATAGAATCAACGCACATGCCTGGCGGGGTGGAAAGACTGAAGTAATTAGGATTCTCATGTAAACTGCATGTGAAATCGATCTAGAAAACTGCTGAGAAAAATTCATGTAACCCAGAATGTTGTTTTTAATTTTTTTTCTCATCAACATGTGATGCCAGGTGCTCGACACCTCGAAATCCAGCCAAGCCATCCAAATTCCCAGTGCAGACATCGTCCAAGAATGTTTGTTCAATCTGAAACACTACCATGAGGTTTTGACGGATTGGTTTTCTTCTGGAGACATCACCATGACTGACGAAGAGCTGTGGGAGCAGCTCAAATTTTCAGATGATATGGTGCTTTTTCAGTCGAACGGATCTGAGGTGAGGGGGCACCCAGGTTTCTGTCTCGAAAAGTGTGAGAAAAAAGAGTGATCAAAGGTAAAGGGAAAGTTAAAGCAACTGTGATATGGTTGGAAAACCAATGGAAAAGTAGGAACAGTTTTTATGTGAATGTTTTTTCGGGGTGTGTGGAGGAGGGCTGTTGCTCTTGCATTTCTCAAAAAACCGACAGGCCCCAAGCCCTTTGAAAGCTAGAATTATGGCACAGGAGCGTACGATTCATTCAGTATTTTATAAAGCTGTCTTCTCTACTTGGCATTGATGTGTGTTGCTTGATAGCTGGATGTGAGGGGAATCAAATCAGTGCTCATCCCAGCAAAGGGCAGCGCCCCAGGGTGGGCAACTGTACCTACAGAGATCACTGCAGAAATGGATGCAGACAATAAGGTAAACAGGAACGGATGTGCTGCTGATGTAAATCCTTTCCTGCTGTGTTTTTGTGTTTCTGTGGTGGAGATGAGCAAGGTAGTGGAAATCGATCTATTAATATTCTCATTCTGTTTATGTGGGTTGAACAGGTCACCGTGAAATTTATAGAGCACCAGAAGAGTGCCGGAAAGGTGATCGTCATGTTGGACAGTGTGGCGCTCTGCAGACAGAAGGCTTCCTCTTCGGATAAAGTAGATTTCGAAACAGAATTCTACTCTCTCAAGGTCAGTTGGCACAACTCCTTTCCACCCTCCAGCCCCCTCCCCAGGAAATGAAGAAGCAACAAACTGGACAAGTGAAAAAGTGAATTGAAAGGGCTCCAGCCATACATTCTTGTTTTCAGTGACGAATACAGTGGCTGGGGTTGCTCTGATTCCTACCATGCTTGTGGGTGGACCCTCAAAAAAGTGCGACTTCTCTGTTTAGAAAGTGTGTTTTAAGATCACTTTACCGCTTTTTCAAGGATCCTTTCAACCAGAAAAGCACGACCCCTTTTGTGAGAAATTATGTGTTTTTCCAGGAAAAAATCCACAAACAAGGTGCTGCTCTGAAGGAACACAACGACTCATGAGCTGACCAATCGCCCTGTAAAAAATATACATAACAAGGGATGGTTCAACATAGATCCCTGAGGGTTGTCAAGGATGGAGTTGTGTGCATAACACTTTCGTTCTATGGCTAGATTAGCATTTCGGACGCTGAAGGATGTGGGGGAGGGGTTTGTTGATTTCGAATTAGGAACTCAGGGGGTAGTTTCGGTTCAAGGGTCTTGCATCTTCGGGATGTGTAAATTTATGTCAAAACAAATGTTGTGTGTGTGTGTGTGCTGGAGCGTTGGGGATGCTTCTCATTTTATTGGCCAGATATATATAAAAAAAATTAACCAGTTTTAAAAAACCTATGCCCTAGAGCAATTAATCAATCTGTCTACATCCATCTGTCTAGACACAGCTCGAAATCCCCCCCCCCCCCCTGCTCCACCATTACACATCGTAAAAGAAAGGAAGCCGTCGCTGCTTTGTGCAATATAACAAGACATCTTTCAGGCTCCTGAGATCTCTATCCTTTCTCAGCATCCCAAATTTCTTGGCCATGTAGTTGAACCCTAAATCGGTGAAAGCCATCGTCCTCTTTGGCCTCGTGATCTCGTCAGCCATTGCCACCAGGGACTCTTGATCAAACCATTTCACGATGCCCCATGATGTGTTGATGATGGCCAGCCCGTACTCAGAAATCTCAGTGATTCTTTCCGGCCGGCAGATTTCCTTCTGCAAGTACGTCAGCACTTTTTCATCTCGCATGTCCCAGAGGCCCAACGCATGCACAAGCTCCACCAACTGGTGATCTCGATAAGCCCTGATTCGTTGCTCCTAAAAAAAGACAGAAACAGGACAGGAAAAAAGCCTCAAGAAAAAACCTGCGATTCAGATGGCAAGATGGCAAAACAAGAACTTGCAACGCTCCCAGCTTGAGTGTTACGTGCAGTCAGCCTTGGCGGAGCCTCACCCTCACGGCTTCGTCCAGCACTGTTCTTCTGAACCGTCTGTCTTTGTATCTCAACACAGCGGCGCTCTTAATGATCATCGCCAAAGCCTCCTCCCTAAAATTCTCCAATCGATTCTTCCCCATGGTTTCCTCAGCAAGGGGCTCCAGGTACCTATCATCATAAAACTTAACATTCGCCAACCCATACCAGAGCTCCCCCATCTGTACCTCGGACAAGGTAGCCAGCCTGCCTTCGTTCGTCAATTCCTTGACAGATTCTCGAATCACGTCCGAAACCCCGAAAAACACCCCACATGGATCCAATTTCTGATCTTTTTGCCCTCGTCGGCCAAGCAAGCCCAATGCATACACCAGCACTGTCAAGTTTACATCGTTCATCGACTGGATATACTTCTTCTCCATGATATTCCTACCCATCACCCCGAACATTTCCGGATTGAGGTACCCCATTCTCGCGCACGCTTGGAAAACGTTCACCATTTGCTGGGGATCCCAGCCGCGAATCAAATCCTTTTCCTTGCAAATTCCGCACATCCAGTCCAGGTTGAAGTAGGTCCGAGCTATCCGGGGCTTGTGCTGGCAAAACCCCAGGTTCTTGAATGCGATTTCCATGTCTGTGGGATTCGGCCTTCGATTGCTGCTCACTTTCTCGATCACCTCTTCCCATTTGCTCTTTTCCTCGTAGGATCGGTATGGCGTAAAATCATCCCGTTCCTACCCCACCCCATCCCAGAAAAAGGGTGTTTATCACAGAGAATGTGGTATGCTTTGCTTATTTAATTAATTTCATTTGCTCCAAAGATGCAGTGGATGAATTAAGTGGCTGAGGAATGGGCAAATCTTAATTTTGATCTCGACATTACTATCATTATTGCTATTCCAAAAAAAAAAATTGTGAGAAAATCGCACCGACGATCGATCCACCAACCTTGGGATGAATATTCTGATGTTCACCTCTCGTATCGAAATTCCATGCTTCGCATGGTTAATGAAAGCTTGGATGGCCTCATGAGCACCTCGCCATTGCTCATTGAATGGAGAAAACCGAACAGATTTTTCGCCTTGCCCAGTAGCTTTGAAGCCATCTGAAGCCAACAAAAGGTTTTGCAACGGAGTCAGGAGGCTGCTGGGTGCGAGGCCATCTTGCCTGGCGTTTGAGAGCAGCAAGCGATGGAATCGGGAAAACATCCTGCAAACCAAGGGGATTTGGATGTTTTGAGTGGAGTCCACGGAAGGCTGTTTTATTTTTCATGAAACACAGTGGGAGGGGGGCTTGAGGTTTTTCAGAATCTAGTTAAATTCTTTTCCCCTGTTGCTCCCCCTCACTCTTTCTAAGAAAAAAAAGGATGAGTAACGAGACCCTGATTTCAGAATGAAGAAATGAAAGAGATGCGTGTAGATCAAGATTTGGTTTTTGTTCCTGGATTTTGCTCGATAAGATTTCTGATGATTTCTGAGTGGATTTCTTTCCCCCCCCCCTCCCGCCGCCACATCGTCTTTTCAAGTTTTGAAAGCGTGATAGAAAATATCACGTACCAGAAGGGGATATCTCTCGGCCCTCTGTAGGCTTGGTCGCGCGCGCGTTCCCAATACAATGCAATCGACAACAGGAGGCCTTTTTGGTCTTGATTATACACCGAATTTTCATTTCGAATTTTTCCATAAACGTTTGATGACGTAAGCGCATTGATATAGTTTCAACAGAATCAAGCCAGTCAAAATCCCCCCTCGAAAGAAAAAAGAAAGAAAGCTTTTTTTTTGGTTTTGCTCGTTCGAGGTGTTCCGAGGGTTGCTGTCGTTCGTGGACTTGAGGGAGAAAATGGGAAGGGACGGCCACCGCGACAAGAAAAGGAAAAAGAGGTCTCGCCATAGACGGGAGCGCTCCCCGTCGACCTCCTCCTCCGAGGACGAAGCTCGCAAGCGACGCAGGACGGAAAAACTGAGCAAAAAAATCCAAAAGCATCTGAAAAAATACCAGGAGAGCGTTCCCGGGTACAACAACGAGGACAACATTTTCAACGACCCGAATTTGAACGAGAGATTCGTGTGGAAAAAGAAAATCGAGAGGCAACTGGACGATGGGGTTTCCTTGGAGCAACTCGGGGCTAAAGCGGAGAGGATCCGCCAGGACCAGAGGCTTAAAGACATAGAAAAAGCCAAGAAGCTGAGGGAGGAAAGGGAGGCCGAGCAAGCCAGGCAACAGGAGGAATTGAGCATGATTGAAAGGGCCAGGTATGCTGCTGAAGCCACTGAAGCTGCCGAGAAGGAGGAGGAATTTCTGTTGTCTCAAGCTATGCTCAGCTCCAGGATGCGACTGCAGTCGGGCAGAGGGGAGCCCATCGATTTTATCGTCAGAAATCTGGATGCAGAGTTGGCTGTGGAGAGCATGGCAATTTTGGAGCCCCCTGACGCAGTGTTCAAAAGGTTGAACCTGGAGGAGATGCAAAAACTGATAAAAGGCATCGATGAGTTCAGGTCCCTGGACAAAGACGAGTTCAATGCGGAGTTCTGGAACGGCATGAAGGAAGTCGCAACTCACGAATTGATGGTGGCGACTCAGGAGGATGAAATGGACAGGGCCAAATTGAAGGGGGAAGCCCAGCCGCATGGGCTGAAGGAGCAAGATTTGCATGTGAATATCGAAGTTCAGAACATGCTGGCAGGGAAATCATTCACGGAGCTGTGCGATTTCGAAAAAGGGCTGAACGCGAAAGTCGAAAGCGGGAATTGTGGGGACCCCGAGTTCATGGAGAGGGTGCTGGATCATCTGAAAATCTACAAGGTCAGAGCCAGACTGAGGGCACTGCAGGAAACGCTGATGGAGCGGCACATGGACACTCTGAGAAAAGCGATGCAAGCTGCCGAAGAGAAAGTCGACGAACAAGCGGATGAGCAACCAGAGGTGGATATGGAGGATTCCTTGCAAGCAGAGGAGAATGAAGCGGGGACTTCGACCGCAGCGGCGCCTCCGTCGCAAGGGCTGGACCCCTCGACTCATGTCAACCCTGGTGAACCGCAGCCTTGGCTGGTGGAGGAGCTCATGGCACAAAAGGAATTGAGCGATGGTCGATTCTCGCCGGAGCCTCTGGATGATTCGGACATGTCTGGGGAAACCATAGTCGATGAAGAGCACGATTTGAGGGAGCTCGAGTATTTGAGGGCTCAAGTCAGGGATAAGTACACAGATCATTTCCAGAGTGCCGCCGATACCGCAGTCGCTCTAGCCAGTCAAATGAGTGCATCCGACAAGGCGTATCAAGCGATGGTGTTGGACCCTGCCAGGCATCCCTCTGGGGTCCACCCCATGCTGCGACACATTACCGACGCCGCCCCTCACGGCGACGATCCGCTGGCTTTCCGTTCGGGAATAGCTCCACCCGTTGAAGACGATGTAATGGTCCAAAGGCTCCGGGCAGAGGCGTTGAGAAAAATGGGGTGTGGGGATGGGGACATGCCTTTCGGCGGTGAGGTCAAATTGGAGAGCCGAGTGTATTGGTGGCATGAGAAATACAGGCCGAGGAAGCCGAAGTATTTCAATCGAGTGCATACTGGGTATGAGTGGAACAAATACAATCAAACTCATTATGACCACGATAATCCACCTCCCAAGGTGGTCCAAGGCTACAAGTTCAACATCTTTTACCCGGATTTGATGGATAAGAAGGAGCCCCCCACTTATTCTGTGGAGATGGACAATTCCAGCAAGGATGGATCCACGTGTTTGCTGAGGTTTAAAGCTGGGCCGCCATACGAGGACATCGCTTTCCGGATCGTTAACAAAGATTGGGAGTATTCCCACAAGAAGGGTTTCAAATGTACGTTCGAGCGAGGGATTCTCCACCTGTATTTCAACTTCAAGCGGCAGAGATACAGGAGGTAGTTCCTGGTTGACACGAAAAAATCCACCAAAAGAGAAGCATTTGTTACGATATGATAAACGATTTTCTGTCATAAGGGAGATATGATTGGATATGGATATTGTTTATGCTGGGGGAATGCTGAGATGCTGGCATGCTTTGTGTGTGTGTTGGTGGAGGAAATATGAATCTCTGGGAGAATTTTGATAGAGGGTGTGTCGGCACTGTTGGATGTGTGGTATGATGTTTGGCTTGGCCTTGGCTTGTGTAGCAGTCTTTGTTGGAAATCGTTTCACATTTTCCTCACAACGAAATCATACATCAAGCCTAACGAAATGATGGACAAATCCATGATTATCAATCTGCCATCCAATTCTTGCAAGGGGGACCAAATGTTATGGAACAGGCTCTCTGTGGGCGGTTAATTTTCCCCTCCATGTTTCACAGTATCGACATCAGCTCGATCAGAAAGGTAAAGACTCCGCTCTTTCCTCCTTTATCAGATTTGAAATCGCTTTGAATCCTGGAGCCTGAGAACAAAAACACAACATGTGATATTGAATCTGCTCTGTATTGTGCAGTCACTCCCTAAAAACTTCCTCCCCCCCCATCCTTCTATCCGTACCTTCGCATCACCAAGCATTTGGAAGAGCGCCATCTCCGAAGTGGATAGGACAGCCCCCATATTGGCCATTCTCTGCACCACAAGTTCTTGGTTAAAACCCCACTCACTGTCGAAGAAGCATCAGAACACCTCAAGCCCACATTGCTCGTTCCTTACTTGCAAAGCCACCGATCGCTCTGAGAATCTGCTTGACGAGATGCCATCCACCAGCAAATGAACCTCATAGTTGCTTTCTGCAAGGCATCATTCAATGGGGTCGATCCCATTGAAAGAAAAGGGCTTTGTCACTACCTCCGAAAATCCGTGGAGGATAGCACTCAGGCAACCAGAAAAAGATTTGAAAAACACTTCGTGCTCACCGATCAAGTCCAGGGTAGTTTGCAGGACGCAAACATGGGCTTCGATTCCAACCAGCAGAACCTACATGTTTTTTTCCCCATTCAGTTGTCGCGAATAAAAACACATAATAAGCTGCAACCGATGAAGAAATAATCGCATAGATACAGCAAGGTGTAATGTTCACTCCTCAATAAAAAAGACAGCCATAAATGAACACCTTTTCTACGGTCCCCAAAGCTGCCAGATGCTCTTTCACTTCAGGCACTGTGCAACAAAACAATCCACCATATCAATCAAAAACCACACATAACATGACATGCACAATCAAGGCGCTGAATGTTCACTCGCAGGATCAGTTTTTCCTTTCTTCTTCGAAATTTGATCAGCAAAATGGGGTACCTCCATCCACAAAAGGGTGCTTCAATCATATGAAAAATCTTTTTTGTGGAAACTTTTTTTTTCCGTTCATCTTGGTTTTTGTTGATTACCAACCCATCATGCTGAAGTTGGTTTTAGCGATCACAGGGGACCCTTCAGGAATCTGGGAAGCGACTTCTTCCACTGTGTTTCCCAAGGCTTTTGGATATTGCTCGGTGACCACAACAGGAATGCCAAGCTCCTTGGATGCTCTCACCTAACCCCACACCCACAGCCAAGATTGGATAACAGGCACTGCATCCTTTCCCAAAAAAAAACACGATTGAAAATAACTGAGCATAACGAGGATCAGCTGGTGGGGAATGCAACAAGACTACTGTAATTTCAAGTTTTTCCGCCTGGGTGTTCATCTATGAGAATACCAGAAGGTTTCTTTAAGATGCTCTTGTTTTGATGGGTGTGTTAACAGACTCAAGCCCTCGGCACCATTTGCTGAAAAACAGATCATCCCTAGGAGAGAATTCTGAGATGATGAATTTTCCATCCCACACACCATTCTCTGCGAGGTATCGATCACCGAGGGCATCCCCGATATCATGGTTCGAAAACGCTCCTGGACATCGCAAACAAACAGCGCGCTTCTTTCGGCCGTCAAACGCTGCGCCAAGGTTCTCGCCGCCATGATCGCAATCCTTCGTCGATTCGACGTGCTGGAGCTGAAGCAGGATTCGCTGAAGGAGGGGGTTGAACGAAAACATCCAAAAAAGGGCAATTAATGTGGCCATCACTCCCTCTCTGTCACTCCTTGTCAGCCAAACACTCCCCAGCAACTGGAACCCCAGCCTGCTGCCTGCCTAATTCTCAGCACATTTCCTTGCTGTGTGGCCTTCTCAGAACACACATCCAGATTTTCCCCATTAAATTCCATCAGTGCTCTGCATGGTGACAACATGTCTATTCTCGCTCCGATTCGTCAGCAGAAATGAAGGTTGGCAGATCGCAGGGGTGCGAGGGTATCGGGCACCCGTTGGCCGATGTTCTCGCTGGCTTCGATGCGTCACGCGCAATCTTGCCCAACGACGAAAGACTGTCGATGTGCTCTGCTTCGACCGGCGCTTCCAGGGCGGCTAAGGGAACGGAAGGCAAGTGGTGACCGCAGACATAAAATATGAACCCTGGTGTTTGTGGTGTGGGGGATAGTTTTTTTGGGGGGTGTTCAGCATTCATAGTTTTGCATTGAAATGAAAAACAAGTGTCTGAATAACACCAAAGTCAAATTTCCAACAGGATCTAGCCATGCATCTTTACCTGGATTTCTCTACAGATTATTGATGCAAAAATTGAACATGAAGGGCAAACGATAGCTCCAAAAAAAAATCTCCCTTGAAGATCGTTGCTTTAAGTTTAATTTTCCGTTGGTTGTTTGGTTTCTTTCCTTGTCAGCTGCCCAGGGGGGGGGGGGTTCAGTTTCTGGCGAATGTATGTTTCGCCAGTAAATTCTGGAGTGTTGATCTGATTTTTTTTTTCCTTTCCAAAACTGATTTGACCAGGCTCTGAGGGAACATCAGCAAAAGAAACATAACAGCAAGTATGTGGCCTTCTGCAGAGCTGCCTTTTCTTCGCGCATTTACACCACCGATGTCTCCACCACCTCGTCCAAGGGCAAGCGAAAAAGGGTGCATCGGAAAGAGAGCCCACCGTCATTGCTCAAACAACCCACCGATGGGGATTCGAAAAAGCCTCGATCGCTCAGAAAGGACGAATACTATGCCTCGTTGCTGAAATTATCGCCCAAGTTTGAAATCGCAGCCCTGGGGGGGAGATCTCTGAGTGGGAACTTTGCAATGCTAACCAAAGAACCCCTGCCCAGTGCCGACAACATACCGGTGCTGCTGGAGGAGGGGAAAAGCCATTTCGAGGTGTCCCTGCAACCGCTTTCGAAACCGGATGGCAGCAGGAAGGTGCTTCGATTGAACGGGAAGAACGTGAATCTGAAAATGGTGGAGAGGTACCGCCGGTCGTTCCTATGCAAAACGACCCATGCCGAAAGTTTTGCGGGGGCGATCCGGCCTGAATTCTGGAAGAAGGTGCTGGTGTTGCCGGTGGAGATGATGGGGAATTCGTTGTGGTGGGGGGTGGTGAATCAAGTGGTGAACCCTGAGGCTCTGGAACGATTGAATCTCCTGATGGAGATGGTGGCGGTGGGCGAAACAGGGTCTGAAGAGTGTGCCAGCCTGATGCAGGAAATCGGAAAGGGTTTCTTCAGTCAAATCGACGATGTCGAAACAGAAGACCCGGCTTCCTTGCTCCAGATGTTTGTGATGGAGAAAAAGGGGGAATCCGGGCACCTGTACCATGCGGAAGGTTGGGAGGAGGTTAGAAAATCGAATGACGAGCAGCTGGATCAGGAAGAGGAAGGAGAAGGCGGAAAAAAGAAAAAGAAGAAGAAGAAAACAAAACAGAGCGAGTCGTCCGTCATGTTTCGACTTCGGCCGTTGGTGTGGCAAGCCTTGACTGTTTCGGACGCCATGATTCCCCCACCAGAGGGGGAGGGGGAGCAGAACGACAATGAGGGGCAGCTGGTGGCGGCCGAGAATATCCGCGTGATTCCGATCGCCAAGGAGTGGCTCCAGTTGGGGGTTTTGACGGGGAAAATTCTCCCCTGGGTGTTCAATTACCTGAGAGCCGGGTGGGTCAAAGAAAAGTACAACGCGCTTCAAGAAATCTCCCCGGAGGAAGTCTGCAAAGCGGTGCCCATCGAGAAGACGCTCCGGCAGGATTTCAAGAGATTGGTCCATATGGGGAACAGCGTTTTGAAGTATGTTGTGGCTTCGGACCGGTTCATCAGCATGAACGGCTCGGTTTCGCATGCATCTCAGGGGCATGACATGATCTTACGCTGTCGAATCGAGGCCCTTGGGAAATTGATCCCCTGGGAAATAGCCAAGCTGCTGGTGGGGATGGACACCCGAATGTACATGCCGACGACCTGGGATCGATCTTCGTACGATGCCCCCCTCGCTCTGCAATGTGCCAATTCGCTGGAATATCCGTCTCAAGAACTGACGCCTCCATTGACCCCCCCTTTGGTCAATTTAGTCGGGAAGGTGACCACCGCGATTGCAGGGGTGTGTTATTTCAACGGAGGATTGACGCTCGTTCGATCCTTTTGTCGAGAAATCGGCTTCATTGACGACGGAACGATCGAGTTTTTTCGGGAAATTGAAGGGGTGAGGATGAAGACTTGGACCTTCCGTTACGAATGGGAAAAAAAGGGAGAAATCGGGAGCCCGATTACGAAGGCTCAATCTCGAGTCATTTTCAAGACGGTGGAAGAGTCCTTCGGGTACAGGTTCAACGTTTGGCAAAGATTAGGCCTAGCTTTTCGACATTTCTCGAAGTCGCATTACAGAGGGGTGCAGTTCCGCGCGCTGGAAAATCTGGGGGACGTGGCTTTCTCGTTGATTTTGGCGGAGTACATCATGGAAGTGATGCCGACCTCTTCCCAAACCCACATCAACAAGATTTTCAACATTCTGGTGATCCAAGAAATCATGGGCAGGATTATTGGGGTCTCCGGGGTGATGCAATTCTTGGTATACAATCGAGAAAACAACGACGATGCGTTCGCCACCGCAATAAAGGAATTCCCGGATTTGAACCCCAACGAAGTCTCAGGGTTTAAGGCACCCAAAATTTGGGCGGAGCTGTTCAAGGCGCTGTTAGGGGCGATCCTGGTGGACTCCTGTTTCAATCTGGACGAGGTACGGAGAGTGATGCTTCCGAAAGTGGAGCCGTTTTTGCCCTCCGTGCTGTCGATGGCCATCGAAAAGGATGGGGAAAACGGCTTTCTGACATATGGACAATACATTCCCACCCACATAACCCCCACAGTCTTCAAGAGCGCCATTTCAGCCTCCACCATCCGGTTGCATGGCAACGTGGTGAAGTTTTGCAGTGCGATGGGGAGCTCCGGTGGAGGCACGGAGCATGGATTCATCGTGCTGACTGCGAAGAAGCTGCCCAGGTTTCCAAATTTTGAAATGGAGTTCACGCCCCCACAAGACACGATGTGCAACATCTCAATCAAGCCGTTTTCGGAGAGGCCTCTGACTTTTACGGCTGAGGAAATGGATATGATCGAGGATTTCCAATGGAAGCTGTTTGAGGATGTGGCGGTGCCCCCAGACACCGAGGTCGTTCCTGATGGGGATTTTGAAAAAAGGTATGCGGTTTTGCCAGCGATCCGCGGAAGGGAAGGAAGCAACGAAAAGGGGAAGTGGAAGGTGGACTGGAATTTCACCAGAAAGATCATCAACACCGAGGTTTCCCCCGACTGGGATGAGTTCATGGAAAAAGTGGCCAGCGGGGGCTCAATTGGGGAGGGGGTACTGGATCGAATAACATGCGATTCAGCGTTCGAGATCCCCCCTTCCAATTGGCCAGTCGAAGCGGAGGAAACTCATTTTGCCAGTACCGTTAAGGATCCGGAAATCCTCAGGGGGCTTCAATCGATTGTATGGAGAAGCGGACGAAATCTTATCTGGGCATGGGATATTGGAAATCTCAAGAAACCCGGCAAGGAAAAGGACGCATCAACTTCCAAAAACGTGTTGGTGAGGGGGGTTTGCCTGAACATCTCTGGAATCTGGAGCCACGTTGCGACCGAAGTCCCTGCCTCCACCAAAGCATTCTCATTGCCTGAGATGTTGACCAATATCTCCACATGCAAAGCTACTCCATTTTCTGTCAGGTGGTTTCGAAGGGCAGCCATGCTTCCGAGCATATTGTGGCGAATGGAGGGGTTCTTGCTGGCGGACGACTTCCGCAGCATGTATTCGATTTCCCCAAAGGTGCCCTTCGATGTGTTGCTGACGGTGCTGACAGTCATGCAAGCCACCGACTGGAATCCTGAACGGTATTTCGCCCTGGGCAACGCAGTGGTGCTCTACATAGTCGCCGCTCAGATTTTTCTCAAAAACAGCAACATGGCGGCTGGGGAGATGTCGAAACGGCAAGCTTTCATTGTGAAGGAATCTCTGGTGCCTCCCGACAGTGCTCGTCGATTGGCTGGTCATTTAATATCGAACGGATTCTACCCCCACAAGCGGCATAGGCCTTGGCACCCCCCGGGGGTTAAGCCGTTCGTTCTGGAAAGCACCGAAGGCGAGGGTTTGAACAATTGGGATCAAAACAAGGCGGATGCCCCAATGGATTTGGAAAAAACGACCTACGATGAAGGCCGTGTGGTGTCCAAGGCACCCCATCCCGTTTCCATGGGGATGGTGAACTACCACATCAAGGCGGTGGCTGGAGCACTCTACATGAACGAAGGGATGAAAGATGCAACCAAATTTCTGCAGTCCATCGGCATTATCAGGAACGCCCGAAGCCGGTCAAAGGCTCGGAATCGGCGAGTGAAAAACCCCGACCTGCTGAAACTAGAACGGCTGATAGGGTATAAATTCAACGACATGACGTTGTTGCTGGAGGCTTTCGTTCACCCCTCCATGCCTACCAACTTGGATTACGATCGGTTGGAGTACATAGGGGACCAGGTGCTGGAGGTGCTGGTGGTGGGCTACATTCTGGAGAAGCACCCTAAGTTATCTCTGGGGGAACTTAACACACTCAAGGTGGCGACCGTGGGGAATGAGAATCTGGCAAGGATATTGATGGCAAAACCCTATCGGTTGCATCGCTTTCTGCAACACAGGCGGTCAAAACTGGCGACGGAGTTGAAACAGAAGGAACGATTGGCAGACAAGCTGGCCGACAAACCCCCAGGTGAACTGGGAGGGCAGTTGCCAAAGGTGTGTGGGGATTTGTTTGAAAGCGTGGTGGGGGCGGTGCTGGTGGATTCCGGGTTTTGTCTGGAGACCGTCTGGAAAGTGGTTTACCCCATGATGAAGGACTATTTGACCGAGTGGATAGATAATCCCGAAAAGGTCCTGGAAAATCGTAGTCTGTTCAACTGAATTTCTTGGGATTTGGGACGAAAGCTAATTTTTGAAAGTGTGGCGATAGTGAAATTGTAGAAGAGGGGGAAGGGCACACTGCGTAATTTATTTTTGAGAATTGTTTTTGATCGGTTTTTGTCTGGGTGTGGTTTATGGAAAGGAGGGTCGCTGTGGACATAGTTGAGTTTTATTCACTGCTTGATCGACCAACCAAATCACCCCAAAGTTGGAACATACCTCAACAGGGTGCCAGTTGAAACTTGATAGAAGCTTTTGTCACAACGAAATGCAACCGACCCACATTAAATGTAGTAAATTTCATGCTGGATTGTTTCGATAGACAAGCCACCCTCCTGTCCCGCTTCTATATTTGACCTCAGTCAGTCATGTGGGAATTTCTGAAGAACCCCGATTTCCCTGGCCATTGCCGATTGTGGACATTGCAAAGCATGGACTTTCTGGGGTGGAGAGTTCTGCCTTGCCTCACTTCTCAGGTGTCAATTTTGAAATATGAATCAATGGAAGGCTGAATTGATCAACTTACATACATCGACATCCCCCAAAACCCCAGCTGTCCATGAACGCCCCTTCTTCCAAAACGCTTTCCCTTTTCTTTCTTATCTGCAAATTGCATATTCTGAACCTCCATAATCGAAATCTCACCACCATCATGATGACACTGCGAAGTGTCAAATCCAAATTTGCCAATGTGCTCCTCGTCAAGCTACGGGAATGCTCCTCCCCTTACTAATCATACATACATTTTGATTTGGAAGAAACACAAAAATAGAAAAAGAGAATACTGAGCAAGGGGAGGAACATGGATTGCTCCTCAATCAAGGATAATGAAGGATCAAGGGATTAGAGAGCAGAGTGCGAGCCATTTCTAACTATCCACATGAACTTCTCATGACAGGGTTTTTTTTAGCCTGTCGATTCCTGTTATATTCCCTAGGGAGATGGGGACAACACCTTTGTCAGTGAATTCTTTTCCATATTCTTGTCTCTAGGGATGTGTGGACTTGGTGTTGGCACAAACAGGGGATTTCCAATGTTGAGCCAGATCGCTTCTTGGTCAGAGTATGGATTTATTATGTGCAATAAGACGGACAAGTTGCCTTGGTAAAAGATCATACAAGGTCATATGGCCATATTCTGTTAGAACTTTACCAGTGATTTCCATCCACCAGGAGATCTGTCTGCTGACTTCTATATATGAAGCTTAAACTACATAGTCCCAGGATTTTGAAATCAATACAGAACAGAATAAGTGTTTGACAAGCAAAGGGATGCACAGCTACACCCACCCTAGCCAATACCTACCTTGCAGAAATGAAAGCCCTTTCCTCCACGTTGTCCACCACAAAAAAAAGAAAGGGCCCAAGCTCGAAGGAACTGAAGGAGCGAACTGGCACCTGGAGAGGGATCCCAAGAGAAACCAGACAAGTGCTCTACCAGAGTGGGATCAGGCAACTTTTCGACACTTCCTGCAACTCCATTCAACGCCATGAAACCAACGAAAGTCGCGACTCCGACGGCGACGGCGGCCTCTTTCTCGTCAGTTCCTGCTAAGGCGCGACGTCCCAGACGTAGTTGACGCGCCAAGGCGCTTGATCGGGTTTGTTTGCGGAATACCTGTGACTGCGAACAAGATCCAATCCAAACAACGGTTGTTTCGCAGAGACATTTATCAACAGGATCGTACCGCTAGTGGCTCTTTCCTCACACGTGGTGTTTTGAGGATCCAGAACGAAAGAAAGAACTGTGGAACATTCGCTGAGCAGTGGGACATCTTGCGCTCTAGTCGTTCTGCAGACGTGATCGACGGTTTGATCCTGTCCCCTGACCCTTTATCTACTCTTGCTCCAGTGTGTTTACCGCTCCTAGAAGCGTGAACGGTTGTAATACCACGAAAAGCGTGGCTACCTTAAGCAGATCCCTCCCTTTCATCCACTGATCGAGATAGTCGTCGGGCTCGAACCTCTCGACCACCACGACGAAAAGAGCCAACCAGTCGTCCACCCTTCTTTAAAACGATAAAGTGACCCTCGAAAGGTTGGACGTGCGTCGAAACCGTTCGGACGATGATTCGAAGGGTGAAAACGAAAGTCGCAGACGTCAGTGTTGACGTCTTCGACAGAAACGTCGGCGCAACGTGTGCGAGATGAAAAAGATGTTCGTGGAGGGACGGAGCAACCGAACTACACCATGAAACTCTCGCCACGTTGCTCGACTTCCCCATCACGACCACCTAGCAAGAGCGCGCAGGACGCAGGAGGCCAAAGGTTCTCGGCTCATAAGAGGGGCTCGAGATGTTGAACAATCATCTCGATTCGATCTCACTTCGGTGGGATCTCGAGGGTTTCGCCGGCTCCCCCGATCAAGGGATGTCCGGATGAGGTGACCACCTCGGGGATCTGTCGGTATTGCACCCGGCAGTCTGGGCTCCCAAAAAACGGAACCAGGCCCCCACCGATCTAATTTTTGGAAAAACATACCCGGTGTTTAATCACTAGGGTATGTTTTTCACAAGGTGTGTTGGCCAAGTTTGGGTTCGATTCCCGAAACACCTTTAATTTTTAAAAATCCAAATTTATCAGGAAACACTCATGAACAGAACTCTAATCAAGAATGTTGTATCTCCTACACAATGTAAATGTTTGTTTGTTTGTTGTATCTCCTCCATTTAAAAATCAGACACATGTAGTAAAACGCAATGCATGAATAGCTCATAGACAGACGGGGAGAAAGAGAGTGAAACCCAGTCAGGGTATGATAGAGTGAAAGATACTTTAACAAAAAAAGTTTCCTGAACGAAGGCAAGACTGGCGCTTATTCAAAATCAGTTAAAAATGAAATGTGATAGCTCCAGAAAAATGAGTTCAGATCAGCGTTCCGAACCAGCATTTCTGAATGTCTGAAGACATACTAAAAACAGAATCTGTTTTTGTTTGGTTGTGAGGCTGGGTGCATTTTCCTTCATCAAGTGTAGAAGGGCATTATGTGACTGTCAGTGTGTCTGTGCAAGTGGTTTTTGGTTATGATGGTTTGGTTGTATTGCATTGTGTTGCTGTAGTGTGATATTGCAGGGAGATTGTTGGGTATTAAGGGAAGAATGGATATTGTTGTGTTGTCCATTCTTTTTTACTCTTGTAAACGGCGTTTGTTGCCTTCCACATCTGATTGTATGTTCCATATTCAACAAACGCCAGTTTCACCCCACATCAAGGTCCTCTTCAGAAAATTGAAAGAGACCCAATACTTGCATGGCCTCTCAGAAACTTCCAGGTTACAATGGGCAAAAAGTGATGCCCAAACACATTAACAAATCCCCTGCATGTGCATATATATTCCTTTTTTATGTCCCCCCCCCCCCTGGAGATCATTGGCAGCCCTTTTCCCCCCTGAATTTTCAAACTACGTTTTCTCTGCCTAATCCCCAAATAATCATGTATACAACCCAATTTACAAAAGAAATATATAAAAAAGGAGAACAAATGATACAGAAGAAAAACCACGAAGGACGGAGCCCCCGCTTAATGCTTTAGAAGAAAAAAGGAAAGAACCACTCTACTCCTGTTTTCTACGAAGTTCGGCTGATTCTTTCTCCCTGTTCATTTCATCGACTTCCTGTGTGATATTTTCCCATCGCTGCAACACACACACATACACACCATTTCATTAGAATTGAAATTAAAAACAAAAAAGCATATCAGTTTTTATTTGCAGCCCTCTTTACTCTTCCAAAAAAAAAGAAGCCAGAAAAAAGGAACATAAAAGAAACGTTAAAAGGAGATGAAAGCAGCAATGGCATGTTTTTAGGGTGGGGGAGGATCATGTATGATGTTCTGAATTTGAACGATTTTTTTTACCCAGGTTCCTTTGAATAGAAAAAAAAAAGTTGATGGAGTTCAATCTGATGGATGCGATGTGGAAAATATGATAAAAGTATGGGGAGGGGAGGGGAGGAGTTCACATCAGGGCCAATCTGATGCTGGTTTCTTCCACACATTCCTAAAATGAAGTTTCTCCGCAAAGAAAACAGGCTTGGAAATTAGACAAACAGCCCCTCCCCATCCAATGATATGTTATGATATGCTATGATTCCAGTGATATGTTTTTGCATGAAATGTAATGGAAATATTAAGGAATGCCAAGCACACTCATACACCCACCTTAAAAGGCCTGGATTCATGCAGGAGCAGCGCTACCAGCGCCACGACCAAGCAGAACGTCGTCAAGTATCCATTGCTGATATAGTCCTTGTCGTAACCCAGAATCATAGCAGCACCAGATACTAACACCAGCACCAACCCAATATTTTGCCGAAAGATGAAGTTCCAGGAATTATCTGGCTGCGCTGGTAATATCGCCATATTTTTCGTGGCTTTTTTTCTCCCGAAAAATGTGCGCGTTGGGTTTGTGGAGAACGGAGTGAAGGGAATGTGGTTGCGGATGCTCGCGATGGTGGACCTTTTACGGGGAGGCCTGTTGAGGGGGCTGCTGGAAGGAGCTTGAGGATGGGAGGAAAGCGAGCAAAAAGAGTGTCTCGCACCGTATGTCAGACTGGTGAAAAGAGTGATGATCGTCGGCTTGTGACAGATTGACTCAAAGTGAATGGACGGGAGCCGGACGAAGGCCTGTATGGACTTGAATGCGCGCGTTGAGGATCGCTTGGCTGAGGAACGCGACCTACAACTTCAAAACTATAACTCGATCTCGACAAGGGGCGTCAGTCGAAAATTTTGGCGGTGCAGTGACAACAGCGTCCGTAAAAAGAGAGGGGAAAGTTTCCCGTCTTTTTGACGCTTTTTTTTCTTCTGGGACGATGATCAACGGGGACTCCGTCGAGGCTCTCCACGCCCACCACGCCTCCTCTGCGGAGGTCTGGCGAAGGGCTTTGGAGAAGGTTGTCCCTGCTTGTGTTGTTTTGAGGTAAAGTCTCATCGTGGGGGTCAGAGGGGGGGGGAATTGCTTCCGAAAGCGTTTTTTTTGTATCGTTTCTCGTTGGGGAACTAGCTTTGATGAAGGCAGCGTTTATTGGAAGAAAATTAATCTTCTCGGCGAGTTTTTTTCTCGGAGAACTGGACACGAGACAACCGTGGTCGAAAAGAGTTCGGTTGGCGCTTTGGAGGTTTCACTGGAATCGATATTAACTTCGAAAGACGCAACAGTGGCGTTCTTGTGCTGGACTGGTTGAGAGGACCTCTAGGGCCCGGGTATTTCTGGAGTTCTACGCGGCTGGCAACGTGAAGCCTTGCAACGCCAATCACAACATCTCGAAAAGTAGACTTACAATCATTTGGGAATTTAATCCTGAGTGAATCGATAGCTGCAGTTAAAACAGCACTCGATCGCTGTTTTGAATAGTTCATGATTTTGTTTTTGTTTGTTGTTCTGTCTTGAATAGTTCATGATTTTATTTTTGTGTTATTTTTCTGTTCAGAATTGTTCATGATTTTATTTTTGTGTTATTTTTGCGTTTTTTTCTGCCTCTCCATAGAGTGACTCAGGTTCGCCCGCTGGACACCGAATCAGCGGGGTCTTCTTATGCAACAGGGTTCATCGTCGACAGAGAAAGAGGAATTATTTTAACAAACAGGCATGTCGTAACCCCAGGTACAACAGAAAGTTGTCGATCGAAATATGAAATATCTCTCCATGTAAATCCACCTCGTGTGTCAATTTTTGTTGCACCTTTTTTTTTTTTTTACCTTTTGGTATTTCTGGCAACAACGGTTGCCATTTTTAGTCGTCTTCATGTCAGGTTGATATTTCTTAGACGATATGTAATTTTGTTCGGAAAGATTTTCTTTTGAAAAATCATGAAAAAAATGATTTTCACGAGCGCTGGTGTGGGGGATTGATGCTGATCGATCCACCATATACAAATAGTTTTTGTCGTATTTTCTCCTAGCCCCATTTTTTTTTTCTGATTCTTTTTTTTTTTTTTTTGTAAAGAGTTTTTTTGTTTGGAAAGTTTTTTCCCTTGAACCGTGCTGTTTTAATCGTACTCATCTCCAGAAAGGTGTTTTGCAAATTTTATTTTTAATGTGCTATGCAGTAACTGTGTGCAGTCCTTGTATTGTATTCCTTCCGATATTCAACCTCAAGTCCAATAAAAAGCAACCCAGAAAAGACCCTTGAGCCTTTTCACTTTTTTTTTTTTAAGTCAATCTGTCGTTGATTTTTTCCCCCAGGTCCGACAACCTCCGAGGCAATTTTCTTAAATCGTGAAGAAGTTACTGTGAGACCTCTGTACTACGATCCGATTCACGATTTCGCTTTTTTAAGATTCAACCCCAAGAATATACAGTTCATGGATTTGCAAGAGGTTTCGCTTTCCCCCGAAAGCGCATCCGTCGGCCTGGAAGTCCGTGTGGTTGGAAACGATTCTGGAGAAAAGGTGAACCTCAAACATAAAAGCAACAGTAGCAGCACCAGTTGCAAAAAATTGATTTGATCATAGGGAGGTCAGTTTTGTTATTATTGATTGCGGTGGATTCATATGCACTGCTTTGCCCTTTGGAGATACTACCTGTTGGACTTGGCCAAGCTTTTGATGGCTTATCTGATATTGTTGTTTTCCCAGGTTTCGATTTTGGCCGGAACCCTCGCCAGACTGGACAGAGATGCTCCTATATATGGTCGAAAGGGCTATAATGACTTCAACACTTGTAAGTCTGACAGAGCCTCACTTGATATGAACCCGCACCAATTCAAATGTCCAGAGTTCCCTGATTGATTTCAATCTGAAGGGCAGAAAAGTGTGAGAAAAAGTGTGAGAAAGTGTGTATTTTATTTTATTTCATATGAGAAAGTGTGTGTGTGTGTGTGGGCCCATTTTTGTGCGTGCCAATTTTTGTGGTATTTGGGATTTCATTTATTTTGTTCTTGTGATATTAGTCTACCTTCAGGCCGCTTCTGGCACTAAGGGTGGTTCCAGTGGCTCCCCTGTCGTCGATTGCCATGGTCGAGCAGTGGGGTTGAATGCCGGTGGAAAAAACAAAGCTGCCTCTGCTTATTACTTACCTTTGGAGCGAGTCGTTCGAGCCCTCAAAATCTTGCAGGTATGGTTTGTTTTTCTGGACTTTGCTGAAATTCGGTGGAGGGCCCACCTTTCTTTTTTGGAATCCTTTGTTGATATTGCCTTTGATTGGTTTTTTTGATGTTAATGGTTTTTTTTGGTTTTTTTTTAGCAATGCAAAGTTTCTGGTGGGGGCGAGGAGTGGAGAAAGCCTCACATTAGCCGTGGTGACCTCCAGACCACTTTTTACTTCAAAGGCTTTGACGAAGTGCGACGGATGGGATTGAACACCGACACCGAAAAACTTGTTCGGTCGGAGATCGAAGAGTCAGGTAACAATAGCTAATCGATATTTCGAAGACTTTTTGTCAATATGTGGCAATAAATAATTCGTTGTCGTGTGTTGGTTGGATTGAAAGAATTTGTCCAATGGTGTGCCACAGTTCATCCTGTTAGATGGTATCTCGAAACCGCTCGTTGGCTGATGGTTGGTGATATTAACTTTTGGAGAGAATAGTGCACATCAGGATTCGAACCTGCACCACCCCAAATACAAAATATATTTCAATTTGATTAATTCTGTCATATTCCCGAAAAACGCATGCATTTGGAATTGTTGAAGTTGGGATATTTACTCGGTTTGTTTTGCTTATTTTTCTTTTGCAGAATCCAAAACTGGGCCGGCCACTGGAATGTTGGTAGTTGATTCCGTTCTTTTGGGTGGACCTGCCGATGGAATCCTGCAGGCTGGTGATGTTCTGGTGAAAATGGATAGCAAAGTCATGACGCATTTCTTGCCGATGGAGGAACTGCTCGACAGCAAAGTCGGAGAAACGGTCGAAGTGACAGTCGACAGAGGCGGTAAGAGGGTGAGTGGAGGAAAGAATTGAGGGAAGGTTTGAGCATCAATGATTGCACATTTTCGTCTGGGCTGTTCATCCCAGGCAGTTGGAAATCAGTTTCGACTCCGCTGAAATAATTGCAGACTTTGTCACAACTTTTTTTAGATATTATTCTGTTTTGATGACTTTTTTTTCCAGGTGATTTGAAAACTGTCTGAATGGTGGTGCAATGTATTTTTTTTGGAATGATAGGTTTATGGATTTTCGTGTGTGAATTCAGGTCAGTCAGAACATCCGAGTGGCGGATGTTCATGCAGCAACACCTTCAACGTTTTTGGAATTTGCGGGGGGCTCCATTCACGCATTGAGTTATCAGCAAGCTAGAAACAACAGTGTCCGGACAGGGCAGGTCTACGTGGCAGAACCTGGCTATGTTTTGGTGCGTTATCATCTCTGCAAATAGAAATCGGTGAAGAGTTTAAAAAAAATCATCTCCCTTGCTCATCCTTGAGTCACTGTTTTTCAAGAAAGGTTTTGGGGGTGAAACAGAAAACCATCTGGAATTTTGTGGCACAAACTCAGCCCTGAGAAATTGTCTCAAATCTGGATTTCAAGGGAACTGAATGCTAGAATTGGGGAGGAGCAAGCACTGGACTTTTTTGAGCAGCTACCCCCTGTGGGGTCAAAATGCGTTGTCTTGTGGTGTTGTGGGTGCTGGTGGAATTTTTTTGTGGTTTATGGTGGAGTTTTTGTGTTTTATGGTTTTGACATACAGAGCAGGGCCGAGGTTCCAAAAAATGCAGTCATAACGAAGCTGGATGGAATCGAAACTCCCAATTTGGAAACCTTCGCTGGAATTTTGAAACGATTGGAGCATGGAGAGAGGGTTTCTGTGGAGTGAGTGACGAGAAAAAGAGTTCTTTTTTCTTTGTTTCGGCATGGCGCTTCTATAAGGTTTCTGTTTTCTTTTGTTTTTTTTTTGGAAATGTATGGAGCTAGGGTGGACTCAATAATTTTTTCTTTTTTCTTGATGATGTTGCAGGTACTATACCTTTTACGAAAGACATAGACGACAGAACAGTATTTTGCAAATGGATAGGCAATGGTAAGTGTTGGCTGCGAATGACCATTGTACAAAAATGTGTTGGGTGGACTGGTTCCCCTCTTGTCATTTCCCCCCCTCTACCTAAAAAAAAGAACAAAAAAAGAAAATGTCGGAAAACACAAAAAGACATCAAGGGAAAAAAAAACGAAAAAAAAACGAAAAGACATAAAGGCAGAAAAAGGGAAAGAATCACACAGAAAACTAAGCCCCATGAGTCGGTCTTTTTTTTTTCTTTATTTCAAGTGAATGTTCTTTGGTATGTGTCAAGGTATGGACCACCGGTGTATTGGACGCGTGATGATGCCGCGGGGATCTGGAGATCCACAGAAAATTATCCGAGAAAAGTAGTGGAACGCCTTCAGCCGAAAGGCAAAGACACGCAGGACTCTCAGACAGACATAACCCCCGAAAGCGCAATCGTTATGGCGCCCATGAACGGGGTATCCAAGGTGTGCCTGAAAACACACATCGAACCTTTCACAACTGGAAAAAGACATAGGCTGGGGGCTGCTTATCGGTTCCCTCCCCCTAAATGGCTGTTCTCTCAAATTGCTTTGCGATTTTTTTCTTTTTCTGGTGGGGTGGGGGGTGGGAATCACTGCAGGTGGTTTTTTTTTTTCAGGTCTGGTATTTTTTTCTTGTGGATATAAATGCACAAACAAGCAAAAAAACGGAAAACAAATATACACATATTATTTTTTTTCGGGGAAATAATGGGATTTTATTTCAGGCAGGTGATTTTGAGTCCAACATGAGACGATCCATGGTGCTGGTGGATGTCGACATTCCCCTCGTAGCCCTGGCAGATGGAGTCCATTCAAAAGTAGGTGGAGTGCATCACCCAGTCAGCAAACTAATGAAAAATTAGAAACAGTCTCAGAAAAAGTGACCCTGTCGCCACTAAAAATATCGATCGAATAGAAATCCACATTTTAAAAAGTGCAGTACATTCAGCGGCGCTTTTTTCAAATTCCACATCCTCAAGATGTTCTCCATTTATTCCGGAAGTTTTTTCTTTTTTTTTGTCGATTTGTTGGTGGCTCCATTTATTCCGGTAATTTTTCATCTTTTTTTCTGGTTGATTTGTTGGTGGTGGTGGGTTCCTCGTACATTTATGAAGTTTATCAAACCAAGAGCGTTTATGCAAATGAGCAGAGTTTCCTGGGGAGTGGGGTCGTTGTGCATCACACAGATCGCATTGGTTTGGTGCTGGTCGACAGAAACACCGTAGCGATTGGTTCATGTGATATCATGCTGTCCTTTGGTGCTTACCCGGCTGAAATTTCAGCCCATGTCAGGTTCGTGTCCCTGAAAATGCTGAAGAATTCGTATCGGTTCACCCACTGGTGTTTTTTTTTTGCCTTGTTAATATCGTTTTCTGGGGGGAGGGGGGGGGGGGGTCTCCTTTTTTGTTCACAGCGCACTTTGTGGGGTGCTGATAATGCCATTCTGTTTCTGTTCAGTTTCCCTTTTTTGTTTGATTCACAAGCTACCCCCCTTGGGTAATTTCCATAGACATCAAAACTCAACAATATCTTTTCATGGTTTCCTTGCTCAGATTTCTGCACCCCCTTCATAATTTTGCCGTCCTGTCGTACGATCCATCGAAACTACCGGCAGAAGCCAGAGCTCAGATCCGCCCAGTCGAAATTCTCCCAACTCCGCCTCTGAATCGTGGAGACACCGTTTCGCTGGTCGGGTTGACCGAATCCCTGAGGATCATGCAACGCCAGTCCACAGTCACCAACGCCACTCTTGCCCTGGTGATTTCGCCTGCAGACATCCCTCGGTTCAGAGCTGTTCACGAAGAATTGGTGAAACTGGACCAAGACTTTGGAAGCGAGTTTTCTGGGATCATCACCGATCAAGACGGAGCGGTCAGGGCATTGTGGGGCTCGTATGCAGAACAGGTGGGAGGCAAACCGTACGTATCTTCCTGGTTTCTTGAATAGATCGATGCCTTCGAGGGGGTGACTTAAGTATGGCTGCCGGGAAGATCTCTTGACTGATGTTTTCTGTGGTTTGCTGTGTTCCCCCAGGTGGACAGGGATGAACGAGAATGGTGTGGTGGATTGCATGCAGAAGTTTTCCTTCCCTGGATCAAACGATTGAAGGAATTTGAGGAAAATCCAATGACCCCACCACCCGATGTCTGGTGAGTCGATAAAAGTCGAAACTGAACAACTTTTTTTTTTTTCAGCAAAAAATGTCTCCACCGGAGCAGAGCTTACGCACCTCACCACATGGCATGTTCTTATTGTGAAGTGGAAAACCAAAAAAGGAGGGAAATGAGAATGCATGTTGCATGTTGAAGGGTTTTGAATGCGGAGCTCCAACCCTTGTTGCTGTCCAAGGCTGCTCATTTGGGTTTGCCGTCGAGATGGATAACTCGATTGGCAGAGATAGACCCCAACAGAAGGCAAGTCTTGACCGTGCGAAGTTGTGTTGCCAAGTCTTACGCTGCTGACGTTCTCCGTGATAATGACATGATTCTTGCAGTCAATGGACATCCCATCAGCTGTTTCCAAGATGTGGAAAAGCTGATACTCCAGCAAGTGGAGCAAGACGGTGGGGTGCATCTGGCTTTCTTTTTTGTGTCGCTGAGAGAACGCATTTCTGGAAACAGCGTTTCGTTCGGAGGGAGAAGGGTCTTTTGTTTTCTGTCGGGTGGAAGGATGCATGTGGATGACCGAACGAAGAGAATCAGTCATAGGCATGTTCTTCCACTCTGCGGTTGAGTCAGACATGGGTATCCGTGTATGAGATTTACATAATGTTTCGAACAGATGCTAAGAATGGATCGCCACCAAGAAAGCGTGTGAAGTTTCAAAGAAACAGCAAGAGCGGAGAAATGTCGTATGAAATCAGCTGCAACGGAGGAGGAGAGTCCATGGAACTGGAACAGGGCGATGGCTGCACACCCAATGCAGCCTTGCCTTCGCATTCCTTGAAATTGACTATTTTCCGAGACGGCGGGGTGATGGATGTGGACGTGAAGCTAGGGTTCGAACCAGGGATGGCAACCGACAGATTGGTGCATTGGTGTGGAGCCCAGCTGCAGGTACATCGATTTTTTTGTTTTTCAGTTCGATGCCTGCATTTCCCCCATTTTTTTCTCATTTTCTTGTTTTGTCCACTGTTTTTGTCGAGGGTGAGAGGTCGAAATCGAAATTGTTTATGTGTGTGATCTAGGCTCCACACCGTGCCGTTCGAGAGTTGGGTTTTTTGCCCGAAAAGTCGGGGGTTTACGTCTCCAGATGGCATCACGGATCTCCTGCGCAGAGGTATGGCCTGTATGCTCTGCACTGGGTGACGGAGCTGAATGGAGTGCCCACCCCCGATCTAGACACCTTCCTGGAAGTTGCCAGGAAGCTGAAGGATGGCTCCTTCGTGAGAGTCAACCTCTGCCATCTTGAAACGACTAAACCAAAGGTGGGAAACAGAGCACAGAAAAGCCATTTGTCCTTTAAATTTTTTTGGGCCTTTTTTTTTTTAATAACCAAGTGGCGAAGGTTGCATTTTTTTTAACACCAAGTGATGGAGGTTGCAAGTGCCTATTTTGGGGGGAGATTTTCAGTGTTTTGTTTTGATGGGGTGTTCCAGGTGTTGACCCTCAAGCTGGACCTGTGTTACTGGCCGACATGGGAATTAACATTGAACCCGCTTACTTGCGAATGGAGCAGGCATTTGGTGGTGTAAGAAAAAGTGCTGGAACGATTGTAATCAATGGAGTTATGTATGGTGATTTCTTTTGTTTCTTTTTGAAGGGGGGGTTGAGGGAAGAAAAATATTGAAAGTTTCTTTGTGATTGATGTAACATTTGAGGAGAGAGGGATGGGGTTGGCGAAGAAAAACGTTGTCGTATTTGTTGAAAATCTTGTATGTTTTATTATTCGTTGTTGAAGTTTATGAGTTTGAAAAAGAACGAGTTTTGGGGTGGAGGGAAAAAAAAATTCAAAGGCAATGAGTTTGGAAAAACAGAAAGGGGGGAAAAGGCATTCTGGTTGTTGAAGGCAATGAGTTTGGAAAAATAGAATGGGGGGAAAAAACAGTCAAGAAAATTATATAAGGAGGGTGGGAAATCGTCTGAAGATGCAGAGGATTGATTTGATTTTGCCTGGACTGTGGTGGAGAGTGTTGAACCTTCCCCTCCCAGAAAAAGAAAAATAGTTTTTTTTGAAACCCCGCCCCCCCCTCCCTCTTCTTTTCTTGCCTCCATCAGAGTTCTGTTATTTTTTTTTTGGTGATGATTTTTAAAGTTGTGCGATTTTATTGTTGAATTTGGCAGCAGAGTCCATGTTGGGGGAGGGGGGGAAGTGAGGGTTCGTTTACAAAATGCGATATTTTTCTCATTCTGGCTTCGTTTTGGAAGGGGATTTTGGATTTTTTGGGGGTGTTTATTTTGGTGTTTTTTGGTGTTTTTGGTTCTCTTTTTTTTTTGGGGGGGGGTCCTTTGCGGCCTTGTGTTATGCTTTAATGATAACTGGCGTTTTCCCACATCGGTCTGTCTGGACTGTTGTTGAATCACTAACCGCAGATTCACCCACCTATGATCTCACTGTCTTTGGCAGCAGCCAACACAGCTTCATTGACTTCGACTTTCTTTGGAGCGGAGCTGATGTAATCACTCATTCCGATTATACGTTTCATCGTTTCCTTTCTCTATAAAAAACGCAACCATGAAAGAACGAAGTGTAGAACAGGCCTTCTGGAGGTTAAGCCAGTATGACTTTGTCTGACTCTAAAATAGTCAAATTAAAAAAATTCATTAGATAATTGAATTAGACAGCGTCACATCCTTCTTTCTTATATATCTCTCTCTCTATCATACTCTGACTGGGTTTCACTCTCTTTCTCCCCGTCAGTCTATGAGATATTAATGCATTGCTTTTTACTACATGTGTCTGATTTTTAAATGGAGGATATACAACATTCTTGATTGGAATTCTGTTCATGAGTGTTTCCTGATAAATTCGGATTTTTAAAAAATTAAAGGTGTTTTGGGAATCGAACCCAAACTTGACCAACACACCTTGTGAAAAACATACCCTAGTGATTAAACACCGGGTATGTTTTTCCAGAAATTAGATCGGTGGGGGCCTGGTTCCGTTTTTTGGGAGCCCAGACTGCCGGGTGCAATACCGACAGATCCCCGAGGTGGTCACCTCATCCGGACATCCCTTGATCAGGGGGAGCCGGCGAAACCCTCGAGATCCCACCGAAGTGGGATCGAATCGAGATGATTCTTCTATAACTCGAGCCTCTCTTCTGAGCCGAGAACCTTTGGCCTCCTGCGTCCTGTGCGCTCTTGCTAGGTGGTCGTGATGGGAGAGTCGGGTGGCGTGGCGAGAGTTTCATGGTGTAGTTCGGTTGCTCCGTCCCTCCACGAACATCTTTTTCATCTCGCACACGTTGCGCCGACGTGTCTGTCGAAGACGTCAACACTGACGTCTGCGACATTCGTTTTCACCCTTCGAATCATCGTTCGAACGGTTTCGACGCACTTCCAACCTTTCGAGGGTCACTTTAACGTTCTAGGGGAGGGTGGACGACTGGTTGGCTCTTTTCGTCGTGGTGGTCGAGAGGTTCGAGCCGACGACTATCTCGATCAGTGGATGAAAGGAGGGATCTGTATAAGGTACGCGTCCTTCTCTTGTGATCGCGACCGTGCGCGCTGCTAAGAGCGGTAACCACACTGGCACAAGAGCAGATAAAGGGTCAGGGGACAGGATCAAACCGTCGATCTCGTCTGCTAAACGACTAGCTAGAGCGCAGGATGTCCCACTGCTGAGCGAGTATTCCAAAGTTTTTCTTTCTATCTGGACCCTCAAAACACCACGTATGAGGAAAGAGCCACTAGCGGTGCGATCCTGTTGATAAATGTTTCTGAGAAACAACCGTTGTTTGGACTGGATCTTGTTCGCAGTCACAGGTATTCCGCGAACAAACACGAACAAGCGCCTTGGCGCGTCAACTACGTCTGGGACGTCGCGCTTTTTGGAAGGAACTGACGAGAAAAAGGCCGCCGTCGCCGTCGGAGTCGCGGTTTTCCTGGGCGTTGAATGGAGTTGCATGAAGTGTCCAAAAGTTGCCTAATCCCACTCTCAGAGTAGAGCACTTGTCTGGTTTCTCTTGGGATCCCTCTCCAGGTGCCAGTTCGCTCCCTTTCTGTTTTTGTGGTGGAAAGGGCTTTCATTCATTTGGTCTGCAAGGTAGGGATTCTCTGGGGTGGGTGTAGCTGCGCATTCCTTTGCCTGCCAAACACTTTTTCTGTTCTTCATTGATTTCAATATCCTGGGACTATGTAGTTTAAGCTACATAAAAAGAAGTCAGCAGACAGACCTCCTGGAGGGTGGAAATCACCAGTAAAGTTCTTACAAAACATGGCCATATGACCTTGTATCATCTTTTAGCAAGGCAACTTGGCCGTCTTATTGCACACAATATATCCATACTCTGACCAAGAAGCAATTTGGGCTCAACATTCGAAATCCCTTATTTATGCCAACACCAAGTCCACAAATCCCTCGAGACAAATAAAAAAGAAAAAGAATTCACTGACAGAGATGTCTGTTGTCAAAAAGACCCCCTGTCATGAGAAGTTTGATCAGTTGTACAACTCTCGTGACCAAAATCGCTTGATTTCGGACACGCAAAATCACTGTTTCAGTCATTGCATCAAAAAAGGACTTGAATCGATGTCTTTCGATTTAAAAAATTGGCAGAAGCTGATTCAAGTGTTTCCCACACGTCTCCAAAGTTTTGTGATTTTTGGGTTATTTTGTGTGTGTTTGTTAGGGGCCTAGATTTGTCCCCTCTTTTGTTGTGGGGGGCAGAGTTGTGCGCCGTTTCAACGGCTCCGTTAATAACGGCGCCGTTAACGGTAACGGGCCGTTGTCGTTCCGTTGTCGCGAGCGTTGTGCAAACCCGTGAAAACCCGTTAATTGACCGTTAACGATCACACAGCCGTTATTAACGGCACCTGCCGTTGCCATCGATTCCAACGGTGAATGTTACTAAATTAAGAGTACAATCCACCCCGTCCCGTTCGTGTCTCGCTCGTTTCGCAGGTGTAGCGAATCAGGGTTTCTGACAGCCCTGCAGTACGTCAGCAGGCTTGCTGACAGTCCTGCAGTACTTTAAGTAGGAGGCTGGCTGCCCTGAGGCAGCGTACAGTCAGTCAGGGTGTGCTGGCAGTGAAGTAGTACGTGGACTACTGAGCTGGCAGCTAGAATGTTCTAGAAGGTCGCTCAGCACCACAGGAATGGCCGTGGGGCTGAGCTGGGCTCTGATTGAAAGGACTGCAAGGTCTGATGCCTTGCAGCAGTGATGCAGACTGATGTTACAGCCTATGATCAGTTAGGATCAAGGCTGCTAGGGTATTCTATAAGTTCTTGGGGTTTGAACGTTCTTGTAACCTTACTTTGGGATTGAACTCCCTTTGTCTCGCTTCCAAGTCGTCTATTCTTTCCCTCCAAGCCGTTTCAGGCTTGCAGTTCACAGCCGGCAGCCCACAATAGCGGTCTGCAGGCGGATTTACTACATTGGTTTCGGAGCAGGGGCGCAGCAAGACTGTGCAGGGTCGCTGGAGGACCTTGGAAGGCCCCACAGCCTTGGGAGAGATAGAACTGGAGAGTGCTGTGAGCAGCACACAGAAACAGCGCACAGGCGCAGCACACAGACGCAGTTTTTGCGCTGTTCAGGGAAGCAGACTTGAAAAGTTACTGGCGCAGCTGTTGCTTGGTCGAGTTTTGGTTGTATGAGTTTCGGCAGACCTTTTGGTGGTAGTGACAGAGTTATTGAAGTGGTTTCTGACTCTGAGACGAGTATTCATTCAGAGGACTCAGCAGAGAACCACCCAGAAGGGGTGCTGCCACACACACTGCGTTTTCCTGATACAGTGGTTCGTTTACCTTCTCCTCTTCGTTTTGCTCAGCCTGTACATATTCTTGAACCTGTCAGACACCCTTTGGCAGTGTTGGAACCAGGCGCTCTGAGAGCACCCCCTCACGGTCACCACAGAGCAGAACAGGGTCCAGGGTACTTCAGATACACAGAGTGTACTGATCCCAACTGCAATATATACAGGAATCGCTTGAGAGGACAGCAGGAAAGAGAACGCAGAGAGCAGCGCAGAGATGGCCGGACAGGACGAGCAACCGCAAATAGGAATGCCAGCCCCAGATCCCTTCGACGTGCAGGGATTGAGGCAGATGATTTTGGACATGCAGGAAGAGGTCCAGCACCTGAGACACGTAGCAGCCAACGTGAACGTGCAGATGGACGACGCAGCTCGGAACGCAGTGCACAACAGGATGGCACAGCAGCAACCTCCCGCAGCTCTGGGCAGAGCTAGGGCGAAAGGCCCTGACATGTGGTATGGTGATCCACATGATGTTCCCCTCAATGAGTGGCAAGTCCAGTTGCAGACATACTTTGATGTTACTGCAACCAGGGACAGGGAACAGCAGGTACTAGTGGCTGCAGGATGCTTGAGAGGAGCAGCAGGCACTTGGTGGAGAGGTCGGTATGAAGCTGCGATGGCAGGACAGCTGAATCTGCCACAGGACGTTCCAGCTTTGGTGACAGCACTCAGACAGCAGTTTGGTAAAACGAATGAGAACAAAGACTTCAGGCGGGAATGGTCACGTCTGAAGCAGGGACGATCTACTGTTGCTGAATATGTGCATCAGTTCAGGAGACTTATGCTGCAGATCAATGACAGCAATTCTGGAGAGCAGCTGTTTCGTTTTGTAGAGGGTCTGAATGACCGTCTGCGAACTAAAGTTGAAATGGAAGATCCTGCAGATCTGGAGCGTGCGATAGCACTCGCCGCCACTTGGGAAGGTCCACTTGAGGCGTACCGCAGAGAGGGACGTAGAGGTCACAGTCCCAGAGGCAGGCGTGAAGGATCACGCAGAGACAGATCAAAGAGCAGAGGCCGATCTTACAGCAGAGGCCGATCCTACAGCAGAGGAAGATCGCAGAATCGAGGTCGCAGTGCTAGTCGTGGCAGAACTGACGCAGATCGTGATAGGTATACACCACACCAATATACACCACAATTAGGGGATCGCATGGAGGTTGATGGCCTCCAGCGTAACCGCGTGGGTTTTGATGTTGGTAGAAACCGAAGCGACAGTCGCAGTAAAAGCAGAGGACGCAGTGGTAGTCCTCGCAGACAGAGGCAGAACAGGAGATCTGGAGAAAGTATCTCTGCCAGAAGGAGCAGAATGGATGCAGGTCACTCTGCAGCGAATGTTGATTGTTACAACTGCGGCAAGAAAGGACATTTTGCTGCAGACTGTCAGGAAAACTAAGGAGGCCAGAGTCTGGAGAGGCTGCTGGCCGAGAAATCCTGGCGGAGGAGGATAGAAGTGGAGTGTGGGATGGCCGGTGCAGCCCACCACACAGAGAGGCTACCAATTGGGGGGTAGCAGGAATTTCAAATCAGAACTCCAAGGTTGGAGAGCCATGTGTAGCCTCAGCCAAGGAGAAGAAGAAGAAGAAGAAGAAAATGATGGAGAACCTTGCAGGTACCGAGCCATGTGTAGCCATACCTGAAGGGGATCCTGCAGTGTCAGTGTTGAATTTTGCAGGTGGAGGGCCTTGTGTAGCCACATTTGCAGAATGTCTGGTGAAGGATATAGAGACAACGAAGGAGGGTTGTGGGCTGAGTGAAGCCACAACCACTCTGGTCTCTGAGGCAGGAGGTGATGAGCCAAGTGAAGCCACACCCAGCCTGCAGGTGATGTCGGGCAGTGCAGGTTTGGGAGGTGTACAGCCTGAACCTGAGCTGCACAATGTTACTGAGTGTAAAAGTACTGATGGTGATCTGAGGACAGACACATCAGATTTTTCAGTGAGAGAGGAGCTTGAACAGGGGAAACTTAGTGCAGATTCCCTTAAGAGTGTTTGTTCAAGTGTACCCCCAGTTTTGAAGTTGAGAGGAGTCCAAGTGGGGACTCAAGGATTGTTGAAGACCACAGGGGCTGTGGCAGGTTGTTTTGCAAGAATTTTGTTAGATAGTGGTGCAACCGACAATTTTGTTTCGAAAGATTGGTTGTTAGAAAATGACATTCAGGCAAAGACTTCTGAGGTGGTTACTGAAGTGCAGTTAGCAGATGGCAAGACTTCAGAGAAGGTAGAAAAAGAACTGCAGGCCAGTGTCAAGATGGGGAGGTTTGTTTCAGAGGAAAAGATGTATGCAGTGACACTAGGCAGGTATGATCTGGTGTTAGGTATGTCTTGGCTGAGTAAACACAACCCTATGATAGATTGGCAGAAGAAGAAATTGGTTTTGCAGACACCTCAGGGAGTAGTCAAACTCAGAATGCAGACTGGTAGAGTAGAGGATTGCAGTACTGAAGATTTGGATATGATGTCCGCCAAAGAGTTTGCTCGGGCAGCCCGCAAGGGTATGCCGATGTATTTGGTAAATCTTCGGGAAGTTCAGGAGGAACATTTGATTAATAATGTGGAAAGTACTGATGCAGTAAAAGGCAGTGTTGCAGAAACCTTGTCAGAAGAAGGAAAAGAGGCGGCTGAGTTAGAAAAACAGATCAGAAAGGAGTTTCAGGATTTGTTTAAAGAGGAACTGCCGCAGGAGTTACCTCCTGACAGGGGTGTGAATCATAAGATTGAGTTGGTGGAAGGTGCAGAACCAGTAAAAAAGGGGCTTTATAGGGCCAGTTTTGCAGAAAGAGAAGAACTGAAAAAGCAGTTAGCAGAGCTGCTGAAGCAGGGATTTATCAGACCTAGCAAGTCTCCATGGGGTTCGCCGGTTTTGTTTGTTCCTAAGAAAAATGGGAAACTTAGGATGTGTGTGGATTTTCGGGCACTTAACAAACTAACGGTGAAAAATAGGTATCCTATCCCGAGGATAGAGGAGTTGCTGGATCAGATTCAGGGAGCACGCTGCTTCAGCAAGATTGACCTCTGCTCAGGCTACCATCAGGTGCGGTTGGATCCTGCAGATTGTGAGAAAACGGCCTTCCGCACCAGGTATGGCCTTTATGAGTATGTTGTTCTTCCTTTTGGGCTGACGAATGCCCCTGCCACTTTTATGAACACGATGAATCATGTGCTGCATGATTTTCTGGACGTCTTTTGCATCGTTTACTTGGATGATATTTTGATTTTTAGCAAAGATTGGGCAGAACACAAAGTTCATTTGCGGAAAGTGATGCAGAGGTTGAGGGAACAGAAGTTGTATGCATCAGCTTCAAAGTGTGAGATCTGCAGAGATCAAGTTGAGTTTCTGGGGCATGAGTTAAGTGCTGCAGGAGTACAGGTGTTGCAGAGCAAGGTGCAGGTTATCAGAGATTGGCCACCCTTGACATCAGTGAAGGATCTCAGGTCCTTTCTGGGATTGGCAAACTACTACAGGAGGTTCATAAAGGACTTCTCTGCCAGAGCCAAGCCTTTGACTGCATTACTCAGAAAGGATGCAGAGTGGAAATGGACTGAGACAGAAGCTGCAGCCATGCAGGATATCAAGGAGGCATTGATGTCTGCACCAGTACTATTGGTGCCTGACCCAAGTCTGAAGTTTGAAGTCACCACCGATGCTTCGGACTATGCAATAGGAGCAGTCCTAACTCAGGACAAGGGTCAGCAGCCAGTTGCATTTGAAAGCAGGAAGCTGCAACCTGCAGAACTCAACTATGCTACTCATGAAAAGGAGCTGCTGGCAGTTGTGCATGCTCTGAAGGTCTGGAGACACTATTTGGATGCACAAGAGTTTGTGGTGCACACCGATCATGCACCCCTCAAGTTTTTGCATACTCAGCCTCACCTGTCGCAGAGGCAAGCAAGATGGATGGAGACTCTGCAATCTTTCAAGTTCGAGATCAAGTACAGACCAGGCAGAGACAATGTGGTGGCAGATGCTCTGAGCAGGGCCACACATCAAGTGGAGGAAACAAAGTCTGAAATGAATGCTCAGGCCAGGCTGGAAGTTGCAGAAGGATTCCTGCAACAGGTGCAGGCAGCTTATTCAAAGGATGCACTGTGTCAGCAGTTGATCACTGCAAGGCACAGACCTGGACATGTGAAATGGGATGGCCAAAGACTCTGGAGAAGAATTGGGAATGCTTGGAAATGGTGGATTCCTGAAGCAGATGGGCTCAGGGAGAAAATACTGCATGACTGCCATGAGTCCCCATTGGCAGGACATTTGGGCAGACGGAAGACCCTTGTCAGGGTGCAGCTGCATTATTTCTGGCCCCACATCTCCGAGTCAGTGCACAAGTATGTCCGGAATTGCATTTCATGTCAAAGGAATAAGGCTTCTAATCAGAGGCCTTTGGGTAAGCTGCAGCCCCTGCCTATTCCTGATGGCAGGTGGACCAGTGTTTCACTTGACTTTGTAGGGCCTTTACCTAGAACTCGAACTGGGTCAGATTATTTGTTGGTGGTTGTGGATAGGTTCACAAAAATGATCAGACTTATTCCGACTAAGCAAACGGTTACTGCTGCAGGGGTAGCAGATTTGTTTTTCCAGAATGTGGTTCGTTTCTTTGGGTTACCTCAAGAAATTGTTTCTGATCGGGATACTCGTTTCACTAGCAATTTTTGGAGGTCTCTTTGGAAGAAGGCTGGAACAAGATTGGCAATGTCAAGCAGTTATCATCCTGAGACAGATGGTCAGACTGAAAGGGCTAACAGAACAGTGCAGGAAATTCTGCGCAGTTATGTTGAACCTGCAGGAACAGATTGGGATCAGCACTTGGCAGCTGCTGAGTTTGCTTACAACTCCAGTGTCAATGCTACTACTGGATTCTCCCCCTTCTATTTGATGAATGGGCAGAACCCAAGGACTCCTGCAAGTGCTGTGGCTGTGTCAGCCTGCCCTGCAGTGGATGATTGGTGGACTACTTGGCAATCTGATCTGGAAAAATGCAAACACAATATTGCTGCTGCTCAGGCACGTCAACGCCAGGTGGCGGACGAAACCAGGCGGGGAGGGGGCTTTGAGCCAGGCGAAAAAGTTTTTCTGGCCACAAAAGACTTACCCTTACCTGCAGTGTTGAGCAGAAAGTTGTCAGCAAAGTACTGTGGACCATTTGAAGTCACTGAGAAGCTCTCTGAAGTTGCAGTCAGGTTGAGACTGCCAGGTCATTGGAGGATACATGATGTGTTTCATGTGTCCAAGCTCAAACCTGCATTTGAAGATCAGGTGGGCAGCTTTCCAGCAAGGGAGGCACCCAGGTGGCAACCTGAACCTGAGCTTGTGGATGGTCAAGAGGAATATCAGGTGGACAGAATTCTGGCAGACAGAACTGTCAGAGGCAGGAAGCAGTACCTTGTTCGATGGCAGGGATATGATCAATCTGAGGACACATGGGAACCTGCAGAACATTTGCAGAATGCTCGAGATATACTACGTGACTATCAGCAAAGGAGTGAAGGGACCGCAATGAGGCGACGTCCTAGTCGGAAAGCACAGTAAAAACTGAAGAAGAAAAGGGAGAGTGTTATTTTCTCTTTATCGTTCGCGTGAGCAGGAATGGTAGACCACGCTCAAGAGACCGAGGATCAGGTGGAACAAGCTTTCAAGTTGTTGAGCTCCAGGGCAGCATCAGCAGCAAATCTGTCCGCACAGCTTCGGAAAGCAAGAACTGAGTTGCAAGTCGCCCGTGCTGAAAATTATCGTTGGCGCGAGTGGGCAGCGAATATACCAGAAGTGGTGCAAGGGACTAAGCTCAGAGATGCAGATGCGGATGAGATCTCAGGAAGAGTAATGGAGTGTGAAGGAAAGTCAGTTGCAGGAAAGGAAAAGGTGGCTGATGTTAAGGAAGAAGAAGCAGGGTGGTACAGCAATTCTGTTGACAGAATACTTCCAAATCAGACACTGCTACTGCCAGAAGTGCAGCTAAACCCTGTGGAAGGGCTGACAGAGTCAAGCATGGGATGCACTCTGTGTTTCAAGACCTGCAACAGGCCAGTGCACACATTCCCTTGTGGTCAGCACAGGGTCTGCTGCAGATCTGTTTGTTGGATGAGGATGTGGTATGCCTATGATACCACTATTCAGCTCGATGCCGAGGGAAGGATGCAGGCGAACTGTCCAATTTCTCTGAAGGTAGCAAGTCCAGGACCTGCTCAGTTTGGAGAATGTGGATTGTGCAGGATGGTAAGGAGACATCCAGGCTTGACAGTCCCTCCAGCAAGAGTCATGACAACACTTCGGATTGCAGGATTGGAGTTGCCTAAGAGCACTGCAGGAAGAAATCAGACAAACCGTGATGCAGCACCACACCGGATTGTTGAGTGGGAGGTTATACCTTCTAAGAAATCTGGGTCAGCAAAGAAGAGGAGTCTAGATGAGGTGATCTCACAGGGTGCAGGTGACTAGTGCAGTTTGCTGCAGGTCATTTGAAGGAATGTTTGGTTTTTATTGAAATGTGATTTGCAGTGGGAGCTGCCAGTTGAGGCAGAACATATTAGGCTGATTGAATGAAACTTGTTATGTTTCTTGACTTGGTGGAATTTGGAAAAGAAGAATTTTCTGAGGGAGTAATATCATTTTGTCCCTTTTCTTAAGTGCTTATGGGACAGGCAGAGTATTTTTCAGAGATTCTTAATAAACCTGCCAACTAGATACATTTTTGATAGCTGCAACAGAATGTGGTTTATTGCTGCAGCTTAATAGTATATTCTGATATGGGACATTTTTACTGATTGCTAGGATTTTGTGGGCTGATAAGCAGTGTTTATTTTGGAAAACTGCTGATCAGTCATTTGACTTGTTTTCTACTGATTGAGGTTTTTATATTTGCAAGGGTTGAGACCTTGAGAATAACACTGTTTCTAGTTATGTTTTATATGCCAAGGAAGTGAGAAGCTGCAGAAAACAGTTCAAGGGTGCAGCAGGGTTCTTTGGTTGTTGATGTTTTATTAGACCTACAAGGGAGTAGGGTTTGATTTGATGATGAGTTTTCAGATCTTTATTGAGCTATGGAATTTCCCTAAAAGGTTGATTTATTTCAGTCAAAGTGCAGTAAGGGGCTACTGCAGTTCAGATGGGGAGGAATGTAGCGAATCAGGGTTTCTGACAGCCCTGCAGTACGTCAGCAGGCTTGCTGACAGTCCTGCAGTACTTTAAGTAGGAGGCTGGTTGCCCTGAGGCAGCGTACAGTCAGTCAGGGTGTGCTGGCAGTGAAGTAGTACGTGGACTACTGAGCTGGCAGCTAGAATGTTCTAGAAGGTCGCTCAGCACCACAGGAATGGCCGTGGGGCTGAGCTGGGCTCTGATTGAAAGGACTGCAAGGTCTGATGCCTTGCAGCAGTGATGCAGACTGATGTTACAGCCTATGATCAGTTAGGATCAAGGCTGCTAGGGTATTCTATAAGTTCTTGGGGTTTGAACGTTCTTGTAACCTTACTTTGGGATTGAACTCCCTTTGTCTCGCTTCCAAGTCGTCTATTCTTTCCCTCCAAGCCGTTTCAGGCTTGCAGTTCACAGCCGGCAGCCCACAATAGCGGTCTGCAGGCGGATTTACTACAGCAGGTGAGGAAAGTAGTGAACCCGTTTGGGGATAAAAACCAAACGAAAGAAGAGAACTTTTCGAGCACGTCGCACTTTGTCGCGTGCGAAACGAGCAAGAAACGAGGGAGATATCCCAGTTTCTGTGGAAAATACAGAAACTGGGATATCTCCCTCGTTTCTTGCTCGTTTTGCACGCGACAAAGTGCGACGTGCTCGAAAAAACTTATTCTTCCCCTTGGCTATATTTTCTAACGTCTTAATTCCCTTTTTCACTTGCGAAACGAGCGGGAACGTGGAAGGCATCGTGGATTCTATATTAATCATACTTTTACTAAGGCTTTCAAGTTGCAACGGCTGCGACTCTGCAAGTCTGCCAGCCAAGCTGAAGGTGAAACAAAGGAAGACCAAGGTGCAAAGCACTCCAAACAAGGTTAAAGCTAGGTTAAAACCAAGTGTACCAATACCCTAGAGGCGCTGCCCAAATACTCTGCTGCAGCACCTCTGACAAGACCTGATCCCCTGATCAGACAACTACTGAGGTGACACAGTGAACCCTTCACTGTATCAGGTCAGATCACAGAATGTTCTGAGCTGCCAGTTCAGCAAGGACACCTGCTGAGCTGCCAGCTCGCCAACCTACTGATATGGTGATTCTGAGTAGACTATTCCGTCAAAATAACTGGGGTAGTCCACAACTGTGGACTCGGGTTCTTATAGTCTGCTGGGCTAGTCCCGCGGGCAGAATCGTGGTTAACCGTATTCCAGGTCATCCGGACTTGGGTCCGTGCATGACCACACATGTATGATGGGGATCAGAATGAGGTCCTGACTGGACGCGGTCCACAGCTGGCACCATTCCAGGCTGGTAGACCGTGGTCCAGTCAGATTGATTCTGCTGCAGGGAATAGTCCATGTCTATTCCGCTGCTGGGACTACCATAACCGTTGATTCCGGTATCAACTAGTCCCCCCCTCGCCAGAACGAGTCCTCGCGTTCATCACATATGTTTTAACGGAAATAACCAAGTACCCAAAACCCCAAGGTTTTACATACTCATTCGTTCAATGTATCAGCCCAATGTTCAACCCACAAAAAGAACCCTTATGCAGAAAAATGTTTATCTAGAACCCCCTTTTCTTGAATCTCATATACTGCCAAAATTTAGTCCCTGAAATTCCCTGCCCCCAGGTCTCCCAGACCTTGATCAAAACACTCTAAACAAAAAATGGTCCCAGTCTTAAGGGAAAATAAGAAAGGAAAAACAACAGTAGGCTAGCAACTACCTGCCAGAAAAAGCCTTTCAATCCATTATCCCAAAAAGTGTCCCCAGCCCACAGGGGCTTTGAAAAAGAAAAACTAAGCAAACAAACAAACAGAAAAACTGGAATTCCCAGCCAGAACTGCTATTCCAGCAGTGCCACACCCTTTCCTTTACCCAGACCACACTCTCTGCAGTCTCAGTCCACCTGAGACATATCCAGATCCTGGTAGATCTCGTCCACGTTCGTTGGTGGAGGGACGTCAGAGCCAGTCTGAGTCTGGGCGTCATCCTCTGGTGGTTCCGTCGGTTCCTCGTCCATATCGTCAGGCTCGCCAGACTTGTCCTCAGGCTGGTCCGTAGGCTGGTCCTCGACTGGTGGAATTCCCGCTGCCTTCATGGCTAGTTCATAGGCGGTCACCCACTTCGTGATGAGGGTCCTTTGCTTGCCCATCCATCCTGAAGACTTTTTGTAGCACGAGGGGCACGGTCCGGTTGGTTCGTTGGGTTGAAGAGGCTTCACTGGTCCGCCGTCGAGGCTGTCTGCGATGATCTAGTTGACGCTCACTGGTAGTCCGTTGACCGCTTGGCGAAGGCGCGCATGTCTGGTTGCCAGTGCATTATGCAACCTATGTCGCGGACAAGTAACATGTCCCTGTCCGCACAGATCGACGTCCTCTGGTTTCCGCAACCGGCTCTTTGGGCATGAAAGGCATAGCACGCAGCCTTTTCCATAGCGGGAGGTGGTTTCCTCACTCTTCCCACTTTGTCCCTCACTTTTTGCACTGCTCCTCGCATCCTTTTTGACATCCTTTTTGACATCCTTTGCGCCCTTTTTGCTGTCCACGTCTCTGAATCCCGGAAGTGGACTGGAGCGCCTTGCCCTTTTTGGCCATGCTGGCAACTCGTCTTCCATTTGGTCCGTGGGCGTGGTCTCGTCACATACTTTCGCCAGAGCTTTGTCCACAGTTTCCTCAACCATAGACTGAATTTCTTGCAGCTGTCGCACCAGATATCCTTCTCGCTTTTTAGCCACCCCAATCGTGCGTGTGACTATTCCGAAAGATCCCCGTGCCTGTTCCAGCTCCTCGCGAAGTACTCCATTCTGCGCCTTCAGTTCAGCGACTTCGACCTCCAATTGTTCCACCCTCTTGGCATTTTCCTCCGCCTTCTCAATCAACTTTTTCATCCCAGAGAAATCCATTCTGTCGTCGTTTGTGTCTTTGATCGTCGGGTTGCAAGGTCTTTCGCCAATATTCCGCAGACTTGATAAACAGTTTCTGTCAAGTCCGTAGTGTAATGATTTAAAGTCGTCAGATTCGCCATGCAGAGGGCACGCCAAGATGTGACCTTCTCCCTGGTCGGCTTAGTGAGAATCACCTTACCATACAGTAATGATTATGTAACACGGTAGCCCATACTACCTAAGTCCATACCACTTCTGCAGGTATTCCGTATTCCGATTCTCCCATCCTAAGTCTCGTTCCACTTGCTGAGTGATCTTATCTACGCCTGGTCCGAAGACGGGTCGTAGTCTTGCGTTCAAATTCTTCCATGGCGTCCTTCGAATTCTCCAAATGCTCTCGTGGCTCCCATGTGGCTTCATGCAATGGGTAACCCTTCCAGATCACCAGCCATTCCCTGCGTTTCCCTTTGCCTCGGACTTGGACAATTGATTCCACCTCATATTCCGCATTCCCAGTTGCTTGGTCTGTCACAGCTGGTCCTGGGACTTCATCTCTCACAAACTCCTCAGACCTTTCTTAGCTTTTCAACTTTGAAACATGGACTGTAGGATGTATCTTCCAAGTCTCTGGTAAGTCCAGGGTATATGCCAGAGGTGATATTTTGGCCACAATCTTGAATGGTCCAATAAATCTTCTCCGGACTTTCGCAGGAATGTGCTTCGTGAATGCCAGAGACAAATGCTTGCACCGGAGGCAGACTTCGTCTCCTACCTCGTATTCCACATGTCTTCTTTTCTTGTTGGCGGTCTGGCACATTTGGTCTTGCGCTTTCTGATACTGCGTCCTTGCTTCATCCATAGTCTGCTGCATGTCCTTCAACATTTCGTCCACTGCCTGTACCTTGGTCCCTGTCCTGTCGACCATGTCGATTCCCTTGGGATGCTGACCATTCATCAGGTAGAATGGTGTGTGTCCGGTGGAAGCATTGACGGAATTGTTCGCGGCAAATTCCACTGTCGTCAATAGCTCAGACCACCGTTCTGGTCTGTCCTCCAGGTATGGCCTCAGGAAATTCTCCAAGGTCCGTATCGTGACCTCCGACTGGCCATCCGTTTGGGGATGGTAGGCAGTCGACATCTTCAGCTTGGTCCCCACCAGCCGGAATAGTTCTCTCCAGAACTTGCTGGTGAACCTTGGGTCCCTATCAGAGACGATTGCTTCCGGAATTCCTGCTTGAGGGAACACATACTGGAAATAGAGTCCGGCGTAGTCCTTGGCCGAAACCTCCTTGGTACATGGAGCAAACTTGCAGTATTTTGTGAGTCTATCCACGAACACTGCCACGGCTGTGTAGCCGTTAGACTCCGGCAGGTCGGTCACGAGGTCGGTGGTTACTTGCTCCCACTTGAAGCTCGGAATCGGCAGCGGACTCAGTAGTCCTTTGGCTTTCGATGTCTCGGTCTTCATAACCTGGCAGGTGGGGCACGTTCTCACGTAGTGGGAAATGGTCTGTCCCATTCCCTTCCACCAGTAATGTCGTTTGATAAGTTCAGTGGTCCTCTCAATTCCCGGGTGACCCGCTGTCACCGCATCATGATAAGTCTTCAGAATAGTCTCCCTTTTTCCTTTGGGGACTACCACTTTTGGAGTAGCCTGTGGGCTTGGACCTGTATAATACAACAAGAAATTGTCTCCCATGGTGTAGCCTTGGACTGGTTTCCCTTGCTCCAGGAGGGAATAGGTAGTCTGCAAGGCAGGATCGGCATGTAACGCGTCCTGCCACTCCTGGATCTCCCCCGGGGAAATTTCAGCCCCTGAAATTGCAGAAACTCGGTCCGGTCGTCGGGACAAAGCATCCGCCACAACATTGGCACGGCCGGGGAGGTAGACAATTTTGGGCATAATAGACTGGAAATAGCCCGCTTTCAACCAACGGGTCTGTGTCCGGGATAGGACACGCTGTTGGAGGAAGTGAGTGGCGGGCTGATGGTCCGTGTAGACGGTGGTCCCGCCGGGAGCGCCTTCCAAGTAATGCCGCCAATGAGCAAGAGCATACGCAATGCCCAACAATTCCCTCTCATAGGCAGAATAATTCTTCTCCGCATTCGTCAGACTCCGGCTGAGGAATGCAATAGGCTGTAGTCCCGAGCCTTGGTCCTGCATCAGAGTCCCGCCAATGGCAAGGTCTGATGCGTCGGTCACCACCGTATATGGCTTGGTGGGATCAGCGAGGAGAAGGACTGGTGACGTGGTGAGACTGGTCTTCAAGGCTTCAAAGGCAGTCCGTTGTGCTGGTCCCCAGGTCCAAGGTGCATCCTTGCGTAACAATGCTTGGATAGGTGCTGCGATCTTCGCATAGGAATGGATAAATTTCCTGTAATAGGATACCATTCCGATGAAACTGCGGACTTCTGGGACATTGGTAGGCGCAGGCCACTTCTGGATGGTCTCGACTTTACTCCTATGAGGAGATATGCCATCCTGCGACACCCAGTGTCCAACGAAGTCCAACGCAGGGACCGCCAGGGCACATTTGGATGCCTTCGCATATAAGGAATGCTGCTCCAGTCTCTCCAGGACTAGTTTGAGATGCTTGGCATGGTCTTCCATATTTTTGGAATAGATGATAATATCATCAAAAAACAACCAGAAATTCATCATGGAAATCCCTGAAAATATCATTTATCATTGCCATGAATTGTGGTGGGGCATTAGTGAGTCCAAAGGGCACAACCTTGAACTCATAATGCCCGTACCTAGTCCGGAATGCCGTTTTGTCCTGGTCCTCCGGACTAATTGGCATCTGCCAGTAGCCACTGCGCAAGTCCAAACGACTGAAGACCTTGGCACCATGGAGTCGGTCCAGCAATTCGTCAGGTAAGGGAAGCGGGTAGCGATTGCGAATGGTCCGTTGGTTCAACCACCTGTAATCAATGCACATGCGCAATCCTCCATCTTTCTTGGGCGCGAATAGTATGGGGGCGCCCCATGGGCTTTCCGACGGTTTGATGAGGTCTCGGTCCAAAAGGTATTCCGTCTGTTTTCGGACTTCCTCCAATTCCGCAGGTGAAAGTTTGTAGATAGGACGGAATATCGGCTTGGTATCCGGTTCCAAGTCGATGTGGAATTCGTGTCCCTTGCGCACTGGTGGTCTCCCTTTTGGTAGGTCGGAAGCGAACACAGTTTTGTGGGCCTTGGCCACATCCCAAATCAAGGTGGGAGTATCCGTGGTAAGGATCTTGGCAAGGTCATCCGCTGGTCCAGTCGATTCACTCTCGCCCCACTCGTCTGCTTCCTGGACTACCAACAGCATTGCTTCGGTCTCGTTTTCCCGTACACTCTTGAAGATGTTTGATGGTCCCACTGGCGCAACGCCTGCCAGGCATGGTACGGTTCCTGGCTCTGGGGGTATCATGCTCCTGATCGGCAATCGGACTTGGTGCTGTCCTCGCTGGACACAAATGGTTCGCTCCCGGAATTGCATGTCCGGGTTTTCCTTGTCCAGCCAGGGTAGGCCAAGTATGATGTCGTACGCCATTCCCGGGAACACATCCAAGTCTGCTCTCAATGTGGTAGTTCCACATTTCATTCTCAAATTCCTGATTCTCCCTTTTGTTTTTCTTACTGTTCCATCTGCCATGGTGAGAGTCTTCTGCATATCTTCAGCTTGGAGTCCTGTTTGCTCCAAGAAAGATAAGGATATGTAATTCTCCCAGCTGCCTGAGTCCACATAAGCCCATGCTTTATGTCCCTTGATTGTTACCTCCAGCTCAAATCCCCTGAAGATGGTTTTGTTGTTAGTCAGGCCCGTTCTACCCAAGAACGCGCTTTCTCCATGTTCATCCCGGTCCACCCCCGTGGTCCCGGTGCTACTCACTGAACTTTGTTGTTGGCTCTGCCCAGCCTGGGACACAGCAGGATTGTGTCCCTGTGCATTCTCCCCATGAGATGCTGAAGGTGAATTCTCCCCCTGGAATTCCCTATTATGAGATCCCATACTCTCATTACTCTCCGTATACCGGTTGTTGACCGGTCCGACGTTCTTCGCTGGAATCGTCCCTTGATGTCCAGACCCATTGCCTGCTGTGGGACTAAGAATGGGTAAATCGTCGGTCCCCTTAGTCTTATCTCTGGGCTCACCCCTCAGGCCCGTGTTATTCCCTTCATCGTCCTCTTCGCTCCATCCTTCTATGCCACCCCGTTCTTCTCTAGAGGCCGGTGGCTCGCCTCGGTCTTCTAGTTTAAAGAACGGCGTGCTCTGTCCAATCCTGGACAGTTGCGGACTCCATGATTTCCATTGCACAAATAGCACTTGAGTCCCGGTGGTCCTCCTGCTGGTCGTTGTCCACCGCCTCGCCCTTGTCCACGTCCTTGGCCACGACCGCGACCGCGGCCTCGTCCTCGGCCACGTCCTTGATCACGACGTTGACCATCGCGCTGATGGTTATTGATGTTGTTCATGCGGTCCGGCTCCTCGGGAATACCTCCCAATGCATTGACTCTGTCCGGTCTCTGTCTCCATCTGCGTCGTGGTCCGCCTGCATTGTTAGGTCCCTGTAGGTTTTAGTGAGTCGTTGCTGGAGTGGAGACTGGGGTCACACACTTTCACAAACCAGAGAATTAATTTTACAAGTGTTCTCTCTGAACTTAACCCCCTAGAACCCGTACTAACCCGTACTACACACTCGTACTGCAAAATGAGTGCGATCAACGTATCAACTACTCCCCCCCCCCCCCCCACAGGGTGTCCACACCCGTAGAAGAACCCAAAAAGAAAGAAAAAGAAAAGAAAAGAAAAGAAAAGAAAACCCCCAAGGAAAAACTGTCTCTGTCCGGCTCTGACGCTCTGGCTCTGGCTCCGCGCTCTCTCACTCTGTCTCTGAGTCCAAGCCCTCGAGATCCCACATCGTTCGTAGGATGTATGTCAGCCGGGATCCAAGCTCCTTGACACCGGTTTTAGAGGGGAAGGCTGCGGATTTGACCCGACACACCTGACATGGTAAGGTGAGCTGATCAGTGGTGTCCGGGGATGGAAGCGATGGGAGCGGAAGGAAATCCTCCGCACGTTTCCCGAGGCGAAGATGCTCCGCGGTCATATCGAGCGGCCGGATACTTTTATCCGCGAGCCACCGATTGATGACCCGATCCATTACATGATGATGGGGCCAGTGTGTAGGGCAAACGTAGTGTGCCCCACAACTGGTTTTTACCCCGACACCATGTTGCGTTCCCGCGCAGTAATAGCACTTCGTTCCCGCGAGTGCTGGATCGTGCGTGCCTTTGATCTTCTTGAGCGCTGCACGCAACTCTTCTCCGCGTCCGCCTGTTGTTTTTCCGCGGCCGCCTTTTTCTCCGCGGCTGCTTTCTTTTTCTCCGCAAGTGCTTTGAGCATTGCTGCTTTGACGAGTGCTTTTGTTTGTGCGTCCTCCGCGCTCAGCGGTGGTTTTGAACCTGTCGGTTCTTCCGCTATGACGTCTTCGTTGTCGTCATCGTCAAGGGAACTCTGGGGTGGTTTCGCCAACTGCTGTGAGATATTTTCCGCTGCCCCGTCTATCCGGCTCAACCAGTCGTTCACTTGGTCCAAATTGTGCGCCTTCGTAAGGTCTACGTTTGTGATGGTTATCTCTTTGACCTTATGCATATCGACCTGATCTTTTATCCGGCCATCCCTCACCAACTGCGCCTGTGTTTTCGCGGTGTCCAGACGTACTCCCACGAGTCCGTGTGAGAAACGCGCGAGTGACTGCGGAATGTCCATGAGGCTGGCCCGAAGCCGGCTGACCTCAACCTTGGACGCCACCAACTCGGACATTAACACGCGGGCAGTCGTGCTGCTGCAGAAATTGTCTCCTTTTTCCGCCTTGGCGAGAGCTGCTTTTGTGGCCGCCAGCTCTTTTTGGACCGTGGCGAGGTGCTTGTAGCGTTTCTCCGCCTCGCTGATGAGCTGCTTGTTTTCCTTGTGATACCATTCGGTATCCGCCTGAGCTTTGGTGGCTGTTTTCCGGGAGAGGGCCAGATCGGTGGTCAGCTGGGTGATTTCCTTTGCTTTCGCGGAAATTTCTTGATTCCGCGCGGAAATTATTTGATCCTTTGCGGAATTTTCTTCCTCTTTCGCGGATAACTCTCTTTTGATGGTCTTGAGTTCCGCTTCCGCACCGCGGGCTTTCACTTGAGCATCACTCAACTGCTGTTGAAGAGCCCGGTATCGATTTGTCCAATCCGCCTCCAGCTTAGTTTTTTCCGCCGCCCTTTCCTCTTTTGTTTCCCGGAGTTCCGCCGCCAGCTCACAGATTTCCGCCTCCTGCTCATCTCTTTTTGTCACACCCTCCTGAAGCTTCTTGTGTAACTTTTCGTAATCCGCCGCCACATTTGCATGTGATTCCACCGCCTCAGTTCCAGATTCTAAGGCTTCCGCGAGCTCCGTTTCCAAGGCCTCTGCCTTTGCTTTCCACTCATCCCTCTGCTGACGGAGTCGCTCCAAATGCTCGGATGTTCCAGACATTTTTATGCAAATGCTTTTAATGTTTTGCTCTGGTGGCGGTTGCTTCTGAAGGTTCAGTGCGCTCGGCGTAAACTTTTGACGAAATAGGGCTGGAGGGTTGCAGCCTAGCTAGTTTATACAAGTGATAGAGTCACTCACTTGCCACTGATGGAAGACTTCCTCTATTGAGTGTCGTCTCATCCAAGGTCCTAGCCCGCTTTGATATTACCCTCGCTATCTTGACTCAGCTCTCTGTAGCTCGCTCTTAGATGTATTTGATTATGGGTGAACTGATACCAACACATCAACCATCGTTCCCTTCCCCATATCAACCTGTATCATCTACAGAGGTTGTTTCCGCCGCCTTGTCCGCCTTTCTTCCCGCTTAGAGCGGATTTCCTCTTTGGTCGGCAAGCGCGTGCGGTTTTTGAGATACTCTGCCAAGATATCGCTGGCATTGGCCAGGTGGGCTTCTGGCTCCCAGGTGGCTTCCATCAAATCATAGCCCTTCCACAGAATCAAGTACTCCCGACGGTTGGGTGTGCCTCGATCCCGCAGAATACGCTCGACCTCATATTCAATGGCGCCATCCACCAACTCCCCTTCGGGAGGTTCCACCTCCCGCTCATCATCTTTTGACAAGCGGTTGTATGCCTTCAGCTTGGAGACATGGAAGGTAGAATGAATAGTCCAATGGGGTGGTAGTTGCAGGCGATAAGCGACTGTGGATATCGCTTTGTCCACTTTGAATGGCCCGACAAACCTCCGGCGGATTTTTGGTGGGATCTTTTGCAAGGATTGCAGCGGAATAAATGTACTCCGCACCAAAACTTCATCCCCTTCTTTGAAGATTACTTCCCGCCGCCGTTTGTTCGCTTGGACACACATCCGCTCTTGTGCGGTTGCATACTGCTGCTTTGCCTGCTGCAGTTGCTCGTCCATTCGTTTCACCATTTCGGTTGCCATTTCGGACTCTTCTTTCGCCGTTAACTTTTTCTGCACGGTAATTTGTCCCATATGCTGCCCATACAACAAGTGTGCTGGGGCATAGCCGGTTGACACATTGCGGGAGTTGTTGGCAGCAAATTCCGCTGTCGCCAACACAAGGCGGAAGGGGGGTACCGCCGACGCCGTCGCCGACGCGTCGCCGACGCTCTTTCGCCGACGTTTTCGTCTTGCGAACGACGTTTCGTCGGCGACGCTGTGTCGCCGACGGCGTCGGCGATGGCATCGCCGACGGTTTCAGTAGCGTCGCCGACGGTTTCAGTGACGTCGCCGACGCCGTCGCCGACACAGCGTCGCCGACGAAACGTCGTTCGCAAGACGAAAACGTCGGTGACGCTGATGTCGCCGACGTCACCAGCGTCACCGACGTCACGTCGGCGACGCTGCCTGAAAAGTGTGACCAACGCGTCGCCGACGTCATAACGACGGTGTGTCGGCGACAATGACGTCGGTGACGGTGTCGCCGACGGTGTCGGTGGGTGCCACTGAAACCTGTTTTCTGGATGTGGAATTGATGAATTTGGGGGAATAGATTGAGGATTTGATTGATGATTCGATTGATGATTCCAGGTGTCGATCCCGGATCTGCTATTGCAGATGCGCCTGCAATCATACTCCAAATGGATTTCTTCTAAGAAAACTATGGTTGACCCTCTCGGAGTCACTTCTTGAATTTCTTTTTTTCTTTTTTTGTTGATTCAATATATGTACCTTTTTTTCCCCAAAGGCACTCGATCTTGCCCCCAACTGTAAACAACAAATAGACTGGCCATGCGACCTCTTTTTTTTTTTTTCAAAGTTCTTGCAACAACTTCAGAATGTTAAAAAAAAAGAAAACCACCCCATGTGTCAGTATCATTAGTAACACAAAGAAGAAAAACTCCCTCGAAAAAACTATGCCAAATGCTGGTGTCTGTGTCTTGAACAAAGAAAAAACAACTAATCAGTGTGGTTGATTAATACAGACAGACAGGAAAGAAATCAATTCTCCCCTCCTATCCATCACAAAAAAGAAAAAGAAAAAAGCACAATTATTACAAAAACCCCTCGGTATTTCAGAAACTTCCCAAAACACTATCCCAACCCAAACTCTTTGGGTTTTGGAAGGGAACGGGGGTGAAAAAAAAGCCCGCCAACTAAAAAAAGAAACACCCTGTCACGGGCAGCTTGATTATGCTCCAGAAACCCCTATAATACTACTCGACATCAAAAATGTCAGAAAAAGAAGAAAAAAAATGTATTCCCTATAAGATCAAGAATCGCAAAACGAGAAATAAGTGCTATAGTTTTCTGAGAAATGTAAAATTCTTATGAAGTTTTTTCCCCGTATATTCAATTCATGCATTTCACCCTCAAGCCAAGATGGCTTCGTTGGGCAGCATCTTTTCAATCACAACACCACGATAAGGGTTTTCCACGCCCCCCATATATACATATGTTTTTGTATATTCAGATGTACATATACAACATCAGTGGTATTTTGGTTATTTGTCAAGACCCAGAGCTCCTCCCTGTCCTGAGGACCTTTGCATGTTTTGGTGGAGGTACTCCAGGTCGATTTCGTTCCTATCCAAGGTCATCCCGTTAAAAGTGACTGTTTCCCCAGCCTCCATCGCCTGGCCCAAAATGTAATCACCCACTCGATAAGCGTGGTAACCACGCCGTGGTTATCCAGCAAAAAAACGAGGACGTGCGATAATGTTGTGGAGAACTCAAACGGACAAAATCCAGCCGCCCTTGCACCCCGATGCATGGAATGTCACGAATCCTAAATCCACAGAAACACACCATCAAATGGGGAGAAAAAAAGCACAGAAATTAAGAGGCATCCTCACTTGTGCGCACTGCTGCATGCAGTGAACAGACCACATCAAGCTTTCAGTCATGGCAGTACGTTTCGTAGGGCTTCTGGGAGGGAAGTTTTAAAGCTTTCTCTGAAAGCATTCAGATACCATGCACTGTCGTACCTATCCACCCCAGCAATCAGAGGCTCATCCAAAAATGCACCATTAATGGAATAGTGGCATTCCAGCAAAGGCTGCGCATGAGAAATCGACCTCGTGGGTTTAGGTTTCCCACCATCGGCATCGTCGTCTTTTTTATCGGGCTTCTTTTCACCGCCCCTTTTTTTCATAATGGATGCGATGGGTTCCCAAGCCGCATTGAAAATTTCTCCGGCCTTCACTATGCATTTCCCAGAAAACATGACGGTCATTTCCCATCGCCTCCATCGATTTGCCTGCATGTGATTACACAGAGCTTTGGTCTAATGACTGTCTCTCTTGAAAAATAAAAAAAAAACTACGCCAAGAAAGACGTTTTTGTGGTTTTTACTTACCGCTCTCTCCACAGTGTCTAAGTCAGGCGATGTCAGCCGCTTGTAATAGGAAGCAAGTGGATCCTCTTTCTCTGAGTCGGAAAGAATGGATAAAAATTAAGCCCAGCCCTGTCCGTGTCAAAAGCAATTATTTGGACATCATGCAGATGCAAAAAAAAGTGAACGAAAACAGTCATGAGCAAGGTGATATAGAGCAGGTCTGACAGGAAATTTGACGTATTCGGGTGTGGCTGAGGTTTTAAATCCTGGTCGGTCCATGTCAAGTTTTGATTCTTTCAAAAACACCTGCCTCTTGTCTGTGAACAAAAGAACAGAAGCCACCTGGACACATTACTTAGGGCAGATTTAAAAATGTTTGTCACCTCCGGAAAAAGGCTTCCAGCACCCCCTCTGTACATCCAATCGATTTCCTCCGTTCGCATCGTGCATATTCCCCTCAAAACCATCCCTGAAACCCTAAAAACCAACAGAACATTTTACCAACATCAATCACCACCCTTGCATTTGCTTTTTCTTTAATTCGATGTTTTCTGTTGGGTCAAGAGCCTTTGCAAAACTGTGAATAATTCCATACCAACAGTCCTGCCTTCTTTCACCTGTTTGGATGTGCGATTGCATAGGCCAGTCATGTTTTTTTCAAGTTCTCACCTTCATACTCTGACAGACCGCATTCAACTACGTCTTTCTTGGAGATACACGCAGAATTACTTCTGTGATTTGCGATATTTCTTGAAGGATTTTTTGGGGGGACTTCAGACAGTCTTGACTTTCTCTTTTGCTTCCTCCTTGGCGTCCAAAAGACCATGGTCATTAAGCACCTGCAAAATGCAAAACCAAATCAACAACTTTACCCCTTTTCGACAGAAAACACACACATACACAAATAAAAGATTAAAAAAAATCAGAACCTTCACTCTCCTAGACACAGAAGAACATACAAAAATAAAACTGATAGCAACAAACAGAAGGCCCCATATGAATATGCATCTGGACACCAGCAAAATTTCAGTAACACGAACAACACAGTTAACGTTGTTGTGGGCTGGTCGTCGCTTCCTCCCTCCCACAAATGGGGGTCTGTTGCTAACTATCCGCCAGGAAAAAACAAAGCTATGTTGGACAGTGTGCATTCGCACACTGATGATTGCTTGCAGATGGAAAGTGTGTTGGGGGTTCAACCTGATCAATTCCAGAGATCCCCCCACAAATCCACCAGAAACTCGAGGCCTAAACCCAACAGCATTAAAATACTTGCTTCAAACCCTGCTGCCATTCGAAATCACAGCTCAGGATGTTCCAAGTCAACCTAACCCTAGTTTCCAATCGGATCTTGTGATTATGTTTGCAAACCACAATTGTGTGCTGGGATCTCTATTTACAACTACATGTGTCAAATTTATTCGAACGCGATGTTCGCTTTTGGAATGGCGGTGCCGACCCGTCACTTACGAGTTCCAGCCGACTTCACACGTACCACTTCTTCGCATTTTTAAAGAAAAACAAAGGTAAAACAGCATACGAGCTTAAAAAGCATCACTTACAGTTTGCAAGTCACATAACCCTCACCAAACTCTCCTCCTTTCTCTTTCCCTGAGTCGAAATTGAGCCGGCCCTCTTTATTCAGCCTCTCCACAAATTTGTGCAGCTCAGCCTCCTGTCAAGACACACAGGTCTTCTGTCAGAAAAAAACGAAGCAAAGGAAAGGAAAGGGAAGGCCCCGAACTATCCACGAACTTTGAAACACGAAGGAAAATGTCTTCAAGAGACAACAGGAATGAAGCCTTACAGGGAGACAACAGGAATGAAGCCTTACAGGGGTTCACAAGCTTCGGCCAAAATGCTGGCACACACCACCGCCACCGCACCGCCGCCGTTACCACTTCCCTTCACTTTCCACTTTCCCTCCTTTCCTTGTTCCAACAGCGCAGAAAGACGCACACGCGCGCACCGCGTCGAATTTCCCAGAGCGGCGAAAGGGGTTGATGCGATTGCGCTGTTGGGTTTGGTGTCGGGGTCACACTTGATGTTAAAAATTAACATGATTTGTACAATCAAATCTGGTTGGGATGGGTTCACCATTCAACGACGCCATAACGATGCCGTCGGCGACGCGCCCGTCACCGACGCAGCGTCGCCGACGAATGACACCTGACGGCGACGCCATAAACGACGCCGTCGGCGACGCGCCCGTCACCGACGCAGCGTCGCCGACGAATGACACTCGACGGCGACGCCATAAACGATGCCGTCGGCGACGCCTCCGTCACCGACGCAGCGTCGCCGACGAATGACACTTGACAGCGACGCTGTGACTGCCCCAACAGAGATAGGACTTTACGGTTACGGTACCGTAAACCGTACCGTAACCTCACTCCGGTCACTTACGGTTACGGTCACTCCGGTCCGGACCGGAGTGGTTTTCGTGCTCGGAACCGGACCACCGTAAATGTTATCCGTAGTACTACGGCGTCATTACGGCGGTCCGGAGCATGAAATGACGGATTTACGGTTCGGTTATCACCGTACACCGGAGCATGCCGTAAACTCACCGTAAATCAACAACCGTAGCACCGTAAATCATCCACCGTAGCGCCGTAATCACGTGACCGTAACACCGTAAACCGCAAACCGGAGTCCGTTCCACCGTAAAGAGGAGTTACGGTGGGAAGCTGTCCCGTCGTACGCAACCTCCCTTATAACCTAGCCACTCTCCCATCGCTAGTTTCTCCTTTGGTTTTCTACTGTCTCGCGGTGTGTTTTCGTTTTTTTCCGGAGTGTGTTCAGTATGTCGGCGACGTCGGATGTTCAGTTGATGGGCGAGGTCAGAAAGGATGCGGGGTTGCGTCCTGTCGACTACGCACCGCTGGCGACCCTGGTGGTGCAGCTCGACGACGGCTCGTGGGAGGCCTATGTAAAAGGAGAAAAGGGGAAGAAAAAAGAGGACAGGCTGGTCAAGCTGAAGTGTTTGCTGTGCGGACACATGTGCTCTTGGTGTAAGTATTTTGTATTTTTTTTTTTTTTCTTTTTCTGGGTTAATATTTCTGGAGTAGTTTTTTATTTTGGTGTGGATGTCTGCAGCCAAGGGGTCCTACAGTGGCCTCAAGTCCCACTGCTCTGGGAGGCATGGTGTGAAAGACCATGATGTCCTCACCACTGCCAAGGGGTGGATCGATGATGCTGCGAAGGATGGGAAGGACTTCCCATTAGAAGAATGGACGTCGAAAATGGCAGCAGCAGGCCATTTGAAGCCAGGAAAGGGGGGGAAGTCAAGCGAGGACCCATCCGAGACGCTGATATCCAAGTCTCTACACCGGGTAGGTTTGTGATTGCTTGTGATGTTAATGCATGTGTTGTTGTGTTGCTGGATGCTGGAATTTCCAGCCTGATTTTTGGGGGACTGCATGTGTTGTTGTGTTGCTGGATGCTGGAATTTCCAGCCTGAATTTTGGGGGACTGCATGTGTTGTTGTGTTGCTGGATGCTGGAATTTCCAGCCTGAATTTTGGGGGACTGCATGTGGTGCTGATGTGCATGTGTGATGTACAGAATGTGCGCTACCAAGCCGGCAGTGCCGGATACAAGAGGTTCGTCAGGGAAGCGGCAAAGTGGGTGGCGAGGGACTCCCTTCCTTTTGGGACTCCATGCACTCCAGCCTTCCTCGAGTTCGCCAGGGTGCTTGAACCCAAATGCCCAAAAGTGGATCCCAAAACCATAAAGCGCGAGATCAGTTCTGTCTACAAGAGCGAGATGGAAAGGTTGACGAGGTCCGTCCCATGGAAGGTAACCGCTTTTACGACCGACCTGTGGAAGAGTAGGACTTCATGTGAATATATAACATTCACATGCAGCTGGGTAGATACAGAGTGGGTTTTGCAGACTAGGACATTAGGATCGCATAGGTTAGAGTATACAAGCATAACCGCAGAGGTTCTTTCGGTGGAAATTCCAAAACTGCTTCAGGGGTACTTTGGGGGGTCAGCTCAGTTAGGAGAAATGAGGCCGACCATAATTTCAGATTGTGGATCGAATATTAGGAAGGCCCTTCAAGAAGAATTAGAATTTGACTGGCTCAGGTGCTCCTTGCACATGCTCCACAATGTGGTGCAGCTGGGCTTAGGGCATATAGGCGTTATTGGGAGGGTCAATAAACACACGGCCTTACTACTAGAGGCAATAGATGTGTTGAAAGGGGTAGCAGCCCATGTACGGCGCTCCTCTACTTTTAAAACTAAGTTCAGTCAGGCTCAGGTAGAGATGTGGGAAAGGGGGGAAGGGGGGGAAGGGGGGGAGGGGGGGGAGGTGGAGTACATGCCGGCGGACCTCGGGGAGGAGGAAAGCGAGGACTCGCTGGAGGATGCACAGGATATGGCGCCACAGGTGGATAAACTCTCCTTTATTTTCTGTTGCTTCCATTCACTTCCCTTTTTCTGTGTTGCTGCTTGCTTCTTGTTATAAGTTGAATTTTTTCTGACATCTAAATGGCTTGTTTTGGGTGTTGTTTGGCTGCAGGGTCCCACCAGTCAGGATCTTGATGATATTGCTGCAGCTGCTGCTGCTGCTGCTGCTGTGGAAGATCTGACATCACAGGTGATTATTGAGTTGTATTTTTTTTTCCAAAATTTTGGTCCGGTTCCGGTTTTTTCCGGTTTTTTACGGTGTTTTACGGTGTTTTACGGTTTTTTACGGGTGTTTTACGGGTGTTTTACGGGTTTTTTACGGTTTTTTACGGTTTTTTTACGGTGTTTACGGTGTTTACGGTGTTTTACGGTGTTTACGGTTTTTTACGGTTTTTTACGGTCGAACAAATTTTCACTATCATTGACATGTTGTGTTCCAATCGATTTCAATGCATGTCTGTGAGGTGACAAGTGTTGTGTGATCTGCAGGGAGAGGGCACGGCAGAGACCATGGATGTGGAAGTGGTTGGCCCTTCTCAACAGGCTGGTGGCCCTTCGCAACAGTCTGGTGCACCATCATCGCAGCCGGCACCCCCACCAAGAAAACCTAGGGTGCTGCAACTCCCCACGATCGTGAGCACACGGTGGAACAGCACCTTCATCATGCTCCAGAGAGCCGTGAGGCTCAGGCCAGCAATCGATCGATTGCTAGCTGAGCAACATGGGGAGGGGGATGAGCACCGTGAAATAACACCACGGCAGTGGACGCTGCTGGAGAGCCTGTTGGAGTTGCTGAAAGTTGCGAGGGATGCCACACACCTGTAAGTACAACATTGCAGAAAAAAAACCAAACAAAAAACTTGATTATTGAGAAGATGTATGATTTTTCAAGTAGTGTGAACAAAACGACAAAAGAAAAAACAGGGAATAACAAACTGAACTGCAGCCCGTTATTTATCAAGTATTCATTCAATGTGATGTCTTGTTTTAGATTGGAGGCATCGAAAACAGTGACAAGCGGGAGGGTGGTCCTGACGTTCGCGAGGATCCACAGTTTTTGGAAAGACTGGATCAGAACAAATGTGGAGGCCGTGAAGGAGGGGAGATCCCCCCCACCGAACATCCAGGCGCTGTCGCCAATTGTGTATGCCATGGTGGACAAGCTGGAGAAGGAATGGAGCGACCCGCAGCTCGGGCTGGCCTGGATGTTGTGCGCTCTTATGGATGTGTCAGTGCGGTGGCGATCCCTCCAAGAAGCGTACCTGTTTTTGCAACTGCTGCCCGACAACCAAGCTGATTTTCCTGCTCCCCAGGGGATGCTCCGGTTTGGCCCTGAGAGACTCCTCTTCCACAAGTCCTCCATGCTGAGGCACCTCAGGATACTGCTTTCGGATCATGCACGTGATCTGATCGAGAAGGGGGAGATCACCGTCCAAGCCACACAAACCAAAAAAAGAAAAGGGAACATGAGCACAGTCTTGTGCAGCGATGACAGCGATGACGGTGGTGGTGGGGGTGACAGGACCTTGGCTTTGCATGAAATAGACAGATTTCTGGGTGAGAGACAGAATATGGGCAAGTGTAGTGAACCCCTGGTGTGGTGGCGGGAAAATAAAAGTCGACTTCCGATAGTCAGTGAGTTGGCTCGTCGGTATCTTGCTGTCCCAAGCAGCTCAGCTGCTAGTGAGCGTGCGTTCTCAAAACTGGGACACATAGTGCGTTCTAGAAGGTCACGGTTATCCGATGATCACGTCACCGAGCTTTCACTTTTATCGGGCTGGTGTGAAGAGCGGGGTTGATTGGAGGGGGGGGGTGATTCAATGGGGAAAGGGGGGAGGGGGGGGAAGGGGGGGGGAAAACCAAAAAAAAAATAGAATCAAAATGAATCATCCGATGGGATGTTAATGGTTGTGACTCTGTGGGTTGATGGGCTGTTGGGATTATGTGGGTTGATGGGCTGTTGGGATACTGTGGGTTTATAAACAGTTGGGATTCTGTGGGTTGATGGGTGGGATCATGTGAGTTAATGGTTGTGACTCTGTGGGTTGATGGGCTGTTGGGATTATGTGGGTTGATGGGCTGTTGGGATACTGTGGGTTTATAAACAGTTGGGATTCTGTGGGTTGATGGGTGGGATCATGTGAGTTAATGGTTGTGACTCTGTGGGTTGATGGGCTGTTGGGACTCTGTGGGTTGATGGGCTGTTGGGATACTGTGGGTTGATGGGCTGTTGGGATTCTGTGGGTTGATGGGTGGGATCATGTGAGTTAATGGTTGTGACTCTGTGGGTTCATGACCTGTTGGGACTCTGTGGGTTTTTGGGCTGTTGGGACTCTGTGGGTTTATGGGCTGTTGGGATTATGTGGGTTGATGGGCTGTTGGGATACTGTGGGTTGATAAACAGTTGGGATTCTGTGGGTTGATGGGTGGGATCATTTGAGTTAATGGTTGTGACTCTGTGGGTTCATGACCTGTTGGGACTCTGTGGGATGTTGGGCTGGGTGGGAACAAATATAAATGGTTTTACAACCACTCTGTGGATGTTTCTCCCTGTATCAGGTGTGACCGTAGCAACCGTAGTGACCCGTAATGACTCCGTACATCCCGTACCGTACTTTGGCAACTACGGTGCACTACGGACCGTAAAAACAACCGTAAAAGACTGACCGTAACACCGTAATTGACCCACCGGACCACCGTAAATTCTGACCGTAACACCGTAACCCGTAAAACCGTAAACCATAAAAAACCACCGTAACCAGGACCGTAACCAACCGTAAATCAGCCGGACCGTAACCGGAGTAAACAAGTCCGGTTACGGTACGGAGTTACGGCCGTAGTACGGTGACCGTAACCCGACCGTAACCGGACCGGACCGGAGCCGGACCAAAAAATCGGCCCAAGTCCTATCTCTGGCGGTTGCTGACCTTGCATTTGCTGGTTCTGATCAGCTTTGGGCTTGTTTTTCCAATTCCAGTTCCATCGCCCTCGTCCGCGACCACGTCCGCGGTTGTTTTGAGATTGGCTACCCAATGAATCGATTCTTTCGGCAGTGACTATCGCCGCTTCCACTCCTTCTGTCACCATTGTAACAACTTGATGTCGGATCTGGGGCCGTAGTCCGTCAACAAACGTCAAGTACTGCTCCTCCTCCGTCATATTCGGAATTCTGAGTATGAGATCCCGAAATGCGTTAATGTAGGAACGAACAGTCCCTGTTTGTTGAAGTTTCCGCAGCTTCCTACGCGAAACATCGGACATTCTTGTAGGTTCAAAAGCAATAGCTAACTCTTCCACAAGTTGTACCCAGTCCTGGAACATCGGACGAACTCCTTCCCGAATCCGCATCTCTTGCATATTCCGCCATGTGGCGGCTGAACCAGAGAGATTTGTGCGGAATACTTTAAGCCAAACAGACTCATCCAAATCATAAACTTTACAGAAGTTGGTGAGTTCTGCCTGCCAATCCCGAATCCAGCGATCTCCAGCGCCAGTATACGGTTTCGGCATCGGGAATTTGACCGCATTGGGAATGTGAAGCAAACGATTTTCTGGACGTGCATAGCCCATAAAATCTGGGACCCCACCTGGGGGACCAGGAGGTCCGCCTCCTCCGCCACCTCCACCACCACCATCTCCAGGACCGCCTCCTGGGTTCCTAGATGGTCCTTCTCTTCCTCCACCAATATGTGGTCCAGGTGCAGACCCACGGCCACTTCTGTCCGATGGGCCTCCGCCACTTCCATCACCGGAACCATCATCATCTCCACCTCCGCCTCCTCCGCCTCCTCCGCCTGCGCGTTGAGGAATACGCGGATAGGATCCCCATCCAACATAGGGGTTTCCGGATGATGGAGCTCCGTATACATTCACGGAGTGACCTAAGATAGAAGGCCGAATGTATGATGCTCCCATGGCATAATAGCCGGGTGGTGAAATCATTGATGGATGTGATAACACTGGCTGAGAAACTGGTGGTGGCATGGGTAATGTTCTAGGTGGCTCGGGTGACGTGGTTGTTGGAGTTGTCAGCGGAACAGTTTGTCCCACGGGAGAAGCCTGCGTACGCTGTGGCGGTTGTACTGGCTGTAATACCGCTGGTGGTCTTGTATTTGGTGTTTGTCCAAACACAGCGCTAGGCCTCACGATCGGCCTAGGTACATTTCCCTGTCCGCTGATTGCACTGCCTCGCCCCACTCCAGGAATAATGACTGGGGGTGATGCAGGTCGGGTAATCGGTCTATTTGCCCGCGGGAATACTGGTGGTATTGGCGGGAAACCTACCGAATCCGGGGCAAAGCCGGATGAGGTTTGGGGCGGTTGACCGAATGGAACTTGTACTTCGGCCAAGCTTGGTGGTTGTGCCACCGTTCTGGTTCCCGCTCCCGCCATAGCAGCCACAAGAGGTGTTTGTTGAGCAGCGGATGCCATTTGTGTGGCAACTGCTGCAGCATCTTTCTTCCGCCAAAACTCAAAATTCGACGTGAACTTTGTGTCCGCTACATCCTCAAACACCTTCTTTAGCTCTTGCGCTGTTTCCGGATCTTGTAGCATTTCTTGTAGCATTTCCCGCGGCTCTCTGCTCCTTGTTGAGCTTCTCGATCTGCTTCTCCTTGAAGACCGACTCTGACTTCTTTTCAACTCCTCCATTTCCGCTTGTAATCTAGCCGCCGCTTCTTTCGCAGCCGCTGCCTCCTTTAACAAATAGGCTACTTCCGCATGATGCTGTATCTGAAAACTTTCCGCTTTTTCTTGCGTCTCTTTGAGATCATACTTAACACGAGCGATTTCCTTGAACTGTTTATCTTGACCCGCATCCATTTCTGCTTGGGTCTCTCTCAGTTCTTGTTGAACCGTATCCAACCCCCAAAGGGCGTCGTTATATTGCCGGTCATACTCTTCTTCGAGTTTCTTCCTTTTTTCGTCCGTGTCAGCCACTTGTTCAGCCAATATCCGCTGAGCCTCTTTGGCTTCGTCCACCTCTTTCTGGGCGACATCACGGATATTCGCCAAGCCAGCTTCCATTTGGCTGAGCCTCCCCTTGGCTGCAGCATCCAGATCTTGTATCCGCTCATCCAACCTCTCACTGAGCTGTCCTTCGATCTGGTGATGGCGGGACTGTAGAGTAGAGTCCAACACATCATGTACTTGGGAAGCCATGCTTGAACAAGCTCCCTCCATCCGACTATCAAGGTGCTCGGCGACCTGGGCTGTCCGCTGGGCAGCCTCCTCGGACAATTGGCTGTATAACCGCTCTTGCGATTCATGGAGGTCGCGCTCCTGCAGGCCATCGTTGTGCACGTGCAGGGTCTGGTTATGCACGTTTACTTGGCTCTGTTGCAGGTGCTGCGTTTGTTGATTGATGAAGACTCCTGGCTCTTCTTCCATCTCCTCATCAAACTCCGGGCCAATGTCCGCTTCCTCATCGCCTGCCTCCTCCACCATGTCCGGGTGCGCGGGGACACCGTATGCCTGTAAAGGCTGGTCCATTTCTGCCTGTATCGGCAGTCCGACAGCAGGTAATTCCTGAGCGACGATCAGCGGATATAGCGGCGGGCCATCTGGGGCGTCGCGCTCTTGCTGATTGTCTTCGATACCGTATTCCAGGTATAGCTGCTCGTCGTGTCCGCTCATGGTGGATGTCTTGATTCGTCGGCGGTAGAATCACGTGTCCGTTTGGTGGATTCCGTTGGCGGGTAATCCACGTGACTAATTGGTCACTCTTTGTCAGCGGTTTCTGGCAGCGGTTCCTGGCACGTAATTTCTGGCGGAAACGTATTCGTCCGCAGAAACGTCCGCTGGCAGACTCGTTTTGTCCGCTCTGCGGTAACCGCGTTCAGTGTCGACAACTCTCCGACAAACGGAAGTACTACTACGCCGTGCTGTGGTCGTAGCGTCCAAGGATCTATAGATCCTGTGATCTTGAGAGGGATGATCGAGCGCAGCAACGTGCGTTCTCTTTCGTCCAGCGTTTGGTTGGTGCGCAGCAACACAAAGTAGGTTCCAGACACGAGGGGAAACCTTCTTCGACCTAGCCGACCCTGATCTTTTGCACCTCGACTGCAAAATCTCCTGTCGATCTCTTCCACTAAGTAGACTCGACTTGCAGGAAGGGTGCTTCGGCTCCGAAACCAGTTTGTTAGGTCCCTGTAGGTTTTAGTGAGTCGTTGCTGGAGTGGAGACTGGGGTCACACACTTTCACAAACCAGAGAATTAATTTTACAAGTGTTCTCTCTGAACTTAACCCCCTAGAACCCGTACTAACCCGTACTACACACTCGTACTGCAAAATGAGTGCGATCAACGTATCATGCATTCCCAGCTTGTAGAGCTCTGACACCGTCCAAGCGCTCGGACATTTCGATCGCTTCCTGTACTGAGCCTCGTACAAAGCCGGCCACAGAGGTCTTGATAGGTTCCTTTAGACCTGAGATGAATGCTGAATACTGTTCCTCATTGGTCATGGAGGGTATACGGAAACAAATTCCTTGGAATTTGTTCACGTAGTCCCTCACGGACCCGACCTGTCGTAACGTGCGCAATTCGGTTCTCGCACGCTCAGCCGTCGTGGTAGGTTCAAACTGATTCCTCAATTCCCGAGTCAGTTCGGACCAGTCCGCAAATGGGGCCTTGATTCCCTGACTGACGTGTAACTCGTGCAGGTTCATCCAGCGGGAAGCTGCACCAGACAGGTGTGTGGCGAAAACGCGGTCCCAGTGGTATTCCGGCAGGTCATACGCGCGCAACCAGCGGCTCATCTCCATCACCCAGACTGAGACTTCACCTTGGCCCGTGAACGCCTTCGGCATATTGAGCTTCAGTTGGCGCAAGACGTTGGCGCCAGGTCCGGCGTTGCCATCTGGTACCAGTGGTGGTCCGTGTGGTCCTCCTGGCCCGCCTGGTCCTCCTGGCCCTCCTGGTCCTCCTGGACCGCCTGGCCCGCCTGGTCCACCTGGCCCGCCTCTTGGGTCACGTGGATTTCTTGGTGGTCCTCGCCCATTTCCGTCATCGTCTCCTCCTGGGTCTCCTGGTCCTCCACCACCACGTCCTCCCATGGCGTGCTGTCTGCTAGACCCCGCTTGTCCCTGGCCTGGTCCTTGTTGCTGGACTGACGCATAGGACCCCATACCAGCGAAAGGGTCTGTTGGCAAGTGTCCCGATGCTGCTGCTGAGGACTGGCCTATTCCCGGAATTCGGACTCCGTCAGTCGGTCGGGGTAGACGTTGCGGTGGTGGCACCTGGGCTGGTGGAATTGGTGGTCCACCTGCATTCTCCGCCTCGACCTGGGCCGCGTGTGGATCTTGGACCACGGTGTTCACTGGCCATGCTGCCACGTTCTGGGGCGGAATATGCTTCGGTATCTTGCTGATTTTGTGGACCAAGTCCTCCACCGTAGTCTTCGTTTCCACTTCGCCAAGTTCCACCTTGCGCTCGAAACGGTCCGCGCGGTCCACCAAATGTTCCGCCTTTCGGTCCATTCTCTCCGCGAGTCTCTCATGGGCCTGCAGGACGCGTTCTTCGCTTCGAAGAGCTTGGTCATGGGTATTTTCACGGTGCTGCTGTAGCGAATCAGGGTTTTTGCCAGCCCTGCAGTACGTCAGCAGGCTTGCTGACAGTGCTGCAGTACTTTAAGTAGGAGTCTGGCTGCCCTGAGGCAGCGTACAGTCAGTCAGGGTGTGCTGTCAGTGAAGTAGTACGTGGACTACTGAGCTGTCAGCTAGAATGTTCTAGAAGGTCGCTCAGCACCACAGGAATGGCCGTGGGGCTGAGCTGGGCTCTGATTGACAGGACTGCAAGATCTGATAGCTTGCAGTACTGATGCAGACTGATGTTACAGCCTATGATCAGTTGGGATCAAGGCTGCTAGGGTATTCTATAAGTTCTTGGGGTTTGAACGTTCTTGTAACTTAACCTAACCTTGGTTTGGAACTTATCTCGCCCTTGAACCTTGCTAGGTTCAAGTGTCTCTCTCATGGCCGTTCAATAGAACAGGCGGTTCAAACTGGCAGACCGACAGGGTCGCAGTCTTGGGTAGACTGAAGCGGAAAAAGCGATCTGCAGGGCAGAATCGTTACAGTGGTTTCGGAGCAGGCTTGTGACAAGATCACAAACGAGCCTGGCAAGCTGCAGAGGCAGCACTATGCGTGGTAGACACGCAAGGTAGAAGGCGCAGAGGCGCAGGACAGCTGACAGACGCACAGCAAAGGTTTGCAAGGCAGAAGCAGGTGCTGTGAAGGATTGGAGCGGTCTGTTGGAGTTTTCAATGTGCTTTATGGAGGAAAGGCGCAGAATCGGCGTCAGGAGTACAGCTGCTTGCAGTGTATGTGTGTATGAGAACTGTGCACCAGACATGGCATGCGCAGCATTGGTATGTGCTGAGCGCAGGGCAGTACCTTGGAGTATGCAGAAGCGCAGCACACACACAGGCGCGCAGCATTGTCAAGCGCAGCACGACTATGTGCGGCGTCGCAGGAAACGTTGGGTGGCGCAGCAGTTGGAGGATTGCGTCGCAGATGTAGAACTGCGCAGCGAATCCAGGATTGCGCCGCAGATGCAAAGCTGTACCGCAGATGCAGAACTGCGCAGCAGATCCAGGATTGCATAGCGAATATGGAATTGTACCGCGGGTGCAGGATTGCGTCGCAGGCGTAACGTGCGCAGGTTTTGCTGGAGGTGCGCTGTTATAAACCTCTCCCTCCTAGGAAAATAACCTCCCAGCGCCCTTCCTTGAAGTCCCTTTAACCCATCAAACCCCCACTCCTTGATGGGACCCTTGAGATGACAGGGATCACCTCAGGGCGAGACACCTGGGCTTGCTATGAGTCATCCTTTCAGCACACGTGCTATAATGATCTCATGGACCTTAAGCATATGACTAGAGCCATGTTAGTGCCCATGACTAACCCTTGAGCTCTAGTAGTGCATAGACATACTCGGCGTACACTTATAACAGTGCCCCCTCCCTAATGTGAAGCCGCCCTCGGCTTTACTAGGGAATCAAATGCTGATTGGCATCAAGCAAAAGATAGCTGTCTTTTGACATTTGCACTTTCAGAGAAAGAAGATCATCATCATCCAGTGGCCTACTGTGATATGATGTCTCAAACCTTCGCTTTTGATCTTCTACGGATCGTGCGAGGTACTACAGTCGACTGTTCTTGCGATTGGTGAAATGCATCAACCAATTCCTTTGCATGCAAGACATTTTCTTCGGGTTCCCAAGAGTTATGTTCATGGCCATAACCAAGCCACTTCACAAGGTATTCTGTATGGCATTTCTTCCCTCTGCGTCGCTCTGTGCGATCAAGAATGCGCTCAACCTCCCACTCCAGATCTCCCTCGATTTCAACAGGTGGTGGTGGTTGTACAGTTCCTTTAGCCCAATATGGCTTTAACAGTGAAGCATGGAACACCGGATGTATGGGCAAAGTTGCAGGAAGCTTCAGCTTGAATGCAACCTCATTTATTTCACGCTCAATTGGGAAAGGTCCTACCCATTTTGGCGTTAATTTACGTGAACCTGGGTGCTTGAGTCGAAGATTTCTTGCATCTAATAATACAAGGTCTCCTACTTTGACTTGCACTGGTACACGATGGCGATCAGCTTGCGCTTTAAAGCGTTGCTGTGCGGCTTGAAGGCGTTTCTTTGCCTCAACAATCCCTTCCCGAATTTCATTCGTCATTTTTTGAACTTCTGGTACAGCCACTTGCTTCGACCCTTTTCTAGGGATCTGAGCAGTCAATGCTGTCCATGGATCTCTTCCATAATTCAGAAAGAAGGGTGTTTCACCAGTTGCTTCGGATTTAGAGTTATTTATTGCAAACTCTACAACCGGTAACAAATCCGCCCAATTCTTTTGGGATGGCCCGACAAAGTGGCGGAGTGTATCCTCCATGACTTTGTTCATAGCTTCGGTTTGCCCATCTGTTTGTGGGTGATAAGCCGAAGACAAGGCCTGTGAGATTTCCCATGTATAGCACAACTCCCTGAAGAAGTGCGATACAAATCTCGGGTCTCTATCTGTGACCAACTTCTTTGGCATACCATGTGCTTTGAATACATGGTTCACAAAGAGTTTTGCTGCATCTACGGCTGTGCACTCTGTACTTGTTGCCGCCAAATGAACCATTTTGGTCAACATATCCACAAATACGAGGATTGCGTCATGACCTTCTCCTCTGGATGGTGGGAGATTAGTGACAAAATCCATCGAAACATTTTCCCATTGTGCATTCGGGATAGGCAAGGGTTTCAGAGGGCCTTGTGGCTTTGTTCGCCTCCCTTTATGCCTTTGACATGAGTCACATCCTCGCACATAGGATTTAATTTGGTCCTCCATTTGAGGCCACCAGAAATGTTTCTTGATTTGCCGACTTGTCTTAGCCACTCCAAAGTGACCCGAATAGACAGTGCTATGGCAATCTTGGATTATTTCTTGTCTCAATGATCCATCATTTGGTACTGATATCACATTTCCATTCCACCAAATTCCATCTTGGTTCTGTAACATCTGGGCAGCTTCCAGAGTTTGATACCAAGGATCTTTGGTGTACCCTTCAACCAGCCTTGACTCCAACTGGGTATGATAACCCCGAGGCAGAGATGGGACCTCAGGATCCCGCGGTCTAGAAACCAAGCCACTCGATCTCACGGTCTCGCATAATACTCCAATTGAAGAAGGAGAAGACGGTATACGTGACAAGGGATCAGCCACATTTACTCGCCCTGGTCTATACTCCCATTCAAATTGGAAATCATGGAGCAATTCTAGCCAGCGGACCTGCCGTCGATTCAAGGTCGATCGGGAATGAAAGAATGTGTTTGGACTATGGTCGGTAATCACTCGGAATTTTCTGCCTTGCAAGTAGCATCTCCATAATTGAAGTGCATACACAGTAGCATACATTTCCTGATCACTCGTCGACCAATTGAGTTGTGGACCTTGCAGCTTTTTGCTTTCATAAGCTATTGGGTGTCCTTCTTGCAGGAGAACTGCTCCAATTGCCTTTGTAGAAGCATCAGTGATTACTTCGAAAGGTTTAGAGAAGTCCGGCAAAACCAAACACGGTGCTTCCGTGAGTGCCGTTTTCACCCCTTCAAAAGCTGTCTCACACTCATGAGTCCATTCCCATGTCTTCTTCTTTTTGAGAAGATCAGTCATTGGAGAAGCCAAGGCTGAATACCCCTGTACGAACTTGCGAAAGTAATTGGCGAGTCCGAGGAACGACCTTAAGTCATCCACCCCACTAGGACGAGGCCAATTTTTCACTTTAGCCGTTTTACTCGGGTCAACTGAGATACCATTGCGGCCCACCACGAACCCTAAATAGCGCAACTCAGTTTTGTTGAAGTCACATTTGGACTTCTTCAAGAACAATTTATGTTCTCGCAACCTTTGTAATACTTCTCGAAGATGTATCAAATGTTCCTTTGGTGTCTTTGAAAAGACTAAAATGTCATCCAAGTAGATCAAGACATATTTGCCTATCATACCATGGAAGACTGAGTTCATCAGTGTCTGAAACACTGCCGGTGCATTGGATAATCCCATCGGGAGCACCCGGTACTCAAATAAACCAAAGGGTGTTTTGAAGGCTGTTTTGGGGATGTCATCTTCCTTGACTCTGACCTGCCAGTATCCAGCTCTCAGGTCAAGAGAAGTAAAACATCTCGAGCCTTGTAACTCATCCAGGAGATCGTCGATCCGTGGGATCGGAAACTGATTCCGGATGGTTACTTTATTAAGACCCCTGTAGTCTATGCACATCCTAAAGCCTCCATCCTTTTTCGGTACGAAAAGAACCGGAGCACCCCAAGGGCTAGAACTAGGTCTTATGAGCTTTTTGGCTAAGAGTTCGGACAATTGATCCTGAATCTCTTGCCGCTCTGCGGGTGAATACCGAAAAAGTGGCCGGTTTACAGGACGTGTACCTTCTTCTAAAGGAATGTCCACTTCTACGGCTCTTTCCGGGGGATATTCCGCCAAACCAGTTACAAACAAATCATCAAATTCCTCCAAGAGAGATTCCATCTCCTTCTCAGGGACTTGATCTGATTCACCGGTTTCCTCCGCTACACTTACATGTGCGGGTACGTCCTGTACTTCACGAATTACCACCAGAAATGGTTGAAGAGAGGAATCCTTGAGTTTTCTCTTCACCTGTGGAATAGTGAGTAAGGAACCAACATTTTTGTGGGGAATGCTTTGTTCTCCACCAGTGGCCTTGGGCAAAAGACCCTGGCGTATCAAGATCCGTTGATTTGCGGAATTCGTCACGGCACACTTCTTCTCAAAGAAGTCCAAGACTGCCTTGCGATTTCGCAACCACGTATCACCCAAAATGATATCAAATCTCTCCATAAGATCAATCACCAAACAATCCAGCTTCTCTCGAAAGCCTTGAATTTTCAGAGAGATCTTTGTTTCACCTAAGATATCAATATAACTCCCATTGGCCAATTCGGCTTGCGAACTTGTGGTTACCTTGAAGGAAATCCCATTTTGTTCACAAAATCTCTTGGAAAGGAATGCTAATCCCTTAGCTCCTGAGTCCAAAAGACAATGGGCAGGAATGCCACTAAGAGTTCCCTCAAAGTGCATTGACATCCTGTCTTGGGTAAGTAAATCTTGAGTATCCTTTGGTACCAAGGGGACAGGTGGGTCATAGTATACATTCACTGGCCAAGGAAGACCTGGAAGTCTTTTCCGGCGCTTTCCTTTCATAGCGGTGAACAAAACCATGCCCTTCTTGTATTGTGCAATTAGTCTCATAGAGGCCAAGGCCGGATGCGGCTCTTTATTCCACTGTGGAACCAGAATGCAACAAGAAGTATTGTGTGGAGACTTATTCTTTTCTCTCACATAGTGATCAATGTATTTGTGAAGCTCCTTGAATGGAGGATTCAGCCATACATGCTCACCCGAAAGAGTAGTCTCAAAAAACCCCTCACCAATACAAAACTTTGCACACAAGGCATTGGTTTGGTCTGAGTTAGCACACCCGTCCAAGCTAAACGCTTGTCCCGTGAGTGACTCGAGACGCTGAAACTCTGCCTTGAGTATTGTTTTGTCTGATTGGATATTAGATCTTTCATTCACATCCTCTGGAGGGACAGAAGTTTGTGCTTCTTCCTGTTTCTCCTTTCTCTTTTGACCACGAGTCACGATAGGCGCTAAATGTGCACTATCCACTTCCATTGGGTCACAATTAGGATGAGAATTCAAATCTTGCCTCAGAAATTTCCAGTCATGGGGCTTGGACCTCTGAGAAACATGTGTAACAACCTCTTTGGGTTTTCCACATTTATGTCCTCGTGTCCAAGTCTCTCCACAAAACCAGCACAATCCCAACTGTTTGCGAGCTTTCAACTCTGCTTTGGTCAGTTGGCTGACTGATTTTCTCTTAGAAACTTGAGGTTTAGAGGAATGCTCAGTAGCATTTTTCCTCTCATCAAAAGAATCACTTTGCCCCGTGTTCTTTTGGGTGGATTTCTGCATTTTCTTGCAGTATCCCTCTACTTCAAGCCCGCGGCGAAGAAGTGAGTATGAGAGTTATTTTTAGACCAACACTTGTGTTGGGGGAAACCTCTGTGGATATTCCCTTTGTCCTTTAGACAAATCTGTAACCACCTCTTTGTGTGGATAACTCTTCTTTTCGTGGTGTTTTCTTGTAAACTGCTTTAATTTAATTTTTCCTTGGGCACAACAAGCACCTCTAGGGTCTGCTTGAAAAATCTCCAAAAATCTCAAAATATCGTCCAATCCTGACGAAAAATATTAAGGACCTCTTGGGTCTCCTTAAAATAGACAAAGGACCTCTTGGGTCTCCTTCGCAACCCGAAAAACCACTCTGCAGAAAGTCTGAAGCAATACCCTAACTTTGACAGAGCATAACTTTCCGCACACTGCTTGGAATAAACCCCAACTGGACTCAAACGAAGCGGATTTTTCTTAGCTTACTTTTAGACACCTTATTTGTCCAATTCGGACCTTAGACGCTGAAGTTATCGTCGTTTCCGTGACGGACTCTTCACCTGCTCCGAAACCAAACTGTTATAAACCTCTCCCTCCTAGGAAAATAACCTCCCAGCGCCCTTCCTTGAAGTCCCTTTAACCCATCAAACCCCCACTCCTTGATGGGACCCTTGAGATGACAGGGATCACCTCAGGGCGAGACACCTGGGCTTGCTATGAGTCATCCTTTCAGCACACGTGCTATAATGATCTCATGGACCTTAAGCATATGACTAGAGCCATGTTAGTGCCCATGACTAACCCTTGAGCTCTAGTAGTGCATAGACATACTCGGCGTACACTTATAACATGCGCAGCGAATGTTGGCACTGCGTAAGTTGATGATGGGACGCGCAGCAGCCGCAGGAAAGCGCTGCACATGCGAAATTGCGCAGCGAATGTTGGCACGGCGTAAGTCGATGATGTGACGCGCAGCAGCCACAGGAAAGCGCAGCACATACGAGATTGCACTGCAGACGACAGATTTACGCTGCATGCGATGGATTGTAATGTCGATGGGACATATGCACGCAGATGCAGGAATGGCGCAGATGGTGCAAGCATTGCGCAGTGTTTTAGGGATTGTGCAGCTCTTGATGGAAGTTCGCAGACGATGTTGGGACTGCGTGTCGATGGAAGGAACATCTGATGCAGGGATCGCGCAGCTCTGTGCAAGGTCGACACAAGGTGCAGGTTTTGGTGACTTGCTCAGAACGTGGCAAGATGGTTGCGAGAGTGAGAATTGCGCAGCGCAAATTAAGTTGCTGCGACCAGGAAGAGTTGCAGTGCACGTGGTGATGTGCATGTCAGAAGCAATGCACGGCATGCATCGCTGGATTGATGCAGGCATCGCCTAACTGGCTCAGGTTGAGCGCAGGTTGAGCGCAGGTTGAGCGCAGATGTGAGATGCAAGAGTGTTACACGCTTGCAGTGTTACATTTGATAAGAAGTGATCTGATCATCTCGTGAGTTGATTGAAGTGACTTTAGAAGTAGTGAGCTGCAGATTGATTTCAGGATCTACGATTTTCTGATTGCAGCACACATTCTGGAAAAGATGTTTGATCACTTTAGAAAGGATTTCAAGAGTTGCAGTCAAATTTTCAGGCTGAAGAAGGGAGATGTTTCTGAAAGGCTGTGATTGATCACAAGTCAGTGGGGAAAATTTTGAAAGGAGTCTTTGAGACCAGGCAGATTTTTCAGGGAAGTTTTGATATATTGTTTGAATAGTCTGGTGCTGATATTTGACAGCTTTATTGGTCAGAAGTTAGGACTCTCTGATCAGAGGCCTTTCCTTACTGATATGGGATAAAGGTCCTTTATGCAAAAGAAGTATCTTCTTGATTGCTTGGATTTGTGCATTTTCTAGTGAAATATTATCCTTGGCTCAGTTGGATTGAGCAGTAGTGGTGGAGTTATCATTTCAGAGTGTGGAAGATTGTAGTGGAAAAATTCTTGATTTTAGTGGCAGGGCAGGACATGTGTCTTTGATGTGATTGTGCAGACAGATTTTGGATGTTTGTACATCAGGGTCACTTGCCACATTAAGGCTAATTGTGGGAACATTTTCAGGTGTTTCAGTGAATGCACAATAGCTTGAGGGAATTTTTCAGAGTCGTTTCTGAATTTGAAATGAGGAGAACTGAAGATCAGAATTTGTTTAGAGTTGCTTGCAGAAAGCTAAGGCATCTTTCAGTTCTAATCTATTGGTCAGTTGAAGTGTCTTTGTATTTTAGTGGAAGAGTCTCGTGTCTTTATCTTGGTAAATGCACAGGATCTGTTCTTGGTTTCTATATAGAGCAAAGGGCAGCAGATTACTCAGTTGCTTAGCAGGACAAAGGGCAGCAAATTTTTGATCTCGAATAGACTTGTGGCAGATTATTTTCTGGTGTTTGTTGAGACAAATGACAGAATATTTTCAGTCTATGGCAGATCAGTGGCAGATCATTTTCTGTTCTTTGACAGAGCAAATTCGCAGCGGTATTTGTCAAGGTAGTTGTCAGTGGACAGACATTTTTCAGTCCAGGCTGAGATGATGGCAGTATATATTTGCTAGTTGTCAGGACGGGAAAAATAGAGATTTATTGAGGACCAATAGGTCTATGGGACTTTCACTTATTAGACTGAGTGGTAGCTAGTATTTGAAGAAGGATATGAACAGCAGTAGCTGACTCTTAGGTGTTGCAGAAGTAGAACATCTTATCCTTCTTGGCTATCAGGAAATATTCAGTTAGAGATATTCAAATGAGGGCAGCTGTTTTGTCTAAGGATGACCCTCGTTGTGAGCTAAGTAGTAGCCAGTGATTAGAGGACTTCTGGAAAGGAAAAGTTTCCTTAGTTGAATGGAACAGGAGGCTGAGTTTTGGACGGTCTCTAAGAGTATTCAGGAAATTGTGCAGAATTGGAAACACAGATTATCTTTTAGAGAGAAGAAGAAATCTGATGGGGAGGATGCAGTTATGAGATAACCATATCCTGCCCATTGGTAAAGAGGGTGTTTTTCAATTGGTGGCAGCATTTTCGAATTACTATGGTTTAATTCGCCAGAATTCTGGTAGAACAAAGATGGTTGAGAGTATTCTAGATATCAGGTTACTGGAGAAATTATGCTTATCTCTGAAGAGGAATGAAATCTGATGGGGAGGATGAAGTGCCATTGCAGCCACATCCTACCCCTTGATGGACAGAGTGATTCTTGGTTGATTGCAGGATTTCTTTGATACTAGAGTTCGTTTCAGCAAGATTTCAGTGGAACAGTTTGAGTTCAGGAATCTTGGTTTTTACAGAAATGGTGATTTCTCTAAAACACTCTTGGTTTCTTATTTTTTTTATGGTGACTGAGAGATGAGTTTTTCAGGTTATACCCCATTCTGGAAGTTTGTTCAGTTTATCAGAAGTTTCTGGAGAGTTATTGATTACTAGTGGTGCTCTTAAGGCGTAGAAAAAGTATTTCAGTTCATGGGACAAATGGCTAAACACAAAAGAAGAATTTCTATGGTAGTTTGGTTTGATTTTGTCTTTTTCGTTTTCATTTGGATGAGAAGTTGCTGATTTCTGGTGAAGCAATATCAGTAGAGGTTTCTAACCTGTGGTCAGTAGAATGCTACAGTGTGTTTGAGATGTCTATACATTAATAGTCTGAAAAGGAGAAGTGGCAGACTTTTGTACGGGCTGATTTCTTACTCAGTAGTATTGTGGGAGTGCTGAGGATACAGGATGTGAGACAGAGGTGTACTCAACATATTTTTTTAGGTTGATTGCAGTGGATCAAAAAAAAAAGATTGGAAGTATGTGGCAGATTTATACCTTGACAGCCACATGGTAGTTAGTTGTTTCTTGAGAAAAGAGTGAAGTGTACATGCCAGGCAGGCCGTGTGCGGCGTGCGGCTGAAATGAGAATACATGCCAGGCAGATTGTGTGCGGCGTGCAATTGATGTTTTGTGGAAGGAATTGGTCCAAGGGTTTTGAAATGAAGAAGAGGAAGGCCTGAGGGTGGAGTAGCCACACCTCACAAGGGTAAACAAAACTTGCAGTAGATATTTTCTGCGGATGCAGAGCCATGTGTAGCCACATCTGAGGAGATGGTGCATGAGTGGAGTGCCATGCGAAGCATACACCCATGTAGGACAACTGAGCAGGGAAGCTAAGATCAGCATCCCTCAAGAAAGTTGCTCAGCCCCAAGTTTTCGCGGGAATGGAAGTCCAGGGAGGACGTAGGAGAGTAAGGAAACCCTGAGGGTGATGAGCCAGGGGTTCACATCTGATGGGGAGGCGAAAAAGAAGAAGATGATGGAGAACCTGATACGAGGTGACGAGGTTAGTGTCTAGATGTCCCATCGGTGAGTGGGTGTGTCACTGTAGAGTAAGGGGTTAGTGTGTTGTGGACGGTACTTAAAGGGTTGTATTTTTGACATTGTGTAACCTTTGGGGCTGGGTTTGCTATTGTGTTGTGTTCCCACGTTCTACCCTCCTCCACTTGGAGGAGGGCCCCTATCTACCCTTCCCCCTCTGGGGGAAGGGCCCCTATCATTTTGGTTTCGGAGCTTGGGCGTCCCTAAACGACGAGGACGGACGACCCTGTAGGAGGAGCCACCTGACGACGAAAAGTCAGTGGCTAGGTTAAGTGCCTATCAAGAGGGGATGGGCAAGGAGTGATGGCACCAAAGGGGGTGGTGCTAGGTGGGATCGAAGGAGCGCGAGTGCGAGCGACGAGTTCGTAAGCACTGGAAAGGTCGGGGTAGAGGCGAGGAGAAGGAAACGAAAAGGAACCCGTCGCAGGAAGAGATCTAAGGGTCAGATCTACAGAAATCTGCAGGTGACCTTGTGACTGTTAACCTAAAGGACAGCACAGTGGTCGAAAAGAGTTCGAAACAGGTCGAAAGAGCTCGAAAAGCAGTGGAAAGGAAAGCTGAGAGCTTAAGTTTCCCTAAGACAGAGTTTCGACAGAACCTGGAAATTTCTGGAAAAAGATCTACAGCAGATCTGCAAAGATCTCCTATAAACGAACCACCTATGGCGAACCAAGTTCGAGTCAACGTTTGTGAGGGAAGTTTGACACACGGACGGCGAACGCGTGGTGGCGGATAGTTGCTGCGCAAGAAGTCGACGACTGCGCCTGTGACAGCTGCCAGAAATTCCGTTGTCGGACATACAGTCATGTCACACTATGTTACAGCGGAATTTGGCAGAGCGGAATCCGCGGAGCGGAAGTGTTACATCGGATTCCGCAGAGCGGAAATGGCGAGCCGGAAGTGCAGCGGACGAGCCAAAGTCAGACAGCGAATGGAAAAGGCCAGAGTCTGACAGCGGACAAAATGGCGCAGCGGACAAAATAGGTGGCGGAAAAAGGGAGCGGACAGAACTCCGAGGTAGTTCGCCAGAGCCGGAAAAACGAAGTCCACCAAAGCGGTTAAACAGAAACGACGGAGAGTGAGGGCGGACAGAGGCAGAAGGCGGGCAAAGTGGCCCAGTGAACCGCCTGCCCTTACACTCTGCTGGGCGGACAATGATATTCCAACGAGAAGGAAGAATAGGCGGTGTTGTTGTGAGCTGAAGCGGTTGAGCTTGGAGGAGCACCAGCGGACACACAACACGGAATATCAGCGGACTATCGAGGCTAGAACTACGGTAGTTTCACGATCGCGTTGGAGGCGGATTTTAATACATCTAGAGTTGGAGGCGGTCATGAAACAGGAGCTGGAGGTTGTGTTACATGGCAGGAGCAGAAACGAGTCTGTATCAACGCACAAACCGCCTGGGCTGATCACCCAGCGGATTAGCAACCGCAAAAGAGCGGATTTTCAGTGCGAAGAGAAGAAGACGAAGATCTTAAGACTTTATACTGCCAAGAGTTGGACCATAGCGGAAGAATGTAAGCACAACTAGCGACAAGAAGACAAAGAGAGAAAAGAAGTCGCCAGGCTAATAGAGAGCGGAAGAGCGGCCTGCCAGTTACCTACAAACCGAGTTCAAGCGATAGTGGAGTTCAACGCACCCAAGAGGGAGATTAAACCGCCTGCAAAGCTGCTAAGTACGCAGGGCGGAAGAGAAGGAATCGTCTGCTAAGCTATTAAGTATGCAGAATGATTTGTCGCAGAAGGAGCTGGTGGAGAGTTTGTAGTTCGTTTGGAATGGACTTCCAATAAGCCAAGACCTCACACAAGCGGATATAAGCAAGCGGATTAACGAAGCTTGCCACGAGCTATCGAGCGCTCTCGAGAGTTTGAATCTGATTAAGGAGCACGCAATAGCAGTGCCACATTGGATGTTTGTGACTTAATGTTATGAACGGGCAAGTGAAGCATTGTTGAAGCTCTGAGCGGATATCTTGTGGGTAAACTTTGAGGTCTAATGGATGTGGTAGCGGATTGTGATATTCCGGGCTGAGTGAAGAAGAAGAATTAGAGGTTATTGCCGTGGAAGTGTATGGTGGTATTCTTTGGAACTAACCGAGTTGCCATGGAACCAACCGAGGATCACGAGCGGAAAAATTCATTCTCTTTTCAACAGCGGAATAGCAGAGGCGGACTAAATTATACCGTCAGGTGGATTAAATTAGACCGTCAAGAACCTGAGCCAGAGCGGAAATAAAAGAGCCAACCTGGATGATCAGGTCCAAGGACTATTGGCTGAAAGACTAAGCGGAATCATACGTCTGGTCAGGGCGGACACTACCACAAACCATTGAGCGGATATGGCTCACAATACTAGCCATACATGGAAGTCTAGCGCCAAGAACAACACCCAAAAGTCTAAGGAGTATTCATCGACCAAATTACAGCCGTCAGACTATTGCACTAAGCGGACTAAAAGCTAAGGCAAAGGCGAACTGTCAGCGCGGACTGCTGAGGCAGAATGCAAAGGCGATGAGGGGGTGTGTCTTGAGCGGAAATTCCAATGCAGCAAAGGTGCAAGCGGACTAAGTGACAGACAATATATCATATGGAGCATTCAAATTGATCACCGACAAGCGTGTTCTGTCAAATGGAGCGCGAGCAAAGAGTCAGCGGATTTTTGTCAGAAGCAAGAGAACAAGCGGATTATCAAGTGGATTGGAAGTAAGGGCGGATTATACTCGTATTAGCCAGTGTAAGGCATTGAGTTAACCGAACCTGAAGAGCGGAAAAAGCTACCAAGCGGATAAGGAGTGCTACTGACAAAATAATTTAAAGGAAAAGCGCAAACTCAAGGATCAGCGGAAAAAGCTATGTGTCTGGGAGAGTTGAGCGCTGAAGAATGGATTCTACTGCTGACAAGCGGACAAAATTATGGAAGATCCTGCAAATGACAAAGCATGCGGAAAAAGATGCATAAGAGCATGTCGGAGTGGAGGAAACTTGTCAGAGAAGCGGATTATTTAGTGCCAGGGAGATGAGTCCTACCACAGAAGACACATTTGGATGAAGGAGCGGAATTGCATCATCACCAAGACTTCAAGAGTTGCTGGAGGCGGAATACTACTGTCAGTTGGGGATTAAAGCGGAAATTTTGAACAAGTAGGCCGACCTAAGAAGGGCGCCACTAAATAGAGATTTCCAGGAGCTTAATCCAAAGCTTGAAGGACCAGCAAGCGAAAGATTGACTGGAATTGGAATTGGAAAGAAGCTAACGACAGATATCCACGACATGAGCGGATATTGCTTCAGATGGCGGAACACTAAAGTGTATAGGCGGATTACTAGCTTGAGCAGCCTATGGCGCCAGCAGATTCGACCTAAACCGGACAATACTGAAGCAGGCATGGAATGGATGGATCCAGCAATGATGATGGGGAGAATGGACTCCAAAGCTGACTCCAAAGCGGACTATAAGGTTCCAAACTATCCTAGACACCGAGAAGCGAGTAAATGGAAGTTTTGAAGCTTTGTGGTCGGGACAAGGAGTGCTTTGCTTCCGTATACTGAAGAAGTTGTCCAACATTGAGAGGGTGGAAGAACCACGATCAAAGAAGCGGAATACAGCTCTTATTTGAAGCTTAAAGCGGATAAATCTTGACTGAGCATTGCTCAAGAGCGGATTCCAGCGAATAGTGGTCACCAAGAGCGGAAATACTATGTCTTGGTAACAAGCCTGGAAGGATGAATTAGACTACAAGACAGGCGGCTAGTGCCTGATCAATGGAGGGCAAGTGGCGGAATTTAAGTGCCACTACACTTTGTGTGATATATAGTTTCCTGGGCAGATAAGAAATGCTTGAGAAATAAGAGACCATTACCAGAAAAACCCAAAACGCGGACAAAGGAAGCAGCGAATCAATCGGACAATCGCAAGGAAGCGGGTCTGATAACGCCCACCTCAAAGAGAGTTGGGGCGGATTTCCTGAGCGGATATTTTAAAAGAGATTTGGCTGGCTACTTGTCAAGCGGAAACAGGGGATGGGGACTTCCTGGAATGGCGAAAAGCATAGCTGAACGCGGATTGGCTGGAGAGGAGGCAGATAAAGATTGAGCGTGGAAGCGGCGGTTATGCGTGGAGCATAATCAACAAAGAGGCGGAAATCCAGGTGTGCACGATGGATGGATGCCAGAAGGCCGGACAAATCCCAAAGACCAGGGATGGCGCAATCCACGCCGAGGCCTAACTTTGTGGAGCAACCAGAGCAGCCTAAAACGCCATACCAAGCAATGAGCACCACGTGGACAAAAAGGCTTGGGAGACTATTGAGGTGCGGTAGTTTCAACCAGTCTGGCAAGACTGTTATGGTGTATACTGAGAGACCCAAGCTAGGAGAGCTTGAACCAGGCGAAGCAATCTGGTTGAAGGTTGACAAACAAACAAATCGCGCTAGAGGTCCAAACTAGCGACCGCGGAGCATCCACTGACAGGTGGTCAGGGCGGAAAACAGAGTTTCCTTGGATGCTACACTTAAAGGCGAGTGAGCGGGCAGATTTGTTGAAGTGGAGAAATATACCAGTCGAGAGAGAAGTGGTGAACCTCTTCAAAAGGCGGACTAAGAGGGAAACCAAGTACCTTGGAGCTAAGAACGAAGCGTTGGAACGCACACCAGAACTCCTTAGAGTCATCTGAGTGTGGCGGATTGTTGAAGATGTTAATAAGTTCGACAAAAAGAAGATGCTTCAAGCTCTGTCAGCGGACTGCAAATATGTGTGGAGGAAGAATTTAATTCGAGTATTGTGTATTGACAGCCCATTCAGTGAAATGTGCAGAACCGGGTAATCCGTCGGCACCCTTGTCCATAGGGAGAACGGTCTATTCCTGGTTGTTGTGAACGCCTGTGTTAAGGTGTGTGCCTTTACTCGACATTAAACTTCCGAAGGATTCCTTATAGCAGCAAAGTTCAACTTGGACAAGGAGGAACACGATAATTTGAAGTAGGAAGTCCAAGACCGCAACCTTGAGGAAGGCGGACCTGAGAAGCGGACCTGGAGGGCGGACTAAAGAGGACTAAGCCCTTAGGCGGATTAAACACCTGGAGGGCGGACTAAAAGTTTAGCCTTCGGGCGGATTAAAGCTTCATCAGGCGGACTATGAAGGGCTCAAGGGCGGACTTCAAAACAAATTCCAAAGGCGGATGAAATCAGACAGCCAGAGCGGGTTAAATACGACCGCTAGAGCCGGATTTTGAAGGTGAACTTGCGTGAAACTACAAGTAGGAACGACTATGCTGATTTGGAAGGCAGATTACAAGGCTTTCGTTCAATACAAGACCAAGGGCGGAAGTGCCACATATTGTGCAGAAACCAGCGGACAGAAGAGGATATGAAGAGCTCAAGACTTCGGGCGAAGTACCAACAGTTGAGAGGGGACTGTTTGGGCGACAAAGCGGGAACTCTGACGGGGATGTCTTGCAGCAGGAAAACGGGGGCAAGCTCCTCAACCAGTGTTCTGGACAGCCGTGGTACGAACACTGGCCCGCTAGTCGGTTGAGCTGGAGATTATCGTTCAGGGTACTGAAGAGAAGACGAAGGTCTTCCTCCAGAGGCAAGTCAAGCGTGAAGAAAAAGGAGGAGGACTTCCGACACTTGATGAGGCTCAAGCCGGAGCCAAAATCAAGATGTGCTAACCCGCTAAGCGGATTAGTTACGTCGGGAAGTCGCTTGTCAAGGGGCGAGCAGGGATGCACAGTTCCCCTCAGGCGGAACTGCTGTTCGAACAAGGGGTAACCCAACGGGGGTTACCTGGATACTTTCTTCTCGGGAAGGCGTGCATTGACTTCCAGCAAACTAAACCTCGCTGAAAATAGGATCAAGAGCGGATTTGCCAAGCCACAAGCGCGCAGAAGGAGGACCAAGGGGATTATCCAAAGGCGATTTAACTTTGGACGTGCAAGGTAAAAGAGAGACAAAAACTATCGGGGAAGGTGAACACTGCCAAGTGGTACCCGAGTTATTTGTCTGAGGAGCGGAAGTCGACGGACTGACATTCCTTTAACTCTTTCTTGCGGAACTTTCTATTTAGTGGTATCTAAATGGATAGTGCGGACAAGACCGTCTTGTTGCTGGCGGACTATTTCCAAGGTTCTTTGGAAGGCGGGGGTTAAAAGGTAATCTCTGTGGCGGAAGGTATATGGAGTGTATTTCGCGTGGAAGTCAACAAGTTTGAAGTGGCGGAACTTGGGGACTAACCGAGCATTGATGAGAGCGGACTATCTGCAGTGAAAAGAATCGACTCGTGTTTGGATCTAGACAGTATCGAAGAGATAGCGGGCTCGAAAAATGAGCACACATTGCGATTCTATAGGGATGGAGTAAGCGGAAATACTCAGTTGCTGATTTACTACCTATAGACGCAACCGTGAAACTTTGGGAAGTTTACATACAAAGCGATGCCGTGAGAAGGATCCAAAGACGACGGAGGTGGCGGCTCATGCAATGGAAAACAAAAGAAGGAATGTGCGGACATTCAAAAATTACTCTTCTCCAACGAAGGAACCTCGAGCGGACGTGGAACTGACCGAAGGGCGGATTATCACAGAAGCCGAGCAAAGAAAGAAACCGAAATAAATCCTGAACTATGACCCGTGCAGACGGAAGACACATACAGCTGAGTGACTGAATTCGTTCGGGCGGATTAATTGTACATCAGTTGGCGGAAACAGCAACTGAAGCGGATAATGCACTTGTCAGGAAAAAAGCAACTTCGACTACGGCGGAAGAAGCGAAGTTCTGAAGAGAACTTGAAGGGTATTCGACTGGCGGATTGTGACCAGCGGATTAAGCCTGTTGGGATATGACTGGCGGGTTAATCTTGGCGGAATCACATTGCTAGCGAATACGAAGACAAGAAGCATTTGGGCGGACAAAATCCAGTACTTAAGGCGGATATCGTGCCTGCAGAAGCGGAAATTGTGCTGCAGAAGCGGAATTGTGCCTGTGGAAGCGGATATTGTGCCTGAAGAAGCGACACAATTCCAGTGAGCGGAATATGAAGGCGGAATTGATGATCTCAAAGAGCCAAAGCGGGAAAAAATCAGTCAAGGCGGAAAATATCAGCCACGGCGGAATTTGAGGATCACGGTCGCACGTACAATTAGGAACGAATGAAAGGGCGTCAAAGCGAACGTTGGAGCGACCTAGCGGACAACACTAAGCGGAAGTTCTGATCAACAACCGACTTGGAGGCGTGAGGGTAGCTATGCAACGATTGACTCAGTCACGAGCGGATTATGGATGTTCTGAAGCTGAGGATGTATTGGAGACTTATGGGGGTTTACCAAAGCATCAGAGGATTGGCCGAAGACAACAAAGAATCGCCAGGGTGGATTAAATTGGACCACCAGGGCGGATTAATTCAAACCGCCGAAGAAGGAGCGGACATTATTTGAAGACCCAAACTCGGAAAAACATTGGAGCGGACCACTGAAGACAATAGCACTGGAGCAGAAAGGACGAAGAGGTCAGGGAATGGCCGGACGCTCTGCTGCATATACTGGCTCTCGCTGCTACGTAGGGACTCTAGTAGCCAACCAGCGGATTGTGATTCGATGAGATCCTGGGGGAAATGTAGGCCTCAGACAAATCTCTATAGCAGTGGCCATACATGTTATGGATATGCTCGAGCGGCTATTGTTCTGAGGTGTTGCGGCGGAGAAACTCATGGGAGATTCGTAGGGACGTTGAAGAGAGAAGAAGCTGAGAGATCAGCCGGACTTCTCATCGGTGTACTGGCTCTCGCTGCTAAGTGGGGACTCTAGCAGTCAACCAGCTTAGTGAGATCCTGGGGGTATCCGCATAGGATTTGGCCTCGGACAAATCTCTACACTGATGACCGCTTATATACTAGCGGATAAACGTAACGAATGGAGTGTTGTGCCTAAGTGATATCCGACCAAGCGTTTTACCGAGCGAAGAACGAAGATGTACCGTGGAAGGAAGGAAAAATATCAGTTGTAAATGAAGAAAACGGAAGTGGAAATCTGACCAAGGAATTGCAGCGGCATTGGAATTGACCAAAACTGCAATGGATGAAAAGCCGCAGCGGATATCAACAGCAGCGGACTACAGGAGAGTGTCTGACAAGAGCGAAGCTTATGGTTTCCGACTAAGTGAAACTGCGAAGCGAGGTAGCGAGCGGAAGTTATAATCTAAGCTTGCGCGGACTTGGAGTCTTGAACGGATAAAGCATAGCGGGCATTTCTTCATGTTCGTGTGCTGAATCACGAGCAAGAAGACATTGCAAGCAATGCTTATGCCATGTTTAACCTTCTCCTTGGCGGTACTCGTGGGCGGAATCCACATCCGCACCATAGAACCACGAGTTAGGAGAGGCTTGAGCGGGCTATTACTAAATGCCCTGATGAAGCAAGCAGACGAAGAAGCGGGCATCCGTCCAAGCAAGAGACACAAGGTTTTTGGATTTCACAGAGTATGAGATCTGTTATGCCGTTTGAAAATCATCTTGTTTGCATGATTGTGAGGTTTGTTTTCTATTTTTCTATTTTTCTTCGTGTTTTGTTCAGTGGATGGCCCTGTTTCTCTTTTTAGCGGCCAATCAAACTACTTATTCTTTATTTCTTTCGGGTTTTTCTTTCGCGATTAACTTTCTTGAGTGCTGAGGACACCACTCGGGGGGGGGGGGGGAGTAGTTGATACGAGGTGACGAGGTTAGTGTCTAGATGTCCCATCGGTGAGTGGGTGTGTCACTGTAGAGTAAGGGGTTAGTGTGTTGTGGACGGTACTTAAAGGGTTGTATTTTTGACATTGTGTAACCTTTGGGGCTGGGTTTGCTATTGTGTTGTGTTCCCACGTTCTACCCTCCTCCACTTGGAGGAGGGCCCCTATCTACCCTTCCCCCTCTGGGGGAAGGGCCCCTATCAGAACCTTGCAGATACAGAGCCATGTGTAGCCATATCTGAAGGGGATCCTGCAGTTTCAGTGTTAAATTTTGCAGGTGGAGAGCCGTGTGTAGCCACATTTGCAGAATGTTTGGTGAAGGATATAGAGACAACGAAGGAGGGCTGTGGGCTGTGTGAAGCCACAACCGCTCTGGTCTCTGAGGCAGGAGGTGATGAGCCAAGTGAAGCCACACCCAGCTTGCGGGTGATGTCAGGCAGTGCAGGATTAGGTGGGGCCCCACCTGAACCTGAGCTGTACAGTATTTCTGAGAGTAAGGGTACTGATGTTGATCTGAGGGCAGACACATCAGGTTTTTCGGTAAGAAAGGAGCTTGAACAGGGGAAACTAAGTGCAGATTCCCTTAAGAATGTTTGTTCAAGTGTACCCCAGTTTTGGGAGTTTTGGGAGTTGAGAAGAGTCTAGGGAGGGACTCTAAGTTGATGCAGACCACATGTTTTGTGGCAGATTGTTTGTTTTTGCAGAATTAGAAGTCAGAAAGTTGGATTTTATTCTCGAACTGCAAACAGTTAGTTGCAGTTTTGCAGAAAGTCTGACTAGTTTATTGCAAGTCAGTGTACCAACATGACGATACTCAGATTTAGTTGGTATATTTAAAAAAAAAAAAAGAGAACATATTCAGATAGAATTGTGAAGGAGAGTTTGACAAACTCATAAGGCTTCAGAATCTTTTGTCAAAGAGGATCAGACATAGCATTTTTCAGTGGCAGAGTTCACTATTGTTGCAGCTGCAAGGGTAGTGACTGAAGTATGGAATGCTGATTCTGTTTCTGATTCAATATATTGGATTCAGTTGACAGACTTTCAAGGAGACAAAGATTTTACGGAGATTATGGTTTGGATTTTCTGTGGAGATCAGAGGACTCCGTCAGATGAAGAAAAGAAAAATTTTCGCAGGATTTCAGACGACTTTCTTCTTTAGTTGATTTTCTGTGGTTAATGTGAAGTTGGGGCACTATTATTTGAACTTGATGCATGGATAGCATGATGTCAAAGATCAGGAGCTGAAGGTTACGACATTTAATGGTCGGGTTCAGCTTTACATACAGAGAAACACAAGGGATTGTGAACATTTTGCAGGCAGATCTGGAAATGTGTTATGAGCAGTTGGCACATTGCAGGTGCAGAACCTGTTAGTTGCAGGGGCACTTTGCAGGGCTGCAAAATTTTCTGTGTTTTCTTTATTCTCTATTTCTTTTCTGGTAAGTGAAGCAGAAATAGCCTTGATCTTTGGTGGCATAGTTGGTGTATATTTGTGTGAACAAAATATATCAGAAAGGTTGAAAACTGAACATTTGATTACATCTGGGGCAGCAGATTATTCTGACTTTGGTAGAGCAAATTCAGGCCTTCAGTTTTTCAGGCTTGTTTTCTGAAGTGGTTTGTTCAGTTGTTTGGGGTTATTTTGGCTGCTCCGAACAGCTCAACTTTCTGTAGCTGGTACAGTGATATGGTTTTGCATGATTGCATGGTTGCTTGAGGAAAAGCTCCATTTCAGATGGGGAGGGGGCCTCGGTTCAACCGATGCGTTTTATGTTTGTTTTTCCAACATTGCATTTGTTTCAGTAGGTGTTGCAAAGATACACAGATCTTTGTCAAGGTTTCTAAGGAAAGAAAGAGGTTCTTAGTTGTACTCTTTCAGAGCTGATGGGAATTCATGGATAGTGTTTGCAATATCTTGGAGGTTAGTAAATATGTGTTTTCAGTTCTACTGTTCTTGCAGAGTGGATTAAGGAACTCAGTATAGTTCACTATATTGGGACGATGCAGAATTAAAACATTTGCAGTCTAGCAAGGGTGTTTGTGGTGGACTGGAATATTTTGGTACATGGCACATATTTTGCTGTGGATTTAGTTGGTTTGGAATTTACAGAAGTTTGCATGACCATTGATTGAATCTGTTAGATTGGTGCTTACTTGAGGTTATTGAATTTCAGAGAGTACATTGGTATGAATTCTTTCAGCACTCAGTTATTGGATAAAAAGAAAAAGGAAATAGCTCTGAGTGAAGTCTTGTTGGTTGAAAGAAAGGGTTGATTTCATTAAGGCGAGATAGGCCAAGTGGAATTTCTGGGTTTTCATATTTTCTGATCTGTATACATTCATATATGGGAAAACCGGAGAAGACATAGAAGAACTCGGGAACAATGAATGCAATCAATCTGTAGGTACTCTGAACATTCATGACTCAGGAGAGAGAAAGCAGCAAGAAGCTTCAACTCTGAGGAGCTGCTGGAGTGATTGCTGGAGACATGTTGCAGATCACTATGCAGCAAGGAGCTTCAACTCTGAGGAGCTGCTGGAGTGATTGCTGACCTCTTGGTTTTCGAAAGGTTGGAATCTTATCCCTTTGTTTAAAAGGAAAAGGTTGATTGACGGAAGTTCTTTCTACCATAAAGAAATTTCCAAGACAGCTTGCATATTGAGAGAGTGGTATTTTGCTAAGTTGCAAATTTTGGCAGCACCAGTTTGCAGGGTTGCAGACTGTGGCAGTAGTTGCGGAGAGAATTTGCAGACTGTGGTGGTGGCAGTTTGCAGGTTTTCAATATGCAAATGTTGGGTTGGAAATTATCGGACAACATGAAGTTTCAGAAGTTTTGGTAGTTGCAAAATATTTGGTGGCTTTCTTTCATCATTGGCAAATGATTTCTGAATAGCAACATTCAGGTCTTAAAGAAGGCAGAAAGGTGAATTGCTGAGTGTAACCCATAATAGGGTCGTCGCCACCAATTTCGTCACACCCGCCACAGTGGTTTTACCACCACACTTGGAGGGTATATGGATAAAACGGAGGAGAGCGTGAGCTCTTCGGTCAGAAGTAAAAACGGCAAGAAGAGTGAAGACACAAGATAGAACTCAAGCAAAAAACAAGCTTACAATGAGAACGTTTGGTCTCTCCCTTTTAACCCCCAATCACTCCTTCCAAATAGGGTCCCGATAGCTTCCCGCTAAACTCCCCATAACTACACCCTAGCTACCCTGGATTCCGTTCTCATCTTTACTAATCTTGACTACACCTCCCATACTCTCTCTCCACCTTTGGTTCATTCACCCATCATTTCACCCCTTTGCATCAGCTTGGATGGATCAAAAATGAATAAAAGAAAACATAAAACCCGTACAACGTCCGTCTTGTTGTGGCAGGACTGACTCCTTTTATTGTGCTGTGGCAGGACTGCTCCTTCACCACAGTCATTTCTGCACTGCTGCCACAGTCCCAGTTCTGTGGCAGCACTCCTCCTGTGGAGGTGACGAAATGGGTGGCGGCGACGTGGTTTGGGGTTACAGCTGTAACCCATCTCTCCCTCCAGCCGAGACACTCTCAAGAGAAAGTCGAGGCGATAAATAAGAAAAACCGATTTATGAAACGATAGAAAAACTGCAAACGCAACCGATCGATGAACTATTCCCCATAAAACAGCCAAAGAAAGGCGGAGGGAAGTACTACCAAATCAAAATAAGTTTCTTTGTCATTTATCAAACCATTTCCATGAGGGGCCACTTCCGGGAGAGAAACCAGCACCAGCGTAGCCCTCCTCTCCAACTCTCACTTCCGCCGCAGGCGTGAAAGGGCATCGATATGTCGATGCTTCGCGCCGGACTGATATGTTACGAAGAAATCGTACTCTTGCAGACGGAGACTCCATCGAAGTAACTTGCTGCCGAGATCCTTCGCCGTTAGTAACCACACGAGGGCTCGGTGGTCGGTTTTCACCTCGAAACGGACGCCGTGCAAATATGGACGGAACTTCTCAATAGCCCAGAGTACGGTGAAGCATTCCCCTTCAACACTACTCCAATGTGTTTGTGGTCCAGACATCTTGATCGATGCATATGCAACGACTCTCTCTCCTTCGGGATATGGTTGAGAAAGAATGGCGGCTCCGGCGTGGGCAGACCAATCGGTCGTGAGAATGAACGGACGGCGGAAGTCGGGAAGGGTGAGGATCGGCCGTTGGATTAACAACTTCTGGAGGGTCCGGAAAGCTTGGTCTGCGGCATTGGTCCAAGTCCACCTGGCAGCTTTCTTCAATAACTCGTACAAGGGTCGTGCGAGTTCAGCGAAACGGGGGATGAAACGCCGATAGAATCCCGTCAAACCAAGGAAATGGCGCACTTCTGCCACAGACTCTGGTGGTTGTAGTTTCTCCACTGCCGTGATGTGTCGTTGTAACGGCGCGACTTGACCCTTGAAGATTTCATGTCCCAAATACTCCACGTGTTGTGTCCCGAACATGGATTTAGTCGGCGAAACTCGCATGTTTGCTTCTTCCAAACGTCGAAGTACTTCCGTTAGCAACCGAAGGTGTTCTTGGAACGTCGAAGCATATATGATGATGTCATCAATATATACCAACACACCTTGCCACAGCAAATCTCCGAGGATAGAGTCCACCAACCGCTGGAATGTATTCCCGCTGTTGCACATCCCCATCGGCATCCGTGTCCATTCATAAAGTCCGGAGCGGACTCGAAACGCACTCTTGGCGGCGGCATCCGCGGAAAGGGGCACTTGCCAATATCCGGCCTTCAGATCCAAGGACGAAAACCAACGGGCGTGGCGGAGTTGGTCGATCGCCTCGTCGACACGGGGGATCGGGTATTCGTCTCTCCGCGTGATGGCATTCAAGCGGCGATAGTCGATGCAAAATCGCAAACGACCATCGGGTTTGGGGACGAGTACCACTGGTGCTGCCCAAGGACTCTTGCTGCGGCGGATGAGTCCAGTGTCCAAAAGATCCGCCACTTCTCTTTCCGCTACTTCATGTTCCTTTTGCGAAAAGTAACGACCCCGTTGATGAATAGGGGGATGATCTCCGGTATCCACTTCATGTGTTGTGGCAGTAGTCGCCGTTGTCTCTTTCAACGTCCAAGCAAACCGTGAGAAGTATTGCCGCAATACCTTCCGCAAACCCCATATACGAGCCGAAGACAATTGATCGCCAAGAGGAATGGTACGAACCTTTTCTTCTGCCGTCCGTGTGTCTTCCAAGACTTGACGTGCACCAGTGCTCCAATGGAAGTCCTTCTCCAATTTTTGTGGAAGTTTCGCCAATGTATTTCTTTTAGTTTCCACCTCAGCCCCACATTGTCCTTTCCTTGGCGGCAGTAGGGCACCCGCTGTAGTGCCACCAAGGTTGTTGACGAGTGCTTCAAACGCACTGGCCAGTGGCGGGAATGCCACTGGCGGGACTCAATTTGCGCAAGGCACGGCCGTCATGTGTACGGAGGCGGTTGTCGAGATTGTTGCCCGCGATGATGGTAATCTCCGCATTCGTCGGATTGAACAAATGACATTGGGCCACTTGTCCCGACGGGAAACGTACCGGCACCGCCACTCTTGTGTGTGCCGGGATTCGTCCTGATTTGGCTGCCTCCGTGGTGCTCTTCCGCTGTGGTAGTCCTTCCGTAAACCGCACTCGTTTCTGCTGCTTTCCAGAGAGGAGCGGAACTTCTCCCCATTCATCTTGTGATGTTTTGTATCGCAAGACTGATAAGCCGAGATCAATGATCGCCTCAGCCTTCTGCAACCAATCCACCCCGAGAAGGATGGCGTATGGCACTGTGTCCGAAACATGAATGTCCACCATATGTGTCGCTCCTCCAACTTTCACGGGAAAATCGGGAATAACGCCACGAGCAGCGGCGAGTTTGCCGTTGGCCGTCCTGAAACACACTTTTGACGGCTGTATGAGATGCAAAATTCCTGCCCTTTCTGCGGCTTTGGTGGCGAGAAGTGTTACACCAGCACCGGTATCCACAATGCCCTTCTCAGCAGTTCCTCCAATCTTTATCCCTTGAATTTGCACAATCGCGGGGGTCGCTCTTGCCCCGCAATTCATCACGTCGATAGTGGAAATACTTGCATGCCACTGTTGTCCAATCCAATATCCGAAACCGACAACAAAGGTCAAAAGTGTCGAAATCCAAGTCACCCATGTCAATCGTGTGTTCTTCTTCTTTGGCTCCGGTGTCATAGTCGCCACAGTAGGGAAGAACTCGGGGGCAGAATCATCTTCCGGCATGGCCAAAACGGCAGGTTGCTCCATGATGTTCGTATTGATTTCATCCATCAGGTCTTGTACTCCGTTGTCAAATGTCGGCTCTGCCATGTGTGCCGGTGTCGTCATTCGCTTCAGAAATTCTTCTTTCAATTTGGGAGACCAACGGAATAAATCGTGAAGACGAATTTGTACCACTTGTCGCAACAGTCCTTCCGGACTGAAGACGATTGGTGATGTAGCGGCACTGGTACCACTTGAAGGAGTCCAAGGTCTTCGATTCATCGGCCGTCGGGATCGTTGATCGACCTGCATCCTATCACCCACGAGAACATCTGCTTCTGCCATTTGCACATCTTTTGTCACCTCTGCGAATTGCTTCTCCAATAACCGGAGACGTTCCTCCCATCCTGTAGATGCATTTGGTTTTTCGGGTGTCGGCATTGTTGCCGGTGGAGTGAACAGGGGTGTTGCACTTGTCGACGCCTGTGGCGGCGGTCCAAAAAGCGGGGTCATGGTGGCAATACTTGGCATTGCGAGTGCCGCCGGTGTGATCTGGCCCGCGTCTCGAAGGGCCCACATTTCCATCTCCGCCGCACGTTGCGCCACTGCCTCGAGGTTGGCGAAGGCCTGAACGCAAAGCCAGGGGCGAAAATCCTGGCGTATTCCTTGGATGAAGTACTGGACCTGTTCTGCGGCGTGAGGTGCCACTGTGAGTTGGCGGAACAAGCTCTGTAGCCGATCCCGGTAAGTCATCACTGGCTCTCCGGCCATTTGGCGGCAGTTGTGCAACTGGTGAAGTAGATCCACTTGAGATAATCCAAAACGCGTTTGAAATGCAGTTCTCCAAGCCGCCCATGTCGTACCATCAAAAGCACCACCTCGGTCGGCCATCCATGATTGATGCCACGAAAGCGCATTCCCTCTCATCGCCTTCAACAACTCTTGTCCCATTTCTTCAGCGGACCAACTACACAAGCCTTTTGTGCTTTGTGCATGATCGAGCCAGTTGGCGGCTTTCGTCCCATATTCGCCATCAAATTTGTCCAAACATGGCTGCTTCCTTGTATTGGTCACCACCATCCTTGTTCCCACTACAGTTGGAAGTACTGTGGCAGGAGTTCCTGCGGCAGAAGGTGTTGAGGTCGAAGGCGCTCCGGTAGCGCTTGGAGTGGTTCCAACCTGGGACTCAACGGAATGGAATGAAGCACACGAGCTTGAGTTTGAGCTTGAACTTGTTAGCACACCTAGCCGTCGTCGAGTTTGCCGAAGAAGTGACTTGAAATGCTCGAAATGAGACTCGGGTAATCCCAATTGCTCACGAAGTCGGCGGGCTCCGGTCGGATCGTCGGGATCAATGTTGTCCTAGCTCCGAAACCAAATAGGGTCGTCGCCACCAATTTCGTCACACCCGCCACAGTGGTTTTACCACCACACTTGGAGGGTATATGGATAAAACGGAGGAGAGCGTGAGCTCTTCGGTCAGAAGTAAAAACGGCAAGAAGAGTGAAGACACAAGATAGAACTCAAGCAAAAAACAAGCTTACAATGAGAACGTTTGGTCTCTCCCTTTTAACCCCCAATCACTCCTTCCAAATAGGGTCCCGATAGCTTCCCGCTAAACTCCCCATAACTACACCCTAGCTACCCTGGATTCCGTTCTCATCTTTACTAATCTTGACTACACCTCCCATACTCTCTCTCCACCTTTGGTTCATTCACCCATCATTTCACCCCTTTGCATCAGCTTGGATGGATCAAAAATGAATAAAAGAAAACATAAAACCCGTACAACGTCCGTCTTGTTGTGGCAGGACTGACTCCTTTTATTGTGCTGTGGCAGGACTGCTCCTTCACCACAGTCATTTCTGCACTGCTGCCACAGTCCCAGTTCTGTGGCAGCACTCCTCCTGTGGAGGTGACGAAATGGGTGGCGGCGACGTGGTTTGGGGTTACAGCTGAGATCCTAAAAGCTGCAGCAGACTTTTGCTATTTTTCTGTTGGATTCTCTAATAAAATCTATTGAGTTCACAGGCTGCAGAAAGGAATTGAATTTTGTTCAGTAGCACATTACAATTCCGAAAGAGAAGTTCGTTTGGTTCTCTTATTTGTGCTATTGGGATTTATCTAAGCAGTTTTCTAGGCAATTCACAGGTATGCATCAGAATGTTGAGAAAGAAGCATATACTTTATTTTGCAATTTTTCGAAAGGATATTTTCAGTTGGTCAGTCCTTCCAGAAGGTGTTTGGCAGTTGACAAGATGGGATAGCAACTTTTCAAACTAAACTTTGAGGCTTTATATTTGCAAGGGTTGTGACCTTGGGCGAAACACTATTTCTTAGTTGTGTTTTATATGCCAAGGAAGTGAGAAGCTGCAAAAGCATAAGTTCAAGTGTGCAGCAGGGTTCTTTGGTTGTTAATGTTCTATTAGACCTACAAGGGAGTAGGGTTTTATTTGATGATGAGAGATGGGTTTCAGATCTTTATTGAGCTATGGAGTTTCCCTAAAAGATTGGTTTATTTCAGTCAAAGTGCAGTAAGGGGCTACTGCAGTTCAGATGGGGAGGAATGTAGCGAATCAGGGTTTTTGCCAGCCCTGCAGTACGTCAGCAGGCTTGCTGACAGTGCTGCAGTACTTTAAGTAGGAGTCTGGCTGCCCTGAGGCAGCGTACAGTCAGTCAGGGTGTGCTGTCAGTGAAGTAGTACGTGGACTACTGAGCTGTCAGCTAGAATGTTCTAGAAGGTCGCTCAGCACCACAGGAATGGCCGTGGGGCTGAGCTGGGCTCTGATTGACAGGACTGCAAGATCTGAAAGCTTGCAGTACTGATGCAGACTGATGTTACAGCCTATGATCAGTTGGGATCAAGGCTGCTAGGGTATTCTATAAGTTCTTGGGGTTTGAACGTTCTTGTAACTTAACCTAACCTTGGTTTGGAACTTATCTCGCCCTTGAACCTTGCTAGGTTCAAGTGTCTCTCTCATGGCCGTTCAATAGAACAGGCGGTTCAGACTGGCAGACCGACAGGGTCGCAGTCTTGGGTAGACTGAAGCGGAAAAAGCGATCTGCAGGGCAGAATCGTTACAGCTGCGCCATCTCCTCCAGTAGACTCTGTCGTAACTCTTCAAGCCTGAGAACCTTGTCCTGGGCTCCATTAGTTTGAGTAGTCCGTACCCACTGGCGTATTTCCTCCAAGGCTGCTGTCAGTTCGGTCTCAGTCCGCGTCGCCCACTCGTGAGTGTCGCCGCGTAGCCTATGCACTTCTTCCGCACTCTGCTCCAATATTTCCTGGTGCTGGTTGTTGATCTCGACTTGGTGGTGATTGTACAGAACGTTGTTCTGAACATTCTGAACGTTCACTGGTAGTGGTTCCTCCATAGGGGGATCCTCGTAGTACTCCTCCCCCTCGGATATAGACATCCGGTCGGACTGAGCTTGGTGTGGTATCATCTGTCTGTCCATCTGTAGACCAGACATGGGCCGAGACCCCTGTGCACAGGACAGACTGTTCTGTGCACAGGGTTCGACCTGTGCAGTACAGAACAGGTGCGCACAGGCGCTCGGGACCATACGTCTGTGCAGAGTCTGTCTGGACTGTGCAGCACAGATGAAGTACTGTACTGCACAGTCCGCAGTCTGTGCTGCACAGACTACGGTCTCACACCTAGTACGCCTGTTTTAGACAGGTCGGTGTGACTTAATTAAGCGTGCTAACTGGGTATCAACCAATTGGGAAGATACTTAATTAATTAAAGAACTAAGTGATATTATTATATACATTATCAATGCATGAATGACGTGAGCCAAGCTCACCAGCCTCGAAATAGGGCTGTCGGTCGACAGTAGGATTCGAACTCGGGTTGGCTAAGTCCGAGTCCTACACACCAAACCAATGGCGGACCCCACCACAGGGACGCTCTAGTGGGGGCTGTTACCCTTAAGTACCTAGTTTTCGTAATTAAAAAAAATGGGTACTTAAAGTTAACGGCCCCCACTTGAGCGTCCCTGTGGTGGGGTCCGCCATTGGTTTGGTGTGTAGGACTCGGACTCAGCCAACCCGAGTTCGAATCCTACTGTCGACCGACAGCCCTATTTCGAGGCTGGTGAGCTTGGCTCACGTCATTCATGCATTGATAATGTATATAATAATATCACTTAGTTCTTTAATTAATTAAGTATCTTCCCAATTGGTTGATACCCAGTTAGCACGCTAATATGTGTTTAATTAAGTCACCTGTTTTAGACAGGCGCCAGGTCGGTCTGGACAGGCGACCCACCTGTCCAGACCGACCTGCCGCCTGTCTAAAACAGGCGTAAGACTGGTCAGTCCGTAGTCTGTGCTGCACAGTACTTGATCTGTGCAGCACACAGTACACGTGGTCTGTGCTGCACAGACTGCGCACTGTGCTGTACACAGTCTCACGTGGGCGCACAGGTTGTACCGGGGGTCGAACTCCGGTTTTACACAGTGATTGTACAGCACAGGACAGACGTGGGTCTGTCCTGTGGATTTTCGAAAAACAGGACAGCACAGCACAGGGTGCACAGAACCCTGTCCTGTGCAGCCCATGACTGTTGTAGACCCGACGCTTTCTGCATAGTCTCCGCTAGTCCCGTATGAGGCACAGACTTTTTGGTAGTAGTATGCCCAAAACTCCGCGGTAGGCTGGTCGGTAGTTTGTGCGTGGTCCATGCACGGTGCGTAGTCGAACAGAGGAAAGAGGCTTGCTCCGAAACCAGTTGATATGGTGATTCTGAGTAGACTATTCCGTCAAAATAACTGGGGTAGTCCACAACTGTGGACTCGGGTTCTTATAGTCTGTTGGGCTAGTCCCGCGGGCAGAATCGTGGTTAACCGTATTCCAGGTCATCCGGACTTGGGTCCGTGCATGACCACACATGTATGATGGGGATCAGAATGAGGTCCTGACTGGACGCGGTCCACAGCTGGCACCATTCCAGTGTTAAATGAATGATGGTTGTTTATGGTTTTTTGGGACATTTGGTGGAATGAAGCTTTAGTTGTTAATGAGGGACAATGGTGGAAGGAGAATGTGAGTGGTGGGAAGTATAAGAGGAGTGGCACGAACAGACAGATCTATCTTGTTGTAATCCAATCCATTCTCAGAAGTAGTCTGGTGCCGAAAGGCCAAGTGTCCAGCCGGAAGGCAAGAAGGAACCGACTGTCGGAAGACACACAGTTCAGAAGACGACTGGAAAGTCGCAAACACTACGTCACATTTTACATGGTTTCGGAGCCTTATGTCTGAAGAACACCCACACCCACACGTAGCCGAACCTTCGGCGCCGCCTCAAAACTTGTTGGAACGACACCTGGAGGAGTCGTTGGGAAGCAGAGGTGAACAAGCTCGGGAACCTGACCGGACGTCCACTGCTGATCACCTGCGTTTGGCAGCACTCGAAAAGGAGCTCTCTGACCTTAGAGGCACTCTTGATGATCGTGCTCCTACACCGTACCACTCGGACCCTGGGCCATTTGGACAAGGAAGGGCAACACAGGCGAGACTGCCCCGTCCCCCTCTGTTTTCAGGTGACGACAAACAAGATGTCGTGGACTGGAGTTTTGGGTTGGATCTATATTTCGAGGGGGCCAGGGTCCGTGAGGAGGATAAGCGGGCCGTTTTTCAAGCTCTACTTACAGGAAGTGCACAACGATGGTTGCGCATGCGCTTGACCCGAGCTGAACCTGGCGAACACTTGACATATATGTCCCTGTTGTTGGAGTTGCAGACAGAGTTTGGGACTCAGAATGCTAGCTTTAAGGGGCGACAACGGATTCGACATCTAACCCAGAACAAGAACCAGTCTGTCCGTGAGTATACGAAGGCCTTTCGCTCTCTCGCACTGGAAATCGAAGGAGCCTCTGACGAAGAACTTGTGCACATGTACGTGGGCGGCCTTCGGAGTGCTTTACGAGCTCAGGTGGAAGTACGCCAGCCACAAACGGTGCGTACAGCAGCAACACTCGCGGAGATGTGGGAAGAGGCTAGCTTGGCGAGCACGGATCGCCCTCCAGTCCGAGGTGTGCAGGAGTGGAACTCGCAGCAGCAACAGCAGGAGGAGTCGGAGCAGGAAGACAACGCGGCTCTTGGGGTTCGTTTGGTTTCGGGCGCTGGAAACATTTCGTTTCCTCTCACGTGCCCACGCATGCCGCATTTACTAAGCTGCATGGAAAGAGCGGTTCGGAAGAAGTGGTTTAGAGAAAAAGTAAAAGAATTTATCGTGAAGGCCGAGACCGAGGGAGAGGAGTCGAGGGTGAGAGAAAAGGATCGCTATGGCATAAAAAACGTGAGTGAATTTCCGTGGATTTCGTTTTTGGATTCTGACGATGACGAGCAGGAAAAGGAGTCGTCTAGTTTTCAGGTTAAGGCGGTGGGAAAAAAAGTGGGTGGGCCGACGTCGACCCAAATGTCGGTAACGGCCTCTGTGGAAGGGAAGCACACGACTGTGCTTCTCGACACAGGTGCAGCGTGCAATGTACTGCCCTTAAGGGTGGCTCGGAAGTTAGGCGTGGGTTACTCAGAGGAGCATCGCCAGGAGCTTGAAAGTTTTGATGGCGTTGTCAGTAGAGTTAAAGGGTCGACTGAGCTCGAAGTCAGCTTAGGCCCCGCGTGTCAGCGTCTGGTTTTTTTCGTCGTCGAAAAAGGGTCGACCACTATCCTAGGCAAGCCTGCCTTAGGGGCTTTCGGCCTCGTGCTCGACCCTGCAGGGGATTGTGCGGTACACAAGGCGACGAATAAAGTCATTCCCACCTTTACGGTCGGAAAAACAAAGCGTTCGTCGGAAGTCGTCCTTAGGGTGCCTGACAGTGGCTTTACTGTCCTCCCAGGGAGCAGGCATTCCTTTCGAGTTACGTTGTCTGATGCCGAGCACCCTGGCACTATTTTTCTGGCTGTACAAACACCCTCATGTTCTTCCCAGCACATGGTTTTGTCCGGAACCATCACTCAGCGCAGCGGTATTCTCGTCCTGGAGAACTTCGGTAAGATGGCTGTATACTTCGCCGGTGGGAAAAAGATTGGGACAGGGGTTGCAGTGGGGTCGACGGAAGTTCAAACGTCGACGTTTGGGCTAGGACGCGAAAGAAACGAGGGGGGCAAGGGAAATGCACCAGTGAGGAGCACAACAATCAGTAAGGAAAAAAACGAATAAAGGGGGGAAAGTGTAGGTCGGTGTTGGAAGTGCTGACAGAGAAACATTCTTACTTTCCTCTGAGGTCAAAAGGGTGGGTTGTTGTAGTGAATTCGCCTGCAGACCGCTATTGTGGGCTGCTGGCTGTGAACTGCAAGCCTGAAACGGCTTGGAGGGAAAGAATAGACGACTTGGAAGCGAGACAAAGGGAGTTCAATCCCAAAGTAAGGTTACAAGAACGTTCAAACCCCAAGAACTTATAGAATACCCTAGCAGCCTTGATCCTAACTGATCATAGGCTGTAACATCAGTCTGCATCACTGCTGCAAGGCATCAGACCTTGCAGTCCTTTCAATCAGAGCCCAGCTCAGCCCCACGGCCATTCCTGTGGTGCTGAGCGACCTTCTAGAACATTCTAGCTGCCAGCTCAGTAGTCCACGTACTACTTCACTGCCAGCACACCCTGACTGACTGTATGCTGCCTCAGGGCAGCCAGCCTCCTACTTAAAGTACTGCAGGACTGTCAGCAAGCCTGCTGACGTACTGCAGGGCTGTCAGAAACCCTGATTCGCTACATTCCTCCCCATCTGAACTGCAGTAGCCCCTTACTGCACTTTGACTGAAATAAATCAACCTTTTAGGGAAATTCCATAGCTCAATAAAGATCTGAAAACTCATCATCAAATCAAACCCTACTCCCTTGTAGGTCTAATAAAACATCAACAACCAAAGAATCCTGTTGCAAACTTGAACTGTTTTCTGCAGCTTCTCACTTCCTTGGCATGCAAAACATAACTAAGAAACAGTGTTATTCTCAAGGTCTCAACCCTTGCAAATATATAAAACCCATAATCAGTAGAAACAAGTCAAATGGCTGATCAACAGTTTCCCAAAATAAACACTGCTTTTCAGCCCACAAAGTTCTAGTAATCAGTAAAAATGTCCCTTCTCAAAGGATACTATTATGCTGCAGCAATAAACCACATTCTGTTGCAGCTATCAAAAATTTATCTAGTTGGCAGGTTTATTAAGAATCTGAAAAATACTCTGCCTGTCTCATAAGCACTTAAGAAAAGGAACAAAATGATATCACTCCCTCAGAAAATTGTTCTTTTCCAAATTCCACCAAATCAAGAAATACACCAAGTTTCATTCAATCAGCCTAATATGTTCTGCCTGAAATGGCAGCTCCCACTGCAAATCACATTTCAATAAAAACCAAACATCCCTTCAAGTGACCTGCAGCAAACTGCACTAGTCACCTGCACCCTGAGAGATCACCTCATCTAGACTTCTCTTTTTTGCTGACCCAGATTTCTTAGAAGGTATAACCTCCCACTCAACAATCCGGTGTGGTGCTGCATCACGGTTTGTCTGATTTCTTCCTGCAGTGCTCTTAGGCAACTCCAATCCTGCAATCCGAAGTGTTGTCATGACTCTTGCTGGAGGGACTGTCAAGCCTGGATGTCTCCTTATCATCCTGCACAATCCACATTCTCCAAACTGAGCAGGTCCTGGACTTGCTACCTTCAGAGAAATTGGACAGTTCGCCTGCATCCTTCCCTCGGCATCGAGCTGAATAGTGGTATCATAGGCATACCACATCCTCATCCAACAAACAGATCTGCAGCAGACCCTGTGCTGACCACAAGGGAATGTGTGCACTGGCCTGTTGCAGGTCTTGAAACACAGAGTGCATCCCATGCTTGACTCTGTCAGCCCTTCCACAGGGTTTATGCAACGGCTGCGACTCTGCAAGTCTGCCAGCCAAGCTGAAGGTGAAACAAAGGAGACCAAGGTGCAAAGCACTCCGAACAAGGTTAAAGCTAGGTTAAAACCAAGTGTACCAATACCCTAGAGGCGCTGCTCAAATACCCTGCTGCAGCACCTCTGACAAGACCTGATCCCCTGATCAGACAACTACTGAGCTGACACAGTGAACCCATCACTGTATCAGGTCAGATCACAGAATGTTCTGAGCTGCCAGTTCAGCAGGGACACCTGCTGAGCTGCCAGCTCGCCAACCTACAGTCAGATCTCCTGATTCAGGGCCCAGCAGGCTCTGAATCAGGCGATTCACTACATTCCTCCCCACCTGAACTGCAGTAGCCCCTACTGCAACTTAGAAAGGAAAAACCCCAAGACTGTAAGTGCTAAGGAAAACCCATATCAGTGAATAACTTCCAGTCCACACTTCTGCCAATGAAAACTCATATCTGCAACTCAGACCAAACCCAATGTATTGAATTAAAATAAAACATCTTTCAGATTTCAGTCACTGATAATCAAGTCCAAAAATGAATGTAATCATCCCAAGTCCTGCCACTGGAAATTGCTAACTCTGACACAACCATAACTTTCACAGGGACCAAATTCCCCACACAAATGTTTCAGCACAACAAACTATCCATGGACCTGTAATATAGAAATCAGAGTCCTTCTTTCAAGCAAACACTGCACTCCATCTGCAGTCTAACATAGAACCCAAATTTCTCATTTTCCAGCCCCTCAAGTGTTGTAATTCTGCCACTGATTTGCCAAACCAATTTCCACATTCAAAACTAAAATAAAAACTCCTATGCAGGTTGTTGTATCTGCCCTTTTAATCAGCCATACTCCAGTGGCAACAAATACCAACCTCACAAAGATAAAAATCCATTTGACTGGACTTCCTTCAAAGGTCACCATGCAATTCTTTACTCCCCCTTTGGTTAATTCAGTCACTCTTATTTCAGATTGGAATTCTCTAGCAATAACATCTTAACCCTGCTGGACTTGCAATGTATCAACAGGTGAACCATTTCCATAACCAAAAACAGGTTGCAAACTTCAGAGTTTTCATCTCAACCTGATCAGAAACTGCAAAAGAAATCCTTGTCCACCTCCAACACACTGATCACCAGAAACTGGACAGCCCTAAGGGTTTAACCCTGCCTGAAAAATTCCACTTCCAACACACTGATCACCAGAAACTGGACAGCCCCAAATCACCAACTCTTTCACTGCACCCACTGAGCAAACCACATTCCAATCCTGCCACAACTCCCATGATCACACCTCCTGTCGATTCCTGCCTCAGGTCGCCGGACGTTTCAAGCCCCTCTTTGGCGCAAGCGCGGGCACACTCCAGCGGATCTCTCGAAGCGGCACGCAGTCACGATTGGTTCGTCCCGGGGAGGCTGGCTGCGTTGGCAGGGGTGGACTGATGACCGCAATCCGCAAAGACGTCAGCACCCTCGGCGCCATGACCGTGTGCTCCCGCAGCTTGCACAGCCCGCACTCTTTCGTCGCATCCACCGAGACCCCCTTTCGCGTTCCACTGAGTCGTCCAACCACCTCCAAGCTCCCGTCTGGGTTCGTCCTCTCCACCGTTACGTCTGGCGCGTACCAGAGTCTCTGGACACAGAGGTCCCTGCAGCATACCCGGTGCTTCCCACATGGAAGCTCCCGCACTGGTGCCCCAAGAGACCTCGCCGTCTTGAAGCAAAGCGAACAGCCACGTCCCGTTTCTTTCAGCGCCGTCTCCATCTCACTCTTTTGGTCTGCTGCAGGTTTTTCTGGTTCAGGGAGCCCTGTGTCCAGGAAGCCGAAGGACAACTCCTCTTCGGACTCCAACCGCGTTACCGGCATTTTCTTCGCCCACTCTCGCCACGCTTTCAGCTCACTCTCGGCAGCACTCAGAGACCCTTGCAGCTTCCACTTTTCCTGCTCCACCTTTTGACACTTGCTCCTCAGCCTTTCCAACTCCGCAACGTCGACTGCCCTCTTCCGCAGGACCTGCACCGCCTCCTCAAACGCCACAACCTCATCTGCCCCCTCGATCACGTCGGCTTTCTCCACCGCTGCCGCAGGGATAACCACAGGGGCAGCCTCTGCTGGTTCACTGCTGCTAGCGGGGGTTGAGACGATAAGGGCGGCCTGGTTTGCTGGTTCCATGTTGACTCCTTCCTTTCGAACGATAGGCTCCTCTTTCTCTCTTCCTGCTCTGCGCACGTAACTTGCTAGACAGTTTCCTGCTGCAGTATACTGCACTCCTATTTCCGTTTCTGTCGGGGTTGATTCAGTCTGTCAGAGGTATCAACCTGTCACCTCTGCTTGGCCAAGTCCTTTCAGCTCCTCATCTCAAACTCACGTAACTTGTCCGGTGCATTTCGCAAGTTTCTGGCAGGCTCCCACGTATCCTCTGATTGGTCATAGCCCTGCCACCTGACAAGGTACTGCTTCCTGCCTCTGACAGTCCTTTCTGCAAGAATCCTGTCCACCAGGTATTCCTCTTGCCCCTCAACCAGCTCTGGTTCAGGCTGCAGTGCATGTGTCCTCCTGGCTGGAAAACTGCCCTCCTGATCAATAAAGGCAGGCTTCAGCTTGGACACATGAAACACATCATGGATTCGCCAATGCCCTGGCAGCCTCAACCTGACTGCCACCTCTGACAGCCTTTCTACCACCTCAAATGGCCCACAGAACTTTGCAGTTAGTTTCCTGCTCAGCACATCAGGTAGGGGTAAGTCCTTGGTTGCCAGAAAAACTTTTTCGCCTGGCTCAAAGCCCCCTCCCCGCCTGGTTTGATCCGCCACCTGGCGTTGTCGATCTTGAGCTTGAGCAATGTTGTCTCTGCCAGCAAGCAGAGCTTGTTGCCAAGTAGTCCACCAATCATCCACCGCAGGGCAGGCTGTAGTTGCTACAGCACTTGCAGGAGTTCGGGGATTCTGCCCGTACATAAGGAAAAAGGGAGAGAATCCTGTAGTGGCATTGATGCTGGAGTTGTAAGCAAACTCTGCAGCAGCCAAATGCTCTTCCCAATCTGCACCTGCAGGCTCAACATAACTTCGCAGAATCTCCTGCACAGTTCTGTTAGCCCTTTCTGTCTGCCCGTCTGTCTCAGGGTGGTAACTACTAGACATTGCCAATCTAGTATTTGCTCTCTTCCACAGAGCTCTCCAAAAATTACTAGTGAACCGACTGTCTCTATCCGAAACAATCTCTTGAGGCAACCCAAAGAAACGAACTACATTCTGAAAGAATAAATCTGCAACCCCTGCTGCAGTTACCGTTTGTTTGGTTGGAATCAAGCGCAACATCTTACTGAATCTGTCCACTACCACAAGCAAATAATCTGACCCCTTCCTGGTTTTAGGCAAAGGGCCTACAAAATCCATTGAAACACTGGACCACCTGCCATCAGGAATAGGCAGAGGCTGCAGCTTACCCAAAGGCCTCTGATTAGAAGCCTTATTTCTCTGACAGGGGATGCAATTCTTGACATACTTCTGTACTGTGCCTGAAATGCGTGGCCAGAAATAATGCGCCTGCACTCTGACCAGCGTTTTTCGTCTGCCCAGATGTCCTGCCAATGCTGATTCATGGCAGTCATGGAGCAACTTCTCCCTGAGCCCGTCTGCATCAGGTATCCACCATTTCCAGGCATTGCAAACCCTTCTCCAAAGCCTCTGACCATCCCACTTTACATGAGCTGGTCTGTAGTTTGCCTCAATCAATTGCTTGCATAAAGGATCCTTTTGATAGGCCTCCTTGACCTCCTCCTGAAATCCCTGGGTCAGGTCCAATCTTGCTTGTGCATTAACTTCAGGCTGCTCCTTTGCAGTCTGATGTGTGGCCCTGCTCAGTGCATCTGCCACCACATTATCTCTTCCAGGCCTGTATTTGATCTCAAACTTGAAGGATTGCAAGGTCTCCATCCACCTTGCCTGCCTCTTGGACAACTGAGGCTGAGTCTGTAGATACTTCAGTGGTGCATGATCAGTGTGCACCACAAATTCCTGAGCATCCAGATAGTGCCTCCACACCTTGAGTGCATGTACAATGGCCAAGAGCTCCTTCTCATGGGTAGCATAATTCAGTTCTGCAGGTTGCAGTTTCCTGCTTTCATAGGCCACAGGCTGCTGACCCTGTCCATGGTCCTGTGTAAGGACTGCTCCAATAGCATAGTCTGAAGCATCAGTGGTGACTTCAAACTTCAATCCTGGGTCAGGCACCAACAACACTGGTGCAGACATCAATGCCTCCTTAATATCCTGCATTGACGCAGCTTCCCTTTCTGTCCATTGCCAGCTTGCTTCCTTCTTCAGCAAGGCAGTCAATGGCTTAGCCCTGGCAGAGAAGTCCTTGATGAACCTTCTGTAGTAATTTGCCAGGCCAAGGAAGGATCTGAGGTCCTTCACTGACGTTAAGGGAGGCCAGTCCCTGATGATCTGCACTTTGCTCTGCAACACCTGTATACCTGCAGCACTCACTTCATGCCCCAAAAACTCCACCTGCATCTTGCAGATATCACACTTAGTAGCTGAAGCATACAGTTTCTGTTCCCTCAGTCTCTGCAACACTTTCTGCAAGTGAACCTTGTGTTCAGCCCAATTCCTGCTGTAAACCAAAATGTCGTCCAAATAAACTATGCAGAAAATATCCAAGAAATCATGAAGAACATGGTTCATGGTGTTCATAAAGGTGGCAGGGGCATTTGTCAGCCCAAAAGGAAGAACCACATATTCAAAAAGCCCATATCTAGTGCGGAAGGCCGTCTTTTCTGAATCTGCAGGGTCCAACCGCACTTGATGATAACCTGAGCAGAGATCTATTTTACTGAAACAACGAGCTCCCTGAATCTGATCTAGCAACTCCTCAATCCTTGGAATAGGATACCTGTTTTTCACTGTCAGTTTATTCAGTGCCCTGAAATCGACACACATTCTCAACTTCCCATTTTTCTTTGGAACGAATAAAACTGGTGATCCCCAGGGTGACTTGCTAGGTCTGATAAAACCCTGTTTCAGCAACTCTGCCAACTGCTTTTTCAGTTCTTCTCTTTCTGCAAAACTAGCCCTGTAAAGTCCCTTCTTTACTGGTTCTGCCCCTTCCACAAGTTCTATCTTGTGGTTAACACCTCTGTCAGGAGGTAACTCCTGAGGCAGTTCTTCTTTGAACAAATCCTGAAACTCTTTTCTGATTTCTTTTTCCAACTGCAAAGCTTCTCTTTCTTCCTCTGAGACTGTATCTGCAAAACTTCCTTTTACTGCTTCAGTACTTTCTAATCCATTTATTGCATGCTCAACATCCACTTCTCTCAAATGAAGTAAATATATAGGTCTGCCCTTGCGAGCAGCCTGTGCGAACTCTGCTGCAGACATCAGATCCAACTCTGCTGTACTGCAATCCTCTACTCTACCAGTCTGCATTCTGAGATTGACTGCTCCCTGAGGTGTCTGCAAGACCAACAACTTCTTTTGCCAATCTATAACAGGGTTGTGTTTGCTTAACCAAGACATTCCTAACACCAGGTCGTACCTCCCTAGTGTTATGGCATACATCTTTTCCTCTGATACAAACCTGCCCATTTTGACACTGGCCTGCAGCTCTTTTTCTACCTTTTCTGAGGTTTTACCATCTGCTAACTGCACCTCAGTCAGTACCTCAGCAGCTTCTGTCTGAATGCCATTTTCAAGCAACCAATCTTTTGAAACAAAATTGTCAGTTGCCCCACTATCTATCAATATTCGAGAAAAACAACCTGCCACAGTTCCTGTGGTCTTCAACATCCCTTGAGTCCCCCCATGGACTCCTCTCAACTTCAAAAGTGGGGGTTCATCTAAGCTATGTCCTTGAAAGCAAACTTCATTAGGTCTGCCCAGCTCAGATTCCTCTCTCACTGAAAACGAGTCTGCAGCGTCTGCCCTCAGATCACTGTCAGCACTCACATGCACAGAAAACTCATGCAGGTCAGGTGTGGCCCCGCCTGGCCCTGCATGATACGTTGTCGCACTCATTTTGCAGTACGAGTGTGTAGTACGGGTTAGTACGGGTTCTAGGGGGTTAAGTTCAGAGAGAACACCTTGTAAAATTAATTCTCTGGTTTGTAGTGTGTGTGACCCCAGTCTCAGACTCAGCAACGACTTCACTAAAACCTACAGGGGCCTAACAACTGGTTTCGGAGCCGAAGCACCCTTCCTGCAAGTCGAGTCTACTTAGTGGAAGAGATCGACAGGAGATTTTGCAGTCGAGGTGCAAAAGATCAGGGTCGGCTAGGTCGAAGAAGGTTTCCCCTCGTGTCTGGAACCTACTTCGTGTTGCTGCGCACCAACCAAACGCTGGACGAAAGAGAACGCACGTTGCTGCGCTCGATCATCCCTCTCAAGATCACAGGATCTATAGATCCTTGGACGCTACGACCACAGCACGGCGTAGTAGTACTTCCGTTTGTCGGAGAGTTGTCGACACTGCACGCGGTTACCGCAGAGCGGACAAAACGAGTCTGCCAGCGGACGTTTCTGCGGACGAATACGTTCCCGCCAGAAATTACGTGCCAGAAACCGCTGCCAGAAACCGCTGACAAAGAGTGACCAATTAGTCACGTGGATTACCCGCCAACGGAATCCACCAAACGGACACGTGATTCTACCGCCGACGAATCAAGACATCCACCATGAGCGGACACGACGAGCAGCTATACCTGGAATACGGTATCGAAGACAATCAGCAAGAGCGCGACGCCCCAGATGGCCCGCCGCTATATCCGCTGATCGTCGCTCAGGAATTACCTGCTGTCGGACTGCCGATACAGGCAGAAATGGACCAGCCTTTACAGGCATATGGTGTCCCCGCGCACCCGGACATGGTGGAGGAGGCAGGCGATGAGGAAGCGGACATTGGCCCGGAGTTTGATGAGGAGATGGAAGAAGAGCCAGGAGTCTTCATCAATCAACAAACGCAGCACCTGCAACAGAGCCAAGTAAACGTGCATAACCAGACCCTGCACGTGCACAACGATGGCCTGCAGGAGCGCGACCTCCATGAATCGCAAGAGCGGTTATACAGCCAATTGTCCGAGGAGGCTGCCCAGCGGACAGCCCAGGTCGCCGAGCACCTTGATAGTCGGATGGAGGGAGCTTGTTCAAGCATGGCTTCCCAAGTACATGATGTGTTGGACTCTACTCTACAGTCCCGCCATCACCAGATCGAAGGACAGCTCAGTGAGAGGTTGGATGAGCGGATACAAGATCTGGATGCTGCAGCCAAGGGGAGGCTCAGCCAAATGGAAGCTGGCTTGGCGAATATCCGTGATGTCGCCCAGAAAGAGGTGGACGAAGCCAAAGAGGCTCAGCGGATATTGGCTGAACAAGTGGCTGACACGGACGAAAAAAGGAAGAAACTCGAAGAAGAGTATGACCGGCAATATAACGACGCCCTTTGGGGGTTGGATACGGTTCAACAAGAACTGAGAGAGACCCAGGCAGAACTGGATGCGGGTCAAGATAAACAGTTCAAGGAAATCGCTCGTGTTAAGTATGATCTCAAAGAGACGCAAGAAAAAGCGGAAAGTTTTCAGATACAGCATCATGCGGAAGTAGCCTATTTGTTAAAGGAGGCAGCGGCTGCGAAAGAAGCGGCGGCTAGATTACAAGCGGAAATGGAGGAGTTGAAAAGAAGTCAAAGTCGGTCTTCAAGGAGAAGCAGATCGAGAAGCTCAACAAGGAGCAGAGAGCCGCGGGAAATGCTACAAGAAATGCTACAAGATCCGGAAACAGCGCAAGAGCTAAAGAAGGTGTTTGAGGATGTAGCGGACACAAAGTTCACGTCGAATTTTGAGTTTTGGCGGAAGAAAGATGCTGCAGCAGTTGCCACACAAATGGCATCCGCTGCTCAACAAACACCTCTTGTGGCTGCTATGGCGGGAGCGGGAACCAGAACGGTGGCACAACCACCAAGCTTGGCCGAAGTACAAGTTCCATTCGGTCAACCGCCCCAAACCTCATCCGGCTTTGCCCCGGATTCGGTAGGTTTCCCGCCAATACCACCAGTATTCCCGCGGGCAAATAGACCGATTACCCGACCTGCATCACCCCCAGTCATTATTCCTGGAGTGGGGCGAGGCAGTGCAATCAGCGGACAGGGAAATGTACCTAGGCCGATCGTGAGGCCTAGCGCTGTGTTTGGACAAACACCAAATACAAGACCACCAGCGGTATTACAGCCAGTACAACCGCCACAGCGTACGCAGGCTTCTCCCGTGGTACAAACTGTTCCGCTGACAACTCCAACAACCACGTCACCCGAGCCATCTAGAACATTACCCATGCCACCACCAGTTTCTCAGCCAGTGTTATCACATCCATCAATGATTTCACCACCCGGCTATTATGCCATGGGAGCATCATACATTCGGCCTTCTATCTTAGGTCACTCCGTGAATGTATACGGAGCTCCATCATCCGGAAACCCCTATGTTGGATGGGGATCCTATCCGCGTATTCCTCAACGCGCAGGCGGAGGAGGCGGAGGAGGCGGAGGTGGAGATGATGATGGTTCCGGTGATGGAAGTGGCGGAGGCCCATCGGACAGAAGTGGCCGTGGGTCTGCACCTGGACCACATATTGGTGGAGGAGGAGAAGGACCATCTAGGAACCCAGGAGGCGGTCCTGGAGATGGTGGTGGTGGAGGTGGCGGAGGAGGCGGACCTCCTGGTCCCCCAGGCGGGGGTCCCGATTTTATGGGTTATGCACGTCCAGAAAATCGTTTGCTTCACATTCCCAATGCGGTCAAATTCCCGATGCCGAAACCGTATACTGGCGCTGGAGATCGCTGGATTCGGGATTGGCAGGCAGAACTCACCAACTTCTGTAAAGTTTATGATTTGGATGAGTCTGTTTGGCTTAAAGTATTCCGCACAAATCTCTCTGGTTCAGCCGCCACATGGCGGAATATGCAAGAGATGCGGATTCGGGAAGGAGTTCGTCCGATGTTCCAGGACTGGGTACAACTTGTGGAAGAGTTAGCTATTGCTTTTGAACCTACAAGAATGTCCGATGTTTCGCGTAGGAAGCTGCGGAAACTTCAACAAACAGGGACTGTTCGTTCCTACATTAACGCATTTCGGGATCTCATACTCAGAATTCCGAATATGACGGAGGAGGAGCAGTACTTGACGTTTGTTGACGGACTACGGCCCCAGATCCGACATCAAGTTGTTACAATGGTGACAGAAGGAGTGGAAGCGGCGATAGTCACTGCCGAAAGAATCGATTCGTTGGGTAGCCAATCTCAAAACAACCGCGGACGTGGTCGCGGACGAGGGCGATGGAACTGGAATTGGAAAAACAAGCCCAAAGCTGATCAGAACCAGCAAATGCAAGGTCAGCAACCGCAACCACCACCTCCACCCCAAGATCAAAATCAGCAAATGGGAGGAGGCAACAGAGGTGGCGGCGGCCGTGGCCGCGGAAGAGGCGGAAGACGAGGTGGCGGACGAAATCGAGGTGGTGGCGGAAGGCAGCAACAAGGCGGAGCTAGAGGCGGAGGCGCATGTTACATCTGCGGTGAAGTGGGTCATGGCTTTGGAAAATGTCCTAAAGGCCCAACTTTTCAAAAATGGCTAAAAGATCACGCCGCATAGAGGAGACTTCACTCCATGCGGCCAGAAGAAAAAGAGCCAGACGCCGAAGATATAGACATCGCAGACGTCAGAAGCTCCGGGAGTCACGAGCAAGAGAACGAGAGGGGAAGAAAAAGACCGAGAAAGAGTCAAAAAGAAATCCCGCCCAGAGGGCTGAAAATCCGCTGATGAGTACAAAACTTGGTGACAAAGAGCGGATGGATGATTCAAGTACGGTCATCCTAAGCACTTCCGGCAGAGAGTTGGCGGAAAGTGTTGGTTCAGTACATGAAGACTCTGGAAGTTCCTCCGGAGATAGCAACCTGGAATCTATCCCGCCTTGTGGAGAGAAACAGGCTTCGGAAGGAAGTGTAAAAAGTTTAGACCGGACCAGCCCAAGGGTTCCGTCTGACGCCGATGCAAGGGGGGCATCGGACAGAAAGAAACAACCAGGGGTTGAAGGTGGGGATTACCTTCAAGACAGTTTTAACCCGCTGGTAAATAATCACCACCTTAAGTTCATGGGATATGAGCTTAAGGGGCGGATAGGGGGAGTTTCAATCTCCGCTTATTTGGACTGTGGAGCTACGGAAAATTATGTAGCGCAGAAACTTGTGGATCGTTTGGGGTTAGAGTTCTCCTCGTGTAATAAGACCGTTTCATTAGCCAACGGATCTGTTTGCAATGTGGACAAACGATGCGGAAACATCAACATGCAGTTGGGCGGATACAAAACCCAGTTTTCTGCGGATGTTTTTCCTCATCTCACATATGACATCGTTTTAGGGTTACCGTGGCTCATCGCCAATAACCCGTCCATAAACTTTGCACAGGGAACTATCAACATTCGCCAAGGTCAAGGTTGGATAACAGTACCGGTAAAGGAAAGACCGACTGATTATCTTCAACTTGCGAATGAAACCACACCTCTCATCACCCACAAGAAGATATTCCGCTACATCAAGAAGCAAACTGAAGCCACAGATAGTTTGGCTTACTTGGTGGTGGTGCGTGAATCTGACCCCACGGATAGCAATCACTTGATGCAATATCCGTATGAGGGGGTAACCGTTGATAGCCTTCAAACTTCAGCGGGCACCAACACACCACAAGAGACGGAGGTACCGAAGTTGCTGCATGATCAGATGCACCCGGATATCCGCTCTGTGGTGGAGGAATATAGCCACATTTTTCCAAAAGATCTCCCACCTGGCATACCTCCCGTCCGCAAGGGTCATGAATTTAAGATCGACCTTGAGGATGAGAGTATGAGCCCAATCCACCGTCCCCTGTACAAACTTTCTCCGGCTGAATTGGATGAAGTTCGGACACAAGTGGATTATCTCCTCGAGCAACGGAAGATTAGGCCGTCAGAGAGTCCCTGGGGAGCTCCCATACTCTTTGTCCCTAAGAAAGACGGCGGACTGCGGATGTGTGTTGATTACAGATGGATCAACCACTATACCATTAAAAACCGCTATCCACTTCCGCTCCCCGAAGAGTTAATGGACCGGCTCGCTAAAGCGAAGATCTACACCAAGATCGACCTCCGCTCGGGCTACTGGCAATTTCCAGTCCGGCCAAAGGATACCCCAAAAACTGCATTCCGCACACGATACGGGCATTTCGAGTTCCTCGTTTGTCCCTTCGGAATGTCCAACTGTCCGGCCCAGTTTCAAACTATGGTGCAGGATTTGTTGGGGGAGTTTTTGGACCACTTTGTGGTTGTTTTCATTGACGACATTCTGGTGTTTTCCAATTCAGTGGAAGAACATGTCGATCATTTGAAACAGGTATTCGAGCGGTTACACAAACACAAGCTCTACGCGAAAGCGAGCAAGTGTGAAGTGGGGGTCAGCGAGACCGATTATCTGGGATATCATTTGTCAGGGAAAGGCTTGCAACCAATGAGTGATAAAGTGCGGGCTATTCAAGAATGGAAGGAGTTGAGCTCAGTTGGGGATGTGCGAAGTTTTCTGGGCATGGTATCTTACTATCGTAAGTTTATACCAGAGTTTGCGCGGATTGCAGGACCCTTACATGATCTGATCAAAAAGAATCATGTGTGGACATGGGGGCCTATTCAGCGCGAAGCCTTCAGCAAACTCAAGCAAAAGATCACCCGCACCCCCATACTTCTCCTACCCGATCCGCTTCTTAGGTACACCGTAATAACGGACGCATCAGGAACTGCATATGGAGCAGTTCTGTGTCAGGACCATGGAAAGGGGCTACAGCCAATAGCCTACCTTTCAAGACGATTAAAACCAGCTGAGACACGATATTCCGCATATGAGCGGGAGCTGGGGGCTGTAGCATATGCGCTCAGCCAATGGCGGCATTACCTCGAAGGAGCGCCTGGGGAGGTTACGGTTATGACAGACCATCAGCCGATAACCCACTTCATGACCCAAGCTAAAATGTCGCGGACACAATCCCGATGGTATACGTCAGGGTATTTTGATTCCATCGATCCAAAAATCGTCTATGTGCCTGGTAAAGCCAACGTACTGGCGGATGCGTTATCCCGAAGCCTTCCTGATTCACAGGATCAAATTCATGCTTTGTCCGCCTGGGTGGTGGATGAAGCGGATGCATGGAAGACCGCTATTGCAGCAGATCCAAAACTGCAAGCGGAAGTCGCGAAAATCCAAGAGGGTAAACCCACGAAACTTTCGTTCGAGGATGGCTGGTTGTATTATCAAGCAACTCCCACCTCAGACAAAGTACTAGTGGTTCCAAATGGATACCGGAAAAAGGTTATGGGGGAGTTCCATGATGTTCCGAGTGCTGGACACGCAGGTGCCGCCCGGACATCGGATGTGCTACAGCGATACTACTGGTGGAAAGGAGTAGGAAAGGATGTCCAAGCATATGTGCGGACATGTCCTGTCTGTCAGCGGACAAAAGCTGATACGACGAAGCAGAAAGGGCTTCTGCATCCACTCCCGATACCGACAACAAAGTGGGAACAGATCACCACTGACCTCGTGACTGATTTACCAAAGTCACGTGGGTTCACCGCCATCGCGGTATTTGTTGATCGGTTAACCAAGTACGTTCGCTTCGCACCCTGCACCAAGGAAATAACCGCCCCGGAATATGCTCAGTTGTTTGTGGACAAAATATACAAACACTATGGCCTCCCCAAAGTGATAATTTCCGATCGAGACCCCAGATTCACAAGTTCCTTCTGGCGGTCTTTATTTTCACTTCTGGGAACCCAACTCCGAATGAGCACAGCCTACCACCCACAAACAGATGGGCAGTCAGAGGTTACTATTCGGGTGTTGGAAGACTTTTTGCGGCCTTATGTGGAGCGGTATCCAGACCGCTGGGTTGATTTCTTGGCGACAGCGGAATTTGCTGCCAACAACTCCCGCAATGTGTCAACCGGCTATGCCCCAGCACACTTGTTGTATGGGCAGCATATGGGACAAATTACCGTGCAGAAAAAGTTAACGGCGAAAGAAGAGTCCGAAATGGCAACCGAAATGGTGAAACGAATGGACGAGCAACTGCAGCAGGCAAAGCAGCAGTATGCAACCGCACAAGAGCGGATGTGTGTCCAAGCGAACAAACGGCGGCGGGAAGTAATCTTCAAAGAAGGGGATGAAGTTTTGGTGCGGAGTACATTTATTCCGCTGCAATCCTTGCAAAAGATCCCACCAAAAATCCGCCGGAGGTTTGTCGGGCCATTCAAAGTGGACAAAGCGATATCCACAGTCGCTTATCGCCTGCAACTACCACCCCATTGGACTATTCATTCTACCTTCCATGTCTCCAAGCTGAAGGCATACAACCGCTTGTCAAAAGATGATGAGCGGGAGGTGGAACCTCCCGAAGGGGAGTTGGTGGATGGCGCCATTGAATATGAGGTCGAGCGTATTCTGCGGGATCGAGGCACACCCAACCGTCGGGAGTACTTGATTCTGTGGAAGGGCTATGATTTGATGGAAGCCACCTGGGAGCCAGAAGCCCACCTGGCCAATGCCAGCGATATCTTGGCAGAGTATCTCAGAAACCGCACGCGCTTGCCGACCAAAGAGGAAATCCGCTCTAAGCGGGAAGAAAGGCGGACAAGGCGGCGGAAACAACCTCTTTAGATGATACAGGTTGATATGGGGAAGGGAACGATGGTTGATGTGTTGGTATCAGTTCACCCATAATCAAATACATCTAAGAGCGAGCTACAGAGAGCTGAGTCAAGATAGCGAGGGTAATATCAAAGCGGGCTAGAACCTTGGATGAGACGACACTCAATAGAGGAAGTCTTCCATCAGTGACAAGTGAGTGACTCTATCACTTGTATAAACTAGCTAGGCTGCAACCCTCCAGCCCTATTTCGTCAAAAGTTTACGCCGAGCGCACTGAACCTTCAGAAGCAACCGCCACCAGAGCAAACATTAAAAGCATTTGCATCAAAATGTCTGGAACATCCGAGCATTTGGAGCGACTCCGTCAGCAGAGGGATGAGTGGAAAGCAAAGGCAGAGGCCTTGGAAACGGAGCTCGCGGAAGCCTTAGAATCTGGAACTGAGGCGGTGGAATCACATGCAAATGTGGCGGCGGATTACGAAAAATTACACAAGAAGCTTCAGGAGGGTGTGACAAAAAGAGATGAGCAGGAGGCGGAAATCTGTGAGCTGGCGGCGGAACTCCGGGAAGCAAAAGAGGAAAGGGCGGCGGAAAAAACTAAGCTGGAGGCGGATTGGACCAATCGATACCGGGCTCTTCAACAGCAGTTGAGTGATGCTCAAGTGAAAGCCCGCGGTGCGGAAGCGGAACTCAAGACTATCAAAAGAGAGTTATCCGCGCAAGAGGAAGAAAATTCCGCAAAGGATCAAGTAATTTCCGCGCGGAATCAAGAAATTTCCGCGAAAGCCAAGGAAATTACCCAGCTGACCACCGATCTGGCCCTCTCCCGGAAAACAGCCACCAAAGCTCAGGCGGATACCGAATGGTATCACAAGGAGAATAAGCAGCTCATCAGTGAGGCGGAGAAACGCTACCGCAACCTCGTCACGGTCCAAAAAGAGTTGGCAGCCACAAAAGCCGCTCTCGCCAAGGCGGAAAAGGGAGACGACTTCTGCAGCAGCACGACCGCCCGGGTGTTGATGTCAGAACTCGTCGCGTCCAAAGTTGAGGTCAACCGGCTTCGGGCCAACCTCATGGACATCCCGCAGTCACTCGCGAGTTTCTCACACGGACTCGTGGGAGTACGGCTGGATACCGCGAAGGCGCAGGCGCAGTTGGTACGAGACGGCCGAATAAAAGATCAGGTCGATATGCATAAGGTCAAGGAGATCACCATCACGAACGTGGACCTTACGAAGGCGCACAATTTGGACCAAGTGAACGACTGGTTGAGCCGGATAGACGGGGCAGCGGAGAATATCTCAAAGCAATTGGCGAAACCACCCCAGAGTTCCCTTGACGATGACGACAACGAAGACGTCATAGCGGAAGAACCGACAGGTTCAAAACCACCGCTGAGCGCGGAGGACACACAAACAAAAGCACTCGTCAAAGCAGCAATGCTCAAAGCACTCGCGGAGGCGGATGCGGAGAAAAAGAAAGCAGCCGCGGAGAAAAAGGCGGCCGCGGAAAAACAAAAAGCGGACGCGGAGAAAACACACGCGGAGAAAAAGGCGGCTGCGGAAAAACAAAAGGCGGACGCGGGAAAAACACACGCGGACGCGGGAAAACAAAAGAAGGCGGACGCGGAGAAAAAGACAACCGCCGAAACCAAGAAAGGGGAGCCGTCGACTCAGGCGGATGCGGAAAAAGTGAAGGAAGCGGAAAAAAAGGGCGCGGAGAAAAGCACCAAGCGGGGGAAGAAACGCACACGCGCGAAGGACGCGAAAGAGCTGCGTGCAGCGCTCAAGAAGATCAAAGGCACGCACGATCCAGCACTCGCGGGAACGAAGTGCTATTACTGCGCGGGAACGCAACATGGTGTCGGGGTAAAAACCAGTTGTGGGGCACACTACGTTTGCCCTACACACTGGCCCCATCATCATGTAATGGATCGGGTCATCAATCGGTGGCTCGCGGATAAAACTATCCGGCCGCTCGATATGACCGCGGAGCATCTTCGCCTCGGGAAACGTGCGGAGGATTTTCTTCCGCTCCCATCGCTTCCATCCCCGGATACCACTGATCAGCTCACCTTACCATGTCAGGTGTGTCGGGTCAAATCCGCAGCCTTCCCTTCAAAAACCGGTGTCAAGGAGCTTGGATCCCGGCTGACATACATCCTACGAACGATGTGGGATCTCGAGGGCTTGGACTCGGAGACAGAGTGAGCGAGAGCGGAGCCAGAGCCAGAGAGTCAGAGCCGGACAGAGACAGTTTTTCCTTGGGGGTTTTCTTTTCTTTTCTTTTCTTTTCTTTTTCTTTCTTTTTGGGTTCTTCTACGGGTGTGGACACCCTTTGGGGGGGGGGGGGGGAGTAGTTGATACGTTGTCGCACTCATTTTGCAGTACAAGTGTGTAGTACGGGTTAGTACGGGTGTAACCACAAATTACGTCGTCCTGACCGCTGGGGTCACCCCTGCAGCTGGAGTAACGGTTGCAGAGTCGTTCTTTGCAGAAATAGAACGGAAGAAGTGGGGACAGCCCCTTGGGTTTGATCACACGGGTTCACAATAGCACTCTTCACTCAAGACCCTCCCTCAAAGCTCTTTTACAACAACCCAAAGTCCGAACTCAAACAAAACAAGAAGATCCACACCAAGAAGTACAATACCCTAAGATCAGCCATTTAAATAGGCTGCAGCCTGACTCACCCTTGTCCCATTGATCGCCTAGGATCCCACCTACTGATTAAGACAACCTAACCCATCAAGCCTAACTGATCTTTCTAACCACCCTAAGTCCACTCCCTCAGTACCAATCCCTAGGACTGTCCAACCTAGTCAACCCTGTAGCTGAACTGCTACCTCTAGGCTGTGGTGGGACTGCTATGGCAGGACTGCCCTAACTACCCTCCCTCTACTCGACAGCACTCTGGCCCTGGCCAGTGTGACGAAATCGGTCGAGGCGACGTGGTTGGGGGTTACAGCTGTAACCACTCCCCTCCTCCCTTGACTTTTGTCCCCAAAAGTTAAACTCAACCTCCCCCACTGAACTTCTTCTGTCCCTGGTCTTTAGTTGTTAGCTAGTTGTTCCCAGAACTTCCTTTTCCAAAAAGTATCAACAAGAAAATCTTTCTCTTAACTGCCTGACTGGCTACTATGTCTGTAGACGTAGTGCTCAGAAACACAAAACAAGTGCCCACTGTTACTATTTTTCCACAACAAAACTATCCAAGGATATCAAAATGTGAACTAACAATGTTGTTCCTCAAACAGGTCCCTCCCTTTCTTCTTAATCACAGCCATCAGCTGTTCTTTGAACCCAGCGGGACTGTTCAAAGAGCACTCGAATGTAAACCAGTGGTGCTGTACTTCAATCAGTTCCCCCTTTCTTTTTTTTTTTTTTCTCATAGCCATCAGCTGTTCTTTCACCCCTATAGGTCAAAGTGACCGGTTTGTCCCTATTTGTCCCTTGTTTATCCCCCTTTTCTTCCCCAGTTCTCTATTGAGCTCAAAAAGTATCAAAAGAAGAATCCTTTTATTTATCGACTGACTGAATACTACTCCTGCAGAAATAGTACCCAAGAACAAAATAGAACCAAAAACAAAACAAAAACCCACCCACTGCTGCTGCAGAAATACAGCAATACCAAACAAAACAACAATACAAAACAAAACAAAACCAGAAAATACCATATTGTATTTCGCGATCCATCCGTACCACTAGTCAATCGGTCTCCGAATGGCATGGTCGTCCTTTCCTTAGTTGAACGCCTGGCTTCTGTAGAAGTTCTGCCACTTCATTTCTTTCTCCTCTCTCCGCTGTAAGCAAGGTGATGAGGTCCACTCCCAATCTCTCCCAAGCTCTCAACGGTATATGCTGCCGTAATGGATGAAGTCCCTTAGGCGCTTTCTCTCTCTCATGCTGCCGTAGCGGATATAGTTCCTTAGGCGCTTTTTAACTCTCTCTGCAGTTATGGCACGTCTGCCACACTTGCTCTTCCTCTTTTGATATACAACTCTTGCTGCAGTGCAGCTGCTGCACTCCTCTGGCTCAATCCTCTCCCGCCGATGTGCGCATTCTGTCTGTGGATATCTCGAACCACAGACTATCGTTGTTCCTCATTTGGCACCTGTCGCCATTCTCTTTCTCTGCTCAAGTACTTGAGTGGGTGAGCATCTCCTGCTACCCTTCAATATCGTCGACTTCTTCTGTGCACTTTTGCCTCAGCTTGTCTCCCAGCAGGCAAATCCTTTCTTTCCAAATATTTCATTTGATCCTTATCCATCCATTGATCCACTTTTTCCCCCTTGATCTTTTGCAACAACAATGGTAGGCAAGAAATATGCAAAAACCTCACAAAATTCAAGTGTCCCCTACCACTGTTGAGTACTTCCATTGGCACAACAATGGTTGCACCTTGTCAGCTCTGATCTGGGGTTCCATAGTAAATCATGGACGAAGCGCTGTGGAACCACTGACTATTGGATGGTCCAGCGGAACTGGAAGCCTTGTCAGTGCATCCGCATTTGCGTTACTCTTCCCAGCGCGGAACTCAATCGTGAAATCAAACTCTTGTAGGCGGAGTGCCCACCTCATCAGTTTCCCCGTCAGTTTGGTACCCGTCATCAACCATTGTAAGGCTCTTTGATCAGTCTGCAGCACAAATTCCGTTCCGTAGATGTATGGCCGAAATAAGGTGCAAGCCCACACCACTGCTAGGCACTCCCCTTCCACTGCAGAATAATTCCTCTCAGCAGGATTGAGTCTTTTGCTGGCATAAGCCACCACATGCTCTCTCCCTTGCTCATCCTTTTGACAGAGTACTGCCCCCACAGCCTGGCTGCTCCAGTCTGTTTGCAGAATGTATGGTAGGTGTGGCTGTGGTGGAGCCAGGACTGGTTGATCGGTAATGCTTTTCTTCAGCCTCTCAAATGCTTGTTGGTGGCGTTCCCTCCATTCAAATGGCACATCCTTCTTCAACAACTCCGTCAGAGGTGCAGCGATCCTTGCATAGTCGCGCACAAATCTCCTGTAGTAAGAAGTAAGGCCAAGGAAGGACCGCAGAGTAGACACATCCACCGGTGGCTCCTGCATCTCCACTGTGGCTACCTTCTTCGGGTTCATTTTTATTTCCCCTTTCCCCACGATGTGGCCCAAGTACAGCAGCTCCTCGAACCCGAAGTCCGATTTCCTCGGGCTGATCCTCAGGTTGGCCTCCTTCAACCGCTGCAGCACCTCTGCCAGGATCTCCTGATGCTTTTCCCAGGTCTCCGCATAGATGATAATATCATCCAAATACACGATCACCCCCTTCCACAGCATGGGTCCCAGTACCTCGTTCATCATCCTTTGGAAGGTCGCTGGGGCGTTACTGAGCCCGAAGGGCATCACCACAAATTCATACAGCCCCTCCTGGGTGATGAAGGCCGTTTTCTCCGCGGAGGCGGTGCTCATCCGGACCTGCCAATACCCCGACCTCAGATCCAGTGCGGTAAAGTATTTGGCCTCCGAAAACTGGTTGATCGCGTCCTCTATCCTTGGGAGGGGAAAGCTATCCCGGGTGGTCACCTTGTTAAGCTTGCGGTAATCGACGCAGAACCGCACCGACCCATCTGGCTTTGGGACTAGGACGATCGGTGAGGCCCATGGGGACTTCGACTTCCGCACCACTCCGTCCAGGAGCATCCTCGCCACCTCCGATTTTACCACCCGGTTCTCCGCGTAACTGAACCTGTAGGGGTTCTGCCTGATGGGGGGATGATCTCCGGTGGAAATCTCGTGGTATAAGAGGTTGGTTTGCCCGACTTGATCCGAGGACCAAGCACAGGCATCGGGGTACTGCTGCAGAAGATCCAGCAGTTCCTTTCTTTGGTGGGGGGTTAGATGGGGACTAATTTTCAGTTCTTCCAATTTTTCTCTAAGTGACACCTTTTCCTCCTTTCTTTCCTTTTCTGTGGCAAACGTTTTATTTTCTACATCAGAAGTCCCAAGGGGAACCACCCCTGCCCAAATCTGGTTTTCCTGCAGCTGAACTGCTGTCTGTCCCATTTCTTTCAACCCAAACTTTTCTTTTCTTCTTCCTTTTTCTTTCTTTCCTCTTCCCAATTCTTTTTCAGCTGCTTCCCCTTCCCTTGAATTTTCCCTTCTTTTCTTTTCTTCTTCTCCTTTTATCTCTTGTCTCACCAGAATTTCTGCTTCCACTGTTTTACTATGGTTCAAACACTGCATGGCCCATGAGTCTGGCCACAGACTTCTGGCCCTTTCTACCTCTTGTGTTTGGCGTTGCATTCTCTCTTCCTGCTCCTTGATCCTCCTGCCTGCTCGACGCCACTGTTCTCGCCTACCCGCACGTTTGCCCCTCCTCCTTCTCCTCTTTCCCCTTTTATTTCTCCTCTCAGGACCGACCCACTCTCGCCACCCCTTCAGGTGTCGCCGAAGGAGGACGTCGGTGGCCGGCCCACTCAAAAATCCGAAGTGGTATAGCTTATCACCTCACTCCCTCCTTTCCCTCCGGTTGCGGCCGTTGCTGCTGGCACTCCTGCTGCAGGCACTCCTTTCGGTCTCCATGCTTGTGCACTCTCCCGGAAGTAATCCAAAAGCTTTTTGAGCTCCTCCTTTTCTTGTTGTTTTAGTGCCTCCCGCCTCCGCATGTATTCCTCTGTTACACCATTCCTTCTCCCCTGTTTTCCTTCCCTTTGCAGTGTTTCCTCCAAACTCCCTTCGTTCTCTTTTTGTATTTTCAAATGGTGCCCTCTTCTTGCATCCAGTAACTCCATCTCTTGCTGGTGGAGGTGTGAGGCTGCTGCCTCACTCATCCCGTTCTCCCGACGCCTGGTGTAGCACTCTTGCAGCACCCTTGCTTGGTAGTATGTAAGCCGGAGGGTCGGTGGATGTCGACTGGCGGCGTTGGGCTGGTTCAGACCATCATGAGTCGTCCTTGAGTTCGGCTGCAAAAGTTCCCCGATAGAAGAGGGTGGTTGGGCTGGTGCAGGACTGGGTTCTTCGATGTGGCGGAGGGTCTGGTAGATCGAAACGACTGCAGCAGCTGCAGGCGTTACAGAGTGGATGAACTCGATCGGCACGCCACCCATGCGCTGTCCCGCCACGTATGGAGTGAGCCTTTTGAGCCCGTAGTCAATCTCGGTGCCGGTTTTAGCCAACCATGGAGTCCCAATGATTAGGGACAAATGCTTGTTCTCCACTACATGGCACGGTACCATTTGTTTGCATTGTCCAAGGGCAATAGGTAGAGCGGGGATGTACCCTACTGCCTGCCGAGTCTGTCCATTGCAGTCCCGGTAACGCCCTCTTGGTGCCTCCATTAGATGTGTTAATCCCGTTTGTGTTAGGAGTTTTTTGGATATCACACAGGCACTCGCTCCGGTGTCAATGATCGCTCCTGGCACTTTGGTTTCCATCACTTTGGCTGTGGCTGTAGTAACTGCATATGAGCTTGTCTTGTCCACTTCTGCCATGGTGGTAACTGCTGGGACTTTCGCCATAGGCACCCGTAATGCCTTCAACCATGCGTCGATCAACTCCGGGTGGTGCTGACAAAGGTTTGCTACCGATACTTCTGCAGTCAGTCCTTCCACAAGCTTCTTGGCTTCCGCTGTAGTAAACATGCGCTTCTCCTGTGGCTTCACTGTTGATTTCTTGACCATCTTCTTCTTCTTTGCCATGGTATTTCTGGGCGATGGTACTTGCATCGGTCTATGCATCAATGGCGGCATCACAACTGGCTTGGATCCTTGTGGCACATCTTCTGGCTTCGGCAATCGCTTTGGAATCTCTTCTGGCTCTTTCTTTGATTCAAGGTTTGGCTGCTCTTTCAGTTCCTCCATTACAACATCTTCTGCAGTAGTTGCTTGCGGTTCTGAGGGTATTGAGCTCGTATCCACAGGAGTCCCTCCATTGCTTCCTTGGGCACTGTCCATTGCTCCATTGTCGACATCCATAGCAGAGTACAAGATTGATGCCATGACTTCCTCTGGTTCCTTCATGGCTGCTGTCACTGGGTCGGTCTGCTCGAAATCCATAATCAACTGATCTTCCAGTTCTGCTTGGAAACTCTGCATTTGGTTGGGACAATTTCTTTTGTAATGTCCAAGGTCTAAGCAATGCCAACACGTGACTTCGCTCATGTCTATCCTTCCACTCCTTCTCCTCCATTCATTTCCTCTGTTCCTTCCCCGGCCTCTTTCTCCATTGGTAAGTATTCCATCCGCTCCAGCGTCTTCAGTAATGCCATGGCTCACCCCTGCCAGCTCGGGTTCTTCCGATTGTCGCATATCTGCTACCCTTTCTGTCAAGGCGGAGATCATCCTCCTGAGTTCGCTATACTGCCGCCCAGATATTCTCACTTGCTGCTCCACTCCTCGAAGTCTTGAATCCGTCACAATTTTGTGATCACGCATTTCCTTCCTTAGGCTGTCAATTTGCCCATTTACTCTCCGATCCATAACGCCCACTTCTGCCAAAACAGGCTCCAATGCTGCATGCTCCTGCAGTTCTCCCATCAGTTCGGTTGCTGGGACCGTCACTTCCTTCTGGGTGGAACTGGGGTCCACTTGTCTCTTCTCAACTTGTCCGGCTCTGGCACTGACTCCTTCCAAAGTATCCTCCATGGGTGCATGAAGTATGGGTGTCAACTCCCCCTGAGCTCCATCCTTGTTCGATCGAAGTAAGGACCCATCTGCCACGGCTGGATTGCCTGGTACTCTGTTCGCTTCCACTTGCTGTTGCCCTTGGGATGGCACAGATGTATACTCGTCCACTGTTTCATCACCCTTCCGGCTTTGCTCCAAGGTATGGGCTACTGGTGTTGCTGGGGCAACTCCAAACCAGGCCAGCATGTCCGTTTGCAACTTCTGCCATGTCCTCAATGGGTTTGGCACTCCTTCCACAAGGGCTGGATGTCTGGATATCCAATTGTCAACCCATGACCGAGCCTCCCTGGTTGTATAGCGGACCAGTCTCTCTATCCTCTCGTCTTCGTGTGGCTGCACTGCTGGGGGTACGTTCCAGCCAGAGCCTTCAGCGAGGATCCCATAGGAACGTAACCAGGTGGCCACATCTTCTGCCTCTGCACCCGTAAATGCGGGTAAATGACTGTTAGTCAACCGATTAGGAAGTCCTTCTGCTGGATGTATCATGGCGCCGCCACTGCCTGGAGTCGGTGGACAAACTGGTGGTGGAACAGGAGGTCTTGGTGGAACGGGTGGAACAACTGGACCAGGTGGCACAATTGGAGGAATCTGGGGGAGACTGGCAGCAAAGGCAAATGGGTTCAGTGGTGGATGTACTGGGGGCACAGGCTCTTCCTCGAAACTAGAGGATGTCTCCCTCTTGTCTCTTTCCCCTTCAGGTTTGTCTTCGTCGGAACTGGAACTCGAGGGCTCGTTGGTAGCGCCTCCATTTCCTCCGTTCCCTGCAGCAACACTGCTCTCTTCTTCCTCTTCTTGTTTGACTTCTTCCTTAACCACAACTTCTGGCTCAACAAAGGCTTCCTCCTCTTCTTTGATCACTCGTCTTGCTTCGTCTTCTTCTTTTACTTCTTCCGCAAGCACTTCTTCCTCCTCTTGGACAACCTCGGCTTCTCCTTGGTCAGTAACGCCAACGAGGTTTCCTTCTTGTACCTCCCTTCCAGTGGGGTCAACACTTGCTTGCTCTTCTTCTTCTTTAACGACAGCAACCACTTCGTCGTCCACCTCTGCCCTCATAACCTCGTCTCCAGCAGATCTGTCTTCCTGTCTTGCTTCACGTTCTTCAGGAACACTCTCGACCATCACAACCTCTTCCTCGTCAACCTCGTTCACTTCCTCGTTATCCCAGCCGCCAAGAAAGTCTTCCTTCAACACCCCTTCGTCGTCAACAAGACCAGCCTCAGAAAAAGCACCAACACTTCCTTGTGCCTCAGAAACCTCAACGTCCACTCCTTCTGCACCACCAAGGCTCTCTTCCTCGTTTGGTTCTTCTTCCTCGTTCACTTTTTCCGTCAAGATCTTCTTTTTCCTTCAGCGCCGCCACAGATCTGAGTGGCAAGTCTCCCTTCTGGTCGTGATCCTTCTCTTTTACCCTTTGTTCTCCTCCAAACCTCGGACAAGTGCTGCCCTTGCTTCTTTTTCCAGCTTATGCAGCTCGTCACTCTTTCTTGTATTCGTTCCCGACCTTGTTGCAGCCCAAACAAGACAAAAGCGACCCAACAGCAGTTCTGACCTAACCTTAGGTTAAGATCCCACAAGATCCCGAAACCCACAAAGCTTTTTCGCCTTCTCTTCACCCTTGTGAGCGACCCAAGCTCGACCTTGTACCCTTTTGAAACGTATCCACCCCTGTGGGTCCTTCTCTTCACTCTTGCAAGAGCTTACTCCGCTTCTTTTCTCACTCTCAGGTCTTGCTCGTCCAGACTGCCCACTTATAACGACTGCCAGAGCCGTAGTGCACGTCTGCTGCAGCACAGCTAAAAAGTGTGCGCGCCTGGGCTCCGAAACCAACAAATTACGTCGTCCTGACCGCTGGGGTCACCCCTGCAGCTGGAGTAACGGTTGCAGAGTCGTTCTTTGCAGAAATAGAACGGAAGAAGTGGGGACAGCCCCTTGGGTTTGATCACACGGGTTCACAATAGCACTCTTCACTCAAGACCCTCCCTCAAAGCTCTTTTACAACAACCCAAAGTCCGAACTCAAACAAAACAAGAAGATCCACACCAAGAAGTACAATACCCTAAGATCAGCCATTTAAATAGGCTGCAGCCTGACTCACCCTTGTCCCATTGATCGCCTAGGATCCCACCTACTGATTAAGACAACCTAACCCATCAAGCCTAACTGATCTTTCTAACCACCCTAAGTCCACTCCCTCAGTACCAATCCCTAGGACTGTCCAACCTAGTCAACCCTGTAGCTGAACTGCTACCTCTAGGCTGTGGTGGGACTGCTATGGCAGGACTGCCCTAACTACCCTCCCTCTACTCGACAGCACTCTGGCCCTGGCCAGTGTGACGAAATCGGTCGAGGCGACGTGGTTGGGGGTTACATACGGGTTCTAGGGGGTTAAGTTCAGAGAGAACACCTTGTAAAATTAATTCTCTGGTTTGTAGTGTGTGTGACCCCAGTCTCAGACTCAGCAACGACTTCACTAAAACCTACAGGGGCCTAACACTGCACCTCCTGCCTCAGGGACCTGAGAGGTGGTGGTTCCACTCGACCGACCAGCCTCCTCATTCCCGGAAACCTCCTTCAAAATTCCTGCAGATGCTACTGCCCCTGCAGCAGCACCCACTAATTCATCCACTGACCTACTCGCAGGAGACTCTGCCTCCAGCAGAGTACCCGCCAATTCATCCACTGACCTACTTGCAGGAGACTCTGCCTCCAGCAGAGTACCCGCCAATTCATCCACTGACCTACTTGCAGGAGACTCTGCCTCCAGCAGAGTACCCGCCAATTCATCCACTGACCTACTTGCAGGAGACTCTGCCTCCAGCAGAGTACCCGCCAATTCATCCACTGACCTACTTGCAGGAGACTCTGCCTTCAACAGAGTACCCGCCAATTCAACGTTTTCCAAACGACCGACCTTCCCTTTCGGTGTGGCTTCACAAGGCACACCACCTGCCGGGTTCTGCTTCCCTGAAACAGATGCTACCCTCCCCATGGTAGCCTGCTTGTGTGGGTGGCTACGCCGGCCCTCCCACACTCCTCTTCTGTCCTCCTTCACCTTTTCATTCCGGCCAAGGGACTCTCCAGCCCTTGACCTCTTTAGTTTTCCGAGCAGTCAGCGGCGAAGTGGCCTTTCTTGCCACACCTGTAACAATCAACATGGGCTGCTGATCTGCCCATATCCATCCTGCTCCTCCTGTCTGAGGAACCCTCTCCAGTTCCTCCTCGTTTCTGCCTCTGGTGTCTGCGAGGACTGCCACTGCGTCCTCTGCTTTTACTGCGACTGTAACTGCGATCACCACCGCGACTGCCGCTGCGACCTCTACTGCCGCTGCGACCTTCCCTGACATCAAACCCCACGCGGTTACGCTGGAGGCCATCAACCTCCATACGATCACCTAAGTGTGGTGCCTGACGCTGCGGGTGGTACCTGTCGCGTTCGGTGTTATACCTTCCTCGACTGCTACTGCGACCTCTGCTCTGGGATCTGCCTCTGCTGAACGACCTGCCACGACTCTTCGATCTGTCCCTGCGCGACCTTGCGCGTCTGCTGCTGGGACTGCGATCTCTGTGGTAGTTTTCAAGAGGACCTTCCCAGGTCGCCGCCAGCGCGATCGCTCTTTCGAGGGTGTTGGGATCTTCCATCTCAACCTTCGTCCGCAGACGCTCGTGCAGACCCTCCATGAACCTGAAGAGCTTTTCCCCAGGATTGCTGTCATGAATCTGCAGTGTGAGCCTGCGAAACTTGTGTACATACTCAGCAACCGAAAGTCGCCCCTGACGCAACCGAGACCACTCTCTTCTGAAGTCACGGTTCTCGTTCACCTTGCCAAACTCCTGTCTCAACTGTTCAACCAAAGCAACAAGTGACTGAGGCAGTTCCTGGTGGCCTGCAAGAGCAGCCTCATATCTGCCTCTCCACCAAGTACCTGCAGCTCCCCTGAGTGATCCTGCAGCCACTAAAACCTGCTGCTCTACATCCCTTGTGCCTGTCACATCAAAATATGTCTGTAACTGCACCTGCCACTCATTCAGTGGGATATCACCAGGGTCACCATACCAAGCATCTGGTGTCTTTGCTCTGGCCTTGCCCAGTGCTGCTGGAGCCTGTGGCTGAGGCAACCTTTCTGCCACAGCCTGCTGCACCACATCATTCATCTGATGGTTGACATTTGCAGCAACATTCCTCAGGTGAAGGACTTCATTCTGCAGATCTGTTATCATCTGCCTCATTGCCTGCAGATCGAAAGGATCTGGGGCTGGCACCCCCATCTGCTCCTCCCCGCCTGACATTCCTTCTGCGCCTCAGCTCGTTCTGCTCACGCCTCTCCTGCGTTGCCCTCTGCAATCTGTAGATAGGACACTGAGGATCAGAACAGTCGTAGTATCTGATGACGTTACCACTGCGTTCTGCCTTTCTGTGGCCGTGAGGAGGCGCTCTGAGAGGAGGTGGTGGCACCACTGCCAACGGGTGTCTCACTGGACCCAGAACCTGCACCGGTCTGGGTAACCTGTAAGGAGCTGGAACCCAGTCCCCTGCGAAAGTAAACAGATCAGGTGGCAGGTTTCCCTGAAACTCTGCCTCACCCTGAATCACAGTTTCCTCGTCTGTTTCTGCCTCACTTTCGCTACTTCTCACTGCTACAGGTCTACCAAAACTCATACAACAACCAGAGTCAGAAGATCTCTTTTACAGGTTGCTAGTTCTGATCCTTTCCTTCTCAAGCCACTCTAACAAAAGAAGGCAGTTCGGATTCCTACAAGTAACAGAATATATCCAAGTACCCTGACGAAACACCCAATAATGATCGTGCGAGGGAGCCAAAACTGAACTCTCCTCCACCTGACTCAGTGGTTCCTGCACCCTGTTTTCCCTGATAGGTCCTGCTCTGAAAACAAAGGCAGGTAAAGTCCGAGTCTGATCTGGCTGATTCTCACTAGGAAACCCGTCAGAGGACACTTCCTCTTCGTCAGAACTAACAACTGTAAAACCTGAGCCCGCACTGCTCATCAACTGCCGACCCTAGTTCCGCTACGCAAACTCTAACACTTCAGGCCGCGCAAATCTGCGTCTGTGCCCCCTTGCTGCTGCGCAAAACCTGCGCCTGCAAAACTCTACCACTCAAGGCTGCGCAAATCTGCGTCTGTGCCCGCACTGAACTGTGCCCCTTACTGCTGCGCAAAACCTGCGCCTGACAACGTTCTATGCTAGGCAACGCCTGCAAACTCTACTATAACCTTGCGTACAAAACGACCTCTGTACAGCACTGCGCCTACACAAAACTGTGCGAAAAATGCGCCAACTATGCCTGCACTCAGCGCTACCCTGCGCCCTGATCGATTCTGTAAAAACCTTGCGCCTGAAAACTCTGCGCCTGCTGTTTCACCAGAACTCTCTGCTTCTCCCAAGATCACTTGTGATCTTGCCACAAGAATGCTCCGAAACCAATGCAACGGCTGCGACTCTGCAAGTCTGCCAGCCAAGCTGAAGGTGAAACAAAGGAGACCAAGGTGCAAAGCACTCCGAACAAGGTTAAAGCTAGGTTAAAACCAAGTGTACCAATACCCTAGAGGCGCTGCTCAAATACCCTGCTGCAGCACCTCTGACAAGACCTGATCCCCTGATCAGACAACTACTGAGCTGACACAGTGAACCCATCACTGTATCAGGTCAGATCACAGAATGTTCTGAGCTGCCAGTTCAGCAGGGACACCTGCTGAGCTGCCAGCTCGCCAACCTACAGTCAGATCTCCTGATTCAGGGCCCAGCAGGCTCTGAATCAGGCGATTCACTACAGTTTAGCTGCACTTCTGGTAGTAGCAGTGTCTGATTCGGAAGTATTCTGTCAACAGAATTGCTGTACCACCTTGGTTCTTCTTCCTTAACATCAGCCACCTTTTCCTTTCCTGCAACTGACTTTCCTTCACACTCCATTACTCTTCCTGAGATCTCATCTGCATCTGCATCTCTGAGCTGAGTCCCTTGCACCACTTCTGGTATATTCGCTACCCACTCGCGCCAACGATAATTTTCAGCACGGGCGGCCTGCAACTCAGTTCTTGCTTTCCGAAGCTGTGCGGACAGATTTGCTGCTGATGCTGCCCTGGAGCTCAACAACTTGAAAGCTTGTTCCACCTGATCCTCGGTCTCTTGAGCGTGGTCTACCATTCCTGCTCACGCGAACGATAAAGAGAAAATAACACTCTCCCTTTTCTTCTTCAGTTTTTACTGTGCTTTCCGACTAGGACGTCGCCTCATTGCGGTCCCTTCACTCCTTTGCTGATAGTCACGTAGTACATCTCGAGCATTCTGCAAATGTTCTGCAGGTTCCCATGTGTCCTCAGATTGATCATATCCCTGCCATCGAACAAGGTACTGCTTCCTGCCTCTGACAGTTCTGTCTGCCAGAATTCTATCCACCTGATATTCCTCTTGACCATCCACAAGCTCAGGTTCAGGTTGCCACCTCGGTGCCTCCCTTGCTGGAAAGCTGCCCACCTGATCTTCAAATACAGGTTTGAGCTTGGACACATGAAACACATCATGTATCCTCCAATGACCTGGCAGTCTCAACCTGACTGCAACTTCAGAGAGCTTCTCAGTGACTTCAAATGGTCCACAGTACTTTGCTGACAACTTTCTGCTCAACACTGCAGGTAGGGGTAAGTCTTTTGTGGCCAGAAAAACTTTTTCGCCTGGCTCAAAGCCCCCTCCCCGCCTGGTTTCGTCCGCCACCTGGCGTTGACGTGCCTGAGCAGCAGCAATATTGTGTCTGCATTTTTCCAGATCAGATTGCCAAGTAGTCCACCAATCATCCACTGCAGGGCAGGCTGACACAGCCACAGCACTTGCAGGAGTCCTTGGGTTCTGCCCATTCATCAAATAGAAGGGGGAGAATCCAGTAGTAGCATTGACACTGGAGTTATAAGCAAACTCAGCAGCTGCCAAGTGCTGATCCCAATCTGTTCCTGCAGGTTCAACATAACTGCGCAGAATTTCCTGCACTGTTCTGTTAGCCCTTTCAGTCTGACCATCTGTCTCAGGATGATAACTGCTTGACATTGCCAATCTTGTTCCAGCCTTCTTCCAAAGAGACCTCCAAAAATTGCTAGTGAAACGAGTATCCCGATCAGAAACAATTTCGTGAGGTAACCCAAAGAAACGAACCACATTCTGGAAAAATAAATCTGCTACCCCTGCAGCAGTAATTGTCTGCTTAGTAGGAATAAGTCTGATCATTTTTGTGAACCTATCCACAACCACCAACAAATAATCTGACCCAGTTCGAGTTCTAGGTAAAGGCCCAACAAAGTCAAGTGAAACACTGGTCCACCTGCCATCAGGAATAGGCAGGGGCTGCAGCTTACCCAAAGGCCTCTGATTAGAAGCCTTGTTCCTCTGACATGAAATGCAATTCCGGACATACTTGTGGACTGACTCGGAGATGTGAGGCCAGAAATAATGCAACTGCACCCTGACAAGGGTCTTCCTTCTGCCCAAATGTCCTGCCAATGGGGACTCATGGCAGTCATGCAGTATTTTCTCCCTGAGCCCATCTGCTTCAGGTATCCACCATTTCCAAGCATTCCCAATTCTTCTCCAGAGCCTTTGGCCATCCCATTTCACATGTGATACGTTGATCGCACTCATTTTGCAGTACGAGTGTGTAGTACGGGTTAGTACGGGTTCTAGGGGGTTAAGTTCAGAGAGAACACTTGTAAAATTAATTCTCTGGTTTGTGAAAGTGTGTGACCCCAGTCTCAACTTCAGCAACGACTCACTAAAACCTACAGGGACCTAACAACTGGTTTCGGAGCCGAAGCACCCTTCCTGCAAGTCGAGTCTACTTAGTGGAAGAGATCGACAGGAGATTTTGCAGTCGAGGTGCAAAAGATCAGGGTCGGCTAGGTCGAAGAAGGTTTCCCCTCGTGTCTGGAACCTACTTCGTGTTGCTGCGCACTAACCAAACGCTGGACGAACGAGAACGCACGTTGCTGCGCTCGATCATCCCTCCCAAAATCACAGGATCTATAGATCCTTGGACGCTACGACCACAGCACGGCGTAGTAGTACTTCCGTTTGTCGGAGAGTTGTCGACACTGCACGCGGTTACCGCAGAGCGGACAAAACGAGTCTGCCAGCGGACGTTTCTGCGGACGAATACGTTTCCGCCAGAAATTACGTGCCAGAAACCGCTGCCAGAAACCGCTGACAAAGAGTGACCAATTAGTCACGTGGATTACCCGCCAACGGAATCCACCAAACGGACACGTGATTCTACCGCCGACGAATCAAGACATCCACCATGAGCGGACACGACGAGCAGCTATACCTGGAATACGGTATCGAAGACAATCAGCAAGAGCGCGACGCCCCAGATGGCCCGCCGCTATATCCGCTGATCGTCGCTCAGGAATTACCTGCTGTCGGACTGCCGATACAGGCAGAAATGGACCAGCCTTTACAGGCATACGGTGTCCCCGCGCACCCGGACATGGTGGAGGAAGCAGGCGATGAGGAAGCGGACATTGGCCCGGAGTTTGATGAGGAGATGGAAGAAGAGCCAGGAGTCTTCATCAATCAACAAACGCAGCACCTGCAACAGAGCCAAGTAAACGTGCATAACCAGACCCTGCACGTGCACAACGATGGCCTGCAGGAGCGCGACCTCCATGAATCGCAAGAGCGGTTATACAGCCAATTGTCCGAGGAGGCTGCCCAGCGGACAGCCCAGGTCGCCGAGCACCTTGATAGTCGGATGGAGGGAGCTTGTTCAAGCATGGCTTCCCAAGTACATGATGTGTTGGACTCTACTCTACAGTCCCGCCATCACCAGATCGAAGGACAGCTCAGTGAGAGGTTGGATGAGCGGATACAAGATCTGGATGCTGCAGCCAAGGGGAGGCTCAGCCAAATGGAAGCTGGCTTGGCGAATATCCGTGATGTCGCCCAGAAAGAGGTGGACGAAGCCAAAGAGGCTCAGCGGATATTGGCTGAACAAGTGGCTGACACGGACGAAAAAAGGAAGAAACTCGAAGAAGAGTATGACCGGCAATATAACGACGCCCTTTGGGGGTTGGATACGGTTCAACAAGAACTGAGAGAGACTCAGGCAGAAATGGATGCGGGTCAAGATAAACAGTTCAAGGAAATCGCTCGTGTTAAGTATGATCTCAAAGAGACGCAAGAAAAAGCGGAAAGTTTTCAGATACAGCATCATGCGGAAGTAGCCTATTTGTTAAAGGAGGCAGCGGCTGCGAAAGAAGCAGCGGCTAGATTACAAGCGGAAATGGAGGAGTTGAAAAGAAGTCAAAGTCGGTCTTCAAGGAGAAGCAGATCGAGAAGCTCAACAAGGAGCAGAGAGCCGCGGGAAATGTTACAAGAAATGCTACAAGACCCGGAAACAGCGCAAGAGCTAAAGAAGGTGTTTGAGGATGTAGCGGACACAAAGTTCACGTCGAATTTTGAGTTTTGGCGGAAGAAAGATGCTGCAGCAGTTGCCACACAAATGGCATCCGCTGCTCAACAAACACCTCTTGTGGCTGCTATGGCGGGAGCGGGAACCAGAACGGTGGCACAACCACCAAGCTTGGCCGAAGTACAAGTTCCATTCGGTCAACCGCCCCAAACCTCATCCGGCTTTGCCCCGGATTCGGTAGGTTTCCCGCCAATACCACCAGTATTCCCGCGGGCAAATAGACCGATTACCCGACCTGCATCACCCCCAGTCATTATTCCTGGAGTGGGGCGAGGCAGTGCAATCAGCGGACAGGGAAATGTACCTAGGCCGATCGTGAGGCCTAGCGCTGTGTTTGGACAAACACCAAATACAAGACCACCAGCGGTATTACAGCCAGTACAACCGCCACAGCGTACGCAGGCTTCTCCCGTGGTACAAACTGTTCCGCTGACAACTCCAACAACCACGTCACCCGAGCCACCTAGAACATTACCCATGCCACCACCAGTTTCTCAGCCAGTGTTATCACATCCATCAATGATTTCACCACCCGGCTATTATGCCATGGGAGCATCATACATTCGGCCTTCTATCTTAGGTCACTCCGTGAATGTATACGGAGCTCCATCATCCGGAAACCCCTATGTTGGATGGGGATCCTATCCGCGTATTCCTCAACGCGCAGGCGGAGGAGGCGGAGGAGGCGGAGGTGGAGATGATGATGGTTCCGGTGATGGAAGTGGCGGAGGCCCATCGGACAGAAGTGGCCGTGGGTCTGCACCTGGACCACATATTGGTGGAGGAGGAGAAGGACCATCTAGGAACCCAGGAGGCGGTCCTGGAGATTGTTAGGCCCCTGTAGGTTTTAGTGAAGTCGTTGCTGAGTCTGAGACTGGGGTCACACACACTACAAACCAGAGAATTAATTTTACAAGTGTTCTCTCTGAACTTAACCCCCTAGAACCCGTACTAACCCGTACTACACACTCGTACTGCAAAATGAGTGCGATCAACGTATCAACTACTCCCCCCCCCCCCCCCAAAGGGTGTCCACACCCGTAGAAGAACCCAAAAAGAAAGAAAAAGAAAAGAAAAGAAAAGAAAAGAAAAGAAAAGAAAACCCCCAAGGAAAAACTGTCTCTGTCCGGCTCTGACTCTCTGGCTCTGGCTCTGCTCTCGCTCACTCTGTCTCCGAGTCCAAGCCCTCGAGATCCCACATCGTTCGTAGGATGTATGTCAGCCGGGATCCAAGCTCCTTGACACCGGTTTTCGAAGGGAAGGCTGCGGATTTGACCCGACACACCTGACATGGTAAGGTGAGCTGATCAGTGGCATCCGGGGGTGGAAGCGATGGGAGCGGAAGAAAATCCTCCGCACGTTTCCCGAGGCGAAGATGCTCCGCGGTCATATCGAGCGGCCGGATACTTTTATCCGCGAGCCACCGATTGATGACCCGATCCATTACATGATGATGGGGCCAGTGTGTGGGACAAACGTAGTGAGCCCCACAACTGGTTTTTATCCCGACACCATGTTGCGTTCCCGCGCAGTAGTAGCACTTCGTTCCCGCGAGTGCTGGATCGTGCGTGCCTTTGATCTTCTTGAGCGCTGCACGCAACTCTTTCGCGTCCTTCGCGCGTGTGCGTTTCTTCCCCCGCTTGGTGCTTTTCTCCGCGCCCTTTTTTTCCGCTTCCTTCACTTTTTCCGCATCCGCCTGAGTCGACGGCTCCCCTTTCTTGGTTTCGGCGGTTGTCTTTTTCTCCGCGTCCGCCTTCTTTTGTTTTCCCGCGTCCGCGTGTGTTTTTCCCGCGTCCGCCTTTTGTTTTTCCGCAGCCGCCTTTTTCTCCGCGTGTGTTTTCTCCGCGTCCGCTTTTTGTTTTTCCGCGGCCGCCTTTTTCTCCGCGGCTGCTTTCTTTTTCTCCGCATCCGCCTCCGCGAGTGCTTTGAGCATTGCTGCTTTGACGAGTGCTTTTGTTTGTGTGTCCTCCGCGCTCAGCGGTGGTTTTGAACCTGTCGGTTCTTCCGCTATGACGTCTTCGTTGTCGTCATCGTCAAGGGAACTCTGGGGTGGTTTCGCCAACTGCTTTGAGATATTCTCCGCTGCCCCGTCTATCCGGCTCAACCAGTCGTTCACTTGGTCCAAATTGTGCGCTTTGGTAAGGTCCACGTTCGTGATGGTGATCTCCTTGACCTTATGCATGTCGACCTGATCTTTTATCCGGCCGTCACGCACCAACTGCGCCTGCGCCTTCGCGGTGTCCAGCCGTACTCCCACGAGTCCGTGTGAGAAGCTCGCGAGTGACTGCGGGATGTCCATGAGGTTGGCCCGAAGCCGGTTGACCTCAACTTTGGACGCGACGAGTTCTGACATCAACACACGGGCGGTCGTGCTGCTGCAGAAATCGTCTCCCTTTTCCGCCTTGGCGAGAGCGGCTTTCGTGGCTGCCAACTCTTTTTGGACCGTGGCGAGGTGCTTGTAGCGTTTCTCCGCCTCGCTGATGAGCTGCTTGTTTTCCTTGTGGTACCAATCTGTATCCGCTTGAGCTTTGGTGGCTGCTTTCCGGGAGAGGGTCAGATCGGTGGTCAGCTGGGTGATTTCCTTTGCTTTCGCGGAAATTTCTTGATCCCGCGCGGAAATTATTTGATCCTTTGCGGAATTTTCTTCCTCTTGCGCGGATAACTCTCTTTTGATGGTCTTGAGTTCCGCTTCCGCACCGCGGGCTTTCACTTGAGCATCACTCAACTGCTGTTGAAGAGCCCGGTATCGATCCTTCCAATCCGCCTCCAGCTTAATTTTCTCCGCCGTCTGTTTCTCCTCTGTTTCCCGGAGTTTCGCCGCCAGCTCACAGATTTCCGCCTCCTGCTCATCCCTTTTTGTCACACCCTCCTGAAGCTTCGTGTGTAATTTTTCGTAATCCGCCGCCACATTTGCATGTAATTCCACTGCCTCAGTTCCAGATTCTAAGGCTTCCGCGAGCTCCGTTTCCAAGGCCTCTGCCTTTGTTTTCCACTCATCCCTCTGCTGACGGAGTCGCTCCAAATGCTCGGATGTTCCAGACATTTTGATGCAAATGCTTTTAATGTTTGCTCTGGTGGCGGTTGCTTCTGAAGGTTCAGTGCGCTCGGCGTAAACTTTTGACGAAATAGGGCTGGAGGGTTGCAGCCTAGCTAGTTTATACAAGTGATAGAGTCACTCACTTGTCACTGATGGAAGACTTCCTCTATTGAGTGTCGTCTCATCCAAGGTTCTAGCCCGCTTTGATATTACCCTCGCTATCTTGACTCAGCTCTCTGTAGCTCGCTCTTAGATGTATTTGATTATGGGTGAACTGATACCAACTCAGTAACCATCGTTCCCTTCCCCATATCAACCTGTATCATCTAAAGAGGTTGTTTCCGCCGCCTTGTCCGCCTTTCTTCCCGCTTAGAGCGGATTTCCTCTTTGGTCGGCAAGCGCGTGCGGTTCTTGAGATACTCCGCCAAGATATCGCTGGCATTGGCCAGGTGGGCTTCTGGCTCCCAGGTGGCTTCCATCAAATCATAGCCCTTCCACAGAATCAAGTACTCCCGACGGTTGGGTGTGCCTCGATCCCGCAGAATACGCTCGACCTCATATTCAATGGCGCCATCCACCAACTCCCCTTCGGGAGGTTCCACCTCCCGCTCATCATCTTTTGACAAGCGGTTGTATGCCTTCAGCTTGGAGACATGGAAGGTAGAATGAATAGTCCAATGGGGTGGTAGTTGCAGGCGATAAGCGACTGTGGATATCGCTTTGTCCACTTTGAATGGCCCGACAAACCTCCGGCGGATTTTTGGTGGGATCTTTTGCAAGGATTGCAGCGGAATAAATGTACTCCGCACCAAAACTTCATCCCCTTCTTTGAAGATTACTTCCCGCCGCCGTTTGTTCGCTTGGACACACATCCGCTCTTGTGCGGTTGCATACTGCTGCTTTGCCTGCTGCAGTTGCTCGTCCATTCGTTTCACCATTTCGGTTGCCATTTCGGACTCTTCTTTCGCCGTTAACTTTTTCTGCACGGTAATTTGTCCCATATGCTGCCCATACAACAAGTGTGCTGGGGCATAGCCGGTTGACACATTGCGGGAGTTGTTGGCAGCAAATTCCGCTGTCGCCAAGAAATCAACCCAGCGGTCTGGATACCGCTCCACATAAGGCCGCAAAAAGTCTTCCAACACCCGAATAGTAACCTCTGACTGCCCATCTGTTTGTGGGTGGTAGGCTGTGCTCATTCGGAGCTGGGTTCCCAGAAGTGAAAATAAAGACCGCCAGAAGGAACTTGTGAATCTGGGGTCTCGATCGGAAATTATCACTTTGGGGAGGCCATAGTGTTTGTATATTTTGTCCACAAACAACTTAGCATATTCCGGGGCGGTTATTTCCTTAGTGCAGGGTGCGAAGCGAACGTACTTGGTTAACCGATCAACAAATACCGCGATGGCGGTGAACCCACGTGACTTTGGTAAATCAGTCACGAGGTCAGTGGTGATCTGTTCCCACTTTGTTGTCGGTATTGGGAGTGGATGCAGAAGCCCTTTCTGCTTCGTCGTATCAGCTTTTGTCCGCTGACAGACAGGGCATGTCCGCACGTATGCTTGGACATCCTTTCCAACTCCTTTCCACCAGTAGTATCGCTGTAGCACATCCGATGTCCGGGCGGCACCTGCGTGTCCAGCGCTCGGAACATCATGGAACTCCCCCATAACCTTTTTCCGGTATCCATTTGGAACCACTAGTACTTTGTCTGAGGTGGGAGTTGCTTGATAGTACAACCAGCCATCCTCGAACGAAAGTTTCGTGGGTTTACCCTCTTGGATTTTCGCGACTTCCGCTTGCAGTTTTTGATCTGCTGCAATAGCGGTCTTCCATGCATCCGCTTCATCCACCACCCAGGCGGACAAAGCATGAATTTGATCCTGTGAATCAGGAAGGCTTCGGGATAACGCATCCGCCAGTACGTTGGCTTTACCAGGCACATAGACGATTTTTGGATCGATGGAATCAAAATACCCTGACGTATACCATCGGGATTGTGTCCGCGACATTTTAGCTTGGGTCATGAAGTGGGTTATCGGCTGATGGTCTGTCATAACCGTAACCTCCCCAGGCGCTCCTTCGAGGTAATGCCGCCATTGGCTGAGCGCATATGCTACAGCCCCCAGCTCCCGCTCATATGCGGAATATCGTGTCTCAGCTGGTTTTAATCGTCTTGAAAGGTAGGCTATTGGCTGTAGCCCCTTTCCATGGTCCTGACACAGAACTGCTCCATATGCAGTTCCTGATGCGTCCGTTATTACGGTGTACCTAAGAAGCGGATCGGGTAGGAGAAGTATGGGGGTGCGGGTGATCTTTTGCTTGAGTTTGCTGAAGGCTTCGCGCTGAATAGGCCCCCATGTCCACACATGATTCTTTTTGATCAGATCATGTAAGGGTCCTGCAATCCGCGCAAACTCTGGTATAAACTTACGATAGTAAGATACCATGCCCAGAAAACTTCGCACATCCCCAACTGAGCTCAACTCCTTCCATTCTTGAATAGCCCGCACTTTATCACTCATTGGTTGCAGGCCTTTCCCTGACAAATGATATCCCAGATAATCGGTCTCGCTGACCCCCACTTCACACTTGCTCGCTTTCGCGTAGAGCTTGTGTTTGTGTAACCGCTCGAATACCTGTTTCAAATGATCGACATGTTCTTCCACTGAATTGGAAAACACCAGAATGTCGTCAATGAACACAACCACAAAGTGGTCCAAAAACTCCCCCAACAAATCCTGCACCATAGTTTGAAACTGGGCCGGACAGTTGGACATTCCGAAGGGACAAACGAGGAACTCGAAATGCCCGTATCGTGTGCGGAATGCAGTTTTTGGGGTATCCTTTGGCCGGACTGGAAATTGCCAGTAGCCCGAGCGGAGGTCGATCTTGGTGTAGATCTTCGCTTTAGCGAGCCGGTCCATTAACTCTTCGGGGAGCGGAAGTGGATAGCGGTTTTTGATGGTGTAGTGGTTGATCCATCTGTAATCAACACACATCCGCAGTCCGCCGTCTTTTTTAGGGACAAAGAGTATGGGGGCTCCCCAGGGACTCTCTGACGGCCTAATCTTCCGTTGCTCGAGGAGATAATCCACTTGTGTCCGAACTTCATCCAATTCAGCCGGAGAAAGTTTGTACAGAGGACGGTGGATTGGGCTCATACTCTCATCCTCAAGGTCGATCTTAAATTCATGACCCTTGCGGACGGGAGGTATGCCAGGTGGGAGATCTTTTGGAAAAATGTGGCTATATTCCTCCACCACAGAGCGGATATCCGGATGCATCTGATCATGCAGCAACTTCGGTACCTCCGTCTCTTGTGGTGTGTTGGTGCCCGCTGAAGTTTGAAGGCTATCAACGGTTACCCCTTCATACGGATATTGCATCAAGTGATTGCTATCCGTGGGGTCAGATTCACGCACCACCACCAAGTAAGCCAAACTATCTGTGGCTTCAGTTTGCTTCTTGATGTAGCGGAATATCTTCTTGTGGGTGATGAGAGGTGTGGTTTCATTCGCAAGTTGAAGATAATCAGTCGGTCTTTCCTTTACCGGTACTGTTATCCAACCTTGACCTTGGCGAATGTTGATAGTTCCCTGTGCAAAGTCTATGGACGGGTTATTGGCGATGAGCCACGGTAACCCTAACACGATGTCATATGTGAGATGAGGAAAAACATCCGCAGAAAACTGGGTTTTGTATCCGCCCAACTGCATATTGATGTTTCCGCATCGTTTGTCCACATTGCAAACAGACCCGTTGGCTAATGAAACGGTCTTATTACACGAGGAGAACTCTAACCCCAAACGATCCACAAGTTTCTGCGCTACATAATTTTCCGTAGCTCCACAGTCCAAATAAGCGGAGATTGAAACTCCCCCTATCCGCCCCTTAAGCTCATATCCCATGAACTTAAGGTGGTGATTATTTACCAGCGGGTTAAAACTGTCTTGAAGGTAATCCCCACCTTCAACCCCTGGTTGTTTCTTTCTGTCCGATGCCCCCCTTGCATCGGCGTCAGACGGAACCCTTGGGCTGGTCCGGTCTAAACTTTTTACACTTCCTTCCGAAGCCTGTTTCTCTCCACAAGGCGGGATAGATTCCAGGTTGCTATCTCCGGAGGAACTTCCAGAGTCTTCATGTACTGAACCAACACTTTCCGCCAACTCTCTGCCGGAAGTGCTTAGGATGACCGTACTTGAATCATCCATCCGCTCTTTGTCACCAAGTTTTGTACTCATCAGCGGATTTTCAGCCCTCTGGGCGGGATTTCTTTTTGACTCTTTCTCGGTCTTTTTATTCCCCTCTCGTTCTCTTGCTCGTGACTCCCGGAGCTTCTGACGTCTGCGATGTCTATATCTTCGGCGTCTGGCTCTTTTTCTTCTGGCCGCATGGAGTGAAGTCTCCTCTATGCGGCGTGATCTTTTAGCCATTTTTGAAAAGTTGGGCCTTTAGGACATTTTCCAAAGCCATGACCCACTTCACCGCAGATGTAACATGCGCCTCCGCCTCTAGCTCCGCCTTGTTGCTGCCTTCCGCCACCACCTCGATTTCGTCCGCCACCTCGTCTTCCGCCTCTTCCGCGGCCACGGCCGCCGCCACCTCTGTTGCCTCCTCCCATTTGCTGATTTTGATCTTGGGGTGGAGGTGGTGGTTGCGGTTGCTGACCTTGCATTTGCTGGTTCTGATCAGCTTTGGGCTTGTTTTTCCAATTCCAGTTCCATCGCCCTCGTCCGCGACCACGTCCGCGGTTGTTTTGAGATTGGCTACCCAACGAATCGATTCTTTCGGCAGTGACTATCGCCGCTTCCACTCCTTCTGTCACCATTGTAACAACTTGATGTCGGATCTGGGGCCGTAGTCCGTCAACAAACGTCAAGTACTGCTCCTCCTCCGTCATATTCGGAATTCTGAGTATGAGATCCCGAAATGCGTTAATGTAGGAACGAACAGTCCCTGTTTGTTGAAGTTTCCGCAGCTTCCTACGCGAAACATCGGACATTCTTGTAGGTTCAAAAGCAATAGCTAACTCTTCCACAAGTTGTACCCAGTCCTGGAACATCGGACGAACTCCTTCCCGAATCCGCATCTCTTGCATATTCCGCCATGTGGCGGCTGAACCAGAGAGATTTGTGCGGAATACTTTAAGCCAAACAGACTCATCCAAATCATAAACTTTACAGAAGTTGGTGAGTTCTGCCTGCCAATCCCGAATCCAGCGATCTCCAGCGCCAGTATACGGTTTCGGCATCGGGAATTTGACCGCAGTGGGAATGTGAAGCAAACGATTTTCTGGACGTGCATAGCCCATAAAATCTGGGACCCCACCTGGGGGACCAGGAGGTCCGCCTCCTCCGCCACCTCCACCACCACCATCTCCAGGACCGCCTCCTGGGTTCCTAGATGGTCCTTCTCCTCCTCCACCAATATGTGGTCCAGGTGCAGACCCACGGCCACTTCTGTCCGATGGGCCTCCGCCACTTCCATCACCGGAACCATCATCATCTCCACCTCCGCCTCCTCCGCCTCCTCCGCCTGCGCGTTGAGGAATACGCGGATAGGATCCCCATCCAACATAGGGGTTTCCGGATGATGGAGCTCCGTATACATTCACGGAGTGACCTAAGATAGAAGGCCGAATGTATGATGCTCCCATGGCATAATAGCCGGGTGGTGAAATCATTGATGGATGTGATAACACTGGCTGAGAAACTGGTGGTGGCATGGGTAATGTTCTAGGTGGCTCGGGTGACGTGGTTGTTGGAGTTGTCAGCGGAACAGTTTGTACCACGGGAGAAGCCTGCGTACGCTGTGGCGGTTGTACTGGCTGTAATACCGCTGGTGGTCTTGTATTTGGTGTTTGTCCAAACACAGCGCTAGGCCTCACGATCGGCCTAGGTACATTTCCCTGTCCGCTGATTGCACTGCCTCGCCCCACTCCAGGAATAATGACTGGGGGTGATGCAGGTCGGGTAATCGGTCTATTTGCCCGCGGGAATACTGGTGGTATTGGCGGGAAACCTACCGAATCCGGGGCAAAGCCGGATGAGGTTTGGGGCGGTTGACCGAATGGAACTTGTACTTCGGCCAAGCTTGGTGGTTGTGCCACCGTTCTGGTTCCCGCTCCCGCCATAGCAGCCACAAGAGGTGTTTGTTGAGCAGCGGATGCCATTTGTGTGGCAACTGCTGCAGCATCTTTCTTCCGCCAAAACTCAAAATTCGACGTGAACTTTGTGTCCGCTACATCCTCAAACACCTTCTTTAGCTCTTGCGCTGTTTCCGGGTCTTGTAGCATTTCTTGTAACATTTCCCGCGGCTCTCTGCTCCTTGTTGAGCTTCTCGATCTGCTTCTCCTTGAAGACCGACTTTGACTTCTTTTCAACTCCTCCATTTCCGCTTGTAATCTAGCCGCTGCTTCTTTCGCAGCCGCTGCCTCCTTTAACAAATAGGCTACTTCCGCATGATGCTGTATCTGAAAACTTTCCGCTTTTTCTTGCGTCTCTTTGAGATCATACTTAACACGAGCGATTTCCTTGAACTGTTTATCTTGACCCGCATCCATTTCTGCCTGAGTCTCTCTCAGTTCTTGTTGAACCGTATCCAACCCCCAAAGGGCGTCGTTATATTGCCGGTCATACTCTTCTTCGAGTTTCTTCCTTTTTTCGTCCGTGTCAGCCACTTGTTCAGCCAATATCCGCTGAGCCTCTTTGGCTTCGTCCACCTCTTTCTGGGCGACATCACGGATATTCGCCAAGCCAGCTTCCATTTGGCTGAGCCTCCCCTTGGCTGCAGCATCCAGATCTTGTATCCGCTCATCCAACCTCTCACTGAGCTGTCCTTCGATCTGGTGATGGCGGGACTGTAGAGTAGAGTCCAACACATCATGTACTTGGGAAGCCATGCTTGAACAAGCTCCCTCCATCCGACTATCAAGGTGCTCGGCGACCTGGGCTGTCCGCTGGGCAGCCTCCTCGGACAATTGGCTGTATAACCGCTCTTGCGATTCATGGAGGTCGCGCTCCTGCAGGCCATCGTTGTGCACGTGCAGGGTCTGGTTATGCACGTTTACTTGGCTCTGTTGCAGGTGCTGCGTTTGTTGATTGATGAAGACTCCTGGCTCTTCTTCCATCTCCTCATCAAACTCCGGGCCAATGTCCGCTTCCTCATCGCCTGCTTCCTCCACCATGTCCGGGTGCGCGGGGACACCGTATGCCTGTAAAGGCTGGTCCATTTCTGCCTGTATCGGCAGTCCGACAGCAGGTAATTCCTGAGCGACGATCAGCGGATATAGCGGCGGGCCATCTGGGGCGTCGCGCTCTTGCTGATTGTCTTCGATACCGTATTCCAGGTATAGCTGCTCGTCGTGTCCGCTCATGGTGGATGTCTTGATTCGTCGGCGGTAGAATCACGTGTCCGTTTGGTGGATTCCGTTGGCGGGTAATCCACGTGACTAATTGGTCACTCTTTGTCAGCGGTTTCTGGCAGCGGTTTCTGGCACGTAATTTCTGGCGGAAACGTATTCGTCCGCAGAAACGTCCGCTGGCAGACTCGTTTTGTCCGCTCTGCGGTAACCGCGTGCAGTGTCGACAACTCTCCGACAAACGGAAGTACTACTACGCCGTGCTGTGGTCGTAGCGTCCAAGGATCTATAGATCCTGTGATTTTGGGAGGGATGATCGAGCGCAGCAACGTGCGTTCTCGTTCGTCCAGCGTTTGGTTAGTGCGCAGCAACACGAAGTAGGTTCCAGACACGAGGGGAAACCTTCTTCGACCTAGCCGACCCTGATCTTTTGCACCTCGACTGCAAAATCTCCTGTCGATCTCTTCCACTAAGTAGACTCGACTTGCAGGAAGGGTGCTTCGGCTCCGAAACCAGTTGTTAGGCCCCTGTAGGTTTTAGTGAAGTCGTTGCTGAGTCTGAGACTGGGGTCACACACACTACAAACCAGAGAATTAATTTTACAAGTGTTCTCTCTGAACTTAACCCCCTAGAACCCGTACTAACCCGTACTACACACTCGTACTGCAAAATGAGTGCGATCAACGTATCAGAGATGGTGGTGGTGGAGGTGGCGGAGGAGGCGGACCTCCTGGTCCCCCAGGTGGGGTCCCAGATTTTATGGGCTATGCACGTCCAGAAAATCGTTTGCTTCACATTCCCAATGCGGTCAAATTCCCGATGCCGAAACCGTATACTGGCGCTGGAGATCGCTGGATTCGGGATTGGCAGGCAGAACTCACCAACTTCTGTAAAGTTTATGATTTGGATGAGTCTGTTTGGCTTAAAGTATTCCGCACAAATCTCTCTGGTTCAGCCGCCACATGGCGGAATATGCAAGAGATGCGGATTCGGGAAGGAGTTCGTCCGATGTTCCAGGACTGGGTACAACTTGTGGAAGAGTTAGCTATTGCTTTTGAACCTACAAGAATGTCCGATGTTTCGCGTAGGAAGCTGCGGAAACTTCAACAAACGGGGACTGTTCGTTCCTACATTAACGCATTTCGGGATCTCATACTCAGAATTCCGAATATGACGGAGGAGGAGCAGTACTTGACGTTTGTTGACGGACTACGGCCCCAGATCCGACAACAAGTTGTTACAATGGTGACAGAAGGAGTGGAAGCGGCGATAGTCACTGCCGAAAGAATCGATTCGTTGGGAGGCCAATCTCAAAACAACCGCGGACGTGGTCGCGGACGAGGGCGATGGAACTGGAATTGGAAAAACAAGCCCAAAGCTGATCAGAACCAGCAAATGCAAGGTCAGCAACCGCAACCACCACCTCCACCCCAAGATCAAAATCAGCAAATGGGAGGAGGCAACAGAGGTGGCGGCGGCCGTGGCCGCGGAAGAGGCGGAAGACGAGGTGGCGGACGAAATCGAGGTGGTGGCGGAAGGCAGCAACAAGGCGGAGCTAGAGGCGGAGGCGCATGTTACATCTGCGGTGAAGTGGGTCATGGCTTTGGAAAATGTCCTAAAGGCCCAACTTTTCAAAAATGGCTAAAAGATCACGCCGCATAGAGGAGACTTCACTCCATGCGGCCAGAAGAAAAAGAGCCAGACGCCGAAGATATAGACATCGCAGACGTCAGAAGCTCCGGGAGTCACGAGCAAGAGAACGAGAGGGGAATAAAAAGACCGAGAAAGAGTCAAAAAGAAATCCCGCCCAGAGGGCTGAAAATCCGCTGATGAGTACAAAACTTGGTGACAAAGAGCGGATGGATGATTCAAGTACGGTCATCCTAAGCACTTCCGGCAGAGAGTTGGCGGAAAGTGTTGGTTCAGTACATGAAGACTCTGGAAGTTCCTCCGGAGATAGCAACCTGGAATCTATCCCGCCTTGTGGAGAGAAACAGGCTTCGGAAGGAAGTGTAAAAAGTTTAGACCGGACCAGCCCAAGGGTTCCGTCTGACGCCGATGCAAGGGGGGCATCGGACAGAAAGAAACAACCAGGGGTTGAAGGTGGGGATTACCTTCAAGACAGTTTTAACCCGCTGGTAAATAATCACCACCTTAAGTTCATGGGATATGAGCTTAAGGGGCGGATAGGGGGAGTTTCAATCTCCGCTTATTTGGACTGTGGAGCTACGGAAAATTATGTAGCGCAGAAACTTGTGGATCGTTTGGGGTTAGAGTTCTCCTCGTGTAATAAGACCGTTTCATTAGCCAACGGGTCTGTTTGCAATGTGGACAAACGATGCGGAAACATCAATATGCAGTTGGGCGGATACAAAACCCAGTTTTCTGCGGATGTTTTTCCTCATCTCACATATGACATCGTGTTAGGGTTACCGTGGCTCATCGCCAATAACCCGTCCATAGACTTTGCACAGGGAACTATCAACATTCGCCAAGGTCAAGGTTGGATAACAGTACCGGTAAAGGAAAGACCGACTGATTATCTTCAACTTGCGAATGAAACCACACCTCTCATCACCCACAAGAAGATATTCCGCTACATCAAGAAGCAAACTGAAGCCACAGATAGTTTGGCTTACTTGGTGGTGGTGCGTGAATCTGACCCCACGGATAGCAATCACTTGATGCAATATCCGTATGAAGGGGTAACCGTTGATAGCCTTCAAACTTCAGCGGGCACCAACACACCACAAGAGACGGAGGTACCGAAGTTGCTGCATGATCAGATGCATCCGGATATCCGCTCTGTGGTGGAGGAATATAGCCACATTTTTCCAAAAGATCTCCCACCTGGCATACCTCCCGTCCGCAAGGGTCATGAATTTAAGATCGACCTTGAGGATGAGAGTATGAGCCCAATCCACCGTCCCCTGTACAAACTTTCTCCGGCTGAATTGGATGAAGTTCGGACACAAGTGGATTATCTCCTCGAGCAACGGAAGATTAGGCCGTCAGAGAGTCCCTGGGGAGCCCCCATACTCTTTGTCCCTAAAAAAGACGGCGGACTGCGGATGTGTGTTGATTACAGATGGATCAACCACTACACCATCAAAAACCGCTATCCACTTCCGCTCCCCGAAGAGTTAATGGACCGGCTCGCTAAAGCGAAGATCTACACCAAGATCGACCTCCGCTCGGGCTACTGGCAATTTCCAGTCCGGCCAAAGGATACCCCAAAAACTGCATTCCGCACACGATACGGGCATTTCGAGTTCCTCGTTTGTCCCTTCGGAATGTCCAACTGTCCGGCCCAGTTTCAAACTATGGTGCAGGATTTGTTGGGGGAGTTTTTGGACCACTTTGTGGTTGTGTTCATTGACGACATTCTGGTGTTTTCCAATTCAGTGGAAGAACATGTCGATCATTTGAAACAGGTATTCGAGCGGTTACACAAACACAAGCTCTACGCGAAAGCGAGCAAGTGTGAAGTGGGGGTCAGCGAGACCGATTATCTGGGATATCATTTGTCAGGGAAAGGCCTGCAACCAATGAGTGATAAAGTGCGGGCTATTCAAGAATGGAAGGAGTTGAGCTCAGTTGGGGATGTGCGAAGTTTTCTGGGCATGGTATCTTACTATCGTAAGTTTATACCTGAGTTTGCGCGGATTGCAGGACCCTTACATGATCTGATCAAAAAGAATCATGTGTGGACATGGGGGCCTATTCAGCGCGAAGCCTTCAGCAAACTCAAGCAAAAGATCACCCGCACCCCCATACTTCTCCTACCCGATCCGCTTCTTAGGTACACCGTAATAACGGACGCATCAGGAACTGCATATGGAGCAGTTCTGTGTCAGGACCATGGAAAGGGGCTACAGCCAATAGCCTACCTTTCAAGACGATTAAAACCAGCTGAGACACGATATTCCGCATATGAGCGGGAGCTGGGGGCTGTAGCATATGCGCTCAGCCAATGGCGGCATTACCTCGAAGGAGCGCCTGGGGAGGTTACGGTTATGACAGACCATCAGCCGATAACCCACTTCATGACCCAAGCTAAAATGTCGCGGACACAATCCCGATGGTATACGTCAGGGTATTTTGATTCCATCGATCCAAAAATCGTCTATGTGCCTGGTAAAGCCAATGTACTGGCGGATGCGTTATCCCGAAGCCTTCCTGATTCACAGGATCAAATTCATGCTTTGTCCGCCTGGGTGGTGGATGAAGCGGATGCATGGAAGACCGCTATTGCGGCAGATCAAAAACTGCAAGCGGAAGTCGCGAAAATCCAAGAGGGTAAACCCACGAAACTTTCGTTCGAGGATGGCTGGTTGTACTATCAAGCAACTCCCACCTCAGACAAAGTACTAGTGGTTCCAAATGGATACCGGAAAAAGGTTATGGGGGAGTTCCATGATGTTCCGAGCGCTGGACACGCAGGTGCCGCCCGGACATCGGATGTGCTACAGCGATACTACTGGTGGAAAGGAGTTGGAAAGGATGTCCAAGCATATGTGCGGACATGTCCTGTCTGTCAGCGGACAAAAGCTGATACGACGAAGCAGAAAGGGCTTCTGCATCCACTCCCAATACCGACAACAAAGTGGGAACAGATCACCACTGACCTCGTGACTGATTTACCAAAGTCACGTGGGTTCACCGCCATCGCGGTATTTGTTGATCGGTTAACCAAGTACGTTCGCTTCGCACCCTGCACTAAGGAAATAACCGCCCCGGAATATGCTAAGTTGTTTGTGGACAAAATATACAAACACTATGGCCTCCCCAAAGTGATAATTTCCGATCGAGACCCCAGATTCACAAGTTCCTTCTGGCGGTCTTTATTTTCACTTCTGGGAACCCAACTCCGAATGAGCACAGCCTACCACCCACAAACAGATGGGCAGTCAGAGGTTACTATTCGGGTGTTGGAAGACTTTTTGCGGCCTTATGTGGAGCGGTATCCAGACCGCTGGGTTGATTTCTTGGCGACAGCGGAATTTGCTGCCAACAACTCCCGCAATGTGTCAACCGGCTATGCCCCAGCACACTTATTGTATGGGCAGCATATGGGACAAATTACCGTGCAGAAAAAGTTAACGGCGAAAGAAGAGTCCGAAATGGCAACCGAAATGGTGAAACGAATGGACGAGCAACTGCAGCAGGCAAAGCAGCAGTATGCAACCGCACAAGAGCGGATGTGTGTCCAAGCGAACAAACGGCGGCGGGAAGTAATCTTCAAAGAAGGGGATGAAGTTTTGGTGCGGAGTACATTTATTCCGCTGCAATCCTTGCAAAAGATCCCACCAAAAATCCGCCGGAGGTTTGTCGGGCCATTCAAAGTGGACAAAGCGATATCCACAGTCGCTTATCGCCTGCAACTACCACCCCATTGGACTATTCATTCTACCTTCCATGTCTCCAAGCTGAAGGCATACAACCGCTTGTCAGAAGATGATGAGCGGGAGGTGGAACCTCCCGAAGGGGAGTTGGTGGATGGCGCCATTGAATATGAGGTCGAGCGTATTCTGCGGGATCGAGGCACACCCAACCGTCGGGAGTACTTGATTCTGTGGAAGGGCTATGATTTGATGGAAGCCACCTGGGAGCCAGAAGCCCACCTGGCCAATGCCAGCGATATCTTGGCAGAGTATCTCAGAAACCGCACGCGCTTGCCGACCAAAGAGGAAATCCGCTCTAAGCGGGAAGAAAGGCGGACAAGGCGGCGGAAACAACCTCTTTAGATGATACAGGTTGATATGGGGAAGGGAACGATGGTTACTGAGTTGGTATCAGTTCACCCATAATCAAATACATCTAAGAGCGAGCTACAGAGAGCTGAGTCAAGATAGCGAGGGTAATATCAAAGCGGGCTAGAACCTTGGATGAGACGACACTCAATAGAGGAAGTCTTCCATCAGTGACAAGTGAGTGACTCTATCACTTGTATAAACTAGCTAGGCTGCAACCCTCCAGCCCTATTTCGTCAAAAGTTTACGCCGAGCGCACTGAACCTTCAGAAGCAACCGCCACCAGAGCAAAACATTAAAAGCATTTGCATAAAAATGTCTGGAACATCCGAGCATTTGGAGCGACTCCGTCAGCAGAGGGATGAGTGGAAAGCAAAGGCAGAGGCCTTGGAAACGGAGCTCGCGGAAGCCTTAGAATCTGGAACTGAGGCGGTGGAATCACATGCAAATGTGGCGGCGGATTACGAAAAGTTACACAAGAAGCTTCAGGAGGGTGTGACAAAAAGAGATGAGCAGGAGGCGGAAATCTGTGAGCTGGCGGCGGAACTCCGGGAAACAAAAGAGGAAAGGGCGGCGGAAAAAACTAAGCTGGAGGCGGATTGGACAAATCGATACCGGGCTCTTCAACAGCAGTTGAGTGATGCTCAAGTGAAAGCCCGCGGTGCGGAAGCGGAACTCAAGACCATCAAAAGAGAGTTATCCGCGAAAGAGGAAGAAAATTCCGCAAAGGATCAAACCATTTCCGCGCGGAATCAAGAAATTTCCGCGAAAGCAAAGGAAATCACCCAGCTGACCACCGATCTGGCCCTCTCCCGGAAAACAGCCACCAAAGCTCAGGCGGATACCGAATGGTATCACAAGGAAAACAAGCAGCTCATCAGCGAGGCGGAGAAACGCTACAAGCACCTCGCCACGGTCCAAAAAGAGCTGGCGGCCACAAAAGCAGCTCTCGCCAAGGCGGAAAAAGGAGACAATTTCTGCAGCAGCACGACTGCCCGCGTGTTAATGTCCGAGTTGGTGGCGTCCAAGGTTGAGGTCAGCCGGCTTCGGGCCAGCCTCATGGACATTCCGCAGTCACTCGCGAGTTTCTCACACGGACTCGTGGGAGTACGTCTGGACACCGCGAAAACACAGGCGCAGTTGGTGAGGGATGGCCGGATAAAAGATCAGGTCGATATGCATAAGGTCAAAGAGATAACCATCACAAACGTAGACCTTACGAAGGCGCACAATTTGGACCAAGTGAACGACTGGTTGAGCCGGATAGACGGGGCAGCGGAAAATATCTCACAGCAGTTGGCGAAACCACCCCAGAGTTCCCTTGACGATGACGACAACGAAGACGTCATAGCGGAAGAACCGACAGGTTCAAAACCACCGCTGAGCGCGGAGGACGCACAAACAAAAGCACTCGTCAAAGCAGCAATGCTCAAAGCACTTGCGGAGAAAAAGAAAGCAGCCGCGGAGAAAAAGGCGGCCGCGGAAAAACAACAGGCGGACGCGGAGAAAACACATGCGGAGAAAAAGGCGGCTGCGGAAAAACAAAAGGCGGACGTGGAGAAAACACATGCGGACGCGGGAAAACAAAAGAAGGCGGACGCGGAGAAAAAGACAACCGCTGAAACCAAGAAAGGGGAGCCGTCGACTCAGGCGGATGCGGAAAAAGTGAAGGAAGCGGACAAAAAGGGCGCGGAGAAAAGCACCAAGCGGGGGAAGAAACGCACACGCGCGAAGGACGCGAAAGAGTTGCGTGCAGCGCTCAAGAAGATCAAAGGCACGCACGATCCAGCACTCGCGGGAACGAAGTGCTATTACTGCGCGGGAACGCAACATGGTGTCGGGGTAAAAACCAGTTGTGGGGCACACTACGTTTGCCCTACACACTGGCCCCATCATCATGTAATGGATCGGGTCATCAATCGGTGGCTCGCGGATAAAAGTATCCGGCCGCTCGATATGACCGCGGAGCATCTTCGCCTCGGGAAACGTGCGGAGGATTTCCTTCCGCTCCCATCGCTTCCATCCCCGGACACCACTGATCAGCTCACCTTACCATGTCAGGTGTGTCGGGTCAAATCCGCAACCTTCCCCTCGAAAACCGGTGTCAAGGAGCTTGGATCCCGGCTGACAAACATCCTACGAACGATGTGGGATCTCGAGGGCTTGGACTCAGAGACAGAGTGAGAGAGCGCGGAGCCAGAGCCAGAGCGTCAGAGCCGGACAGAGACAGTTTTTCCTTGGGGGTTTTCTTTTCTTTTCTTTTCTTTTCTTTTTCTTTCTTTTTGGGTTCTTCTACGGGTGTGGACACCCTTTGGGGGGGGGGGGGGGAGTAGTTGATACGTTGATCGCACTCATTTTGCAGTACGAGTGTGTAGTACGGGTTAGTACGGGTTCTAGGGGGTTAAGTTCAGAGAGAACACTTGTAAAGTAGTTGATACGTTGATCGCACTCATTTTGCAGTACGAGTGTGTAGTACGGGTTAGTACGGGTTCTAGGGGGTTAAGTTCAGAGAGAACACTTGTAAAATTAATTCTCTGGTTTGTGAAAGTGTGTGACCCCAGTCTCAACTTCAGCAACGACTCACTAAAACCTACAGGGACCTAACAACATGTCTAGGTCTGTGTCTTGCAGTGATCAACTGTTGACACAGTGGATCTTTGGAATAAGCTGTCTGCACCTGTTGCAGGAATCCTTCTGCAACTTCCAGCCTAGCCTGAGCATTCATTTCAGACTTTGTTTCCTCCACTTGATGTGTGGCCCTGCTCAGAGCATCTGCCACCACATTGTCTCTGCCTGGTCTGTACTTGATCTCGAACTTGAAAGATTGCAGAGTCTCCATCCATCTTGCTTGCCTCTGTGACAGGTGAGGCTGAGTATGCAAAAACTTGAGGGGTGCATGATCGGTGTGCACCACAAACTCCTGTGCATCCAAATAGTGTCTCCAGACCTTCAAAGCATGCACAACTGCTAGCAGCTCCTTTTCATGAGTAGCATAGTTGAGTTCTGCAGGTTGCAGCTTCCTGCTTTCAAATGCAACTGGCTGCTGACCCTGTCCCTTGTCCTGAGTTAGGACTGCTCCTATTGCATAGTCCGAAGCATCGGTGGTCACTTCAAACTTCAGACTTGGGTCAGGCACCAATAGTACTGGTGCAGACATCAATGCCTCCTTGATATCCTGCATGGCTGCAGCTTCTGTCTCAGTCCATTTCCACTCTGCATCCTTTTTGAGTAATGCAGTCAAAGGCTTGGCTCTGGCAGAGAAGTCCTTCATGAACCTCCTGTAGTAGTTTGCCAATCCCAGAAAGGACCTGAGATCCTTCACTGATGTCAAGGGTGGCCAATTTCTGATAACCTGCACCTTGCTCTGCAACACCTGTACTCCTGCAGCACTTAACTCATGCCCCAGAAACTCAACTTGATCTCTGCAGATCTCACACTTTGAAGCTGATGCATACAACTTCTGTTCCCTCAACCTCTGCATCACTTTCCGCAAATGAACATTGTGTTCTGCCCAATCTTTGCTAAAAATCAAAATATCATCCAAGTAAACGATGCAAAAGACGTCCAGAAAATCATGCAGCACATGATTCATTGTGTTCATAAAAGTGGCAGGGGCATTTGTCAGCCCAAAAGGAAGAACAACATACTCATAAAGGCCATACCTGGTGCGGAAGGCCGTTTTCTCACAATCTGCAGGATCCAACCGCACCTGATGGTAGCCTGAGCAGAGGTCAATCTTGCTGAAGCAGCGTGCTCCCTGAATCTGATCCAGCAACTCCTCTATCCTTGGGATAGGATACCTATTTTTCACCGTTAGTTTGTTAAGTGCCCGAAAATCCACACACATCCTAAGTTTCCCATTTTTCTTAGGAACAAACAAAACCGGCGAACCCCATGGAGACTTGCTAGGTCTGATAAATCCCTGCTTCAACAACTCTGCTAACTGCTTTTTCAGTTCTTCTCTTTCTGCAAAACTGGCCCTATAAAGCCCCTTTTTTACTGGTTCTGCACCTTCCACCAACTCAATCTTATGATTCACACCCCTGTCAGGAGGTAACTCCTGCGGCAGTTCCTCTTTAAACAAATCCTGAAACTCCTTTCTGATCTGTTTTTCTAACTCAGCTGCCTCTTTTCCTTCCTCTGACAAGGTTTCTGCCACACTGCCTTTTACTGCATCAGTACTTTCCACATTATTAATCAAATGTTCCTCCTGAACTTCCCGAAGATTTACCAAATACATCGGCATACCCTTGCGGGCTGCCCGAGCAAACTCTTTGGCGGACATCATATCCAAATCTTCAGTACTGCAATCCTCTACTCTACCAGTCTGCATTCTGAGTTTGACTACTCCCTGAGGTGTCTGCAAAACCAATTTCTTCTTCTGCCAATCTATCATAGGGTTGTGTTTACTCAGCCAAGACATACCTAACACCAGATCATACCTGCCTAGTGTCACTGCATACATCTTTTCCTCTGAAACAAACCTCCCCATCTTGACACTGGCCTGCAGTTCTTTTTCTACCTTCTCTGAAGTCTTGCCATCTGCTAACTGCACTTCAGTAACCACCTCAGAAGCCTTTGCCTGAATGTCATTTTCTAGCAACCAATCTTTCGAAACAAAATTGTCGGTTGCTCCACTATCTAACAAAATTCTTGCAAAACAACCTGCCACAGCCCCTGTGGTCTTCAACAATCCTTGAGTCCCCCCTTGGACTCCTCTCAACTTCAAAACTGGGGGTTCACTTGAACAAACATTCTTGAGGGAATCTGCACTAAGTTTCCCCTGCTCAAGCTCCTCTCTCACTGAAAAACCTGATGTGTCTGCCCTCAGATCAACATCAGTACCTTTACACTCAATAACATTGTGCAGCTCAGGTTCAGGTGGGGCCCCACCTAATCCTGCACTGCCTGACATCACCTGCAGGCTGGGTGTGGCTTCACTTGGCTCATCACCTCCTGCCTCAGAGACCAGAGTGGTTATGGCTTCACACAGCCCACAACCCTCCTTCGTTGTCCCTGTATCCTTCACCAAACATTCTGCAAATGTGGCTACACAAGGCCCTCCACCTGCAAAATTCAATACTGACACTGCAGGATCCCCTTCAGGTATGGCTACACATGGCTCGGTACCTGCAAGGTTCTCCATCATTTTCTTCTTCTTCTTCTCCTTGGCTGAGGCTACACATGGCTCTCCAACCTTGGAGTTCTGATTTGAAATTCCTGCTACCCCCCAATTGGTAGCCTCTCTGTGTGGTGGGCTGCACCGGCCTTCCCACACTCCACTTCTATCCTCCTCCGCCAGGATTTCCCGGCCAGCAGTCTCTCCAGACTCTGGCCTCCTTAGTTTTCCTGACAGTCTGCAGCAAAATGTCCTTTCTTGCCGCAGTTGTAACAATCAACATTCGCTGCAGAGTGACCTGCATCCATTCTGCTCCTTCTGGCAGAGATACTCTCTCCAAATCTTCTGTTCTGCCTCTGTCTGCGAGGACTACCACTGCGTCCTCTGCTTTTACTGCGACTGTCGCTTCGGTTTCTACCAACATCAAAACCCACGCGGTTACGCTGGAGGCCATCAACCTCCATGCGGTCCCCTAATTGTGGTGTATATTGGTGTGGTATATACCTATCACGATCTGCGTCAGTTCTGCCACGACCAGCACTGCGACCTCGACTCTGCGATCTTCCTCTGCTGTAGGATCGGCCTCTGCTGTAAGATCGGCCTCTGCTCTTTGATCTGTCTCTGCGTGATCCTTCACGCCTGCCTCTGGGACTGTGACCTCTGCGTCCCTCTCTGCGGTACGCCTCAAGTGGACCTTCCCAAGTGGCGGCGAGTGCTATCGCACGCTCCAGATCTGCAGGATCTTCCAATTCAACCTTAGTTCGCAGACGGTCATTCAGGCCCTCTACAAAACGAAACAGCTGCTCTCCAGCATTGCTGTCATTGATCTGCAGCATAAGTCTTCTGAACTGATGCACATACTCAGCAACAGTAGATCGTCCCTGCTTCAGACGTGACCATTCCCGCCTGAAGTCTTTGTTCTCATTCGTTTTACCAAACTGCTGTCTGAGTGCTGTCACCAAAGCTGGAACGTCCTGTGGCAGATTCAGCTGTCCTGCCATCGCAGCTTCATACCGTCCTCTCCACCAAGTGCCTGCTGCTCCTCTCAAGCATCCTACAGCCACTAGTACCTGCTGTTCCCTGTCCCTGGTTGCAGTAACATCAAAGTATGTCTGCAACTGGACTTGCCACTCATTGAGGGGAACATCATGTGGATCACCATACCACATGTCAGGGCCTTTCGCCCTAGCTCTGCCCAGAGCTGCGGGAGGTTGCTGCTGTGCCATCCTGTTGTGCACTGCGTTCCGAACTGCGTCGTCCATCTGCACGTTCACGTTGGCTGCTACGTGTCTCAGGTGCTGGACCTCTTCCTGCATGTCCAAAATCATCTGCCTCAATCCCTGCACGTCGAAGGGATCTGGGGCCGGCATTCCTATCTGCGGTTGCTCGTCCTGTCCGGCCATCTCTGCGCTGCTCTCTGCGTTCTCTTTCCTGCTGTCCTCTCAAGCGATTCCTGTATATATTGCAGTTGGGATCAGTACACTCTGTGTATCTGAAGTACCCTGGACCCTGTTCTGCTCTGCGGTGACCGTGAGGGGGTGCTCTCAGAGCGCCTGGTTCCAACACTGCCAAAGGGTGTCTGACAGGTCCAAGTATATGTACAGGCTGAGCAAAACGAAGAGGAGAGGGTAAACGAACCACTGTATCAGGAAAACGCAGTGTGTGTGGCAGCACCCCTTCTGGGTGGTTCTCTGCTGAGTCCTCTGAATGAATACTCGTCTCAGAGTCAGAAACCACTTCAATAACTCTGTCACTACCACCAAAAGGTCTGCCGAAACTCATACAACCAAAACTCGACCAAGCAACAGCTGCGCCTGTAACTTTTCAAGTCTGCTTCCCTGAACAGCGCAAAAACTGCGTCTGTGTGCTGCGCCTGTGCGCTGCTTCTGTGTGCTGCTCACAGCACTCTCCAGTTCTATCTCTCCCAAGGCTGTGGGGCCTTCCAAGGTCCTCCAGCGACCCTGCACAGTCTTGCTGCGCCCCTGCTCCGAAACCAATGTAGTGAATTCGCCTGCAGACCGCTATTGTGGGCTGCTGGCTGTGAACTGCAAGCCTGAAACGGCTTGGAGGGAAAGAATAGACGACTTGGAAGCGAGACAAAGGGAGTTCAATCCCAAAGTAAGGTTACAAGAACGTTCAAACCCCAAGAACTTATAGAATACCCTAGCAGCCTTGATCCTAACTGATCATAGGCTGTAACATCAGTCTGCATCACTGCTGCAAGGCATCAGACCTTGCAGTCCTTTCAATCAGAGCCCAGCTCAGCCCCACGGCCATTCCTGTGGTGCTGAGCGACCTTCTAGAACATTCTAGCTGCCAGCTCAGTAGTCCACGTACTACTTCACTGCCAGCACACCCTGACTGACTGTATGCTGCCTCAGGGCAGCCAGCCTCCTACTTAAAGTACTGCAGGACTGTCAGCAAGCCTGCTGACGTACTGCAGGGCTGTCAGAAACCCTGATTCGCTACAGTTGTTTTTCCTTTAGGGATAAGTGTGGTTATAGGTCCTAGGCAAGTGGTGAGTGCACACTTACCCTACAGATTTTTGGGAAAGATGCCTCAGATGTTTGATATTCTGTCGAATAATTTGGTGGAGGTGAAGTTTAAGATCAGGTTAGATGGGCAGATTAAAATTGTGCTTTTGAATTTAAGTGGATCGCCTCAGCATCTGACCCCGGGAATGAAGGTGCTGGCCACCCAAGATGTGTTTGATCGGGCTGAAGATGTGGAGGGGCATCCTTTAGAGCTTTTAGAAAAGGGAAAAAAACAGAAGCAGGGGTTTTATAGGGAAAATAAGAAACAGGGACAGTCAGGAAAACAGGTGGCAGGAATTCAGGAATATCCAGAAAAACAGGTGGCAGAGAGTGCAGGTGGAGGGATAGATAAGAATCAGGCACAGCCAAAACAAAGGGTGGCAGAAATTCAGGAACAACCAGAAAATAGGGTGGTAGAAGTTGCTGGTCAGTGGAGGGATAAGGAAAAACCGGTGGCCGCAATTCAGGAACAGTCAAAAAAACAGGTGGCAGAAGTTCAGGAGCAGCCAATCAAAAGGGTGGCAGAAGTTTCAGGGCAAGGGAGGCCACAGTTCACTCGGGAATTGGTGCAGACTGTGGGGCACCAGGGACAGTGCCTCACTGTGGCAGATTTGGAAAGTAAGTACCCGACAGTTTTTGATCTCAGACCTGAAGCTATGGAATTGACACCAGCCATGAAATTCTTTTCGATGGGTACAGTTGATGTCCAGTTTACGGCTGAAGTGAAATACACCAGCCATTCGAGATTCCAACCCTTGGCAATTGCAGAAAAAAAAGTAGCGGATGCAGAAATTCAAAATTTATTAGCTAAAGGGATTATCCAAGAAGTTCCAGTTGGGGCTAAGGGTTTGTTTTCACAGGCCTTAATTCTCCCCAAGGGGGAAAATGCCTGTAGAATTACAATGGACTGTAGGATTCTAAATGAGTTGGTGGAGGACTGGAGGTATCCGCTACCGGGGACGAGGGAAATAATAAAAAGCATTCCACTGGAGTGGGATACCTTTACTATTTTAGATATCAAAGATGGGTTTTTTAATTTAGGTTTAGAGGAAGAATTCTCCTCTTTGTTTTGTTTTTATTATAATAATCGGCAGTTTCGGTGGACGAGACTAGTTCAAGGCTTTAAGCCCAGCCCGGGATATTTCGATCGTACCCTTCGTTCTATAATGAGGGGTACTTCTTCCAAGGGTTTTGTGGATGATTTATTAGTGGGCAGTGGTGGAATTGCAGCTCATAATCAAGCCTTAGAGGAGGTTTTCCAAAGGTTAGAAAAATATGGGCTGAAATTAAAGAAGGAAAAAATCCAGGTGGGGCAGAAGTCAGTAAAATTTTTGGGTTTTCTAGTGAGGAAAGGAGAGTATTCTCTTCAACCTTTTATTGATACTTTAGTTCAAGATTTTCCCAGGGTCACGAATAGAAAAGAACTGCAAAGGGGGATTGGACTTTGCAATGTGTTACAGGGGTTTGTGCCAAAACTAGCAGCCAAACTGCAAGAGTTTTATGCAGTTATTTCAGCCCCTAAACTGCCTCATGATTGGGGCAGAATTGGTCAAGAGTTTGAGAGCAAATTAAAGGAGATTTTAGCTCAGAATCTGTGGTTGGCTTTGCCTGGATGGAATACCCAGTTTTGCCTTTTTACAGACTGGTCTGGAACTGGGGGTGGTTACGCGCTATTTTCTGCTGATTCGTTGGGCCAGCCTAAGAGACTATTGTTATTGGGTTCAAGGAGCAATCCTCCAGGTTTGCAGACTGTCTCCTCCTATTTAGGAGAAGTGGGCACTATGGTGTGGGGCTTGCAGGCGGTGGGAAATTTGGTTCGTGGAGGTAAGGTCACCTTATATTCGGACTCCCTTTCGGGAGTGCAGCGATTACAGAATGTAGCTTCGTGGGTGGTGGAAAGTGATAGTCGTTTGAAACGGCTTTACTCGTGGTTACTGGGTAATTGGGCTGTCGGGCATACTTTAGTGTTTAGATTTATTCCAGGGGAAGAGAACTTAGTGGCCGATAGTTTGTCACGTTGGCCAGCGCCAAGAGTTGAGTTACAACAACAGTTGCCACGGGTACAGGCACTCGAGTGCAGAGAAAGGACTGTTTATTCGCAAGAGGAATGGAAGTGGTTGGAGAAAGCGCATTATGGACATTTTGGGTCCACCACGATGTCGCTTAAACTGCAACGCTGGGGAGTGGAGATTGAACCACAAAAGATTCGACAGTTCGCACAAGGGTGCGAGGTCTGTCAACGACACCGCATATTACCTCCGCCAATGTCACTGGGGGAGTTGCAGGTGGTCGATGAGGTTGGGGAACGGGTGCATATAGACTTTATTGGTCCCTTGCCGAAGGGTGACCAAGGGGAACGTTACATTTTTAGTGTGGTAGATGGGTTGAGTCGTTTGGGACGACTTTTCGTGTGCTCGCGTGCGACTTCCAAAGAAGCAATAGTTCATTTGGATTCGTGGGTAGAGTCTTTAGGTTCTCCGCGAGTGGTGGTTGCAGATAACGCCAGGGCATTCGCCAGCAAATCGTTTCGGGAATGGGCCGAGCGTAATTCGGTGGACGTTACGTATACGCCCCCCTACAGTCATAAATCAGCGGGATTAGTCGAGCGGTTTAATAAGTCGGTGATGCAGAGAATGCGACGCATGGGTAGTGAGGTACGAGGGGGCGTGGAAAAGAAGTGGCCCACAATGGTGAAGGAGATCGAGCACATCTTGTGGCATACGCCCCATCAGGGTGTTGGGTACAGTCCTTTTGAGATAGCTTTTGGAATTGGACAGGATGGTCATGTGTTATCGACTTGGGTTCAGATTCGCGAATTGGCGCGACAATGCTTTCGACAACAGGTGATGGATGCAAATCGACGATCTGCAGCAGTGGTTGAACGACGTTTCGTCTATGGCCAAAAGGTATGGTTATATAATCATGAGGTTGCTGCAAGTTTGGGAAAAAAACTTCAGGAGTTGTGGGTGGGTCCTTTCGAATTTCAAGGGTATGTATCACGCAGTGTGGGTGTTCTGTGGAATGCGCAGCAACAATTGGTTACTTCGCATTTGGATTTCGTACGGGCTTGGGAAGCGCAGGGAAGCGTGTTAAATGAATGATGGTTGTTTATGGTTTTTTGGGACATTTGGTGGAATGAAGCTTTAGTTGTTAATGAGGGACAATGGTGGAAGGAGAATGTGAGTGGTGGGAAGTATAAGAGGAGTGGCACGAACAGACAGATCTATCTTGTTGTAATCCAATCCATTCTCAGAAGTAGTCTGGTGCCGAAAGGCCAAGTGTCCAGCCGGAAGGCAAGAAGGAACCGACTGTCGGAAGACACACAGTTCAGAAGACGACTGGAAAGTCGCAAACACTACGTCACATTTTACACCAGGCTGGTAGACCGTGGTCCAGTCAGATTGATTCTGCTGCAGGGAATAGTCCATGTCTATTCCGCTGCTGGGACTACCATAACCGTTGATTCCGGTATCACCTACAGTCAGATCTCCTGATTCAGGGCCCAGCAGGCTCTGAATCAGGCGATTCAGTACACAAGTACACACGAAGCGACGTTAACGGCGGCCGTTGCAACGGTCGTTAAACGACTGTTAACGGTCGTTAAACCGTTGTGCAACAACGGAACGGCAACGGTTTTCACGGCAATTAACGGCCGTTAATTGCCGTTGCCGTTGCCGTTCCGTTGTCGTTAAGGAAAATCGGTGTAATAGGACTGATGAGGTGGATGTAGTGAGGGTTGTAGGTCCGACTATCCCAAGTATTTAGGCGATCCTCTAGGGGGTAGAGAGAGACTTGTTAGATTCGACTTGTAACATATTGACGGATTCTCGACCGAACTTGACCGAACGAACGTGACCACCACTGAAAAGAGCCTAAGAACAAGGAGTAACCCAAGACGCAGGTCCTCTCAGCTAGAGGCTGTGTGCGTCCCGTTACAATCGGCCTGGCGCACAACTCTGGTGGGGGGGACAAATCTAGCCTCATCTTTCATCCACTTCCTCAATTAAATTGCACTCAAAAACATGCCCACAGGGTCGTGGTTCTCTCAAACCAGCTAGCGCACTTCAAAAATAACCAAAAAAATACCCAGCACGGCGACAACAGACACGAATTTTTGGCGAAAAATTGTTATTTTTTGCCTGTAATTCGTGTCTGGATTAGGTCACGATTCGTCGATTACTCATCATCCACGCAGCCAATCGAAACAAAAATTTGTGGGCAGCTATACAATATTCTTGCTGCACTACGGTTAAAATTTCGTGGCGTTCGAGAGAGTGGTTCGCGTGTTTGTGACGACTATTCAAGGAGGTGACACCGTTTTGGACTTCGTCGATCGACGTATTTCGATTTGAAAATTTGACAGAAGCTGATTCAAGTGTTTTCCAGAGTTGTGCGCCAGGCCGATTTTCCTTAACGACAACGGAACGGCAACGGCAACGGCAAATAACGGCCGTTAATTGCCGTGAAAACCGTTGCCGTTCCGTTGTTGCACAACGGTTTAACGGCCGTTAACGGCGTTGTAACGGCCCGTTGCAACGGCCACCGTTAACGGCGCTTTTTGCGTAATGACAGTCCTTACTACAAGTATTACTAATGAATAATCCACCCCGTCCCGTTCGTTCCCTGCTCGTTTCGCGAGTGAGGAAGGAAGTGAACACGTCTGGAAATAAAACCAACCGAATCGATATGTTCTCCCGAGCACGACGCACTTTGTCGCGTGCGAAACGAGTGAGAAAGGAGGGAGATATCCCAGTTTCTGTATTTTTCACATAAACTAGGATATCTCCCTCGTTTCTCACTCGTTTTGCCCGCGACAAAGTGCGTCGTGCTCGGAAATAGTTTTTCTTTTGTTTTAGCTGCCTTTTCTAGGTCTAAAACGACTCTTCAAACAAAACGACGTGTGGTGTGGGTCAAGATCTATATCAGATCTTTTTTTAAGTTGATAAGAAGTTCCGTCGTTGTTCTGCTTTCAATGCCGCCAAAGTTCCACAAAAAGCGGAACTTCGACGGGTATTTTCACGAAGAAGAGGGCGAGATAGAGCAAGTTCCGCCTTTTCCAAATGCTATTTTCAGAATTAAAACCAACTAAAACTTAAAATTTAAGGAGGTAATGGGAAAAGGCGGAACTTGCTCTATCTCTCCCTCTTCTTCGTGAAAATACCCGTCGAAGTTCCGCTTTTTGTGGAACTTTGGCGGCAGTGAAAGCGGAACGACGGAACTTCTTATCAACTTAAAAAAAGATCTGATGTAGATCTTGACCCACACCACACGTCGTTTTGTTTGAAGAGTCGTTTTAGACCTAGAAAAGGCAGCTAAAACAAAAGAAAAACTATTTCCGAGCACGACGCACTTTGTCGCGTGCAAAACGAGTGAGAAACGAGGGAGATATCCTAGTTTATGTGAAAAATACAGAAACTGGGATATCTCCCTCCTTTCTCACTCGTTTCGCACGCGACAAAGTGCGTCGTGCTCGGAAAGGCGTCTTCTTACGTTTGGTTCCATTCTCAAACGGGTTCACTACTTTCCTTACCCGCGAAACGAGCGAGACACGAACGGGACGGGGTGGATTATTCATTAGTAATACTCTTAATTTGGTAACATTGATCGTTGTAATCACTGGCAACGGAGAGCGCCGTTGCAACAGCTTTCTGACCGTTAACGGCGTTTTAACGGCCATTAACGGTCACACGGAACCGCTGACGGTAACGGTACGGCAACGGCCCGTTACCGTTAACGGCGCCGTTATTAACGCAGCCGTTGCAACGGCGCACAACTCTGGTGTTTTCCCACACGTCTCCAAAGTTTTGTGATTTTTGGGTTATTTTGTGTGTGTTTGTTAGGGGTCTAGATTTGTCCCCTCTTTTGCTGTGGCGGGGACAAATCTAGCCTCATCTTTCATCCACTCCCTAAAATAAATTGCACTCAAAAACATGCCCACGGGGTCGTGGTTCTCTCAAATCAGCTAGCGCACTTGAAAAATAACCAAAAAAATACCCAGCACGGCGACAACAGGCATTAATTTTTGACGAAAAATCGTCTGAATTAAGTCACGATTCGTCGATTACTCACACTTTACGCAGGCACTCGAAACGAAAATTTGATGGTGGGTGTGCAATGTTTTCACCATACTACAGTTAAAATTTCGTGGCGTTTGAGAAAGTGGTTCGTGTACTTGGGGAAAATTTAGAGAAAAAAATGCTTTCTCAATATGCTTATTGGCCACTTTTTGGTCACGAGAGTTGTACAACTGGTCGTTTACGTAAATATATAAAAATTGCTCGCGCTTCACTCTTTAATCCCTTGGTCCTTCATCATCCTTGGAACAGTCCATGTCCTCCCCCCCTCACTCAGTATTCTTTTTTTCTTTCTATTGTTTTGTTTCCTCCAAATCAAAATGGTTAGTAACGTCCATTACTGCATTTCATCAGCAAATTCGGATTTGACACTTCGCAGTGTCACGATGGTGGTGGGATTTTGATTGTGTTGGAAAGCTCATTGGGTTCAGGATATGAAATTTGCCGTGTGTGCAGATGAGAAAAATAATGGAGTTTTGGAAGGAGAGGTCATGGGTGCATTCATCGACACCTGGGTTTTTTGGGGGTGTCCATGTACATTAATCAAATCTGCCTTCCACAACATTATTACCGGCTGCAGCAAAGATTGTCAATGCCTGTTGTGGGAAAATGATTCTTGGGTTGGCGCTAAACCACCTGGTGGTGGTTTTTTCCATTGCACCTTTTTTTTTATCGATAAGAATTGGTGCAGGTTTCGAAATCAATCAGAGACCCCAAAATGTCGAAAATCAAAAAAGGAAACGAAAATATCTTCGGAGAGGTCCGAACGGGGCTCCTTTTCTTCCCTCCATCAAACTTGCACAGAAAGGTCACCAAGGAAAGCATATTTTGGCTGGTGCCAGCGAAATGCCTTGTAAAACAGAACTTTCCATCAAAAAAAATCTTTGCAGAAATCACTCACATTTGATTGAGAATTGGCCAGCTCATGGTCAACTACACCCTTCATTGTATTTAGTGTAGCCCACACTATTTCCGTGTACGGCAGAAATTTTAGAAAACAGAAAATAGTGTGGGCCACACTATTTCCGAAATCTACACTTCTAGTTAACGTTTCGGTTTTCCATGAATTAGTGTGGCCTGCACTATTACTGAGGTAACACTATTAAAAGACCCACACTAAATACGATTGAGGGTGTACATATATCCCATCGGCGCTATAAAACCTCCTTTTCTGAAAAATACACTCATCTAAAATCGAGAAAAAAATCGTGATGATGATGCGGGACCCTCAGTGAGCTCACCACAGGAACAGAAACTCCAACAGCTATACGTATATCCATCCACTACCCGTACATACCCCCCATTTTCGACTATCAATCCCCCCTAAAACCCCCCAAAAAACACGACCGAGCACCCCCCCCCCTCTTCCTTTTTGTCTAAACTACATGATGTGCATTCGCAAACAATTTCAAAACCTGATTCATGGTTGCCTCCTCTTTCACCGACTTCAAGAACATTTTCCCCTCCTTGCTTTCTTTTTCCACTATGTTCACAAACTTCCCCCCATGCACCCTCGTCCGCCCCCTCGATTGAATTCGCTCGATCCCAGTTTCCGTCACACTGTACCTCACCACGAAAGCACAGGTCGTGACATTGATGCCCTCCTCCGCAGCTCTGGTCGAAACCAAAACATGCCGTCCCCTGGATTGAAATTTGGTCAAAACATCCCTTTGCTGAGTGCCAGTCATTCCCCTCACAGCCAATGCAGCGTTGTTTCCGTCCAGTTTCACCCCCTTGGAGGACCTTCGAGTGGTTCTTCCATGGCCGATGAAAGGCATTGCTTGAACGAAGTACAATGCTGGAGATTGCCTGCCAAATACAAATATATGAGGGTTAAAAAAAGGACGTAAAATACAATCAAGATAAAGAAAAAATGTACATATGTAAGATAGGAAAACAACATGCTTGCCAGGAGCTGGTGGGTTTTATTTTTACCTATATCAAAATAATTATGATTGAATATATATGTAGGAATCCAATCCCCCTGGTTCTCCCTCTTTCCTTTGAGAAACGGACCGAAAGGCCGAAATTCAAATCAAAAACCCCACACTGTTGGATGGGAGGCAACGGTTGGTAGATAATTCCTTATTGCCCAAAAAACAAACCAACCATGTCGAGAAATGCCACTCACCTCAGCATATCTGTCAAAGAATACACCGCATCCCTGGTTCTACAGAAAATGATCCCATGGAACGAGTCTTGATGCTTGTAACCCTCCAAAAACCTAACGATCGCAATGAAACGGGGAAAACTCCGAAAATCCCCCGGGTTGTCAGTCATGTGAAACGCCCTTGCCAGCATCGTCACATCTCGGATGGGTTGAATATTGTAAAGCCCCAGGCACAGTTTATCGTAGATGGTGTCGCCGGCTCTTTCGACTTCAACCATGCCCAAATTGATGAGCGCGGTGGATTTGCTTATGTGACGCAACGCCACCTCAAACCCACCTGTCATTTATTAGATAAACACACACACAAACGCATGCAGCTCAAAAAATAAGATGGTACATTCGGTTGCTTTTTAGTTTTTGCCCTACCAAGATGATTGTTGGGGGTCGATTGGAAAAAGCTTGAACCATATATGAAAAAATTGTAGAGGTTGTTAACAAGTATTCAAGAAAAGACATACGTGCTAAAAAAATGACCCACCAGCACTGGTGGCTGTCATGGAAACAAAAAGCAATTGTAAAAAAAAGGTTGCCAAAGTGACTGAAAAGAGTGGCTGCCAGAGCTGTTTTTTCTTTTTCTCTTTTTTTTCGGATGGATTCTCCGTGCAAAAAATACGAGTCGAAAAAAGAGGAGGGGAGAATGATGGTTGAACGACTCAGCCACGTCCCGAGCCAACGTAGCAAAGCACCCCATTTAACTGAAATCCCCGTCCGAACAAACCCCAAGAGCACACCCCAAGTGAAACGCCCAAAATTCACTTCCTGATATTTTAGGCCAAGAATAGATGTAAAACAAACCCACCCGCCTAAAAGAAACAGTTGAAAACATTATTGTTTTGAGAAGGATCCACAACAAAAAAAAAAAATCAAAAACGTTGAACTGGAAGTATTATTGACAAGGGACCAATCATGCTGGGATAAGTTTGTTGTTATGAGGGCGACGTACGAGCCAGGCCACCCGCAATCGAGCATCTGTTGGGGGCGATGTGCTGAAACAAGGGTAAACAAAAAAATGCATACCTTCTTTGACCAGATCAAGGGCGATGTTGCAACCCCTCAACAACTCGATAGACGCCCTCAAAATCTGTTTCCTTCTGTCTGATATCGTAGGGTATACCACCAACAACTCCACAGACTTCTTGCACCAATTTTCAAATGTGGGCGAGTGAACTCCACAATTCAGATCGACCATGGCTTGCTGAGTTATCGGCTGCAAACAAGGATTCTCCTCTGTTTTGTAAAAAAAAACAAAAAGTGGAGCTCAGGAAAAAGAAAGAAGAAAAAAAAAAACCCAGCAGGAAAGCTTGGAAAAAAAAAAGAAAGAAAAGAAAGCAAGCAGTAAGACTCCAACACCGGATTTAAAAAACAAAATGAAGTCAGAAATTATACAGACATACATTGAAATCATGCCTGAAAATACAAGCTTCGCTTATAAAATTTCCAACTGATGATAACCTCCCCTGCCCCCTCCCTCTAAGAAAAAAAAAACAAAAAAAAACAAGAAAGCCGTACGAAGGTGGCGAGAAAATGAAAATTCGACAGAGCTCATCCCCACACACCGATCAATTCAAGGAGGACTTGCGCACATGCATTGAATAGATATTTCCCCATACACATGGAGAAATGCTGGTCTTCCTCCCGAGGCTCTATGTACAGCGTTTCTTCCTCGGCGCTGGGCACGTGCTGCTGGACCTCTTTATTATCCTCGTTGATGACCACGCACTCAGCATCGGTTTTCTCCAACAGCTGTTGCATTTCGGCACAAGCTTGTTCCTTCGACAAACAAAAAAAAACACACCAAAACATCATTTTTTGTTGAAATGGGGGAGGGGTCATATTACCAAAAATAGTATATTTCCTAACCATGTTCCTGGTGCTGTTTTTCTTTCATTCAATGAAAAAGCGAACACATATGGCAATCTCAAAGAGGAGAAGGCAAAAGAAAGAAGTGCACATGACATCTGGTAGATTTTCATATGACTAATACGAAAGCACGCTTTCAGAGAGGGGGTGGGGGGGGGGAAGGGTCAAGAAACTCACCAGTGTGCTGCTTTTTGCAGGGGAAGCAGTGAATCCCAGAACTTGTCCCCTCTTTTGGCCGGCGATCAATCCTGATCTGTAATGATCCATGATTTTGGAGTATGGGTGGTCTCCTCTACAGTGATGACATTCATCCAGCACCTACAAAAGTTGGTCCAAAAAAAATATCGAACAAAGAAACCATATCGAAACAGGAAACAAACGAGCTCCGGCTTGAGGTGATTCTTTCCTTCAAAAGAACACGGTATGTGCCGAAATGCCACAAATGAATTCACTCATTCTTCCAGGCCTCGGCACGATACATCCCAAACAGCAAATATGGCTAAGGGAAATCGAAGAAAAAAAATCAACCAGTTCCCCCTCCCCTTTTCCAAAAAAAAACAAACAAACCCGTTTTTTTTTCTCCCAAACAAATAAGTGAAAGTCAAATTCCAGGTATCATGTTCAAAAAGAAACAACAAAAACGGCAAGATCTCGATGATGGGTGCAGAATTACCAAAAGGTCGATTTCATGGAAGCCCCCATGTCCCTCCTCCAAAATCGAGAGCAAAATCTGTGGCGTCATCACCATTACATGAGTCATCCCCCTCACATGGGGCCACATGGGCGGAGCCAGCGGATTCTCTCCAGAAAAGGCATTGATTTGGTAGCCTTCCTCCATGAAACCCTCGAAAACAAATACGGCGGCTTGCTGAGATGCCAGAGGGACCGTCGGACATATCACCACAATTTTCGCATCCGGTTTTCGTTTCAGCAATCGCCTTCACACCATGCACATACATCCTCAGCCACATTCTCTTTTATTTCTTTTTATTTCTGTCGACTTTCTAGCAAGTCGAAAAAAAAATTTAAAAGCCTTTCAAGCAAATCAAAAGTAAAAGAACACACTTAGTGTTGCAGGTATTCCGTGTTTTTTTTTCTTGAAGTGTTTTTCAAGTTGTTTTTCCACTTGTCGTTTTCCCCAGAAAAGAAAATGAAAAAAATACTCTGAAAGAATTAAAGGCAATGGCATACAAAGCAACCTTCCTACAACAAATTTTATTGTCAATAAAGCTACAATAATATCATATATATATAACCTCCATCAAACAATTTACAATTAATTTAATTATTCGATTTATATTTTTTCCCTTGTTCCTCCCACCTGGTGCACTCCACGAAGATTTTCGTTTTCCCACTGCCGGTAGGAGCGACAAAAATATAATTCCTGCCACTCTCCGCTTTCTCCACACAGCATTCTTGGTATTTTCTCAAAGGCTGCGAAGGCCTCTCCCCTTGAATATAATCCTTGATTTTGTTCATGAATTTCGGCTGCGATAGATTCGTCTGAAACATTTTCGACATTTGCCCAGAGTGCTTCATCATCACATTGGCAATGTTCTCGTCGGTCAATGAACCAGGTGTGTTGAGAATGTTTTTGATGAAGTCTCCCAGTGGGCTGGGGTTCACCGGCACGGGGGACGGCAAAACCACCTTTTCGTCCATCAAACCTGGGATCGGGCTTATGTCAGACAGGAGCGTGGGTATGTTCATTGACTCCTGAGATAATTGGGTGATCGGCATGATGGGAGGCGGATTGAGGCCACCCAACGGAATTCCAGGGGGTTCTCTCCCAAGTCCACCCAAAACCAAAGCAGAGTTGGCACCAGGATCAGCCAAAGTAGCCCTCGTGGAATTTTGCAGCCTCACAAACCGCTCCAGAAATACATCTTTCCCCGAGTCCTCCAGCCAGCCCTCCAGGAACTCCGCGAACAAAGCCTTGTTGAGCGCCAGCCTGTGCATTACGATGTCCACAACATCTTTGTTCGACTTGTTTTGCATGCTGGAGATTTCGAAGTCTTCGAAAACATCCCTCTTGCCGCCGAATGAGGAGGACAATGCACCCCCACCAACACCCCCACCAATGGTCCATTGTCCCCCTGACAGTGGGGGAGACATCGATTGGGTGGCTGACATAGAAGACATGTCCTCCGGTTTGGGAGCTTCAGCTGGCACAGGGAGGGCACAATCGAGTAGCTTTTGAGGCGTCGACCGAGGCAGGGGGGTGGCAGCCCTATTGGACATCGATCTAGCCAGGCTCGTGGACGAATCTGAGTCGCTCACAACTGAGCTGGGGCCCAATCCCGAAGGTATTACCGGCGTTGGGATTGGGACTGGCACCGGGCCCGATCCCTTCAGTTTCAAACTGTCCACTGACACGCTGGGAGTGCCTGGGATCATGCATGTGCCTGGGAAAACCTTCATCTGGATTTTGCCCGTCTCGTCGGATTTGATCTGTGCCTCCGCCAGATTCGGCTGGTTCATTTTCTGAATCGCATCCACCTCGAGGTCCTGATAAATATGAGCCGGGGTTTCCTCAGCTTCCCCATTTGATACCCTGATTCTAACGTCTCTGTACACCGAATTGACGGCATCAAACAAATGCATCACTACCCCACCCATCGAGCTGGGCGGAATCTCCAGCTTCTGTAGAGCGTCGGAAATGATGGGGGTCAACTTCTTAGAGACGACGTAAAGGTAATCCCCCCTTTGCATGAGGACGTTCGGCAGCTGCTGTCCGATGGTCTCGATCAGCCCTTGGCATATCCTTATCCACACATCCTTGTTAACGCCAGATGGAATGCCCCTGATTCCTGCCCTGATCCTGGCATCGACCACACTGCGAAATTTCACAGCTGCGTTTTCCTGCTGTGCCACCGTACATCGAGGACCTGCAAGGCCACTCAGCGCCGGATTGTCAGGGGCGACCGTCTGCAGGCTTCCTGGCACCATGCTGGGTTTCATCAGGCTCAGATTTGCCATAGCTGTCCGCCATTGCTCCGATTCCAGCACCTCAGTCTCCAAATTGATGCTCTGTTTCACCAGCTCCAGAGATCCTATCGGCAATTTGGAGCGGTCTGCGTTGGATGGCCTTGGTCGATCCGTAACGATCACTGAACCACTCCCCCTAGCATTCAAGGGTAGGGCCTTGGCATCCGAATTCCTGTCTTTGGTCGCCAATGCCATCTGTGCACCCACTTTCTGAGGGATTCCCTCAATGCTGCCTTTAGATGGCACTCGTTGCAGGGAGGCCACTCCACTCAACGAAGGAATACGTAGAGGAGCACCCTTACTCAGCACCTTCGGTTCAGGTTTTATCACAGGCACCGGCAAATCCAATGTCTCAGCACGTCGAGGGGTCATTTGGACCGGCTCTTGTTGTTGAATTTTTTCTATTGTACGTTTCACAGACTCCGAGATCGATGGAGAGGTTGGAACGATGGGCTGTGGTAAGCCTGGCACAGTCTCTTGCTTCTGGGCCACTGCTGCTGTTGGTATTGGAGGCCGCAAGCTGGGAGTAGGGAGTGATGGCTTTGGGATGGGAACCGGCAACAGTGGACCAGCCGATTTTGGCCGGCGGTGTTCAGACACAGATATGGGAACTTGAGTGGCGGCTGGCATGGGTGTCGGGGGCCTGGACACAGGAGCTGGTGATGGTGTTATGGGCTCAGGCAAAGTGGCCCTCATGGGAGGGGTTCGAGTCAATGAGGGGACAGGTGTGACTGGTCGACCAACAGGCACGATTGCCAACGGCTGCACCGCAAGCATGGGGGTCGACGGTCTTTCTGAGGATGCAACACCAGGCACCGTGGGGTTGCTTGATCGAGGAATGTCGGGAATAAGAAGTGCACCGCTCCCCACTCCATATTCTTGCGGGCTCGTTCTCTTGAGGGAAGGCTTGTCTGTCGGTACATCCGGAATTTCAAGGGTTTGGTAACGCATGTCTGGGGACGGAGAGTCACGGATTGACCTTCGATCCGACTTTTGGGATGGGGACCTCGACCGGTGAGAATGAGCTTCTGCATGATGAGTGCTTTTGGGATGGACTCTTAATGGTTCAAATCCCACTATATCCGAGCGATTTGGGGATGCACTCCTCTTCCTGGAAAGCATGTCATTCCCTTCATACACCACCGCCACCGGCACTGGCACCGGCACCGGCACCGGCACCGGCACCGGCAACGATTTCATTCCACCAGGTTCTCGTTCTCCCTGGAGACCATGGCTTGACTGTCCACGATTTGCTGGGATGGACTGATGTGCGCTTTCTCCCCCGGACTGTTTTAAACCTGGTACAACTCCTGGGACAGTTGCTGGACTCGGTAACGCTCGACTGGAACGCTCTCTACCTCCATCTCTTTCACTGCTGCATGACTGTGAAGGCTGAGGCCCACACAATGCAAGTCTTTCCCTTTTCTCCTCATTTCGAGTTTCCTTCCCCCCCTGACCCTCCAGTCTCCATTGGTCCCGGCCATCCACGAGAGCTTCTGCAGGCCGCGGATAATGATGTTCCGATTTTCCACTTCCGATTTCCTCACGCCTCGGTTGATTCGATCGGGGGGAGATCCTCCTGTCCCTTTCTTCAACCATTCCACTCGACCTGGCCACCTCCGCCCCTGTCCCCTCTCTGTCGGAATAGCCATTTGACACTACTTTGGAAAATATCTGGGGGCTTGTGGATCTGGGGCTGTTCGGTTGTGAGCTGTACGATGATTTGTACAGCTTTGGACTCTTTGGCAGCCTGGTGTCGTCCAGCTTCCCTGAGCTCCTGGTTGTTAAGGAAGTCTGCCTCGATCCATTATCCCTTTTGAGTGCATCTCGACTGGTAGAAGACTGTCTGTGGAGGCTTGGGGCTGGAGACTGACATCGAACGGAGCCTGAAGCCGACCTCTTGCTTTTGTTCCAAATCGAGGGGGAAAAACACTTCGACAAATCCTGCATGCACGAGAACATTTGTGTCATTGATGGGACACCTCTTCTTGATCCGGCTTTCGAGTTACGAAGAGCAATTTAATAGACCCTGCTGAGGTCATGCATTGGTATGTTCCAGACATACATCTTGTTTAATACAGCACCTGTTGCAGGTCTTTCAGTTCTATGTGACCCTTATCTCCTGGCGTAGCTGGCCTTTTTTCCCCTCCAGTCACTTCATGACCACGATGGCTCTCATGTCTGACTGTTTGACCGGGACCAGCTCCAACTGCACAACACCAAAGAGACAAAAGAGCAGCCGTCAATCCTCATGATCTTGAAGTAAAAAAAAAGTGAGGTGTGAACCCATGCAAGGCTGGGAAGTTTCTGGAAAACCTGGAAAATTTGGGGCCCGCTTTCACCTTTTTCTGGGATTGATTGTGTCGGTCGAGCAGCTCCCCCGTTGGCAACATGATAGCCTTGATTTGAGCGTCCAGGATCAAGTCTTTCGAAAGCAGGCGGATGCTGTAATGCTGCATCTTGTTTTTGTTTGGGGAGGAGACCAGGAGGCATCGCTGGACGTGCTGGACGGGGTATCACAGGAGGGGGTGAGGGTGCTGGATGAGGAAGGCTCTGATAACCTTGTGGGGTTCCAAGTCTTGGCGATCGAACTGCTTCGGTGACATGTTGCCTGACTTCCCTCTGAACTGGAGCTCCAACAGCCTCTCCTTGTGCGGAGCTCAATGCTGGGCTGCTCGCGTGTGTGGATGCAGCTGGTGAAGGTGGTCCACAGGATGGAGGAGGGGGAGAATAGGATGGTTGTGCATCGGCATGACCACCCAATGGTTTCCTCTCCTGAGAGCCTTCTGCAGGGACACGACCATGTTGGGAACGTGTGTCAGGAGCTGAGGATGTGTAGTACTGCCTCTCATGACTCGAGGATGACTGTGGAAGCGGTGGTGGAGGAGACAATCGATGGAAAGGAACGCCTGACTGAGGTGGTGGTGGTGATGCTCCTGTTCCTGGTGGGATTGGCGGTGCTTCCCTGGATCCAGAAAATGCTTGGTTGGACGAACGAGCCGACAGTGCTCCAGATCCAACCACAGGGACAGGTGGCTCTCTGTATCCAGTTGAAGCATATCCGCTGGATGGTGGTCGTGATGGTGCTGGGCCTTGAGGTCCCTCCATTGAGTACCCACCCAGTGGTGGTGACAGCCGCCCAGATCCAGTCGTTGTATGAACAATCGGTGGTGGTGGTAGCTCCCCCGCTCCGCCTGTCAAATGCCTCACTGGAGGTGTTGCATGTTCCCCAGATCCAGCCATTGGATGTCTCACTGGAGTTCGTGATGGCTCTCCGGATCCAACCATAGGATGCACATTGGGAGGAGGTGATGATTCTCTGGATCTGGCTGTAGCATACCCATTCTGTGCTGGCATCGGCTCTCTGGATCCAGCGATTGGATGTCTCACTGGAGGTGGCGACAACTCCCTGGATCCAGTCATATACCCACTTGGTGCCGGCGTTGGCTCTCTGGATCCAGCGATTGGATGTCTCACTGGAGGTGGCGACAACTCCCTGGATCCAGTCACATACCCACTTGGTGCTGGCGTTGGCTCTCTGGATCCAGCCATATGATACCCGCTTGGTGCTGGTGATGATTGTCTGGATCCAGCCATAGAATCCCCACTTGGTGCTGGTGGCTCCCCAGATCCAGCCATCGGATGTCTTATGGGGGGTGGTTGCACCTCTCTGGGTGCAGCCATTGGATGTCCCATGGGAGGCAGCGATGGCTCTGCCACAGGATACCCACTTCGTGTTGGTGATGGCCCTCCAGATCCAGCCATCGGATGTCTCACAGGAGGAGGCAGTGGCTCTGTGGACACAGGATATCTATCCGAATTCGTGGCATCCCTGTATGAATCATGGTATGAGGAGCTGAGCTGTTGAGATTGGACCATGCTACTCCAGTGGTGGGGGGCTTCTTGCATGTATGTGGCAGGGTCATTCTCATGATGGCCGTATGATTGATCCATCGAGTCTCCATGAGCGCCCCAATGCTGCCCTTGCAATTCATCATCCCTCCCGTAGTGCGATCCCTCTTGCCAAGCCGCACTAGGCCTGGGGGTGGGCCCTGGACACCTGTTCTGAGGAGGCAATATTCTGACGTGATATAAGCCTTCCTGATCCACCCTACAGCGCTCGGCAGCCCACGCATCCGTCGACGCGTCCCCTCCCCTGTCCCAGAGCAAATACGTGTCTTCGTCGAGGGTGGCTCCGAGAATCTGGCAACCGTTGAAACTGAAACAGTTGCACTCGTATTGATCCCCCTCCAGATACACCTCCTCGACGACGTGGCAGCCGTCGACCTCGGCGTGGACGCCTCTTATCTCGACCACGGACTCGTCCTCTCGAAAACGCAGTGGATCTCTCGTCGCGCAAAAAGTCGTCACTCGTTGCTTGTCCACGAATTGCCACACTTTTTCGATCCTCACACTCGGAGCGCAGTCGCTCCCACACGTCGAAACCCCTCTGACGCGCTTCACTTTAAACTTGATAAAAGAACAAGAGCAAAGACAAAGAAAAAAGTCACCACCAGGGGGACAAAATTCATTAAAACATCAACTGGGGTTAAAACCAGCACCGAACACTCACTCGCACCACTCCCTGCGAATCCCGCGCGTCTCGTACAACCGTCGCGTTCGCTTTCGCGATACTCGGCACGGCGCCATTGTAGATCTCCAGCGGCTCCCAGTCGAACTCCAGCTCATAGTAACACGGCCTTATCGGCTTTCGCAGTTGCCCGTGCTGGTTGAACCATCCCTCTTCGTCCTCCACCACAATGAGCCCCGTCCGACTGTTATCCCTCTCCACCATTAACCAATACAGGTTCTCCAGAAAAAACCTCAGCAGGCTCGGGTACTTCCCCTGAGGCTTTATCGCGAGGGCATACGGAATTAAGTCCACCGAAGCCCCCCCCTCCCCCTCAATCACGGCGTTCGGCGTCTTCCTCGCATTTATGATAACCTTGTACTCGCTGTCTGCGAGGGTCCGCCGATCTATGTCGACGCAGTTCACGCGATCCATTCCGAAAAGCAACGCAACGCCCCCGGGAGGCTCTGTTCGAATCCAGCAACTCTGCGCACAGAGTGTCTGGTCGTCGAGGATTACTGATCACGAAGCCATTAAAGAAGAGGATTAAAACAAAAATGGGGCGCGGATGAACTCGAAAAACGAAATGTGCGAGGGGAGTTTTTCTTCAGCAGGCAGGATCAGTACTGGAAGGTTGTGCATACGTTACGTGCTTTCCTGGGCGGATCAAAAAATAAAATAATACTAAAAGAATCATTATATTCTCCGCATCAATCCCAGAAATTCTGTGCATACACTCATTTTTGCTATCCTCTGTTATGGCTGGTAACTCCAGAGATCTTGTTGGCCGAGGTTCTTGTGCTGATTTCTTCACCGTTTTACTTGCACCCCTTAACATCAGTTTTTTATATTGAAGCGAAAAACCTTTTGTAACCACATTCACCTCAATTGTATATATATATTTATATCTTCACATTAGCAAATAGAGTTTCGCCGCCACTTTTACCCCACTTCCCACATAAGTGTGTTTATAGATTACACTTCAACGCGACAATGCGTCTTTCCTCTTCATTACAACTCGTTGGGAACATTTTACTGTTTTAAAGCAAATCAATCCAGAATGGCAAGCAACCGTTTTTACCCCCACCCCTTCTTCCCCATAAAAGAAAGGGAAAGTCGACGTTCAAATGAATAAACAAAAATGAAAAAACAAAACCAAAAAAAAAAAAAAAGATTTCGTCACTTTTTGATCCCCCTTTTTGCCGTTTGCTCTCCTCTCTTTCTATTCCTGATTATCAATCTCCTCATAAACATTCCACCTGCCATAATTTCTGTTCCACCTTAGAAAAAAAAAATAACACCACCAAAAAAAAAAAACCTCCCCCCTGATCCTTTGATTTTTCCTCCCTCTTGGTACATACAGCAACTCAGTTCAACCAGTCGTTTCTTCTTTTTCTTCTTCAAATCGACGTTTTACTCAAATATCTATTTTTTTGGTTTTTTTTTCCCCCCTTTCTTCCCACAGATCACTAATTTCGACCATTCGAAAATACATAGATAATAGCTTGCTCTACTAAAAGCAAAAAAAAAAGAGGGTATGCATCCAAAAGCACCCCTCTTCTTGAAACAACATGTTCAAAGAAAAGCACAGCAGGGGTGGGGGCCGGAAAGAATTTACTTCTTTCGATGATCCCATCAATTCCGTTCAATACATGTATTTTTATATAAAAATAAATATATATATAGAGAGATATCAAAAGGAAGCCCTCCCCCTCTACGCCACAATTCAGTTTTTCTTTTTCTTTTCTTTTTTCGTGGTTTGTTGGACCATCTCTCCTTCTTGCCGCTTTGTTTCTTCTTTCGGTTATTGCTCATTGTCATAGTGAAATTTTTGCTCAACCCCAAAAGGAGAAAAAAAGAAAAAAAAAACAGGAAAAACAGAACAGATAAAAGACTAAAAAAGCCTCATGCGAAAAAAAGAAAAGAAAATCATAATGGTGTCTCCCCTCCATTTTTTTTCTTCTTCCCCTTTTTCTTCTCTTTTCTTCTTTGACACTCCACCACATTTTTTTTTTCCACATGACTTTTCAATTTAACTTTCATTTTTACTATGATCTCATTGCAATCTACATAGCAAAAATTTTCGCCTCCCAAAAAAAAAAAAAAAAAAAAAAAAAATCCAAAGAGGATATGGATTTGGCATCTTTTACCACTTGCTTCTTACCTTCCGTCGAATTCTCCACCCGACAGAAATTAACTACCCTCTTCTTTCATTTCTCTTATCTCGCCCCCTCCCCACCACCACACACACACACACAGATTATCCTTCTGTGGTTTTCTGTGTTTTTTTTGTTTTTTTTTCTCTTTCTTTTTCTTGTTTCAAATTGCTATTCCTCGAAACACCATCCATCCCGACACCAACGCGGTCAGCGCCACAAAAAAGGAAAACCAAAACGCATCCCAAAAATGCCTCCAAACAAAATCGTGCGAATCCTTGTGGAATTTGCACACCAAAAACTTCGCACGACTATGGCTCTCCAAAATGTACTTCACCGTGCAAGGCAATACCAACCCCACCGCAAAATGAAAGTAACCGGCCACCATCCAACAAGGGAAAACCTCACTATCCTCCCTCGCCAGCCTCCCAGTCGTGGCGAACATCGTCCCCAGACCCCCGAAAAACGTCTCAAAACTCCAACCCAACATGTCCAAAACCCGCACCACCTCCACCTCTCTCACCCCCCCCTTGCAGCTGGACGACACCCAGCCTTTGCAAAGCAACACGGTCACCAGCTGCCCCAGAAACTGCATGCGAACTGACGTTCGAAACGCCACCCCGATCACCACCATACTTGCTAGGGGGGAAACCGTGGAGAAGTGATTCAGCACCCCCATCAAGGATTTCGACTCGATCGGGTCTAAAAAGCTCCTGGCATAGGTAGCGCTCATTGCGATGGCCACCTCCGAAAGAATGACTATCCAGCTGTACCACCTGGTGAAGAATTTGTTGTGCTGCCAGCTCAAATAGACGATGATGAAGGGGACGATTATGGAATCGTGAAAGGTGCAGAAACGAGTGATGGGATGGTAGTCGTGGCGGAGGTTGGCGAAAAACGCAACGATGCCGATAAGGAGGCCGAGTCCATGGGTCTGACCAGACAGGGTTGATATTGAATGGCATCTCGCAGCCCTGGAATTCGACACCCACCCCAATCAGAACGATGAAATATCGACAAAAAGCCACACATGCACATATCAATGTATTTTCTCCAGCATCTTACAAACATCGATCAAACATAGATGAGGGGGCTGCACTTGGTGGATTAGCGTTATGGGCAAATCATAAAAAATATATGCAATTCAGACAATACATATATACTATATATATAATACCCGGGAGAGCAAATCCATGTTTTTTCAGAAAACAAAAAAGGTGAACGAGTCGCATTTAAAACCAATTTTCCTACCACCATCATCCTAAACCTAATATGTGCAGTTTTCTTGACCATGAAGCACCTCTGCCTCACACTTTCCGGAAAAATAACCGGCCATCAGAACAAGATTTTCTCAAAACACCCAGCGTATTATTCTTTCCAGGATTTATTTTTGGGAGAGGGTGTGTGTGTGGTGAATAAGAATGTAGAGCTTTCTTGGAATTTGGGCTAAAGATGGTGAACTCACCTAAACTCCTCTTCATCCTGGGTGTCATCAAACCTCAACCAAACGTTCCACAAATGTCCCGACTCGACGTTCATGTATCTGCTGTTCAAGTTTTCCGCAGCCGCTTGTCTTCCGTTCGACACGGTAGCTCCTATTCTCATTACCTCACAGAGGGTGGGTGGCTGCGTCTCGAGGCCGGGCCTCGCACGACGTGACAGCGATGCAGCGACAGGGCGTTTCTTCCGGCCCTAACGGAGGGATTCCCGCTGCTCGAGGGAAAGTTTCAGCGGAGCGGCACCTGAGGGGGAGTGGGTGGAGTGTGCGAGCAGTTCGAACCAAAATAGTTGAAGTGCTTCCAGTGCCAGAAAACACGTGGCAAGGACAGCGCCAGGCACTACAAAAATTTCGGCAGGGGGATTTCTCAAGATTCTGCCGTTGCGTGTGAAAAGGAACGAACCCAAAACGCGATTGCAAGTGTGCCCTTGATCCGACACTTTCTGCCCACCAGAAAACAGATCTGAAGCTGGAACCTGTTATTTGTGGAGTTTTGCCAGCAACGATACATCGTACTGAATCAGGGTTTGGAAAATCAGTGGCCACGGTTTGTTGGAATAACGAGCAGTGTTTTACGGCCTATGTGCTGTTAATCTCATTCCTCCAACCGCACTGTTTCCAGCTGTGTTGCAAATTGGTTAGCACACCAGGAATTGCGATCGAGAGAAAAAAGATGCCCCCACACAGACATGATTTTTTCCCCATAGTTCCCCCCCCCAAAAAAAAATATCATACCACAGTCTGAGATTTCAATCCAATGATTGTTTTAGTTACATTTTCTTTTCTTTTACATTTGTTTTCTAATCCATTCTCCTGATCATCAGGATATCCCCAATGGTTGGCATAATGCCAATGGCATTCCCCGACCGATCCAAACCTAGCCCCATTAACGAAGAACGAAACAGCGAAAATAAATTACACCTTAAAACTCTTAAAACATTCTTTTTTGCCCATTTAAAAAGATCTTTATATCATTTGCTAATCAACCACTCGAGCAAAAACAAAACAAAACAAAATAAAACCATTCCTCCCAAAAAGATGATGCCACACTGGTGTTTGTCGTTTAATCCTTCTTGACCTTGCTAAAATCGACGTGCGCATTTCTATCGAAACGCACGAAGAAAATTACCTTGATTTTAAAAAATCGCCCCGGCAAGAGACTCTTTTAGTTTTTCAACCTCTATACACTTCCATACTGTAAGCACCTTCCCTTATTGTCACTCATCCATATCGTTATGCAACCATTTGCCCACCATCGATCGGTCGGGTTTTCCAACCTTCATGTGAATAGAGTTTCATGCAATTCAGGGCATGATCACTCTCCCCCCCCCCTCCCCTCCAGAACACAACACGAAATCATCATATCAGCCAAGTAAACTTGAATGCAGATTTTTCGGACCCCCTACTGGAGCTCCCCAGATTTTTCTATGTTTCTCTCTGCTGCTCCTCCTGACCTCGCTTATTCTGTCATTTTGTAAAAATTTCTCGCTTTTTTTCTATCTCACTCTTTTTTTTCTCACTCTCTTTTGGCATCCTATCGTGTCTGTCCCATCACGACAACATTCTCAACCCATAAATAATAACGAAAATCATGACTGCAAGAGAAAAAAAAATCTTGCTCTCACCAAACATGTCGATGCAGAAAAACCACACCAGCACATGATAATATCTGCACAATGACATTATTGCCTCTTTTTTTTCCTCTTTCGCCCACACCCTGGACAGACGCAAAAAAAAACTTCCCAAAACATGTCTAAACATAGAACCCTCGACTTCGGAATGGAAGAGAAGACTGTACCCCCACCTCCAACGAGTTGGAAAAAAAAAAGAAGGGGGAATCTATCGTTCGAATGGAACGTTGATCCTGCCTCCTGGACTGACTTCTGATTTTTTGGGGGGCTACCCATGTTCTCCCCTATTTTTTCTTTTCGCTTCTTTTCCCTTCCGTTTTCACCAAACCACCAAATCCTCCCTCTCTTAGATTCGCAACCCCACAAAAAAAAAGCCCAAGAAAAGAAATACATAAAAAAAGAACACGAACGCATCAATCCATTTTTCATTTTTCTATGAAACAAAAACATAACTATCGATTATTGCCAAAATAAAATTAACGAAAAAAAAGAGGGGTTTTTTCTTCTTCTTCTCCCGTTCCATCCACCCCATGAAACTGTTGGTGCTCTTCTATAATTGTCAAATAGCGAAACCCCTCAGCACGATCCATCCACCCAGCATCGAGGTCATTCCAGCAAAACCCGCGAAAACCACCCCATCGAAAAAGTGTGTCCAAATCATGCGATGGGCATCTTCGTGATATTTCTGGGTCAAATACTTTGCCAGACTGTAGCACTCCATCACGTATTTCACGACGCAAGGAATCACCAGGCCCACCGCAAAGTGAAAGAACCCTGCCACCATCCACGGAGGGAACGGAGTGTCTGACCTGGACAGCTGATCTCCAGAAAGATGAAACAAACCCACGCCGCTGAAAAGCGTCTCCAAGCTCCACCCGATCGCATCCATGGGCTGCAGCAATTCCTGACGGAGCCTCAACGAATACACCCAGCCATGCGAAACAACAGCAACGAAAACTTGCCCGATGAAATGCCCCCGAAAAGTGGTTCTATGGACCACCGTCATCGTGAACAGCACCGCTAATGGGGAATAGAAAAACATTGCATTCAGAGCACCACGTGATGATTGACCCTCCATCGAATCCAGGTAGCCCACCGAAAACACCGCCAGCAGAGCCACCGCCGCTTGGTTGAGAATGACGATGCAATCATACCATTGGGTGAATTCCTGGCGGCGTTTGAGACTCATGTACGCAGGGATGGCGGGAAGAACCACGTTTCCGACAGCGCACGCTAACTGCACAGCCCTCGGGGTGTCTCTGAAAAACTGATTCGTGACGAGGCCCATGATTCCGATCACCAAGCACAGCGTGTGCACGTGCCCCCCTGTTCTCGAAATTCGCTGTTCTCGCAAAAGCCTAGACGAACGAACACGGAAACAAGCCAACGGTTGAGCAGAACCTGGACGCTCAGCGGCGGATGTCGATAAAACTGTATAGACAGAGCTAAGCTCCCCAGTAAAACATACACATTATTTTCTGACGACTTTCAAATATTGCCAGCAGCGTTCTAGTCGAACTGGGTCTGTCGCTGACGCCCCCAACGTTCAGAGCAGGAACTGCGAGAATCCAAAACACGCCGTTTGGCGAGCGACCTCAGAGAACGAAAGGCACACACACGCCGTAGTCATCACCTGTATTCGGTGGCATCCTTGGGGTCCTCCAAAGTCAGCGACCAGCTCCACAAGTGCTTGTCGGCTCTTTCGGTTGGTGGCTTGCTCATGTTTCACTGGTCAACGAGGTTTCACGAATTGGAAATCGAAGTGCTTCAATCTCGCGAAAATCGAAACGACGGATAGCCGCGGGGATACTTCACGGGGGTTGGTGGTATAAAAACTGTGTAATCGCTTTCGCACCAGCTTGTTCGAGGTTCGTTGTGCGTTGTTCGTCGAAGGAACGAATATTGGTTGAAGAGGGCCTTGGTTCTGGTTCTTTGAAAGTGTACGGTGGTGTACGGTGCATGCTTTCGCTTGACACCACCCAAAACGAAAACAAGTAACCTTGATTTCTGGCAATGCTGGCAGGGCCCTTTTTCAAACGCGGCCTATCCCTTGCAGTCATGTTTTAGGGCTGCATCTAGATGCCCTGGAGAGAGGGAACAGAAACGAGCTGGCGGCACGAGGCCTAATCGAAGTGCTGCACCACCTAGTGGTATGTTGGTCCTTCATTTCTTTCTGATCGAAGAAAGGGTGGCAGGATTCTGTACTGAGAGGGTAAAGAAGAGAAAGAAATTCAACCACCAGGTATGAAGGCAGTCGAGACATAGAATGCTGTGTCAAATGGAGGCCGAATGGAAACTATCCAGCTTGGGGTGACCACAATGGCTTCATCTCACATTGGCAACATCCGCCCATGTACAAAAAAAAACAACACTACCACAATGCTCGTTTCTAAAAAAGCATCCCCCCCTTCCCTCGACGAAATCTGCCAAAAAAAACAACCATCGAATGTCAAAAATAAATACCAGGTCCAGCCTCACATCGTTGCGGTCATTGAGACAGAGACCTCATGAACCTTTGGAAAGAAGCCATCGTGGATGAGACTTGATCCAGAAAACCAAGCTCAACTTCCGAATCGTCGTCTTCCCCCGTGCCGGTTCTCAGTGCCTTCGTGATTATATAATCGAGCCCCTCACCTGCCCAACAAACCAAAGTCATTAGAAACGAAACTCCATGCAAACAAGCGGCAAAGCAGGGACATGCATATGAGTGTAAAAAACGACACCGGATTTAGGAATCTTGAGGAATCAAATTTTTTACACTTGAGTAGGTCGCTATGGCTATACACCTGGGGCCTGTTTCAGGTCTCAATCAATGAGCTGTTCACGTACCCATCCTCACACTTTCCACACCACCCACTACTCTCCAATCATCCACCACAGATTTGAACCGCACATAAGACACCGGCTCGTAAAAATGAAGTGAATTTTTTGATGCCAACCCACCGCTTGGTCTCGAATCCCGTTCCGCTGCCAGCTTGTAGCGACCTTGGGTGGTGGAGTCCTCGACAAACACTTGCCAAGCCCCTGGATACCGTCTGAAAACCGACCCTATGTCCCCGATGGGGCAAAGGGAATAGGTGATGAGAAATGTGTTCAAGAATGTCTGCCTCATTCTCCTGATGTTCATGCCAACCCCCACCTCGCCACTGCGAAAAAAAAGAAATCCAGACCACAACTGAGATTTACACAGAATACCAGCAAGAACGCACACTCGAAAAAATACAATGGCTGGATGGGGCCTCTTCCAGAGGAAGCATTGTGCGGCGGCTGCATCCCAAAAGATGAGCTATATTTTCCCGAGAGGGCTATCTTTTTCTCATTAAAGGGGGAATTGACAGGATTTTTTGACTTTTTTTCCTTGCCCACCAACACAACCATCTCCTTGCTGTATTGATTGCCACCTTGCGAGCCTGGGGTTGAACATGACTAAAGCTTGCCCCTCGCTCATTTGGCTGGCCAGTTTCAAACAGGAATCCAAACCGGGGGGATCCGGGGCAGCAACGATGACTAATTCGTCCTCGGCTTCCACCATCACAGTGTCGTTCAAGCTTCCGAGTGCAAAACCGATTTCACCATCCTTTTTCCATTGATTGCTCAGCATGGCTGTGACACCCATGTCTGGGTAAATCTGGCGAACAGGCAGCAAAAACCTCACTTGGTGGGATTTTTCAAACCACCACCAAAGGGCGTGTCAAAAAAAAGAAAAGAAAAAAAGAATTCTGCAGTGGTCGAAAAACTGATATCAACGACACGAGGTCGAGGAAAAGGTTCGCTGAAGCAAGCAGAAAAATAGAAGAATCGAGACTCACCGCTCTGATCTTGGAATAGCCTGTTTCGGTGACGAGATTGTTTATAAACCTTCGAGTGAGATTCCAAAATCGTTGCTGATCGCCTTCCTCTTTGAACATGGGCCCAGATGTGGGATCCCAAAACTCGGGCAACAAAATTTCAACCTGGATTCCCGATGAGAACAAAAAAAACCCAAAGGTGCTGTGAATCTTAAACAAAATCCGATAGATTCTGGTTCTTTCTCGACATCCCAGTAAGGCATGGATCATCGAAACTTAACTTCAAGAAAAAAGACCATTGAAGTGGAAGTAAACCAGACGAAAATGTTATGTTATTCAGATGCTCCATGGGAAAGCAGCAGCAGCAAGTGATCGATACATTATTTAAAAAAAAAAATTGGTCCTTGTCCAAACATATCGACATACTTACAGTGCATTTCTGTGCGCCTGCTGCCAGAGCCTTAGCTGTGGCTTCGCTGGCTTGCCGAATGGCATCGGGCAAGTTATCTGGCAAAACCTACACCACGCATCGAAGTTGACACCCGACCCAAATCCCCTATATCAAAATTGGAAAATTCTTGCAGGCCACCATCACCATCATCCCCGTGTATCAGCATCATTTCCAATCGGAGTGAAATTGAACCACGGTGGGGCCCAAGTTAGACGAAGGGTTTTAAGGGTTTCAGTGCACCTGAAGCCATCCCAACTGGATGCTGAAACACTGTGGGATCCCATTCCATGAAATGAATTATTGGATGCTGAGTTTCAAATCTGAAATCTCCTGGTGCTCACATCGTCGGATCTGGGCACGTCGACGGGCTCCTCTGCTACGATGCCTTCACCAGTTGTTTCAGGAACGGCTTCCTGAGATTCTGAGGCGCAACACCACTTGACCCCACGTGGTGTAGATCCAGGTCCCAGCCGCGCACCGAACTCCCTTCTCCCGTGCAGAGCCCGGGGGACTCGACAAGAGGAATGAGCTGTCGCAAGACGAGACGCAACGCCGCTTCCCTGCACAGTGGATTGACGCATTTCGCAGAGGAGAGCGTGTTGGGGTGGGAAATGCTGAGATTTGTCCGTGGTCGGATTCAAATCATGACCAGGTCGATCGGCGGCCTGCACGTTGAGGAAATTTGTTCTACAGGGTTGTGTGTGATCTTGTGGAACCCAGAATCGGAACCTAGAATTTCAGCTGTGTAGCCTGGGTTGATATGACTACAACGCTTACACATATATATTCATCAACATTGTTGTAGTGGATTCAGCTTCAGATCTGTTCTATTGGAGCTTCCATTGTTTTCTATCATCATCCACAAGCATGGATCTTTGTTTGTGCTTATTTGCTTTTTCTTGTGGAAAGTGAGAGGATGGGTACGAGGATAATAGTGCACATGAACAGCTCATTGATTGAGACTTGAAACATCCCCTAGATGTACAGCCCCAGCAGCCTTCTCAAGTGTAAACAGATTCCTTCCTTCATTATTTGACGAATCCGCAGATTTGTCAAATATGCTGAAGAACACAAGATGCCACCAAATGAACTAAAATCCAAGCAGGTGAAGTGAACCACTGACAAAAACACAAAGTGTTATCAAGAATATATAGTTGGGTCGAGTGCTTCCCAACAAACGCCTCCTGTTACAAAAACATCCAACCAAGGCACAACTGACAGAAAACTGGCAACCCCTCTCCCCCAATTTGTACTTTTTCCTGCGTTCTCAGCCTTTGTTTTTTTTATCAATTCAGATAATCAAATCAGAATATTTTCCCCTCCCTCCCCCCCTTTTTTCCTCTCTTCGACCTTGAAAGAAAAAATAATATTTCTTCTTTTCTTGGATATAAAGAGGGTCAAAATCAAAATCATAATTAAAATCAGAACTCACCCCCCCACCCACCCCTTCAAACAAAAAGATGGTTGAAAAAAAAAATTCTCACAACTGCCAGTTTGAATCAATTTTTGAACAACACACAACCCTGGTCGACTCGTCTCCAAAAGAGCAAAAGACGACTGCATAATCTTTTTCTTTTTTTTCCATTTTTCCTTTTTTTTTCCTGAAGGCCACATTTCACTGGTGCCGCCTCCCTTTTCCTCTGGCACTTGAAAGGCTGAGATATGCCGAGCTGTTCCTAGTCGAAACCACTATTTTGTCTTTTGAGCTGAAAAAAACATGGCCATCATCAAAATACACTTCTCTGTTCTTGTTCGACTTTTTTTCTTTTTCTTTTTTGGCCTTCCTTAAAATAAAGCCCTCTTTTTTCTTTCTTTTTTTGTTTCCAAGGTCAGGGAGGGGACAATCTGCATCCAGGCATGCAAGCAACTGCCACCTTCCAAGTTTCGAATCAGTTTGGATTCATGGGTATTTTTAGTAAGTATTTTCACCTCTGCAACCCAATTTTTTTTATCCAACTCTGCTCAACTTTCTGGATTTCTGTTTCGCTCCCCGCCTTTTTCCTCTTGCATTCTTAAAAAAGTAGGTCCATCATACCATTCATAAAAAACTGGAAGAATTACAAAAAAAAAACCTTCATTGGAAGGATATCAAGTTTCGCTAGAGAAACATACAAACACTCTCCATTTTCTGGCGCTTCCCTCGGTTATTTTCATACGGACCAAAACAGTCTTTCCTTTTTTTTTTGGTTCCTGTTTGTACATAATCCAACTGATCTAAAACCAGCAAGTCTTCGAAGAAAAACAGCTGATCCATGTAACCGAAATCCACGAATCTCATAACAGCGAAAATCCTTGGTTTCTCTGGAATCATCCAGTTAAAAATCCGCAACAGCGATCATCCCCATAAGGGATGCGTTCGCTTTAGCAATCCTTCCCCCTAATGGCAGCCTCTCCATAAAAAAGCAAATGCTAGTGCCACCGAATAATTCTCCATTTTTTGTTTTGTTTTTTTTGGAATTTTTTTTCTTAAATTTGGGGGGGAGGAAAAGTGTATCAAACAGCTTCTCTGTCCCCCCCCACCCTCTCCATTGATTGCAGCTCATCAAAAGAACCCCTCGCAACGATTTCATAATATAAAAAAAAAATTAAAAAAGATTCATAAGCTGGAATAACTGAGCAAATTTTCACCATTTTCTTGCCCCCCCCCCCCCGCTTCCCTCCTTTTCGAAAAGTTGAAATTTTTTTGAAAAACAACAAAAATTACCCCACTAACCGATCAACTCGGGATACCTCTCTCACCAAATTGGCTTCACTGTTTTCTTATAATCGAAATATCAATTTAAGAATTGATGATATACAAAAAAAAGTGGCAAAACGAGACCATCAACAAAAGAAGCAAAAACCACACACCCCATCCTAAATATCGAATCAACTCCTCCCATGTCTTTTTTTTCCCCCTCATCCCCTCTGTTGCAACCTTTTGCCCCCCAGTAAAAGGTGTATGGTAAAGGAAGCTCACCATATCTGATACAGTGTGGATACACTCAAAAAGCCTATTCCCTTGGCTACCCGTTTATAAATTCCATGCGTCCATTCGATAGAATTCTAAAAAAAAAGGAAAAACAAAGGAAGCCAAACACAGTGATGATTTTATATATAAGGCATGATGGCCTAACATATCAACAACCAACGTAGAAACCAAAACTCAATACCAACTACGGAAAGTCGCAGATAAAACTCTCTTTTTCTTTTTTTTTTAAGTATACTTTTTTTGTTTTTTCGAAAAACCAACTGCCGATATAAAATTGGGGTTTGACCTGGACCCATATTCAAAATCATTGAAAAATATATACATATAATTGAAAAAAAAATCTTAAAAAAAGAGGAGCGCTTATTACTACAGACTGCAATGTTTTCTTCTTTTTTTTCCGGTCATCTGCATAATTCATCATACCACCATCACCCATTTTTTACCCATTTTTTTTGTCAACTTGATTTTTTTTTTTGCTTAATCTTTACGAATCCTTTTTTTTCCTGCGAGGACATTGTTGCTGTTTTGTCCTCTTGAACAGCGTCTCCATAACACTTTTTTGTTTTGCGTTTTTTAGATTTTTAATTTTTTTTTGGGCTTCTTTGCAACTTAAAAGTGATCACTTGAGATGTGTATTCAAAATTGCCTGGAGCCTGTCAGCAGCTTCCTGTGTCTTCTTGGCTTTGGAAACACGCATGCACAGATTCCTCTCCCTGAAGCAAAAAATTGATTTCAAAATTCAAAAAGATTCAAGAGGATAAAAATAATCATAGAAAATCCTTCAAAAACATTCTGGTGGCTGAAAATAATCATAGAAATTTTTCACCTTTTCACTTTCCATAAAATAATCAAAGAAAATCATTTCCCCCACCCCTCCCACCCCATTTTCTTACGAGTCATCTAAAGGATGGAGACCAGCAGCATGTGGCACGATATGCTTCGGAGGAGGGCTGTAAAAAAAGTCAATCCCATTGATGTTTTGAACATGCGGAACTCGCATCCCACGGCATGTCCCCTCTGCAAGGTACTTGTAGCGATCAATCGCAGCTTTGAAAAAATTCAGAGCAAGTGCTTGACCGGTATCTGATCCCTGAAATCAAACAAAAAACATAAAAAGGATAATAGCATGAACAGAAAACAAGAAAAGATGTATATATATGAAGCCAAACCAACAGGATCAATTGCTCAAACTCACTAAAATGAATCAAGTCCAAATCAAAGAAACACTGAAGGTCACTTCTTTTCATTTCCATTTTCGCAATGCTCACCATAGTCCATGTATAGTTCAAAAATTAGCCATTCCAATTTAAACATGTTACCATTACAATTTCAATATTGTATCTGAAGAATAATGGTTGAGAAAATTGATGCTAACTGCTAAATGCTGCATCTATTATAATGGATTTTTATTATTTTGTTAATTAACAAAATAATAAAAATATCTGAAAATTGACACACAAACACAGACAGCATTATCCACACCTGAATAGTGAATGCTCGCACTAGCCTTGGCTGGCTAGGAGACATGTCTTTGTTGTAAGATCTGATATGGGTCCCCGTACATTTCTGAATTTCTCGAATCGATGCTCCCTTTGGTCCGATGATAAATCCCGACACCAGAAGCGTAACGAATACAACCGTGCTGCAGGGAACAGGGCCAAACAAAAAAAAAACTGAGTGAGGGGAAAAAGTAATCAATGAACAATAAGGGTCATTTTTTTGGCTGCCATTGCTGCCACTCACCAATCAGGGGAGATTTGCTGAACAGAAATGAGGCTTTGGATGCTGTCGTCGATTCCATCGCTGAATCTCCGAGGGCCTGAAAACAAACAGGGTCCGAAATGATAGGCTTTAAGTCATTGGGAGGTGTTGACAAGACTTAACGTGTCACATGGCAGTGGCGGCGGCGCCGCCGCGAAATCGAAACGATCGACTCACCGGTGGATCCATCAGCAGTGCCAGCGGCGTTGCGACGGAGTGATGCTCTCGTTCCGAACCCCAGCTGGGGGCCTTGAGATGCATAGCCTAGCAGCGACTGGCTGGATCCATTCGAGACCACCGGGATTTGCGCAAGCAGGGACTCCATGCACAATGGCTCGGGTGGCATCATCGCCATCGCTTGAACGGGAATCGTTTCGAGAGGCCCCGCTGGCCGACAGATTTTTGCGATCCTCTCCAGCAGCAAAGCGTCGCTCAAGGATCGAGCGTGGGGAGTTCGCACCTCAGGAAGCATGGCCGGCTTGCTCGCGGGGGTGGGCTGTTGAATGAAGCTGGATGCTGGCATCGTGAATCCATCAGTGTATCCCAGCGAAGCGGAGAGGGGCGAACGGACGCCTAATGCTGATGATTCTTGCATCAGCATATTGAGGGCTCCGGGTGAAGTGGCAAGATCACTACCCGAAAGCCGAGACGCATGGCGGAGCCGCAATGGTTGCGTCAAGGACAGGGCAAAGCTGTGCGGGGTGGAATCCCCGCGCCCGCAAACTGGAGCTTCCGTCGCCTTCATCCTGGGGAATTCCGTGGCGGCGGAAACAAAGCATTAACTGCGCACATGAAATACTTCCACCCACTCCAGAATCGTTTTTCTCGAAAAAGAAATAACGCCATGTCGGCGCAAGGATTTCCAGCTGCACTCACCATGCTTGATCAATATGTGTGTTGGTCGAGTCTGCGAGCGGAGGCGAGGATTCCATGGTGATTGGCCACACTCCAGGGGCGGTACTCTGCACATTACACAAGAAAGGAAATCGCTAGAATGCCAGAACTGGGAACCAGCATTGACAAGAACTACGATGAGCGCAACCCCCACCTGCATGTCCATCCTTTTTGTTTGCTGTGCCTATTTCTGATGGTTTTCGCGAGTCCAGCCAGATGCACTTGGGTTGTGTGTGGTGGTGGAATTAAGTAGAAAGCGTTTTCGTTGAATATCGAGGGAAGGTTATGACGAGATAATGTAACTGAAAACGACCCCTGTTGGAGAAGATGTTGTTTGTTTGTTTGTTTGGAGATCGACTGACAGGGTTTGGGCAATGGTGCAACATGGGGGGTGGTGTCAGACGGCGGAGGGAAACAAGCTGGACTTTGAGCTGAGCAATCATGGCGTCTGTTTCTGTCTGGTGCACGGCACCCCTCTGGCGATCAAACGACGCTCGAGTCGTATGCAATCAACCATTGTGGAGACAGCTGTGGCCAACAGAAAATTCATGCGTTACGATTCTTTATTCTTTGTTCCCCCAAACACACCGCCAAAGAATCATTCAACTCGAATATCGTTGCATGCAACGATATTGCAATATACATTACAGTGTTTAACTCCCTCACATCCTACAGTATGCGACCACGATCCGCTATTCCCCCTTAGTTGGACCATGAAAAAACGACATGTACAGACCAACATTTACATCGAATTTCCTGTCAGTCCCGCAACTTTATCGTCATTTTCTTAAGCAACCTCGCCTCCGACGCAACCGTCGCCCCTTCCCCAGTGTTCGCCCCAAACGACGTGGGGATTTCTTTTCCGTGTTTCTCAGCCTCGTCCAAAAACTGCATGATTTCCAAGAACGACGCATCCTTGATCACCACCATGTGCTTCGCGAGATTTTCGATCAACGCCAGGAAACAGCGCTTGGCGTAGAACCAGGTGTCCGTCTCCAGCTTCTTGTTGTAGGGCTCCAGGCTCTTGATGATCCGAGAGATTCCGAACTCGAAGTTGCCTTTGGCGCAGTAGAGCGTCCCGATAACGAGATTCACGATGCACAGGTGAAACGGTTCGTTGTCGGGATCTTGGTAGGACGCGCGCTCCTCCTCTTTCTCGATTTTTCTCATCAAGCTTTCCGCGTCTTCGTTCTACCACAAGGGCATGAAAACTAGGCTCAGGAACGCATCCTCGTTGCATGTCGAAACACAACTGAGTGGGGACCCCCAACTGGGGGGATTTCTTGACAAGGGGCTCCAGATGTCATAGCTTTTTCTCGCCAGAAAAATTCAAGCAAGAGAATTAAGGGTTCAGAAGATGGATGGAGTACCTGGCTCGTCATGATGTATGAAACGCACAAATTCGCTAGGACGATCGCCGTTACGCCCAGCAGATTGTCGGCGTTTCTTTTGACGATGGGCTCGTAGTAGCGAATGGCTTCTTTGTATTTATTGTCTTGCAGAAAGAAATTATGAGCGACGTTCAACTTCCATACGTCGTGTTCGCTGCAGAACTCAGCCGATTGTCTGAACACCCGTTCCACGTGCGAGTAATGCTCTCGTTCCCAGTAGATATTTGCCATAGTCATCAGCACTGCAAAAGAACCCCACGAGCGCACACACCACCACACAGTTACGTCTTTGGTGATACATATTTGTTTCGGCTTGAACTTGGTGGAAAATTCTGAGGCCTTCGTGCATTCCGGACGGATATATCATCAGTGGTCTTAATGTTCATACTTAGTTTGTTTAGACATGGCATGAAATTCATGTTTTTTTCTTTCCGAGTGAAAAATATATGTTAATTATGGTGATATTTTTGGTTTGATTTGAAGATATCCTCGACTGGGAAGAGACCAGACGGACGAAATGGTGGCTGAAACACGTGAATCCCCTACTTCTTTCTCTTGCTTTTGGTTCCTATTTTCGATTCTTTCATCGAGGGAAGATCGTTGGTGGAAGCTTATGTTGTGTGTAGGGCGATCGAGATATTCATGCTACATTGCGCGTTCGGTTGGTGGGGTATACCAGGGACGTAAGCCTCAAGGCCTTCATCGTATTCAGTTATGGCCACTTTGATGGCATCTTGGTCCCGTGCGATTCTTGAATCCTGGATTTGCTTGGTCAGTCTACGCAAGGTTTCCACATGCCGACCCGCGAGCTCATCCAGCTTCCAAATAGACTCCTCCGCGGAGGTTTGTTTCATGATGACCGCCTCCAGATAATGATAAAGGTCCTGCAAAAGCGAGCACCACATTCCACGGTGATTTTATCAAACTGCTGAATTTCCCAGCCGATGCCTCTGGGGCCACCTCCTCTTGTGGGGTTGGTTTGAATGCACACCTGCATGCAAAAACTGGCATGAGAAACTTACCGGATGCAAGTGTTTAGTCACAAGAGCGTTGTTTTCTGCCATGACGTCGGCGGCCAAATCGTAGAAGCCATGCTGAGGCTTGCAGTAAAGCAGCAGCAATGCGCCGAAAGTTTCCGGAGGAAATGGAGGACTTTGAAGCAGAAAATTGAGTTTCTTGAAGCCGCCCTCGGGGTCCTCGTCCATATTTATCAAAGCGCTGTTGTGCAGAGTGACCTGATGAAACGGCACAGGGAAAGAGAAAAAATGCTGAGGATTTGCCCATCATGAAAGTGAAATGATTGCTTGAACCATTGCATTACCATGCATGGTAAAATAGTGGAGCATTGTTCAAGGTGGCAAGAAATCTTGTCAGACCCTGTGCCACCCATAGACATGTTTTCAGAGAGATGGAAAATTTTTCAGAAAGATGAGGAGTGGGTGATTCGTACGGGGTCTAGCTCTGCTTCCGTTCGTGGCGGCATGTCTGTCAAAGCTTCCCTGGCAGCATCGAAATTCTTCATCGTGTATTCGATGGCAGCTTTCAGGTTGAACGCTTCCACCAGGGCGGTTTCCTTCAGCGTCTGGCTGTTGCCCACACTACGAACCTCCATTCCATCTGTTGTACTGCATCGTTACAAAAAAAAAATTAAAAAACAAAACAAAAAAAAAGAGATAATCACCTCACGAATCGTTCCACCCCCTAATTCCCAAAAGAAGGAAAAGTGATGCCACTCAGGGCACGATTGTAATGTCATAATATGCACAATTTGACAAACCTGTCTTTTCCCCTTTTTTTTTCTTGCGGGGTTTTTCAAGCTGCTCTAATTTAGAATGCATCGATGGCTTTGCCTCAAAAATTTGGAAGAAGGGAAAAAAAGACAACGCACCTGCCGACACTCAGCTCGGGATGCTCTCGAACGCCCCGTTCGATGATTTCCGCCAGATACTTCAAAGCAGGTCCAAACTGTTTCGCTCGATAGTAGCACAATGCATAATTATACGCCAAATCTGCCTGAAAACGAAACACAGCCCAAACCTTGCTCCATGAAAAGACGTCCAAAGAAACCAATGAAACGAAACAAGGGAAAAAACAAAAACACCACCACAGATATAAAAATATATATTTTTTTTGGGGGGGTTGCCATCACTTCTGCAGGGTTAAAAAGAGCTACGGCTGACCTGATATCCTATTATTCCAATGGCCTCCGTGAATTTCTGCCTTGCACCTTCAAAATCGCCTTCTTTGTACAAAACACATCCATTGTTGACGATCGTGTCGGGGTCTTCCTGCCTGCAGCCCTCCAGCTGCTGCCGACAGCCTGTCCGGTCAAAAAAAAAAAAATGATTCCAGGTAAAAAACCTTTTGAACTTAGTATAACAGCCATCCAACACATATTCTAAGTTTAGTTGTTTTTTTTACCTGGAATGTCATCTTGTTCATATTTCACTGCCACGTGGAGCATCGTCACTTCCTTTGGATGGTTTTGGACAGCTACGGCTGCTTTGCTGGCATCTGCATACAGACCTGCCTAACATGGCAACCAGAGGAGCTCTTGATCATAAAAACAACCCAAAACAACCCTGCATTCGAACGAAGTCCACGACTTCTCAATGTTCAAAAATATCCAACACTACTCCTTTGAAATTGATGATGCAGACAGAGACTTGTAGTGGTCAAATCCAAACAGTAACAACACAAACCCTTTCGTTTTTTTGGGGGAGCCTTGACGCCCCCCTTGATGTATTAACGATTGTATGCACTACCACGAATGACTTACAGTCGTTTTCTGTTCATGAAATCGATTCGATCAAGGATGAGAGGCAGAAAGTGACTGCTTACCTTGTACAGCGACTGGGCATAGTACAGCTTGTAATCATCGTTGTCAGGGAACAGCCTGACTAGCTGGTCATACCTGGGAAGCAGAACCATTTTTTTTTACGATTGAGTTTTTTCCTTGTTATTTTGACAAAACCATTGTCCTGCACTTTGACAGACAAAAACGGCTACATGTCTGGATGGAGTTCATCGTGAAATGCCGCTTTCCACCGTCAAGCAGAAATGCATCTTTCTGCCACATATTCAAAATTCTGCATGCATCATTTTCATCGATATATTTTGGACAATTGATTGGCCAAAAGCACATCGTTCGAAGGGCAAATTCGTTCATCTGATTTCCTTGCTCAATTTGCATGGAAATCCTGCCTGCGGAGGACAGAGGACTGGTGTGTGGAGCAACTCGACCTACATTTCCGCAGCGGCTTCATAATTGCCCACGAGGTAGTAGCAATACCCAAGCAGCGACAGAGCTGGTCGGCTTTCTGGACGGTGCTAAAATCCACACAAGCAAACACAAACCTCTCAAGTTTCGATGGAGTTCGGTTCGCGAAACAAGAAGAAGCCACGCGATGAATGCAATGACGTGGGCGGTTTTGGGCAACGAAAGGAGTGACGACTATGGTGATGCCCCAACCTGCCACTCCTGCTGCAAGGAAGCGATCGCTGCCGGGAAATTCTGGTCTCGAATGTAGCCATATATCGTCTGAGTGTAGCTTCCCCCACCAGGAGTTGTCTAAAGCAGGCGAGAATCGTCAGGGCCCCCCCAAAAGCGCCATCTTCTTGTTTCGTAACGCATTGTTTGAAAAGCAAGTTGGCATCCGTTGTCCTCACCACCCTGGCCATTCAGTCAGCGTCGAAACTGGAGAGGGCGTTTCTCGACGGCACCGTCTTTTGGTTTTCTGTTTCGATCGCTGGGTGATGTGGAGACGACTCTGTCGAACGCAGCGGCTGGATTTTGGTGACGCTTCTGAAGTGTACTGCCAAGGTCGGTAAAAAATCAAGAGCGCGAATTCTGGGCCACAAAAACGCATCAGAAAAACATCGTTTTTTCAAGAATCGCCACGTGATCGCGTTGAGCCTGTCATTACTGATGTCCGTTTTCCACAACAGAGGGCGGGTCCGCTGCGAAGTCTAGTTTTGTTTTTGCTGCTGCACGCCAGGATAGCTACAGGACTTGTTCTGCTGTTTCTGATTTTCCCACCCCGAACAGAAAAATGGATGCAGTTACAGACTTCGTGAAGGAAAAGGTGGTGGAGACCGTGCAGAATCTGGCTATGCCCCTGATCGGCAAGCAGGAGGATATCGACAAAGCGAAGGAAATCGTCGGGGACAAAGCGAAAGTTTACGGTGCATTGAAAGCGCCGGAAGAGGCTCTGACCATCCCCAAGGCGTTCTACTGCTTGTTTTGCTTCTTGCCGCAAGCCATCGGATTCAAACGTCGCCTGGAAAACACGACCTACATCATCACCGATAAGGGAGTGAAGGTGCACGTGGACCCCTACGAGCCTCCCCTTGGGATTGGCGACCCCAGCAAAGACAACAAGGAAATAGACCTCACCGACGTCTCCGATATCAAGATCGTCAAGAAGAAGGAGGGCTGCATGGCCGACTGTTCTCTGGACAAAATCGTGCTGGAGGGGACAGGGGTCGATTTGTTCGTTCCCGACGTCGACACCGTCGGCGATGCGCTGAAGAAGGTCAAGGCTTTCGCGGATGCTGGGAAAGGGGCTGCCGAGGGAGCGTCGAAGCTGGCGACTTAGATCTTGCTGCACGGAGGGTTTGCAGCAGAAGAACATCGATGTTTTGCTTTCCTCCGTTTCCGTGCATCCTGTTTGTTTCTTCAAAGTATAAGATCACGACGCTGTTGCATAAAATTCTGCGCGAGGGCTGGTGCTGGGTTGGGTTGTCCTCGGCAGCAAAACACCAGAACGTTTGAGCCGCCTCTGTCTGCTGCCAGTTTTGAGTCTTACGTGAGTTTCGGGGAGCGCGGCCAACTTTTACTGCAAAAGGGGGATATTTAGTCATCTATTACACATCAAAGAAACTGTTTTTCCTGCAGGCCTCACCCCTTGCTTCTTTCTGCTGCTGGATTTGAACATGCTGTTCATCCATGAAAGAAGTTTGTGGGTTGAAGGACTTAGTTATTATCATTAGTCATTGAAGGGAGTTACCAACTGCTGTTAGTGTGATCTGGATGGGTCTGGGTAGCTAGTTTTGCGAGACATGCATGCATGCATGTCTCAAATTCTCGCGCTTAATGAATGCATGCTTTTTTGATTTGTTTTTCAAGTTGTTTTTTTGTCTTAAGGATTGGAAAGAAAGAAAGTTGCTTGATATTGTGGTGTGAAAAGGTTTCTGGGAAACAAGTTGTTCATTAACGAAGGGGTTGGATGGGAAAAAATATTTGGGCAATTGTGCTTGGGATGTGTGTGCGGAGGTGTCCAGGTTTTTTTGTATCTCATGTTATTTTTTTATCATTTTCAAGTTTTGGACGAATGGTTGACCTCTGTGTGGCGTGTCGGCCACTTGATACGATTTGGGGGAAGGCACCCCTTGTTTTGAACTGAACGCTTTTACACGAAGAAGAAAAAAAAGCCACAAAGTTCCGTTATATGCTTCCCAGTTTCTGTCAAGCATGCGAAACGCCACACGATTTCGACCAAATTGATCCATTACTGAACACCTCTTTTCGCTTGGAGCGTCCATCACCTCCCCTGTTGTGCGTTACGATTTTAAACTAAGTGAATTTCGTCCCGACACACTCGACCTCTCCACTGGACCACACCGTGCGTCACGTATGGCGGCCGAAACACCAAAGTCGTGAGCCTCTCCTGCGAGTCAAAACACTGCCCTCCCTTCCACAGATTCGCCCCTTTCCTCGGTTTTTGTGCAGGCGTTAACATTCCCCCGTCATCTGTCTCGTCAGTTACGACTCCAGGCTGTCAAGTCCTTTTTGGCTCCACGTGGGGGTCGACCCTAAAGTGTTTGTAAGGCCAACAGCATACGTCCTTGATAATTCGCGAGCTCTCAGCGCCGCTCCGTACGCGAACACCAGAAGAGATGGAGAGCTCTCGTGTGTATACGCCGCGGGTGAGATATCTTGATTGATTCCTCGTCGTTTTTGCAGACAAGAGATCAGCTTTTTTTTCCTGCTGTTCCAAGTGTCCAATGGACGTTTTTTTATTTCGTTTGCTAGACGACCTTCAATCGTATCGCTTTTGTTTCTTTTTTCGGCGCTCTTGGTCGTGGACTGTTTTTTTTCGACCTGATCTCAGAGTGCGACATCTTTTTTCTTCTCTTTCTCGACTTTTTACTTTGGTTGTATGATTTCCAGGCTTTCTCCGCGTTCTCTGTTTTCAGAGACGCTCGGGTACTTCCTGTGAGAAAGTCGAGCCGACGCATGCACGTCTGTAGTGTCGTCTCGAGAGGTGAACGCTCTTTCCCCTGACACCGTATGTTTTTGAAAAGTCGCCATGCAAAATCTCATTTTCAAAATGTTCCCCCCAAAAAAAAAAGTTCAAAAAAGGAGAAATTCTGATTTCAGTTTTTTAGAGGTTGTTAGGATGCATTGCTTGTGCATCACCATCTCAATTAAAAATAAAAAGGAGAAAAAACAAACAGGAACTTGCTAAGAAATTGAAATATACTACGAGCGACCATCGGTTGAGAATTTGTTTAATTTCTGAATGATGGGGGGGACCCTGTGGAGCATGTGTGATTATGACGTGTTTTTCTTTTGGAAAAAAATTAGGGAAGCTGTTTCTCTCGAGTTGGAGCCAATGTAAATTTCGTTGTGTGGAGATGATGAGCACTTCGAGCTATGCAATGCACCCAGCAGCTGATTCTACTCCACCTAAGCTGTTATTCACCCTCCCATGTCAGGTACCCCCAGAAACTCTCGCGTGTTCAGACCTCAAGATTTTGCCCTAGTTGTTTCTTTCAAACTATTTTTCTCAAAATAGCCTTCTCAAAGGCTGACCCTGATTGCTTTGATTGCATGCATCCTGGAACTCGCCCTCAAAAATCTGATGCTTTGGGTCGATTTTTGTTCGTTTGATTTTCATTCGGGTGGTGTTGAGGGGATTCAGCTCTGATCTGGTGGGTGGCTGCTCCAGGTGCCATTTGGGGTTGTTCTGCGATTGGTGGGTAGCGCACCTGAGCTGGGAAATTGGCTGATAGATAATGGAATCGATTTCGAGTGGAATGAGGGTCATGTATGGAGACTCACTGTGCACAACCCGCCGACTTTGACCTGCTCGTACAAAGTGGTGGCCATCAATACGTTCGATGGCAGCGTGGAATGGGAAACCTGTAATAATCGAATTCTGGAGCCCTCTGAGTCAGACATGGATATTGAGCTGGCGTGGAATGAGTGGACCCCAACCAAACAAGGCCCCCCTCAAACTGCTGATGAGCAGGAGGAGCAGGGAAAGAGCACATTACCTGAGACTGAAGAGGAGGAGGAGGAGGTTGTTGTTGAGGTTGAGGTTGCTCCCACTGAAGCAGTGGTGGATGAGGCTGTGGGTGAGTCAGTTTTTTTTTTGGGTGAAGAAAAACAGAAAACAAAAACAAAAAGTGGGAGAGTTTGAGACAGAAACAAAGTTGAGGGCTGCAGGATGTCCTCACAGGAGAAGGTTGTGGGCTGTCTTTCACAGTGTTGTTTTCCTTTTGCACAGGAAGGGAAGGTGACTCTGAGTCGAAGGATGAGGACGTGTCGCAAGAAGTGGGCGATGCGTCGTGGAACTTGGAAAGCGCAGTGGATGAAGAAGCGGGTGTGGGAATCGAGAGCGAATTCGCGCAGGCTGTCGCTGACAGTCACCCAGTGGATGCCAGTGCAAGTCTGGACGAGTGTAGCTCTGTTGTAGAAGCAGTCGAGCTCAAAGCTGAAACTGCTGAAACTGATGACGACGTTTCAGAAAGCCCGCAAGATTGTGCCGAAAATGAAGGCCCGGAAGACGACGATCCTGTCGGGAAAAGAAACGGCGCGTCGCAAGACGAAGACGTCAAAGACGTCGAGACAACAACTGCCATGGACGTCGCTAAAGACCTCGACGAGGTAAGCAGTCCTGAAAGGGTTTCAGAAACTGCAGTTCCACGAAAAGATGAGACTGCTGGGATTCCTATGGATTCTCCACCCCAGGGAGCACCTGCTGCCTCCAGCGACAGGAATGCCGTTGCAAAGGAATTGGATGAGAAAGAGGCTGCATTCGTACTTGGGAAGGACCCCACCCTTCAAGTACCGGACCAAAGTGAGGAGGAGTCCGAAAACAAGGAGGCTTCTGCGACATCGGATGTGAAACAGCCTCCGGCCGTGGCTGGGAAAACCACTCCTTCGGACCCAGCACTGGAAAAAGAGCAGGCTGCTGGTGCAAATGGGAAGGGTGCTGCTCCCTCAGCATCGGATCAGAACGGCGCACAATCTGACGATAATGTTGTTTCTGAGGAATCAAAGGGGAAACAAGCTTCGGTCGTGGCTGAGAAAAGTACCCTCCCAAAGCCAGGGCAGGATGTCTCGAAGGCAGTTGAGCAGGAACAGGCTGCGGTTGTTTCAGGGAAGGAATCCACACCTGGAGAACCACAACAGACTTCCAAGGGCAGTGTCGATGATGTTTCGAAAGACTCGGATCAGAAACAGCCTGGCGTTGTGGCGAAGGAGGAGCCCGCTCCTTCAAAGCCAGAGCTGAGTGTCGACGAGCCCAAACCCAGCAAGATTTCCAAGGAATCGGATCAGAAACAGGAGGCTGCTGCTGTGGCTGAGGGGGGATCCACTCTTTCAAAGCCAGAACAAATTGCAGAAGAGTCTGGTGCCGAAGCTGCTCATGATGAATTGATGCAGTGTCTGGAAAGTGATGCCGAGGTTGTTGTCGATGCTGGGGAGGAATTTTGGCTGCAACAGGCTGCTGTTGCGGCCAAGGAGGGATCCACCATTCCACAGCAAGACCCTCCGACAGAGTGTGTCGAAGCTGCTCGTGCGGAATTGTATCAGTTTCTGAGGGGTGGTGTCGAGGCTGAGGCGGAATTTTGGCTGGAACAGGCTGTCGTTGCAGCTAAGGAGGAACTCACTCGTTCAAAGCCGGACCAGGTCGTCAGTAAGCCTGATGTCACCGGTGAAGAAGTGGATCAGAAACGGCCTGGCGCTGTGGCTAAGGAGGAACCCACCCGTTCAAAGCCAGAACAGGCTCCTGTTGTGGCCAAGAAGGAACCCACTCCTTCAAAGCCAGAACCGATCGCAAAAGAGGCTGGTGTTAAGAGTGCTCCCAAGGAATCGGACCAGAAACAGCCTGGCGTTGTGGCTAAGGTTGCAAAGTCGGAACAGGCTCCTGTTGTGGCCAAGGAGAAATCCACTCTTTCAAAGCCAGAACAGGCTCCTGTCGTGGCCAAGACGGAACCCACTCCTTCAAAGCCAGAAAAGACTCCTGTCGTGACCAAGGAGGAACCCACGCGTTCAAAGCCAGAACAAGCAGCCAAGAAGTCAGATGTCAAGGTTGCCAGTAAAAAATTGGATCAGAAACAGCCTAGCGTTGTGGCAAAAAAGGAGCCCACAGTTCCAAAGCCAGAACCAATCGCAAAAAGGTCTGGTGTCAAGGTCTCTAGTGAGAAATTGGACCAGAAACAGCCTGGCGTTGCGGTAAAAAAGGAGCCCACGGTTCCAAAGCCAGAACCGATCGCAAAGAAGTCTGGTGTCAAGATCGCTCGTAAGAAATCAGATAAGAAGCAGCGTGGCGTTGTGGCCAAGAAGGAGCCCACTCTTTCAAAGCCTTCATCAAAGCCTACACAGAGCGTTGATCAGCCCAATGTCGCCCGTGAAGAATTGGTTCAGAAACGACCTGGCGTTGCGGCAAAAAAGGAGCCCACTCTTTCAAAGCCAGAACAGGCTCCTGTTGTGGCTAAGAAGAAACCCACTCTTTCAAAGCCTCCACAAAAGCCTGCACGGAGTGTCGGCCAGACTGGTGCTAACGGGGATCGACCTTCGAGTGCAGCAGAAATGGCCCCCACTACCATGCCTGCTGGAACTCCTCCCAAGGCTAAGCAGACCACCACAAAGAGGGATGCTGCTGCTGTTGGTGTGGAATCCACCACCTCTGGGCGTGGTGCCAAGAAAACCCCTTCTGTTCCGAAAATGGAGAAGAGTCCAGCCCATGCTGGGACGAAACAGGCCAAGGCTGCCGGTGATCGCAGCTCCACGGGTGCTGGGGTGAAATTGAACGGTGCCGGGAAAAAGGATGAGTCATCGGTCCCAGATATGGTGGTCGACGAAGAAGATGGTTCTGTTTTGTTTACCTCGGATTCTCTTTCTAAGGAGGTTCCGGCAGAACTCGCCGCAGCTTTCGATTCCTTGCTTCCCGAGGCTTATCGTCAGGTCAAGAATGAAAAGGAACAGCAGGTGGAATGATGATTCAGGGTTTTATTTATTTATCAAAAAAAAAAAAAAGAAAGAAGAGTTAGAGAAGAGAACTTTTTATTCATGTTTCTTTGATTGTTTGTTTTTTCGTGTGTTGAGATGAACCATGAACCATCAACCATGCATGAAAGGAATGAGGGATTTGCATTGCTTATTATTAATGGGATTGGGGTCTTTTGTACTCAGCTGCTACATTTCATGTAAAGTTGTAAAGAGAATTTCGGAGGGGCCCTCGGCAAAAAAAAAGAAAAGCATTGAAAGAAAGATTTGTGGCGTCTTAACCAAAAAAAAAATCCTCCAAAAAAGAGTTAGAGAAGCAGCGAATTTGTACATCAGAAGCTGTCGGGGCTAGGAGCCCTTGTTGCTCCTTGATAAAAAAACCCTCAATTTGGAACACCCCCATGTTTTTTCGCAATCGATACATCTTGGGGTGAAAGAGGGGAAAAAAAACAGCAAAGAAAAATGGAACAGGGGGATTTACACCTCGTCCTGAGGGAGCAGCAGACAGGAAACCACCTAGGAAAAAATCAGGACCAGAAAAAAAAAGTTGAAGAGCACCAGATGAAAGCAGCCAACTCTTCTGACGTCTACTAATTGTCCTTGGATGCAGGGAGTCGATGGGAAAGCCGGCGCTGCCGCCGGGGTCAAAGGTAGCGACGATAATCAAACTGCCGTTGGAAATGTTGAATCCGTGGAGAATGATGATGGCTCATCGAATAATTTTGGTGTTTTTTGGTTGAAGGGAACAACCCGCTGAGCCCCGGGCTTACCGCCGCGGCCCTGGGTGTTGGAACGGTCGTCCTTGGTGAGACTAGGAATCATAAACAGCACTGGAAGAAGATGGATGCCAGAATAGCAAGAAAAGAAAGGGGGGAAATGACGGTTGGTTGTGTGGTGTTTTTTTTGGGGGGGGAGGGGGAGGGGTTAATCCGAGCCACTAGTTATTGTACTTTTGGGATTTGATTCCTTTTTTTCTTTATTCATTCAAAAGAAAGAAGGAAAGGAGCAAGGGGATGTGCAAACAAAAAAAATCGATACAATTTTGTTGTTTAATACCATTTTCTTCAACATTAAAGAAATTAACAAGGTGGGTTCACAAACTGAGTGTGTTTCCCTCCGCCAATTTTTATTTTTTTTTTCTGATGAAGTTGTCTTCTTTGGTCGTGGAGGTTCTATCGGCTTGGAGCTGACCGATGCCATTGTGGGGGGTGCCCTGCTCTTTGTGGGATCCGCTGCAGTCTTCAGCAAGGCTGAGGATTCCCGAAGAAAAGAAAGGGGTGTACTGGCAGAAAAATATAAGGTGAAAACATCAATATATGTTTATTTGTTCATTTTAACTGTGGAGTTGGCCGACGAAAATTTTCCTTTTTTTCTCTTTTGGGGCTGCATTCGTTTGCCTGCTAATTTCCAGGGGTAGACCTCCATAAACCTAGGGCCAGATAGGTGAAGGCAACTTGTTAGATACCTCTGTTGATACTTTTATTTTTGCTTTCTTTGTCTCAAATTTTTGATATTTGCCCAACTGTTTGTTCAAAATATGGCTCATGATTCTTTGTAGGCGAAGTTGGGTGTGGGAGGGAACACTGCTGCCAAGGCGGATACGGTGAAGGGTGGTGATGAGCTGAGGGCAAGTTCAGCTCCAGGTACGAGATGCTCGGTTAAATTATGAATGGAAATCAGGGAGGGTTATGCAGCTGTACGGCCAAGCTCTTTCTGGGTTCCCTTGAATTTTTATTTTTTTTGGATGTGGCTTTGAAAAAACTGTCGACATGTTGCTCTAGATATTTTTCTTTTGCTTTTTGTGGGTAAAAGCATTACCGATAGATCTTTGAGCGCCCCCCCCCCCCCCCCCAATTTTTTTTTTTTCATTTGGTGCACAGTGGCCCTGACATTCTGATGGTAGGTTTTATTACTTTTTCCCTTCTTTTTTATTCCTCCCACCAAATCTGGCAAAAAAAAATATTGGGGTGGTGTGTGTTTCTTGCAGGGGTTGCTTTGGCTGCTCTATTTATGTTGCCGTTGATGGCTGGATCCAAGGTGTTGGACTCGGTTGAAAAAGTGCAGACTAAATCAAAGGAAGCTGACACTGAGGAGGAGACTTAATATTACAAAGAAAAAGAAAAAAAATGGTGGAAAAAAACCCAAAGAACTGCACATCACGATTCGATGGAATATCTTTCAACAAGGGTCAGCCGCCAGTCAAAAGAGGCAAAGAAAACCAGGAAAAAAGCACCCCAACTCCCCCCCCAAAAAAACAAAACTGTAGAGAGGGGTGTTGAGGATATACACAGCACCTGCTTTGTTTTCTTTGGTTTTGTTACTATTTTTTTCTTTTTTTTGGTTTGGTTACTCATTATGTATATATGATTACATGAGTGTTCTCCCATGAACACATGGTGAGGCACCTTGATTCTTTGACGGCATCTCAGGGGAAAAAAAAAACGAAACATAAGTTGAATACTTATCGGGGTTTTTTATATCATAGATGGCCATCTTGATTTGTTCATTCTTAATGCAGAATAGAATCTCTTTGCTTTGGATTGTTTTTTTTTTTTGTGATTTTCCGCTCGTTTTTGGGTGGAAACTTAATTTATCGGTTGTTTGTTTGTTTGTGTTTTTTTCTTTTCTGGATCATTAGAATCTTGATGCTTCGACATATGATTTGGTAGGTGCAGGCTGTTCAGTTTGTGACTGAAAAAGAAAATTTGTGGTATTGGATCGTTTGTATTTTGATTTGACAGTATTTGACAGACCTGCTGCTGCTAGAGGAAGGCACCCAGCCGTATGAACTGGGATTGAAGGGAAAAACCAGGAAATCTTTATTGGAAAAACGTTCCGTGGTCGTGTTGCATCAGGAGGTTCTCTTGTAAAAAAACTTGGGAGTTTCTTACCTCTGTATGGGTGCCATATGAATTGTGGTTCGCGATATCTTGCAAAGAAATTCCCTTAAATGGACTAGAATGTCTGGAGAGATTCTGACACTACGCTGGGCTCCATGACTTGAAATGGATGGATGCTTCAACAAAGGACGCCATAAAATTGATATCACCTCCCCCTCTGTGTTCTGAAAAACTGTGATTATGAACTGTGAACCTTCCCCCATTCAGAGAAGAGACGAATCAACCAACCAACCAATCAGCAACAATTACAACCCACAGCAAAAGAGGTTGAAATCGCCCTCCACAAAGGCACTCAATGAAACCATAAACAAGATGAGCATGCATTCACACCATCCAATGAAAAATTCAGCAGATTACGTCTCCGTCTGCCGAATCTCAACTCGTTTGGCGGTTACGAACGGCTGCATCCTGGATGTTGAGCCATTCGTCGAACGGGAAATCGTTCGCGGCCAGGATTCTTTCTAATTTCGATGTTTCACCCAACATTCCTCAGAAGTGCAAAACACTGGAAGAGCAATAAGGGGTAAGAAATCGTTCTCTGGCCTCACGTTCCCCACTCGACTTGTCTTTAAAAGCAAAAGAAAACAGGATTTTTTCCATCGAAAAACAAAATTTCAGAATTTCAGAGTGGCAACTGAAAGCCACTCTGCAGTCAAAGCAAATTGCACTTTTTTCAAGCCTTTTGCTGATGTCACTTTTCTGGAAGTGTGAGAGGTTAATGATTTGGGTGGTAGATTATTATTGGATTTTTTGGAGCAGCCAAACAGGGCTGCATCCGTCAGCGGGTTCGAGAACAGAATCGATTCGATTCTAAAGAAAAAAAGAAAGGGTGTGAATGAGGCAAGTACCCCCGATTAAACGAAATGTTGAAAATATTAAACAAGCATCACCTGTTCAATAACCACACAGAATTTTTTATGTTTTGTCAGACCCACGGGTTTTTTTTGCAGACTTCAATGCACATCTGACATGGATTGGTTTTCTCTGGAAGGTTAAATTCTGCTTTTTGGTGACCTTCTGTTTGGCTCAGAAAATCTGAACAAGAAGACATAAATAATCAACCAGAACGATCAACCAGTATTGACCCTTCCCCATTTCCTTTCAGACTGAACTCACACATACGCACCAGGAAAGAGATTAAAAATTGACCCTAATATTGATGTGTATTGATGTGTATTGATGTGTGATTCAGAAAAACGTGGCCGATACCTCGGATGCCTCAAATCCTTCTAATGCACCGCCAGAAGGAGTATGGGCTGAGACAGCAACCACCCCCCCAATTGTGAATTCCACCATTACGAACGGGCAACCCCCACCTCCACCAGCCAGTGATGCAGATGTACCCATCGCGAAACGCACATTGGCTGCTGCCGCCAAGGAAAGAGCAGTCCCTTCGACCCCGATCGCCAGATTCATGGGGTTTGCTGGGTTGGGTGCCAACCTGGCATTTGGGGCTGTTCAGGATAGTGTTTCTAGGGTGTGGTCCAGGGATGACTCACCCAAACAGTCCAACTCCAATGAAAACCCTCTGTATAAAAACATTCTTAGCGAAAGGAATGCTGAAACGCTGGCGGCGGGGCTGTGTAGAATGAGGGGGGCGGCTTTGAAATTGGGTCAGATGTTTTCCATTCAAGATGAAAACATGATTCCACCACAAATTCAGGCTGCACTGGAAAGGGTCAGGGCTGGGGCGGATTACATGCCCAGAAAGCAATTGGAGAGAGTCTTGCAGGTTTGGCCGCATTTGACTTTTATTCAAAAAATATAATAACTTAGAAAAATGTTAACACTTTTTTCAGAAGCCGGAAAATTTGCATGATTATTTCGATTTCATTTTTTTCCCTTATTTGGGGGGGAGGGGGGTTACTGCTTCTGCTTTTTTTTGCCCCTATTGGGTTTTTGTTGAATCATTTTGTGCATGCTATGTTTACAGGATGAGTTGGGGTCCGATTGGAGCTCAAAAATTGCCGAATTTGATTTCATGCCAATGGCGGCTGCCTCGATTGGGCAGGTCCACAAGGCGATAACGCACGATGGTCGAACTGTTGCTATGAAAATTCAATACCCCGGGGTGGCGGAAAGCATCGATTCGGACATGGACAATCTCATGCGAATGATGAGTGTGAGTGATGAATAATAATTAAAAATCAATGGTTTCGTTTGATGAAAAGAGTCTAGGGGTGTCACTGTGGGGTTGTTAACAGGCACTTATCCTTGGTGCTTTCGGAATGTGAAGCATATATATATATATATATATATATGTGAATTTATGCACAGGTGTTTTTTATTCATTTGGCACATTTTTTACCCTGGGATAGTGTGACAAAAAAAGTGAGAATGCATCATTCACAAACATTACATGAATGCTCGAGCTCCAAAACACGACACCTCGGGTTCAAAAGTCATTATTAATGTGAATTAATTATTACATATCCGCCCCTTTGCTGATATGTCGCTTTCTATTTCCCCCTCCTTGATTTTTGATGGTTTTCTTTTTTTTTTTCCCTTGAACCCAGATTGCCGATGTGCTGCCGAAAGGCTTATTCGTGGATAATCTGGTCAAGGTGATGAAACGAGAATTGGCCCTCGAATGCGATTACGAATACGAAATGAAATCCCAGGCTCGATTTCGGGAGCTTGTGGGTGGGGACGAGTTCACCAATCAGCATTTCATCGTCCCAGACGTGGTTCCAGAATTATGCAGCCAGAGGATTTTGACTTCGGAGTGGGTTCCCGGCGTTTCGATCGATAAGGTGTGGGGTGGGTGGATATCGACAGTGGCCTCAAAGTGACATAAGATTCAAAAAAAAAAAAGAAAAATACTAAAATTTAAATTTAAAGAAAGAAGAATAATTCACTTTGAATCTTTTAAGTGTTTTGGCAGATTTACAGATGATTTTCTTGATACGGCAAAAAAGTAATGGTTGGTCCAAATTTCAATGAAATTTCTTTTCATTTTTCAGCCAGCTCATCCAATTTTGCTTCTTGTTGTTGTTTTTTTCAATCGCTGGCATGTGGAATTTTAAGGTTCGAGAATTACCCCAAGGAGTAAGAAACGATGTGGGGGCCAAGCTTTTGACGATGACCATGAAAGAACTGTTCAGTTGGCGGTTCATGCAGACGGACCCCAATTGGGGCAACTTTTTGTACGACCAGGAGTCTGACAAATTGGCCCTGATAGATTTCGGGGCGGCCAGGGAATACCCCAAAGAATTTGTGGATGATTATCTGCAAATGGTGAAAGCTTGTGCTGTCAAGGATGGCAAAGAAGTGATGCGTCGCTCCACCAGCCTCGGCTTTCTTACTGGTAGGGTGGAATTAAAAACCGTGTTGCATATTTTGTATTACAGTATTTATTTATTTCGTATGGAGGCCCTGGGTAGATGGGAGGAAAAACAAAATTCTGTTCAACACCCAGGAAAGATCGCAGTTTCACTTCAGGCTATCTTCCCACCTACTTCAACCCATCTCTTTTTTTTTCCTGGACAATGAAAGCTTAATGAATTCAATTTTATCTTTTCTAGGGGACGAGAGCAAAGTGATGATGGATGCTCATTGCGAAGCAGGCTTCATCGTGGGGCTGCCGTTTGCTCAGGATGGCCTTTACGATTTCGGAACGCACTCCCAAAACGTAACTGGCAGGGTCACCGAGCTGGGGGTGGTGATGCTCAAAAACAGGCTGTGTCCCCCTCCGGATGAATCCTATTCTTTGCACAGGAAACTCAGCGGAGCTTTCCTGTGCTGCATCAAATTGGGGGCCGTCGTTCCCAGCAAAGAGATTTTTGATCGAGTGTATGAAGAGAGCTCGGCCTGACGTTTCGTTTCATTCATTGGTTTTTTTATTTTTATTGAAAGAAACGTGGGGTGGGGGGTTATTCTTTAATGATTCTTTTAATAAATTGTGAGTTTCTTGGTTGGAGGCTGGCACATGTGTGTACCCACTATATTGATGTGGATTTTTTCTCAAAGGCTTGGGCGAAATCACCTCCTTCGTTGGGCAAGTTTGCCTGATGTAAATTAAACATGCATTCATCCATGCATAGATGTGTGCATGTAAACATGCATGCAACTTGGGTGTTGGTTGCGAGGGTGGATTTTTTTGTTTTCTTTTCTGGCTTTCTGCATGACTGTTGCTTTCCATTAAGAGTTGCACTGACACACCTCACACTTTTCTTCACTTTGCCCACACAACAAAACGAACAGCATAAAATACTGCAACATGAAGGAAAGACTTCAACAAATGAAAAGTAATGCATGGAATTGCAGTGTGGAGGAGAATGCCTTCTTCCTGAATTTGAGGATTGCCCTTCACAACATGTAATTTCTCAACATGTAATTTCTGTTTTTGTTGCAATGGATGATGGAAGAAGCAAGAGACAATAACAATCAAATCATCAAACGAGCAATTGACAAGCCATGGCGTGCATGGTGTGACGGAGCTAGAAAGAACATGGCAGATGTACTGCCAACAGAATGTAACATTAATCCCGATTATAATTCGGAAGAATGGAATTGCCAACTCGCACTGATAAACAGTTGTATTACAGCTGCTCTATGTGAGACCTGGCGGTTCGAACGTTGGGTTCAACTCCCAACGAGGTCGATGACGTAGGAATGGTTGTATATCGATGCGCTGGACAATATCGAATAGTTGGCATGCCAACCCATAGCTAGCGCAGAGTACTAGGAGTCATACTGACGGCACTGTCATACTAAGACATCCGAGGTATGACTTCTACGAAAAGCGCCGCTGGGAAAACAAGGAGCCAACGAAAACACGGTGGAAAACAGCGCATAGGATACTACCCACTACGAAACCCGATCCATAAGGCGATCTAGACAGCTTTTAGTCGGGTCGCTAAAGCGACCCTAGCTGTGACGCCGAACTCGCCGCCAACACATGTGCGCTAGCGCTAGAACTGGCGGCGAGTATAAAAATAGCGCCGAGGTCTGTTAAAATAACTCTGACCTCGGCTCTTACCTCGTGAACTTCTTACCTCGGATATCTATCTAAAGAAGAGACTTCGCACTTGTGACGGACTTAAGGAAGCTTCGCGACTTACCTTAAACGGGAATCCGGATCTAACGAGGTACTTCTGGCCAAGGATATGATTACCCAAGGATTATGCAGTTCACTTTCAAAGTGGGATACACCATCCCTTCTCTTTTTCTGTAAACATTTCCTTGCAAAATTATGTGTGAGTGTATGTGTGTGAATAAGGAAATCACGGATGATTTCCTCCATCCTTCTAAATTCTAGAAAGAATAGTGTTTCTGAAGTGTTTATAGTTAAGAGGAGTCAGTAGGGTGGCTGAGGGTAAAATAGGCTATTTCTGATTAGTCTTTAATCCTAGAAGTCAGAAGTAAAAGCTAGTGGGGGAAGGTGCTGTTCTTCCCTTAGGAGTTTTTGCACTCAGAGGAGCTGCCCTCTCCTCTGAGTGTCTCCTTGTCTTTTGTTGTGTTTTTCCCTTCTCCAGCTCAGTTTCCAGAGTCCCCTTAGGCCATGGTCTCTTAGCGACCACCCTCCAGGGGACTCCACTTTCTGTCTCAGTCTCGGGAGCAAGGCCCTCTTAGCGGGTGTCTCCGTCGACTTTGACTCGTATTGCGTTCAGGTGCCTGGTCTTAGGCCTTTCGTGAGTGGCAGGGTTCGAACTTATGACTGTTGGATTGCGATGTTTTGATTGTGCGACTGGTCTTAGCCGACTTCTTGGGTGACGATAGTTTCAGTGCGTTGCAGTTTAGATACCGAGTTTTTGATATGACATTCACAGTTGGCGTAGTCCGACTCAGTTGCTGTAGACAGACTCTGCAGTAGTTCGGTGCGACACTACCTTTAGTCGCGGCGCGAATGAAAAGTTAGTAGTTGCGCCGAATGCGCTTTTTGGTTTCGGAGCGGTAAACGAACTTCGGATTTGTTAGGATAATGGGCCCACTAACATCACAACGAGAGTTTTGTGCAACACTGTTCATTGTTCACCCTGGTGACCACCTCTCGTAAACGAGAAAGCGCTCCAGAAAGTAACACAAGTGTAACACACTGTAGGAACAATGGTAGGAGCAACGTCTGCCGACAAGTATCGTGCTCCCAAGCTCGAGAAATTCGACGGAAAGAAACCTCCGGCAGCGGAGTGGTTTAAGACTGTGGAAGCAACAGCCACAGCACAGAACTGGCCCGAAGGCTCTAAAGTGAGCAGGGCTAAAGCAAACTTCACGGATGGGGCGGCTCGTTGGGCGGCTGCTCTCGCCGATGATATGAGTTGGGAAAACTTCCGAAAGAAGTTTATGAAAAGGTGGCTGGGGGCCACTGATGAATTGATGAGCGAGTTGAACAAGCGTCGTCAGAAACCTCACGAAACGGTTGAAGATTACGCCGACGCCCTCAGGGGCCTGGCCGACGATATCACAGATATCCAAGCTGCCACACGCGACGCAAACACTTCTACCATCACCCTGAACGGCGAGTTTCTTCGCCATATCTTTCAGGCTGGTATCTCCCCTAAGATAAGGGATGCCATAGCCCCCTTTCAGCACCAAGACTTCGATGCAGTGGTAACTGCAGCAAAGTCAGTAGAAGGGTTGGGGATGTCTAGAAAAAGAGGGGCTCCAGACAGTTCTGATTCTGATACTGATACAGGAAAGGATACAGATAAGACTACCACCAGCAAGGAGGACAAACTTTTGAGCAAAGTCATGAATAAAGTTCAGAAAGTACTGGAAAGTCACATGACTCAAATTTATGCAGCCCTGCCAGCCCCAGAGGAAAGACTGCAGGAATGGCAGCATAAAGTCAAGGAAAAGGGCTCAGGAGGCAGAGGTGGAAGGAGTCAGAGCATAGGAAGAAATAGGACTATGGGATACTACAGTCCTATACTGAAAAAGGATCTGAACTTAGGGGAATGCTGGCACTGTGGGGTACCAGGTCACAGATGGGGAAACTGTTCTCAGAAGAAGTCAGGGATAACCTATAGTCTACAGAGCAGAGCAGGCAATACTCCCCTTATCTTACAGAGGATTACTGACAGAGGCAACTCCAGGCCACAGGAACCTCAGATGAACATGGTGGAAGGAAAAACCTTGGGGGTTGAGAATAAGTACAGGTCAGGGAAGAAGCATGCCCTGGTGGATGCTCAGGCATTCTTAGACAAGACTGAACTACCAGTTCCCCTCAAAACCTTCATGTACTATGCCCCTGAAATTAGGGAAGTCTTCATGAGGGAGGCAGAGTTGATGAGCTCTGTAGGGGCAGGGGTAACACAGCCCCTTCACTTTGACCCTGAAACCTCTAGTCAGGAGGGTGGAGAAAAGGAGGTTGGGATGCTGGAGGTGGACACCTTGCAGGGGGAGAAGACCCCCAGGAATATCCCAGCTAGGTGTGATATCAAAATCCAAGGGGAGGCCTTTGAGGCAGTGGTGGACACAGGGGCTAGCCACAGTTGTATGTCTAAGGCCACTGTGGAAAAGCTTGGCCTGGTGGACGAGGTCCAACCTTCGGAATGGATGTTTAGGACAGCTAGTGGGGAAATGGCCACCGCACTGGGAAACCTTCCAAATGTGTACACCAATATAGGAGGGACTGGCACCCATGGATCTTTTATCATAATCGACACTAACACCTATAGTGTCCTGCTGGGGGTGGACTTCCTGAAGTCCATCAGGGCCATGATTATGATGGGGCCCCAGCAGATCTTCTACCACAAGGGTAATGGGAGGATGGGGGCTATCCCACTAAGGACTGTGGAAGATCAAGGCCCAGGAGCAGGAGGGGCAGTTCAGACTGCAGTGGGAAAGAAAAGGAAGGGTGGGAAAATGACCCAGGAGAAGAAGGTCAGGTTCAACCCCATCACTGAGACCATTTCAGAGGAAGCTCCACACAGTCCTTTACCACCAGGATTTAGGAAGAATACCAGTCAGGCCAAAGGAGTTTTGAAAACCAGAGGGGGAGAAGGTTCCTTCAAGGATTTTCAGTAGGGTCAGAGGTCAGGCCAGGTGACCTCAGGGGTGTGGCCACAGGGTTACACAGATTTACCACCAGAGGGGTGACATCCCATGAATCTATTCTGGTGGCACAAGAGGAGAAGGTCTCTACCTTTGCAGACCTAAATATAGGGGATAGCCTTTCCAGGGATGAAAAGAGGGCTGTAGAGAAACTATGCAAATCTAGGAGGGATGCCTGGTCTCTAAGTGAATATGAGATAGGCACCCTCAAAAACCATAGTTATAGGATAGAGACTGGCACAGCAAAACCTGTGGCCAGGAGGCAGTATAGAGTTAGTGAGTTCCAAAAAGGGGAAATAGAGAGGCAGTTGGAAGGGCTGATCAAAGCAGGGGTGGTCAGACCTAGTCCGGGGTCACCTTGGTCCTCCCCCACACTCCTAGTCCCTAAGAAGGCTCCAGGGAAGTGGAGGTGGTGTGTGGATTTTAGGGACCTGAATGATTTGGTGGAGGCAGATCAGTATCCTCTGCCTCTGATCGATGAACTATTAGATGGGTTAGGAGGCAGAAAGTATTACTCTAGTTTAGACCTGAAGTCGGGTTACTGGCAGTTGCCCCTGGCAGAGGAGCATGCAGGAAAGACTGCCTTTAGGACTTCATTGTAGCGAATCAGGGTTTCTGACAGCCCTGCAGTACGTCAGCAGGCTTGCTGACAGTCCTGCAGTACTTTAAGTAGGAGGCTGGCTGCCCTGAGGCAGCATACAGTCAGTCAGGGTGTGCTGGCAGTGAAGTAGTACGTGGACTACTGAGCTGGCAGCTAGAATGTTCTAGAAGGTCGCTCAGCACCACAGGAATGGCCGTGGGGCTGAGCTGGGCTCTGATTGAAAGGACTGCAAGGTCTGATGCCTTGCAGCAGTGATGCAGACTGATGTTACAGCCTATGATCAGTTAGGATCAAGGCTGCTAGGGTATTCTATAAGTTCTTGGGGTTTGAACGTTCTTGTAACCTTACTTTGGGATTGAACTCCCTTTGTCTCGCTTCCAAGTCGTCTATTCTTTCCCTCCAAGCCGTTTCAAGCTTGCAGTTCACAGCCAGCAGCCCACAATAGCGGTCTGCAGGCGGATTTACTACATTCATCAGGATTATATGAATGGGTTAGGTGCCCTCAGGGGCTTAAGACTATGCCAGAGGCCTTCCAGAGAGTAATGGATTCTTTGTTTGGCCACCTGGAGGGGGTCCAGGTCTACCTGGATGACATAGTCATCTTTAGTTACACCTTCCAGGAGCATATGGAAACCCTGGAAAAGGTGTTAGATATTTTGGAGAGGGAGGGGGCTAAATTATCCATAGAGAAGTGTTTCCTATTCCAGAGGGAGGTGGAATACCTGGGGCATCACATCTCTAAAGCTGGGTTCAGTCCCCAGGAGGATAAACTAGAGTCTATAGAGAAGCTGAAGACTCCCACCACAGTCACCCAGATCAGGGCTTTTCTGGGGTTAACAGGCTATTACAGGAGGCATGCCCCAAATTATGCTAGGGTGGCAGGCCCTCTTACCCAGCTCACTAAACAGGATATGCCTTTCCTGTGGACCTGGGAGTGTGAGATGTCTTGGAGGCTGTTGAAGAAAATGCTGACTACAGCCCCAGTGGTAACCACTCTTAGGAGGGAGGGGGAGGTATTCTTGTGTACTGATTGGAGTCAGTATGCAATTGCTGGAGTGTTGGGTCAGATTCAGGAGGGGCAGGAAAAGGTCATAGCATATTACTCAAAGAGGAATAGTGAGACAGAGGCTAAATATGCTCCCTCCCAAGGGGAGGCCATGGCAGTAATCAAAACTATGAGGAGGTTTAGGTATTACTTGACAGGGAGGGAGTTTACTGTTTTCACAGACTGTAGTGCTTTGACCTGGCTAATGAGGGCTAAAACCCTGACCTCCATGATGGCCAGATGGGTGATGGAGTTGCAGAGCTACAAGATAAAGGTGGTATACAAGCCTGGGAGTCACAATGTCAATGCTGATGCATTGTCCAGGCTTGTGATGAATAGAGAGAGAAAGGCTAAGACACAGGATCTGCCAACTGTGTCAGAACAATTGCCTTTAGGGAGGAAGCTCAGTTAGTGAAGTCTAGGATGAAGAGAGTGACTAGTCCAAGGGAGGACTAAACAAAGGCTATACTGAGAGAATTATATGGGACAAAAGGATAAGGGAGGCACAGGACCAAAGCTGGGAAATGCAGGGTTATCCAAGAAAACCCAGGGAGGGTGAGCAGTCTCTGGGAGGGATCAGGCAGTGGTTAGAGTTCTTAAGCAGGGATCAAGCTGTGAGGAAGTAGACAACCATCAGAGACCACCGAAGCTGAGTTCAACTAGAAAAATAAAGACTTAGTCTTCGCCAGGGAGTTAAAGTTTCCAGAAATGATGAACGCCGTCCAAGCCGCAGCTTTCGCACACATTGTCGCTGTAGTGTTAGAGCTTCTAGTGGATATGGAAGATTTTGAGGAAGAACTTCGGACACGACTAATCCAGGGGGAATACAGGATGAATACGAGGGCAGGCCGGGAGGCCAGGATGAATGTCGCAAAACTAGCACAATACACAGAGGCTCTTGCGAACATACGGGTCCTGTTAGAAGATTACAGGGCGGGTGTTCCTGCTGGCCCGGGCCCTCTGAGAGCTGCTAGACAACAGATAACAGCGAGTTTGGCGGAACCTATAGGAACTGCAGTAGGAGGGGGCCCATCTTTCGACCCTGCCAACATGCCAACCTTTTTCCCGGTGGCGCACGTCGAGGCCAGGTTCGAGGAGAATAGTGACGGGGAAATGCAGGAGGTGCCTCCAGACGAGACGATAGCGGTTTACTCCTCAGGGGAGGAAGAAAACGAAAGGGATGTGGGGGCCCCTGGTCCCAGTGGTTAGATAGTGTTTGTGGGTTTTTAGAGAGTGGGGAGGTTAAGTGAATGATGCCCTGAGAGGCAAGAGGGAAAGTTTATGTTGATGTTGGGGTTGGAGGGTTGGTGAAACGGCTGACTTAGTAGGCGAAGATCTAGGCGGAAAACAGAGGTTACAGTCTGAGAGTTCCAGGTAGTCGCGGACTGACTGGAATGGGGTAGTTACGTGATGCTCAACGAGAGGCTGAAACGTAGTGAAAAGAGTTCGAACCAGGTTCAGTATATTCAGTGTCAGATCTCAGATGGCTGAGAGTTTGGGTAGAGAGTCGGGAGTCAGACTGGAAGGAGCTTCAGTCTGGGTCCTTAGTCTAGAGGTTATCAAGGGTTATAAAGGGTTAGTCGGAGCTCTGGCTAGAAGGGCTGAGCTGAGAAATGATAGAGACGTTTTGAGGAGAGCTAGATGATAGCTAGTATTTGTAAGGTTAGGAGATGGGCTGGGAGTTCTCTAGAAGCTCTGGGCTGAGAGTATAAAAGGCTGGGGATCGTTGTAAAGAACAAGCTTGTTGAAATAAGATTCAGTTGTATACTCTCGTGTCTCAGACCTTTCTTACAGAACTTCTGGTCGTCTCCCAACGTGTGTGAAGAACGGGTTAAGTGGCGGCTGGAAGTATTCAGCCTCAGGAAACAAATCCGTTTCACTGGTTTCGGAGCGAGTTTCTATGCCTATAATCAGAGAAGAAGAATACTGGTTTGGCGAAGAAGGAGATCCTAGGTTACTGCTTGTAGACCTCTGGCTGGAAGAGAACCCGTTGGAAGTTCTGCACATAGGCGAAGACAATAGTGATACTGAAAGCACAGGATCAAGCGAATCGAGAACTGAGACGGAGGCGACAGTTGATCTTCCGCTTACCCCTGAAACCCCAACTCAGGAGGAACCCCAACATCAGTGAGTTCGTTGTCTATGGACCCTTGGCTGGCTCACCTTCTCGATCTTTATTACAGAGTAGAGTGGCAGTATCCCGGCGAGGAACTGGACTTACCAGTAGTGCGGAGGGAAGCTAGGAGGAACGAGGTCCAGCTAAACTACGAAGAACTCGACCTACTCTGCTTCCTGAAAGAGCTGGAAGAACAGGCTGACAAGGAGAATCAGCCAACCCCAACTACCGAGTCACCTCTCGACTTTCCCACTACATCAAGGTTTTACCGCTACGACGAGGAGGAACGGAACTCCTTGGCCCTGACATCGCTTTTTCACCAATGAAAGAGGAGAGGATCCACGAACTAAACGACACCTACCAAGTAAAGTGGACGCTCGCGCAGCCAGGAGTACATAACGTACGGGGGCACGAGCAAGAGCCGGTTGTGAACTCAGAGGGTCTGGAAATCCCAACTATCAGACCTCTGGGTTTGTTTGGCGACAAGTTTCTGCAGCTGACCCAAGAGGAGCGGCAGATCGTGAGGACGTGCACCGGAGATCCAGAGAGGAAGAGGGTTCCAGACACCCTCGTAAATCAGGAAGGAGAGTCAGTGGAGCTCCTTGATCGGAAAAGGCAGTCGAAGAAAGTTAGGGTATCCGAATTTACCTATCCGCGGAATACCCTAACCGAGGATTTTTGAGGCTGAGATGGAGCAACAGGTGGCTGAGTTGAGGGCGGCGTATGAGGAGGTAATGGGAAGGTTGAACCGAGTGCAAGGCGTGGTCGAAGAAGTACCGGGAATGCTGAGCACGGCGGTGAATGAGGCTGTGGGAAGCTCCATTTTGGAGCAACTAACCGACAAAGTGGGAACAGCAATCGGGGCGGCAACTGCAGCACAGGCTGGAACGGCGGCTGGAAGTGGTGGTCGAGGTAATGACCTGAGAAGTAAGCCAGCCCGACCTGATCTGTGGGGAGGCAGGCAGAATGACCCTCCTATCCAGGATTGGTTGTTCAGCCTCCGAGTGCATTTTGACGCCACCCACGTCGAAGATGGAGTCTCGAAACTCCGCCTGGCAGGATCTCTACTGAGAGGGCCAGCCGCGACATGGTGGAGGACAAGAGTGGAGGAGTCGGAGACTGATGGAGGCCGACCTTTGCCGACGTATGAGGACTTCTGTGAGGAGCTGAAAAACCAGTTCGGGGAACCACATTTTTTGCGCCGCACACGGACAGAATGGGCGAATTTACGCCAAGGCGGAATGTCTGTGCGGGAATACACGCATCGTTTTAGACAGCTGATGCTGTATATTTCCGACGCATCAGAGGGCGAGAAAATACACAGGTTCGTCGATGGTTTGCGAGGGAGGGTTGGCATCGAGACCGACCTCCAAAACCCCAAGACCTTGGATGAAGCTATTCGAGTGGCGGAAAGGTGGGGAGGAGCTCAATCCGGGAGTTCGATCTTGAATCGAGATCGCGGCGGCGGCGGCAACAGCGGCGGCGGAAATCGCAGATCAGATCACATGGAATTGGACTACGTCGGAAGAAGGCGACAACAGAGACAGCAGAAACAGCGAGGTGATAAAGAGAGAGAAAGAAATAAGCCAGTCTGGAAGAAAGAAAAAGCAGACGGAGAGGTGAAGTGTTACAAGTGTGGGCGTCGAGGGCATTACGCTCGAGACTGCCCCTCGCGAAAATGAGTATGTTAGGTAAACTCGCAGGGTGTGAAGTTAAGGGGAAGCCTGCGAGTTCGAGGAATTCTAGGAATTCGAGGGATTTTTCGTTGGAAGAAACGTCCAAGGAACCGACTAGACCTGATAACCAAGATAACCTAGAAGTCCATTCATTTGATGGGACAGATTTAGACATGACTAAGTTCGGATTTCTAGCAGTGGCTGAAACTGATAACCGAACTAGACAACTGATTACTGTGAAAGGGGAAATCTCAGGTTTTGCAGCTGAGATATTAATAGACTGTGGAGCAACTGATTGCTTTTTGGCTCGGAAATTTTGCGAGAAAAATAAGCTGGAATTAGAAGCACAAGAAGAAAAAGTTAGCCTGGCTGGGGGAAGTACCTTAGAATCTAAAGGGAAGATCAGGGCTACTCTCAGATTTGGAGATTTTGCTAGTAGGGAGATTTTTCATGAAATGTCTCTTGCTAAGTATGATGCTATATTGGGAAAAACTTGGCTGGCTAAGCATAATCCCCGGGTTGATTTTCGAACGAATGAGGTAGTGGTTTCAGACGGGCTGAAAGAACATTTGATTCCTCCGGCAAACCCCGGAGAGGAGGAAGAGGAACAGTGTGTGCTGATGGTGTTTGAAACATGTTTGAACAGAACTGACTCTGAACAAAATGTTTCCAGACAAGCTGAACTTGCAGCAGAAATCAGACAGGAATTTCCTAACACTTTTGTGGAAGAATTACCCAGTGAGATACCCCCTTCCAGAGGTATCGAACACACGATCCAGTTGGAACCAGGCACGGTTCCACAAAGTAAAGCACCTTATCGACTAGGCATCAAGGAAATGGCAGAACTGAAAACTCAGATTGCAGCCATGTCGGAAAAAGGGTTTATTCGACCGAGTAGATCACCTTGGGGAGCACCGGTAATTTTTGTACCGAAGAAGAACGGGAAACTACGCATGTGTGTAGATTATCGGGCATTGAATAAGGTGACGGTGAAAAACGCTTATCCGATTCCGAGGATAGATGAACTGATAGATCAGCTTCATGGCGCAAAATACTTCTCAAAAATAGATTTGTGTTCGGGATACTATCAAGTCAGGATGGCGAAAAAGGATTGGGCGAAAACTGCTTTTCGAACTAGATATGGATCTTACGAATACACAGTAATGCCAATGGGTTTGACAAATGCACCAGCAACTTTTATGAATGTGATGAACGATGTTTTTCGACCACATCTGGATAAGTTTGTTATAGTTTATCTCGATGATATCTTAGTTTACAGTCGGAACTGGGAAGAGCACAAGGAACATCTTAGACAAGTGTTTCAGCTACTCGAAAAACACAAACTTTACGTTTCACCGGACAAATGTGATTTGGGGATGACAGAAGTCGAATTTTTGGGACACATAGTCGGAAGAGAGGGACTCTCCGTGGTACCTAAGAAAGTTTTAGCCATTAAGGAGTGGGCACAACCTCAGACAGTTCGGGATATTAGGTCGTTTTTGGGTTTAGCGAATTATTATCGGAAATTTATTAAGGGATACTCTGGGATTGCAACGCCGTTACATGAACTAACAAGGAAGGAAGTTAAATGGCAGTGGACTGAAAGTCAGGAGAAAGCGTTTCAGACGCTAAAGAAGAGCATGCAAGAGGCACCTGTGTTAATAATTCCAGATCCGGAGTTGAGTTTTGAAGTAACTACAGACGCATCGGATTTTGCTATTGGAGGAGTTTTGACGCAAGATCAAGGTCAGGGGCAACAACCAGCAGCGTTTGAAAGTCGGAAATTAAATTCAGCTGAAAGGAATTATCCGACACACGAAAAAGAACTGTATGCGATAGTCTATTGTTTGAAAACTTGGCGACATTATTTGGGGGCGAGGAGATTTGTGGTTCACACGGACCACGCTCCGCTGAAATATATTCAGACGCAGCCTAAATTATCCAGTAGACAGGCTAGGTGGATGGAAACTTTACAGGAATTTGATTTTGAGATTAAATACAAACCTGGAAAAGAAAATACAGTTGCAGATGCATTAAGTCGAAGGTCGGAAATGGAATTAAACGCTGTGGCAAAAGTCCGAGCAGGCGTAGTATTTCAGGATCAGGTTAGACTTGCGTATCAAGGGGATGAACATTGCAGAGAAGTTATAGCTAATTGGGAAGCTGGTGAAAAAGATCCGCGTTATAGGTGGGATGGCACAAAATTGTGGTATAGTCTGAAAGACAAATGGTTTTGGTATATTCCAAAGGACAAAGAAATTAGACAAACAGTGTTGGCTGAATGTCACGATCAGGCTGGACATTTTGGGAGACACAAGACTGTCGCAAATGTTCGAAAAAGATATTATTGGCCTAGATGCACTGAGGATGTCGAACGATATGTTAGGACTTGTGTTGGTTGTCAGAAAAACAAGTCTAGCACTCAAAAACCATTGGGGTTATATCAGCCAATTCCAGTTCCAGACGAACGCTGGAAAGAAGTTTGTTTAGATTTTGTGGGACCTTTACCTATGACACAAAAGGGTCATGATTATTTAGTGGTTATGGTCGACCGTTTTAGTCGAATGATCCACTTGGTAGCCACCACTACTGCAGTTACAGCTAGTGGGGTAGCTGAAATTTTCTTTGATACAATTTTCAGACATCATGGGTTGCCAGAGGCTATTATTTCCGATCGAGATACTCGTTTTACAGGCCAGTTTTGGCGAAAACTGTGGGAATTAGCGGGGACTCGTTTAGCTATGTCCTCTGGATATCACCCTGAAACTGATGGAATGACTGAAAGGGCAAATCGAGTAGTCGGAGACATGTTGCGAATTTATATTTCGACCATAGGGGGTGATTGGGACACTAAATTAGTGGCGGCTGAGTTTGCTTATAACTCATCCGTTCACTCATCAACAGGTTTTACACCTTTTTATTTGGTTTATGGGCAACATCCCAGATCCCCTCAGGATTTGTTAGACTCAGGTCCAGTTTCAGATGAATGGTGGACAGTTTGGGCTAAAAGTTTACAGCTGGCTCGGAAAGCGATTTTGAAAAGCCAACAGCGACAGAGGGCTGTCGCAAACCGAGGGCGGAGGGATGCAAGTTTTGCATTAAATCAGTATGTCTTTTTATCGACAGCTGATTTACCTTTACCGCCAATGATGGGCCGGAAGTTGGTATCTAAGTTTTGTGGACCTTTTAGAATTATTGATATTGTGACATCAGTAACTTACAGGTTGGAACTTCCTAATCACTGGAAAATACATGATGTTTTTCATGTTTCCAAGCTAAAAGCATTTGAAGATGGATCAGAAGAGTTTCCAGCCAGGGCTATTTCTCCACCTCCAGATCCAGTGGTGTTGGAAGGAGTCGAGGAATATATCGTCGAAAAGATCAAGACACATCGAACCAAACGGCGGAAAAAGAAGAATGTGACAGAGTACTTGGTTTCCTGGGAAGGATACGGATCGGAAGAGGACCAGTGGCTCCCGTCACATCACTTGGGTAATGCGCAGCAAGTGCTGCAGGAGTATTTACGTCAAAAATCTTCCATGGACTAGCTCCTGTTTTCCTGAGTTCGGGTTGAGTGTGTGCGAGTGCGAGGGTGTGCGAGAGACAGTTTGGAGTTCGAAAAAGAAAAAGAAAGCAGACAACATGGTTGAGTTTGGTGGAGGAGTCAAAGCACTGTTGGAGGAGATTAAAAAGAATGCTGGAGCGATCGAGGGAGTGTCGGAAAGGATCAACAAAATGCTGGAGGAGTACCTGAAGGAAGGAACCAGACTGGAAAGAATCCAAGAAAGAGATGAGCAGGAGGCCCTGGAAAAAATGGCAAAGCTGGAGGAGGAAAAAGAACAACTCAAGCAAAAGATCGGCGAGCTGGAAGAAGAAGGGGGATTTCAGGCGGAAAGAGATAGCTGGGAGGCTGAACGCACTCGGTTGCTCGACGACCGGGCGAAATATTTGGCGGAAAATGAGGACCTCAGCGTAAAATTGGCGATGGCGGAAACTTCAGCGGACGCGGCGAAAAGAGAGGTGGAAAAGCTGCTGATGGAGGGGGCAGATGAGGAAATGCGCCACAAGCTCGACGGGGTCGAAGACAAGCTGCGGGAAGAGCAAATGCGGAACCAACAGCTCAAGGGCCAGGTAGACTTGTTGAAGAGTATGGTGGAGTCCATGTCGGGAAAACCAAGCGGAGAAGTGAAGCACGAAGAGGGGGAAAAACACACTTGCGTGTTTTGTCGCACCCCGAGCAGCAACTGTCAGCCGACCGGAGAAGACTGCCAACGGCACTGGGTGTGCTCGAATATCGGGTGTCGGGATCGGGTGTGGCTGAGTATCAGTCTGGAAGTAGATGAGGAAAAACGAGACTGGCGGAGAATGTGGGTACCAGCTGAAACAGGGCCACCAATGGTGCTACACTCGGAAACCTGCAAACTCTGCGCCTTGGGTTTCAAGTTGGGGGCGGATTATACTCGGGGAGTGTATTTAAAGGCCAAGCGGACCGTGGGCCCCCTGAGAAAATTCGAGGCAGCCGAAGACGATGCAGAACCAACGGACTACGATGGGGATTGGGTCGTCAATGAGCCAGGCGGAGACAGTGGACCAGAAGGAAAGAAAAGGAAACCTCCTGGAAGTTCAGGAGGATCCAGAAATGTGAAACTCAGAAAAGCCTGAGTTGAATATATATGAAAAAAAAAAAAAAATATAGGATCAAGAGTGAAATATGATTTTCTGTTGGTAATTGGGTGTTTGAATTTTATTTTGTTTTTGGAAGAAAAAGGAAAAGAACAGTGAATGGATCAAGTGAGGGTAGAGGGAATTTCTGGAAAACAATTAACATACTGAGTGTGTAAAAACACTTGTGAGAATTACAGTTTGACTAGAGCTGAGACTGTGTGATTTCCAGTGTGGGCTGTGAAGTCTATTGAACAGGGTTGGGTTTATGTGTGAACGGGCTGGGATGGGATGTCACAGCGGCAGAAGTAACCATAAACAGAAACCAACATTCAGCTCAAGTCGCAATCGGGAAGTTGTTACGGAAAACGTCGGAGAATATTGCTTACAGCTATATCAGAGGTATTCTCAGAATAAGCGAGTTAGTTAACTTGGCAGTTCTGGTGAGTCGTGCAATACGAACTTAGTGTACAGAACATCGCTGGGTCAGCGATCTCTCTCTAAGGGGGGAGGAGTGAAACGGCTGACTTAGTAGGCGAAGATCTAGGCGGAAAACAGAGGTTACAGTCTGAGAGTTCCAGGTAGTCGCGGACTGACTGGAATGGGGTAGTTACGTGATGCTCAACGAGAGGCTGAAACGTAGTGAAAAGAGTTCGAACCAGGTTCAGTATATTCAGTGTCAGATCTCAGATGGCTGAGAGTTTGGGTAGAGAGTCGGGAGTCAGACTGGAAGGAGCTTCAGTCTGGGTCCTTAGTCTAGAGGTTATCAAGGGTTATAAAGGGTTAGTCGGAGCTCTGGCTAGAAGGGCTGAGCTGAGAAATGATAGAGACGTTTTGAGGAGAGCTAGATGATAGCTAGTATTTGTAAGGTTAGGAGATGGGCTGGGAGTTCTCTAGAAGCCCTGGGCTGAGAGTATAAAAGGCTGGGGATCGTTGTAAAGAACAAGCTTGTTGAAATAAGATTCAGTTGTATACTCTCGTGTCTCAGACCTTTCTTACAGAACTTCTGGTCGTCTCCCAACGTGTGTGAAGAACGGGTTAAGTGGCGGCTGGAAGTATTCAGCCTCAGGAAACAAATCCGTTTCAGTTGGTTTTGTAAGCAGGATTCTGCAGTTCAATGTGAAAGAGTTTCTTCAGATAAAACTAAGGCTCCTGGAACCAATAAGTTCCACCCCTTAGCCAAACATTAATCTGAGTTTCTTAAAATCACTACTGAAAAGCAGGAAACCACTCTGCTCAAAACTAAGCAATCCCAAAGATTAAAGAAGTGAAGGTCTGAGGATTAAGAATAATCCCAGACAAAACGTTTAGATTCTGTAGAGATAAGGTATCCTAAAAAGAGGGAAACTCTCAGAATAGAGGACTACAGACTTGGATAAGACTGTACACACTTTGATTTTCAAAATCAATCCCTGTGAGGACCTCATCCCCTTATGTATTAAAACGGAGTGGTGTTTGATCCAGCCTAGAAGTTTAAGGTCACTTAAGGTCACTAGGGTGATAAGTGCTCTTTCCCAGAACAGGACTGATAGTCCAGCCCCTGGGATTAAACCACTGTGATGTTGAAAAGAATTAAAGGATGGCCTCCAAAGCTTTCAGCTCACAGCCAGCTCACCAGCCAGCTGTGACAGCTGTGACCACCTGGAGGACTTGTATTTAAGTGGAAACCCTTAATATCAGAGGAAAGGGCAAACTTTGTTCTATCTACCCAGGATAGGCAACTTAAAAACAAGTGGAAGCAGAGGCCAGGAGGCTCTGAAGTAGAAAAAGACAGTAGTCTTAAGAAAGGAAGTGATCAGATGAGGAAATATGACATCTGGAGAGACCCTTGCACCCTAAGTCTTTTGCAAAAAGACTTTGACCAGTTTGCTAGATACTCAAGCCAGGAGAAAGCTGCAGCCAGGAAAAAAGAGTCTAGATACCTCTGGGAGGCTGATTCAAAACAGATGTTTTTGAGAGACCCAGGAGGAGATAAAAAGAGGGAAGTTCCAGCTGAGATTAGGAGACAGGAGTTGATAATGGAGGCACACATAGCAGTGGGGCATGTGTCAGTGAAAGGAACCCTGGAGAAGCTAAGGGAGCACTATTTTTGGTATGAAATGGAAAAGCAGACTAAGAAAACTTTAGAAAAATGTGAGACCTGCCAAGAGATCAGGCCAAAGTTTTTAATACAGCCTAGGCTGTTACAGACCCCAGCTGGACTTCCTTTTTATCAGTGGGGTATGGACACATTTTCGGTTAGGATGCCAGACACTAAGAGTCTAGTGCATATACTAGTAGTAGTTGATTATTTTACAAAATGGGCAGAAGCTGGAATCATGGATGCTAAGAGTCCAGTTTTTATTTCTCAGTTTCTGTACCAGAACATTATCTGTAGGTTTGGGGTCCCCAGGTTTTTCTTATGTGATAATGGGACAGAGTTCAAAGGAATGGTTTTAGATTTATGCAAGCAGGAAGGGATAGAGTTAAAGATATCCAGTCCTTATCATCCCAGGACTAACGGATTAGCAGAAAGATTAAATAAAACACTGAAACAGGGTATATTAGGAAGATTAAAAGAAAAGCAGGTGGGAGAAACACCCACTACAGGAGCCCTTTTATTTTCAGTTCAGGAATTACAGGGGGCTTTACTGGATAGTCTGAGGGACTATAATAGTCGAATAAAAGAGGCCACTGGTTATAGCCCGTTTGAATTAGTTTATATTAGGAGGCAGGTTAATAAAAGGGACTGGGCAGCCTATCAGTTAGGACAACAACTAGAGGAGTCTCAGAGAGACTTAGGAGAAGGATCCCAACCTCAGGGAAGAGGCTCTGGATCCCAGACTTTAGCTGAGAAAAGGGAAGAGGCAGTTTTGTTAGATCCTGTGGTCCAGGAACTGCCAGTTTTGATCTCAGATAGGGAGTTAAAAGAGTTGAGTGAATTAAGGAAAAAGATGGAGAAAAGAGTTAAAGAAACTATAGGTACAGCTCAGCACCGTCAGCAGAGGAATTATAACGATAAACTTCAGACAGAAAAGAGTATGGAAGCTTTAGAAATAGGAGATTCAGTTCTAGTGAGAATAAAGACTTCTAAGAAGTTAGTGGTGAAAGCTCAGGCTGGTTTTCGAATAGAAGAGATAGATAAAACGGGGGTTAGAGTTAAGGTATCTAAAGGTACTAGGCAGAGCCGGTGGGTGGCACTCGAGGACATCGCTACTCCCGAGTAAAGTCAGGTTTCTAGGACAGTACTTTAGCGAAGTTTCACGTCGAACCTTGGACATATCTATTAGCGATATATCCAAGGATAGGAATAGGTAACGAATGAAATCGACATTTAGGGAGGACTCTCGAGAAGTCACCGCAAGACTCTCAGATTACTCTGCGAACGAGGAAACGAAGTGTGGGATATATATCAAACGATAGGACTTTCAGAAAAAGCTATGACGGATTCGATGAACGAACAGCGGCTGGGCGAGTGTTTGGCGGCCGAAGTGTTGCAGCTTCGGTCGGATTTAGAAACTAGGAAAAGAGAAGTAACAAGAAGGCTAAAACGGGCCTTTAGTAACGAGACTGAGTCGGGAAGAACCGCTCGGGACCTGCTCAGGCGACAGAAGATCGACCTGATGAGCAGCCTGGAAAGTCTGGATCGGATAGACATCTTTCGAAAACGGCTGCGAATTACGAAAGGGGAAGAGGAGATTCCGGAGGAGCGACTGCAGGAGGTGATTCACGAACGGTCAGGGACTCTGGGGTGGCGGCTCCAGATAAATCAGCGCAAACGACGGTTAGAGGTAGCGGAGGAAACGAAAAATCGAGAAAGAAAAAGTTCGAAAATAGAAGTCGAGGAAAGAGAAAGCGAGGGGTTTGAAGTTACAGACAGTGAGAGTGAGGGTGAAAGAGGTGCTTAAGTGTTCAGAGTTGCAGAGGGTGGCTGGCTAGGTGGTCAGGATGCAGAAAAGGAGACTTAGGAATGAAAGGTGGAGGTTCGATTCCCACTGAGAGCTTGATATATTTTTGGAGAAGTGGAAGGGCTTTTGCAGACAGTCCTACATGCGTTATGTACGCATAAAAGGGTGTCTTATGCGGGTGTAAGGGGGATCGTCACAGTTGTGACGGAGCTAGAAAGAACATGGCAGATGTACTGCCAACAGAATGTAACATTAATCCCGATTATAATTCGGAAGAATGGAATTGCCAACTCGCACTGATAAACAGTTGTATTACAGCTGCTCTATGTGAGACCTGGCGGTTCGAACGTTGGGTTCAACTCCCAACGAGGTCGATGACGTAGGAATGGTTGTATATCGATGCGCTGGACAATATCGAATAGTTGGCATGCCAACCCATAGCTAGCGCAGAGTACTAGGAGTCATACTGACGGCACTGTCATACTAAGACATCCGAGGTATGACTTCTACGAAAAGCGCCGCTGGGAAAACAAGGAGCCAACGAAAACACGGTGGAAAACAGCGCATAGGATACTACCCACTACGAAACCCGATCCATAAGGCGATCTAGACAGCTTTTAGTCGGGTCGCTAAAGCGACCCTAGCTGTGACGCCGAACTCGCCGCCAACACATGTGCGCTAGCGCTAGAACTGGCGGCGAGTATAAAAATAGCGCCGAGGTCTGTTAAAATAACTCTGACCTCGGCTCTTACCTCGTGAACTTCTTACCTCGGATATCTATCTAAAGAAGAGACTTCGCACTTGTGACGGACTTAAGGAAGCTTCGCGACTTACCTTAAACGGGAATCCGGATCTAACGAGGTACTTCTGGCCAAGGATATGATTACCCAAGGATTATGCAGTTCACTTTCAAAGTGGGATACACCATCCCTTCTCTTTTTCTGTAAACATTTCCTTGCAAAATTATGTGTGAGTGTATGTGTGTGAATAAGGAAATCACGGATGATTTCCTCCATCCTTCTAAATTCTAGAAAGAATAGTGTTTCTGAAGTGTTTATAGTTAAGAGGAGTCAGTAGGGTGGCTGAGGGTAAAATAGGCTATTTCTGATTAGTCTTTAATCCTAGAAGTCAGAAGTAAAAGCTAGTGGGGGAAGGTGCTGTTCTTCCCTTAGGAGTTTTTGCACTCAGAGGAGCTGCCCTCTCCTCTGAGTGTCTCCTTGTCTTTTGTTGTGTTTTTCCCTTCTCCAGCTCAGTTTCCAGAGTCCCCTTAGGCCATGGTCTCTTAGCGACCACCCTCCAGGGGACTCCACTTTCTGTCTCAGTCTCGGGAGCAAGGCCCTCTTAGCGGGTGTCTCCGTCGACTTTGACTCGTATTGCGTTCAGGTGCCTGGTCTTAGGCCTTTCGTGAGTGGCAGGGTTCGAACTTATGACTGTTGGATTGCGATGTTTTGATTGTGCGACTGGTCTTAGCCGACTTCTTGGGTGACGATAGTTTCAGTGCGTTGCAGTTTAGATACCGAGTTTTTGATATGACATTCACAGTTGGCGTAGTCCGACTCAGTTGCTGTAGACAGACTCTGCAGTAGTTCGGTGCGACACTACCTTTAGTCGCGGCGCGAATGAAAAGTTAGTAGTTGCGCCGAATGCGCTTTTGGATCGTCACACATGGTGCCAGTGATTTCAATGTGGCGAACCTGACGGGCGGTGTGGAAGCTACATGGTAGTTTCCCCTTTCCCCAGGAACGAAGAAAAAAGAAGGCTCGCTTGGCCAGCAGCAGAGCAGTCCTTCAATTTCCACAGTGTCTTCAAAAAAAAAACAAAAAAAACATTGAACATGGCACGAGAAGAAGATCGGAAAGATATCAGCGTCATTCATGACAGCGGTCCTTCGAGCCACAGCTGCGGCTACTGTGGAAACCCGATCGGCTTTCATTCGCATGGTACGTGTTAAATCCTTTCGGTTTTCGTTGTTTTATTTTTTAAACAGGAAAACGTAGTCAATGAAAAAGTACCAGCGTTTCGTTTTTTTTGTTTTTTTGCTCGATGTTAGTAATGTTCCACAATTTTTGTTTATTCTTGGGTGATATCTTTGGTTTTTTGAACCTTTTTTTCCTTTCCCATGCCTTAGTTTGCTTCGATTATATATGTATTTAAATTTCTTTCCTTTGTTTTTGTAATATCCAAGTTTGAGGTCCCCAGTAGAGAACACTATTTTCTTTTGATTTTTGTTTTGTCAAACGAAGAAAGAAATTAGTAAGCACACTGACAAATTACCATTGTTCCTCTGCAGGGATGCATGCAAAAAACCTCACAGTGTACGATTATCAAGGTAAGGCCTGGCACATTTTATTTTATATTTTTTCATTTTTTTTTCGTCTTTATTTTGCTGTTGCAGATGGGGTTGTCATTTGGTTTTGGAAGATAATGAAAGGGGGAGGGGCACGTTGGAGTTATATGCTTGATTTGATATTTCCCTGTTTTCTTGACACGAAGGGTGTCGTTTTTGTGGGGTTTAGATTTACTGGATGGCGGATGGAGGCGATCCGGCACTTACCTGTACAAGGTAAATGATGTTCACAATTCACAGCATTTGATTTTAAGCTGTGCCCCCCCAAAAAATAGCTATCTTGCAGGCCAGGATTGATCGGTTTTTTTTTTTGCTGTTGTGAAATCGGTTTTTTTTTTTTTTTTGCTGATTTGATGTTGTGAAAAAGTACAAACAGAACAGCTTTCGTCCAAATAAACTGTCAATTTCTTGATTTTGAATGCGGTTTGTTCAAGACGACGCGTTGCATCGGTCAGTTTCTTATTGCATTGTTGTGTTTTTTTTTCTTCCTGTTCAGTCTTTTTTTATTGATGGTGATTTCGTGTGTGTGTTGCCAGCCCGACTTGAGCAAGATGTGCTGCCCTACTTACACCATTCGATTGGACGTCAACAAATTCACCCCTTCAAAAGCTCAAAAAAAGGTGGCCAGGCGGTTGGAGAGATTCCTGGCAGGTAGGGTTATTTTTGAAGTTTATTTGCTTCTTTTCTCAACACTGTTGACGAAAAAAAATAAATAAAAAATATATAGATATATATATGAATATGAAGGGATGAAAACTACCCCTGCTGTGCTGTAACCCCCCTTTCCCTGCGATTTTCGAGTGTTCACTACGGAATATTTCAGGCATTTTGCTTTCTATTTATTTATTTTTATTTTGGAGCAGGTGATGGAACTGCTCCAAAATCCGCCGCCAAGAAAAAGAGGGGGAAGGAAGATAATAATGGTGCCACCCAGACTCCGGCAATTTTATCGATTCAAACAGCCATTTCTGAAGCTTTCCGGCTGGTTGCCGATGAGCATCAATTCCAAACACAGGTACCAGCTTTTTTCTTTCTTTCTTTTTTTGCCTCATTTCTATTTTCTTGCATCCACGGAATGGCAAAGTTTTGGTTCAACCAAAATGTGCTCTCTGATGTCTGTGTGTGTATGTGGTAATTCTTCAGGGATCTCCTCCCTTGTCCACAGTGAAGCCGCTGAATGCCAAGCAATTGAAGCTAGCTCCCAAGGGAACGGAGTATACATCCTCATGCCCCTTCGCTCTATTCGCTTTCCTAAAAAAGAACGAATCGACACACACCAAGCTACCCCCCAACCCCATCACGCTGGCCGAAATCCTTGCCTCCAAGTTCAACTCCTCGTCCTCCTCCTCCTCCTCCGATTTCGTCGCCCATGCTGAAAAGGGGCACTTGAATTTTTCCAGTAAGGATGCAGCCATCCAGGGAAGGGTGAGAAACAATGTTTCGACCTCCAGCGATTTCAATGTTTCTCAAACCACCTCTACAAATTCGCCGGATGAGCAGCCAGGCTCCGAAATGGAGGTCTCAATGGAACGGCAAGATTTGGAAATTCGAATGGCCCCGTCGTCCCTGATCGAGGAAGAGTATCAACTGTACAAGAAATATCAGATGGCTGTGCATGGGGATGCCTCGTGGGAATGCAGTCAAAATCAGTACGTGAGGTTTTTGGTCTCCTCCCCACTGACAACCGTGTCGAAGGAAGATGACCCCAGCGCTCCGGAGTGCGGCTATGGAGCCTTCCACATGCAATATCGAGTGGGGGGTAAGCTGATTGCGGTCGGGGTGGTGGATGTTTTGCCTAGGTGCTTGTCTAGCAAATACTTGTTCTGGGATCCCGATTTTGCATCCTGGTCGCTGGGTAGAGTTTCGGCATTGAAGGAGATCGAGTGGATTCAGGAAGCTTCCAAATTGAGCCCAGAATTGAAGTATTATTACATGGGGTATTACATACATTCGTGTCCGAAAATGAAGTATAAGGGTGAATATTCCCCCTCTGAATTGATGTGCCCTGTGGGCTATCAGTGGGTGGTTTTGACGGATTCCGTCAGAAAGCAGCTGGAGGAAAGCAAATTCACCGTGTTGTCAGAATTGCCAGGTGTGAAAATGGAGCGGAATCGATCGTACGTGGATGAGGGGGAGGAAGTGGACCTGGATAATCAACTGGTGTCGTTAACTGCGGGCTGTGTGCGGTGGGGTTATCTGAAGGAAAGGGTAAAAGAAGGGAGCAAATCGGTGATAGATTCGGTGGAGGAAAGCATTAGAGCATGGAGGCTTGTGTGCGGGGCGAAAGGGATGGACATTGGCTACTGTGTTTGATCGGTTGGTTGATTGGTTGGTCAGGAGGGACGTGTTGCATTTTGTGCAATGAAAAGTGTAGAGTAAGGGCTGTATTTTGAGAGAACAGAGGGGGGAAGGGGCAAGGATTGATCTGTTTGGAATGATTTGTTAGCGAGGGTTTTCGTTTCTCCTGTAAAAATTGCTGGGGGCGTGTGGGTCAGATGAATATCGATTCAACGATCCGCGAAAATGATATCGCCCCCTGAGAACATATTTGTTCCTCGCGCTTGCCGTCCGCACCAGAAACGATTCCGCAAAACTGGTCAAAGTTGCACTGTCGACTGAGCAGCAATGGCGTACACTTCGCGCAAGTGGCAGGTTGGTCGGATCGCCTCGTTCAAAGAGGCCCAATCCAAAGGAAAATTTCGTCACCACAGGCTCCTGTATTTCAACCATCCCTGCTCCTTGATCCATGATCGATACAGATTTCTCGATCAACAGTGCGTACACCTCGTTGGCATCTGAAACCAGTCCGACTGCGTTGGTGCAGAAAGGATGGACGTACGATGTGGAGGCTGACGACTTTGACACCAGAATCGGTCGGATTCTGTTTGGAGGCGTCAATCCCAGGGTGAGATAGGGTCTTGTTCCTCCAAATTGGTGGGAGCAATACGCTGAAGCGTTTTTGAGTCTGGACTCCGTTGCTGCGATAGGGCGAGATCGTGAGGAAAACGGCGGAAGAGGGACGAGGGATCGTTCGATCTAAAACGGAAGGAGTCACATCGGCGGCTGACAACCGATCCAGCACTACCCCAAAGGCTAGCACAAGCTGCTCAGATGTGAACATCGTTGTGGTAAGAACACCATAAGTGGAAACCCCACTTCCACGCTTGGGAAGAAATCGGTCGATTTTACAGTCTCGTTGCCTCAGGTAGACGAACAAGGTCGTCTCGTGAACAGACCGCACAAGCGGAGCTATTCCCCAAAGAGTCGAAGTGAATCGAAGAGCGCACTGCATTGCAAGGACGACGCTGGTTTGGGTCGATCGATGAGGCTTTGGAGTAGGATAGTGCCCTCTTACCTGCCGCAATGTCATGCCAGCCCACTGTCGACAGCTCATTCCAACTTTCAGTGGCATCCAGAGCTGATCGATGGAAAAAGCGATCGACACCACTTGAAAAAGACAGACTTTTCTGAGTATAATGAGGTTTCACTGAGGTTGATGAAGCATCTGAAGTAGGGGGAAAGATTGTGCCAATGGGGCGTAGATAGGGAAGGCAAGCTTTGGGGAATAGTTTGGGAGACCATGTAGATATATCGTTAAATACAGCTTCTGTCGTCTTGCTCGTGGCAGACGTACGTTCTTACATTCCCAAAATCACTGTTACGAAAAGAAAAGGCTTAGGCCCTGGCCAGATCCAGCAGTGGGAGGTGTTGGTGGAGGGTTAGGAGAAGGGTTAGGCGGCGGGGCCACGGTGCACGACGCCACTGACACAGGGAAATCCACATCTTGGAACTGTGTTGGTCTATCAGCACCTCCCGGCGCCACCCCAACCACTGCGCCATCGCAGTTAGCAAGCTCTCCCCACCACATCTCAATCGCTCCTGCTTTTGTGGATCCTTCCAGCCAAAGCACGATTTGAAATGTGCTAGTGTCCCCTGCACACAGAATGCAAGCCTGTGAAGAATCTTGCTTTGCTGTTCAAAATGACGAGAGGGGATGCCTGGATTGGAGTTTCGTGTCATACCCTGTTCGTTTCCGCACGGGACGTTGGCGTAGTTCACAACCACGTGCCCATTCCCCGATTCATTTATGACTTGTGTAGAGACGGTCGCTTGTGACGCTTGTGGAAATAGATCCTGTAAAACATTCGCATATGCGTGTCGTTCGATCAACAAGCTTGACGATGAACCTTTAGTATTCCTCACTCACGATCATGGGCAGAGCTCGCTCACCTGAAACCATGCGCTTATTCTAGGCAAATCCCAGTGCGTTGCTCCACTCTCGAGGGCTTGAGTTTGTACAACCGCTTGATTGAGTCTTCGTCCAAAGCCTTGGGCAGAGAAGCCGGAAAACGCAGCAATAACAGGCTCGGCTTCGTATGTCACAAGAAGGTTGGTCCCTACTGGCTTGGGATTTTGCGATCCGACGGTCGATGCAAACCGAAAATCTCCCGTTCCAAAAGTTATGTAGCCATTTGATCCAACGTGCATCGACCCATAATCCACTCCAAAGAATTTGAAAGCCCCACCTCCAAATTCAACCTTTTCAACAACACAAACGACATTGATTCGGCATTGGCATTGATACAAATATAATGCTCTGCCAGTAGAGTAGAAGGTACCTCAACGGACTCGTCATCTCCAAGTGCAATTGGAGCTCCACCCAGCGCAGCCTTTGGAGCGGCTCGTACATTTGATGAGAAACAGGAAGAATAGACATCGTCCGCTAGAGGCGATAGCCGCAACATCCCAAACGCTATATCAACGTCCCCAGATGGAAAGTACTGGGCTGGAACTCCTGCCCCAACACAAGGCTCGAAACTGCACAGTTCAGACATGGGTCAAGGAAACTCGAATCACTTATCCAGCCCCCCCCCCCAAGTGCATCACCCTGGCTGCGCCTGTGTCCAGCGGATATGTCTCCAGACATAAGCATTGAATGCATACCTTCCACAGCTCGAATTTTCCACGAGGTTGGGGCACTGAGCACCACCGCACTGTGGAGAAACGATCACGGATCTCGTTCTGACTCGAGAATGCGTTCCACATGCAGTACCTGGTGCAGGGCAATCTGACCACGAGCTCCACTCTGACACCTGCAGCGCAAAACAATTCGCAGTTCATTTTGAGCAAACGAGCTGCGAAGTGGCAGGATAAAAAAAAAGAAAGTCGGATCAAAAAAGGAAAGAGAAGACGACATACCTGGCAGTCTGTTGCTGGTGCGCACTGAAGTGCGTTCACGTTGCACATCTTCGCTCTTGGTGAAACGGAATCTCCAAGAATGCTGCCAACTTTCGTCGATCCAGACTTCAGTGCAGTCATCACGTCTTCAGGGGTTGCGTCCGGATGCTGCCCGAGATAGAGCGCCGCCATCCCTGAACCAAGGCAGAAACACGTTTTCCTTGATACACATATATGTATGTACGTATGTATTCATCCGAACCAACCTGCGCATAAAAGGGCTCACCTGCATAATGAGGGGCGGCCATCGACGTTCCTGATAGAAAACCAAGCTCAGTTGGGCTCCCCACCCACGTGCTTTCTATCCTGGTTCCAGGAGCCCACACGTCGACGCAAGAGCCAAAATTCGAGTACCCAGCCCGGGCATCTCTTCCGTCGGAGATTTCAGTAGCACTGACCTGGAAATTACATGCATCCTTACTTCCTGGAAAAACTTCGTGCCAATTCGATAACAACGCGAAATAGGCGTAATCCAGACGATTGAGGGGGGGGGGGGAGGGGATTTTCAAAGAATCATTGTTTTGTCTCTGGAACAAGCTATCACAAAAAAAGAAGCGAGAGTGAGGGGATATCAATGGAAATAAAGGGGAAGAAAATGTTGATGTTCAATCAATCGATCTGTTATTACAACCCACAGCAAAAGAAAGCCATCACCCTCCATGAAAATTCAACTCCCACTTTTGGGGTTCTTTCTGTCGCAAAAATGATTTGCTTACCGTCAGCACATGAGGGGATGAAGCAGGTGAGTATTTGCACGCATCATCGTTGTAGTTCCCACTGGCAACAATTGACACAATACCTGCGCACAACAAGAGCAGTCAGGACAATGTCTCCTCTCTCATCACTCTAGTACTCCACGCTTCTCACTTCCGTTTTCCTTCGCTGAATACCTGCTTCGTATAATTGGGTCATCGCTTTGTTAACAGATTCGGAACGTGAGGTCGCAAACGATAAGGACAAAACGGCCGGGGCGTCGCGACTGTTGGCATCCTCAATCACCCAAGAAAACCCATTGAGAACTGAAGTGGATGTCCCACGACCATCCCTGTCTAGCACTTTGACAGGGATGATGAAGGACCCTTTTGCGACCCCATGAAGCGTCCCTGCCGCAATCCCTGTGCAATGCGTTCCTGAAACAACACAGAGCACAATATTACTTCCACACCCAACACAGGCACGGTCCTGGTCTCGCTTCTTTAGAGCACACTACCATGTCCAGCGTCATCGCGATATGGAGGGCTGTTCCTGCTTCCCGTTGTATCTTTTCCCTCAAGGACTCTCCTATCGAACTCCACATGGTCCACATTGACACCAGTATCCAGAACATAGATGTACACCCCGCACCCCATCAGTTCTCCTTGAACATTGAACGAATTGTCGAGAGGAAGCGTTTCCTGGTCGCAGCGATCGAGTCCCCAGTTTGGTGGGTTGCTTTGTGGGAAACTGAAGGGCTCTATCTCACTGCAGGCCGCCAAGGCTTGCTCTTTGAACAATCGCTGCGACACACTTATTGTAGTCTGCACTGTCTGTTCCTTTTCGATAAAACTCAGCTCGAAACCACCATTCCTCAGTTCCACTGCGAGGTCGTCAACGGATGGCCTGTCAGGACATTCGAAAATGGCGAATCCAAGTATTTTGGGGCTCGCATCGACGCACGAACACTGCGATATTGGATATTCACGCCCACACGCTTCTGTAACCTTCCCAGGGGCTTGTTGGTCGGTATCAGCGAAAGCAACTACATCAATACAAAAGCGTCTGCTCATTTCGAACAGTGAGAGGAACGCCGAGCAAAGAGAAAAAAAAGCTTGTATCGCTTGTGTTCCATACAACCACTCCAAAGCCCCTACCAATCCAAAGTGATGAGGTAGACTGCGATTCAATGGGCGGGTCCAGAGTACCCCATCCCTCATACTGCACAGCGCAAAGCATTCGGTCTCTGCATGTATTTCACCAGACGTAATAACAGTTTCTTGGAAACAGCAAAACCGCGTGTCCTCACCACAGGAGTGCGCTTGGTGCTGGCGGCGCCGTCGGCTGAAAGCGCATTCCCTACGAGGACCGCACTAAACAAAGCTTGCCATACACATTGGCGAGCCCATGTCCGCATGCCTTTGATGGTGGATTATGTATGAATGAGGAGCCGCAACCACCCAACACACGTCGGAATAGCCTCTACGAAACAAGGAGAGCAAACGAACAAACGAACGCCGTGTGTGAATCGTGGAGTTGAGGAAAGGAAGAGGGCGCGCTGTGAAAGTTCGACAAAATGTGGCCAACTCGAGGGGATTGAACTTCGACCCATCCCACTCCAGGACAACAACGAAGAGTGCGTGCTTTTCCCAGAACGACTCAACACCAGACAAGAATCGCTTCAGTCGGGAGTGCTCTTTCGGCGGTGGGTGGATTCGAATACATGCACAGATGAATTGGTTGAAGGAGGAACGCCAATATTGGTGATAAATAATAATAGATTAATCTATTGTTCTGTGTCGTGTTTCTAGTAGTGTAAATGCGGGACCCCTCACCGCCTGAGGAAGTGTTTCCACAATTGAATATGTTGGGAAGTAACTTCACACAAATCAATGCACACCTCCACAGAGTCTGGATATTTAAAATAACACAACTACAAGTGACTTTTCTATGCACATTAAAACGCTGCACAATACATACCCCTTCCTCCTCCCCCCCGAATTTCTCTTCTGGAATTTAAAATGACACCGTGTCATATGGACACGGTGACCATGTCGGGAGTCCTAACAATATTTCCTTTCACATATCACAGTGTCAGTTGCATCTACATCTCTCCTGTTTGGGCTTCAGTCGCATCATCCCCCGTTTCAGGCACTTCAGTTTCGTCTCGCAGTTTTTGCCTGACTTCAATGAGAGCCTTTCCCAGTAGATTCTGGCCTTTCCACTGTGATGGGGAAGTTGTTTCTGCAGCTTTCTGGGGATTCAGTCCGATCCCCCAGATCCTGCAAGACAGACACCCTTACTAAAGATATATCCACATCACATCTGCAGCGTGCTGTGTTTAATTTTTTTTTGGGGGGTTCAATGGTTCAAAAAACAACTCTGGGAAGGCAGGCTCCCTTCAGTTATGAAAACTCTCCCAGAAACTTCATTCTCTTTTGTGGTTTGACCACCATTTTTTTTTTTTGGGGGGGGGGAGGAGAGGATCCATGAATCTGTGCCAAAATAGTGCAAAATCTTCTGCATTGAACCATGCAGTCAATGTAGAAATACCTATCAACAGGTGATGCTTCTGCGATGTCCAAATCTCCTGTGCTCAACAGGGCTTCCCGCAAGTCTTCATTCTGTCCGAATTTCAGCTCATTTCCTTTCCTTACGATTTCGTATCGATGGGCCTTCCACACCTCGTCGTCAAAATCCACAACTCGCCTCCCCAAAGCTTTCACTTTTCTTGGATCATGACACTCGAGAATCTTCTGGAGGGTTGCATGGTCATTGAACAGGGAGGCCTGCAAGTGGAAAACAGAAAAAAAAGAGATGCCCACCTTGAACAACATTCTTTGAATTATTCACTTAATGATTTTCATAATTCTACACCGTCCAGAAAACAGCATCCATACTCTGCAGAACTGGGAAACCGATAATAATCCTGATCGATCGCCGTCCAGGAATAATCGATTTCCCCACGCATACGCGAGCGCTCACCTTTCCCGCCATCATGTACTGCTCCGCCGACGTAAAATTGTTACCATTGTCTGGATCGACGAACTCGCACATGTGCCTGCAGAAAATGACCAAAGAAAATCCATCAGCCGTCAATCCTGCGCCAAGTTTCGCAAACCAGCGCCCCAACCAAGAGTTTCGACTCGCAATTCCGCACCATTGACTAAAGACAAAATGTTTACATCCCGCAGGGTACTTTTGCGGTGCAGCCCCCCAAAAGTAAACGCAGCCGTTGCCAAACAGCCCGCTGGACATCGTTGGGACGAATTTCCACAGCAAATCGAACAGCAGCCGTCAGATCGACCGATACCAGGCCACCCATGCATCTGTGGTCTTATACAGGGGTGTGCAGGGGAGTGGCTAGGAATCTGTTCGGAAGCTGTGTGGATGCTCTGGGACATCCCAAGAATTGTCAGTTTTTCTCTTGGATTAACGCGACTGCGATTCGGCAACTGAATCGAAGAGTGTTGGGGCTTTCATTCAGAGCGGATCTTTGAGTATGGAGGGCAGTCGGTTGGGGTCGAAGGACTACTGGGAGGAGGCGTATTGCGAGGAGATCAAAAATCTAGACGATTTCGGCGATGAGGGCGAAGTCTGGTGAGTTCCTTCGAAAAGCCAGCCGGAAAAACCTCTCGTCGAAATAAGGGTAGAAGGGCAACCTTCAGCCTTGACTTTCAACGACGAGAGAAACGTGTTTGATTTCGTAAAGCCGTTGTCGATGCTGTCGAGAAGAATGACAGGAGCGTGTGCTTTGTTTCGAAGGTTTGGCGAGGACGTTTTGGAAACCATGGTGGAGTTCACCGAAGATGCAGTTCGGAGCTCATTCCAAGACCCGACCAGCGCAAGTTTCATAGACATAGGAACCGGGAACGGGAGTTTCCTGCACGAACTGGCGAGGCTCGGGTGCGTGTCCTCCGGCGCTCGATGAGACAACTAAAAGCGTCAGAAGTCGTCAGCACATGCCTTTATTTCTTTTTCTGTTTCTAATTGTGGATGCGGTTGTGTGCAGATTTTCAAACCTGGTCGGGAGTGATTACAGTCCATTGTCGATTGAGCTCTGCAAGAAGCTGGCAGTAAAGAAAGGCTTGGGGGACATAAGGTTCGTGGTGCGTCCCATTGCGGAAAAAAAGACTTGCATATGTATTGCTTCTCAGCACATTGTCCAACATATCCTTGAGAGATGTGGGCGTTCTATTTTAGCAGCGATTCCAGAGACGAAAAAGATCAGCGCTGTTGATGTTTTGAGCTGTTTTTTGTTTTGCTAATGAAAAGGTGGATGATGTTCTGGCTTCGAAGATAGAGGAAAGGTACCAACGATCAGTCAAGAAGGAAGGAATTCATATTATAAAAACAAAGCGAAAGCAACATTTTTTTTATGTGTGTGTGTGTTTTCCTCCCAGTCTTTTCTCACAAAATGGATTGACATCATTCAACATCAATAAATAGCCTTGAAAAAAATTGATAGATTAATATAACTTAGTGAAAACGTAGGTTCGAGGTCGCTTGTGACAAGGGAACTTTTGATGCCGTGGGATTGGCACCAGATGGTCTCCAAAAGAGGTAACCCCCCCCCAAAAAATAAAAAAATAAAAAAATAATAATAAATAAAAAGTTCAAAGACCACTGTTTGCTTTCGAATTCATTCATTCATCCCCAGTGTTTCGGTGGACTTGATAAAAAATTTAATGACTCTAAATACAGAATATTCAATCCAGTTTCAGGTCCTTGTTTTTTCTTCGTTCAGATTGCAGTACATTACAGCTGTTGCATCGTGCCTGGAACCGGATGGCCTGTTGGTAAGTAACCCATTTCTACCTTTCTTTGGGGTGCATCTTAGGAAGCCTGTTCATCTCGGTTAGTACAATTTCATTTACATTTTGAAGGTTTACACAAATATCCCCCCCCCCGCATCTTCCCCCATATTCACGTGTTTGCATGTTTACATATATATTTTGGTATAGCCTTACAGCGTTGGAGTCGGAACAAACAAGTGTCAATTGTGTTGGAATGCGAAGCCAGCATGACTTGCGCCAAGGCTGTTATTCCAATCAATCCAAAATGAACTCCAAACCCCAGGTTTATTTTTGGTTCGACAGGGAGCATCCGTGCCAATCCATATGGGAAGGTCCCCCAACCCCCCAAATCACTCTTTTTGTTAATTTAGCCAGAGTTTCATCTTTGGGCATCCCATTCATCTGATTCGAGGAAAATTGGCTGGAGGTGGAAAATTGAATCTCTTTGCTATGCGCTTTTACAGCTGGACTAAATATCCACGAACCCTTTCTTTTGCACATAGATCATAACATCATGCAACAGCACCAAGGATGAATTGGTGGAGGAATTCGAAGCCACCCAGCTCTTCCAATACCTCGATCACGTGAAGACGTATCCGACCTTTAGTTTCGGAGGTCAGGAAGGCTCCAGAGTCGCCACGGTCGCGTTTCAGCGCTCAAAATCGTAGAACGCAGAAATCTTTGTCGAGACAAGAAGCATCGCTGGTGGCCATCTATTATCAAAACCCTAGAGGATATGTTATTTCGATTTGTCGACCCTGCACCGTGTCGGTTTGCTCCATGCATCATCACATTGCGTTGCATCCTCCACCCTTTCCACTCGAACTCTGCAAAGCAATGAGACATCGTCATTACAAAGACCGTCTCTCAATCAATCGCCTCCCCCCTTCCCTTTCCCCTCCCCCACCAAACCTCCTGCCAACAACGGTCCATGTCGGAGGCACCATGTACGCTTTTCGGCAAGCCAAACGAGATAAAGAGAATAGAGCTCCGTTCTTGCAACTGCCTCGTTCCTGTCCGCTTACTCCCTACCACCCATGTCATTCCTCCCCAGCCCCATCCCAATCTTGTCAAATTTTGACATTTTGTCAATTGTCCCACGCATCCCACCCCCCTTCCGCTCCCCCGACCCCCAATATCATGATGAGCAATCGATACCTTCTCCACTTCCTCCGCCAACGCCACCATCTGAGCATCATCATTCCACCGGTCAAAAAGGAACAAGGAGGGGAATTTGGAGTGTCTGTGTGTGTGTGTGGGGTCGTTCTCGGGGTCATCGTCATCCCCCTCCACCACAAAATCCAACCTCTGGCAATCGCAACCCGAGTGAAATCCTGGTCATTACCGCTCCACTCCACACAAGAAGAGGTGAGTTGTGGGTGGGAGCTGGACATGGTGAGCGTGTTGTGTTTTCCTCCGCACCATTCTGGCATTGGCTTCCCCATGGAGCGTGATGCTTTCCAGTTTTTCCATGAGGGGTGTGAGGGGGAGGAGGAATCAGGTCACCGTGAAAGCAACCCACCCCCCTCCTCCTCAGACACCCCCTCCCCCCAAACCAGCTTCGTTCCTGGTGACTGTTGCTGATGGACGGGTTTCTTAGGTTGTGCTTCTTTGGGTGGGGGCGTGTGGGTCAGGTCGTGTTTTAAGAGGCCGAGGCCGAGTTTGGTGGAAGAGAGGTTGAGTGAGGAATAAGCATAACCATGAAAAGACGGAGCAGAAGGACGAAGCGTCCTCCTGCTCGCTTGGATGCGGGGGGGGACGACGCCGCTGTGCAAGTGGTGAGAAAGAACGCCCCCTCGGAAATCGTTCATGGAAAAAGAACAAAAAAGAAGTGAAACGACGTTTTCTTGGAAGAGGGGGGAGGGAGGGAGGGCATTACGGCGGAAACTTCTGGATGAGGAAATGTCGCTTCAATGCTGATGTCATGCCATGTCATGGACGAATTCTCCATGGCTGACTCAGAGCATTGGCAGGAAGAAGAACAAAATGAAGAAGAGGATAATTTTGCAGGATCTGCCCTGCCATACAGCAGTATTATATATAACTAATCTTCAACTGATCAAATCCAGTCGATACTGAAAGCCTCATTCAAATGTTGTAGCCCGTCCACTATGGAAATGAGTGAGATGAACCCTCAGCATGCCATTCTCATTTGTTTTCGTTTCATTCGTATTTTTTTTCGAAGGCGATGCGGATCTCTGTGAAGCAACAAAGGCGGGTGACCCACAGGATTTCTTTTGCCCCGACTTTCACTCCAACCGAGGAAGAATTCAAGGAGCCCCTGACTTACATTCGGAAAATCGCTGCACAAGGAGTGCCGGCTGGAATCGTCAAGATCGTCCCCCCCGCGGGTAAGAATTCAACCCCCCCCCCTTTAAACAAACAGGAAAGGATATACAACGTGCATCGGCAGTTGCTGAAAGGACTCCTAGCCTCCACCTCCCATAATTTCGACATGCATTTCGTTTTGCAAGTAGAATCTGCAGCGAGCCATGAGAATATGTCTGATTGTGGAACATTGCCACTCTACCCCCCAAAAAATAAGAAAAAAGAAAAAAGATAAATTGGAAGGAAAGCCACCGGAAGAGACCTTTTCATCATTTGAACAATCGGAACGTTGGATTTTATCAAAACGATGGTAAAGGAAAGCATGACCGGAGGCCAAAAAAAAAAGGAAAAGGAAAGCAGCAATCTTGCCACATCCCAGGCGAAGTGTATGTGTTTGGCATCGAGTTTCGAAATAGGATTCATTTGGGGCACGTTTTTTCTTAATCTTAATCTTTTTGTGTCTGACAGGATGGAAGCCAGAATTCAACATCAACGTCAAGAAGAAATTCGAAACATATCGCCAAGCATTGCACCTGCTGCAAGAAGGAGAAACCTTTGATACAGTGAGTCGATCTGAAGCGCATTGCAATTTCCGCTGGGGTAGCTGAAAAAATTAAAAATAAAGAAAAACCCAAATGGCGACGACAAAATAATGAATTGCTGAAATAGAGAAATGCTCAGTTGAAATTTACTTGAGAGTATTCGTTCAGGTGCAGAGAACCCCAACAACTTTTTAATTTTTTCTGTTTTTTTCTGGTTTTGTTTTTGGATGAACTCATGAATCATCACTGGGAGGCAACTTGATATTGAGTGTGAATATTTTTATATAGATGAACGAGTTTTTTGTGCATTTCCACGAGAAGGGCTGCCATTGCCTTGTGTTGAATAATTTTGAACACTTAACAAAACATATGATCCCACTTCACAAGTTTTCCAAATATCATCCATAATATCTTGATTCCTCAAATCAATTTAATTGATTTCAGAGGTTAGAATTTTGTTGGATTACGCAATCGTTGTTAAGTCACAGGTAAAATCTAGTGATTCACTAAAAGTTTTTATTGTTCAAATTGATAAAGGAATTCTGGGATTCTTGTTTAGGCTTTTCTTTTTTTTAAAGAAATTGTTTTTATTTTATTTTTCTCTTGTGGGTTACAGGGGGACGTGTTCAACCAAGAGGAATATAGAGCTTATGCTGAAAAGTTTCGAGAGGAATGGTTTTCGAGTAACCCTGAAGTTGCAGAAAAGGTGAGAGGGGGTTAACTTTCAGGAATTTTATTCCTGGTGCTGAAGAGGTCATTGTTTCTTTTCGTTTTCTCATTTTTCCTTTTTTGCATTTTGAGAGGAAAGGAAGCTCATGTTTTTGATTCAAAAAAAAAATGAATTTGTATATCTGTTTTTTTGTGTTCTGCTCCTCTTTTTTTTGTAAAAATTCCAGGCAGTGGGGAGTGCAACACGAAATTCAAAGAGAATTTGTTAAAAAGAAAAGGAGGAGAGTGTGTTGGCTGATCGTTGGTATTTTTTTTGCCAATTTCCCTTAGTTCAATGAGTGCGTTTCACGTGGCGACAGCGAGGGGGCATCAGAAGTGCTTGAGCAAGAATATTGGTAAGATATCCTGCCAACAAAAAAAACGTTTTTTTCAGCAATCATTCTCCTCTATTTTTATTATTTTGGTTATGCACTCTCGCTTGCAAAGTCAGAGTTCTGCTGAGCGACTTTTTCTCGAGCGAAGTATTGACCAAGGTCAAAAACAAAAGGGGAAAAATAACATGTGTGTAAATACTCTTTACATGTTTTTCCTGCAGTAACAAATCACAGTTTTGAAAAAACAAAAGAAAGAAATGATCGATAAAGACACAAGTGCGTTTTTTTTTTACATGGTGTGGTGTTTTCCTGCAAAAAAAAATATATATAAAAAAAAAACATTTGTTTTTCTCTTGACTGACTTTTTTTTTTTTTTGCAGGAATGTTGTCGAAAGGGTGTCCCCATCAGAAGTCTTTGTCGACTATGCAAACAACATGGATACAAAAAAGTGGGTTAAAAAAAAAAACTAAAAAAAAAAGAAAGCGAGAAAGCCCTCATAAAATTGCTCTCATCAAAAGAGCATATCAGCTTTTGATATCTGAGGATATCCATTTCTCCACCTCAATCTTGAAAACCTATTTTGCCTTTCCCCTTTTTGTTTATTTTTTTATTACAAGTTGGAGGAGAAATCACGCACAAGTTTGTCTTCGAAAACGAGCATATTCTTTGTTCTTTCTATTGCAGATATGGCACCCCGTTTGGAAATTCTCAAGTGAAACGACCCTGGGATTTGACCACGCTCATAAAAGACAAGGAGAGCATCTTGCAGAAAGTCGGCGACAGGATAGCAGGTGTCACCACACCTTGGCTGTATTTCGGGTGCATGTTTGCGACGTTCTGTTGGCACGTGGAAGATCATTTCCTTTATTCCCTCAATTACATGCACCATGGGGCGGACAAAGTCTGGTGGGTGCACTCCCACTTTTTTTTTTATACCTTTTCGGGTATATATATAGAGACATATAGAGAGAGAGATCGTGAAACTTTTCGACCACCCTGCATTTCATTCCATTTTCTGCAGAGCGAAAAAATTCAAACATTTTTCAGTGGAGATGCTTTTTTAACACTATTTTAGTTACATTAATATTCACAAAAAAACATACTGTTTTCAAAAAAATAATAGTATTTTAATATTTTCATCACATTTGTACCGTAATTTTTTTCTTTTTTTTTTCCTCAGGTATGGAATCCCCGAGGCTTGTGCGACAAAATTCGAGGCTTTGCTCAGATCCACATTTCCCGATCGATTCAAACGAGACCCAGATTTGATGCATCAGCTGGTCACCATGGTTTCCCCCTCTTTCCTGCTGGAACAGGGCATCACCGTCTGCAAATCCATCCAGCAAACCGGAGATATAATCATAACTTTCCCCAGGGGCTACCATGGGGGTTTCAGTCTGGGGTGGAATTGCGCGGAAGCCGTGAATTTCGCTCTGCTGGATTGGTTACCGGTGGGGCGAAAAGCTGTGGAATCTTATCAGCATCTTCTGTCCGGTCGAGCGCCGACTTTCAGCCACGATAGTCTGTTATGGTGAGAAGCGGGGAAATGTTAATATTTTCGTTTTCTTACCTTTTTTTTTCTGGAATGTGTTTCACTCGGGTGAAATCCCCATGCATCAAATGAGAGCGGAATGGCCCCTCGTGTGAAGGGCGGTTGGAAATTTCTCAGGCAGCTGATTTTGTTGGAAAAAAAACATGGTTTGTGAACGTATCGTTCCTTTTGTTGTTTTTTTCTTTCTTTTGACCACCAGGGGCCTGTGCCGAGATGTAGTTGATGAACAAAAACCTGGAAGCAGCCCTATCCTCCAAGCCAAAATGGGGCGATCCGAGCTGATGATTCTCTGGAGGGAATTGGAGTATGTGGCCAATCGAGAACGCATCCTTCGAACGCGGCTCCGAAAAGCCAAATTTTCGGAAACCAAAGTCTCCAGGCAATGGGATGGGGAGCCCTTCCAGTGCATGACATGCCGAACCATGCATTTCTTCTCGTTCTGCGTTTGCCCCTGTGGGACGAAATCCGCCAAGACGGTGTGTTTGGACCACGCTTTCGAGAATTACTGCGATTGTGAGCAGGAGAAGAAGGTGCTGTGTGTGCAAGTGTCTGACAAAGAATTGATGGATACCATGGGGTTGCTGAAAGTGAAGCTGGAGGAAATGGACCAGAGGGCGACGAACAGAATCAACGGCCACCCCGAACCCTCCACCCCAATTTCGCAAAATCGAGACGGAAGAAGCGGCGGCGAGGGGGGGGCATGGGAAGGTGGGGTGGATTCGGTGGCGGAGAAATCAGGCCTGGGGGTGGGGGGGAAATTTGGAAACGGTGGGGAAATGCTGCATGTCTGTCATGCGGAAGGCAAGAGAAAACAAGGGGAGGCAGTGTCTTTTCTGGAGGAGGGATGGGGGGTGGGGGATGAATGCGAGATTCGAACCAACGCGATGGCTGGTCGGAGGCAAAAAATGAAATTGATGCAAGTGGATAGAGTGAAGAGAGTTCAGGCCAGCAACCCTTAACTCGTGTTTTCGTTTTTTCCCCCGCCTTTTTTTTCTGTGAGAAATGGAAGAGGCCCTTTCCTTCTTTTTGTTTCACCCCTTGTGTGTTTTTTTTGTATTACTCTTTTGTTTTTCTATCTCACTCTCCTTCTCACTCTTCCCCCCCTCCTTCCCTCTCGTTTCGCCAATGTTACACTTCTTTGAATTGTCGATGGCGTTTTGAGACGGTGTGTGTGTGCGAGCAAGCGAGTTTTAGAAATTTTAGGAAGAAATGGTTGGGCAATGGTGAAAATGGAATAGATTTTTTCTGTTTTTTTTTTTTCCTTTTCTGACCTCTCGATTGAAATGCTGGTTCGTCATGAAGGAAAAAAAAACAGAGAAAAAAAAAAGGTTTAATGAATATAAATGGTAGAATAGTTTGGTTGGGGAGGGGAAAGCGGTGGGGCGATGATTTTTTTTGTGTGTTTTAATGTGATTTGGTTTTTTTGCGGGGGTCCATCAGGCAGGTTAAATGCAGCACAGTGGAGGTTTGGTTGTCTTTTTGCTTTTGATCATTTTGATAGTGGTGGGGTGGAAACGTTGAAAGGAAAAAAAAAAAAAAAAAAAGAGGAGCTAAAAAATCGTGTATGCACGCGTGCGTCCGTTTTCATTGCTTGCGTTTCTGTCTGTGGTTTTCTTTTGGTTTCATGGAGGGTGATTGGGATGGCACTTTGATTTGGGAAAAAAAGAAAAAGGTCTACGAAAATCATGTTGGGAGTTTTTTTGTTTTACGATGTTTAGAGAAGGTTTTGGGAGGGGTGGGGAAGAGGAGCTGCATTAGTCAAATAGGGCTGTAAACTGAAAACGAAGGTCAAATGCATTGCATCGATATGTCTTCCATCACATAAATGAAAGCTGGAAGCCTGCCCTTCCAACTCAAAAGGTTCCTATTCATTGTTTATTAAGTTTGTATCGTCTGGGTTTCCATAGATTCGATGAAGTTGTATCCATGTCTGTCAACCAAACATGGAAGGAAGAAAAGTGCATTCATTACTGAGTTAAAAAATGTTCCACAAGGAGCATGAGCAGGCTTTTTTCTGATTGAATGTGAATGATAACTTTAATAAACGCAACACACTACTGGCATGTCGAACCCCTTCGATTTGGCTTCCCCCATCTTTAGCCACTCTTGTGGAGTCCAACTGGCTCATTGATTGAGACTTGAAACAGACCCCAAATGTACAGCCATAGCGGCCTGCTCAAGTGTAAACCGATTCCTGATTCCTGATTCCAACTGGCAGGGAAGCACTACCCTTGGTTGAGGTTGCTGAAAAAAAACAATCCCCAAAATGCTGAAACCAGGAAAAGAAATCGGAAGAAAATCAGAAGCGGTTCCGCAAATGAAACGATCAGGGAGCAGACATGTTTTTGGGATGCGAAAATGAGCCTTTCTTCTTCCTCAGCGCTGTCATTTCGAATTCATTATTAATACAACTTGGGAGTACCCAGAGAAAAAATAATAATAAAAAAAAAGAATTTCTTTTTTTTTGTTTGCAAACCCCTCCCTTGTAGTTTGGTAAAACCTTGGTTCTCTGTTGATGGAAATAAATTATTTCTTATTATAAATTATTTCTTATTATAAATTATTTCACTCTTTTGAGGAAGACTTTTCGGCGCTTCTTGAAGTTATCCACCACATGCAAGAACAGGAATCCTCTTCATTAAAATTTCCATTTCTTCACCACATTCATAAAAAAGATTTTCTTGGAGCCCCAACAAATCCCCCTTTCTTTTTTTTGATTTTTTTTTTCTTTTCGCTCGTGTCGTCTTCTTTTTTTTTTCCACAGAGAAATGGAGTCGATACAAGCAGCAGAGAAAAACCAAACAGAACAAATAAAAAGGACTCATAATTCCCCACAGATATGTATATTTTTCTACCTCCCTTTCTTTTTTTTTCCCATTCAAGATATTACATCTCACCCACAAAATCAATGCTGAACAGAAACGCTGGTGTACACACAAACAAAAAAAAAGGTTGATAGATTGCAGGAAACAAAAAGGGAATAAAAAAAAAAAAAATCAGAAAAAAAATAATCCAATAAAGAGAGAAGAGAAACATCGGATTTCCCAACCCCTTTCCTCTCCAACCCCCGCCCACCCACCCTTCTTTTTTGCCCCCTTTCCCCCCCCCAAAAGACCTCGTGTATTTTCTTCCCACCCTCCCAAACAAGAAAACCCAGGTTTCCAAACTTGAACAAGACCCATCGTATTTTTTCTTCCTTTTTTTTTTTTTTTTACAGACTGAGGATTCTTTTTTCTCTCTCTTTTTTTTCAATTTTACATTCTGGCAACAAAGAGAGGATCATTTCTTTTTTTTTTTTTTTTTTGGCCCTCCATTCACCGACACGGGTTGGGCCATAAAATGGGGAAAAAAAAGAAAGAAAAGAAAAATACAGACCCTCACATATTCTTTATCATATCGTCTCATCCAAAAAAAAAAACCTCAGGAAAAAAAAACACGGAAACTACTAAACCTTCTTGAGCATTGTTATGAACACAAACCATTTCTTTTTTTTGTTTGATCAACCCCTCATACATGAATCTGGGCTTCCCTGCGCAAAAAAATTAAAAATAAAACAAAGATTGCCGATCTTTTTTTTTATCGTCTCTTTTTTTCTTTTTACACTCTTCCTCTCCCCTCAATTTCTTTTTTTTTCCAAAACACCCCCAAACCCTTCATCCATATTTCAAATTTCTCTTATCACTTGGATCACACATGTATGAACACATAATCCCCCACCCCCCAAAAAAAACAAAAAAAACACCCAACAAAAGAAGAAGAAAAATATATATAGATAGATAGATATCAAGGAGAACAGGAACAAAAAAAAAAGCCACAAACATAAACAGATGCATACACAAGAGAGTAAGCCCATCAGAAAAAGAACTAAAATATTGAAGATATATACCCCGTACGCGAAAAAAAAAAAAAGCAACCAGAAAAGCAATGAGGGCTGATATTCTCTTTTTTTTTTCTTCAACCCGCCCTCCCCCATCCCAATTAATGGGTTGCTGGGCTTTAGGACAAAAGCAGTCTTGGCCTGAAAAAACCCCGAAAACAACAAAAAACAAAAAAAAACTTCTGTATAGTTGAAATGATAGCAAGATTTCTTTTTCTACATCTTTTTTCAATTTTTTTGGTTATATCCACTCGATGTTTTTTTGATTTTTTGATTTTCTGTTATGTATTTCCTTTCTTTTTGCTGGATAATGCAGTCTTCTTTTTTTTTGAAAAAAAAAATCAGAAACGCACGCATGCATTTTTAGCAAGAGTGCTTATTTCTTTTTTCTTTTTTTTTTCTTCTTTCGTCGGTTTAAGTTCCGTACATTTATGTTCTTTCCTTTTTTTTTTCTTTTCCCTCCCCTCTTTTTAATCCTCTTGATGAATTTTTTTTTGGTTCAGGGATCCGCATCAATGAGCGAGATCTCCTTTACAATGAAATTTTTTTCATCTTGGAATTGTTCATCATCTTCAGCTGCAGTTAAAAAAAAATTTCAATAGTCAGTCATACATCCCTTAAGTTAATACACATATATGAACAAAAATTCGCACATGTTCAGAAAACCTATCAGAAAACGTATGCATAAATAATATCAGGAACTATTCAGGTGAGCTCATAGATCCAAAACTAATTTAAAAAATAAATCAACATCTATTCATGGATTTCAAAAACATGCATAACTGCATCTGAAAATATCTTTTAAATAAAGATCAACATTTGCATGTCAGTGTCACAAGAAAAATAAATCAAATCAAATCCCCCACCTTCCAATTTCCTTTCCTTTTTTTTTTCCTTTTTTTTTAAAAAAGGTATGAGCTTCCCCCCAAAAAAAAAAGAAAACACTTTTTAATACAGTGAAAATAGGTTTAGACTAAATTAAGAAACAATAACCAAAAAAATTCGAACGAAAAAGAATCTATATCCTATATATTCAATTTAAATAAATGCCCTCACCTCTGTCCGTATGGAAATTCTCCAAGTACTTCAACAGTTTATCCTTGTTATTCTTCAATATATCTTTAACTGCAGGAGGTTTGCTGGGATTTGCAACAAAGACCTACATTTTTTATAAAACAAAAATTTTAAAAAATATATTCAAAAAAATTAAATAAAAAAAAAATAATAATAAAATATTTAACCACTATTATTTATATTTAATCAACTTATTCCCCCCCCCCCTCTCTCTCAAAATACCTCTAAAAATCAAACGCAAAATGCAGGAGAGATGTATCTTTCCCAAATCACGATAATACCAATACCAGCAGCAGCAGCAGCAATTTTCTGACATGACTATTGGCAATCCAGAAGCTGTCATTTGGCCATTGGATGCAACATAATTTTTCAAATATGATGTTCAATAGACAATTCTTTAATCATCGACTTTACTCTGGGAGCTCGACGAAAGAAAAGAAAAAAAAAGGTATAAAGAAAAAACTCTCTCATCCCAACCCATTCACAGTTGATATATCATCCATTTTTAATTTTTTCTTAAAAAGATCCCAACCCATTCACAGTTGATTTATCATCCATTTCTATTTTTTTCTGCCTTCATAATAATTCTTCGGGCCGAATTTACCTTGAAAACGTGGAAGGCCTCATACTGAATGCTTTCGTATTGATCCCTCAGAAGGTTCATCATCAGAATCAAATTATGCACATCAGCAACGTATTTGACCATCACTCTCACATTAGCTGGCTCCATCAGCAATTCACCAAGAAGCTGGAATTTCAAAAAAGATCGAATAAACAAAGGAAAGACAATGCAAAAGAATTTCATAACACTGAAATGTTCATTTACTATGATTTAAAAAACAAAAACAAAAAAAACCCTGCAATAAACACAGGGCATTTCCTTTCTTTCAGTCTTTAAAAAAAAAAAAATTGACCGAGCACATTCAGAGTTTGTTAATTTTTCATTGCTCTTGACTTTCAAGTGTTTGAAATAATCTGCATAAGAATACCCCACATTCGGAAAAAAAAAAAAAAATGGGGGGGGGGGGGTATTCTCAGGAGAGAACAAGAATCCATGATAATTCAAATTAATTCTACCTTCAAAAGCTGCCTCCTTGTGAAAAAATTTTCTGATTTCAGCAGCTTCTTGTAGTGAAAAAAGAAATCATCGAATTTCGCTTCGAGAAACTCTGCAACAAGCTCCTTGTGGCGAATGATCAAATCCTTAAGGGGAAACACATGTGGAATTTTTTAGAAATGGGCTAAGAAATAATTCAAGTATGTTGAGTTTTAAGCTTTTCCTGCGTCAATGCTCAGTTTCCCAAGTTTTTTTCACACTTTTATTTTGATTTTATTTTAACAGGAGGTAATTAATGCCATATGAACAAGTGTGAATACAGGTATACGAGAGAAAAAAATATATCAGTATTAATGTTATTTTCCCCAACCCCTCCGAATTTATGATGCAAGCAAAGAAAGGCAAATGAATCCTCTATACAAAAAAGCGAGGACCCCCCCCCCCAAAAAAAAAAAAAAACACCCAATGAAACGCTCAAAACAAACCTTTTCTTACACTACAAAACCTGAACAGCCCCAAAACAAAGCAACACAATCGAGCCTTCAGAGATTCTGTCGCATATTGTTTATCAGCAAAAACACAGTGCCTGACTTCCATTGCGTTTTTACCTTGAAAGTTGCGAAAGCATCCGCTGCGATCTCAAATTTCCTTTCTTCAATTTCCTCAAAGAAACGAAGGAACATGGGACTGTCAAGCACCAGCCTGTGCAGTAAAAAGCACACACACACCCTTTTTCACTTCACAGAAAGAAATATACAATACATATATTATTATTATTATTACCCCCACCTGTACGTCAAGAGGAAAATAAAATTAAAAAAAAATCCAAAAACATAGTTTGAATTCCAATCGATGTTTCTTTTTTCATTTTTAGAATTTCTTTTTGCACATGAAGGAAGGGTCGAAACATGGTGGATGTTTTTTTTTGCTTTTTTTTTACCTTGCCAATTCCTCGTGCCTTATGCAATCCCTCAACATGCTTCCACAATTCAAGCCCATGTGAGGATCTTCTGTGTGCTGATATCTATTTTCAACATTAGGCCACATCGACAAAACAAAAGCACAAACAAAAATTATTTTTGTTTTGACAATCAGAACAATGGGCAATTCCTGCATTGCAAAACATTCTCTTCACATATATTCTTGACAGAATTTTTCAGCTTTTTTCTTTTTTTTTTTTCCCTGTTTTCGACATCTTCCAAGCATACACTCTGAACAGAGATCCTTCATTGATTTTTTTGTGTGGCCAAATTGCACCCTCTCTCGAGTTTCCACAACCAGTTTCAAAAACCAAAAAAACTCAACAATACGGCAAAAAAAACCCTCAAAAAACAGGAAAAAAAAACTTTTCAGGTTTATTCTCCCCCAGGGACACACCCGTTGAACAGCATTTCCAGAATTGCGGGGTGTTCTTTTATGTAATTTGCCATGGGCGCCGAATCGTTTTCGTCTTTGATGCGCAGCAGAGCTCCGAAAACCTGAGCAGCATCTTTTCGGGATTCGAATTCCAGAGCACCCAAATGCATGCAAATGCTCAAAAACAAGCCTCCATTGGCAGCTGCCGTGGCCACGTTCAGAACGGTGTCTTTCTGCAGCGAATGCTCCTCGTCGCCGAACAGGTGAACCTGTAAATAAACAACCCCTGTTTCCAGAAGGGCAAAGAAATCGAACTCACATTTTCTTTTCTTTTTGGTGCTTTTTTTTTTTTTCTTCTTTTTTTTTTTTTTTGTGGGGGGGGGAGGGCTGGATGGTGTTTTGCTGGCACTTTTTGTCCTTTTCTTTCTTGGCTTATTTTTCCCGTTGCAGAGGCTTTCCTGGCGTGAGTTTCGATTTTGTTGGTTTTTTGGTTATGCATGATTTTGTTTCCGTTCCTTTCTTTTTTTTCTTTTCTTTCACTACAGGTTGCTGGCAATCCAGTTTTACTAAACCTTTAAAAGGTTTAGTACAACTTCTGGCATCGCACAGGAACAAAAAAAAGGTTCAACAACGCGAAGGGAAAAAACGCCAGGAACGCCGAGGAACGCGCTCCGGACTCCGTACAGAAGCAGAATGGCATTCACGGGAAACGAGCTATTTTTCTTTCCTTGTGATTTTACCTTCATTTGTTCCAAATACCTCCCCACATCCTCCAGAGCCTTTTCTTTCGTCCGTTCTTTGGGCTCGGAGAGGTGAGATATCGCCGAGATGATTTTCGCCACCAACTCCGTTGGTGTTTTCAGCTTGGCCTTGCCAAACCGAAGGTGCATCGGCATGACGGTCGCCTCCCTCACAAACGTCCTCAATCTAACGGGTAAAAGCGTCAAGTGCAAACGGATTGAGCTGGCCGGGGCCTTTACCCCTCCACCGCGTTGAAACGAAATTTTGAAGGGTCTGTCGAATAGGAGATTCCGCACGTGCGAGGAACGGAATCGAACTGCAAGCGGGACACCTTGTTCTGGCCCCACTGTCGAACAGGACGCTTCGGCACGGGTGGAGCGCTTACGGTATCAACCTGTCCACGCACTTCCAACTCGTGGGTACGTCAACAGGACGACGCCGAGCGGTGCGAGAATGGACCGAGGCCGGGATTCGAACACCGCCAACGAAACGTCACACCAACGCGCCACGACGTCGCTCGAAAAGGAGACCGGGCGCTTATGAGTGTTTCGAGGCCTGGCTCGCTGTCAAGCAACACAAACGGTGTCCAGTGTCCAACCACAAGTTGGAAACATTACCATTACGATGCATCAATTGGCGAGGAAAACAAAGGTTTCGAGTCCGACCCGAAACCACAGGCTTCGATCACTTGGCTTTGGCCTTTTCTTCGGAAGGCCCATTTGCGTTCGACACACCAGCTCAGTCAGCGCACGTAATGTATTGTGGGTGTGAGCGCCCCGTGATGCGGCGGATTGTGTTGAAACGCTCGAACGAGCGTTTTCGAACCGACCCGCGTCTGGAAGAAACAGGGAAGCATCTGTTGGCTCGCCCCCTAATCCACTCTGGTGGGTCTACCCATTTCACAAACGGGAGTGCAACAGGATGTGCCGTCCAGCAGCACCCATCTATCTCGCGTTGCTACGCTGAGGGAGAGTGCAAGGGCTGTGTGGATTGAAAGGGTATCAAAAGACAACAACCGCGTTTGCGTCTTCGCAGGGTGAATTTCTCTAGGGAAACGACTACGCCCTTCACGCATTTCTTGGGCGCACTTCGACCCCTCTCCAAGTTTCACAAGGCAAGAAGGTACACTACTACAGTCTAAAAAGCTTGCACACCATTCCAGTGCCAACACGTACAGTTCTGGGATGAAGAGTCCTGGCAGTGAACCTCTGGACTCAAAACGAATGTCCAAACTGTGATTAGATCAGCAGATGTTCTGGTGTTAAAACACCAGAGTTGCTGTGGACTTAACCACACCCAGTTGCCAAGTCTCTGTGATTGCACAGTTCAGATGGGGGTGCAAGACAAATCTGAAAAAAGTGCGACAATGCAAACCATGGAGAGAACTAGAGCTACACATGACAGACAATCCAACGAGGTATGCCTTACACAGTTGAAAATATACATTAATCCCAAATTAATCCAGTTTGACACACAATTACACTCTCCCCTATTTTCCACCACGAGGAAAGGATGAAACCCTGAATGCTTTTTCTGATCATCGTTCTTCAAGAAATAGAATTACCGGTGCTCCTGAGATGAGTGTTTTTTTTGTTTTTTTTCATTTCGTCAAAGTCATATCATCCCACATCACCATATCGAAAATATATTTTGTGTACAAATGATCCCCCATTGTATAAAAAAACGATATGCCGTCCCCCCCCCCAACCCCACGCTTTTTCTGTTTTTATATCAAAAAAAAAAAAATAACTTCTTTCTGCTCACAGTCATTCTTCAAATTTCCAACGAAAAAGAAATTAGCATCCTTCCCCTACAGCCCACTTCGATTCCTCCAATGTCAAATTGTAGCTACGCTAACATGTCAAGCAAGCCTGGTTGCTACATCCCATCAGCTGGGAGTTGCAGCCCAGGAAACTCACCTCAGCCATCTATAAACCCGAAATACTTCAACCCTCTTTTTTCCATCCCACTTCATTTGTTCTTCTTCAAGATTTGCTCGAAGGCGAAGAACCCGAACAACATGGCTAAGGATACTCCAGACATGATGATAACAGCCACATACAACCCTGTGGGCCTGCTTTCACGCACGGTGGTGAAAATATGGAGCTCTTGACTTGTGGTGGCATCCAAAGCTTTCTGGGCGTCCCCTTCGGCGCCGATAGCCGAAATAACGTCCTCCTCTTTCGCCAGCTGTATCAGTCCGCCGGTGGTGTCCAGCCCACAGTAAGCAGTGTCATCCTTGCCGTCCACGTCACACTCCAGAAAAGCGGTAAAATACCACTGGGCCCTGGGCGTGTCCGATGGAATCTTGTAGGACTCAGTGATAGTACCTCCACTGACGGAAGCGAGGTCCAGTTTTTTGATGACCTTGTTCTTACAACGCTTATCGTCCTGTGAGTAAACGAAACGTGGTTAGGTGTGCTCTGCCAAAGTAAAGCAACTCGTTCCTGGGGTTCGACGGCAGCGTGCGCGGCCTGCAAGCAGTCCGTTCGACAGGGAAACCATGACTTACGTTGATAGTGTCCTTGATTTTCCTCCACTTTCTTTTGGAAGTCCATGGCGTAGCGAAGCACAGCTTCACCGTCAAACTCGTTGGAGGCAACAAAACCAAGTCTCCCGCCTTCTTCATGTACTTGTCGGCCAAGTTTTTGGGTGGCGTCAGAGTGAGAATAAGTTCGGAGTCGTCGTCGCTTGTGAACTTAGGATCCTGACACGCAGTATCCTCGAGCGTGCAAGGTTTTCCCTCGTTGTACTCAACTGGACTTTCGTTGGACGAGTCCTTGAAGGACAGTGTCATCCCCATGTCGACAACATGTTTCCCGGCGACAAGCTCGCTGTATTCTGCACACGAGCGAAAACCTCACTTTGTGAGCATTTCTCACCACAGTTGCTGTTCACATAGCTAGCCTCAAAAACTGTCAACTCATGCATGGAAAATGCGCTTATCCGCCACGAGAAACCAACCCTTCACTGGTAAGAAAACTGATGCGGCGTTCCGCAGAGATGCACTTACTGACGTCGACTCCTTGAGAGCAGACGACCAGCGTCGCGAGGAGCAAACAAGCTGCCTGGATAGTCATGCTCACGAGCTCAGCAAATCGCGAAGACGCAAGCGTATGTGCAGTGGGGTTACCTCCAGCGGGACGCGACGACTGAACAGGAGATCTGAATTGGAGCTGCTGAAGAAGGCAGCGGAGAGCGCTCTTCACTTACGAAAAGTCAGACCACTTGCTCCAGGCCTCCACAACTGAAGCGTTCAATCATCAAACCTGCTCTTTCGACATGTGCCCTTTGTCGCATGACACACGGGTTGAGCACCCCACCAGGGCTACCTCCGTTGGAACGATTCGAACCACAATTGAATCGACACCACATTGAAGGCTGCCCGTTCCCTGTTTTCAGGCATCGGATCGTTTTTCGTTTTGGCTTCTACTGGTGACCTGAAGGCGGTCGCCAACGACGGGACGCAACACAGATTTTTTTTCTTCTCGTGGTTGGGTTAGCAAGAACGAGGACGCATCGATTACCAATTATGCGAATATGGTGACAAGAAGCAGCTGAGGTCAAGGAGCTCCCTCGAGGGTGGCTTTGCTTCTTGGCGATTCTCCCCCAAAATGTAATTTATGTTTGTTTGTTTGCTTCTTGGACACTCTTTTTCCCTCAAGACGACTTGATGAAGTTCTGAAGTGGCGCTTGTGGTTCCCCAAATCAAGACGCCAGACTGTCATAATGCTTTGTTCAACTGTGAAAGGCAAGAGCAGCGTCGTTCAGACGATGTCCTGAGTTTTCCTGCCTTAATTCTCGAGCCATCCACACAAATGGGTGTGGCGTTACGACTCGGATTTCATTCATGAGGTGGGTTTTATTCAATGTTTTTTCTTCGAAGTTTGTTAATGTCCCGCTGTCTTAATTCACCAGTGACCACGGGAAAGGCTCACGAGCGACTCAACCAGGGGGGGTTCAGGTCATCTGGTGCCTATTTATGGATCCTGCTGGAGGGAAATGGCCTTCAGCAAGAGAAGATGATTGGGCACTCAATGATTCAGGGAGAAAAAACATAACATAGCATCCTGGCAGAAAGGAATGTTTCAGCTGCAGAGTGTGGGTCAGACAAATGCCTCGTTTTTATTTCACGACATCAAGTTCAAACATCTAATTTGTATCATCACCCCCACACATCTGCACAGGGAAAACAACGCAATTCAGTGGAAAAAAATAATACAGAAACCCCCAGCCCCCCAGTGGAATAGCAACTCTCAGCGCTTCTTGGAGAATTGGAGGAAACACACGGACCCAACGCCCATTCAAGCCAACATGTTATCATCCTTGAGATGCCATCACTAACCACAGGGCTGGTTTTGAACACCCTTGCCTTGGATAAAACAATAACAGATTTTTATCCCCAGAAAAACAAAACTAGAAACAGGTTAAGACCCTCAGAGAACCTTGAGACATCATTTGTATCAGGCTGCACTTCCTATGCTTTGGAAATCATCACAGGGTTCCCCCCTGGCTTTCCCTCCCTATATCTATCTGGGGCTTCCCTCTGGGGCTTCCCTCTCTTTCCTGCAGTTGTACCTGTCTGAAATTTCTACCAACCTCCGAGTATGTTTCCTCTTTTTTCGGCACCGTCCCTCACTATGAAAATTGTGAGGGGCGGCTTCCTAAAGGGATGACTATCTCAGCCCCCACTGGACAGTGATCCACCTTAGATCGAAGGTGGCCCTGTGGCGGGGGGCTGTACTGAAGCCATCATTGCATGCTGCACACAGCGCTCCAAACACCCTCGACAATAGACTTGAAAAGACGTAAGGTCGGAGCGAAAAAGAGCGGACAACCATGAGTCGGTCTCTAGAGGTATGGGGCGACAATGACGCAGGTTCCGTCTAACGAATCGTAAACGGGTCTGAAACACGAGCGCCCATCGATGATTTTGCACGAGGCTGGGACCGAGAAGCCGAGTGTCGCCAGTCAGTCAGGGGTAGCCCAGTGCTGTCCAAACAAAAAAGAAAAACGATGGCCTGGCTCAGGAGTCGAACCCGACGCCAGACGAAAACAGCCGCCATACCAGAAACTGCTGGGGAAAAAAAACATACTTCATGTTGGGACGGAGAAAATAGTTCTTTGAGAAAATGAGGGTGTCCAACCGGTATTTGTACTCGGTTGAAGAAATCTCGACGGCATCAATCAAGGTTTTTTTGATGGGCTTAGTCGGCAATTACATACACGAAAGGACACTCTTTCAGGTCACTTTACTTTTGCGGGTTTTCTGCGTGTTCGTGTTTTTTTTGTCCCGGTTGAGCCAACAGCATGCCTCCCCCAACTCAAGCGAAACCCATGGAGGGCATGGCGAAAGCCCCCGACCCCCAAGGATGCAAGAAGAAGAAGAAAAAGCAGGCGGACCTGGATGGCAGGAAAGTCGAGTCTGCATACTTCGCCAAAACCATCGACGAGGACCGAAATTCCAAAAACGTAAGTGGAAAAACGTTTTACCTCGCACCTCTCTTTCTATCCCTTTGTGAGTTTCTTTGTTGGGTTGAATGCGGTGCGTGGGAATTGGGGGGGTGACGCTCACGACACGAAAGACGTCATTTCTGTGAGTTTTTTTTGGCGAGTGGGTGATTTCTGGTGGGTTTCTTGCAGCCTTTTCAGAAATTTGGAGATTCCATCCTTTCTGGGCTGCCCAATGATGCCCAGATGAATTTGAGAAGGGCTGGGAGGTAATCCAAGCTGTTGTTTTGATGCATTGTCAGACTTTCTTTTTTATAAAAGCCAAATCAACCTCAAATGGTCCAGCCATTTGAAAAGCAAAGGAGCTGAAAATTCTGACATCGTGTGAAAAGATGGAACGGTGGGCTATGGATGCTAGTTTGAGTTTGAAATGGGGTTTATTGCTGAAGCATGGAAAAACAAACACTGAATTAAGATGGAAAAACACTGGACCGTGGAGAATAAGTCACTGGACCATTGACAAAAACATTGACCATGGAAAGAAACACTGTTTTGAGTTGGAAATGGTATCCATTGCTGAACCATGGAAAAAAACACTGTTACAGGGGAATTGGGTCAGCGGTGGGAGGAGTTCGGGATGCTATTGGCGGAGCACTGAGCTCATTCGTGGTGAAAAAGTGAGGGCCAAGCTGCTGATTACTCATCTCAATGCAGTTTGACTGGCAGCAGCCAAATCCCACAGATTTCACTTCTTGGTGATCGATAGTTGTGGATTTTTTTTTGGGGGGTTATTCTTGATATGTTTTCTGAGAGCGAACACTCTTCCAGAAGTAAGAAAAGGGGAATTTACAGGAAGGGTGTATTTTCATTTTTGGTTTCTTTTTTTCTTTTAAAAAAGTATGATGAATCCTGGAGGGATTTAGGAAGATATTTATTTTAAATCCAAGGGGATATGTTGGTTTCATATCTTGAAGTTTTGACTATTTTCGTAGCAGCTCCAACAGATTTCCCAAAGTACCGTGGCAGGCATCATTACCGCTGGCTGCTTCTCCAACTAGCATCCAAAGGGTTGGGCCAAAAAAAACACACCTCCTCACGAAATGATAGTTTGAAACAAGGCGAGGGGAACCCCATTTCTGCTTTATTTTTCTTCTGTTTTTTTTAATTATTTTGGAGGAATCTAATGCATCAACCATAACCAAAACCTCATGCTAACAAAAGTAAAACGAAATAAATAAAACAAAAAGACAAAACAAAACAATGAAACCATATGTATAGGGGGAAATTTGCTATGCGAAATTTGGGATTCGTAAGAAACGGACTTTTCTCAATTCTCAATTTTCTTGGAGGAGGGGTTGGGCAAACTTCGTAGAAAAAGTATAGATTAATATATACATATCTCTGTGTATATATTTTCCCCCAAACCACGAATTGCTTCCATCCAGCATCTGCTAGATCTTTCAACAAGTTTTTCATTGTGAATGGCAATGCTCCAAAACAGCCATACCAAAAACAAACCCCAACGAATCCCACGAATTTCATCCAATCCCGATTTTTCTTGTGTCCATTTTTTTTCCCCTCCCTCGTGCCAGTCCCTTCCAATTTAGCCCCAAACTCAGGAAAACAAGAAAAAGAAAAGAATGTGAAAAAAAGTTAAGGATTTTTTTTTTCCTCCCTTTTCTTTCTTTCTTCACCTTCTCAAAAAGAAAGAAAAAAAGAAAAAGAAAAAAAAAAACACCACAAAAGAATAGCAAAAATTTTTGGCTTTTCTCCTCAATACGTCGAAGTGCCGACTTGGAACGACTTTGCGACGGTTTTCAACTTTTCCTCCATTTTTGGCCAGCGACGTTCGTTGGCGCCGGTCGTTAATGCGTAAAACTTCCCATCGAACACCGCAACGACCGACAGAGCCCGTCGAATGTAATTGGTGGCCTTGGCCGCGAACTCAAACTCGTAGTAATTCACTCCGCTGACGTTTTTGGCATCGGCGCCCAACAATTTCACCTCCTGGCTGCGATTCGTCAAAACCGTGTCCGCCAGAGCGAAGCAAACTTCGTTGAGATCCCCGAACTCGGTGATGTCCGTCTTGTCGGTGGGGGTGATGGTTACGCTGACGCTCTCCAGAGGCTCGATGATATCTTTGAAAACGATATCTTGGCCGTCCACCGTCACCTCTTGCCAACCGAACGGATAGAGGAAACGATATTTATCGCCCTTGTCTTTCACGGGGGTGAATCCGGCAGGAAGTTTCGCCGACGCTGCGCCAGGGAACGCCAGCCCGATCAGAGCTACCCCGGCGACGTTCAAGCCTTCCCTTCTCGACAGGGATGCGTTGACGACGGAGGGGATGGCCACCTTCTGTTCCGTCTTGGACGCAGACGCCGAAACTCTTCCGACGCAGCGGCTTCGATGCGCGACTCGCGGCTGCGAGACGCGAGGGACGGCGTTCCGAGCGATCAGAGCGGATTGGCACATTGTGGGGGGTAAAGAGGATGAACGCTCGACACGAGAAAAACAGGAAGGTGAAGAAACTGGAAAGTGATTTTGCTTTTTTTTTTCTTTCCCCTCACCGTACGATTCGTCATAGAGAAACACGATTAATGACGAAATAAACGAACTTTCTCAATAAAAAAATGCAAACAAATGTGAATACAAGAATACAACATCTCTTCAGGAAACAGGTAATAATCAGCTGTGTTGTAGAAACAAGCATCTTACAGAAAAAAGTCAAGATACAACAAGCATCCCTGTATCCTCCCCTTTCATGTTCAGTTATGTAACAGACTTCAAGTAATTTGCGGATTCCAACGACTCCGAAATCATTGGAGGCAAAAGTATTGCAATATGGGCTGGTTAAGCAACATTTGTGCATTGCCCCCCCCCCCCCCCCCCCCCCCAGGCACTAGCCCAGCCCTTTCACTTTCACACAGCCAACACTGCCAACCCCAGATTTGACAGAAACGCAAGAACCAGCATCGGTACAACACCGAGTAACAGTTACATTAACCTCAAAACCGAATCACCGCAATCCAACTTTGCAGACAATATCCCCCACTTTCTGCTGCATCTCCAGTAGCTCCGATACATCGACTACAAAACAATCTGCAATACTTTCTCGGGAGGCCTCCCAATACGAGCTTTTCCACCACAGAACACCACCGGCCTCTCGATCAAAACAGGATGGGCAGCCATCGCCTCGATCAACTCACTCTCTGTCGGATTGCCACCCTCCAGCCCCAGCTCTGTGTAAGCATTTTCTTTTTTCCTCACAAAGTCATGGGCGCTGCAGCCCAACAGTTCTACGGCGGCTTGGAGCTCCTCTGCTGTGGGAGGGGCTTCCAGGTACAATCGAATTTGGGGGGTGATGCCTTTACCTCTAATGATTTCGAGGGTTTCTCGAGATTTTGAACAATTTGGGTTGTGCCAAATAATCACCCCGTTGCTGGCCATGGAGGGCTGCTCCTCCCTGACTGAATCACAAAAAAAAAGAAAAAACAGAAAGAAAGAAAGAAGAAATACGTTCTATTTTTAAACTCATCAAAAGCCAAAGTGGTGAATTCTCGAATTCTCATTTCTGTTTTTTTCTTGTTTTTTTGCACTGTGTTCGAGGAATTCTTTTCCTTACACAGCTTGCTTTTTTTTTTGTTCAACCCCCAAATCTAACTGACCAAACAGGAATCAAAGTGGCCAAAGTGAGTTCAACCCTTCCACACATTCCCCCCAAAAAAATTCAAAATCTAGTTCAACTAGCCCCTCCTCTTTGAGATGGGTTTCTTTATCTCCATAAAATCCGTGATGCTGGTTTGAATTTGCTTCTTTTCCCCAGACAAAAAAGCCTCCTCCTTTTGGCCATCGTTTTTCGACAGCAATTCCCCCAAATTATCAAAACCATCCTTCGCTAAAGCCTGCGCCAACACCCCTCTATGACAGCCATGCAAATCCTTGCATCCACACATCAACACGACGGGACGCCCCGTGCGGGAGGCGATCCCACCCAAAATTTCCCGCCCTTTCACGTAGTCGCGAATTTCGATGCCGAGAGAATGCCTTTCCCCGTAGTTTACGTTGCCGAACTCGGATAAATGCGCGTATCGGCCCGCCAACGCCGCTTGCAACTCTTTGCGTCTGAATCCCGGTTTCTTTGAGAACGGGCTCATTCTGACGTCCACGAGCGTCGCCTCCGCACGTCCGATCGCCTCGCAAATCGCAGCCAGATCGAAGCTGGCGTAACCCAGAGTGTAGAATGCCATCGCGATCGCGGTTTTTCGAAACACACGCGCGGCGTTCTCACGGACTCTTACCTTTTAAACTTTTTCCTGTGGAGGGGTGTGTCAAAAGGATGCGCTGGCAGCTGGAATATCGTCAGGCAGAAGCTGGCCGCCAGCGATGAAAATTTTCACATTTATCGAGACTGACAACGCGAAGGAATCTACTGAAAGCGACCCCCGCAGTTATGAGTCGCAATCCAAGGTCGCTGGAATCTTATTTATTTTCTTTCTTAAAAGAAAAGCAGGGGTCGAGAGTTGATCAACGTCGCTTCCCACCTCGTTTTGCTTCTTGTCGCCGCCGCCTGAATTTTTGCATGCACCATCGGATTCGAGAATAGCTTGGTAGGAGCGCTTAGATCCATATGATTTTTTCCGAAAAGGGAAATTTATCTCTGATGGTGAAGCCGGGCAGTTCATTGAAGGAGTTTTTTCCCTGGTAGATCAGGCAAAGGACCTGCTTGCTGCAAAAAGTCGATTCGAATTGACATGTACCAGCATGCAATGATCTGTATTAGTCAATGTGATTAGTAATTATTTGAGTGCATGCATGCATGCATGTCATATCATGATTTTGCATCTCAATGTCAGGTTGGATTTGCTCCCAAAAACAGGTGGTTTGAAGGCTGGGTTTCTGGAAATCATGTTTTTGATAGCGTACGGTTTTCTGATATCGGGATGGCTGCGAGTGTTGGGATGCCCGGCCAAGCCTGGCTTGCAAAGATTTCTTGTGTGTTTTCCTGTCGTTTTGGGAAATTGCATGATCCCTTTGCTGTTTGATGCGGCCTCCGTGAAAGAATCCACCTCGTTCGCACGCCAAGCGCTGAAAATTGTCACTGCATACGTTTTCATGTGGATGACTAATTGTAAGGTGAGAATTGTTTGGTTGTGTGGTGGGGTGTTTTCCTGGGTTTTTTTTATCATGGTGTTGTTGGGTTTTTAAGATAAAACCGAACAAAGAATATTTCGATTCGGATTTCGATTTTGGTTTTTTTGTTTTTTTTTGAGCAATCGATTCCTATGTTTTTACACGTATATACTGTATTTCTTAAAATGTATTCTCCAGGATGATAACGCCATATTGCCTGTATGCAATTGCAATTGAAATTATTTTACACACAGCCAAAAGGCCGAGTGGAGGCCGTTCAAGGAAACGTGTTACAGGCTATCTGGCCTGTATGAGTAAAGATATGGATATATGTAATTTTAATTGTTTATTGGTCTTTTGTCGCTGGAAAAAGGTTTTGGCCTTTTGTTTGAATCGAGGGATGCTGGCGGCGGCTGAGAAATGGTCTTTTTGGCGATTTTGTGGGGCTGTCGTTTGCACCATTAGTATAAAAACTGGTAAGCGAAATGGTCATATCATTTGTAATCAGCTATTACAAAAAAACGGTGCTTGTGCACTTCGAAAAAATTAAAAAGAAGGGGGGGGGGGGGGTATTTTGTATATTCTAGTCTAACATTTTTTCTTGCTGAGATAAATAGCATCCAAAACTTAAAAAAAAGGAATAAAAACAAAGGGGTACACTGTTCCGATTCGCAGCATTGAGATTCGCAGCGATTTTGAAAAGAAACACATAAAAAAAACATAAATCTTTTTCCTGGCATTGATTGGGGCCGGCAAAATATTTAGCTAAACCAAAAAAAAAGCTGTATAATTTGAACCATTGCAGCTTGTCTTCACTACAAAGAAATAAATAAATAGAAAAAATAAAATATGTGAATATTACTTGAGATCAATGCGCTTTGTGTCATTTGAAATCATTGCTATGCCACAATGATCGAAGGAAAAAAAAAAGTTCGATTTCGTTTCCACAGATTCTTTCAATGCCAGAACCGGGAAGAGCAACCTAGACTTGCAATCGAAAATGAAGAAGATTTTTCGATGGAGTTATCAAGCCTGTTGTAAAGCTGGTGTGTGAGAGGAAAATGAATCGAAAGGATCACAGATTTATTAAATAAATTCTTTAAAACAATCATACAAAAAAAAAATAATTTTTCACAACAAATTCCTCACCTTGAGGTGTCTTGCTCCACGTTAATTTCAATTTCAATTTTTTTTTGTGCAAACAAATAACAGCGCATCCTTCCAGTTGTTCTGCTTTGAAGTGATTTTTTCCTAGGATCTGAATATGCCCGAGGAAACCCTGTATTCACAGGCAATTTTTTTATTCAAGTGTTTTTATCCTTGAAGATGTAATTGGGTTTTACTTAAAGCGTTTCGCTATCCTCATCCAGGTCTGCTTTTGATAATTATTTACCTGCTTTCAACCAAGGAGTTTGGTTTTCTATTGAAGGAAACTTTGCACAGTGAGTGACCCCTCTACCCCCCCCCCCCAAAAAAAAAATAAAAAAATAAATAAAAAAATAAATAAAAAATAATAATAATAAAAAAATGTAAGGCAAGAAAAAACATAAGAAACAATAAAAAGTAAAAGAAATAACATTATGTGCATGGGGACTTGCGTGTGAATCTTAATCCATGAAAAAAAAAAGATTTTGGTGTTTGTTCTTGCTGCATGTTTTCTAGCCAGGTAAAATTCAATGAACATTTCCATTCCATGTTTTTGTAACCTCAGGGCTTTTTTTTTTCCATCAGATTTCTGAGCTTTTTGTTTGTTGTTTGTTTTTCTTTTTTTTTTGGGGGGGGGGAAGAGGGGTAGTTTTTGAACCTTGTTTTGATTTTGTGTGTGTGTGTGTGGAAAATGTAGACTGGGCTCTGTATACATGGCTTGGATGTGCATTGGAGGGCATGCAAATCGTCGCCTTGGCCATTTTCGACATCAACTCCATCGATTCGTTCAACTACCCGTTCGTGGTCAGTTCGTTCAAAAAAAGTATACTTGGTTTCTTTTTCACAGAAATACACTTGTTTGTTGTCAGTTTTTTTTCGGCTTTATGTTGTGGAAGCTGGGCCTGACAGTTTAATGCTCAATAAACTGAAATTTACGCACCCCTCTTCAAATGTCATCAACTGCCTCCGCTAGTTTAGTTTAAACTTTTGTTATGTACTGAGTATATATTGAAAATACTAATAAAATGAGACCTAGAATACATAAATAAAATATCTTGTGACGTTTTTTGAGAAAACGCTAAATCCTTTGCCTAGATTCTATCTCGTGTTTTTTTTTGTTTCGTTCCTTTTTTTTTTTTTTTAAATTTAACAATAAGGTTAATTTGAGTCGACGATTCGATTTTTATTTTCTGCAAAAAAATGAAAATTAGGCTTCCAGCTCGCAAGACAATTGGGGGAATCGATGGAATCTAACAACAGCCAGCACGATGAAGCCCATTTCTTATGATTTGGTCATGGCAGGTAATGAGCAATTGAACGACAAATTTAAATTGAAAAAATCCACTCAATTTTCCTAATCAGCCTCATGTCTTTGTCGTTTCGAACAAAAAAATAATTATTTCGAGAGAAACAAAATGAGGTTCCTTACAGGATCTTTGAAAAAAAAAAAAAAAGCTGAAGCCAAGAGGCTGCTAACCTTGTTTGAAGGTATTTCCTAAAAGCTTTTTTTGCAAGAATTTTTGAACTTTTTTAAATTCCTTTTTTTTTTTTTTTTTTTTTTTTTTTTTTTTTTTTTTTTTCGTTTCTCCCACCCGCAGATACCATCATTGGAAAGAACACCGAGGATTCATCCAAAAGCAAAAAATCAAGACGGCCAGAATGGAGGCGAGTGTTGGCTGTTTTGTCGATTTTCACTCTAAGTGGAATTTTACACACGGTATACTTCTGGTGAGTGGGAACTGGGTTTAAAATCTTGTTTTACTTTTTTTAATGGACAAATATGCAATTGAAAATCAATGTGTTTTTCCATCCCCGAAACATTGAAAAATAAAATAAACACAATGGAAAACATGTGTCAATGCTATCCTCTTTTCCCAAAGGATCATTTTTTTTTCTTCTTCTTCTTCAAAAGAAAACATATCTTCATTTTTAGTTTTAGTTTTAACTCGTAAATTTCATTTCTTGTTTTTTTTCAGTTTTTCATTTTTTTTCATTTTCTTTTTGCTCAGGTACCTTTCCAAACTGTGGATTTGGCAATGGATGGTTTACTTCTTCATGTTGGGAATGGCAATCGTTCTGGAACAGGCAATGGAGCAATTTCTTTTGAAAACACTAAAAATAGACGTGGTCCGAGCCGTTCCTTCCCTCATTCGGCATGTCATCGCCACCGTCTGTTTTTTGACGATGAACCAATTCTTTTACGAAACGGTGTACGAAATCGGAATGTTCAAATTGGTGATCTTGTTTCAACAGGAGTACCTTTCTTAGAAAAAAATAAGAAAAAAAATGGTAAAAATAAGTGACATTAAGTTGAGTTTGAGGGGTGAGAAAAAGATTGGAAAAAAAAATGGAAAAAAAATAATGCCTTGATTGACCGATTGATCTTCAGACAGGAAATCGTGGAGTTTTTCCTTTGTTCAATTCTCTGAGAAAAACAAACACTGCAAACACTCTGTGTGTTTTTTTTCTTGTGTTTTATTTCTTTTGTTCAATGCGTTTATTTTAGTCCACACCTCCACAGTTTCCCTTTTTCCCCCGCCAGTTTTTTTTTTATTACAAGAAGAAAGAAATAGATAAAAAAATCAGCATTGCCATAAAAACCAAAAGCATGTTCCAAAAAAAACACAGCTAAAAACAGCAATAGATGACAAACAAGACATAATCCGATTTTTTCCTTTCTTTTTTTTTCGCTCTGCTTTATTTCTTTTTTTTCCCCTCAAAAAGAACATAGTAATATAAATAACAATAATAATAATGCGAGGCGGCCAGAGGGGGGAAAATCAGCACCTTTTAAATTAATATTTCCTAAAATCGAATTCAACAGCCACTCACACAAAATCCTCCCCGAATACCATTCTCACTGGCACTTTTATCAATCTGAGCAAACCCACTTCTTCGGCGGGGGGGACGAAAAAAAACCTCGCTAAAATCACGTGGGTGGAGAGGGTGTAAAAAATGCCCAAAGCCAGAGGGATGGATTTTACGCCCATGTTATTATGCACGAATTTTTTTACGATCTGTTCCAGCAAAACCACGGGGCCAAAGCTGGAAAAAAACATAAACCATTTCCACACCCACTGTCGAGTGACGTACCTACGGAACAATTAAACGAATATGACATAAAAAAACCCGTGGTAATGGGGCTTAAGAAGAAAAACAAAAGGGGTTAAAACTGAAATCTGCAGACTTAATTATATCACCACCTAATATATATATTTTTTTTCTCTAAGAAAAAAAATCATCGTGGCCACAGCCATATTCAAGGTACGGCCCATTATCTTTCTTGTCTCTTTTATTTTTTCAAATCCATACATTTCATATTTGTTTTCAAATTCAAGGTTGGCGCTTTTAGAAGAATTACTATCAAACGTGCATAACTATCATCAATAATTTCTTTTTTTTTCAAGAAAAGAAGAGGAATAAAGAAAACAAGCGTGTGAAGGTGGACACAGAACTACAGTTATCAAAAAGAATGGGGAGACTTTACCAAAAGCACATGCAGTGCATGAATCCACTGAGCAGAAATATAGACAGGACAGCTGCACCTCGCCTCCATTCCGGACGCTTTGGTTTTGCAGAGTCTGGATCATTCACCAGTACCCCTGCAGGCAATATGATTTAAAAAAATTAAAGAGAAAAAATATTACAATATTCTTTTTCTGTGCTGTATGACAGCGGGGAAAAAAATGGTCAAAAACTGCATTGGAGTGTTTTGACACGACAGGATCCAAGCATAGCATCGCATTGATTCAGAGAATTCCTTCTGTATCAAAAATATATATACGTATATAAAAAGAAATCCCCTAAATCAAGAAAATGTAGTAAGTTGTTGTTCATTCCGAAATTGAGAAGAAGAAAAAACATAAAAAATAATGAGTATGAGTTTGAAATTAGGGGAATTCCTCCTCACCATCTTTCACCAAATCGTACGAAAGCGGTTTTAACACTTTCGCCGTCATTGTGTTCCATCTTTTGCTCCACAGCTCACAATTGTCAATAGACTGCATTACAGAAAATAATCATAATGATTTTAAAAACATCCACTTACCGGAAAAATTAGTCATCCCCCCCAACTGGGGGAAAAAAAGGCGAACATGATTAAAAGATATAGAAATACAAAAACAAAAGGTAAAACAAAAAATAAAAACAGATGAATCAAGTGTAACTCACTGATACTGAGGAGGACAGCAGTCATTACTATGATGAATGTTTAAAAAAAAAAACGAAAGTGTATATCAACATACATAATCAATGGTCGTGTTAGCTGTTCGATCAAAACACGCATGCAGTGCATTTCAGATTCACACTATCAAGAGAGAAAAAAATAAGAAAAGGAAAAATAAAAAATGTGATTTGTTCCCTTACCAGGTAGGGATGGTCGAAGGAATCGATGCTGTCTATATCAAAAACGAGGAGGGCAAACGCTTGCATGAAATCAAAACAGCATCCCAACCAAAACATCAAGCCGAATCCTGTGAGGTAAAAAAAAAATTGGAAAAAAAAACAATTGCACATTTCAAACAACTCCATTTTTGGATTCAAACGCATCACTAGAAAAGAGATACACATCTGTGGGGGTTTTTTGGCGTCCCGATGCTGCAGTTCTCTGTGCTATTTTTTGTTGCAAATTTTTCTCTCTCTTTCTCTCCTTTTTTTTTTGTTTTTTTAAGTTTTCATCCAAATTTCATGCTTACCGTAACCCAGCTCCGTCAGGGGAAAACCCGGATCCTTCACAATAACCACCCCCATGAAAAGGAGCATCACTACACACACAACCAAAAAATTCATTCAAAACACACATCCCTTGTTTCTCTTTTTAACATCCATATCCAGCAATGCACTTGCCTTCCCTCAGTGCAAGACAAACAGCCCCAGCCGAAATATCTAGACCAAAAAGACTTCAGGAGAGTCTGTAGCTATTGATTGCTTACACCCTACCATTCTTGAATACGCATTGGGTAAGCCATCTGCCAATCTCTTTGGATTTTGTGTAGGTATCAAGCATGCTCTGCCCCGTATCATTCCGGCAATCTGCAAATTTTCCAAGCGGCTTTTGTAAGAAAAAAGAGAAAATTTTCCAAAAAAAAAATCATGAAAGAAAATACACATATATGTACATGCCAGCCTACAGCACTGTGTGCTTTTTGCCTGACGAATGTATGCATGCATGCTATCTGCGAATTTTTTTTGAATTTTTTTTTTTCATGGCTGAAAGTGCATCACATCAAAAAATTATTTTTTTCATTTAGTTTAATATTAAATTGAAACTAAAGTGTATTCTAAAAATAATGTAGCTCATCGCATCATGTCATGCAATAGGTTGGAACAAAAATGGCTGTTGGCAGAAAGGCCTCCAATTATTTTTCCTTACCAGTTTTAGGATTAATGGGGCAAAGCACCACTCCAGTGAAACGCCAGTAATCCCAATTTTCAGCAGACACCAGGATCCCTCGATTCAAGCAATACGCAATTATCTAGACACAAGCAGCAGAACTGAATTTTTTAAATTGTCAGAAAAAAAGCGACAAGAAAAAAAAACATAGTAATAGTTGGCATGCTGCTTCTTTATTCTGGTTTTGATCGAGTTTCTTTTCCACCCCAGACAGCGCTTTCAAAAAATAAAAAATAAAAAAAATGCCACAGAATATTTTTGGGCCCGTATCACTCATTTGCATTGTGGATAGGCTGCATGGGGATGTAATCAATTTGAAAAAAAAGGAAAAAATGGGGACTGATCTAATCCAACAAAGGGACATCGTTTTTTAACCACCACAAAAAACAAAGGGAGGAAAAATAAAAAAACATGAATCGATGTGTGTGTAAGATGCCCACCTTTTGATTGGACAACCAAGCGACCAGAAATGAAGTGTAGATGCTCAAAATAGCCCCCCACATTTCCGACGACTGTTTCACGATTCTCTCGTCGAACATAACAGGGATTAAGAAATTAAACAAGATTGTTGGGCACGCGACGAGCAACCGCCAGAATCCCGGGGTCGAGGTAGCGCAAAACCTTTTCAAATAGTACGACGACAGGCACCCGTTCAAAAACACCGCTAGAACGCCCCCCGCCAGCGTCATGTGCACCTCCGGGAGGCTCTCCATGAATCCTGTCGAGGAAAACGCAAAAAACATCCCATCGATCGGGTGAGGATCTATTCTTTTTTTCCTAAACCAGCGAGCAGCAGCTCTGGGCATTTGCAGTAACGAGTTCATCGAGTATGTGGAATCTAATATTTGTGTTGCAACTTGGGGATATGTTGTTCAATTTCTGCAAGCGACGATCGGCCGTTCCTCACCAAATGTCATATTTTTTCGCCGCAGCCGCCACCCACGCGAGCCTCAAGAGCCGAGGTGTTTCGACGAGGGGAAAAACCTGGCCCCACACCCCTGTTTTGTAACTTCATGAACAATTTCCGCTGCTTACCCCTGTGGCCAATCGATCATTCCGAGGTTTTGATTGGGACGATAAAGTTGATGATGGGTTGTCTTCGAAATGTTTTTTGTTGATTTTGCGGCGTTTGCTGCTTCGATATCTGTGTTGAATGGTGTTCCTTGGTTGAGACTCAGTCGGGGACAGTTCGACCCGACTTCTTACGAAAGTCTAGGAAACACGCATTGAACCAATCGTTTTTACACGAAAAAGTTATCCGAAGTATCACGGTCTTTCCTTATATGTTCCCCTAGTTTCTGTCAGGTATGCGAAACGCCATATGCGATCCACTAATTCGATCGCGTACAATCAACATGGGCCCACCCACCTGGAACTGTAGAACTCCGAAAGAAAAAAAAACCTGAAAGCCCCGAAAGAAAAAAAATAATCGAAATCCAAAAAAACTCCCAACGCTCACGGTTCCCACGTGATAACTTCAGAAAAAACCAAAAAGGTCGCAAAACACAATGATGGACCATTCCAAAAACAAGGACCCCATAAATCCATGCATGGAAAAAATAAACCCACATTGTACCGCATCATAATTTCACTCCACTCTCGACCCCAAACCTGACTTTTTTGTCCTGCGTCGCTCAGGCCACGACTACGTTGATACGTCGATTCCAGGTCGTCAAAAAACGTCTCTGTCGGTCAGTTTTCAAACTCCCAACGCCCACCCGCCCAGTCGCATCACTCTTGACGTCCCACGCTCTTCTCTGGCGGGGACTGTGATATCTGGTCGACTCTTTTGGTGTCAGGTGTCGTTTCAGTGGTAGAAAACTGCCGATGTGACGCGCGCGCGCTCACGTCCATTGTTACTCCAGGTCTTACTGCTTCCTCAGCCGAGCGACTCTCGTCCACTGTGGACGTCCTTCCAGAAATAGGAAACGTCGGGGGTGAGGTCGAACTTCAAGCGCAAAGGCTCGACTTGGACTCGCTCCTGGGATTGTTGTCGACATGTTGCTCACGCTGGTCACAGGGACGATCGCCCAGGAAGCGTCACTTCGGCTCCGAAACCATGTTGAATGGTGTTCCTTGGTTGAGACTCAGTCGGGGACAGTTCGACCCGACTTCTTACGAAAGTCTAGGAAACACGCATTGAACCAATCGTTTTTACACGAAAAAGTTATCCGAAGTATCACGGTCTTTCCTTATATGTGTTGATTGTACGCGATCGAATTAGTGGATCGCATATGGCGTTTCGCCTACCTGACAGAAACTAGGGGAACATATAAGGAAAGACCGTGATACTTTGGATAACTCTTCGTGTAAAAACGATTGGTTCACAACATGGTTTCCTAGACTTTCGTAAGAAGTCGGGTCGAACTGTCCCCGACTGAGTCTCAACCAAGGAACACCATCAACATGGTTTCGGAGCCGAAGTGACGCTTCCTGGGCGATCGTCCCTGTGACGAGCGTGAGCAACATGTCGACAACAACCCCAGGAGCGAGTCCAAGTCGAGCCTTTGCGCTTGAAGTTCGGTGCGCTATGCGAGTGTCACGTCGTTTGCTTTTGAACGATATTTGATGGGACGTATGGGAGTCCCTCGTTCAATTTGACGAGACGAGAGTCGCTCGGCTGAGGACGGAAGCAGTAAGACCTGGAGTAACAATGGACGTGAGCGCGCGCGCGTCACATCGGCAGTTTTCTACCACTGAAACGACACCTGACACCAAGAGTCGACCAAATATCACAGTCCCCGCCAGAGAAGAGCATGGGACGTCAAGAGTGATGCGACTGGGCGGGTGGGCGTTGGGAGTTTGAAAACTGACCGACAGAGATGTTTTTTTTGACGACCTGGAATCGACGTATCAAAGTAGTCGTGGCCTGAGCGACGCAGGACAAAGAAGTCAGGTTTGGGGTCGAGAGTGGAGTGAAATTATGATGCGGTACAATGTGGGCTTATTTTTTCCATGCATGGATTTATGGGGTCCTTGTTTTTGGAATGGTCCATCATTGTGTTTTGCGACCTTTTTGGTTTTTTCTGAAGTTATCACGTGGGAACCGTGAGCGTTGGGAGGTTTTTTGGATTTCGATTATTTTTTTCCTTTCGGGGCTTTCAGGTTTTTTTTCTTTCGGAGTTCTACAGTTCCAGGTGGGTGGGCCCATGTTGATTGTACGCGATCGAATTAGTGGATCGCATATGGCGTTTCGCCTACCTGACAGAAACTAGGGGAACATATAAGGAAAGACCGTGATACTTTGGATAACTCTTCGTGTAAAAACGATTGGTTCACAACATGGTTTCCTAGACTTTCGTAAGAAGTCGGGTCGAACTGTCCCCGACTGAGTCTCAACCAAGGAACACCATCAACAATATGTTCCCCTAGTTTCTGTCAGGTATGCGAAACGCCATATGCGATCCACTAATTCGATCGCGTACAATCAACAATCTGTTCTGTTTGTTTTGTTTGTTTTGTTTGTTTGTTAATCTCTGCATGGCCTGTGATTTTTTTTTTCCGATCGATTTTAGCTCTCCCAAGGCTGGTGTGCAGGAAAACCTTGAAGACTCGATTCAAGTTTGATACAGTAAATACAACGACAGAACAGTCACTAATTGATTAGGAAAAACAAGGTTTTCAAAAAAAGAAAGTTGGAAGTCTATCATGGGTTCCAGGTGAGACCAAGAAACAATTGACGTTGTGGAGGAATTCGTCTGGTTTGATATCATACCCCGTGTGACGGCGGCCTCAAGTTGATCGATTTGACAGCCTCTCGTCGACAGGACCGGCGCAACGTTACATCAACTCTCAACCACTGTGATAGGATCCCCTTTCGGAAACCCCACACAATTTTTTCATAGGTTAAACAACCAACCGACCGCGCCCAAGCTACGCAAATAGCCATGGCGAAACGCCGATTCCTGGCAAAAACCACAGGTAACAAAATTTGAACACCTAAGGTTTCGAACAAGGATTCAAACTGCCTCCCTTCCCGAGAAAAATGCGTGCATATCCATGACGCACGATGGCGTGACGGGGTGTTTCGATACCCCCAACAGGTAGCCAAATAATCTGCGGGACGTATTGCATCGTCACCTTAGCGACGATCTTTTTCGACGGCGGCGGCGCGGAGGCCGCCGCCACTCCAGCGGATATCTCCGCGTTGTTACGATTCAAGGCGGCGATCGTCGATCACGAGGGGTATTTGCAGAAATGGAGGAACGACACGGATCCGTGCGTGGATGCGTGGCCTGGGGTGTGGTGCGATTGCGAGGCGGCGGAAAAGAAAACTGGTGTCGACTTGGAATGCGTTGATGTGGTGGAAGGGGAGAAGAGAGGGGAGGCGATCATCGCCTTGAAGCCGAAATGCGACAGCTGCAGGTGAGTCAGCTGAAAAATCAATGTGTGGGATGTGAGGTCTGGGTGCCTCTATGACCGTCCGGGGGAGCAACTCAGAGTTCACCGATGAAGTGTCAAACCCGTGATGGAATGCGATCTATTTTTGGTTTATTTCTTAAAACCACCCTTGCGGGTCAGGGGGGTAAATTCAACTGTTGATTGTTGTGATGGAATTTCAATATCTGCCAATATCTGGCAGCAAGCGTGAACTGATCATCAGACAATGGAATGAGAAAGAAGCCACCGATATGAAAATGATGGACTGCTTTTTCCCATTTTATTTTTTTTAGTATATTGCATCAAGACTGAAAGCCCCACATCCACTAGGTAACAAGAACAAAACATGTATTTTTTTTCCCATATTTTTTAAAATATTTTTTGGGGAAAATTACTGTCAGGTGGCTGAGATTCAAGGGAACAATAGCACCAGAAATAGCAAACATTACCACCCTTCGGCTGTTGGATTTGTCGGAGCATTCTTTCGAAGGAGATATCCCAACAGAATTACAGGTGACTCTTTTGCATCTCTTTCCTTTTTTCTCAATTTTCTGGCTAAAGATGCGTGCACTTTGAAACAGTGAAAGAAAAAACTGAAATCGAAATAAAAATTGAAATTGACTACAACCAAATAAACTAATAGTCCAGCAGTTTTTTTCTTAGTTTACAGTGGTGCGTTTTGACTTTTCCCCAACATGAAAAAGCATGGGGTTGTTTCACTCATTTCTACAGTGGCTTGATGTAATATAATTTGAAAACAAACAATGAAAGAAAAAGAAAATATGCCACCCAGCACCACTTGTTTTTGTTTTTTTTAACCATATTTTTTCACTTCCCATCACAGCGAATACCTAAACATTGACTAATTGGAAATTAACGTTTTGAATTCGATGCCAGAAACTGGAAGAATTGAGATTTCTGTCGTTACGGGACAACAAATTGAACGGAACTCTTCCAGACTTCTTTGGAAAATTGACCAAGCTGAAAACGCTTGAGCTCGATCGAAATTATTTCTCGGGTCCCATCCCAGAAAAGTGGTGCGTCGATGGATTCAACTCGACCAGGGTCACGCTGCAAAACAACCCAGGGTTGTGTGGTGAGTGTGGTGGTGGTGTTTTATAAAGTGAAAAATGGGTGGGTTGAAAATAAGGAGAGAGAACTATGGAAAATGGTAAAAGTGTAATGTGTCACACTTTTGGAAGTGTGAGAAATAACATGCAGATCACATTCAGATTCATTGGGCTGAGCCCTTACTGTTTTCTGTCTTCTCAACCATTCAGGAGAAAATGGATCACTCGTCCGTTTAGTTCTTTTTTTTCAGTAGATGCATTTTGTTATTATTAAAATTATTAACGAACGAATGATTGTCAGAATTTTTGAATTTCATTTGCCCTTCCACTTTAATTCGATGGAGATTTCTGGATTCTGGTTGAGATTAATTACCTTCACCATTAATCTTTTTTTGTTCCAAAAAGTCATTGATATTTTTTCTTTATTTTTTGGTAAAATGCAATACTGAGGCTGTCAGCCCCACATAGCCCATCGTGCGAATTAGTGATATGGGCCATTACGTCATATTATTTTTTTTCCAGAAGTAATTTTTCAATCTTTTTTTTTTTTTTTCTTGCGATCCAAACGCAGGGACCATCCCTCCATGCATCAAAAACCCCATAGTAGATTTCACATACATATCACGAAAAGCTGACCTTCAAGAGGGGATATGCGACACCACTCCACCGGTGTGCTCCGAAAAAAACGGCTGCAAAATATCCGTCCCGAAATATTGGATCCATGAAGACATCATATCGTTTGGATTTGATGAATTCGAGGATCGAGAGAGTAATATGACGGGATATTCCTTTTCGGTGGCGTTGGCTGATGGTGGAGGCCGAGCAGGCCAGGAGGTGGTGTCTGACATGCAGCTGGAAGCTGCAAGGAATCTAAAGATCGAGATCATCAACAGGCAGCACCCGGTAATCAAACATGGCTGTTTGATAAGAAAAATGAGTTAAAACAAACTTATCATTCCGGAAGATTTTATAATGGTGTCGGCTGATTCTCCTGTGGCTGCTGAATGTGACAGCGATCGATCGAATCTTTGTTTTGCTCTTTTTTTTTGCCTGTTTAGGAAACTGGGGAGAAGCGTAGATATTATAACGTCAAGCATTACCTGACCGGGGTTGGATTGGCCTCTGGAGCTCGATTTAAAGTGACTGTGACTGGAACGAATGGAGCTGGGCCCCCTCTGACTACTGCTGTCACCAGTGATCCTGTGACGACTGATTTCACGGGGCCCTTGGGGGGTTCAACGGTTTTTAACAGGTGATGGTCTGGGAGTGGTTGATGGAGAGGTCACTTCTTTCTGTTTGGTTAAGCAATGGAGCATCACAGAAGATAATGGATCGAAAAGGGGATTTCTTTTTTTTTTTTGGTTAAATTTCTTATATAATATTTTTTTTCAAAGAGAACTTTGCATCAAGCGGCTTTCCTTTCAATTTTAATAACGATGCAATTTATCATTTACGGGACTGCGCTGTGGCTGTCTTTTGGGAAAAGGAAAAAAAGGACATGGAGCAGAGAGCCAGCGCAACTTTTGGAAAACAAAATAAATAAAGTAATAAAGTAATCAATTACTTGACTTAAACTTCAACAAATCACATTTTTGACTGTTGAATATTCAACAGCAAAGTGTGATCCCTAATTTTTTTTGAACTGAGCAAAGACCAGCAGACCATTGTTTTCCAAATGTATTGACGAAATGTTGATTTATTTATTTTTTTTTCAAAGGGTGCCAGTCAGTGGTGAAAAAACACAAGAGGCCGGTCAGTTGGGCGTTTCGTGGATTCCGTTCGAAGACAAAGAGAGCAATGTATGCTCACCATCACTCTTTCCCAACATTTTAAAAATGTGTAATTTTTTCTGAGGAAAAAAACGCCACAGTTATTTCATTGCTCAAAAGAATGCTCAGAATATGAACTGGTATAAAAAAGGATATATCATGTCAAACACCCCTCAATTTGTCACATTTAGACTTATGCTTTTTTTTTGAGTAATGTGAGTTGGATGATGTGAATTTTGGAGGTGCTTCCTTTGCAGTCGGGAAAAAAAAGTGTGATGGAGGTGAATCACTTTTTGTTTATATATTAAATTCTACCCCCTCTCTCTGTGCCTTTTCAGATTTCGTCCGTTTCTGTGCAACTGGTGGAAGTTGATGAGAAAGGGTCCTTGGAAAAAAATGTCACAGCTCCAATCAGCGTCCCTGAAAGTCAAAACACCTTGGATGTGAATGCAGAACTGAAGGTATGTTTTTTATTTTTATTTATTTTTTTTTTTTTTCATTTTAAAAGTAGACACACAAAAAAAGTATATCTTTTTCTTTTGTTGTTGCAAAAATTGCAATGAAAAAGTTCTAAAATTGGTGTGGTTACCTGCTTTCTTAGTGAAGGACTTTCGTTGGTCGAAAACTCATTTGGCAATTTTTAATATTTTTTGGAGATGGAGAATGCTGGTGATTTTCACAGGCAGATACCTTGTATCAATTTGAAGTGAGGGCTATCAACAGAGCCGGGATCGGCACCACTCGGAGTTCGCAACCCTTTTTGTGAGTGTGACAAATATCAAAAAGCAAGAAAAAAAAAATTCAACTCAAATCTTTCCCATTCGTAATGAGATAGAGTTTCCTCCATCTTCATCTCAACGCCTTTTCCCCCAAAAAAAAATAAAAAAATAAAATAAATAGAAGAAAAATAAAAAAATAATAACTATCAGCTGTAGACTAAAAAAACAAACCATCGATTTTCTTGTCTCTTTTTTTTTTCTTTCTGTGGCTTATTTTTTCCCCCTTTTGGACCATCACAGAGTTTCAACCCCGACGCACTCCTCCGGCAATGAAGAAATGACAAAATTTCGATTGGTGTTCATTATCGGGGGCTTGGTGCTGGCTGCCGTTTTTTTCGCCATCGGCATCGGGGTGATTGTCTGGAAGAGGGGCTGGATCGAGGAATTATCCACGCACTCCCACATGCACAAAAAAGCAGAAAGAAGCCAAACTCGCTCCCCACGTATATCCGTTTCAGTAAGGCGGTGATGAGGGAAAAAAACAAACAGGAAAAAAACAAACAGAAATCTTGTTTTTGGTTTTCTTTTTCTTTTCTTTTTCTTGGTTTTCTTCTTCCTCCCACCCCCCGCCCATCCCATCCAGTATTTGTTTATACAATATTTTCTGGTTTCTGTTCTATGGATCTCAGTGTTGCATTCTTCTTTTTCTTTTCTTTTTCTTTTTCGCTTTTTTTTTTCCTTATTTCGGAAGAGAATTGATTAGGAAAGTTTCTCTCTTTTTCACTCTTTTTTTTTCTGGCAGGCTGTGGAAGTTTGGTTTTTCTTTTTTTTTTTTTGGGGGGGGGGGGGGGGGGCGTTGGGGTTGGGGAGCGTCTTTTTGTGAGCCCATGGATTTGTGTTTCTGGAAAGACAAAGGTGAAAGTATAATAATGAGGGTTTTGCTCCAGATATTATTTCGCTGCTGCTGGTGCTGCTTCTTTATTGTTGTTTTTTTTTTTTGAAGGGCGGGGGGTGGGTGGGATTGGACCAACAAGACATAAATTGACTTTAGATCCTCTTCTTTCCTGGAAAACAAAGAAAAGAAAAATACACTCTTTCCATTCTGGTTTGTTTTGTTTATGTACAAGAGTTGATATATTACGTCGATACAAGCAAAAAGAAGTTCTAAGAATAGGGCGATGGAAAAATAATGAAGAAAAAAATTAATGAAAACGATGAAAATAACTGACTTACCAAATTTTCAGTCGGAGATACTTTCTCAAAAAAGTTTGTGAAAAGGGGAAGAAAAAAAAGGAGGGGGGGGGGGGTTATTAGGAGTAGTTCAAGGATTTAGTGATCTGTTGTTTTTTAAAACAGAAAAGCAGAAAAAAAGGGAGGAAAAAAAAAGTGGGGCTCCGTTCGTATAATACCAAGTTATCTATCAATCGGGCAGCAAGGTCAAGAAAAGATTTTATTTAAAAAATCGTAATAAATAGATATATGGTTTTTTTCTTTTTTTTTTCTTTTTAAAGGGGTGTTGGTATCTGGGAAGGTAGTCGATATGTACGTTTAAGAAAAAAGATAAAAATATATATATTTTGGAAAGAAACAGGTTAAAAAGAGTGTGAATTGATGGAGAGAGGCGGTGGGGTGGGGGTCTGTAACTCAATGTGAATGCAACCCATGTGCTTGAACCCCAAGAAGGATGATTTGAGATCATAAAGAGGAAGCTTCCTTGGAGTTTGCCTGTTCATCAAGGAAAATCTTTAATGGAAAATGGAATGGAGCAGGGGAAATGTGACCAGAGGTTTTGGTTTGGTTCTAGAACCAAACCATCACAATTCTGTTGCGGCTGCTTCCCAAAAAATGACGCTTTCTGAGTGGGGTAGCGAACAGAAGTTTGCTCCTTTTTTCCTCTTTACTGCTATGGATCATAAAACCCATCGAAAAGTTGGAGCAAGTTTACCAGACTCCTCAAAAGCTTTTTCATAAAACCCATCGAAAATATTGGAGCAACTTGACCAGACTACTCACAGCGTAACACAAGGATCATAGTGCTGAAGTCGAAGAAAAAAGTCGAGCAGTCCACACATTCATGTTCAACTTTCTCCCCCACCTCATTTCCTTTGTAACGTTTGGTACAAGAAAGAAACCGGTTTTTTTTTTTGCGTTTCTTGCACAAGTGCTGTCAAAATCATGTCTTTGATTGGTTTGCTAAAATCAAGTTTGCACTTCATCCACCACAGAGTTCATGAGGGTGTCATTTGACCTGACTCCACCTTGCCTTGATAAAGGGGATCTGATCCCCTTGCTTTGCAACAGCCCTCTCACTATGTCTGCTTTTACAGGTGATGTAAGTGAGGCTATACATTGAGACATCCTCGAAATGTACCTAAAACGAAAGCTCATGTTTATAGAAAGAAAAGTAAAAAAAAAATGTGTGGATGCAAAGGAATGAGTGACTAACCTGTGAACTACAAATTTAAAGGAAGTGCCAAGGCCCGGACAGATTTTTTTTTTCTTCTTAAACAAAGAAGGCTAACACTTTTTGTGGCCATTCCACCCTCCCCTTACCCTGATTTATTCCCCACCCAGCCAGTTACATGAAACGATTGTACGACACGGATTGATCTTGATATCAACTCACATCTGAGTGGGAAAAAAAACCTACCTCCTCTTGGTCCTTTCAGAAGGTTCCCTTTCTGTTGAGCACCTCTTCAATGTGGTCGATGGCCTTGCTAAATCAGGGTTCTTGGAGTTTTGAGGTGTGGAGGATGCCACACCGCTTCTTCTCCTTTGAGTCTTCTGAGATTCACCTCCTTCATCAGGCCTTTCATCAGGCCTTTCGCTCTCATTTTCACTTCCAATCACTTCACTTTGATGAAGTTTTGGGAACATGGATTGCCTTGGCCGCCTATGTGGCAATACTTCTGTGTAGAAGTACCTCGCATATTCAACACTTTCCAGGCCATATCTGACCTTCAATCTGGATAATTTTTTTATAATTTTTCTCCCTTCTTTTTTTGTGATAGTTCCATACTGTTTTTTTCTCCCCTTCATCCCCAGGAAGTGAAAAGAGTCGGCAACCAGGTCGACAATGAAGTCCAAAAAACTGTCACCTCCTTGAATAGTCGTCACAAACACGCGAACCACTCTCTCGAACGCCACGAAATTTTAACCGTAGCGCGGCAAGAATATTGTATAGCCGCCCTCAAATTTTTGTTTCGATTGGCTGCGTGGATGATGAGTAATCGACGAATTGTGACCTAATTCAGACACGAACTACATGCCAAAAATAACGATTTTTCGCCTATGTTTCGTTTTGTCGCCATGCTGAGTATTTTTTTTGGCCCGGTTGGCCCGGTAACCGATCGGTCAGAGATCAATGGTTGGGTAATATTGGGAACAGAGGAGATCAAGGACGAATATTGAGATGTAAACAGATTATTAGTGCAAAAAAAAAAAAGTATTTTTTTTCGGTATTTTTGATGTGCGCCAATTTATTTGAGAGAACCATACCCCCGTGAGCATGTTTTTGAGGCGTTATTACACCGGTCCGTATCTACAAACACTGATTGTCATTCAAAAAGAAAAAACATGTTTTTGAGGCCCGGGCTTCTGCGCATGTAATTTTTGAAGAGAGTTTGGTTTGGTTTTGAGTGCAATTTCATTAAAGAAGTGGATGAAAGATTTGAAAACATTGCTGCCAAAGTTTCAAATCGAAAGACATCTATTGGAGTTCTCTTTTGATGCAATGACTGGAACAATGATTTTTAGGAAAGATACGTGTCCGAAATCAGGCGATTTTGGTCATGAGAGTTGTATAACTGGTCATGATTTTGTTCTCATAATCGTCGAATTCCACCAATAGTCTCTTGTGGTGTGATCATAAGATATATATATAAATCGAGATACGACATCTGAAGCGGCCTATCTCAAAAAACAAAAAAAGAAACAAATATATATATATGCGAGAGGGGAGGGTGTCCTGTTTCAACACAACATGAAAACCCCACGATGCTCCAAGAGTATCAATCAATCAATTGCAGTAAAAAGAGGCCATCACCCCCCACAATACCAGAGTACTACGAGGTAAGAACATGTAGTCGGGTTACTGATTATCGGGCTAATAGAGCCACGAGGTTGACTTTCTCGGTGTCCGACATAGAGTTAGGATAAAGGGCACTATTGGGATTGTATCGAGGACCGTGTTTTTGACCTGTGTAAGACATTGACGCTCGATAGAGCTTGTGACTCCGACCACTCCTCCCACACGACTTGACTCCCTCTCATAAACAACGTGACCCTCTACAATGGTTTCGGAGCTTTAACCTCTCAACGAGGAACGATCGGATAAGGAACGAGGAATCACAGAGAGACGTCACGCTCAACTTTCCAAACTGGGACCATGGCTAACAGAAACCTCGGACATAAAGTGAAACGATACGAGGAAGAGAAGTTCGATCGAAACAGACGCAACGACCGCCAGAAATCGTCGAACGGCGATGGTCGGTGCAGAGGTTTGAAACACCGTGTTGGGACGGTTGAAAGGAACATGAACGAACTCCTTAAAGGACAGAAAACGTTACTGGAACAGTTGAGCGAGATCGTGAAAGAGTCGCGACGTCTGACAGATGCTGCGAAAAGTGTGAAACGCAGAGATCAACAAACGACGGTGGGACGAGCTTCTCGTAGGACTGGCAGACGCCAGGCGAGGAAGTTACACCAGTCGGAACGGTCAGAAAACAAAAGCGCGAGCTCTGGAACGGAGAGTGACGATGGTGTGACGGACGTCACAGGCGTCAGGTCAAGGAAAATGCATGTCGAGCATGCAGAGGACGATGCGGCGTCCACAAATGCGGGTGCGCTCGATGATCGACCTGAGGGGCAGATTAAGGCGAAGGCGAGTCCATGCGCCATGATGCCTCAGGAACGGGTTGGCGTGCATCAGGCCCGTGATCATCAGTCGGAATCAGGGGTGATTTCGAGAAATCCAGGGAGGGATTTCAAAGGAAGCGATGACGATGATGAAGCGTCGCAGAGCGCAGGAGCATCGTGTGACGGAAAGGAGCCGACAGCGGTGGATCTAAGGGTGACCGGAGTGGGATCCAAGACATCGCTGCTGAAATTACACGGCTCGCTGGGCCATGCAGCAGTACGAGTTCTGGTCGATAGCGGAGCGTCGACAGAATTCATTTCAGAACGGTTGGTAAAACGGTTGGGATTAAACATCGATGCATTCGAAAAGCATCGACCTGTGACATTAGCAGATGATTCGGTCGCGAATGTCGTCGGATCATGCACGACGACGATTCGATTTGGACCATATCGAGTTCGAAGAAAATTTTTGGTCCTGGCTGAATTGGTGCATGATGTTATCTTTGGGAAAAGTTGGTTGTCAGATGTGAACCCTAAAATCGACTGGGTATCACACAAACTGAAAATCTGTCGTCCTGGAAAGAAGGATTTGGAATTACAGGGGTACTATGGCGATGATGCTGGAGGTGGCAACAGTGCGCGGAACCTAAATCTGATTTCGGCAAAACAAATGTCGAAGATCATGCGCAGAGGTCGCGATGAGGTGTTTTCGCTGTGGATTCATGATGTCGGAGATGATGATGATTCGGAGGATTTCATGGAGTGGAAAAATTCAGAGGAATGTGGGGGCATAAGAACTGGAGGAGAATTGAGAATGGCTGAACTGCTGAATGAGAAGTCGATTGCTGAAAGACAAGACAAGTCGAAAGGAACTGCAACTCACAAAAAGGAAGCTACAGAACTGGAAACGGAACTGAACACAGAAATCGGGAAATCGGGAAGGACTGAGAGAGTGAACCAAAGGAAGGAATCGAACACAGACCACACTGGATCAACAAATAAACTGGGGAAAAGAATTGATGGACCAAGTGGAACTCAAGCAAATTCTATCACGAACGTTGAGACTCCTGACCAAGCTAAGGCAAATCAAATAAAGGAGGAACCAATGGGAGTGCCCAAACATGGAAGTGTGAATGTGGATTCGAAACTGGAACACATGATCGAAAAACTGCCCAAGGAACTGGAAAAACTCAAGGCAGTGCTTCGTCGTCATGCAGATCGGTTTCCGGAGGATTTACCGACGAAGCTTCCACCCCACAGAAAATTCGACTTTGAGATAAACGAACAGGAAGGGGCGCAGCCGGTTTCTCGACCGATATACCGGTTAAGCCCGGTCGAACTCAGAGAACTCAGGAAACAACTCGACTACCTTCTCCACCACGGCATGGTCCGTCCCTCACACAGTCCATACGGAGCTCCCGTCCTGTTCGCACCAAAAGCAGATGGGACTCTCCGTTTTTGCATCGACTACAGGATGCTTAACAAACAAACACTCCGCTCGAAATATTCGCTCCCACGAATGGACGAAATGGTGGACCAAGTGGAAGGAGCGCGCTGGTTCACGAAAATAGACTTAAGGAGCGGTTACTGGCAGGTCCGCATCAAGAACGAACACATCCACAAGTCGGCGTTCCGAACTCGGTACGGCCACTTTGAATGGCTAGTGATGCCGTTCGGGTTCGCTGACGCGCCAGCCTATTTTATGCGGCTGATGAACGACACCCTCCGCCCCTATCTGGATAACTTCGTTCTCGTGTTCCTGGACGATGTGTTAATTTTCAGTAAGGATGCCGACTCGCACGCCGACCACGTGCGTTTGGTGCTGGAAAGGCTGGAAGAACAAGGTCTGTATGCGAAGTGCAGTAAATGCGAGTTCGGAAAAAGCGGCGTCGAGTTTCTGGGAACGTGGCTGGAACGGGATGGAACTTACCCCACGGCGGAGAAGATTAAGTCGATAACAGAATGGCCGACGCCGAAGTCTGTACACGACGTTCGCAGTTTTTTAGGACTGTGTTCGTTTTACCGAAGGTTCGTCAGGAACTTTTCGGTGCTCGCTGCCCCTTTGACGAATCTGACGAAAAAACACAATGGTTGGAATTGGGGACGGCTAGAGCGGCAGGCTTTCGAGTCTCTAAAAACGGCTATGACAACGACGCCAGTGCTGAAGCACTTCGACGACGAACTTCCTGTGGTGGTGGCGACCGATGCCTCGCAAGCGGGGATCGGTGGTGTTCTAATGCAGCGGACAGAAAAAGGATTACACCCTGTGTGTTTCGAGTCGCACAAGTTCACGGAGGCAGAACAGAACTATCCTGTTCACGAGCAGGAGCTCCTTGCGATTGTGCACTGCCTTAAGAAATGGCGCACATATCTGGAGGGGCGGCACTTCGTTTTGCGAACTGATAATGCGAGTTTGGTGTGGCTGGATACGCAGAAGGGATTGACGCGACGACAGGTGCGATGGACGCAGTTCCTAGCACCGTTCGACTTCGACACTGTGCACATAAAAGCATACTAGGGATCCGATGCCGACATGTCGGTCATCGATCAAACCGATCTCCGATCAAGATCGGTCCCTGCAGTTTCCGATCAAGCCGATCACCGATAAGATCGGTCCGATCAGACCGATCGCCGATCAAAATCGGACCGATCAAAAAAAAACGGTCCGACTTTTCCGATCAAAATCGGCCGATCACCCAGTTCTGCCTCGGAAACCAGATCGGATCGGGATCGGGATCGGCGGTTTCCGATCAGATCGGAAATTGACCGATCTGATCGGCGCGTCGCCGATCATGATCGGCGACGCATTATCACTCGACAACGATCAAATCGCTGGTCCGGCTACCGATTCCCCTGATCGGCACCACATCAAAGCCCGTGGCGTCGGATTATCCGTGTTTCCGTGAACATGAGAGGCAACAGGAGAAAGACGAAACCGCGAGCGCAACCGCGAGCGCTGCACCGTATCTTACCTCCCGTCGAGCTGTCCGGGGATGACTTGCGAGGCGAACCGAACGCAGTTCAGCCGACGCCACACCGCTGGAGCTCTGATTCTGTGAACCCAAAGGGGGTTGCACGCGGAGGGGGAAGAGGATCTGGAACTGGAACGGAAACAGGAGGAGCAGGAACACGATCTGGAACAGAAACCGGTGAGTGTGGCAAATTTGCTGTGCAGTGAACTCATCAGATGTGATTGTCTTGGTGGGGCACTCTTGGGGTGTTGGTGTTTCCTTGCATCTGCCTCCAGGTAGGGACATGTCACCTGTGGGCTTTGATATGCTTCAGAAGATATGGCCTTGGGCCTCATGCTGGTTGTCTTGTAGTGGATCTCACATTCCAAACATCAGCTCGGACGCAGGCACAGAACCAGAAACGGACCGGAATCCACACTTGGGTGGACTCCATGTATGTACAGAACAGTGCAGGAGAAATGGAGCGATTTGTGGATGAATGGAACAGGAAAGTAGTGACCTGTAGGATATGCAGGAGTCAGTTGGTCTACAGCAAGGGAGGCCGCACCTCGTTGTTGACCCATGCTAAGAGGCATGGTCTCACCACCCCGGAGCAGATGCAGATCGCTGTCCACAACGGATTTGTGGGACATCATCAGGAGCAGGGGGGGGAACGGATCGTTTCGTTCGGAAACCAGAGAACGTTGCCTTTCGTGTCTAGATGGGGCTGCCTGACCAAAGAGTACAAAAACTTCCGGGATCATGTCATGAAATTCGTGGTCAGCACCGGTGCAGCTTTCAGGTGTGTGGAGGACAAACATTTCAGAGCCATGTGCTCCTCCCTTAATGCATCTGCACCTTGTCTGAGTGCAAAGACCATCTCCACCAACGTTGGGCTTTCAGCGAAACGGCTCAGCAAAAGGATCCGAGAAGAGGACCTCGGAAAATTCAGACCCTGCTTCGTTGCAGATGGCTGGTCGCAGGAACCGAAGCACTGGTTTGCCATGGGAGCTGTTTATATCCACCGGGACGCTGAACAGGATCTGTTTGAACTGAAGCGGATCAGCTTGGGAACCTGGGACCTGAAGGGAAATTGTGATGCTGAGGACATCAAAAAAAAAATGGCAGAAATTCGGGATCGGTACAACCTGGGCGATTACCGGGCAAGCATTGTCACAGATCATGAATCAAGAATGGGTGCGGCCTGTGAACGCAAAGGTGAATACGACTGGCACGGATGCTGCACTCACCGGATCAATCTCGGAGTCAGAAAAGCCCTGAACCAGGCACCTGAGCCGTTGGAATTCCTGATCAAGAAGGTCCGTCAGATCTGTGTCCGTGTCATGGGATCTGCCAACCTGTGGGAAAGTTTCAAGACAATCCAAGAAGCGCGCATATACAAGGAAGATTATGACCGGGACCGGGCTGCAGCGGATGCGGATATGCAGAGCCAGGCCAGCCGGAACCAGGTTGGCAGTCAGAACCAGAGTCAGAATCGAAGTCAGGCTGGCACCTCCGACCAGAATCAGGATCAGAACCAGGCTGAGGAGGAGGGGCCCTTCCCCATGTACTCCTCTGATGAGGAGGAATGTCCTGATGATGACTGGTTGATGGAGGAAACAGAAGACTGCCCTGGACCAGTCAGGAGATCGCAGCGGATCCTGAGATTGACCCTGCCCGTTGAAACCAGGTGGAACTCTGTGTGGTACATGCTGCATCGGTTCCTGATCCTGAAGGAGGATATGCGTAAAATGCTGCAGACCATGTCTGAAGAGGATCGGTTGACAGAATTGGAATGGATACAACTCCGGCACCTGCATTCGATCTTACAGCCATACAAGGAAGCTACCAAGCGCATGGAGGCTGAAAAAACGGTCACCTGTTCGCTGGTTCTGATGGTCATGGCCCGGGTCAGTGACATCATCGACAAAATGGATTTACCCTGTCAGGACTTGGATCAGTTCAGAAAGCAGCTCAGAAGCAATATGGATGAGGAATTCGATGATCCAAACTGGCTCCTGGCCGTCGGATGCATGCAACAACTGGATCCGTCACGTTTGCGATTGGATGATCCTGTTATCACTCGGTATCTGTGGGGATCGGACCAGTTCCATGAATTCAAATCTCGGTGGTCTCGGTGCGATCTGTGGGTGAATGATGTGCTAGAGGAGTGCAACAAGCTCATAATGTGCATCAAAGAGAGACCGGATCAGGAGGCAGGAGCAGATGCATGCGGCACCTTCAGAGGACCAGAAAAAAGCCCGGTGCATTCCACGTATGACTGGCTCACAGTTGTCCATCCATCAGGGGATCCAACCGATTCAGGAACAGATGAGTGGGAACGGTACTGTGCAGTGAGGGCAACCCCCCTCACATCTGTACTGACTTCAGGTCTGGAGTGGTGGCGGTTAAATCAGGCTCTGTACCCAGCTGTAGCAGTTCTGGCAGCCGAGTATTTGTGCATACCAGCGTCCAGTGCATCTGTGGAACGGATGTTCAGTATTAACGGGCATCAGTTGAATAAGCGCAGGAGGCGGATTCAGGTTTCCAAGGTGCGGGATCTGACACTGATACGGGACAATCTGGATATGATTTAGTGTGGTTCCCTTCTTTTTTTCTGCAACCTGGATCTGAATCTGTTTCTGATGCAAATTGGATCTGTTCCAGATTCCATGGTTTGGCAGGGGTTTTTGTGGAGGGGTCAGTCTTGGTTTTTCCGTTTTTTAACAGGCAGTTTTTTAACATGCAACCTGGATCTGTTCCAGATTCCATGGTTTGGCAGGGGTTTTTGTGGAGGGGTCAGTCTTGGTTTTTCCGTTTTTTAACAGGCAGTTTTTTAACATGCAACCTGGATCTGTTCCAGATTCCATGGTTTGGCAGGGGTTTTTGTGGAGGGGTCAGTCTTGGTTTTTCCGTTTTTTAACAGGCAGTTTTTCAACATGCAACCTGGATCTGTTCCAGTTTTCCGTAGTCTCCCTCGGGGTGAACATCATCCACAAACGGTTTTACATTTCACTGAGTCCGGAAACCGTTCATCATCATCCACTGAGTCACTGATCCACTGAGTCCTGATCCTGATCCCAATACTGCTTCCTGAAAACTCGATATCCTCCACCAGAGCAGTGTACCATTTCGTTCTTTCATCCACATCCACTCAGTCATCACAAATCATCACATTCCTACCCAGCAAAGCTGATCCTGATCCTGCTCCTCTACAAAATCGATTTCTCCCACCAGTGCACCATTCCATTGTCAAACTCTGGACAATCATCACATTCCTACCCTTCAAACCCACCCCCATGGTGCTGCTGATCCTGGTCCTGCTCCTGCTCCTCTACAACATCGATTTCTTCCACCAGTGCATCATTCCATTCTCTAACGCTGAACACTGTGCCCGAGTTCCCTGAATGACGCCTGAAACCGTCCAACCCCCCTCTTCCGGTTCTCCTGTAAACTTTAGTGTCTGATATGACAATGCCATGGATATATAATGCTTCCTTTATTCTGTGGAGAATCCACGAGTTTTCCAGGGCCACGTTTTGGAGGAACTGTACCAGGTGGACCATCGACCGGAAGCTGATGGGGAATTGGATTTTATAATCTCCGTTGAAGGTGTACCTGGTCCTGAGCTCCATGTCCTCCAACCGCAGCTGAACCCGCTCCTCATCCGATAATTGGATCTGGTCCTGTTGTACTGGGCACCTTCTGGGCACGGCTCTACCGCGCTGATCCGTTTGACAGGAGAAGCCATCAAAATCTCTCGGGAACGGGGTTTCTACTGGGTACCTCTGGGGCTCACTCTGGTCCTGCCTGTGTGCGTGCATCTGGGCCCGCATCTGTTCAAAGTTAGGTTGGGGACCCCTGCCACCACTTCTGAGAGGTTCGTTTCCGAATCCTGATCCAGGCCTTGATCCTGACCCAAGTCCTGACCCCGATCCAAACCCTGATCCAAACCCCGATCCATATCCTGAATCTGGGTACTCTCCATCTTCATATTCCGCACAGGATCCACGCCCTGGTTGAGGTCGGAACTCCCCAATCAGCTCCACTTCGCTGTCATCGTCTCCCCAGTGTTCCACAGGCTCCACCTTGATGAATGAGCCAGGTCCTGATGGGGCCGGTTCATACGATGCTGCTGGTGGTGCCATTCCTGACCCTGATCCAACCGGTGGTGCTGCTGCTGGCGCTGAGGATCCTGATCCAGATGGCATGGGTGGTGCTGCTGGTGGTGCTGCTGGTGCTGGTGCTGGTGCTGGTGCTGGTGCTGGTGCTGGTGGTAATGGAATCGAGAAGTCTGCAGCAATCTGATCCGAGATTACTATCATATTCTGGACCTCAACTTCTAGCTGAGCCAGGTTCTGTTCCAGGCAATATCCTGTGAGCACTCCTGCTCCATACACAACAACTTGTTACCCTAACAGGAAAAAAACAATAAAACAACCGCAGCATCAGATATTCAACTGATTTAACTCACCTGTTTTAACCGATATCACCCGATGCGTATCCGAAGCCAGGTTCTGGTAACCCTCTCTCACGATTCCGGGTGGGCCTTGCTCCAGGTACACCAGCAAACGGTCCACGAGTCTGGGCAGGTACGGGTCGTTGTCCATCGCAGCTTGCAGATAACCGGATCCGAGAGTACTGCAAACCTTCAGGAACGGAACCTACACAACCAAGCAAACAAGAAATCTGTTTCCGGACAGACACCAACAGCAGCACCAACAGAAACCGCGACAACGATACTTACCCGTTCCAATCCGAAAAACCGACGCAGGGACCGGACGCAGCCATAGATTCTCTGCCGCGCGTCGGCAGGTTCTTTTCCCACCGCGGGAGGAATCGCGCCACCGAGGCTGTTAAGCTCCCGGGCGTACCGAATAGCAGGGAACGCGTCGACCATTTCAGAAACCGAGAGAAAAAAAACAGGACCTGGGGTAAAGGGACCGAAACCGGGACAAAAACAGGGACCGAAACAGGGACCGCAATATGCAAACAGAGACAAGTCCAAGCATAACACGAGAAAAGAAGGTGGCCCAAACGCCTCGAGGCTCGACATATATTGGAGGCAGTTTTGCGCTGGACGTCACATCTGAGTCATCGGTGTGTCAGTGAACACGGGTAGTCGGATCGCAAGTCGGCATCAGACCCACACAACCGATTTTGAATGATGTGACCGACATTGCGCCTTTCACACCGATCATGATCGGCACACCCCGATCACTGCACCGATCAAAGAAAACACGCCGACTTTGATCGGCCGACTATTCCGATCACAGCTCCACGCCTTGATCGGATCGGGATCGTGATCGGCCGACGCCGTTCTTTGATCGGATCGGTCGCCGATCCCGATTAATCGGTCCGATCATAACACCGATCACCGATGATCGACGCCGATCATGATCGGTTTTGAAAAAAAAAAAAAAAACCGACTTTTTTTGTATCACTCCAAAACACACGTTCGTGAAAACCAGAGTCCGATCCGACCCCGTTTAGACCTGTTTACAGCAGGCCGATTATTACCTATCATATCCCTAGTATGCATAAAAGGGACGGACAACGTTGTGGCCGACGCCTTGAGTAGGTGTCCTCAACCCAACAGGAGTTCTGGATTGAGTTCAGGAGGGGATGAGGAGTCGTCAGCCCAACAGAAGTCGTCAGGCAAAGTAATTGAGCTGTGGACAGATGAATGTGTCGATCGGAAAGTTGCAGGAACAACGAACAGACAAATGCTGAAGGAGTATAAGACAAATGACCACCAAGGAAATCAAGCTGACAAAGGACAACAGAACCAGAAATTAATGGAACAGGAGGGGGAACTTGGTTCTCTCCAAACACCCAACAGAGAACAAGAACAGAATGGCAACCAAACTGAACAAGGGAGTCTGATTGAGAAGCAAACTGGGGATATGCTATCACAGACTGAAATAAACAAACTGCTGGAAACATCTGGTGCTGGAGATAGCACAGGTGTAAGGAAGCCTTCGGGGCTACCACTGGAGCAAAAGAACAAAGGAAGTGGAGGGGAAGAGGAAGAAAACACCCCTGGCACAGGCAAACCAGTAGAGACTGGAATTTCGACTGATGAGTTGAATGAAGGTCCAGTGGCAGCTCTAAAACCACCTAAGAGTGAGGGAAAGTCCAAGAAAGAAGTGAGGATTAATCCACAAGCAACTGAGTTGAAATGTTGGTCTTCTGGAGAGGAATCTGAAGGGATCCCTGAGAAGTTAAGACCACTTGGACAGCGACTGGTAAATGATGCAGACAGTTGCAGAATGGAGGCAAACATGGCACAGAATCAAACTATGGATGGAGGAGCCCCATCCCTGAATGTGTTGACAAGAAGTCAAGTGGAACAAGTGAAGATACCAAGAGAAAAGATCAGAACTGAGCAAGGAAAGGATGGATATTGCATCAACATCAAGGACCTACTGGAAAAACAGGATGCTAATGTCATCAAGCAATTCAAGTTACAGGAGGGAATCATCATGAAGCTGACTGGACAGTTAGTCATACCCACATCCATCAGGCAGGATGTTCTGAAAGAGGCACATGACTCAGCGATTTCAGGACATAAAGGCAGAGAGAGGACCCTTGATTTAATCAAGAGGTACTTCTATTGGAGGAGACTAGATAAAGATGTGGCTGATTACTGTAGAACTTGTCCAGAATGTCAGAAATCAAAGGCAGAGGCGAAGCTTCCAGCAGGGAAGCTCCAGCCACTTCCGATACCGGAACGACGTTGGGAATCGGTCAGTCTCGACTTGATCGTGCAGCTTCCGGAAACAGAGCGAAGACATTCGGCGATAGTGGTGTTCATCGACAGATTAAGCAAAATGACGCACTTCATACCGACGTCGACGAGCGCGTCTGCCAGGGATTTGGCAGACATATTCTTCAGAGAAGTGTGGCGACACCACGGGATGCCAACGAGTTTGGTGTCGGACCGCGACAGTCGTTTCGTCTCGGCATTCTGGCGACGACTAATGGAGCTGAGTGGGACGTCACTGAAGATGAGCTCGGCGTTTCACCCGCAGACCGACGGCCAAACAGAACGAATGAACAGGGTGCTGGAAGAGACGTTAAGATGCTATGTCGACGCTCGACGACGCGATTGGGACGAGAGGCTACCTGCCGCCGAATTCGCGTATAACAATGGGAAGCATACGTCGACTGGCCACACGCCGTTTTATTTGAACTCGGGGGAGCATCCATTGGTACCGATGGCGCTTATCGGAGGTCGACGCGTCGAGAGCGAGATTCGTGGCGTGCACGACATTCTGTCGAATATGCGCAGTGACTTGGAATTGGCGAAACAACTGTGGAAACAAGCTCAGGAGAGGCAACGGAAGTACGCCGACAAGTCGCGACGTGAAGAGAACTTCGCGGTCGGGGATCGAGTTTTGCTGACGACCCAGAATCTGTCATTTGCTGGCAGCGGGATTTCGCCGAAGCTCGGACCACGTTTCGTGGGGCCGTTTGAAGTGGTCGCAAGGGTCGGACAGGTTGCGTATAAGCTGAAGTTGCCGGAGACGTGGAAGATTCACGACGTATTCCACGTGGTGAGATTGCGGAGATTTAAAGAGTCGTCAGAGTTTCGACGACCTGAACCAGAGCCGCCTGCACCTGTGGTTAATGAAGAAGAACTCGAGTATGAGGTCGAAAGAGTGTTGGACCACAAGGAGGTGAAACGCGGACGATCTGTGACGAGAAGATATCTGATTCGCTGGGTCGGCTATGGGATCGAACACGATTCCTGGGAGCCGTGGAAGCACTTGGTTAACGCGTCAGAAAGGGTGGCGGCATACCACCAACTGGTCGGAATCCAGCCTACGAAGGAAGAAGCTACCCTTCGGGGGCGGACGTGATTGGTGGTGACGACTTTGCGACGATCGAGGCGAAGGACGACCAGAATACCCACAGACTGACGGAGTGCGAGGGAGCGGTTATCGGATTGCGTGATGGGTACTACCGCTAGGCAACCGCAGACTGCTTTGGGTAAGTCGCTGGAAACCGATCGAAGTCGAAGTGGAAGTTTTTAGAAAAGAGGATTCGAAAAGGAAGTGAAAAGAAAATCGAATTTGGGTAGCCTGGGAAGAGGCTAGTGTTTTGGAACCTGAATGACCTGATTGTTTATTGACTGGGGATTTCTTATTTTTACTGGAACATTTGGGATTCTTGGGACTGGATTCCTGTGTTTTGATTTTTCTGTACTCCCTAGCACTTCCTGGACTTTGAATGATTTGATTATGTTTCTGGAGGGGAGTTTGCTAGAGTGCTGGCTGTGAATTGTTTATTTGCTAGCTGGGAGTCAGTGAGACATTGATTGATTGACTGTTTATTGAATTGACTTGGGCTGGATTCGAACTCGAGTGGGCTAGAATGAAATGAGCTGAGCTTTGCCTTTTGGGATTGGCTCGCTTGAGAGAACGGGATAGTGGGACGTTTTTCTCTCTATTCTCGGATTGATTCGGATTCGGACTTTTGACGGACTTTGGACTGATTTTTGGGATACGATCCTGAGTTGCTCTTTTGGATTTTGATAGATGTGACCTCACTCGCCTGACTGGAGTTTAGTCGGTGAGGTGGAGGGGATTGTAGTCGGGTTACTGATTATCGGGCTAATAGAGCCACGAGGTTGACTTTCTCGGTGTCCGACATAGAGTTAGGATAAAGGGCACTATTGGGATTGTATCGAGGACCGTGTTTTTGACCTGTGTAAGACATTGACGCTCGATAGAGCTTGTGACTCCGACCACTCCTCCCACACGACTTGACTCCCTCTCATAAACAACGTGACCCTCTACAGAACAACAAAAAAAACCCACCCAAAAGAAAGCTCCCTGGACAAAGAAAATCCCACCGTTCCAAAGAAAAAATGCTTAAGCTAAAAGAGATTGCCGACGTTTATACATTGAAAACAAAATAGAAGTCAAAAGCCTACTAGAGATCTTGGAAAGAAGATGTTTCGGAGACTTTGGCAAGATCTTTCCAAGAGTATCACCAACCAACTAGAAAAAATAAAATAAAAAAATCCTACATTATGCAATATAGAAAAAATGTCAACATCCTATAAAAAACCAACTGTCCTCCTCCTTCCAAATTTCTTCCCAACTGTTTCCTAATCACACAAACACGCCGAATTTCATGCCCTCGATTCAATGGTCTTGCCAACTTACTTTCAAAACTGAAATCCCACCTGATGGGTCATTACACTGAGATACGCTAAATCCAAACTTTCCTAAATGCTCCTTCAATGTTCCCAACTGATTATTGCTGAGCAACAAGAAAGTTACACCATGGACTTTGCAACGTCCATTTTCCATTTTAGGAGGGCGACTAATGTATCCATTGTAAGGGATAGGAGGGGAAGACATGCTCCGTGCCCTCTCTTCAATAGACTGATAGGACGCATTATTGTGACCCAAATATAATGCATTGAGGGTTCCTGGCTTATCCTTATCCAAAACAACACAAAACCCAACGTACTGTACGAAACAAAGACTCCCCTCTACAGCACGCAGATCAGCCAGTATCTTATCCCCCAAATCCTTCAGTGCCTTTTTTTCCCGTCTGAACAACAATTCCCCATGGATAGATGGCAACAGTTGGTCTGGAGCGGGCAACTGGTAAAAGTTCAGTTCATCCTCCATGTCAGCCAGCCCCCAGTCTGAAGGAATGCTCTGAGCAATCTTCATTGCAGATCCCCTGGATGGCAAACAATATCTGTCAGTTGGGTACCCTGTTCAGCGGAGGCCACAAACCCATCAAAAGGTGCACCTTGGCCATTTTGTCACTGTGGCTGAAAAATGTTTCAAATCTGAAAATGCATGGATGAGTGTTGCTGGGCTGATCTTCCATGCTAGAAGTCTTGAAGAGCACGACCAGTTGTCTGCCTTTTGCTGTGGAGTATGCTAATGAGCAGCAAACTTCTGTGACAGGCTCGAGGGTGGAATTGCCTCAGCCAAGTAAACCTGTTTGCACCTGTAAATCTCCATAATCCACCCAAATCCAGCCGCACTGCGATCTATGTGAATCTCTTTCCCTGTTCCAACGGCATCATGGCAATCTCTGCACATCGCTGGCAAAATCGACTCTGGATATCGCTGGAGCGTCTGCAACGTGGTCGAAAACCTTTGCCCTCCAACATCAAACACCACCACGTCCGCCATGATCCCCTCCTTCGTCTCTTTCTTGACCTCCGCCATTTACAATTCCCCACTTCTCTCCCAGCGATCAGTTCGGACTCCGTTCTAAATATAAATAGCAGAAACGGAGGCACGTGGAAATCCTGCGTGTCGTTTCAATTTACCTCATGTCGGCTGATACCGTTGCTGACGAACACCTCCTTTGGCTGGAGACTGGCTGCCATGGCAGTTGATACATCTTCCCCCTGTTGAGAAATGGATCGAATTAGTCGATTTCGTGTGGCGTTTCGCATGCTTGACACAAACTGGGGGAAGCATGTAACGGAAGTTTATGATATCTATGCTCGAAGTCCTGGGGCTCCGCCAATTGCCTTGCGAGGGTCTGACGGGATGGGGGCACTACGATGGATGTTTGCGGTTCTAGCCACCCTGTGCTGCTCCCTGCCAAATATTTCTGGAGAAGGCTGTGCCTCTCATTGTGATGGCCACCACCTCCACAGATCTGATGACTACCGAGGAGCCCCTAATTTTCAGCGGCGCCGCCACTATCACGGTGGGTGCTTCCTCTGCGGCACCCGATCGTTGGCGGCTCATGTACGAAACGTAGAAGAAGCCGCTCGCTTGCGGTCCATTGGGGCCGGACGGAAGAACAGCGTCCGGTGTAGCTTTGACGTGGTGGTGTTTTCCAGATCGGCCATTGCGCTGGGCAACGATTTTTGAGAAAATGATCTCCTCTCCTTCACCACCACAAAAACCATGTTGTATTGTAGTCGAAGATCCTTCATCTTTTTCTCCTTCCCTTAAAAACGATTCCTCCCTCTCGAATTGCCATCTCGAAAAATTGCCAAAATGAAGAAACGATCATGGAGAAACGATTTTGCAGGAAACAGAGGATGGCCAAAAACGATTCAGAACTGATTGTTTCACTGAGGCGTTGAAGCTTTTCCCTACTGAGGGACACAAACATGCTTGTATATATATATTTAGGTACATTCCCACAGCTCCCATCTGTACACGCAACTGTTACAAATTGAATGGAAAGGGCCAAAAAAAAGAAAAAAAAAAGATTCTCATGCGCATTCTGCACCTATTGACTGCCTTTTGCTCCCCCCCCCCAAAAAAAAGAAAAAAAAAAAAGAAAAAAAAAACTCCTTTTCTTCCTAAATTAAACCCACACACTGACTCTGCAGCTTCTTGTCAGGCAGCCAACGCCTGCTGACATAATCGCCCCCCTAGTCCACACTTGGAATTCTCCTATCCCCAGCACTAACAACCATTAAATGACAACGAATTCCAAAACAGCCAAAGTAAAAGAGCTGAAGGCAAGCCCCCTTTTTTTGCTACGCATATAGACAAACACATATATATCCCACCCCCCCTTTTTCCCCCTTCCTGCCAAACACATGCACTGTTGATATCTAAAAACCCATCCCATGAAATTGAACACCCCAAAGTCTTAAAACCAGAAGGCCCCCCTTACTTATGTTTGCCCCCCCAGCGAAATCTTATATATATATATATAATTGCAAGAATTGGCCATTTCTCATTCTTTCTTTCAATTGGCGTTTTTTTTTCTTCTTTCTTGCTTCTTTTTTCTTTTGAAGTCGATCGTATACTCCGAGGCATTTTTCTCCTTTTTTTTTTTCTTAACCGACCATTTAACTGATCGCAAAATGAAAAAACAATGGGCAAGCAACCCCTTCCCCCCCCCCCCCTCCTGGCTCCCCAACACTGTATTAAACAGAAAACTTGAAAAAGGGAAAAGAAAAAAGATGAAAGCACAAATGAAAAGTATACTGCTTCAAAGACCAGATTTGGACTCTTCTTTTCCCTGCAGGTTGGATAATATGCGATATTACAAGTGTGTTGTCGAAGGAAAAAAATAATACTAAACACTGTGGTGATTTGGGGTTCTCAATTTCAACCCTCCGGACGATTCCAACCCGTCTTTTAGCCCCGCCCCCTTCTTTTTTTTGATCAAAAATGAAAAGAAGAAAACCAACCGGGGATCAACCCGTCTTCACTAAACCTATCCAAAAAAGGAAAAAAAAAACCCTAAAAAAACCGAGCGATTTCCCCCGCACAGCCCCCCGCCCAATCTTGCCTTACCCCACAACACCAAACCAAGCTTTTTTTTCTTTCTCGTCTCGACAGAAATTCAATTCAGCGCCCCCCCCCCCAAAAAAAAAACAAAAAAGGAAAACAAGCCTATTAGAATTTTCTTTCCTTTTGGCCCCACTTTCTGAAAAAAGAGAGAGTTGAAAACTTACTTTGATTTCGCTTTTTCTTCCTACCCAAATACAATGTGATCACCTCTTGGTTGACCCCCTGTCTTTTTTTTAATAGAACCAGAAACTAATCTTGCATGAATCGGGATAATCTAATAGCTTAGTCATAGCTTAGTCATACACCCTTCCCCACCAATCATGCCTTCGACGAATTTTCTCGTCGAAATGAAAAAACATAATAAAGGAAATACAGTGGGGAATACTGATCAGACCATAAAGGCTCTATTTTTCCTTTTTTCCCCCTTTCTCTTCTTTGTCTTGGTTTAAAAAAAAAAAAAGAAATTCGTAGGTAAAAAAACAGAAATACCTTTTGAGTGGATCACCCCATACCAAACCCCCAAACCCATTGAAAATACGAAAATATTTTTCATTGAAATAATGTGTGTTTCTTTTAAATTGGATTCCTTTGCGGAAAAAGAAAAAGAAGAAAAAAGTGTGTCAGAAAAAGCAAACCCGTTTTTCCTCCCCGTCACGAAAAAGCATGTGGTGGATTAAAAAAAAAAAAAACGAAAAACAAAAGAGTGTATCAAATGTTTCAAAGCCAAGGGGCCCCCCCAGCCGCCGCTTCTTTTTTTTGCAAAAAAAAAAAGCAGATTTCCATAAAAAAAAAAAAAAAAAACAACTAGAAGAGAACCGACACGGAAGCGTATGAAGGAAGGTTTTATTTTTTTTCCTTTTTAAGCAAAGCGAAATATTTCTTGCAAACATGAATGATGAAAAAATGGTTTCACTTCCAGTTATTTTCAATCTAACTTTTTTTTTTCTGTTGAATTTCTTTTTTTTTTTCCTTTCTTTTTTTTGGCTACAGACCCAGCCTCTCCCTGGGAAGAAGAGAAAAGTCATCATTGGCAAAAATTAGATGACCCCTCTAACCCTCCGCCCCTCCCCCCTCAAACTCAAACTTAAACCCCCAACCTGAAAGCGGCTCCTTTTCACTTCTTTCACATCATATTTTCCCCCACACAAAATATACACAGAAAAACTTCTTTTGTATTAAATTCTTTTGTATTAAATTCTCACCACCTGTCTGTCTGAATTGCCCAACTCACCCTGTCTAGCGTCTCCCTTTCTTGACATCAATCAGTAACACTATCTGTAATAGCAATTCTTTATTTTTCCCCCCTCCCTTTTCCCCTTTCCTTCGTACTCCAGATGGGTGCCCTCTAATATCAGCCAAAACGAGCAAAAACATAATTCACAACGGGGCCATTCTTTCTGTTCTTTGTAGTCACCCCCTCGCGTTAATATTTTTGCCCCTTTTCTTCCACATAATTTTGTTCAAAATAAGGATAGCTAGATAAAAAGGGTAGCAACCTTCCTCCCCTCCCCCAAAAAAACCCCTTGGTACCTCCACATACATCATTTATCGATCCGATTTTCTAAGAAAAAACGAGAAAAAAAGGATGGGTGTTTTCACTTTCCTCCATCACCCCACCCACCCCCTTCCTGCCCGGCGTTGCTTTCAGTTCTTTAACCTCCTTCTTCTTCTTCTTTTTTTTTTCGCCCCCATACCTCACACTTTTCCTGTTTCCTACACCTCACACTTTTGAATCACATTTTTTTGTTGGTTCCTATTCTTTCTTTTCACCACCTAACAAAAAAAAAAAAATCCTCCCTCCTACCACCTGTTTCGTTTTTTTTTCCTTAACCTCAACGCAACCACCTCCTTCGACCAAACTCACCCTTCCACAAAAAATATTTACTCACACACGAAATGTATATATATATATCAATACATACATCGCCGCCTCCTCCCCCAAACCAGTTTCCCCTCATTACTAATCAACCCGTGTGCACTTGTTCCCCTATGTCAGACTGGTTTTGCAGCAACATGATTTTCTCTTTTAGTTGTAGAATTTCTTCGTTTTTTTCTTGCAGCTGTATTTCTAGCCCTTGGACAATATCCCCCACGCTCCTTCTTCGAAGTTCTGTTATGGGGACTGCTGAGGGGCAACTGGACCCTGGGGACGATATTGGCAGTGAATTCTGTCGACTGAAAGGAGAGCTCAAGGCCTGTGATTGAAAAAAACACCCGACTCAGTGCGCAGCCCATGATAATACTCCTGAAAGGTTTGCTGTTCGTTTTGCTGAAGGCCGCTGAATTTATCGGACAGCTGGATGATACTCCCCATCTGTTCATTTCCTTTTTCCAAAACTTCACCAGCAAATGATTTGCAAGGACACCAAAAGTTTGTGTTGATGTTGACTCAGGTTCGAATCCTGACTTGTGCAACTTTCGTCCATATGTTCTGCTTAGGGCGATGGAATTGTCAATGAGGAAACAGAGAAGGGGCATATAGGCGAAAAAAAAGCACCCTGCCCAGTGGCAGGCCCTCATGGTTGAAAACAAAGCTACACCATGCAGCCGATTCCGGGGTCAACTTTGAAATTAGAAGAAGCCGCCTGGTCGCTAGAGGACTCTTCCAGGTTTTTTAAATTTCTTTTCATAATTTAAAAAGAATACTAAAAAGTAAAATCTATTTTAATTTTTGATTTTTTTCCAAATTCAGTGAAGCTCACCTCATCCAGGTCATCTCTGGACCCTTTCTGAGAACCCCCTTGGGACATGTCCGACTCCAAATCCAGCTCCTCAATCGCCTCCAGCTCAATGGCCTCATCCTGAATCACCTCCAAAACTCGCGCATCGTTGCTGAACTCAGAAGAGTCCAGGGACCGGGCCCGCTGCTTTCCCCCCAATCGCATGTTGATGGGCCCCGGCCTTGCCCGCCTGGCCATTCGAATCACGTGTGCTGAGATGGAGTGTCGGGGTGGGGGAAGGGGTGGGGCTCTGCCGGAGGGCAGGGACCGAACAAAGGAGCCTGAGGAGCCGGATAGGAGCTCGAGGCAAGGCATGGGGACCACCATGCATGGACATGGGCATCTGTAAGGCAAAGATTGAAGAGCTGGGATCCCTGGAATGTCCGAAAAGTCAGTCAATGAGTTAGGGAAAAGTTTTTCGATCGAAAGATATATGTGAGGAAAGAAGAGATTTGGCAACGTTAATGGGGAAAAAAAAGGGGGAGACAAAAATGGGAAACAAAAAAAAATTAGAGAGAGGGAGAGAGAACAAAACGCCGTGCTGAAAATAGTTGGAGAAACAATGTGTGCCTGTAATGAATGCTCTGAGAAAATAATAAACTGGACATCTACAATAGTCTATTTAAAAAAATAATATATATGTTTTTTCTGACAGGAGTCATGAATGGCTACGTTTCATTCAACACAACTCAATGCAGAAAAGATGGGAACCAAAGGGTCGATTTTGTTTTGATCACTGGGGCTGACCTGATGGCAATGGCCTCCGAATCCTTTTTTCGTCGCTTCGCATGAATACTACTAGGTCTATTCCCTTCGATTCGATGGTGTTGCACAACACCCTCAAACCCCCCTTAAAAAAAAAAAAAAAGCGATAAGTTCATTGAACTGTATAATCTGTTGCAGTGGAGAGTCGGTGTGAGGAGGGTTTCATTCTCCTTTCAAAAATCTTTTTTTCCAGTGCATTATTGAAAAAATATTTTTGGCATTGAAGGCGAAAGATGAATCGTGGTCCACATATTTTTCATATTTTTAATTTTTGAGCACCTCCTTTTTTGGGGGGAAGAGAGAAAAAAACAAGGATTTTGTTTTGGAAAACATAATCAAGAAAATCAAAGAAAACCATCTCCACAACCATTCTAGGTATTAACTCCCCCCCCCCAAAATAAAAAAATTGAAAGCATTTTTCCAAGAGTTCCATTCTGATAATTGGAATTGAATTTACCAGACACACCGCCTCATCACACACAAACACATTTTAAAAAAACATTTTTGATCCAAGAAAAACATCACCTACATTCAAAATTTCCACAGCCATCGCGACGTTGGCCCCCCTTAATTTATTCCGGCCGATTTCCCTGGCGCTGTCTTTCTCCAGAGCTTCCAGCTCGTCGCGATTTTGTCTGTTCAAAATATTTCGCGTGAGGCACCGCACCAACACCACCCTATCCCCAGCCAGGAGCACGTTTCTAGCAGCGTGCTGTACAAGATTCGCATCGTAGGGGCCGGCATTCAACACGATGGCCACTCTCCGGCGAAATTGCAATGATACGTTTGCTTCCTGCAGAATCGATTGCAAAGAACAACAAAGATCTATTCAAAAATCGAAAGTTTCGGTTTCGGTTTCTCCACAAACCCCCTCCTTCCCCCCCCCCCCCCCCCCAAAAAAAAAAAAACAGGAAAAGAAAACATATGAACTGAAGTGCATTTGACAGATTTGCAAAAAAGATTGATGATCATATTTTCGTCAGGTCAAGTTTATTCTTTCTTCCTTTATTCTTTTTCTCTCTGTCTGGGGAAAAAAGCCCCCCTCGAAAAAAAAACAGGGGAATTTTCTTGCAAATTTTTCGAAACAACTCCTGTCCTTTCAGTACACCACTTTTTTCATTATCTATTTTTCTATTATTAAATTCCAACAGGAATCTAAATCCGTCCTTCTCGATATCGAAGTGCAAAATTTTTTACCAGGACGTCGGCCTGGCGCGCAGCTTGAATTCGAGTCTGCTCCCCCGCAGTGATCTAGCCATACCAAACAATTTATTTTATCATTCTATTATTTGCGAATAATTTCAAAGCATACTACACTCCGGTGCATACATCCTACTCAAAAGCCAGGCCTGATGATACACATTTTCCAGCTTCTTAAATTTTCTTTGCAACCAAATCACATTTTTCATCTGTTTTTACTTTTACTTTCAACCGAGATCCTGAGAAAAATACAACAAAAATGGAATTTTGAAATGGATTCCGCCGCTGCCATGATGTGTTTTTTGAGAATGAATCTGCTGCCATATGGATACATGGGAACATATCTACCTTTCATTTAATTATTTAGTTTAGTTTAGTTCCATTCTATTTTTTCCCAGAAAAAGAATCTGAAAAAGATGGAAAACGCACCCTTGGGCTGACGATTACGCATGCACATGATGCTTTCGAGACAATGTTGATGCTGGTGCTTCTACCGACGGTCCGTTTGACACGACCATGGCCCTTCGACCCTGTCATTTCATTTCATTTCATTTTTTGTTTCCCCCATAAGAAATCCAAAGCAAAAATCAAAAGTGGAACTGGAAAAACAAGCAAAGAAAAAAAATCCACAGTTGCACGATCATAATGCGAAGAATCACCTCATTCTTTGTCCAGTTTCGTTCCGCTTTTTTATTTTTAATCTGTCTTTACCCTTCCCATGAAAAACGATATCATCAAATGAACTGGGCTTTGAAGTTTTGTCTTAAAAACCCACCTAGAATCATTATGTTGATGCTTTTTTCCTCCGCAAACCTCAGCAAGGCTTGAACAGTGTCTCCCTAGAAAACCAAAAAAAAAAAAAAGAGAAAAGATCACTCATATATCAAAAACCCCGGCCCCCTTCTGTGTCTAGAATCCTTGCAGCAATCAGTAGCAAAAAAAATTATGTCTGTATATACAATGGGTTTAAGGACAGGCACACGTTTCCTTAGGTCCTGCTCTTCTCTGTGAAACTATATTGCTTCTTAAACCAAAAAAAAAAAGTGAAAAAACTCCGCATGAGAAGGGGTTTACTGTTCGACGCTCGACTAACCTCCACTTCCACTATGGTGTAGTGCAGTCCTTCCAGGACCGATTGGGCGTCGCCCAGCAGCGGGCCCCCCAAATCCCACCGAGTTGCGCTTGCGCTTCGCGAGCGATTAACGTGGACGATGTACAGATGGTCTTCACCAGGCTGGCGCAAATCCTGCGAGCAAGAAACAACCTCCTCCCTCAACCTCCACTCTCAAACACCAAGCGGATCGTTTCGGACAGCCCCCACGACGACCCCGTCGTTTCTCTTTTCCAATGCCTTCCACAGCAACCCCACGCACCGCTCCAACGAACAGAGAATCGAGCCCGATACGACGGGCAGGAAGCTGAAACTGTCGACGTCTTTCTGTTGCAAAAAACGTCTCTCCCTTTCGCTTGCGAAGCGAGGGGAAAAAAAGAGGATTTAAAATACTTCATGGTTTTCGGCACCGACCTGCAACAGTCGTTTTTTGGTCCACATCCATGCGTAGTGGTTTTCCTGAGAGCTCCACGTCTCCACACATAGCGCAAGCCGCCGCGCGAAACGCATTTTCCTCGACGAGAGTGCAAGTTAGAATTATGTTTCTTGTTGAAACGGGATTCCCCGGATTTTTTTTTGGCGGTCGCCCCTGTTCGTCCCCTCTCTACAATTCCACCTCGGTTTCCGTAACTTCTCCTCGAAGTCTTGTCGGGCAGGTTTTCCTGCCCAGCGAGTCAAAACAAAATCCGTCTTTTTTTTCCTCTGCGTGCCGTCGCGATTGAATGCAACCTTCGCTGTTTTGGTCAGCAACAAGGTGTTTTGTGTTTTTTTTTGTTCTCTCGACGTTTTGTGGGAAAGCGGAGGCTTTTTTCGTGCCAGGTATGCACGTCTCAACGGCTGCTTCCGCTTGGGCCCGCGCGTACGACAGTGCCTTCCACTCAGTGCCACCTGTCGGAAAATTTCATAAAAAGCGACAGAATCAGATTCCCTGACACATAAAAATTCGAATCACCCATAACTCGCAACTCGAGCCCAAATCAATTGCGTCAACGAGGTTGTTTGGATATTTCCCCAAAAAAAAGGAAAGGCTGAGGAAAGTTGCAGGAGACTCTTGAAGAAAAGAAGAAAAACATAAGTATGGGAATTCGGTTCAAATTTAGCCTTTTACCCCTCCTTGGGAAAATACCTGAGCAAACTGTGCGCTACGGGTTTCAAGGACCGGTTTCCGGTCAAAGCCACGAAACTTGAATCCTGCTTTGCTGTTTTGCATCGTGACTGACATGAGGGAAAGGAAAGAGGTGAGTAAGGAGTTGGTCACGTTCTTTGGGTGGGTGCAGGACTTTCAATAAAGCCTGGAAAGGGTTGGAAAAACTTGACAAAGGAGAGAAAACGACGCGCGGAACAGTTTTGGAATTGAGCGATCGCTGGTGAAGCTGTTGGACGAGCGTTCGGACCATCGCGCGTTTTGTGCCGGCGCGGTAGCACAGGGATCACGAACGAGGCTGTTCGAAGAATCGGTGGCGCAGGGAGTGGCAGTCGAAAAGGAAGCGTGAGAGGGGTGTCAGAGTGCGACTGCTTGGCAGTCGGAGGAGGTGAGCCAGGCCTCGCAAGAAGAAATCAAAACCCGACTGAAAGTGTGACCTTCTCCAGGAATTTTATTTAGTAAAGCTGGAGTTGAAAGTGTGAGCTCCTCCAGACCTTTAAGTAAAAGGGTCCAGTGGAGTGTATATGTGTGTGTGTGTGACTCCCCTAAAACAGGTAACAGTACTGAATGAGCAGCTTTTTCTTTGTTCCCCAGGAAAAAATATGGCGGAGTTATGGTCTGACTTACAGGAAGCATTGTGTACGAAATGCGGTACACCAGCTTGTGAGGATTCGCACATGTTTTGCAAATATAGCATATGGGCCGGGAAGTGGCCTGGGTACGGTTTCTGAGTTTGGACTCATAGGTTGCAGAAAATTTCTGGCTGCTGGCTGTTATAGATTTCACTCTTATCACTTTTTTTCGCTCTCTTTTCACTTATTTTTTTTCATTGTTTTCCGCTCTTGTTATTTTTTTTGCCGTCTTTTCACTCTATGTTTCACTCTTGTCACTTTTTTTTTTTTTGGGGGGGGGGGGGCTGGGGGGGGGTAGTGTATCATAATTATCCAATCAGGAGAATGGCTTTTTAAGTGCTTTGGAAATCGATTCCAGGTGTTTCGGGGCCATCCATTGGAGTTGCACGCCGGAGCACTTTGAGGAGGGACCTTGCAGGTCGTACGTCTGCGAGTCTTGTGGGAAGCTTTCCGAGTAAGTGTGATCTAGTCATTGGGGCTGATCAAAAGCCCATCCGACGAGGATTTGTTGGGACTGGAATTATCAATATGGAATAAGGTTGCCTCGGTGAAGAAAAAAAACATAACCTTGTTTAGAATAAAATGGTTGATTGTATCATGAAAGGAAGATCTCATTGTCCCCCCCCCAAAAAAATATACATATATGTATAAAAGAATAAAAAGAATAAATATGTATGTCTATACAAATAAGCGACTCTTTCTGGGATTACACATGCAATTCTGGTCGGCGTTATTTCTGGAGGTTTTAGTTTCTTTCTAGTGTACCTTTGGGGTAGAGAGCTAGATATGGACAGTATGATAACACACTGTTTTTTTTTTTCTTTTCTGAGTCAGTCTAGAACTCATTTCCATGGACGGGCTGCCCTCGGCCTCTTGGCCGTTCGTAAAGTAATTTCAAGTCAAAAAATTACAAAGTTTCCTTACAAAGTTTTGACAAATTCAAAAGAATCATTTGATGCGATCGTGTGTGTGTATTTTGTTGAATTTTCCAGGTATGCAGCATCTATGCTGTACAAGGAAGGAGAAGTTGATTTCGACAGTGTGCTGTTTGATGGGGAATGTGCAGCTGCCGACCCACCCCCTCCTAATGAAAACGTTATGAATAATTTGGAGCCTGATTTCAATTTGGATTTCCCAGTGGTAAATTTATTTATTATTTTTTTTTTTTTGGTCCCTTTTACAGGATGACCCGTGATTATGGGGAAAAAATATTTAAAATCGCTGTTAGTAAAAATTCGAAAAACTGCAGGATTTAACCTTGATATTATAGTCTCGCCCCAAGTAGCACCTCTCCGTTCGAAAGCCCATGAACAGACCCCCTGTTCGGAAATTTTATACCATATTACTCTATCATTCTTTGTCTTTCAGAATTGTGAAACACATCTTTCTGAGTCAGCCTTGTGTGGGGCAATAGTTTTTTTTTTCGGTACTTTCTTTCTCCAAATGTTTGTCCCAACCCAACTCCCCCCCCAAAAAAAACCCAAAAAAAGGTGTGTAATTTCCACGTGTTGGTGTTCTGATGGCTCTCTTCTTCCTCTTTTTTTATTTACTAAAGGAATTATTTGACGAGGAAGAGGTGGGGGAGGAGGAGGTGGAGAAGGAGGTGGAGGAGATTCTGCGCGCGGCCTTGAAACCTCCCCAATTCTCGGGCGTAGGGGATCGTCCCAATGTAAAAAAACAACAGAAAAGGCCGATTCGACAAAATTCAGGAGGGGCTGCAGCAGCAGCTACTGCTGGTGCAAGCGGCAGTGGTGCTGGTGCAAGCGGCAGTGGTGCTGGTGCTGGTGTTGGTGGATCCCTGCAGTCCAATCAAAGGGCAGCAGTGAGGAGAACGCCCTCTAATGCGACACTCCATAAAAGGTTGAGAAAGGTCGGGCAAAGGCTGCAACCTCGTCAGAGACCCCCGAAAATTCTGAAAACGAGGGCGGTGCCAGATGATCTGGAGAGGGCAGATAAGTGGGCCAGCGGGACGACGATGCTGAAGGCCGGTGGTAGGGGGATCGTCCACAACCTCAACTTTCCACCACAGAAGGGGAAAGAACCCAGGAGAGATCCGGTGCCTCCCACCACCAAAAAACCCAAGAAGGCCGGTCCAGGTGAGCTGTAGAGGCGATTCTGGTCAAAATCAGGATGTAATGAAGCTGTAAAACCTTTCCACTAGAAAAGGGAGGGGCCTGCTTTTTGGAACGGCTTTTTTTCATGATTCATTGGGTTTCTGAGCTTCAACAGGCCTTGATTGGGTTGACTTTCTTGTTTTTCTCCTGTTTTATGTTCAAAGACATGGATGCCTTTCGTTCAGGGACGTTGCAAACTGAAGGACCATCGCAACATGGGCAAGATTTGCAGGAGGCTGAGAAACGCCCACACCGACCTATTGACGATTTCTGGAGTGATGCGAATATTGACTCGGCGGGACCGAGTGGAACTGCAGGAAACCAAACTCCACCACACAATCCGTGCGAAAACGATGATCCAATGGAGGAACACCCCCAGACATCGGCCACGCCCATCCCCAAGGAACCGCCAAACCCCACTCCGATTGCAAACCCGGGCTTGGCGGGAGCAAGTGCAAATGCAAGAAAACAGACTTCAGCATTCAACCCTTGGGAAGACGATGACCCACTGGAGGAAGGCACCCGGACATTGAGCCCATCCATCCCCAAGGAGCCTCCAAACCCCACTCCGATTACAAAATCCAGCTTGGTGGGAGCGAGTGCGAATGCGAGAAAACAAACCCCACCAGACAGGACCCCATCCATCCCCAAGCAACGACCCAACCCAATTCCTCAGCCGACGGCGTCATTGGGAAAACATTCGGCCAGCTCTCGTGCTGGGTTGTCCTCCGCTCCGGTTTCAACTCAGCAACGTTCCTCAGATGACCGCCAGCTGAGGGCTGGATTGAGCACTCCGGCCAGTGCAGAGATCCGGCCCAGATGGCCTTCGGCCAGACCTGCTTCTGGTTTGGATGATCGAGGCGAGGGGGATGGTGTGGGGTTGGTTTCTGAAGTTCCAGTGGTACACAACAAATTCACCAAGGCGGCTGGACGTGAAAGAATGAAGAGGAGTGCCTCCAACTTCAGTAGTTCCCTGAACAAGGTGGATCACTTGGGGGCGGGCCAAGGTATGCACTCTCTTTTGTTTTTTTGTTTTTGCCGTTTTCAAACCGAGAAACCCACTTGTCATGCGTCAGTGTTTCAGTTGTGGTTCGAATGGGGGGGGGCGATTTTTTTTTTTCAAATTTGTTGGATTGAGGATGGAGGCCCCACTCAGCCCTTATACTGTGCAAAGGATACGTTTTGTGTTCGTATACGACATTTGTAGTACGGGATTCTAGGGGTTAAGTTCAGAGAGAACTCTGTAAAATTAATTTTATTTGTCTGGTTTCCCAGACATATCCATCAATCAGTGTTTGTGTGCGGTTTCTGATGTATCAGTTGGGGAGCGGGACTCTGGCATGCTGAGCAAAAAGTTGTGGACGGGCAAGATCAAATTCATTGGGGATCCAGCATTGTTGCCTCCCAATCTCGATAAAGTAGGTTTCTCGATAAAGTAGGTTGTGTTTGGGGGGGGGGGGAAGAAACAAGAAACGAGGAAGTGCCTGATCACATCTCGTCAGATTCTTTTTGTATTTTTCCGAAGGGGGGGGAAGGGAAAAAATATGAGTGCCTGTGGGTGCATGTCTGTACCCCCCCCCCCCAAAAAAAAAAAAGAAAGTAAAAATAAAAATTAATAATAGTGATAGTAATAAAACCATATTGGTAGGATTGATGAAAGTGGCTGGAACTGGATGGGTTGGGTTAGGTGAGTAGTGTTGTTTTAGTCATATTTACGTGAACAAAAAACATAAAATGTAGCAACCAAAATTTCCTGTATCTTTGGCCCTCTTTTTGTTACCATGTGGTGCCCTGCCTCAAAGTGGGATGGGCTAATGGATGAATCTATTACAATAAAAAAGTTCTCAACCTTGGGATTTCATAGGGAAAAAAAAATAGAAAGAGTTTTAACCTTGAATTTTGCTTCTTCCCCCCCCCCCCCCCAGGTGGGCCCTGTGCTGTTTTTTTCCACTCCTGTGATATGCCCTGTGTTGGGCTGTGACGTGGAGTCTGTGAAAAAAATATTCAAGGGGGATGGACAGGTGTTGTGCCTGTCCCTCCGGAAAAGATTTGATCTGGGATGGCTGATCGAGGACCGCAAATACAGGTTGGTATTTTGGGTCACTTGCAGAATCCATCTGTTTTTTAATTTCCCTGTTTGAGTTGCTCCAAAAAATGTGGAGCTAATTGGCAGCAGTGATAATTGTTTTTTTAATATTTTTTTAATTTAGAGAAATGCCAAATTTTGCAAACGGGACCATGTGAAACACACTGAGCAAAAATATCAAAAAGATGGACTTCTTCCTAAACAATGGCGAAGCTTCCTGTTTTGTTTTTTTTTTGAAGATTTTTTTTTGTGAAAAGATGATATGCATGTGCGGTTTTCTTTTTCTTTTTTTTCCATAAAAAACAGTTTGCCCGGGCTCCCTTACCTGGGTACCCTTCATTTGTTGAGACTCGGATTGTCTGTCATTTCCTCCAGAGAAGCTCGCAATCAAGCTCAACTGGAAGTGGAGGCCGTATCTGAATCCCATCGAGAGCAACTGATCTCCATGCAAAAGTGAGTAACGTGACTACCCCTCCATGGTCAATAGAATCCTTTCTTTTCAAGCATTTTTTCTTTCCCTTTCCAAACTATCGCGAACTCCCTCCCCTCCAGCCAAAAAATGTTAAACAAAACAGCCACCCTGGGTGCGTTGGCGATTCGGTGGGGAGGGGGGAGGGGAAAGCACTGGAAGAAAGCTGGGAAAGACCTGATATGAACTCTGTGGAACTGTCAGGCATTTGGAAAACGAAAAATTGGTGGGCTGTTGCATTTCATGGGAGCATCCGGAGCTCGATGTGTATCTGTTCCCTGGAAAAAGGCAAGGGACTTTGGCGGCTTTTGTCAGATACAACTGGACTGGGCCATTCAAGACCAATTTGTTCAAGGGAATTGTAAAGAAGCCAGGGGCCCCACGCAAAGATACGAGAGTCTCATTCTGGTGAGCAATCAGTTCAAAACAAAACAAAACAAAGAAAAGAAATCGCCTGTTGATTTTGCCACCTTGAAACACGAGGGGCATGGTCCCAAGACCTCTTGAGATTTTTTTCCCCCCTGTTATACCTCACAATTTGTTTTTTTAATTTTCTCTTTTTATTTTGTCATTATTCAAGGTCCAACAAGCAGCCCGAGAAACCTGCAAAAAACCCATCAAAAAAGAAGAAGAAAAAGGGTGGAAATAAAAAGAATCGCAAGAACCGGAAATCACCGGACATTTACACCAGGGGCCCTGAGGTGGCTTCTCTGAAGGAAGTTGCACCACGATCACCAAGAGGAAAAGTAAGTGTGCAAAAATCTGTGCCACCAACAAGCATGTTCAAAGCAGCAATAAGAACACGGTGCATCTCTTTCTGAAAAATAAAAATCCATTTTCAGCATCGATATCGAGATCTCTCGAAACCCTGAAACCCCAGTTCATTGCCACTGTTATTTGATTGTTTGCCCTTTATTTCAGTTGAGCATCCTGGATGGCACTGGAAACTCCTCCGTTGCCACTGGAAACCGCCCCATCGCCACTGGGAGCTCCTCCGTTGCCAACACGGAGCCTCCAGAGGTGATTATGCTTGATTTTGATGATGATGATGAGCCACCAGCCCCCCCTTCGGCCCTTCCCCCTCCACCAGTTCCCACTTCCATCCTTCCCTTGCCACTGGCCCCCCTTTCGACCCTTCCCTCTCCCCCAGTTCCCACATCGGTCCTCCCCTCGTCACCACCTCCTCGTCCATGCCATTCACTCCGTACCTCGCCACGGCAGACTGCTCCGTTGGGATATCCATGCGCCCTGTCTGACCTTCATTATACGCTCATTGGATACAAGGCAACTCCGGTATGTTTCCCACTCTGAAAACATCATCCTTCATGTGGGGTGATGTTGGACGATCGCCTTTTGTGAAGTCCTGTTTCAACCGATGCTTTGCAAGGGTTGTTGAATGGTGTCAAATACGCTCACGTCCGAAAACGTTTCATAGAAACAACAGCTTTTGAAATTGAGCCTGAGGGGTGACGCTACTTTGATTGTAGATTTTCTAGCATGATTTTGATGTTGAGGACTGCCCCCCCCCTTTTTTAGTATCACGCCTTACAACTATTTCTGTACCACTGATGAAGTGCAGCACTCCATATTGTAGCCTGCTGCAACTGAAAGCATCCGTGTCCAAATTTTATAACAAAGTGGAATTCATATTTTCAGGAAGTAATTCTACTCATCGAGCAATTGGCCGCATTCGGAGCTACATACGTGAAGACACCCCGTCCCGGCAACGTGAATCTGGTGTCGTTTTGCAGAAGCCTTCGATCAAAGGGTGTGGAGGGTCATCTTCCCGTCCGAGAGTATATTGATGATGAGGTGATCTTTGTGTGGGGATTGTCTGATTTTTGGTCATCATTTTCTCCAAGTCGACAAAGCCGCCTCATCATCAAACAGGGGTCCATGTGCTTTCCTGGTGGGGTGTTGGTGGTTGCGGATGATAATGCCCTTTCAACTTGTGAAGCAAGCGAAGCTGAACAAATTATCAAGGTGATTCGCACCAAAAAGAAGAGAAAGAAAGGAAAGAAAAGTAGATATCAGAGTTTGTGATAAGAACGTCATGTGAACGTGAGATGGTAAGTGGGCATTGAAGTTATGTCTATAACATTCTTTGCGGGAATCACACCTTTGTAAAACCAAGTCGTTACGATCCTGAACTTTGTACAATTGACCCCCTTGACTAAAGCCAAGGAAATACCCTAAGCTGATCTCCAAATCCGGAGCTGGTAAGTCTCAACAAATATCACCGAAAAAGATTTGGGAGGCACAAATTTTTTGGTCCCTCCATTTGGATCAATTAGATCATTTGGAAGTTGATATTGTGGGAATTTAGTTTCTGAAGGAGTTGCGGATGAGGAGTTGAAGGAAAACTATTCTTTAGCATCGGATCTTGCTCGCCTAACCCAAACGACGCAACAAATTTCATGTCATATCTTCTCCTATCTTGAGGTTTTTTCCCATGATGTGACACGTTGTTCTGTGTGTCTCAATTGTGTTGCTATATGTGGTTCATTTCGTGTGATATTTTAATCCCGTGACACTTCTTCAATGTTAGGTCAGAAAAAATTCTTTTCTATATACTATATCCTAGTAGACGAATATCTCCGGTTCTCAAAAATCATGGCATTGTGTGCTCTTTTTTGTAGACTTTGAAAGAGGGACGCGAGAAAGTACCGTCATGGACATGGAAGTTGAAGGTTGCTGAAGATTGTTGGGATTCGTTGTTGAAATTGAAGGAAAAGAGAGTCCAACAACTCCTGGATTTTCTTTGGGCAGAGCGTTGTGATCCGAGAGCTCCGGGTATGGAAGAGAAAGTGTTTGAGTTCATGCAGGGGAATGACAGATCTACATCAACACGGCAGCATCCGCCACAAGTGGTCAGGGATGCTATGAAAATGGCATTCGCAATGAAGGATACATGCAGGTATTGAAAATGAAGTAAAAACTAAAAAGTGTTGAATATATATAGTATGTTACGTGAAACGTGAATGAATTACAAGGTGCCTCCCATAACAACGCTAGCCATTAAAAACAAAACTCAGCACCAAGGTCATCTCATCACATCCCCCAGCAATCCCATCACACGGTACATTACGTCTTAACAATTAAGTTTGATTTTCGGATTATGAGAATATCTTTTTGCATATCTTCGAATACTACGTCCTTTCGGCAAGTACCGTAAATGGGGTAATGTTTGCGCGCATGAACTTTCGCGTGTTTTATTTTTGCGACACTAATTTTTGCGATTCAATCAGGTCGCAAAGGGCCCAGGGTTTAGGAACCCAATTTTTGCGACACTGATTTTTGCGATTTTTCCTACTCGCAAAAATTAGTCCAACGCAGAAATTACCCCATTTACGGTATTAAGATAATTAGTGATAATCTTTTATTTTGAGGTTTTTGCATTGAGGTTTTTTCAATGTCTCAAAAGCAATTTAATAACTTGTATTTGAAGTTATTAGATTGTACTAAGATATCGAAAAAATCTCGAAAAAATCTCGATGCAAGAATATATTGTGTGTTCAGAGAGAATTCGCAATGGGAAACAACAAATATTCCTAAATCAGATCAAGTCCCATCCACGAGCTAGATAAAGTCTAATTAAATCGACGCGGATAGGGAAGTAAGGCGCAACTTAAAATTTATGCATATATATGGGCCCTTCCACAACGGGAACTTCCTTCCCTTCTTATCAATTCTTCTTGATGGTATGATTCATCACCAAAAGGGCATTATCGTACCATCACTTTTGTACATGTTGATAGGGACTAGAAGTGAACCATTCAAGATCCTTATCTATTTGGGGAAATCGCTTACCATGCGTGGTTGATTGAATCCCTTTCTCAATCTCTGCCTTCGTTCCGAAGAAAAGAGAAGGATAATATTGTGCGGATTTGTAGGTTTGTGTTTTTGTTACACGGGGACTCGGAAAACCTTTCTGAGGACAAGCGACGTCAAGTGGAGAACATTGAACGCGCGGCACGAGGGCAAACCACTGTTCGGTTGATGAGTGTTGCAGCTTTGGTGGAGAAAATGAAGTGGATTGTTACGGAGAGGGTAAATTATCTTAGTTAGAATGGGTAATCCTTATAGCTTTCAATCGAGGGGTTAGGGAACAGAATAGGATACATAACTATGTTGAAGAAAGAGAAGGCATCTTTCTTCAACTACGAAGATATGTGTTACGATATAAGATCCTTTGAGACGTTTGGAACAGGCGTGTAAGACATAGGGTAGCTTCAGAGTAGCTTCATTAGGTAATGGGAGGTAAGGTTTGGTCATGGAAGCTAAGGGAAGCTATCAGAAGGTTTAGAAGGTTTGGAGTGTTCTGGAATAGGGAAGTTCACTGGAATAGGGAAGTTCACTAGGAACTTCTGGTTCTCCAGGTTCTTCATAGCTCCTTGTTCACAGCACGCCTGAGTATAAATTCCCTTGTATTCGAACGTTTTTTAACTTTTTCCCATGGAGTAACCTTGACCGTGACACCGAGCGTGCCAGCTCGGCCGCAGCCTATCTACTCGACTATACTCCCAATCATACTATGGACGTGATCGATAATGATCGGCCGTCCAAAATCGATGTCAGGACAGGTCGTTTCACTGATCTGACCTCAATTTGATCGGACTGACGGATCACCTATATATTGACATGGATCACCCATTCACCGTGGCTCAAAGTGGTCCAAGCGTCGATGTGCTTGCGTCTAGTTTGTGAGGTCCTTGGTTTGAATCCTTCCACTTCAAAAACACTTGTGGGTGGTGACTTGTAGGCGTTTTCGTGAGACCGAATAATTGATCGGTGAAATATCGGATCCATAGTATGCTCCCAACCAATGATGGGCTGAGACCCCCGTGCACAGGACAAAAAAAGACAGGGTGTCTGTGCGTGGAACAGGGTCGGACCTATGCGCACAGGCGCACAGACTGTACAGCACAGGACAGACCGTGTCTGTGCACGTGTCTGTGCACGTGTCTGTGCAGATTCTGTGCACTTTCTGTCCTGTCCTGTACAGTCTGTGCGCCTGTGCGCATAGGTCCGACCCTGTTCCGCGCACAGACACCTTGTCCTGTTCTGGACAGTGGAATTTCGAAAAACAGGGCAGGACAGCACAGGCTGCACAGATTCGTACAGAACCCTGTTCTGTGCGGCGCACAAAATAGGGGTCTGTCCTGTGCAGCCCATGACCGCTCCCAACCCATTAGGATGAGTATGTGTGTGTCTCATACTTGTACTGGGAAAGTGGTGGGCCGGGCCGAAGCTGGCGCTTCTACCGGCCGAACTTGCGTATCAAGTGAGCTTAGTAGGCTCCTCCATGTGGTGGATGGGACCCATGGGGTCGAGGGATTAGAGGACTTCAAGGAGCCGTCCATGGTATGGTCGCCGTCCGACAACTGTATCAATCGAAGGGGTTTCTTTTCGCGACAAGGTTGTGGTCGAGGAGCTAAACAGCTGGCCCAAGGGCATCCAAGCTCCGAAACCATGTCAAGCATTCAAGTCTGAAGTTGCAAACCAACAATATCTAATTCAAAAAATCATGTTGAATGAGTTTATCATCGTCTTGATCTTATAAGTATTGAGAAAGTTAATCAATAAAAGCTCCATGTCTTCGTCCAATATTGTTAATAACAATTGTTAATGGCGACGGTCCTTTATTTTTTGTTATTTTTCAAAACGTGGTGTTGCCACATGGTCGTTGTTTAAGGGGCCAATGAATAATTTTAAGGAGAGGGCACAACTTGTGCCATATATTATTCAGGCTTAGAAGAGGGAAATAGAAAACTTGTGTTGAAATGCGAATTTCCGAAGTCATGTGTTGAGGTTAGCCACGATTGCAAACGACGATATCTCCTTTTTAATTTCACCAAGAAAGTGAAGGCACAAACAACTAAAAAACTGAACTGAGAAAAGCTTGACGCTTCGTTAAGACATGCAAGTAAACTAGACTTAACTAGACTTTGTTGCCCTGTTAAGGTGATTAACGCTTTTCAAACGTCGAAATTTGCTCGACTCCCTTCTGAAGTTTAACACTTCGCTGTTTGATCTTAATTCTCCAAAATGATGTAATGTGAGACTGTGAATATGTAGAACGTGCTGCATTCTGCATCCTTGTCTCCAACCAGTCATGGGCTGCACAGGACAGACCCCTGTCCTGTGCGATGCACAGGACAGGGTTCTGTGCGGGTTCTGTGCACCCTGTGCTGTCCTGTCCTGTTTTTCGAAATTCCACAGGCTAGAACAGAACAGACTGTCTGTTCTGTGCACAGGTCGGACCTGTGCTGCACAGGTGCACAGACTGCACAGCACAGCACAGAACTGCACAGAATCTGCACAGACTGTGCACAGAGTCTGCACAGAAACTGCACAGACTTTGCACAGACCTGCACAGACTTTGCACAGACCCTGTCTGTGCTGTGCTGTACAGGTCTGTGCACCTGTGCAGCACAGGTCCGACCCTGTGCACAGAACAGACAGTCTGTTCTGTCCTGTCCTGTGCACAGGGGTCTCAGCCCATGTCTGTCTCCAACGCCACCTTGTACTCTTAGACTTTGTTGGGTGTTGCTCTCCCCTTCATATTAATATTGTATGCGCCGAATTGCTTGGTGCCCGTTGTCTTAGCACCATTGCACGACATCTTTATCGTCAACAAAGTGTTAGGTAATTGATCAATTTGGTCAAAATCGTGTGGCGTTTCGCATGCTTGACAAAAATTGGGGAAAGCATATAACGGAATATACAACACGGAGACTCGCCCAAAACCTTCGAATTCATGTAGACCATACTTTGTGTTGTGAACTAAACGCCTTTATACGAAGAGTGTTGTATATTTACTTTCCTTGCTCGTTCTGTTCGCACTCAGTCACTCAGCAAAACAACAGTTACAGTTCTTTCAAAAGGACGTTCCCTAGTTATAGTCGAAACCCAGTCACTGTCTATCCATCTAGTGTCGCCCCTGACATAATTATCCGTGATTTCCCAACACTCCGGGCCACGGCTCGACACACTGTAGAAAAGCTGATATCTTACACGAACCAGTCTGCGTGTAAGTCAATCAACATGCCAGTGTTCAATCAAATGAGGCTCGATATATTACATTAGTCGTGCCACAAACTGGAATAGGATTTAAGGGGTTGTCGCTTTATACTATCCGTTTCAAGGCTTGTAAGACACCAACCGCCTCAGTCGGGGACGTAATCGCACCTGTGCGGATCAGACAGATGCAAAAACGCTCGCTCGTGTAGTGACATCGCTGTAGGATATGATATCCTGGATATCCAAATTTTCATCTTTTGTTTTCCGCCAACCCCCAAAAAAATGCCACTTCTTGGCGGTAACCCCTCACGTTCGCTGCCATTTCACGATTTTGAAGGAGGACCTTTCAAAGTATCGTAGCCAGGCTAAATTTTTGCGAGCATTATTCCGTGTGTATTTTTTTACGGAGTAATTTTTGCGATTTAATCAGGCAAAAATCAGCCTAAAAAATTATCCTATCTACGGTAGTATGTCAATTAGTACTCACCAGAGTTGTGCGCAAGTCGGATTTTCGACAACGACAACGGTACGGCAACGGCAACGGCAATTAACGGCGCCGTTGTTGCCGTGAAAACCGTTACCGTACCGTTGTCGCACAACGGTTTAACGGCCGTCAACGGCGTTTTAACGGCCGTTGTTGACCGTTAATAACGGTGACCAACGGCCACCGTTAACGGCGTTTCGATTAGTAAATTAGAATGAGTGAACTCCTTTCCCATTCTCTCCTCGTTCGTTTCGGTCGTGTGAAAGGTGATAAAACTCTGCCAAGAACCAACTAAGCAAAAGAGGAAGCTTTTTCCGAGCACGACGTACTTTGTCGCGCTCAAAACGAGTGAGAAACGAGGGAGAAAAGCCAGTTTTAGTTTTTTTCACAGAAAATGGCTTTTCTCCCTCGTTTCTCACTCGTTTCGAGCGCGACAAAGTGTGTCGTGCTCGAAAAAGTCTTGGTTTTATCGTCGTCATGATCTCCAGGTCGAAAACAACTTTTCAAAAGAAACGACCCGTGGTGTGGGAAAAGATCTGTGTTAGATCTATTTTTAGGTTAGTAAAGTTCCGTTGTGGGTTCCGCTTTCAGTGCCGCCGAAGTTCCGCCAAAAAGCGGAACTTACAAGGGTCCTTTCAAGGTAAAGTGAGCGGAACAAGTCGAGTTCCGCTCTTCCCAATACTGCCTTTCAAGTTTCTATTTTAGGGGAATTTAATTTTTTTAATCGGATTGGGAAGAGCGGAACTCGACTTGTTCTGCTCACTTTACCTTGAAAGGACCCTTGTAAGTTCCGCTTTTTGGCGGAACTTCGGCGGCACTGAAAGCGGAACCCACAACGGAACTTTACTAACTTAAAAATAGATCTAACACAGATCTTTTCCCACACCACGGGTCGTTTCTGTTGAAAAGTTGTTTTCGACCTGGAGATCACGACGACGATAAAACCAAGACTTTTTCGAGCACGACGCACTTTGTCGCGCTCGAAACGAGTGAGAAACGATGGAGAAAAGCCAGTTTCTGTGAAAAAAACTAAAACTGGCTTTTCTCCCTCGTTTCTCACTCGTTTTGAGCGCGACAAAGTGCGTCGTGCTCGGAAAAAGCTTACCTTTGCTTTGAAAACTTTTTTACGACATTTTACGACCCTCTTAACACACCAAACGAACGAGGACAGCTTGAGAGGGATTAAAACTATTTACTAATAGTAATTACGACCGTTGTAATCGATGCCAACGACGAGCGCCGTTGCAACGGCTTTCTGACCGTTAACGACGTTTTAACGGCCATTAACGGTGGCGAAGAGTTCGTGACGGGAACGGTACGGCAACGGCCCGTTCCCGTTAACGGCGCCGTTATTAACGGAGCCGTTGCAACGGCGCACAACTCTGGTACTCACTAACACAGGATTGGAAACTGTTGGTGGTCAAACCCCACAGGGGGCAAACCCCCCAAACAATGTTTTGAAGATTAACCCCCACACATATACGAAATTCATGACCACAAAAAAAATCCTTTCTTTGTTTGCTTATTGTCTGAAAACTTAAAACTTATTCAATCGGGAACACAAGAGGGAGCGAGAAAATTCCGTCTCGTTCTCCATTCCCCTTTTTCAATTCGATCACAGTCCATTTTTTCAATCACACTGTATCAATACGAATTCTTTAAAAAAACCCAAGAAAACGAAGAAAAAAAAAATGAAAACGTGCACGATTCCAAAAAGTACACATCGCATATATATCAACCCTCTTTGCTCTTGCACGGGTGTTTTTTCTTTTTTTTTATCTTTGTTTTTTCCTTCCTCTCTCTTTTCGTCTTCTGAATCCATTTTTTTTTCCTTTCCCTTATTCTTCTGTATATGGTTTTCTTTCATTTTTTTTGTTTGAATCACAAACAAAGTAAAAACAAAAACTGAAACACAGAAGGATTTTTAGTTTTCCTTTCTTTTTTTTTTGGAGAAAGGTCAAAAAGAATCCAGAGAGGGAAAAAAAAGGACCAATCTGAGAGACATCAAACAGTCCCGATCAAAAAAGAAAAAAAAAGATTGGAAAAAAAAAGGAAATTTATCCAGTACCACTATCAATGCTTCACTAGTCTCCTATTTCCACCAAGAGAATTTTTTTTTTAAATCCACTCGTTTCTTTTTGCCATCGACGGAAAAATGCTACGAAAATTAAATGCAACCATTCCTGTCTTGATCTGAGCCCATTCGGGAGGGGGCGGGGGATTATCTTATTCAGTCTTTTCCCCTCCATCCCTTCCCTTGCAGAAATGAAGTATTTCTTGAAGGAAAACCCCAAAAATATCTAGATCAAAGTAAAGATATGACATTATGGCCTGGTTTTGAGGTGAACCAAAAAAAAAAGGAGTCGTATGGAAAATCTGCTGGTGTTTTTTTTTTCCAAATCATGGGTTGACCCATGATATTATCTGTTCCCCCATCTGAGCCCTTTTCCACCCCACCCCCCCCTTTTCTTCACCCCCCCTTATTTTCTTTTTTTAATCTATCCTAATCCTCCACCAGCAATCTTTTCTTTTTTTTAAATCCAAAACTGGGCGATGAAAAGCGGGGAGGAAAAGAAAAACGCACACAAGAGTTTGTTCCACCCCACCTTGGCCAGGCCATTCAATTTTGATGAGGACAAAATTCCTCCTGCCCACATCTCCTCCCCCCCCCCCTCCTTTTCCAATTTGTTCATCTTAAGACGCACATTTTCCCCAAATGGAAAACGATCAGAATGTTTATCCAGAACTCTCCTTACCCAAAATTTGACAAAACTATTGCTGAAAATTTCCAAACTTTTTATATATATAAATAAACACCGCTGGAGAAATACCACCACCTCACTTTCCCAACCAATCCTCATTCTCGGTCCAAACCCCACCACGGAAGCACCGCCGACAAAAGTTAAAAATAGTTTCCTATATATAAGTATCATATATGTACTATAAATTCTTTTTTTTCTTAACCTTTCTAAAAACCATTCCTTGTTGCCCTATTCTAGAACCAACCGAACAGAAGCACCAGCAGATTCACTCCTTTCTTTTTTTTTCACCCACCCCAACCCCACCCCCCCGCTTCCACAAAAAACCAATCAGAAAAAGTGTGTGAATGCGCACACAAACAAAGAAATTCTCAAATTCGCCAAAAGTAAAATTAATTTGCACAAGACCTCATGTATTCTTTATAAAAAAAGTACTTCAAAATACCAAAGAGGAGGCACCACCATGAACAAAAAATTATCATCAGAGGGCAAGGGATTCAAAAAAAAAAAAAAGAGGAAGAGAAAACTTGAATATTGGAAAGGGAGCCGCAATCAGGTCCATTTATGAGTAGAAGTCAAAATTATCGTCGCTGGGTCATCATCACCTGAACAAGCCCCATTATTACTTTACACTTGTTTTTGCCTCCTTTTCCGATTCAAATATTCTCCTCTCTTTTTTTAATCCACAGAACCAATGCAAGACACTAGCTCTACCTCCTTGTTTTTGCCTCCTTTTTTTTGTTTTTCAAAAATCCCAATCAAAGTATCGTGCAGCTTTTTTTTTCCCCTGTTTTTTTTCCCCCCCAAAAGAAAACTCCTCCTTGTTACCTTGTTAACTCAGGCACATTTTTCTTCAAACTAAAATTGACCAGGACTGGTCATCGAATCGACACGACCCGATACAAGAAAAGCCTAACTTCTGAGCTGCAAGAAAGTAACAAGCAACCTCTTATCCCCCCCCCAAAAAAAACAGGATTTAAAAAAACAAAACACAGTCACTCTTGCCCTCTTCTCACTCTTTTTTTCTTTCTTTCCCTTCCTCCTTTTTTTTCTGATTTCGATTACGGATACATGAGTTCATGTTTGAGCCTCGATTTTATTTCTTTTTCTTTTTTTTGGCATTGCCTCAAGAAACCCTTCAGTTGATTCTTTTTTCCAGTCAACTTTCATAAAAAAAAACCCATAGCCCTTAAAAAAAAACGTAATGCGGATGCACAATTTCTTCTTTTCCTCTTTTCTTTTTTTCGCCCCCTTCTATGAGCCCTAAGAACTACGAAATCAATGATAAGGTTTTTTTGCGCGGTTTTTTTTTTCCCCTCCCTTCATATAACCCTTCTTATGGTCCCCCTTCATCTACCAAAAAACCTAAGAATCGAAATTCTTCAGCAAATAAACAAAACGAAGTATATAGTGTTCGTACATCCAACCTCTTCATCCCAGTAATTAATTCTTTGTTATCTTTTCTTTTTTTCAGCCCCATTTTTCTCTCTCTTTTTTTTTCCTTCTTTCAAGGGGACCTGAACTCGTCTACACAATCTATTCCTTGCCATGTTTGGAATTTTTTCTTTTTAATTTTTTCTTTTGAAATGCCTACCCTAAACATAACGAACAAAAAACGGGGCTTGCTTTGTAGATGAGAGCATAAAGATTCCCCCAAAACCCTTTTTTTCTAATCCAAAAACTACCCACCAAAAAAAGCAAACAAAACAAATGATTATCTCTACATAGCTACACAAATTACCCTTTTATATATGTATCACCTGTATCCACCTCTTTTTCTTTCTTTTGGGTTTTATACATGCATGTAAAACGTGCAAATTCTGCAAATGTATCCTCATATAGAAGAACATATACATAATATATATATACATAATGCTGCTCCACCAAAAAGTAGAAATCTTCCCCCCCCTCCTCTCACGCTCACACCCCCTCCACCAATACTGCTAACTTCCTTGCCTATTTTTTTTGCCTTCAAAAAAAAAAATCCATGATGAAATGATGCCGACCTATTTTCGACCCTTTTTTGAAATTTTAACTTCCTCCTTCATCCTCTTTCATTAAACCTACAACATTTGATTTCCCGTTACTCTCCCCCCCTTCCCCCCCTCTTCGTCTTTTTTTCCCTCTTTTCCACCCCTTGTTTCTTAAAAAAGAAACTTGCCCCTCATTTTTTTTGCCCTTCAAGTAAATGCAAAATGAGTAAATAAAGGGGGAAGAAATGGACTTGATAATAAGAGGTTCCAAAAAAAAAAAAAAGGTTTGGGGGGGAAAAACCAAACAAAAAGGATTGAAAAAGTCGTCTGCCGTATACAATAATTCTTTTCTTCCCCCCCTTGCAGTAGAAATCAATTAAAACAATACATAGTTCTTGCATAAATTCTGGTTTTTCTTTCTTTTCTTTTTTTTTTCTTTGCTTAGTCTATGGGCAAAGTCATGATGGGGAGACCGAAATCTATCAAGAAAGGAAATGAAACACCAAAAATTGGAACAGCGCCTTTTACGGGGAGGGGAAAGAAAATCCCAAAACAGGGACTCCTTTCGTAGCTTCTTTTTTCAGAGCCCTTTCACCCCTTCCCCTTTTCCAGGAACCCCTCACAGAATTTTTGTTGGGCTCATCCTTTCATCATAGAAAGAAATCTATGTCTATATAAAACTTATGCAATCTCCCCTCTTTTTCACCCCGATCCCCCTTTTTTTTTTCTTTTTTTCCTCCTTTTTTTTTGTTTTATGTGTTCAATACATGACTGCTGCCCCTTTGGGCATGTAAAAAAATCAGTCCCTACGAAATTCATGCAAGATCCCTCTCTCTCGAGAAAAACAAATCAGATAGGGTCCCCTTATGACTTCCCCCCTCCCCAAAGTCGAATTTATCCAAAAAAAACAAACAAATATACCTACCCCCTAAAAAGTATCGATTTTCAATAAGAGAAACCGAAAACAAAATGCATGCAAGTAAAAATATAATATCCCGATGAACTATATACATTGCAGATTTGATGAAAATTTCACCCTCCTCCTTTTCTCGTCTGTGCCACCCCACTCCTCCTCCCCCCCCGGGGATCATCTTTCTGCCTTATTAGATATGATTTCAAATCCATACGCCCCCTTTATGAATGATCGGTGATATAGAAAATTCCCCCTTTGCCTTTCCCTCGAGTCAGACATAGGAAAGACCTGAAAAAAACAATGCGGAAAAGCAGGCATCCTCCATTCTTACCCTCGCACTTTCTGCCCCTCTCTCTCACACTTTTTCCCCCTCATCTTTCCTCATCGAAACCCATTTCCCCGATGTCGGGCTTCAAATTCTTTTTTTTTTTTTCGAAAAAGTAAAATTCTTCAAAAAGCATAGTGCTGATAAACAATGCTATGGTTTGCTGCGAGTTCGGAACCAGATTTTCTGGCATTCCTTTTGATTTTCGTCTTTATACATGGTTAGGTGCTTGAATGAAATATCCACCGCCCAGTCCCGATTTTTTGCTTTTTTTCCCCCCTGTCTCTCTCTCTCTTCATTAATTTCTTTTTTTTCCCCAAAGAAAAGACGAGCGAATTCACCCACCCTTTTTTGTCTTTCTTTTGCCAGAGGACGATTTTCTTTAGAGAGGTGGGATATCGAGCCCCTCCCCAGTGGTTTGAATATAACCAAGAGGGTCCGTAGTCCCCACAAGAAGCCTGGGTGAATCCCCAAGATTCCATGAAGGCGTCGCACTCAAGAAACCTGGACGCGGACTCGCAGCAGCAATCTTATTCGATCCCCCAAACCCAAGGGAACCGTGACTCATCATTCTCGCTGAATCCTGCACACCACCTCGAGCGGCCCACAGGCTCCTGCTTCCAGGAGGACTCCCGAGCCCCGGGCTGCTCAGAGCTGGGCTGCTCAGCCCAGGGCTGCTGAAGCCACCAGCTGGGCTCCCGAGCCTGCCTGGCCCAGCCATGCGCTGCGGAAAACCTCGCATGTGGATAACAGGGGAACCTTCGTCCATCCCAAGCGGGCTGCTGTGCCGCCCAGAGTCCAGGGCACCTGAAAGGCCCAGTTCCAGCATTTGATGCTTATTGGTGGGAGTTCGGGGGGCCACGGGGGATCCAGTGAACAATCCGGGGCTTGAATCAGGGATTTGCAGAGAATTTGCAATCGAATTTGCATCTGGCACAAAGCGTGACGTCCCATCTTGGAAGCCCAGAGTGGGGAAGTGGGGGGATGGTGACCTCCATGTGTTGAGCGGAGCGCCATCAAACCCACTGCCTGCAGATCATAAATAGCAACACATTGTCAATGGTCTGTCCAACCCACACAAACCTCTTCAGCAGGTTTTGACAAAAAGAAAACAAGCTTGGCTTGCCAAACTGCACACTCGTGCAGCAATGAGACCCCAACATCAATCTGCAAACGATGAAATCCCCTGCTTTCTCTCATATCCTTGGGTTTTACAGAGACCCGAGGCAAATATAGGGCAAGACGCACCCATTAAATGAGTTGGAGGTGTTCCACAAGGGGCATCCAGCACAGCATGCAAATTGGCCAAAGGATCGGGGTTTTGGTAACCCATGCCATCCAAAGCGGGCAAAAGCCAAGAATCTTGTTGACCACCCATTATCCTGGGGGACAGACATGCAGGCGGACCTTGCGACAGACGCAGTTGGTGGAGAGCCTCCTCCAATTGCATCTCAGCCCTCGCCTGGGTGCGACCCAAAACACACGTATTTCAAAGAGATGTTCCCGATAGGTCATGAGAAGCAAACTTCAAAATTCAAAGATCTTTGCTGCACCCAGAATAATAACAATCGGATCACCTGCAAATGAGCTTTTCTTTTCATCCTGGCGGATGCAATGCCATGAGGGCTGAGAGGGACATGAGGGTTGAAAGGCATATCGAAAGGACTGGGTTTCAAACTCTGCTTCTTGCCATGCTTGCCGAAGGCAGAAGTCAGGAAGTGTTCACCCATGAAGCCGTCGCTCGGCTTCCTGATCTCGTGGGGCTGATGCGCAAAGAAACAAACCTTACGCGAACATCCAGGGCCTTGCTTGCAAATCTCCGTTTTGAACCTGAAGTCAACAAGAAACTGGTTGATGCTTTCACTTCCTACAATGTGAAATTCACAATTTGAGCCCCCCTCCCCCCCAAAAAAAAAAGAAAATCTAATCTTCCCAAGGAAAAAACCTATATTTTTCCATAAAAACGTCTGGAAACTGAGGTTCAGCCAGCAGCTGCGTGCCGATCGATCGATCGATCACGTGGCATCAAAATTCGATCGCTGCCGGATTTGTCAAGAGAATTTTCGGCGGCCCTCCGTCACGTGCCTGCTTGGATGCAACCAGTACTCGAAATCGTTGTGCGCGTATTTGCAAGATTCTCCACGAGGACATGGCTGCCCCTGCAAACACGCTCAGAATGTTCAAAAAAATACAAAAAGCCTGCCTGGTGTTCTGCGAATATCTTCCATTGGAGCACTTTACAATAACAAAACAGCAAGATAATCACTACAAGATTACTCGAGCCGACACTACCACAGGGCGAAACACGTTACGAACTCCAGCCTTCGCTGTCGGAGGTTAAGGTGACTGAGTGTTTAGGTTGTTTCGTTCGTACCCCTTTGCTTTCCGGACAGGGGATCGGCTTGTACAGGTGCGGTTCCCTTCGCCTCGCGCTCTCGCCCGAATGCGCATATGGACAGCTGATCCAGTCGTGCGAATACCGGCGAGGGCACGTGACTATCTGTGCAACAACCAACCCACACCAGCTCAGATCCCTCGAACGAGAACAAGGCCTTTCCTTGATCGGCAATGCGTGTGAGAGTCAGAAAAAGCAGCTTCGAAAGGGAAGCCAAGGGTCTGTCCCATTTCGTGTCAAACCATGGGGAAAATATCCAAAAGCGTCAAAAACGACCCCTCCGAGAAAGAAAAACACGCGCCGTCGCGACGCTGATCACCCACGAAGTGAAAGGCAAGACAGAAGCAACCAGCACACAATTGCAGTCCGACAGATCCTGCGCTGGTAAGGACACCCCTTTCCTCATTCCAGAACTCCAAACCCTGCTGGCCGTCCCTTCGGACCCCAAACAGCACGAACCTTGTAACCGAACATCAGGAAATGGTCCGAGGCAGCATCGGTGGGCTCCCACCCCTCACGTCCTTCTTCGTACATGGCGACGTTTTTTTCCGCTTCCGCTTCTCCTCTACAGCGTCTGATTTTCTCAACCTTTCACCGATCCGCAGGGGCGATAGGGGGGAGGGGCTACTGACGAAAGTATCGATGCCACGTATTTGACCCTGCGCAACCCCCTTCAACTCGCGCGAGGATTACGTGCTTCCTCTGTCCTGGCCATGTGTACACGACGCCGAGATATTTTTACATCACTTCTGTATGAGCGGCACTTTCAGACAAGGTTTGACAAGATGGCCCAACGGGGCCGAGAAAAACGCGCGCGCGTTGGGGAAAAACACGTTTTTTCCAACGCTAGGGAGAAAGAGATTCCGTCTGTTGCATTCGTGCTGGTGAATTCGAAGCCGCTTTTCTTTCAAACTTTCGATAGGCGCAAGGCCCAACGTGCGGGCGATTTGGCAGTACTTGATTCAACGCCGACTTCGTAACTGGTCCCGTGTGTGGGTGGAATTGTATGGCTCGACTGGCGATGCGTCATGTCGACAGTTGAATTCGGCGCAGCCATCTGGTGGCGGCACCACCAGCCAGAGCGCCAGACCACGCAACGCCAATTGGCTTCATAAGTTAGGAAGCTTTTTACACACTAGCCATAGGTTAGTTAAGCAACTTGAAGCAACGCAGCATGTTCTTCTACAGCGGAATTTTCGGCCTGTCCCTCAAAGCACCATCGCTCCGTTTAGCAAGGTCGTTTTTTTCCTTTCTTTATTTTCTTGCGTTGTGTGTTGACCGGGTAGAAATCCAGCATTTTATTCAATTTCCTTGGAGCTGATTCTTATACATTTCTAGAGCTGCAAGTATAATAATATGACAGTGAAGCGAAACAATGGGATGTTGTGGGAAGAGAGTGTGGAGCAAAGGGTCGACGCAGCAAGAAACTCCGTTTCCTGTGGATAGATTCGGTTAGATTTGTTTTCAGAACGGAAAGGTACACTACGCGCGTATACGGGACGGAGAGAATAGATTGTTGTGAATCTGTAGTGTGTCGACTAGCACCGGGCTGACAGAATCTGAGGAACGGGGAAAAGGGAGGGCAAGAACGGACACTTGTGGGGCTTCCCTGTGAAAAATCGAAGCAGAACGAAAGCCTGGCGGTTTCAGATACTGGACTCTGTCCCAACCGGAGCGAGATGAACGCCAACAGTCAATACAGATACGATGAGAATTAAGAACGAGGAAGGAAACATAACGAAGATCGGAAGATAATGACACCCTGGTATCACCGGAGTGAAGTCGTGTTGGCTATTGGCTAAAGTATTCAACAGAAGTGGTGGAGATAGACGGCCGAAAACAGGGTGGAACACACTCTTGACGAAGGCTACGCCCCACCACCACTACGTCAATTGCTATACATTCAGCACCTGCACCATGACAGACATCGTAAGTAGACCTCAAACAAGATGTAAGGAGCGTAGCACAACCCCCGGGAGTTGTTTCATCAGGATACTGATGGTGGGTTGGGTGTTGGACTGCGCAAACCGTGCAACTCTTCAAGAGGGACAGCGATCGGAGTCTGAAGAGAATTTATTCTTTCTGCTCTCAAATGCTCTACTTTGTATTAAAATTATGAGGAAAACGCTCATTCTACTGTCGATATTTTATCAATTTCTCCCCGTTTCAGACGTCCAAGGGTCGCCCCTTTCATCCTCTATGAAATGAACCAAGAGCTCTTCTCGAGAAAGGCCACATACAGAACGCTTTTTCTTAACCACCGCCGCCCATTTTATTTACAACAGCCAAAATTCACTTTACCAAGCAAGCCACCTCATAGAATTGAACTCTGTGATTTTTCATCACTAATTCTTTTTTTCCCTTTGTTCTTCACATAAGCAGCCAGGATAATCCTTGTACCAAAGCCATTTGATATTTTCTTAATGTTCATGGCAGATACTTAACGAGCCCAAGTTGCTTTTTTTTTTCTTCTAATATTTTTTAAATATTTGAACTTGCCATTGAATTCTACCAAACAAAAAAAAAAAACAGATAATTTTCAAACGACATCTTTTTTGTTTTTTTTACCCCTTCTCCCCCAAAACACACCGAGCAGAAAAATAAAATAACCACGCGCCCAATATTCAGTTCCCTTTTTCCCCGCCCAAACGCCAACACTCAATTTACAACACAAGAAAAAGAGCATCGCACAATCCAACAAAATGCCAATAACCCAAACACCTCCTCCTCCTTTGATTGGCAAGTCTTTTTAGATATTTTTTTTATGTTTCTTCTTTCTGTTTCCTGGAGTATGTATCTATTTTCTCCTCAGTTTTTAATATAATCCTTTCCTCTCCTCTCTCCATTTTTTCCCCTTTTTTTTTCGGTTCGGTTTCAACATTTGCCACGAAAGTTACACAACACATCCATCATATTCAAAAATGAAATCCAAAAGCCTTTCAACAGAAATTTGAAAGCTTCAACACATGCTCGGTGATTGTTTTTTTTTTTCCCTCCTTCCCTGTCAGCCCCGCCATCCCACCCAGAAACTCTTTTCTTACTTTCTATTTTTCGAAATGTCCCCAAGCAATCCAGCCGTTAATCGTCTCTCGTTTAGCGTTATGTATTAGTGATTCCTTCCCTTTGCTCCTAAGTGTTCTTTTCTTTTTTTTAATATGTTTCTTTTTTCCTTCTTTTCAATCACCCCTCGTTTCAATGCTTTTTTTTTCTTCTCTTTTTTCCAGTCACCGTTGATTCAACGCAATTTGAACACTGACCATCTATTTGATTCCACAACACTTTGGGTTAGGGACAAAAGAGTTTTTTTCTTTTGGAGAAGGGGGGGAAAGCGGGGACGAAAACTCCAAAACACCATTTCCTCCCTTGCAAAAAAAGCCGTGCGTTTCGTATGTCTTGTTTTTCAAGGTTTTTTTTCATGTTTTTCTAGTTTTTTTTTCATGAACACACCTCAATCAAACCAGATCAAATAGATCTTAAAAAAGTATGCTGAAAGCTGAAGAAATCTGGACAGTTTTTTGCAGAACATCTTTTCCCCAAGAAAAAAAAAAGAAAAAAACACAAAGCAAGAGAAAACGCACACAGGCTTACACAACCACCCCAATAAACAAAGCATATCACCATTTCCCAAAACCAAATATCAGAGGGGATATAATTTTGCACGATACCCTCCAGCAACGTAATTCATAATGTTCATAGTCCATTCTTTTCTTGACCTGGGAAAAAAAAGTCGAAAAACCACACATACAAGAAAAGCCTTTTTGTCGATCCCTCGCATGAAAACGGCTAAAACTAAACTCAGTCCATCGAAAATATTTTTTGTAAAACCTCAAATGGTCACAGCAAATTCACGCAAAAAACTATAAATGAAAAGCCAAAAAAAAAAAAACACGTCGATATATGACTTTTTTTCACATCTTTTTTTTTTTTTTTTTTTTTCGCACCCTTTCCTATGATGCTTTATAATACCACCATGTTCACTCTTTTCGGTGTTAATTTTGTTGTAGAAATATCACTCTTTTTTTTCGAGATCACTCTTTTTCCTTGAATTTGTATCTTCGATGTTTTTTTTCCCCAAAACATTCCCTCTAATTTCAAAAACAAAAAAAAAAGCAAAGAAGAAAACACTTTTCTTTTTCACGATTCTTCACTCTGTTTGTTTTGACACCCTTTTTTAATTGGTGATGAAAACCAGCCCCAAGGCGACCTTCCAGTATGACATAGAAACCTGCACCCCTCCTTTTATATCACTAAAAAGAAAAAGAAAAAGAAAAAAAAGAGTAGAAAAGACACATTAAAATGTTTGAGCACACCATGGGCAAATCACAAGAAAGCTAAATTCTCCCGACCGGCTTGACTTAAGCTTAAAACTCCGTCATGTTGATCAAAAAATCAACCATAACCGTTTTTGATTCAAAAAAAAAAAGGGAACAAAAAGGGGGAAATTAGGAAGAAAGAAAGAAAAGGGTTTTTTTCCCAGACTGTCGTCACAGCATCACACACACACACACAAGCCACAGGTAAACCCTGCTGAAGCTTCCTACTGAAGTTTTTTCAGTGGATACAATCAACACTGACACTCCGCCTCCATTCTCCCCTCCCTTGAAAAAGAATCGCAAATATGAATCCTCCACACCACCATAGTTAAACAAAAAAAAACATCCTCTTTTTTCGGTCATTTAGTAATCCTGTTAAATTCTTTTTTTTTTTTTTCAACCTCCAAACTCCTTTAAAACCATTCATCAGCAACAATCAATGCTTTATTTTTTTGAGTCCGGACTGTAATTTTTTTTTCCTTCCTCTCCTAACTCTGGCGGATTTTTCTTTTTTCTGGTTCAAAAAGAAACGATCCACCGAGGGACTACCTGAAATTATATTTTTTTGGTAAATAGATTTTTTCCCCCTTTTCTCCATCCCTTTACATTTGGACATTCTTTTTTTTTTCAACACAGAAAGTGCCAAATCAGCGAAACTTTTCACCCCCACTTTCCTCAAACCTGACAAAAAAAAAATCGGGCCTAACAACCGTTTCTATTCTCCTCTTTTTTATCGCAACACATACAGGGAAAAAAAAAATCGAAGGATTGCTTTTTTCTTCGGGCTGTATGTGTTTCCCCCCCCCCCCAAACAAAAAAATGCCCCCCCCCCCCCCAAAAAAAAAAAAAAAAAAGAACAAAAAAAAAACCTGGGTTTTTCCCCTGGTACCCCCCTTTGGCTTGTAAAGTTGTAAAGTTTCTGTCGCAGGAAAACAAAACTCTTCTCCTCCCTCTGTTTTTTCTGCCCCCGCCTTTTCCTCCATCATTTCCCTTTTTTTTGGCTTGTTATCTTTTCTTTTCAAAAGCTTTTTATACCTCTGGCTACAACATGGATCCTGATGTGCTCTTTCTTTCCCCCCCAAAGAAAACCTCGCCTTTCCAGAAAGAATTTTTCAAATCGATTTGAAAAATTCTATGATATCATAGACCGGGGGGACCGCTGGTTGCATGGGCCAAAAGGGGTTCGCCCTTTTCAGAACCTCTCTTGCGGAACAGCGAGTACGTCTTGATGGGACGGCCAAGCAGAGCACCACTGTCGATGAGCCCGAAGCCAAATGCCACAAACACCAGACCTATTTTGCAACAGACCCACACACACACAATCATCAACACAATCCCCAGGAATTTGTTTTGTAACCCATCAAAAAAAAAATTGCAGAAACTACAATATTCGTTTCATTCATTACTTTTTTTTTCCACGACAATGCTTTTTATCGGATACAGGCTGGATTAGGCCAGTTTCGTGCGCTCCAGATGAAAATAAAATGCACAGGGATTTCCTGCTGCAGACGTAGCTATTTGTTTTGCTTACCTTGGCACATCAAGAAGACTGCAAAGCTCCAGCGGTGAACCCATCCGACGGAATACACCGCTGCAGCCAGAATGAAAAGCCCGACCAGGCATTCGAAGAAATAAGCTCTGCAGGAGCGGAGGGCGGCCAACGTCGAGCTGGGACGGCTGTCCGAGGAGCCAGCTTTTTGAGTCACCACCCATTCTTGAGCCCGCCCCAAATCCAGCAGTCCGTTGAGCACAGCCCACAGTTTCACGATGCTCATTCCGTTTTCGAACAGCACGTGCAGGACGCAGAAGAACCAGCCCTTGCGAGTGAAAAAAGCGGTGGACAGGGTGACAGCAACTGGCAGGTGCACCAATGCCCACAAGGGAATTGAAACCTGTTTTTTTTTCACCAAAAAAGAAACAAACACCCTTGAAAACTGGACAGACCACTCTGTCTCAGAACTTCAGCAAAGTAAGTTCCAATGCTCCACATAATCCTGTTGATCAGATGATTTCCTGGTGGCCTCTCCTATGTTTCAATGTAAGCCAGCATCGTTTGAACAGACGGATATATATATATATATATTATCCATATAGAATAATATACATTATTTAATAATAATAACAGGATACCCAATATATTATCCACAAAAAATAATATACATTATTTAATTATAATCACAGGATACCTAATATATTATTCATAAACAATAATATACATTATTTAAATATAATAATAGGATATCCCACCTCTGGTGTGAATACGGAAAGCGGCACCAAGAAGCAGAAGAATCCAAGAGCAACAAAGTGGCTGGTCGTTTTGCGCAGGAAAAAATAGCACAGGTTCAGCTCGACCTTGCGGTACCAAGGAATTTTGGATCCCCAAATGGCTGTGCTGGCTCTCCTCCACAGCTGAACGGGCCCGCAAGTCCACCTGTGCTGCTGTTTTCTGAAGGCATAATAGGATGAAGGCAGCTCGTTGGGCACGGTTTCGTCTTCCACAAAAATTGCCCTCCAGCCGCCCACGTAGGTGCGGAGGGACAAGTCCATGTCTTCAACGGTGGTGCGGCCGTTCCAGCCGCCAACATCCTCAATTGTCTTTCTGCGCCAGACACCTGGCTCAGATTCAACACAAGAAAAATGATGCACTCAGTCATGTGGATGGAACCACTTCAAAAAAAAAATTCTAGCAGAAAAACAAAGGGTGAACAAAAATACCAAAAAAAATAGTATTCAAAAAAGTGGGGACACAGATTTGAGGACTATTTATAGAACAAAGAAAAGACTGTACAAAAAGAAAGACTGGATTGTTTTTTTGAAAGAGAAAGCTATACTGGCCAATGAAGGGGGGAAATAATGCTGATGTACCTGCAGTGCCATTAAAATTGAAAAAGCCACCTCCTGAAAAATGGACCCACTGCTCGCATTTCATGTGGTAGTTCAATGAAATTTCTTGTACCTGCCGGATCCAGTACAGATGTTTTTTTTCAAAAAGTAAAAAGACAAAAATTATTAACCACAACCAGCTTTTCCCATTGCCAAGTTTTTTCCCCGGGGGGCGGGAAAAAAAAGCTCATTAATGTAAGGAGATTAATTAATTAAAATTTTCCCCGAAAACATGAAAAAAGCTTTCAAAAAGCAACTTTTAACATCCTCAGTTGGTGAAGGCGCCAACCTGTGCTTTCAATTTGTTACAGCACGGGTTGGATTTCACAAATTCGCTGCGATGAGCAGTTTTGACCATTTCTTTTAAACCCACCTTAGTGAGGAAAGACTCTTCTGGATTCGTGAACACCCATCGAGCTTGGACGTAGCCCACATCATCATTGCAATGAATGTATGGAATCATATTGAGCTGCAAAAACAGACCCAGAAACCTCACTCAAGATTAACCAATCCAAGCTCATCTGTGGTAAAAAGCATTTTCAGAACATGAAAAAAGAACAAAGAAATGAAAAAAGGGCACCTCCACCTGCCTGGCTCAATATTTCAACACTAGTTTCTCAACATACCAGAAATTCTGTTTTGGGCTTGAAATCTGCATCGAAGACTGGAATGTACTCATAGTCCCTCAACAGCTCAAGACCCTGCACCCACGCACACACACATTCACAAAATTGGACAATCAAATATCGCCAAAACAACGCAGACTCGATGAGCCGTGGCTGCACGGACCTCTTTCAGAGCTCCGGCCTTGTATCCTTGTCGATTCGTTCGCCTGACGCACACAACATTGACTCCTCTTTCACGCCACTCCAGAACTTTATCATCCACGAGCTCGCGCGTCATTTTGTCGGTAGAATCATCCAGCACCTACACCGATCGCCCCCCAAAAGAAAAACACAATCACCACCCCATCGAAATCACCACATGCACCCCCCCCCGCCGCCAATCCGCCACGATGCAGTCGAAACAAAAAACAGAGAAAAACCCTTACCTGTACGATAAACTTGTCCCTTGGCCAATGCATGGCGCAAGCGTGGTCGATGATCGACTGGCAAACTGCCCTTTCGTTGAACATGGGAAGCTGGACGGCGACCTTGGGGTAGAGGTTGCTGAACTGCATGGGATCGGGCATAGCTTGATACTTGAAAGCATTTTCTGGCCGCCTCCCCGTGATCTTCATTTTCATTTTCAGCTGCACGAACTTGACCACATGGAAGAGCCGATCCACCGCGATCAGCACGGAGAAGGCCACCGCCACAGAGATAACCGCATCGAGCATCGTGACGTATACATCGTATACCGTCGTCGCGTAAGGCGAGTTGAATATCATCTTATCGTCTCGAAGCCCCCTTTCCCGGAGAAAAAAAAAAATCTCGTGGTCGGTCGGTCGCGGAGGCTTCCTTTTCGAAAATCAGCGAGCGAGCGGCGCTGGTCCCGCCACAATGGATGTCTCAATTATTTGATAGTCTTTCGTTGATGTTTTTTTTTTCCCCTCTCTGCAAAGGTATCCAGGAGCTCACAGCGGCTTCAGAAATTTTGAGATGTTCTCCTGTTTTTTTTTCCCTTCTTTTTTTTTTCGAAAACAATTCGCTCTCTTTTTTTTCCTTCTTTCTTTCTTGTCTTATTGTCCCTGAACGAACCTAATACACACACGCTCTCAATACATGAGCGGGGCTCCCCAGCACGAATTCCGATGATCTAGAAACGGGAATTTTCGATGCCAGGCCGTGGATCGTGCTCTTTCCACGAGGCACGTGTTTTGGGCAGGCAGCAGTCGCGGGTCGCCGACAATGGAGGTCTCGGCTGGTTTTTTGTTGATCCAGCTGGCTGACCCGCCAAGCCAACCGTCATCCGAGTCCTCGGATCCTCTCGACTGGCGCCGACCTCGGTGGAATGTCATATCAGATGGCGGCGCGCTGTCCCAATGTCTTTTCGAGCACTGGTTGCAGTAGGGAGGGCGACATGATTGCTGTCGATAATGTTCTTCTTCCCAACACCCCCTCCCCCCCCCAAAAAAAAGGAACAAACTAAAGAAAAGATTGTAACCGGTGGGTCTGCCTGGTATGGACAAGAAGTATTTGAAAATGTAAGAAAAGAGAAAGAAAAAGAGAAAAAGAGAGACGAACGTCTGTTTAGTTAAGCTAGCTACAGCTTAAAAGAAAAAGCTCTAGCTTTTGGTGCATTGGCGCCTGGGCATGCAAGTCCAGGCTGTCCCAAGCTGTGGAAAAATCACTCAAGGGACATTTGTAGGCTCAACATCCCAGTCCGGCAGCAGCGACCCTCACGATCAAAACCGTTACACATCAGAGAACTGAATTGCAATGCTCAGCAACTTGCTGAGCATTGCAAAAACCTTTGAAAGGTCCGCCATCCCTAAGAGATTTGCAAGCACTTCGATGGAAGAGAAAACAATCGATCAGCCGTCACATCGCAAAACGAAATTAGAAACCACAAAGAGCGACATGTTGATCTCGCTTTGCTCATCAAACCAGTGGGGCCCCTGCTCCTCTCAATCCGAAGAGGAGAAAACTCGTCGCTAGAATCCTGCTGTGATCTGAATTCGGATGAACATGGCGGCCGCCACCAGAAGGCTGATCGCTCTGCTCGTCGTGTGTTCGATCGGGCGCTCGACGGCATTGATTCCGGAAAGAGTCGGGGGAGATGGCGGCTTGTCCCAAGCCGCGACACCCGCACCTCCAGGATCGTCGGGCTCAACCTTCGTCGCCGATTTTTGCCCGGCTGGAGCGTTCGAGATCCCGGCGGTGGGAAGATAGATTCGATGACTTTGAATGTCGGGTGGATGTATGGTCTTTTTGCGGTTTTCCCTGTTCAAAACCTGCTCTGTAACTGATTCCAATCGCTGGTTTCCTTTGTTGGACCATATTTTTTGAATCTTTTTCAGGGGGATGCCGCCAAGTGGGTGATATTTGATCAACTGACAACGGATGAGATTTGGGATGTGGTGAATTTCATGGTGGATGACATGGGGATATTTCACATTCGGAACGAAACCTGGAATTCGACGGTAAGGAGCAAGCGTCTACTTTCGGGCTGGGGTCATCACCAGCCTTTTTCCATCTTATAATCCGCTTGATTTTTTTTTTTGAAAGTCAAAATAATAATTTAAATAATTCTATTTTTTTTAATGTCTGCCAGGCCGAGATGCCGACACCAACGGGTCCAAATTATTTGTATCGTGTGGAGGTTTTAAAACCTCCGAAAGCAGCTGCTTTGAAATATTTGGATGAGGAGGGGCCAAAGCCCAAACGATTTGCAAAAGCCATCGTGTTTCGACCAGCAAATGACCCCAGGGATATAATGGAGTACAAAGTAAGCATCAGCGATGCGAACAATAATCCACAGGGGAAAAAAAGTTTTAAAATATATAAAAAAGATTGGGAAAAATAACGACATGCTAATTCTTCAGGGTAAAAAAGTACGACACCCAATTGAAGAAAAATAATCGGAGTTGAATGTTTGAAATGTTCAACTGTTTGATATTTTTTTTCCTTATTTGATTTGAATTTCAATTTGTCTCTTGTTTTTGTTTCTGATCATTTAGACAGGGTAGATTGTTGGAAAAAAAAACTTTTTAAAATATTCATGATTATACTACACTTACATACTTATTTATTTATTTGTTTATTTTTTTTTTGCGTATGTGTGTGTGTGAAGGTTGGCCCATTGCCTCTCCAAAAATCAGGCAAGAGGACGGTTGGAAAAACAGATGCAAATTTAAGCCCTTTTCATGGAGTGGTTGTGGAACAGCTGGTGAAGGATGGGGAAATCCCGTGGGCAAAAAGACCAACCGAGAGCATTTCCATCACCTGGGCTGACATTATGGTGTCAAGAATAGCTTACAAACTGAGGGAAATTTTCAAGGATACGATAGGTACTTCGCAACGCTGTGCCATTTTTTAGAAATACTAAAACAATAACTGCCAATTTAGCTCTTTCATCTCTTTCAAAAATTATTCAGAAGCAGTAACTTTTTTTTTTTTTTTTCGCGAACGAAAAAAGAACCTGATCAATTGTTGCAGGGAGTTTTTTTTAGGGAACTGATTCGAATTTTTTTTCGTTTCTTAGGGTATTGCTATGGATATGATGATTCGACGCCTGAGAAATTGGAGTTGACAGAAGCTGAGTGTGGAAGGGACAGGGTCGATTGGCTTCAGTTTCCCTCCTTGAACCGGAACGCTTCCAGAAGGTGTTCAAAAAGAATGAAATCAAAAATTGCTTGGTTTGGAATGTAGATTTTTTATTTTACTGTTATTATTATCAAATGTGTTTCTCAAAACGTGAGAAATATTGCAGCAATGCTTTTGTCTGGCACCATAATTTTTTTTTACGAATAGAAGGGGAAAATGATTATGATGTTTTTTCTTTTGAAATCGTAGTAGATGTGTGAATAATAAGGGTGACCTGGTGGATTTCATCCAAAAAAATGACAATGAAGCTTTTTTTTCTTTTTTTTTTTTTTGATTAATTTTCTTGTTATTAGGGTGACGAACATTCATTATTTTTTCAAACCGTTGAGGACGGGCGGAGAAGAAATGGACCTCCACAACATTCCTTTGACATATAAACTCGATGAGACTGGATTCGACCAGGATGCATTCGGGAGCTTCGACTTTGAATATTGCCATCAGGTATCATCATGGATTGAAAAATAAATTTGAAGAAATAAAAAAATAAAAAAAATAAAGGAGAAGAAGGGGGGGGGTGAACACTTTTTTTTCAAAAAAAAAAGTAAAAAATAAAAAAAAACATGCGGGAGTGTGTGAATGTTTTCCTTCCAGCTGGGTTACAGAAAACAAAGTCCGGCACAGACAACCAGAGAATAATTTACCTTTTTTCGAGGGGATATTTTCACCTCAACCCATCTCAACCTTGCATTGTCTGCAGAAATGGTATCCAGCGTAGTTTCTTCCACATGAATTTCTGGAAACCAAAGGCACACATAGGCTGGACCCTTTTCTTGAATTTTTTTTAACATGTATTCCATCAAGACTGAAAGCTTCACTCCACATTTTTTCGCCTGTTCAGTATCATTCAGAAATATCCACTGGTTACTAATAATCTGATTTTTTTTTTAAACTTTTTCCCTCATTTTGTTGTGTTATTGCAGGGACCTTTTCTTTCGGCAGAAGCTCTTTTGGAGGCTTACCAGTCTGGGAATATCACAAAATGCGTTGCGCCAGAATGGAAAGATGCCGAATACGACGAGAAGTGGTCCAGAACTGATGTAATTAATAAAATCCGAAAAGGAACCGGAAGGAGCAGCCCGAGAACTTTCGAGCCCGATGGACCTCGTTTCAAGGTTTATTATGCCAAATTGAACCTTTGGATCTTCGGTTTTTAGTTTCCGGTGGCATCCCTTTTTTTGTTGGTTGCAAGCTTTTTTCTTTCTTGATCAATGGTAAGAAAAAGCAGCTCAATTTTTCTTTTAATAATTGTTTTTCTTAGTTTGTTTTTTTTGTTAAAGATTCGTGGGAAGAGACCTGGAGCTGGGCATCATTTCAGTTACCTGGGCTGGCAAGGCCACTTCGGAATGAGATACGATACTGGTAACGGATTTGAGCATTTTGCTCCAGTAGTTTTGCAAAACTGAATTTGATCATGGGTCTTTCACAAGATGCATTTGAATTCCAAAAGAATTCTGCCATCTTTAAACACTGCTGATAAAAACTTTGTTTCGGATGTGAAGAACTTGGCATAATTTCCCCTTTGAGTGGAGGTCAATCTGGGTGATGGTGAGAATAAACCACAACTCTCTGAGAAAGATTTTTTAATTTTTCTTTGCAGGAATAACTTTCCATGATATTCGATTTCGTGGGGAGCGGATCGCTTATGAACTCTCCCTGCAAGAGCAGTATGTTGCTTACAGCGGCTTCGGAGGAACTGGGCAAATCGTGTATTTCGACAGTTTTTATGGGATCGGGCTGAATACATTCCCTTTGAGGAGAGGCGTGGACTGCCCAGAAACAGCTGAATACGTTCCGGCTGTGAAATTCCATCTCAGTGGAGCGATTGTGTCGGAGCTCGATAACATTTGCATTTTTGAGGAAGCTTCCCAAACCACTGAATGGAGGCACACGCATGGGAAAGGTGGATGGAGCCCACGATTTTGTCAAATTAAAAAAAAAAAAAAAAAAAGCGTGCATGCATTTTTTCCCCCTTTGGTGGTTCGTGTTTTTTTTTTTGCGTTATGGGAAAGGTAGCTGGGCAGGAGGGGGTGGGGGATATTCCACAAACAAGTATTTTACATTTTTTGAATATGACACCCTTGTTTTGTTTTTGTGTTTCCTCTCAAAGGTGCCGATGGTGATGGTCCCCATTCCGATGCAGTCCGCCGCTCCATGCTGGTGATTCGAACAATCGCCACCATCGGAAATTATGATTACATCTATGATATTCGATTCAAGCCCGTTGCCAGCATCCAAGTGGATGTCACGATGGCAGGGTATGTCGAATCCAGTTTTTACAGCCCGAGCGGCGAAACTCGAAGGGACATCCCCTTTGGAACACGAGTGCATAAATACACTTTCGCAAACCTGCATGATCACCTGTCTGGATGGAAAGTGGATTTGGACATCCTGGGGGGAAAAAACAGCATCCACAAAAAGGCAAGCCTTTGGGGGTCGGGGGGGGAGGCGGGGGGGGGGGGGGGTAGACCTAAACGGATACTCACTTTGTTTTTGTTTCGCTCAGGAACAGTTTTTTTCCTCTCCACAAAAAGCGAGAAATTAGCTGTGGTGTTTCGTGTTGCTGATTTCTGAAAAAAAAGTGAAAAAAAAAGTGTGGAAAAACAGGAAGTGAAAGTGGGTACCTGGAAGGAAGCACTGAAAGATATCGATCCTGACACGACGGGGCCCGATTGGCATGAAGCCCCTATTCTCAAGTACATTGACTCTCAAAAAATTCAGAAGGAATTCGGATACAAAATTCAGAATCCAGGAAACGTTGTGTGGACCTTCAACAACGATTTCATGACCAACAGGTGCCGTCGCCACTTCTAATCGTAACTAGGACGTTGAAGTCAAAACCCTTATCTATTTAGCTTTTTTTGGCTTTTTTTGGAAGGGGGGGGTGCAAATATTAAATGTTGCTTGTTAGTTCATTGCGAATAATTTGTCTGACTGAAGATACATAGTTGAATTCATGGGATTATTCATGGGATTTTTTTTGAGAAACTTGTTTTGTAGGGACACCACAAGAAAAAAAAAATCGCAACGTTTTTGTTTTAGGTTGTGCCGTATCTTATTAAGGGTGAATTTAAAATACCCGTGTGCGTGTTTTTTTTTCTGTAACAGTGTTGGGCAGCCAAGGGGGTATTCCATTTCGCATGGTCTGACCAGCTCACAATTGTTGCCCGAAACTCATCCCTTCACTAAGGCGATGGCCTGGACAAAGTACCACCTGGCTGTTACTAAATACAAGGACTCTGAGCCGAGGTCCCATGCCGGACTGTATGACATGCCCATCCCTCAAAAACCTGTTGTCAACTTCGACGATTTCCTTGACGGTACTGAAAATTCCGTCAAGAAAACCCCTTTTTTATTTGTTGATCTCATGGGAGTGCATTTTGACGATCCACTTAAACTTGTAAAATATAATTTTATTCCTTTTTTTTATTCCACTTTTTCCACTGTATGTTCGGAATAAAACCAAGGATCGTCCTTTTCGGATTCAATTTGAAGTCAGTGGCACAGTGCTGTCCGTAAACAAAAGTTTTTGTTTGATTTTTTATTTTATTTCATTTTTTCATTTTTTTTGGGGGGGGAGGAAGGCTTCGCCGATGCTCGAAATACTCCTCTGTGTTTTAAAAACACTTTTTAGGACACTTTTTAAAACACTTTTAAAACTTTTTTTTTTTTTTTGTTTCATGGTAACCATCACAGATGAGAGCATTGTTGCAGAAGACTTGGTGGGGTGGGTGATGGTGGGGCTGCAACACGTGCCTCGCTCAGAGGATGTTCCTTTGATTTCAAATTTCGGGACCAATTTCCACATCAAACCTTGGAATTATTTCGAGGAGCTTGTGTCCATGGACATGGGGGATACCGAGGATTTTCCACCTTGCGCTCCCCGTGCCGGTTCAGCTTTCAAATACCATTGGGCTTGGGATCCCGTCCCTAATAAACCGTGATTCCATGAATTAAGTTTTTTTTTCTTGTTTATTTATTTGTTTGTTTAGTTTACTAACTAATAAACTGTGATTCCATGAAATAAGTTAGTTTATTTCTGGATATTTATTTGGAGGGGAAACGGGGGATAATAAATAATAAAATACGCAAGAAAATTGGAAAGAGGGGGAGGGAGGAAGGGGGATAAGCAGAGACCTAAAGGTCATTTCGTGTTTTCCTTTTCGAGGGGTCGAAAACATAAGCTTCCTAACTTGAACAAGTCAGTTTATTAGAAAAAATCACTCCTAGGATTTGCTAGGAAAAATAGGGCTTCAGAAATAATTATGATAAGAAAAAAAGAATTACCGTTTTTCGAAAATTAACCGTGCTCTTCTTGGAAAGCGTTTCTTTAGGGTATTTTTAGGAAGGAAAGGCTTTGCTTTTGACCAACAATGGTTGATCTTTTTTATTTTTGAAAAATACCCGTTGAGAATTTGGTCTTGAATTTTTTTTCATAAAGTAAGAAATCTCTCCTCCGTGGATGGTTGATTTTTCTTTTTTCTTTTTTAATCTTTATAGTTTCCCCTCTAGGAATTGAGAGGCATTGCTTTCAACTTTTAAGGAGTTCGTGTTTGTGCATGGTCTGATGAAAGCGCTGTATCAGTGCTCATTCTCTTCGAGTGTTTTGGACCGCAGGGCTGCTCCTGCATATGGGGCGGTGGCATTGATAACACAACATGGGACCTCACAGCGCTGCCTGAAAAACCGCACCGCAGCACACTCCCCAATTCGTCCGCAGTCACCTTCGAAAGCAATCGAAAGTTAAGACGATCGCAACACCGACACCTCGCAAAAAGAGAACAGCCAGCCAAAAAGGCGCATACAGGATGATGTGAAATTATATGAACAAAAAATATCGCCCCTTCCCAAGCGCTCCCGAAGGCAGAGAGTCGGTTGGGACTTTGGACTCCCGACCGATCTCCAGGGTCCATTTGGCGACAGATACAAGGAACTTTGGAAGTGAAAAGAGTTTGATGCTTAAACCATTTCAATTCATTCAGTTGTAACTGTTATTGCTGTTATATTCTGGTAGGATGGATACGTTGTTCATTATCAATAACAAGCTGACTGGAGATTGGTAGAAGAAAATACTGTACGTGATCTTTGTTTTACTCTCAACATTCAATGTTGAGTTGGGTCCAAACAGCAAAGTCAGAGTCCCAAATTCAGAATGAAGCGAATCAAAACAGCAAATACACCAGGGCTCCGGAGCAGACATTCGTTGCACTCGTTTCGAGACTATTCCCAGAAAAAACTCGAAAAAAAAATGCAAAGAAAGGAAGATCCTGCAATGAGGAGTTCTGTTAAAATGCCAATGTCCGCAAGAAAGCCATAACACCCAATCCTAAAGTTTCTTCCCCATTTTTCTTGCTCAGGATACATGTCAAATTTCGCATCCTCGATTCATTGCTCTCGCCACCCAACCGTCAACATCGGAATCACCCCTGGCGAACCACTGCTGCCGCAAGTCTGCGAAACGCCGAATCCAAATTTTCTGAAATGGTCCTTCAATACTTTCAACTGATTGTCGCGCAGCGTCATAAATGATACCCCACGAAACCTCCATATTCTTCTTCCAATAGATGAAACGTTCAAACTGGATGGAAGCCAAGAACCGTTTTTATAGGAAACGGAGCTCAGCACAATGTTCTCGACATTGTCAATACTCATATCTTGACCCAAAAATATAGTCTTGAGGGCTTCCTCTCTGGATTCATCTTCAACCAAACGAACACAAAACCCGGCATAGTCCTTAAGATAGAGACACCCCTCTTTAGCACTCATAGCAGCCAGCATCTCATCCCCCAACCTCTTCAGTGCCTTTTTTTCCCGTCTCAACAACAATTCCCCATGGAAAAGTGGCCACAGCTGGTCTGGAGCGGGCAACTGGTAAAAGTTCAGTTCGTTCTCCAAATCACCCAGCCCCCAGTCTGAGGGAATACTCTGAGTAATCTTTATTGGACATCCCCTGGATGCCACACAATATTGAACTATACATATGCATATGAATATCCATCTCCAAAAAATGTGAACTGCTTCTAGATGTCAAACTTTTTGTAACGACGATATCAAAATAACCTACGTGCGTGCTTTCACTGATTCAATGTTCGTTATTCCCACAAGCAACATGTACAAAGCGAAGTAAACCTGTTCCCACCTGTAAATCTCAATAATCCACGCAAACCCAGCCGAGCTGCGATCTATGTGTATTTCTTTCCCTGTTCCGACGGCGTCGTGACAATCTCTGCACATCTCTGGCAAAAACGACTCTGGATATCGCTGGAGAGTGTGCAAGGTGGTCGAAAACCTCTGCCCCCCAACATCAAACACCACCACGTCTGCCATAATCCCCTCCTTCGTCTCTTTCTTGACCTCCATTGTTCAACACTTCCTATTTCTCTCGCGGTGGTCAACTCCGACTGGGATTCAAATTGCAGAATGGGCGGTAGGGGGCTGAGGTGTAATACGACCTCGTCGTTTCAGTTTCCCTCACGTAGTGCGCGTGAAGAGAACACGTTCCTTCGGCTGCTGGAGGCGCCTTGGGATCCGCATTACGTGAATCCCAGAAGGCCTCTGGCGCATGTCTCTTCTACTATCTACTAAAATTCGCCCTGACGAAACCGGGGTGGTGGCGAGTGAGGCTGGCGTTTCGGCCAAGGAGTGGCGTTTTTGTAGATGCTGGTAGGAAATAGGAGGTAGAAACTGGGATGCTTTTACGTGAGCGAGTTTTTTTTCAATCTGTCCGATATGTTGGGGAATAAGACTCGATGGAGTTGAGATCTGGGCTTATGCGCATGTCGATCGATTAACTGGAAACATGTTGACCCTTTCCCCGTCCCAAACGGGGACTCAAGAGAAACACAGAACAGTTTTTTTTTGTCTTGTTTCGCTGTAACCGTTCCGGTAGTCATGTTGGCCTGGCGTGTTCGAAAAAAAAAGATCAAGACAAGGTGGTTTCTTTTACTTTCTTTTTTCCTTTCACAAACACAGCGTTCAAATCACGCCAGCGTTTATTCAGCAAGAGATATCTTGTCTTTGGTTTTTCCATTTTTGCTCGTTACCCTGAGGCATCACCGACTCAGCAAACCAACCTCCAACCTCCCAAGGACTTTCGTTTCCTTTTCTTGGCAAGAAATATTTTAAAGGATAAAGTCCACCTCGTATGCATGCCAATGGGCACAGAACAAACGGTCTTCTATTTTGAATGGCTTGGCATTTCTGCCTGTCAGTAAGGAGGACTCTCCATTGAGTTTTCTGGGAAAAGGTTTTACAACCTTTCCCTGACCCGCGTTTCAACTTCAAAACCAAACAAGTTCTTGTTTGATATAGCAAACAATCGTTATATAACGATTCTGTATATTTTCTGGGATATTGCTTGGGAGCAAGTAAGCCTCATCGATTGCTTTGCAAAACCTCAAGTCTTTGTCCGAAAGCATTCAAACAGGTGGAACATTACTGTTGGTCGTTATCCAATGGTTAGGCCAGTATGGATTCCATACTATTCAGCCAGCTCATACTTGTTCCATTCAGATTCTAACGTGTTCAGACTCCTCTTTCCTTTCGATGTTTGCTTTAGGCTCTTTTAGGACTGTGCATAATAATGTCCTTGGTCCAGAGTGGTAGCATAATTCGACTTGGCAAAAGTTCGATTCCAACAGTTTGCTGCCACGTGCCCCCTTCTTTCACAGACCGTGTGCATTCTGAACCTTGTTTTGACATTCAGCCAATGTCAATAATCGTCATTTGTCCTATGTTCACTAACCATAGGAGTAGCACCTCATTCTAAACACTCCTTGACAATTCAATACACAACTCCAGTTCCAGGTATGGACAGATGGTTTTCAACAAAGTTCCTTACCCCTATGGAAACCCTCGTGTTGAGGGAATCTATGTTTTCTTGGTATGGTTTATGGGGAAATCTCTTCTTCTATGCAAGGAGGGGTCGTTTGACCAAAAAGACAAATCGAACATGAAAAGCCCTTCGTCTGTTTGCGTGGAGGTTGTGCTTTTTAGCACTGATTAATGTGGCTTGTTTACGACACCACCCACTCTTTTTTACAAAGTTACCATCCCATCCTGAGCAGTTTTCATCCGACTCTTTCGCAACCACCATCTTAATCATCGTCCCTATCTTGGACCAACGCTTTTTCGATTTCGAGGACAATGGCGGCAGCTGGTGTTTTAGTCCGAATAGGCTTGGGTGGGGTCACCAAAACCTCTTGATGAACAAAGAGCAAAAGTTGTACCATGTTCCCTCTTTCGATGAGAAGTAGTCGCCCCGAGTAAAAAACCAAACATAAGCTTGACCCCTCAGGTGGATTGACGCGAAGTAGATACGATCCGCATCTGTTTGGAACTTGGGGGACTTTCCACCCTCCTTCATAATGTAGTCCAGCCAATATACTGGATCAATACGGGCATCACAACACCACCAACGCCCGTCGTCATCATCAAAGTCTTCAAACTCAAACCCCGTACTGGGCCAACGATTGCGTCGGGTCTCTCGATCTCTCAACTCTTCCAGGTTCAAACACCCGTAACACGAGTATGGCTCCCACTCTATCGCCTCCTCACACACGCGAACGACGAGTGCACACACATTTGCAACCACCAAAGACTCGGTCACGACGGTTAGCACAACCGCAGGAGACACAACTCCCCCGAGAGACAATTCAATACGACAGTTAATTTGCAGCACGCACTCCACGTGCCAGTACCACTTCCACTCTTGGCTCAGAGCGTGTTCACGTCTGCTCAATAGGTCGCGGTTCAACTTTCTTGACCCGCCTTGACCCCGTTCTCGTTTCTCTTCTTCCCGTCGCCAGGGATGCTGACAACACACGGGACTTCCTCCCCCAGAGCCAAAGACCTCCAAGAAAGTCGCACCAGTGTTTTAGTCCGAATAGGCTTGGGTGGGGTGAGGGATCAATCCAAATTCTTACAACCACAATGACGGAACCCAATCAATATATAGTGGAACAAGTCATATAACTGTATCGTCCCAACTACCACTGGTGAGTCAACCAACTCAATCTGTCCCTCCACAGTCATCGCACATTCCCACTGTAACACTGGTCCATGGTAAATCGACGCAGTCAAGGGGGAGAGTGAATCTGAACAACTGGAGGCCGATAAAAATGCTATTTCCTGGCGCAGAGTTCGTTATTCCGTTTCATGGCTACTTTGGCATCAACCAGACTTGACCAAAAAAACAAGAAGCGTGTTTATGAGACGCTTCTTGGCTGGGGCTTTCACCTCTGGTGTATCTTACAGGTTCGTGAAACACTGTTTTTTAGAACTGAAGCAACTTTGCCTTTTTTTACTTTCAACATCCAATCCTTCCAATCGATCGTGGAGCTCATCCATTAATTTTTGAGTTTTTCTAATCGAAGCAGCTCTGGGAGTTGCTGCCAAAAATTGAGTCAACCTTACACCACCCTGAACTGCAGTTTTTTTTAAGGAACCGTCCTTCTATGGTCTCAAATCTTTGGAAAATGAAATCTTCTTCATATTCTGGTTGCCACGATTGAGTGAGTTGCCCACTCTCCGAAAAATGTACAAATGGAAAAGACTTGAAAAGATGGCCGATGACAGGATACTCAATTCTCATCTGTTACATCTCGAGCTTTTTCCGTATCAATGCCGTCTGGTGGAACCCACAAACCACCAGCAAAACCAACGTCAAAACTGGCCCCCCCAGATTTGCTCGAGACTCCATTTTTCTTTTTCTTTTTCTCTTTTCTGCTTGAAACCAAGCATTTGTCATTTGTTTTTTTGTGGATTTTTTTTTTCACTTTGTATCATCTCTCTCTTTCGGTCACTTTTTTTCAAAAAGCACTACGAAAAAGAGAACTGAAACCCACAATAAAAAGAAAATGAAGGAAAAAAAAACACGGTCGGGTAATCCAAACCCTTTGGAAAAGGAAAGAAGAAGAAAAGCCAAAAAAAAAGGTCAAAAGCTCAAGGCCCCCCAAAAGAGAAATAATCCCTGAAATGAAAAGAGAACTGAAAAGAAAAAAAAACCCCACCCCTCCACCGATCGATGCGACATCAATGCCCATGAACAAAGAATATAGAACCAACAGTTTTTTTTTTCTTTCAACTCCCTCAAATTACCCATCCTTTTTGAAATAAAAAAGCCCTAAAATCAAGAAATGCAACCAATCATGTCACTATCGATCAAGCCTGAAAGTTTTTCCATCCTTTCGTTTCCTGATCAATACCACTTTTTTCCCCTTTGCTTTTTTTCTTTTCCCCCCCCTTCCCCCCTCTCCACCGACCCCAATTCTTACACAGTATTTTTTTTTCTCTTCATTTCCTTTTTAAATCCCTCGAATAACAATTAAAAAAAAAACCCAAACCAAACCAAACATGACCCTCTCTTTTTTTTTCACAACAGCATCCCTCCGGCCGTGTCAGTCACAAAGGGTGTCAAAGGCAGCAATATCAAAATGGCGATGCCTAGACTGACCAGGGTGGCGACTTGTCGTCGAGAATCCACCGGAGTAACCTGGTCCCGCAGATACTGCTCCGAATCCCTTTGGCAAATCAGCACGAACAGCCCGAAGGGCAAAGCCAGCGAGCTGCCCAACAAACCCAACCCCAGCCCCGCATACGCAAAAATCGCGGAGGCAGTCAAGGGTTTCTGACCGTAGGCAGAGAGCATCAAACGACCTCCATCCAGATTTCCGATGGGAAGCAAATTGAGGGCTGTGGTGGTCAAGCCGCACCATCCTGCGATCGTGAGGGGGTGGAGAAGCACATTGCCTTGAGCTGTGGTGCCTACTCCAGCCTTCACGATTCCACCCAGCAGCAGACTGCCTTGGAGCAGTGTGTCCGGCACTGGGACCAAGACGTCACGAGCTGTCCCTGGATCCTGGAATTTGAAAAGCGTATCGAAAATGACCATTTTAGAAGTTAGGGATTCTGGTTTTGGTCATTAAATCGACATTTTATTAATACGGTCCAGACCAACCCTCCACTCCCATCTGCTGTAACAACCGTCCAAATATGGACCGCCACCCTAGCAGATGCTTCACCAACTCAATAAAATCCAGAAAAACTTCCTCACCAACCGAAGCACAGAAAAGTAACAGCGAAACCCTGATCGAAATTCTGTTTTGGCACGATGGTGGCATTCCTTACCGCTGCAGCAGCCAGTCCATAGATGAGCATGCCTAGGGAGGCCACCCCCCCGAGTGCAATTCCCCCGAAAGCGAAATCCCAGAGGGCCGTCTTGTCCCTGGCTGGCGACCTCAGCTGAGTGACGGTACCGAAGGTCCCCAATTGCGGATTAGGAATGAACACGGAGCCGCTCAGTTTGATTTTGGAGAAGGAGGCCGTGATTCGATGTCCCAAATCGTGCATGAACTGGAGGAAAATGACGCCTCCAGCGATCGGCAATGATGAGAGGACGTAAGGGATGGGGTCGAAGGTTTCCAGGCCCGGAGGCAAAAGGTCTGGATCGTAGTTTTCCGGTCGAGCCAGATAGTCCAGAGTTTCCTGCGAGAAATCATCCATAATTTAAATCGGGGAAAGAAACAACAGAGGGTGGCAGGCAGGGGTGGGGTGGGGTTGAACGATGTGTTGGCTGGTTTTCTTTTTTTTTTTTTGTCACTCTGGTATCTTGTGTTGCTACTGGCTTGTCCTGTTTCAGAATGACGTTTGGAAAATAACCCATCAGGATTTGAACAGAGGGTCGGCTGAATATGTTAGGTTGTGGTTAGGACATCATTTTTTTCGGTTCCAGACAATATTTTCCAATCTTTCCCCTTCCCCCCTGGTGGTGAAACATGGAGCTTTCAAAACTCTTCCACAGGGAGTTCAAAATATCCTCTCTACCAAATTTGAGTTTTGGGTATATCCAAGAATTGAAAATGCATAACCCCCCCCCCCCCCCCCGATGCAAATCCTTTAATCCTGCAGATTGTGAAATTCACTGTACCTTTGGAAGTTTTGCGATGTTTGCGACGAGCCCCAATTGTAAGGAAGACCCCACCGTCAAAACCAACAGCACGAAAGTCAGAATTCCCAGCCATCCAGGGTAATCTGGAGGGGTTGCATAAACAGATGGAACCACTTTGAAAACGATCCTCGGATCGCCACCGTTTTCAATATCCGTTTCTTCTACTAAAAATGTCGTGTATTTTTCGCCTGAGGAAAAACAAAAAAAGAAAAGAGAAAATTAGTTGAACATTAGCTTGTCCTCTCCCCCCCCCCCCCCCTTCCCTTTCCAGAAAAAAAAACAACATAAAAAATAGGAAAGAAAAAAAGAAAAAAACATATTTTGGGGGGCATTTCTTTCAGAAGCCAACCCGTCATTCTTCCTAAATAATCAAAATAAAACATCGAATTAAATAAATGCAAATAAAAACATCGAATCAAAAAAAAATTAAAAATAAAAACATCAAATCAACGAACCGAAAAAAAAATGCAGAGGCCACAATCGAACAAAAAGAATCCCCAACAGGACCAACCCACTCACCAAACAGTTCCTTGATTTTATCATCCACGGCTTTGAACACCTCTTGGGAGGGCCCCCTCATGTTTCCTCTGAACGTGACGGCTGGGGCGTCCTCCTCCGAGGCTTCGACAAAAAATCCGCTTTCGGTGGGCGGGGCCATTCTCGGGGGGATGACCTCCGTCACCCAGAAGCTCGTGGCTCCGAAAACTTGCTCTTTCATTTTTTTGATGTCCTCCGGCGGAATTTTCCCCTCGGGATTCATCGATTCAATCAGCACCTCCACGCTTTCCCGCAGAGAATCATTATCTGCACAAGAGGAAAATAAATAAACTTTAATATTATTATTTTTTTTAATATTAAATTTTTTTGGGTGTGTGTGTGTGTGTGGAAAAGAAGCATGCAATCAAAATTTTCGATGGAACATTAAATTGTTTCACTTTTTGCATTATTTTATCTTCATTATTTTTTTCGTGTGTGTGTGTTTTTTTTCTTTTTTTCGGGCATCTTTTGTGATCACCTGCTTTTCCGTCGGCCAACTTGACGGCATTCTCGATTACCTTGGTCTGGAATCACAATCAATTAATTCATCAATCAAGAGGTTTTTCGGTTCGGTTTGTCAGAAAATGCCGCACGATTACAGTCACCTATGTTCAGTAACCGAAAGACGACATTGGAGGGGCACTTCACCAAGTGCCATATGTAACATTTCCATTCACAGATTCCATCACAAGGTTTGCAAAAAATCACAAACCTCCAGGGAATACGATTCCAACATATATCTCCAATCTTTTTCAATTTTACAGTCCTTGGTGGACCGATCGACCTGTCTGTTTTTTGTTTTTTTTTCGTTTTTCATGTTTTCCCCCCTGTATATACATAACTCTAACTCACCATCTGATCAACGAGCTCTTCATCAGTACCCGATTCTTTGGCAACCTTGGCAACCTCTTCTTTGACTGTGGGATCCACCGCCTGGACATGACCAGAAAAAAAACACCCTCTATTAATATAACATCTATTAATATAATATAATCATAATGGGTCGATCTCACTCATTACTATAGTGGATGGGTCGAAAGAGGTGAAAAAATCGAAAATTCCACACCAAGGAACCTCCGACAAGACAAATAACCATCCAAAACAGTTCCCAAATCTCCATAATTTGGTACTCCACCCACCCCCGGAATCAAAAATTTTAATCTTGTCAAGATGATTCATGTTGATGATCAGCATGTCCATCTCCTCCTCCCAACCCAACAAGTGGAATGCTTGACAATGACAAAGGTGATAAAAAAAAAGATTATTCTCTTTCCCCCCACCCCTGCAGATTTTCTCAGAGGCAGCTTCTTGCTCTCCTCCTCCTCCTCGTCCTCAATTCCCAGAAGAGCATCCAAATCAGCCATCGTCGTTTTCAATTTCGACGAATTTTCGGTGGTGTCCGACCCAGACTCGCAAACGATTCTGGAAGCGTGCCGACCCCCGACGAGTTTCCTACGCCGTTGCGCGAAGGAGGTGATTTTCTGAACATCGCATACTCGACATCGTCTGACGCCCGCTCTCCCACTGGGTGAAACGAATCTTTCCTCGCCGTGGGTCGACAGGGGAGTCGTGACGGTCCGAAGCAACATGTGTGTTCGCGGCGATATCCACCGAGCGCAATACGTAGTTAAGCGGAGCGGGACAAAAAAAAAGAGAGTCCAGAGGCGTTCGTGGGGAGTGGTTTGCTTGAGGGGGTGTGACTGTTGTTCGTTGGTGGGGAATGAGTTCGATTTGGCTCCTTGGAAGGTAAGATGGAAGCCCCCCTGACGGACACAAAACCTCGTTGTTGAATTTCAAACGAACAAACAAACATCAAATTTACGTTGTTGAGTTTCGTACCTCTGCAAAAGCATGTTCTTTTTTTCTGGTTTTTCTGGGGGGGTAAACGAAGAATCTTATTAATCTGTTAATCCACTACCACCACAAACAAACACAAACAAACAAACATCAAATCCACCACCACCACCACTCCACAGTATTCAATCTTTGTTAGTTTATGAAATTCGAGTTGATCGAAAACGGGCAGCAGCAAAGGCATGAGTTTAGACGCATATAATGGTGATTAATTGTTCGAAGTTTTAACCTGATGAGAGGAATAAACAAGCTCCACAGAACAAACCGGAGAACATAACACCCCCAAAGATGAGGAAAATAAATTTCACCCTACCCATGGCTTTCCTCTACACAATCTAGGTTAGTCATCTTTACATTGTGACCTTCCTCTATCCTCTCCCTCTTACTTTTTGTTCGTTCAAGATTTCACAATACGTACATGTTTTCTGCGTTGGTGGTGCAAAATCTGAATTCCACCACACGCTCTTCCAGGGACCTTCCACATTAATTAAGGTAAATTCCCTGGTTACCCCCCCCCCCCCTCCTCCTCGACCTCCACTTCCCCCAGTGCTCAGTAACAGCAGAACCAATGGCATTTTATTTACACACTGGGGAAAAAAGACACGTTATCTTTCTGTCCCACCCAACCCCCCCCCCCCCCCCCTCCCCTTGACATAGAATTGAAATCACAGCGCAACACAAGAGTTCGAATGTAAAAAGTGTTTCCCCGATATTTTTTGCAGCCAAATTTACAAGCGAACTCGCAATTATTCCTGCTCCCCCCCCTCCCCCTTCCCCCCTTTTCAGAATTCACGGTCACACAAAAAAAACAAAAACAGAATACAAAAAACAAAAGAACGTAGGTACAAAAACAGAGCCATCCCCGTCCCCTCCTTTTCCCCGCCCGCCCCCCCCAATTTTTTTGAAAACTTCTGAAAGAAAATGATGGGAAACATGGGATCCTCAAAAAACACACGACCGTGAAATTCCAATGTATAGGTATAAAGTGCTTTTCTTTTTTTTTTTGTAACGTTTTATTAACTTGATGTTCCATACCCCGATCGAAATGGAAGAACCCCCTTCAATAGGCTGTTGAAAAAAAGAAAGCCAGCCTTGAGAAATACCCATTCGTAAAATAGCACCACAAACGACCTATCCCCAAACCCGGCTAAAAAAAAGAAAAAGAAAAGCACATACAAAACCTACAAGTCGAAAGAGTTTTCACCCAAAACAACCAAAATCAAATGCAATACAATCATGGACCATAAACCCTCCAGAAAAGAGGATGTCGCACACAGCACACAGATTTTCTTTTCCCTCCCAAATTTTTGCTTCGGGGGAAAAACAAAATCAATATAACACGTCACCACAATACATATCAAAGTACACAAATTTGCCCCACCCTCTTTTTACTAAAATGATCCCCATCCATTGACATGGGTTTTTTTTTTCTTTTTTTTTGTATCCCCCCCTCACCCCCCACCCAACAATGGTATATCAAGAAGTTGCCTCTTCTTGATGTAATTTCTGTCAAAAAAGAAAAAAAAACAAGGAAATTAAGTCATCAATTTTGGTTTTCTTTTTTCTTTGGCAGAATTGTTTTTTTTCGTCTTGATATTTATCACTTCGCAAAAACCCCACAATGCATCATCCCCAGTTTTTTCTTTTTTCGATCATTTTCTCAACCCATCCCAGAACTGTCAGTGCTGTACAGATGTGCATGAAACAATACATAACGTTTTCACTCCCCCCCCCCCCCTCCCTATTTTTGCTCGTTGCAACTCCACCCCCCCTTCTCGAAAACTTTCAGTTCTTTTCACCCTTTTTGTTCCTCAATTCTCGTCTTTTTTTTTTCCCTCTTTTCTTTTTTCGACATTGCTCAGGATTTTTTTTTTTATGTTTTTTTTTTTTCAAATCCCGGTGTAAACTCTCAGATTTTTGAATTTCTTGTTCCGTTTCGTCCATTTTTTTCGTCAATCAGGCCGCATTCGTGGTCAGACTTAGTCTTTGTTATCCTTTTAGTTTTTTTTCTCACTCTTCTTTCCTTCTTTCTCACTCTTTTGTTTCTTCTTCCTTACTGCCCGCCAAAGCATCCAAAACTCGACAACTTCCTGAGAAACCTGTTCGGCTCCTGGGAAAAAAGAAATTGAGAAAAAAAATTACCTTCCATTTAATTGAATTTCAAGGAGGGGGGGGGGTCATTTGGAAAAAAAAATGAATTTCCACACTCTCAACATTCTTTTTACTCTTTATATTCGCTCGTGAAAATAAACAAAAAATATTATATACAATTAATTATTTCACCGACATGAAAAAGGAATCTAGCAAAATTGTAAGTAAGCCTACCCCCCCCCCAAAAAAAAATAAATGAAAATAACAAAACAAAACAAACAAACAGCCTCACCTTCTCCTCGTGAAAGAGTTCGTTTTCTTGAAAATTTTCCATGTACTCGACGTCCGACCTGGACTCCATGGACTCCCTTTCCACCGAGCCCCCTCTCCACTCGAAAAAAGCGCTGTGACGTCTCTGCGACACGTTCACGGGGAGCGTGGTCGACAGGATGTGCGATGCAGTGTCGGAGCTATCGGAGCGGGGATTCACGGCCCAACGAGAACCCCCCGAAGCGCGATAACTCGTCCCGGCAGATTCATATTCGGTGTGGAAGTGCGGGCTCGACATATCTAGCGAGGGAGAACCCGAAGGCGATGAGCTCCACACGTCGGACTCGAGCTTCTGTGAAACACACGCCAGTTTTTCAGACACAAATCAGCATCTGTACTCGAGACGAACGAAGACGTGGTGGATCCCCAGCCCGAAAAGCGCTATTCCCTTGCTCAACCCCGCGAGCAACTCAAACTCCCCTCCCCTAGGGTGGAGGGAACAAGCGGAGAGAAGATCAACGACGAGAACCAATAATTCGCAACTCGTTGGCCACCGCGTGTCGGCTATAGTATGTTCTGAGTAAAGCACGACCCGCGAACCAAGGAGCAACCACCCGCCATACGTCTTTGATTCCCTTTTCAACTTTTCACAGCATCTCTTTCCCCACCCCGCCCACCTCTCTCGTGCTGCCCTGTTTTAACAACCTACAGAACGCGGGGGAAGCAGACACAGACACCATGCCGAAAAAAAAAAACCGGCCCCTCGACTTTTATGCACAGTACGTAATTTCTTTGGTCGAGGGTGCAACACCGCAGGAACTCCGATTTTTCGCGACGTCGGATTCTTTCTCTGAAATATCTCACGTCGCCGTCGTTGCTTCGCCAGCAATTCCCACCCTCAACACATCTGTCAGTAAGCACGTGGGTTCACTCGATACGTATCAACGTATCGCGAAAAAATCCACACGTGAGTTGTGAATCCAGCAAGGATTTGCACACGTGCAAGGAAACGTGAAACGTATTTGGGTTTTCCTTGCGGTTTGGAGGTCAACCCCGCCCCACCTTCTGGGTGCTGACGGCGAAACCCTAACATTCTGCTTGGATAATTGATTACTTGTTGTGGGCAATAGTGGGGGTTCACCTCATACACACGCCAGCGCGCGGAGGTCCCCACCACCCTCTCGCTGGCTGGATAAGAAAGTTTCGAGTGGACCTGAGTTTGAGCTCTCAAGTGTTGTTCCCCATCTTCAGAATCAGCGATTTTCCCAGCAACATTTCGGGCGGTTGACTAATGCGATTCTTGCTTTGGATTACAGGACGGTTAAGAAGAGAAGTCCCAGAAGCTTTAAAAAAACCATTGGCTGAGGAGCCCCCCCTCAACCCTCCCCCCCCCCAAAAAAATATATATATATATTCAAACCCCTATCCCCCCTCTTCCCCACAATATAGAAGAGAGAGGAAAAACGTCAACTTGCAGGTGGAATGTTCTTACAGAGTGTAAATGCCAGTGTTTCATAAATGCAACCCCCTTTGCTTTCAGAGTGCGTCCAAAGTCGACAGCGTCGCCAAAGTCTAGGGAAACGATGTTTAAAAAACATGATTTGATTTCACCTTTCACACACAAAAGAGGTTCCTTTCCTTCTCCCCCAGTTTTCATTTCTCCCCTCGGCATGTCGATCCGCCATTTTAAAAAAAAATCACACTCCCCGCCAGAAAAGGAAGAGAAAAACATGGGAGGAAGAAATAAAGATATATGAAGGTAGCACCCCTTTTTTCGTCCAACCCCCTCAACCCCTCCTCTTCCCGTTTTCTCTTCTTATGCCAAATGTTTGCAGCCGATGCTTTTGACCAAGAATAACCTTGTCCGAAAAAAAAGCGTTTCCCACCAACCGCATTTCAAAAGCATAAGAAAAAAAAACATCACCACCACCCCAACCGAGACTTCCCTCCTCCCTATAGGATTCACATTGTTTTCTTCTAATTTTTTAATCTTTCCTCCGCCTCCCCTAAGGGTAACCTCCAAAGAAAAAAGAAAGAAAACGAGATATGAAATTGAATGAGCTAATTCGCATCACTCATTTCCAGTCCGTGATGGACCTCCACACCCCACCCCATATAGGATATTTTTAAATGTTTTTAAATGCACCCATTCCTTTCAAAAAAGAAGGGAAAAAAATCCACTCAGCTTTCCAATATCTCACCTTCTTCCCACCGCCGTCGGTGGAAAAAACAAAACAGAACACTATTTTCCCCCTTTTCGGCATTTCCCCTGAAAATGAAAAACGAAAAGGGGGGGGTGAGGAGGGTCGAGGTTTAAAATACAAAAAGAAGGGGGGGGGGGAAAGAAGAAACACAAAACGCTAAAAATCGTCCTCTTCCTGTTTTTTTTTTGGTTGACCTCAGCCTCTTTCCTTCAATTTACACTCCTTTTTTGTTATGTGATTTTTTCTTTTCTTTCCTTTTTGTTTTTCCGATTTTTTTTTGTTCCCCTCCATCAACAGCTTTCTCTCTCTTTTTACTCTTTTAGTAATTACAAACTGAAATCACACGCGCTTCCCAAAAAACCCACAGACACACACACAGACCATTATTCTGTTTTCAGTACATCGAATAATCTAAAAATCCACACACAGACAGCACCCCCCGTAAATAGAATTTTCACCTCATCTCGCCAATTTTCTTCAGCGTTTTTTTTTTCTTCAAAAGATGGGTTTAGTCAGGACCTCTTTTCCCCCCCTCCTTCCCTTTTCCCAGAAGCAAATCATGCTCCTCTATTAACTTTTCCAAATGTGGGCATTCTTGCCACCCTCTCCTTCTGAAATCGAAAAAGAGAATGACAAGGAAACAAACAAAAAATCAGAAAAGGGAAAGCTCACTTTATATATCGTCTTTTTTTTTTTCCTTTTCTTTTCCCTCACACACGCATACACATCAACTCTCCGGTTTCCCTTCCACCTCCCTCCCCCCCCCCAAAAAAAAAACAAACATTAGCCCTAAATGCCAGAAAACTGCTTTCCTTTTCTCTCCATGACAAAAGAATTATTTGATGCCCAGACAGTTGGCGGACAACACGCCAGAAAATCCCTTTTTCGTTTCCTCTTCTAAATTTTTTTTGTGCTTTTTGTTTTCCCCTTCATCGATTTCCTTTTTTGGCCTAAAAATAGATTTTTTGTTTTTTTTCCTTTCCAAACCCCTCCACAGCTTTTTTTTTCCTTTCTCCCTTCCTCACCAGATATCAAAAATCCACTGCTGATTTTTTTCTTTTTTTGGGGTTAAAAACCCCCACCTTTCCTCTTTTTTTTTTTTTTTTTTGAGAAACAACAATGAAAGACGAGAGGGGGTAGAGAGGAAGGGACACACAGAGAGGGGGGGCGGGGGGAATATACTTCCAAAAATTAAAAGATATAGGGAAAAAGAAAAGAAAAAAAAAACGATCCATCGATGAAACTGTTTACACATCGTACACCACCCCCATCAAAACACACAATCAATCAATAAACCTCCTCTGTCCAATTTCCGTTTAAATTTTTTTTCCCCCCTGCTGTTGCAATCCGAGGGCTATCCCCAATATCACAATTACCCCCACAAAGATTCAACAACATCCCCTCACATGGAAATTAAACCTCCAAACATACCGTCGACTTCCGTCGAGAGTGTTTTTTTTGTTTTGTTTTGTTTCAACCCCCCTTCACCCAAATGATTTTTCCCCTGTCGATTTGCCCTCCCTCCCTCCCACGTTTTCATCCCTTAAAACCCCTTCTTCCGATTGGCTAAAATTATTGTCCGTTTTCCTTCAACACAAATGAGAACCCTCACAAAAACTACTTCCTTTCCCTCCGTTTTTTCTGTTGGTTTCCACTCCGTCGAACACACGCTGCCTTTCTTTGGAAAAAAACTGCAAAATTCCTTTCCGTTTTTCATCGTCTTTTCTCTCTCTCCCCCTTTCCTTAGCAAAGAAAAACAAAAAAAAAATCCAACCCAATCCAGCATCCCCCAAGGTCGTTTTTTTTTTTCATTTCAAGTGTTTCGATATGAACTCTCCTTTTCACAGAAAGGGCTACGGAGGGAGAAACAAACAAACAAATAGAACTCCCCTCTATTTCACTTTCCATGAAATCGAAAGCGATACTCACACCCCCAATATCTTGGGCCTCTTTGTTTTTCTTTCTTTCCTTCTTTTTTCCAAATTTCAATAAGAAGCGAAGAGCAGAGATGTTTTTTTTTTTTTAACATTTCACATCAAAATCAATAGAGCCCTTCCCATAAACGTGTCCATGGAAGAAATTCAAATTCGCATGTAAATGCATGAACACTGGCGTCTTTTCTCAAGTCCAGCGAAAAAATCCCACCATGCTCTTCCCCCATCCTCCTGCTTTTTTTTCCAAAAAATCTATTTCCCCGCCAGAGAAATCATAGATGAAAAAACAAACCCCAAAAAGCCAGCGCTCTCTATATTGTTAAATTCATCATCCAAACAAAACACTTTTTTTTTTCTTCCTTACTTCGACCATTTCTCTCTCTCACTCTTTTTATTGCAACCTTTCCCTCCTTTTTTTTTCTTCTAACCACCTCAAGAATTTTTTGGGCTGGGGGAAATGGAAGAAAAAAAAGAAAAAAAAAAATCATTCGAGGCATGCTTGGAGGAGCATTCCAGAGCTCTCGGTCCAATGTGTTTAAAAAACAGAAAAAAATCACATCTGCCCTTCAGGATTTTCCCTCCCCTTTCACCAACATTGTTGGATTCTCATCCATTGTTTTTTCCAACCCTTTTCCCTCTTCCCCTTTCAACCCCCCCCCCCCCTTTTTTGTTTCTCCTTGTTTTTTCCCCGTGTTTTTTTTTTTTCCTATTTTAAAATCCATTCCAGCACTTTTAAGCCACCGAAGGAATCCAATAGGACAAAAAATACACAAAAAATACAGCCCCCTTCCCAACATCTCTCAAACCTTTTCTCTTTCCCCTTCTTCATTTGCCTGCTAATTTTCTCATTTCTCAAACCACGTCATAATCCCCCTTGAGAATCAAACACTTTCAAAAAGACATTGTCGAGAATCCCAAATTTTGCGGAGGAGAAATTAAGAAAAATCAGAGAAAATGAAAACGAGAAAAAGATACTCCTTTCTTTTTTGGAAAAAGGGGAGGGAAAGGGGAAGGGAGCGAGAGAGAAAATAAAACCTTAAAAAGAAACCAAAAGAAAAATAAAAACACACGCACACTCTTCCTCACGAAAAGAGAGGGATGATATATTATGAAAAAGGAGAGAAAACTAAAAAAAAAAAAAAAAACAATTTCGCTTGTATACCAAATTACACATCCAGAAAAACAGCAGCTTGCACACGAATATCCAATCCAAATCCGGACCATCAATATATAATTTTTTTTTTTATCTTCCTTTCGTTTCATCTTCAAAAAAAAAAAAGGAAAACTCTCCTGGACACCCATAGTTTAAAATTAAAAAAAAAAAAAAAAAAAAAAAAGCTTTTTTTTACCACCAAGGGGTCACAATCCTTTTTTTCTTTTTTCTTTTTTCTTTCCTTTCTTTTCCCTCTTTTTTTTTTGCTTTTGTCTGTTGTTTTCAGGGGGCGAGAAAATAACCTGTCCAGCGCATCAACCACCTCACTCTTTTCTCACTCTTTTTTTTGTTTTAAGGAGGGGTAGGGCAAAAGAAACCGGTCCCCTTCGCTGCTGAAGTTGAAGTTGGCCTGGGGATTCCACTGGGGATGCCGCTGGGGACATTTGCACTAGGAAAGCCTGTGGGGTTTCCGCTTGACATTGTTGCTGGCACAGCGCTTTCCTTGTTAGGGATGGTCACAGATTCCAATTTAGGAGTGGGCCTCGGGCGGGTAACCGGGCTGGACACGGGACTGACTGCACCATCGCTGTGACTATCTCCCTTTCCAGCAGGACGGTTTTCGTCAGCCCCCTCTTCGTCTTCGCCTCCGTCCCTAGGGGAATCGCGGAACCACGGCGTCCTGATTGGTTTCCCCACCCACACTTGATACTTGACCAAGCGCTTGACCTCGGTTTTCGTCGGTGTGGACTTCGACGACTTCGCGTTTGGCTTGCGCTCCGGCTTAGGAAAATTCATTTTATTTTGGAGCCCCCCCATGTCGACGCTCATCGTCCGTCTCCCTTTATTTCTTCTCCTGCGGGATTCGTTGTGTTGATTGTCGGCACGAGATCCGGGCCTGTTTGCCCCACGCTCCTGGTTGGCTGCATACAAATTAGCATGGTCGAACGACATTGTCCGGTCTCGAGAACGGTTCGGCACAACCCCACTGAACGAAGTCCCCCTCGCCGACAGGCCCTGCCCATCGATGTAATCCGCCGGAAGCACCGAGAAGTCGGGCAAAACAGCCAAAACCGGCACGGTGCGAAGACCCCCGCTGGGTGCGCTCGGAGCAGGGTATGCAGGCAGCGCAAAAACAGGCTCACTGTTGCTCCGTTGATGGTGGATTGTACGCCTCCGGAGAGGAAGAACGTTCGTATCCGGAGGGATGGATGGGGGCACGCTCGCTGGCACTACGTTCAGAGCACCAGGGTCAACGAACTGCTGCCTCGCCGGTTGCTGCTGTGGCAGCGCATTCTGGAGCGCAGAGAGATCGAACGAGGAGGGGTCCATCAGGTTCAATGCGGGTAAACTGATTCCAGCGGCCTCCAAGTGCCTTTGCGCTTCAAATGCCTCCAGATAACTCGCCAAGTCCAAACTCGTAGAATCCAGCAGAGAACTTGGCAGGAGGTTCTGGGCATCCTTCGGATCCACATAGTCTTTCGTATTATCGCTCAGCCTATCTACCATGGACGGAACGGTTGGCAACTGCCCCTGAACTCCCTCCAAATCCTTTGGCCTGTCAGCAGACACTGGAGCGCGAGGTGGTAACCCTCCCCCTCTTCTCGGAAAACCCATAACGTCCACCCCAACATTCCCACCCCCGAGATCCAACTGACCCGCTTCCTTGTCCGAACCCCACGACTTGAATCCCGCAGTTCCCTCCGCAAGCAGTTGGGCTTGACTTTTCTGCAACTGTTGCAGCTTCCTGAGCTCCCTCAGCTCCTCGTCCGAAAGTTGAAACTGCTCAGCGCCCCTGGGCGGTTCTTGACTCCAGGGTGAAGCATTATCCCCACTCACCGAGCGCCTCATTGGCCGTCCGAAATACAAGCAGTTCACAAATGGGGGGCAGGGGGGGAAAAGAGAAACCAGCGCGAACCTCCAACAACTACGACGCCCCGAATATTAACCAAAATAAAAAGAGGTGAAACACGTTAGCTGCGCGACCTCCAGCAGGTCTATCTGACGAGAACTTCGTGTGTGGCGTCAAACTGGCCCGCCAGCAGTGCAGTTATTTCCAAAGAATGAAAAACGCTGCAGGGGTTGGGCGGTTATCCGTCTGAGCGAGCGTTCCCGTCGCCGTACTTCTCGTCCAAAGCGTCACACTAATTGCATCCGTCAAGTCGTCAATGACTAATATCGCAGGGAAGTCGCTTCAGGTACAACCGTCACGTGGTTTCCCTGTTGGGCGAATTGACTCGACTGGTCGAGAAAAAACAGCCTACGGGGCGTGGGGGATGAGTTCCCAAGGAAGGCGGCCCGATTCCGATGGGCAAACCTTGGACAGCAAAGGAATAGGTAGGGAGGTGGATCCACAGGGGACTGCCGGAGGAAAGGGGAACGGGCAGTGGTGGTAAATCGAGCCAGAAACATGTTCAACCCACCGCGTGGTGCTTTTTTACCAGGGAATGTCGACGAGCATCAGAGAGGTCGACTCCCTTCCCCGAGGTAACCACCATTTTACGAACCGCTGTTTCATTCCAGCAGTCATACTTTGGACACTTGGCTCTGCCACGTGACTGTGGGCTGGAATTTGTGTTGAAAAAAAATGCCTCCCATAAAAAAAATGCCCCTAAATGTGCAAATGTTTGGGGGGATGGTGGTGATCTGATGGAAGCCTGCACCAGTAGGTACATCTGAGGCACTGAAATAACATGAACGAATCGCGAAACTTCAGGGGAATGCCACTTGACAAATCATCGGGGCCACCTAGAATGAGTCAAGAACCTCCTCCTCCCGATCGACCGCTGGGCCCCTCAGGCCGAATGGAGCCGCCCATGCCAAGAGATCAGAAAATGCCAGTGTTTCCTCACGAACATGGTGGAGGTGCCAGACCGCCACCAATGCCCCCAGGTGCTTCCGACAACAGCTGTTTTATAGCTGATTGAACAGCTGGGCATGAGATACGGGGATGTGTGGATCTAAAGTGAATGAGATGGTCAAACTTTGCTTCACATGATCGAATTCTTGATTAATTTCCTGGATGGAGACCTCAACATTATGGGTTTTGTAGGTAGAGGCCTCATGCCTGGAAGGGGCCGGGGATGGAGACCAGGCGGAATGCACCCCCCCGATCAGCAATGGAACAGTATGGGTGGTCCAGGCCCAGGGAGAGGTCCAGGGCGAGGTCCAGCACCACGGCCAGGTCCAGTTCCTCCAGCTCCTGGCTTTCCTGGATACTCGAAACGACCCAGAATGGAAGTAAGGCCTGGTGGGCCAGGATGGATGGGTCCAGGAATGTGGGGCCCTCCCCCGAATATGCCTCCAGGACCAGATTGGGGCCCCCAAGGCGTTCGACCTCCCATGATGGATATGGTTCCTTCCGGGAATTTTCCTCCACCAGATAACTTTTTACCCCCTGCGGACCCCATCCACAGCGGCATGATGGGTCCTGGACATGGGTCGATTGGACGAGGTCGAATGGAGGCAGACAGGCAGCCACCCCCACCTCCTGGATGGGGTCGACCTGGTGGAGAGTCGGTCGGTGGAGGGTCTGGAGGAAGGGAGAGATGGACAGGCCAAGACGTTTCGAAGGACTCAGGATCTGGTTTTCGAGCGAGGGAGGGATGGAGGAACTCAAAAGAAGCTGTGCCAGGCCGGGTATGTGAACCTCTGGCTTCGTTGGCTTAGAGATCATCAAAGAAATATCGCACTGTTGAGGATACAGCTCATCGATCAAGGATAGCTCATGAGGATGGTGTGGTTTTGCTTCTACGGGGCTAGTGCGGTTAAGCCCCTGTCCTCCATGTACAGGGACGATTTTTTGAATGGTGAGAGCTTGACATGGTGGTTTTGGCAGGCGACGCCACAAGATGGTGCTCGAGGCTGGGAAGAAGGGGGGGGCGATTTGTTCGATCGTCAGAAGGATGCTGCTGAGGTCAGAGTGAGGCAGCAGTTGGAAAAAGTGGGGGTGTCGCCTTCGCTGTGCAGCAAGGAAATGTACGAGAAATACCTGAAAGCTGCTGGGAAAGGTGTGTGGGGTTTCGAGAGAGAATCTATGGGAGGGCGGATCTGTTTGTACAAATGAGCTCGAGTGCCTTGAATGTCATTTACTGTCCCCCATTTTTCTGTTTGTGGAAAGTTCATATTCTTGGGAGGGACTGCTTTGAAAGGCCGGAGTTCTAGGAAATTGTGTTTTTTTGTACGTGGTGTGGTTGTGATGTTTTGATTTCCCCCCCCCAGGTTCAGATGAGGTGGCTTCTGGCAGACTGCAGCCCTCCGATCATTTCTTTGGACATTTACTGTTGGAAGATAACGGCACTTTTGCCATGCGACACCCCAGCATGAAGAAAACGGAGGCCGCCTCAGTGGAGGCTGCACTCCAGAGGGACACGTGGCAAAAGTCGGAAATGTGTGTGAAGACCGCTAGGTCGATGTTCGAGTTGAGGCCAGACGAAATGAGAGTGTTGAGGCACTATTGTCCGACATCGAGAAAGATGTGATGTGTAGCGAAACAACAAAAAAACATTGATTTTTTTTGTGGATTTAGGTTGTGGATTTAGGTTGACCATAGATTGGGTGGGGAAGGCACAGTTTACGATTAAGATTGAGATTTGAACTCAAGATCTGTTGTAACTGCCACGGAAGATTTTCTCCTATGTCAGTCTTTGGCGCACGGGATGATTGCTCTCCTTGCTCCAAAAAAACGCCGCAACCTGTATGCTTGCTCGTGCGTTTGTTCGTTCGTTTCCTCTTTGCCCGCCCAGCGAAACGCGATGCGTTCAGCTTGGATGAGTCAGAGTTCGAAACGCCCCCGACGGCCACTCACGTGGCAGTTATGGATCGACTGGTGTTCGACGTCTCTGCGCCAGCTCGTTTCTGGAAAGGGTGAAAGTTGAGGTCCACCTGCCGTTCACCCCAAACACCCCAAGGATTTCCTTCACCGATAAGCTGGTCCTCTTACCAGGGACTTCGCCAGATATTTCGGGGGGCTCCGTCGACGTCCCTGAGAATGTTGGAAAACGATATACCGACGCATGGGGGGGAGGAGGCAGGGCAAGGGCGCAGGCCTGACGTTCATCCGCGATTAATGAAGCTGTTCGAGGAGCTCAGGGAGCTAGATACTCTGGGACTTCTCGAATCCCAGTCTGCGAACGATGGGGAGCAGCTGCTCAGGTGCGATTGTATGAATCGGCAACCAAGCTTCGTGTGGCTTCGATAACCAGAAGGGCGAGTCCATTTTTCGAGGAAAGCTTCCTTTGAGCCTGCTCTTCGTCACTACGATATGCTTGCAGCGGTTGTTCAAAATTCTCCAATGCCAGAATTTCAAAGTTCCTCACCCAACTCACGGTTACGACCGTTCTTTATTTTTTTTTTGGGGGGGGGGAAGGGGTGGTGGATTCGTTCTTAAATCGATGCTGTGCGCGCAGCTCTTTACGAACGAAAGTTCATGACGGCATCGCCGGTGTATCGGACGTCGCCACGGCGGTGCGACGCGTCTGCGAAAGCACGATTTGGACGGAGTTCAAAAAGAACCGTCAAGTGGCGGAACACGCCGATCGCTTGCTCGACCACCTGAACAACACGGTGCGATCTCTGGAAGACCGCGACGTCCCCGTCGTCCCCGAACGACCCCGAGCGAAACCGACGATTTTGACTCCACCCGTGAACGAGCTTCTGAGACTCAGCTTCGAACCCCGCTTGCTGAGAACTCTGGCGGATGCAACGGATGCGAGGGCGTTACTCGTGCTCGTTCAAGAAGGAAAAGACGCCCCGAACAGAAACGATTGGACGTCTTTTGGGCCCAATGTTTCGCCCAGGCCATCGAAGAGGTCCAAACCCGACGGTGGCGGTGCGCGAGACCTGAAGAGGCGACGCACGGTCAGCGAGGGGGCTGCGGAGCAAGAGGTGGTGTTCTGTTCCGAGTTTCAGAAGCTTCTGGCCAGAACTTTGAGGAAAGGGCTGGGCTTGCAGGACAGGAAGGAAACAGAGGTGAGTCATCACTCCGTTGGGTGTCGCCCACGTAAATTATCATGGAACGGTTGCAGCTTGATTTTCCTTGCATGGGTCGATAAAATCTAATCCGATCAAGGTTGGGGCTTTCTGGTAAAATCTGACAATGATTTTTTTAGTTTTTTATTTTTTATTTTATTTTTTTTTGGGGGGGGAATCATCGATTGCATTGTAGCAGATCCTAAACCATGCTCATTGTTTCAGGAGGAAGCTGCATTATTCCCGAAGTTGGACAAGGTAAATTCCAAGAGAAGCATCCTAAGAAAATGGGTCCTTGGACAAAACGAATTCTTGCATTGAAAATCGCAACAACCGATGCAAACCCTCGCTTTTGCACCCTCCAAACCCCCATCCAGTTTTTGTGATGGTGCTTTCCAACATTTCAGTTCAACATTTCTACTGCATGTCTGGCTGTGAGGGTGCGAAAGGTCGCTAAAGTTTCTCTGCCGTTTTTTTTACCACCAGGCCAGCGAATATTGCGCTCAGCAAATTTCCTCAAAGCAGGTCACTGAGACGATACTGGAGCAAGGCATCAATTTATCTGGTAACAAAATCTATAAAGGATGAACTAAAAGTATCTGTAACGGTTTTTTTTTTTTTTTTGGACCATGCCGCACATTTTTACTGTAAAGTGGCTGCTGTTTTCTTCTTAGAAATACCTTCGAGCAGTGGTTTTTGTGAAGAGTCCCTGGTGTTCTTTTTCAAAATTTATTTACATTTTTTTCAATCAGAATCTTCTGGGGGGGGTTCCCATGGCCGGTTAAAGGAAAAAAAACATTAAAACCAAGCATGTATAGTTGGCTGATGTTGACTGTCTTGGGGGGGATGCCGACCTATGCAGGTTTCTGTGATTCCCTGGACGATGGGGTGTTCGATTCCCTGCAATCGGCGCTACGCTCCTTATCCACGGTTTTATCTTTTCAATTGAACTCCCGCCAGCTGAGCCCATCCACGCCAGGCATCCGCCTCAGCAAAATCAAGGGCGCATGCGATCAGTTTGTGGGGGCCGTGAGCGAATGTGCAGAGGGCATCATGGAAGCCTATCTGAAGTTTGTGGATGGGTTTGGGGGGGGCAGGGGGGGGCTTGGCAAGGAGGGATCGCCCAACCTGTTCGGCGAGCGGACGAGATTCCTCCCAGCCAGCATCGAAAAAAACACGGAGCCTTATTATCAAGGCGATTGGCAAAGAGTGCCTCATGAAACCAGGTGATTCCCCCCCCACACACACAAGGAATGCTTAATTTGAAGGTATTGTCGAACAGTGCTCGATGAAGGTCTTTCAAGAAAATAAACTGAAAAAAAATCCGCAAAACTGCTGTACCGCAGTCTTACTTTCTTTTCTTTTCCCATTATTGTTTGTTTTCTGTTTTTTTTTTTTTGGGGGGGGGGGTCCTTTCCGCTTGCAATCTTCTTCGTTTGATTTCAACTCAAGAAAATCACAAAGAAGCGTTGGAAGGTCTCACGAAAACAAAAGGAATGCAAAACACACAAAAAAAAACCTGGTGTAGTGGTGCTTTCCTCAAGTTGGAAAATGTTGGGGGTTGTGTAGGGAGTATGAATGTTTGTCGAGCTATGAGGTCCGGGAGGACTCCGAAAGCATGCTGGCCAAATTAAAAACCGTCCGCACGGAAGGCTGTGCCGAAGAGTTTCGAGGGAACCACAAAAACGCACTCAAAGAGGACTTGGAAAAGGTGGAGCAGGCATTGGTCCATGCAGTCAGCGAGCGCCAAGTCCTCTGTCTAGGTAATACAAGAAATAAAAGCGTGTTGAATATTTCTTTTCACCCTTTCCCTCAATTTTCTCACGCTTTTCTTGTGACGTGTTCTGATCTGATGTGGTCGGATCCTGTTTTTCGGTTATTGGGTAATTGTTTTTTTTTTCTTGTTTTTTTGAATGATTTTCTTAGTTTGGCAATGAGGTCCACAAGAATCTGAAATGACCAACAAGGTAACCCGATGTGCGGATTGTTTTCCTTTCCGTTAATTGAGGAGGTGTTCAGCTCCGTATTGAGTCAGTGGTTTGCTGCGCAGGTGAAGACATTGCCGAGGTCGATACTTGGGGAATGGATTGCTACACTCGTAAAAACGTTCACGATGCTATTTTGGAGGCTGGGGTGTTCAAGCGAGATACTGAGGGGGTGGGGGTCCTACCAACAACCGAGGAGGAAAAGCCAGACCTAAAAAGTATTGAAGATTGCAATTCCAGGGTTGCTGAAACCACCACAGAGGAGAGCAGGGTGGCAAAATGGGTGGAAGAGGTATTGATGCCCGCCGTCAACAAACAGGTAAAAAGCAAAAAGCAGCAAAGTAGGTAAAAGAAAAAGAAAAAAAAAAAGGAAAAGAAAAACAGCCCGAATATCACTCATTTGCATAGTGGAAGGGATGCATGAGGCTTCCAATGGACTACATTAAAAAAAAAAACGAAGGAAGGAAAAAAACGAGTTCGTTAAAGCACCCCTGGGAAGGAAAATGCGATCAGTTTCGAATGTGGATGCCGACTGGAACTCGCATGAATCTTAGGGAAGCGAGGGTTGGGACATGCACGCCGCCTTGAATTGGATCATCGACCAGAAAAGCTCCGAAATCGACACGCATGCCGGCTCGGCGATCAAAGCGAGGCTGAACCGAGTGGGCTACAACTACTTTAGACTGCATCCAAAAGGCCAAGGCGTGATTTGCAGCAGATCCGAGGGAATCCCGGCTTTCAGATGCGTGGAAGAGTATCTGGGGGTTCTGCACACTCCGTGGAGATGGTTTGAAATTCAAGATGCCCTGAAAAAATATACCGGCGATGATGTCCCCGACTTTTACAACATCGTTTTGGAGAGGCCGAGGGATGATCCGGATGGATATGATGTCATGTTTGTGGATGCTGCTGCCAAGGTGATTTTGTGTTTTGTTTTGTTTTTGTTTTTTTGGGGGTAAAGGAACAGAGAAAGGGAAGAAGGGTGTCTGGATCGATAAGCGAAAGAGTGTTGGTAATTTCACCACCGGGCATGGAAAAGAAATGTGGATGTATGAATGCATAATTTATGACAAAATATACAAAAAATATTCAGAATATTAAGAGATTTCCTGTTTCATATCAATATATAATATTATTAATTAATTTTACCATTTTTTTTACCCAGGTGGGTAGAGAAAATGTTCACTGTTTTTTTCAATACAAAGATTGAATGTAGAGGGGAAAATCGGCCCTGGATCAACAAAACATGCAGTTACGTACTTTTAATGATTTTTTTTTTCCTTACGTATATTTAATCTCTCTCTGTTCTTGTGTTTTTTTTTCACTTTGAATATGCAGGGTTCGGTTGCAAGCAGGATGAGTCACAGCTGCAACCCCAACTGTCAAGCCGTGGTTCTTTCTTGCAAAGGCCGATTGACCATTGCGGTTTACACGACCAGAAAGATCGAGTCTGGGGAGGAACTCACTTTTGATTACTCATCTGTGACAGAAAGCGAGAAAGAATATCGGGCAGCAATTTGCTTCTGTGGCACTCATTGCTGCCGTGGCTCCTTCTTGTATTATGCTGGAAGCAGTGCCTTCATGCAGGTATTTGAAAATGAAAAATGAATTTGGTTAAATTTCTCAAGGTAAGATTAGAACAAATCTAAAAGGGGAGGCGGGGGGAGGGGTGCAGATCCGAAAAGTGAGCTTCTGGAAAGCTTATTAAAAAAAATAAAATAGAAAGCATAGATATATATATATATATCAAAAAGCATGGCCTCAGAGATTTGCAAACAGTGGGTCAATTCATGCTCACATATGCTTGACTGTTGGGCTTTTTCTATCAATTTTATTTTTTTATTTTTTTTGTTTTCGCTTCAGGTTATGAATGGACATCACACTTTTCTTCACAGGAACGTGTTGCTGTTGAAGGCTGCAACTGAACCATTGAATGAAGAAGATCATAAAAGACTCCAAGTATGCATTTCCTGTCCCCCTCCATCTTGCCTTCCAAATTCAAAAATATATTATCTATTATTTATTTATTTTCTTTTCAGTTATTTTTTTAATAATACCACCACTTCAGGACAAGAAAACAGGAGAAAGAAAGGAGCTTCTTATTTTTTTCCCGTATCTGTAAGAAGAGTTTTGCCTTATGTTCAGCAAGATTCGAACCTGGGTGTCAAAATCATCCTAAAGATTTTCTTTCACGAAACTGTACCCATGTTGACCTGACAGGAAAGGCTTGACTTCATTGACGTGCCTTTTTTTTATTTTTTTGCAGAGGAATGGGTTGAGAAGTGCTGCTTTGGGTAGAGTGGGCGTCGATCGTGTGCCTGAGTGGCTGGAGAAGTGGGTGGCTTTGTGTCTAGAATACGTTGAAAAGGAGCGAACCCAGCTGCCCGCAGAATTGCTGAGACTCCCTGCGAATTTGGCTCAATACACCCCTGAGCAAGCTGAAGCTCAAGCAAAAGGTTTCAAAAAAAAAGCTACCTCCCTCTTGTGGGAGAAATACGTTCTTCTTTTGTCGTACCTCTGTTTTTTTGGTCCTTTCTTTTCTGTGGGAAAAAATTATGGTGGTGTCAGGTTGATTTTTCTGATCAGCGTTTGGAATGGAGTTTTTGTTCGTTTCTTTTCTTCCTTTTTTTTTTCGTTTCTTTTCTTCTTTCTTTTTTTTCAAGAAAAGGAGATGAAAGGAAATTGTCGTCTGTTTGTGTGTAGGGGTGAGCGAGAATCGATTGCAGAACATCGTCATAACTTTGGACAAAATCAAACTGTCGCTTCGCCAACCCGGACAGCCTTCTGGACCTCCCCTCATTTTCTTGTCGGAAACTGAGGTCATCGACTACCTTTGGAAAGGTCAGTGCCTTCACACTGCAACCCTCACCACCCATTTTTTCTCCTGTTTTTACATTTTTTAATATCATAAAAAAATGGAAATGTGTAACAAAACAGAAAAGAGAAAAAATTGCCCTTCGATTCCACTTTCGGTCGCTGTAGGTGCTTTTTTTGCATTTCAGGGGAAAAATCCATCGCGAAGAGGGCAGGCCGGGGGGTTTTGATGGCAGTTTTGCCTGCTACGTTGGGTCAGTCATTGGTGCATTTGAAGCCGGCTGAAGTTGCGAAATTCGAAGCCAAACATGGGAAAGAGCATCCATATGCCGTGAAGCTGTGCAAGATGCTGCTGAAGGACCTGAATTCTGTGGAGGAAATTCGAAAGGCGCTTTTGGCAATGGAGAAAGATCTCAGGGAGGAAGACATGAATTCAGGTGACATGCAGCGTTTTTTTTGTTTTTTTTTTGCGTTCCCGAACTACACACAGGATGATCACCCCTCCCCCCCCCCCCAACAAAAAAACAAAAAAAAAAAGGAACAAAAAAAAAGTCGAAGAAGAAAAATCCCAAGATTTTTTTTTTAAACAACAAAAAGTGCACTTCAAGGGGCGAACATTTTGATTTCAATTTAAACCCTTTTTAATTAATTCAATTCTTATTTCTTTTTTGGGGGGGAGAAGGGGGGCAAATGTGACCCCAAGCATCGTTATTGGGGATTTGATTTCTTTAAAATCTCAAGATTTATGGGAAATAAAACTTTGGGGCAGTCTCAATACTCTTATTCTGCATATCAATTATTGTCCTTTTTTTTTGTTCACGAGATAAATCTTTACTTGCTGAAGCAATAATTGCATGTTGGATATATGTTTTTCACCTGCTCAAGTTTTTTCTTCAGGGGGTGGTCACACTGCTTGTGCTGACATTCTTCACTTGTACGCAAAAACGGAGAGGTTTTTCGTTCCAGAAAAAAACTACAAAGGTGATGAAAGACCCGAAGATTAAGTTTGGTCAAGGGGAGAAAAAAAAAAATCAACAGAATAAAAAGAAAAGAAACTTTTTTTGGAGGAGAGCGTTCCAGGCCGAGAAAATAAATAAAGGAAAAAAAAAAAAAACTGGACCATGAATCTAAAAAAAGAAGCACCAAAGCATTGTGATAATTTTATTTTTTTCTATGTATTAAATTTTTAGTTAAATTTTTTTAAGTAGTCAAAACTAATCAATTGTATTTTATTTATTTCTCCTCAAATGTATTACATTGAGGCTGACAGCCCCATGTAGCCCATCCTTTATGCAAATGAGTAGTGCTGTCAACAAAAAATAAAATCAAAGAAAACACACACACACACACACATATATATATATATAGGCATGCAATGCAAAAAGAGAAAGAAAGACTTTTTTTTTTTTTGCTTCCCATACATGATTTTCTTTCTTTTGCAAATTTTTGTTGGTCAGGCTTCACCACGGCGCCCCTTGAAATTCCTTTGAGGTCGCTTTCTGGAGTGAATTTAAAGAAGACGCACGCAGGGCAGGGAGCCCAACCCGCAAATGACGTTTCCAGCACTGCTCCAGAACACACCCCAAAATTCACTGCCAAGAATTCATCTTTGGATTTGAACACAAGGTGTGCCAAGTACACCAGCAACTCATAAAAAAGAACACAAAGAGATAGAACAAAGTTGCCGGTTTGCCTGTGAGGTCGTCGATATAAAGGTTTTTTTTTCTTTCCAAAATATTAATCATTAACTGATATGCATAATACTCATTTTTTTGTCGAAGCCTGTTATGAAAATGCAAAAAAAAACGCCTAGGGAAAATGGGGCTTCGTTCCGATTTCCACCAATCTGGGTGGTTTTCCTCTGTATTAAAATCTAACGCTGATTCCATCCCTCAGTTAATATCAAAAATCATGTCGATTTTTTTTGTTTCAATGCTGAGAAGTTTTACATAACAACAAAAAATCCACAGGGGAATGAAATGGATCGACGAGGACAACATTTTGCTGTCTAAAAAGTACAGCGTTCACTTCATTTGGGGGCAATTAGTCATGTGGTTCAAGCAAACTGTGAATGACCCCACAGCTTCTTTGTCCGCCGATCGAAGAGGGACCCTGTCTTTACCAGACATCGAATCCTGCTACAGCAGTGGCCGAGCGAGATATGCCTCAAAGGTGAGTGAAAAAAAGCGAAAGAAAAAAAATGAAAAATAGATTTTTGAATCTTGGGTTGATCCCACTCCACCCGTTTCATGAAATCGTTACGTTCACTAGTTTCGTTTTGACCCTGAAGCTTTTTTTTTTTGAACTGCTGCATTTTCCTACAAAAACATCCACAACCTCTTGGGTTTTTTTTTCTTTTTTCTTGTTCGAGGAGATAATATTCTTTTCCCTGTGTGGGGAGTGGGGTGTTAAAAATAAGAAATAATAGAATTTTCGGTGGTTTGTAGGATCGAGGAATCATGCTGGAACAAATAGAAAAACGACCCGATGCGATGTGGAAATTCGGCTCCATGTTCAGCTTCAGAAACGAGCACAAAGTCTATGGCAGCCCGATGTTCGATTCAATGTGGCGTGGAGAAGCCATTGGGGGCGAAGGGGGTCTGAAAACATTAGTAGAAGAGCTGAAAAATGCGCCGGTGCCTGTTTGCACAACCAAGAGGCAATCCAGCACAAGAGGAAAAAGGGGGTCCTGAAAATTTATGGGTTTTTTTCTTCAAGCTGTCAGTAATTTTTTGCGGGGGGTTTTTCTTGGGGGGTAAGGGAGGTCTTGGAGGTATTGTGTGATCTATAGGTTGGGTGAATTGATTTGAAAAGATATAGGGAACTGGATGGTCGAATGGAAGTGTTTGTGCGATTGTGGATGTTGGTGTGTAAATCTAGTTCTTTGCCTCTTGTTCGATTCGGAATGGAATATTCAACTCTTTGCCACCAATGCTACTAAGAAGGCTACATTGCAGATCGAATACCATATGTATTTTCATTTGGAGGAGCAGAACATTGTGCAAGTCGAAGAAACATTTTGGGTGGAGAATGATCTGCATGAATCCTGAGTTTGAGTTTTGTCTTACGACTGAGTAGGTGCTGAAAAATGTGATGTGCTGATAGCGGTTGAACCTTTCGCAAAGGTGGTTTGGTAGAAGTTCACCACGGGAGAAAACCACAAGGAAGAGCACCGTCTGTTTTTTTTTGTTTTTTTTTTTTGTAATCTGGTTTGCTGAGGTTTCCAGCAGTGACTGATAGAAAAGGCTGGGCCTGTGAGTTCGTGGATTTTCTTGACCGTGTTTTGTATTTTGTGGCGTCGTTTGAGAGCCGCCACAAACCCACCCATCCCAAGAAAAGAAAAAAAAAGCATATTATACATCCATCCAAACATAACATAACATATGAATACGATTTCCACTGACATTTTTTCTCAATGTCGAATATTGCCACCACTTCGCCCCTCAGCGCTTTCTCTTTTTGTTCATTCCTGCAAGACAAAAATTTCTGCCAGTGTCAGGGAAATCCCAGGCTTACCGGCGGGCAAAGTGAAGAAACAGAAACGTCATTCTTCATAACGCATGAAAAGCAGCTAGGATCGATTCTTCTTAGAAAAACCGTGATAGGGGAGTGTCAGTCCTACCACTGATTGAGATAAAGGGATTCTTTGGTTGCTGTGGAGGGTGACAATGACGACCCTCATACGTCACAGTGTATCCCTCGCCTTGTGCTACTCTTTCCACTTGACGTCTGCAAATGCATCCATCGAACGTACACTTATAGTACGATCTCGGATTCACGCTGCCCTTGATGTTCTTCTGGCCGTACTTACGCCATCTTCAGGACAATAGATAACCAAACCAAACCAGTCGGGAGGAATTCTAGCAATCACGCGTTGTTTTCATGAACTTAGCCAGCTGGTTTAGGGAGGTACCGATTATCCGTGCTTGCCTGTATCCATCCTCCAGTGTATGGATGTGCTTTGTTACTCTCTCTGTTTCTGGCTCGATGGGAAGAAGTCGAGACGAGGAGCCAGGTGCAAGGCATCCGTAAGGGGGATACATTGGAGGGCAGTGGACGTTCATGTAGCAGCCGTTTTGGAAGTGGCACAAGTGTTGGGGAAACATCTGTTCTGCAGTCGTCGCGCTGGACATCGGGGTGTAATTCTGTTTCCGACTTTTCTTTTTTTGCGGTTCGCTGTTTTCTACTCCTGTCTCACTCTCTTGTCTTGGGTGGACCACCCTATGTGTGCTCGTTGGGGGAGCTCCGTTGTAAGCTGGCCTTGCGTTCAGACCTGTGTTGTAAGGCAGTGTGTGTGCGGGAGAAGATTGGATGCTATGACACGCACCCGACAGTCCGCAAGCGATGCCGTGGCGCATCGCCGCCCAAGGGTCCATCATGTAAGGCACAGAGTTTGTGGGGAAGACAGGAAGGAGAGGAGGAGCTGGCTCAGGGCAATAAACTTGCCCAGGAAGGAAATCTGCATCCAGTGATGTTCTGGCTTGATTTCTTGTGGTGATGTTGAGAATGGAGCCACCCTGGACGGTCGGTGAAACCAAATCCTTGAAGCTGGGGGACTCAGATCCAGACTCGGTGGATTTGTCGCTGGAGGCTTTTCCCGAGGTGTCGCTCTCGGTTGGATGGGTGGAGAGCGAGAGGGGTCCGGATTCCGATTTCTCCGCATCGGAATTGGGTGGATCTAGGGCAGACGTTGTAACACCCTGGAGTCCATCATCCAAGTTCACCAGGTGAGTGGGCAGTGGCTCGCTGGGCCCGCCCTGTAGATCTGGATTACAAAACGCGACAAACTGTGTTTGTTGAACAAACGAACACAAGGGTTGGCGACAGACTCGAGCTGAAAGAAGCGCATGGAAGAACAAGCAACGAATGGAAGATGTTCGTTTTTGTGCAGAAAAGGGGATAAACACACCGAAGGTTCCAGTGTCGAGACACTTCTCAACTTCGGAAGGGTGGGCGTCTTGGTAGCGCTCCACGGGGGGGGCGTCACCCATAAGCCTATCCAGCTGCAGAAGGTCATTGTACTCGTCCTTGTTGGAGAGGGAGGCTTCGCTGTTGTCTTGTAACTGAAAAAAACATAGTTCTTCACTCATAACTCTCGTCACAGCTGGATACTCTGTTCTGGCATTCTCCAAAGAATGTCACTCGATTCCCGTTTGCGTCTTTCATCCAAAAGTGTGCCAGCAAACACCAAAAACTGTCTGTTTCCATCCCACAAAAGATTAACGGAGCGGTAACCGTAGAGCGCCCCGTCCGTTACCAACGCTCACAGAAACACACCAACAGCTACATGCATGTAAGCTCCCAACCTGATCCTCGCTGGCATTCGTTTCGACGTCCGGAGGGTAAGGAGGCGACGCGTTTTCCGCATTGCCAGTTTCAGGATAGAAAAACCAGTGGTCGAGAGAGTTGAGTGCCCATGTCACGCTCGCATCCGGAGCGTTTACGTTGTCGAGAAGATGGGTTGCCATTGTGACACGCAGTGTACCAGTAATGAAAGAGGCCAGAGTGAAGGAATGTCCAATTGGTGTGCAGTTCTCGCTCAAGTATGCAATGACAGAATGGAGAGTGATGCCAAACTATCTTTCAATGATGAACGAGGTTGCGTTGGAGGGGATGCAATAGTTGTCGAAACCAGTTGATGGAACGACAGAAGGGTGATGTTTCTTGGGTTATAATTATTTGTTTGTTGATTGATCTGGACGAACGTCCGTTGTCGACGGTTCTTTATCAAACTAAGCTTGCTTTATTCCATTCTTCGATTCATGAGCAGTACCAATGGTCTTGTTACAATTTATCCCAATCCCAGCATTCCACTCTTAACAGGGAATGAATACCAATAAAGAAAACAAACAATAGGGAAAAAAATACAAATATCCAGGATTTTTGTAGCTTCATTAGGTTTCCCTCCTGGGCGCACAATAAAAATAATAAAAAATAAAGCATCCTCCAAATATATCGACACACACACACATCTGTGCATTCATTTGCTCATACAGTCAAGAGCATATTTGGGAGGAACCGGACAAAGACCTTTCCAACCACCCAAACAATCTTTTGGCATACGGTCCATTTCTCAACCCGGCATTGTGTGCCAAGAATGGAAAGGGGGAGACCCCTAAAGAGTCCCATCTTTCTTCACAATCCAGACCTCATTATGTCTGTTTTTGAGACGAAATGGGCCATTGTAGCCAGCAGTGTAGTAGTGACTGGCATCATATCCCAATCCAGCAGCATCCAGCTTCTCTGTGAGATCTTCGACAGCCCCTTCCCAGTCGTCTTTGGAGGCCCATCCTCCAAACCAAGCAACGTACACCTCGAAATCCTCAGGAGTCTCAGTGATGGAAATGCCACTGCCGCTGAGAGGAGCAATGGCGGAGCCCTGCTTCCCGCAGAAAACAGCCAATGTTGAAAGAAAATTCCCAGATGCAAGGATGGCTGGATATGATTTGTAATGACATTGCTTTGAATGCTGGATGGTCTTACCGGAACATAGAAGGAGATCTCAAAGTCGCCTGTGAACTCGAATGAGTCATCCATCATGACTTTTCCCAGAACTGGGGCAGTCATTGGGATCTTTTCCCTCTCCACATTTGACCCCTGGATGTACTGGAACAGTTTCTGTTCGCAACAATACGACAACACTCAGCTTCTATCACTCTGGTTTCAGATGGTTAAATTCTCAATTTTTCCGCCAATCAGATTCCAGGTGAATCAGATTATTTGGCCTTACGTCAAAGGAGACCCCCATGGCATCGCCGTATGTCGAACCGCTCATCGCGACTGTGGCCCATGATGCTGAAAAACGACACAGGACAGACAAAACTTCAACAACATTTCTCCTTCCAAACCTCCGACACCATTTTGTCCGCCTCCAATCGGCAGACTGTTGGCATTCTACACCCTCATACCCAGGCTCCGACCTGCTCAACTCCGGGTCGGAGGGACCTTCACCCCACTCACGGAATCTAAGGAAGTGTTCACCCACGACGTGGATACTTCATTCACTGACCTTTCTCATATTTTCGCAGCTCGTAGCCTGTCCCAGATTGCACGACAGTGTATGGGGGGCAGTCCGGCCCGCAGAAGCTGGGTTTGGAGGCTTGCGCCCCAATCGTAACAGCCAAAAAAGCGAATGCCAACATGATGGTGGACATGGTGAAGTGCATTGCCCGAAAAAATCCCAAACACAAACTGAAGCTCAAAAACCTCTTACTCTGTGTTCGAGGGAGGGCTTTTTTATGGAGTTGGAGGAGCTCGTTCTGACATGACGTGGAGAACATAAAATCGGCGGCTTCTATTGAAAGGGGTCCTTACGTTGCCGTTTCAAAGGAAAGCCAACTCACATGGGTTCGCCGTCATGTTCTTGAGTTCTCAACAATGTTGGTGGGCGCTGTCCCGTCGTGTTCTATATTTAGTGAAGCACCCCCTGGGTTGAAAAAATGCCTGACTATGAAATTTTTGAAATTTCTTTCGATTTTTTGAAAGAAATCGAATCAACCAAAAGAAGTGAACACTGGAGAAAAAGCTTATGAACGATGCAAATAAAGAGCAGGCTTTCGCCAAGCCCTTTCCACAGCAATTGAAACCTGAAATTTTTGAAGAATAACAACATTTACCACACAGCAAAAATTTCTGGTGCTTGATTCTGTGACCACCACAATTTCCATGATGCATCACATACGGAAAATCTTTTGGACCTTGTGAACTGTGAATCGATTCAGTCACAACTGTATTCGAGTCATTCAATGAACACTTTTTCAAACCCGGTTGCCCCTTCATACTCAAGTAGTGAAGCTTCAGGCTTTTTCGTTCTTTCGTACACAAACCCACTGAAGAGAAAGCACCCTTGATCCAACTAATGTACACAGCTTTTGTATTCCAACAGGATATATATCCTCAAAAGCACCATTTCATTTCTTCCTTTGTTTCTGTTTTTTTTTCTCCTCTCCTTTCGTTTGCTCCGCAAATGGCGGATTCCTGATTTCCATTTTTATGTTTCTGCCGAATTTGAGTTGTATTTTGTGATAGGATGGCGTGACGAAAGCAGTCTCTGGAAATTGTTTCCACGCGTTGGCGTTGCTCCTGCTCAATTCAAAGTGAATTTCTGGCGAGGGGAGGTTTGTCTTGTTGCTGTCAAGGCCCTAAGAAAGTTAGTTGAGTCTGCGCCAGGATTGACAGAGGCCGTGCTGAATGCTTACAAGGATACGAAATGGAAAGTTTGCTGTGCTGCTGTCAAGGTCTTGTGATACTTAGTAGGGGCTGCATCAGGAGAGGCACCAACACCAACCTTGATAAAGCCAATGCTCATTGCCTGTAAGGATTCACATCAGCAGATTCGTCATGCTGCTGTCGAAGGCTTGGGAAATGATTGGAGGCTGCAGGAGAGGCACCAACAGAAACATAGGCTATAATTATCGTGCACCAATTTCAATAATTTCCATTTAGGTATATACAAACATGTTTAAACACGAGTCCGACATCGACCAAAACAGAGCACCAGTCAAACACGCACCACTCGTTCGTTCAGCAAAGAGTCGATTCCTCTTGAATCGTTGCAAGCTTTGCTCCTCGAAAGGGCAGCTCAATGGAAGCTGGTGTTATGCTGGGTTCACCAATCGCTTGGCGTTCCTCTGCAGACGTAAATAGAGTCAAAGGATAGCATGCAATCGATAACATATGTGTGTTGGGATAAAAAAAACGTCAGCAACTCACGTGGTAGCCACGCGATAAACCTTCTGGGCAGTTGGTTGTTCCTGAGGTCTCGGTTCACCACTTGGGTTGCGACAAACCGGGCCAACTTCTTGACTCCCGACACAGCCCGAAGCGTTGCTCCCGTGATGAGCTGGGAACGAAGCATTTTGGCGGCACTCAAGATCGGTCTCTCTCAACAAACGGCAGCGACGTGTTCGCTTGTGCTCTGAACACTTGCGACCCCAAGTCAAACACTCACTGGTACACCTCGCTGATAAGTGGAGGCGCGGTTTCTGTCAGTCGGACGGAGGACTGACAGAATCTGGGGCCGACAGAAACGAATGGCAAGGAGTCTCCAAAGAAAAATGCGAACTGAGATTTTGAACAGAGGCACAGAAACACTACGCCAGCTACACATGCCTGACGAAATGTCACGTTCATTCTTTCGCCGCCACGACAGATTCCTGAAATCGGGTTACGGATCTACGTCGACAAAGCATATGGGCGCCACATTTTTGTTTTCTTTTCACGCCTGCAAACACACCGTTCTGAAAGCCTTCTTTCGTTCGATTTTTTCTGTCGTCCAACCAACTACGACCTGCCGAAACACTCGAGAAACATGCCGAGAAGAAACAGAAACATCCAGAACCGTGCGAAGACAAACAAAAGGAGCCTGATGACGATCCTGGAGGAACCGAGTCCGCCTCCACCACCGCCACCGTCCGCGGGATCGGGAAGTGTGTTTGCGCTTTGGTCGTCTACGTCGGTTCCGACTCCCGTAAAGACGGGAGCGGGCGCCAGAAAGCCTTAAGGAAGATGATGGCACCAAGGAAAAAGGATCTTCCCCCCTCGCAACTGAACAGCCGACGTTTTTGCGCTTTCCAGGCCACACATCCGTGCCTATCGTCTTGCTTTCGAAAGGGGAGAACAGCGTGAAAAGAAAAAAAGAGAGATCTCGAGTTTCTGCGAAGCCAAGAAAGGAGTAATTATAATCCGAATTTTAGCTTAGAGGTTGCGAAGAAAGAGGAGCATTGCCGTCGTCTACTTTGGTCGTGAGAACTCGGAGCGAGCCAGAGAAAGAACAAGCTTCGCAAGGTGTAGAGAGTTCGAAAAAAACATGATTCTTTTTTGATGGGCTTTGGAGTTTGGAGGGGCAGTGAAAAACTGCAAGAGGCCAAACTACTGGATTTTAGCAATCGAGTACGTATGTCCTTAGATTCTGATAGATAATGATGAAGGGATAGATATTGTTTTTTGATAATGGCCTAGCTTTAAAAAAATTTCCTCCTTGCGTGTTCGCTTTGTGAAGGAATGGAATCAAATCACCCTGTTTGTTGAGCCAGAAGCCAGTTAGGATTTTTGTGGATCTGTACCTCTTGATGTGTTGGTACAATTGTTTATGACCGACTATGAGATGATGGTTAGAGTTGTATTGCTGTGGTTCGGATATTAAAGGGGTTCCACTGTTGTGTAAATATCCTTCCAACGTATCTTTGTATTTCCATTCTTCTTATCGTAGGAAGAAATCATAGGAATGATTCGAGTGCAAGGGCATCGAACTCCGACACTGTTTTCAACTCCTACACAATGTAATTTGATGTTTGTTTGTTTTCAACTGAACGAATAAACGAATGCAATTGACACCGTGTTGCTTGTCACAAGCAACGTAGTTGTCAGTTTCTCTCTTTGGTGTGCCACCTCTGATTTCCCCCTAAAAGATACCTTGGAATTGTCTGCGAGACAAACAGAATTAATGGCAGCAGCCGTCGGACCAATTGGGTTTTATCATTTCATCACTTCCTCCCCTGAACACTTCGATAACAGGATTTTCTTTTATTGATTCCTGACAGATAAAGAAGACAAGGAAAAACAGCCCAAGAGGCATGTAGGAACTGACGGTTTTCCTCATCAAGAATCCCCACGTTTTCCCGTGGGGCTCCCTCAGATATTCCCTGCGGTTTCAAAATTCCAGCAACCCTGGCCTTACGCTGAAAAACAATTCAACAGCGTCCAAAACTCGGCAAAGCCAACCAGGTGCCCAATCAATCTTTACACAATTTGAACAGAAAAACGATTAAACCATACATTGCCAAGCTTACAATCAAATGCAGCCACCACCTGGGCTTTCAGTTCAACAACGTGTGGAGGTCCCCTCCCTTTCCCGCCCTGCTAAAACCATCCTTAAACATCAACATTTCCCTTTTTAAAAAAACCTCATCCACATCACAATCCAAATCTTCTTTTGTGAAGGGGGGTGGCATACGGTGTGGCCGAGCTCTTCACACCAGGAGTGACGATTTTCGATTGCTCCTTGATCCGTTGGGCTTCTTTCGCCTCCGATGCCACTTTCTCGGATTCCACTTTGCGCTGCTTAGCAGCCTCCATTTCTATTTCCATCGCTTTCGCATGTTCTTGCTCTTTTTTCCTCTGATCCAGTCTGGAAGTATGACTCACCTGCAAGTCAATGGATGCATCACACATACTCTTAGGATTTTTTTCTTTCTTTCCTTAGAACTCTTTTATTACTTATTTTTTCTATAGGGGGGAGGGACTGCCTCGAACAAATAACCCGATTACCATGCTGAATGCTTTCCTCAGTTTCGGTACAGGTCGATCGACAAACCACTCACTACCAGGCCAGACGAGAACGCCATTTTCAGTGGAGGAAAAAACACCCCCCCTCGAACAATCTTTTCTAAAAATATCTTATTTTTCTAGATTCATTTTATGAAGCTTACCTTGATGTCGAAAAACATGGGGCCCAATTCGGCAAGCCATTCCGGATCCACCGCAGTCACGCTTTGCATGTACTCTTTGGAGGTATACACCAATTCATGGTAAACCACGTAATCTGGGGTGTATCCTAAGCCAAACAGAGCACTGCTGGCATGCAAATGTGCCGGCATCCCGGTTCGACAGTTCACGTATTCGCCCACCCCCTTGAACTTGGCTGCGTTCTGGAAGTAAGCCGAACATATGGCTTTTCTGACGATGTCCCAATTGCCCAGGCCGCAAGAAACGACTGGGATATTTTGGGCTTTCATTATGTCCAGCAGTTGGGAGCGAACTTCCTTTGCCTGTGGGGAAAGAAAAACAAAACAAAAATTTCAAGCAAGACAAAGGGAAATGGATAGACAGGGGTGGGTGTGCTATGCCACTTGCGATTTCCTCCACTGTTGGCAAGAACCTGAACATTATGCATTAACCCTCTGTTGAGAAAATCTTGCTTCATGAAAATTACCCATGAAGAGAAACATTTGCCCACCGAAATTGAACAAAAATCCACGAAAAGAATGTAACTATACCTTGCGGAGACCCCTGGCATGGAGGAAATGCTGAGTGCACCAGCTTGACCGATAATTGTTGGCTTTCCATTGTCGATACACATGGAGCAGCGTCAAATGGTCACTCTCTGGGGCGAAGAATTTTTCCCTGGCCGCATCGCTCTCCTCGGCCCGCTCCGGGGGTCTGAAGAAGATGCTTGGCACGCTCAGCATGCTGACTATGGTCAGGATTTCGTCGGAGCATCCCAGATCAGCGCCCTTCAAAAGCATTTTAGCCAGCGGAGGGTCCAGCGGGAAATCCACGATTTTTCGGCCCAGGGGCGTCAAACCACCTGAAGAAACAGTTATGGCGGACCTTTCATGATGGGGATCATTTTAAACTATTCTCTAGGATACAGTGTTATTGTGGCCCCTCTGTGCTCATATCTCAATCCTAATCGCACCCCTCATATTCTTTGACTTGACATTACGATTGCCACTAGATTTTCCAATTTTTTGGGGGTTTTGTTCAGACAATAATCCTTCTCCATTATTTTTACTTTTTTCAATGTGATATTTTTCCCAGGCTGAAAGCCCCATATGAATACCATCCACTGTACAAATCAGTGATATGGGCTCACGGCTCCAAAAATAACCAGCGAGATTCTCCTACCCGCGCTGAAATATAACCCATACTTTTTAATACTCTCTTCTTTTTTCTTTTTTTTTGGGGGGGAAGGGTTGAATTGTAACCTTAGCCCGGAGGTTTTGCGCACCTGTGTTGTCCAACGCTCCCAAAATCCAAAGCTGATACATCGAGTTCAGGATGTTCTCTTGAGGAGGGGGGTCCATGAAATCGAATTCCAGCAAATTTTCGATGTTCAAAGATTTCAACAGCAACACCACTTGGGCGAGATTCGTCCTTTGAATTTCAGGCACCGAGGTTTCCAACATTTCTTTGGAAAAAGCGGTTTCGGTGTACAGTCTGTAGCATTTCCCGGGGGCCGTACGTCCCGCTCTGCCCTTCCTTTGATTTGCTGCAGCCTGACTGACTGGGAAAACCTAGCCACCACAACAAAAAACACTCCCTCATCATTCTACCGATATGAAAAAAACAAACCATAAAGAAAACACCAGGGTCAGGTTGTAATGCATTTTTGGTTGGATCACCAGTGACCCCACTTCAAATCCTGATGGGATTTGCTGCCCTTCTGAACAAGTCAAGGCTACATTCTAAACTAAAAATATATTTTTATTCTTTTTTCGACAAATAAAATGAATAGAAACCATTTGAAGAGAGTTCACAGTACCTGGAGCGCATCCATTCCGATTTTCGGATTGTAGACCTTAGTTTTCCCGAAACCAGAGTCGATCACATACAAAATTCCATCCACCGTCAAGGAAGTCTCGGCAATGGGGGTGGCCACGATGCATTTCCGAACGCCATCGGGGGCTTTGTCAAAAATCTTAGCCTGAAACACCACCACCACCAACAGGTTTGGTCCCCAGGAAGCTTCTTTCATTTTTTCGATTCCCAACAAAAACCATGCACACACACCCATAACCTCCGGGCTGGAAAGCTATAATAGATTCCATCTTTTTTCCATTTCACCACAGCCCACCTGGAGGTCGGCCGGCAGCTGTGAATATATGGGCAACACCATCAGCGGCTTATCCAGACCTTGCTGCTCCAGATGCTCCATCCTCTCTTGCAAAGCGAAACACGCGGTCTCGATTTCCTCTTGGCCGGTCAGAAATATCAACACATCCCCGGCATCCGATTCCAAATGGATGGTGATTGTCGTTTTGACCGCAGCCAGGACGTAGTCCTCCTGGGGGGTTTTGCTCCACAGCGTTTCCACAGGGAAAGTCCGCCCAGGGATGTGGAAAATCGGGATGCTGCCGAAAAAATCGGCAAATTTGTTGGCATCCAGAGTTGCGGAAGTGACGATCAACCTCAGGTCGCGTCGACGGGCCACCACCTGAACAAAACCATCCCCACGGTTTAAAACACGAATAAAAAGCCTTGTGCATCATTTTTTTCTTCCCAAATTGGGGTGTCGTTGGCTTGAGGGGTCAAAAGTTAAAACAACCCATACTCAATCTACGATTCTTTTTAATATGTATTTTTTGTATTGGGCATTTCTTTATTTTTCTTTTCAAGCTTTGCGATTCTATTTCTTCATTTCTTTATTTATACATTTTTTTTCTTCTTTTCTTAAAAAAAAGAAGAAAATAAATTGATTTTTTTTGGGGGGTGGGGCACCCCATGTTCAGCCCTTACCTTCTTCAAAATGCCGAAAAGGACATCTGTTCCTAGAGACCTTTCGTGAGCTTCGTCCATAATAATAACGCTGTAAGTGTCCAGGTCGTCCGACGTCAGTGTTTCCCTCAACAGCACTCCATCCGTCATATATTTGATCACCGTTTTCTTCCTGTCAGTGCAGTCCTCGAATCGAATCGAATAACCAACCTCCTTCCCCAGTTCGATGTCCATTTCCTCGCTCACTCTTTTTGCAACGCTCATGGCCGCCACACGCCTGAGGATCACAATAAGTCTCAGAGGAAGCTTCTCGTCCATTTCTCGGGAGCCGAGTTCTTAAATTTTGGACCGGTGGGGACACACATTTGCCCAGCGAAAAGGGGAGGGGGCTAGACTGGTGTTTCTGTAATGTAAAAAGATTGACCTGGTTTTTTTTGCATGGCATCAAGTTCGTTGTTTTTTTTTTCCCTCTCACCGAGGCTGAGTGCATCCGATCATTCCAGAGCGAGTGTAGCCATCTTCGTGGAGGTATTGCGTCATTTGGGTGGTTTTCCCAGACCCTGTCTCACCCACCACCACCACCACTTGATTTTCCCGGATGACCTGTGAAAGACACCCAGAAAAACCCTTCAAATAATATTTTATTTTATTTTATTTTAGCTTCAGAGCTCAAATTCATTTTGCATGCGTCGATAATGAAAAAAAAACCGAAAAAGCTCGTCCAATTCTCGACCATCGTGTTTTTTCTTCTTTGCACGCTGACCTGCATGAGGTCTTCCCTGACTTGATAAACCGGGAGGCTCCTCCTTTGCTGGGTCATGGTTTTTGTCTTGCTGAAATTGCTGGCTCCCTCGCTTTTGCCCTTTTGCATGTGATCCTTGAACAAGGCCGTTGTCTTACGGTCCCCTTCGCCCTCTTCCTCCTCATCCTCTTCCAAACCCATTGCTTGCATCTGAAACCCACAAAAAAAATTGTACATTTCCGAGGTGCTTTTCTAGAAAATAAGGATATACAGACGATGAACCTTGAACAACACCACATGAAAAAAAAATAAAAATCCACCCATCATACCCCCTTCTTTTTTGAAAATCACTTTGCTCCTCCCATAGAAAGAGAGTGTGGGGGGAAGGGGGGGGGGGAACGAATAAACATATAAATGTACAAACATTGATCAGTATCTGCTCCGTTCATGTATGTTTTTTCTCCCCGAAACTTTTGGACCTCGCCCCACCTCCTCCTCCTTTGCTTTCTTGGCTTCCTCCTCTTCTTTGCCAGTCAACCCTGTGATGGTTCCGATCTTAGACCCCGCCACTTCCCAAAACCTCTCTCGGAATTTGTTTTTCTCCTTTTTGTCGCGAGTTTCTTTGACCAATTGCGAGCCTTGCCGTGCGATCACAGCCATGTCTGACGTGGGGTCTTTCAAGGGCACCACCGGGCCGCTCTGTTTGCTGTACATGGTTTTTCCGTTCAAAAACGGGGGCTTGGTGTCATGAACCAGAAGGATTATCCTCTCATTGTCTTCCATCTCAAAATCCAGGTTCACCTGCAAGGAAAAAAAAAATGAGAAAAAAACTGGGGATAAAACATAAAATAAAACATTTTGTGGGTTACCCATTACTCATTTTCACCACAGACGGGCTACTTGAGGCTTCCAGCCTGCTCCGTGTACTATATATATATATTTTGGGAAAAAATATGTGAATGAATGTATCCATAAACAAGAGTTTCAAATTTGCGATTAAAAAACAAGGTTGAAGAGGCATCTTATTTCACCAAAAATCCACAGCAATACGACCAACTCTCCAAACTGCTATTTTCTTTCGCCTTTGAAAAAACCAGGTCCACTGTCGAATTCAATTCTCAAGAATCGATTTCTAGACTTATAGAACTAAACCAAATTATGCATTTTTGGAAAACATCACATCAGCCTTCTTTGTTTTTTTCCCTTCAATTATTATTATAATTCTTGACTCTCTGGTCATTTTTAATTACCTCCTTGTACCTCGCCACTCCACTTGTGACTAATCTGTTTTCCTCCCAAGCGTTGATGTCCCTTTGCAATTCGCTGGCTCTTTTGCTTTGGGCCAACGTCATCGTCGAGCCATCTCGCCTCTTGAACTTTTCTTGCAGCTCCGTTTTGCGTTTCTCCATGAGAGCATCGTCCCCTGAAAAAAAAATCATGCCGATTATCAGCAACACGAAAGAAAAATGATTGAAAAAAATGAAGAAAAACAATTAGAAATATATGTATATACAGGGGTGGCTCACCTCGTTGTGGACGGCCTTCGTTGGGCAAGTTTGCCTAATGTAAATTAAACATTACTTCATATATATACATATTAATTTATATATACATTAATTCATACATATATGAATTACATTCTGGGTACATCTACAGCAAAGGAAAAGAGGATTGCACAATCAAACGCCTAAGTATTTTTTTTCCTTTTTTTTTGCACAATTTGGCAACATTCTTTCTCAATCATAATGCCTAATCAGAAACATTATGAAAAAAGAAAGAAAGCAAATCGAAAAAGCAGCTGGGTCCATATCGCTCATTTGCATACTGGACAGGCGGGGATTCCCAGCCTCAATGTAATACATTTGAATAAAAATGAATATATATATATATTATAACAATAAAGGCAGCTGTGCTCCATTTAGCTTACCTAGGAACGGATTCCTATTCTCATCGACTCCACGTCCGAACTCTTCCTGATCATACCAGTCTCTGTCCAATTGAATCTGCTCGGCCTCAAATTCACGCTGCAATTGCTCATCAAATTCAACTGCCTGCACAGGAAGAAAAAAACACACCACCATATCAAACTAGAAAAAAACTGACTGACCGCATTGCAAACAATCCCCTCCCCCCCAAAAAAAATAAAATAATAATAATTAATTAAGAAAAATCATTGCTGGACGATGAAGCAACTGTGCAATGCTGATTTGGGAGCTGAGGGTCGAGCAATGATACCTGTTGCTGTTCAAATTCAACATCTGGTGAGCGCTCCGATCTCGCAACTGATCTGTCAGGCCTTTGAGACCTCAACACGCTGGTCTGACTCGTGTCAAACCTTACACGGCTCTGGCGGGCAGACACCGAAACCGACCCTGTATCAAAATAACAATCCAATATATCAATATATCGTGCAACATATCCAATCACCGACTGCAACAACGTATCAGGCTCCCAGGACAGACTCATCTCTTGCCATGGGGAAAATTCTCTTCGTTAGAGACAGCTGATGGAGAACGAGGTTGAATTGGATGAAGCCTGGGGCATACGTTTCGATTCCAGAAAGAACTAAAGATATCCAGGAAAGGTTTGGTAAAGAAGCAGAGGAGGATTTACCTCTGGCTGCTCCGGGTTGAGAAGGTGGCGGGCCTGGCAATTTGAAGTCCCATGCATTGGAGGAGTCTGGACGAGACGATCTATTTGATCTGTAAGAAGATCGAGGCCCAGACCCATGTCCGGATCTCAGCGGAGTCATCTCCCATTCCCTCTCTGTACCCCTGCATCAATTTTGGGACCAAAAAAACCCTTTTTTCAAAAAAAGAGAAAATGGAAAAAGGGGCTAAAAACACCAATTTGATGCAATAAAAAAAGTGGTTTGAGAAGTGCGAATAATCCATTTCTTTTTCTCTCTTTTTTTCGGGCAGGGAGCATCGCCAGAAACACAGCTTCAGATGGAATGGGGAGGGGATGAGAGATAAATTTAGAAAATTATTAAAAAAATGGCATTCGAAAATGGGTGGGGGGATCTTGCTTCATTATTGTTACAGCGGTGGGCCCAGATCCCTCATTTGCACAGTGGATGGGCCACATGGGGCTTTCAGCTTTAATATGATGCATTTCATTAAAAAAAAAGAAAACATGCAAAAAAACAAGCAAAACAGACTAAACTAGTTTTATTTATTTATAACTGAAGAAAAATCTTGCCTGTATGATGAGGATGGTCGAACTCGATCGGATTCAGAGGCTCTTCGTCTGACCGGACAACCGAAAAACGTCATCCTCAGAACAAACGAACAGTCAAAGTTTTTGCCAAAAAAAAAAACCCAAAAAAAACAACATAAATCGGTCCTACCTGTCGTGGTCTCTGTGGGAGCCCCTCTCCCTGGACGAATCCCTATGGCTTCTTCTCCTTCGATCGGAATGCTCTCGACTTTGGTGTCTTTCTCTTTCAACAGTGACTCGATGCCTTTCTTTTCGCCGATAATCACGTTTGGCGATGGATTCCAATGCATCTCGATTGACTCCACCTGTACCAATGGGAACAACAAAAACTGAAGCCAGGAAAAAAAGACTGAAGCCATGTTCCGCCTCGCCATTTTTCATTTTTTTTTTCATTTTTTTTTTTCATTTTTTTTTTTTCATTTTTCATTTTTCTTCCTGGGTTCGAATCCGGGCGGTGACAATCTGACGTAAGGGAATACGAGAGTGTTAAGACTTGCTCTAGACACTTGTGGTAAGGATTGCATGTTCTATTTTTGGAAGAAGATGCTGCTGTCGATGTCGGGATGTTCATAATCAACCGGATGTCGAAGCATCACCTGGATGTGAGGGGGTTTCCATGTGCTTTCCCCTGTATTTCCTGGTCAAATCGCCCCTCTTCGGATCTTTTTTCGTCGGCATGTCTGACGCTTCATCATCGCCATCGCTGTAATCGATACGAGGTCGTTTCACTGCATCCCAAATCGAAGAAATCAGCAAAACCATGGAACTGTGTTCATGAAAAATTCCAACCACCACCAAATCTTTATGAGTGAGAAATATTTGGAATCATGGAGCTGACCAGTTTTTCTGTCCTTTTTTTTCGTTTTTTGTTTTGCTTGTCCCACTCAGCTTTTCGATGCGGGTTCCATGAGATACACCATTTGCGCTATTTTTCCGAAAGATCAAAAAAATAAAAAAACCGTTTCTGTGAAATTTGAAGGGAACAAAAACTCAGGCCAACATGCAAAATCGCCATCTCTCTTCTTTTTAAAATCTAGTTTGATCCACCCGAAATTATTGCTCAAAAAATAGCTAAGCCAAAACATCATCACCTGATCTTGGTTCGATGCCTTTCTCCGCTCTTTTTTGTGCTGCAAGTTTATCCAGTCCTGTGCCCCACCCCCAAAACAAAAGTATAAATATATAACTATACAAAAATTCATAACATCGATTCTTAGAGGGAAAGCATAGAGATTTCAGTGTTGTTTTAATCTCATTCAATGAAACTCCCAAGTAAAATCAATTGATACGATTCAGTTTGAAATGTCCTTATCCATCCACAAGCACAACACCAAAGCCAGAAAATTCAAAGCTGGAATCAAAATTTCTTAGTTTTTCTCTGTCTCGTAAAGCTGAACTGCGTGAAGTTACCAAGGAGCGACGTCCTAGGAGGGGGCGGTTTGAAAACATGTCTTTCCCCATCCGGACGCTCCGCTGCGCCTTTTTGGAGCCCGACTGGCGCCTCGCCTTTTTCGTCCTCCATCAGATTTGCTTCTGAAAAAGTTCTGGGAACTCGTCCAGTCCAGGGAATTTTCACGGGTGGGTTGAAAAATAAAATCAAGGGCAGCTTATTGATGACGTATCCACGTCACTACTATAAATGTCATTTTTCCAGACGATTATTTCATTGCGCTGGATTGAAAGAAGCCAGCAGGTAGCAGGTGGTTTCTTTGTGAAAAAGAACAGGGGCAGGCCGACGAAAACATCCAGAGTAAAACTACACTGGGCCGTCCCCCTCTGCTATCCAAATAAGTGATGTGGGCCCTGCTGATCTTGTTACACATATTTTCTTGAGATGCCATGAAAAAGAACTGTTTCTGGCCGGTTTTTCAAGTGCAAGAAAAAACCAGGGCGATGTGGGGTTTGGAATGTTAAAGAAACAGCTGGAGGATGCACAACCGCCCACCACATGCTGGTCAGACATGGAAGGGTTTTTTATCCATCGACATCGAGCAAACGGCACCACCACAAATCAAAAACACTCGATTGACTAAACTGTTCCTTTACAAAAAAAAACAAAAAACACCTGCTAACTACAAGTCCCTTTTTTTTTTCATCTACACCCCCACACATTCTGCAACCCCTTTCCCATCCAATATCGAGTAGAAAAAGAAGTTCCGTAGGGGCTCCGAATTGCCTCCGATGGCTTTCACAATCTCGTTGGCCAAAACGCCCCCAATCACTGCTGAAACGGGGGGGAGCTCCCCGACACCACACACATATTGGCACAAGGTCCGTTCGTCCAGGGAAGTCCCGTTCCAAGGTTGACCACCGGAGAGCCTTCCTGCTGTGGAAAGCATTTCATCCATGTCGCCAGGACCTGGCTGCCTGTTATGTCTCGATTCGAAGTCTGCACAAACTACAGAAAACCACCCCCTTTCAGGATTTCCTTGATAACTTCCTTTTTGATGGAAACAGGGCGATTCAGAAAAGCAGTGAATCTGAACTGGGTCTTTCATTTTTTTTTTGGATGTAATTTTCTGTTTGGATTTTTGAATTTGTCAGATTGGTTCGCTCCAGAAAAGTTGGCCTTTTCCTTTCTCCTTTTTAGTTGCCCTCCTAACCTTGCAGAACGAAAAACAGTCCATGCATTTTCTTGCGCAAGGTGGGAACTCGTAAAGCTTCCTCCAATGGCACATAATCTATGGATGAGCAGGAAGGCCCTGCCTTGTTGGCTTTTCCCTGCGTAAAAAAATAACAGGATTCCACACAATAAAAAAAAACTGTGCAACCCACCCCCCAAAAAAGAGCAAGCAATCGATACAACACCATTGAGATTTTTTATCTTCTTCGAAACTGCCACCGACTACTACCTTTTGATTGTAAGTGTGTTTCTGGAGGTCGACAAAAAAGTGGCCGAGACCTCCTAGCACCCTTCCCGAATAAAACATGATGTCGAACGCCCGGCACCATTTGTTGATTTTCAGTTGATCTGCGATAGATTGGCCCAAGCACACCACCAGGTTGAACGGCTGGAAGCCTTGGGCAGTGGAAAGAGCACCCATCGGTTGCGATGTCACTTTGACCAGCGGATTCATTTCTTGGAGAGTGGCTGCGCTGACACTGGCCACGCTGTGTTTGGAGCAGAAAACTTTAATCAAAGTCGAACAAATGCCCAGAATGGAATGGCAACAAAAAAACAGGAGCTAAATCGAAGTACAGTGAGATATATCTTACACATCCACTTCAGATATTAACGAGCGCCATGATGAGCAAGATTCGACATTACATTACATTGTATCCATGTTAAAAAAAAAAAGAAAAAGAACTCTTCCCCCCCCCCCCATTCCAAAAAATTAGAAATTAATACACAGGTCCTTTGTTCTGCTGACCTTTCATTTGGATTTGAACTGGTATGAATTAAAAAGTTTCCCGGGGGGGCATCCCTACATGGAGTGTCGTCTGCCAACACCACAGACCCGACCCCAGCCAGCACGATGTTTTTCGCCACCTGAGAAATGAAAAACACATCCAGGGTATTTCATCATCTTTCTTTTTTTCAAATATCACGTTTAGATATTTCAAGAAAAGGAAAAAACGAAGGGATATTTTGAAATAACCTAGTGAACTTCTTTTGCTTTTTTGTTTCCCATTTTTGTTTTCAACCCTGCACTGAAAATCGGTTTTGTCAATAAGGGTTCAAGAACAAATTTGAGCTATGCAGTCAAATCAAACATGTTCCTCAAGAAAAATCGTTCAGAAACCGAAAACGATAAGTAAAAGAGTCTCTTTTGGGAGGGAAAAAAAATCCAACCAGCGGCTTACCTCAGCAGCTAGGCCACCACACCCAACCAGCAGGATTTTCACATCTTGCAGCCTGAAAGCCCACAACGCTTCAGATACCAAATCAAAAAAATACACAGAGGAGAACCTATGTATCGTGTTTTAAGCGACGCATCATATTGGACGGAATAATGAACCGTTGAACCTCCGTGACAAAAGCTACGCAAATACTTCGAAAGCACCTTTTTTGAACTTCGACGCCCCACACTCTCAACTGCCTGTCGTAAACCTGCGCCTCAGCTTTCGTAAGATCCGCCATTCGAAACCCAACGCCAGTTCCAGGCTCGAGATGCTTTGTCCCAGAACCAGCGCTTGTTCAGAAAACTGGAAAAAGACCTCGGGAAATTGGCTTCGCCACCACGTTTGGCTTTCTGGACGTCATGCAGGCAATTTGACAGAAACCGCGGTTTATGCCTGAACCGAAACCGCCAACCGTCCAAATTACGAGATCACCCTCATTCCTCGGTCACTTTTTATTCTTCGTTTTATTTTTTTCAAGGAGTCTTGACATTCGGCTGCCTGTCGAAATGAAAGCTATGAGCAGCATGACGACGGGGCCTCGCCCTGTGCGGATGCAGGTGAGGACACCTCGACTTGCGAGCCTGGGCTGTCGATGCCCAAATTTGAACGCTCGAGTCAAGTCTGCCCCACGGTGGAGGAGGGCTGCTGAACCGGTGAGTTTTTCCCCTCCATAATCTGAATATTTTATTTCAATCAGGGATTCTTGATGTGAAAAAAAAGTTTTTTTTAAACCAGGGGCAGGCCTTTTTCAGTCCCGCATAAGACAAATTCAAAATTTTGAACTCAGTTTTTTTTTCTTTTTTACTACTTCTGCTATACTTGTTTCATTATATTATTTTAAATATTTTCAATATATTACATACAAATGGGTGGCATGGGCCCAGCACTTTAATAACAATAACGAACCGACCTCCCCTGCTTCCCTCTCGATATTCGACCTGAAAAAAAAACCTGTGTGGATAAACAACCAACTGCGATTTTCTCGATGGAAAATCTATCATGGGTTTCCAGATTCCCACCCCAAAACATTCCACCATCCAAACCAATCAATGTTCTGTTGTTTTTTCGCTGTCGTTAGGACCGGCCGAATTTAGCCATGGAAGATACCCCGGAAGAGCCTTCAATTGACACGTCGGATGTGCTTGGGGATTTGATGCCAGTCGGCCCTAATGATGCTCAGTATGACGACGATTCGTGGGAAGGAGAACAATGGGAAGTAAGTGTGTGTGTGGGGGGGGGGGAAATGCCAGTGTACTTTTTTTGCTTTGTTGTCTGATGTGCTCAACCGACGGCTGAACGGAGACGTAGAATTGCATTGGATATATTTGTCGTGTCAATACTCGTTGCCAATATGGATGGAATAGGTCTGTTTTTTTTGTTGCTGAATTGAAAAGGTGCTCGGGGGGGCCGTAGACCTTTTCGGGGTTCGTGTGTTATTATTATTTTTTATTATTTTTATATTTTTGGCATCCTGATCCTCTGTGAAAAAGGACAGCATTGTGTGTGTTTTTTGGCTGCTTCTTTTTTGGTTTTCTCGAGGTGTTTGCAATGGGAAAAGGCTATTGACTGGAGTGTGCTATCTCTGTGTAGTGGCTCGGTTTTGTGATGGAAAATTTCCTTCCGTTGGTTGTGGTGCTTGGAATGGGCATCGGGGGAATTGCAGCGACGTTTTACAACCAGGGAGCCACAGTTTTGGTCACTCCGTAAGCACTTTTGTCATACGTTTTCTGATTGTTATTTATTAATATTACTGTTTTTTCAGGGGGTGGGGATACCCCTTTGCATCTTAACAGTTCATAGCATAATAATAATGAGTAATAATGAGTAATATGACAATGAGTTTTGGACAGATTTCTTATTTTTTTTGGAGTGCATCTTAAATATGTGATTATTCCAGCTGATGCTCTGCTGTTGTTTTTTTTTATTATTATTATTATTTTTTTTTTTTTGGGGGGGGAAGGAGGGAAAGTGAAAATTTTCCATTCACTATACATTATATGAAATGAGCATCACAGGTGGGAAAAACACCACATCTGATGAGGAAACTTCCTGAAGTGATTTCTGTTTGACGTTTGTTATCAGGGCTCAAGAAGATCGACCGGCCCGGGCTTTCGTTGTCGACGAGTGATGTTTTCGAGACGCCTTCCATGAATCTGTGCTTGGGTTTTTGTTCATTTTCAGTTTCAGCATTTCGTTTCTTTTTTTGGACGAAATGTCCAGCAGTTTTGCCGACCATCTTTGTGTAATGGGGTGACCAACGTGTTTTTTTTTTGTTTCTTCTTCATATCGACAAAAAAGATCCTCCAGGCAAAAAAAACATAGGAGAAAATACCAAATCCAAAGAAAAAACCTGCTTTCCCATCAAATTTCATTCCCCCAAAAGAACTTTTCAAAGGAACAGCCTTGTCTAAAGCATTTGCTTCTGAGTTGGCTCATTGGGTGCCATGACTTCGACAGAATACAGTGAAAGCTTTTTTGAAAAACAAAATCATACAACCCCAATCTCAGAATTTATCCCTGATCCTAAGTCCAAGCATCAAGCCTTTCTCGAAAGCAACACAGCTGAACAGTTGTGCGGCTCTTTCTATTAACCCAGCAAAACAAAGGCACTCCTGAGGACCTCCCTTATGATTTCCCTTTCGTCAGTTGTGCAGGTTGCAAAACTTGCGGGGGGTTGCAAAACTTGCGGGGGGTTGCAAAACTCCCGGGAGTCTTCAAAATCCAGCGTTTTTCAACTCTTTTTTACAATTTCCAGAAACTTCACAACATGGAGGGCACTGGCAACATCGTCGGTCGCTTTTCTTTCGCCAAAGCTGATACAGCTTTGAATCCTGGTGCCTGCAATTTCGTCCCACAAAGAATCAATCAAACTGAGTCCGACATTTCTATTTGCATGCATACCTCTCGAAAATATATTAAAGATGGATATAGAAAACTGTGCCAACAGATCCAACAGATATCGATTCACTTCCACTGTTTTTCTTCTTAAAAAGACATGAAGCATTTTTACTTAGTTAGAACTGCATTGTTCGACATCTCACAGCATGATGTTTTATATTTATTTACAAAACTTCTACCAATCAAGCCAACTGTTACCATCACCTTTGCATCCTCCATTACTTGAAACAACACCATCTCGGACGTGCACAACAAAGCACCAGCTTGCACCATTCTCTGGAATTGAAACAGAAGCAAGCAACCCATTTGCAAAACATGGTGTAAACATGAAAACTATCGTATCCCAACAAGTACTGGCCAGGGGCTGTCAGCCTTGGAACATGTCAGGGATGCCAGCCACAGTCATTGGGGGGTGAGGGGAAAATCGCAGATTTTGGCGAGTTGCAACATCATGTGTTTGAACAATCCTTCGTTTTAGCCCCTGAAACAAGACTTGTGAAGCTTCTGTGTGGTATTTTTTTTACCTGGAAAGCTACAGCTCGGTCAGCCAGCCTCGATGAAGACACACCATCCACCACGATATGCACCTCATATCCATTCTCTATTCATCACAACCACCATGCGACAATCAATGAAACGTCCATGAATGATTTTGCCAAAACAATACTGCTGGATCGGGTTCTGTTCATGGAAGGAAAACATCGTAAAAAGGAACTGAGTGAAACCTGCTTGCCTGTCAGACCTACATGCATCGACCAGCTGTTTGATTGTTACACTGGTCATGCCAACTGAGAAGGAAAAGAAACGATACAGACATCGATCAATCCTCACCGATCAAGTCGAGAGTTGTTTGCAGCACACACACATGAGCCTCGATTCCGACCAACAGAATCTAACCAACACCCCACACACATCGTGAACATCGCTTCTCGAGCTCATTCTTACATGAGTCAAAAAACCAAAAACCCGGCCAGACATCGCACCTTGTGAATCATGCTCAAGCTGGACAGGTAATCCCTCACCTCAGGCACTGATCAAAAACGGGCGAAACAGAAGTGAAACCTTGCAAGTACAAGTAAGTTGTAGCTGCCGAAAAGAAGCCATATGGCCGAACATAAACTCAACCATCCACATTTTATTTGCATCAAACGAAGAGCAAGGCACACACACACACACATTGGCATCCCCCCCCCAAAAAAAATAAATAAATAAAATAGAAACCGACCCATCATGCTGAATTTGGTTTTCGCCACCACTGGCGATCCCTCCGGAACGTGCGCCGCCAGTTCTTCCACGGTGCTTCCCAAGGCCTTGGGATATTGCTCAGTGATCACAACTGGGATTTGCAGTTCATGGGCAGCCCTCAGCTGGGCATCATGGGAAAAAAACTCAGTACAGATCGGTCCATCATCTGAGAAAAAGCTTCTTGATTTCTGTTCGCACTCTGGCTTCTGGAAAAACCATTGAGGTTCACATGTTCTTTTCCCTGTGTGTTTTTTCACTCCGATCAATCCAGCGGGTTTGCTGGAATGGAAGATCGTGCAGGATTCCACCCAGATTCAGGATAATCGACGATCGAAGAACGATATAGCGTCCAGAGATATTATGACGGACCATGCGTCGCGAAGTATCTATGACGGCGGGCATGCCCGCAATGACGGTTCGAAATCTCTCCTGAACATCGCAGACGAACAGGGCGCAATCCGAGGTCGAAAGCTTCCCGACCTGGCCTGGTGCCAGCGGCATCTTGAATCGCTGTCGAACGAAATCCGCGCGCGCGCGTTCAGCGCACACCAAATCTTGTCTATGTAATGTGGCTCATTCTGTGGCATCTGTGAGGTTTGGGCAGTCGAACGCGCATCCCGACAACTTCGCCCCTCGTGTGCGGAGCCGAAAAAGCTGAGTGTGTGGGGTGAGCATGGCGCAATCGGATCAGAACGGTGGCAGTGCCGACCCCCCGTCCGACCACACAACTTCGACGAACAGAATGCCCGTTCGGGCGCGGGCGCGAGTGAGCTACGACGAGGGAACGAAGGGCGAGAAGCTGATAAATCTGGAAGGCAAAGAGGAAAGTCGTCCCAACAAAAGACACCGCTCGGGCAACGTGGGCGAATTACGTAAAAGGCAAATCCCTGAAGCGGAACTCGAGTCCAGGACTGCGTGGGCGGTTGGGTTGAACGGCGTGGCGCTGTCTGAAGACGAGCAGTGGTTGTTGCCATCCGGTACTGATGAATCTGCATATATCAAGGTAAAAAAAGAAAAGCGGTGGGGTGTGTGTGTGGCGGTGGGAGAGGGTTATGGGCAAGGAAGGAAATAACAACTCCATATGAACTGGTCATGGAAAGCTAATCGGTGTGGATGGGGAAAAATTGGACAGAAACTTTGATAGGAATGATTCCATCCAATCAAAAATAAAATAAAAAAATGAATACAGTAAAATAAACATAAGTATGAGACATAAAAATAAATAAAATTACAAATAAATGCTTCTGGATTTGATCATGGGTTGAGAGAGTCATTCTGGCAAACCAGGTTCGGAATCATGTTTTGGCGAAATGGAGGGCGGATGTGTCGCAATGGCTGACGGAAGAAGAAGCTGCTGTCAAGATCATGCCCAAATTTCGCCACCTGGTCACGGCCGCATGGCGATTCTTGACTCAATATGGCTACATCAATTTTGGGGTTGCCCCGGCCATCACGGACAGGGGCCTGAAAGCGGATCACAACAAAGGGACAGTGATCATCGTAGGAGCGGGGCTTGCAGGTGGGTGGCTGGGTGTGTGGAGTTGAGTGGCAAGGGAGGTGTGGCGATCGCCCAGTAAACTTCTTTCGTTTTTTTTTGGTGAATGAATTTATGATGTTTTAATTCACTGTTAGTTTTTTTTATTTATTTGAGGATAATTTGGAGGGGTTTTTTGTGGTTAAATTTTAATTGTGGTGGGAAGGTCTCGGAGCAGCACGGCAATTGAGGGGAATGGGACACACCGTTGTGATTTTGGAAGGCAGGGATCGACTGGGTGGCCGAGTTCATACCAAGAGAATGCAGGTACAGTTTTTAATCCTGATCGCCAACATTTTTTATTTTTTGGAAAAGAAAAAGCACCCAAGATCATCAATCCCTTGATTAAAAAAAAAAGAAAGACCACAAAAAAAAGATGGGGCTGTTCATTTTTATTTCAATCAGTTAGTTAATTTGTTGTTATTGTTATTTTTTTTATTTTTATTTTTTTTGGGGGGGAGGGTTGAAGAATGACTTCTATCAATCTTTATCTTTCTTCACTTGGAGAAAAATAACCCTGAAGTAAAATTTTAGAAATATAATGTAACTGGCCCATATCACTCACTTAGATTATGGACGGGCTGCATGCAATTTTCGGTCTCAATGTAATACAATCAAAAATATATATTTATATGTGTCGTAATATAATAATATATTTTGTTTGTATTTGTATAGTTCTATCTATTATTTGCTTTTCCATATTTTAGAAATAGTGAAGGTTTTTTTTTGACAGAAAGGGGAGGCTGTGGCTGTCGCCGATCTGGGGGGAAGTGTGATCAGTGGAATTGATGGAAATCCATTGGCAGTGCTGGCCAAGCAACTTTCCATCCCTCTCCACCGTATCAATGATGACACACCCTTTTACTTTTCCGATGGTACCCTTGTGAACAAACAAATCGATGCCGAGGTAAAAAAAAAAATGAAAACCAAAAGAAAATAATGTGTGCTCCGCAAAACATGCATTAGAAAGAAAATGAAAGAAGAAAACAAAACAAAACAAATTATCCCTCCGAGAATGAAGCGCTGGTCTAATCTTAAGGAAAAGAACAATTACCCAACCAACCTCAAAAAAGAGGCTCGACAGATCCATGTTTTTTTGTTTTTTTTTGGTTTTCTTTGAAAAAACCTTAAGATAAATCCTGTCAACATGACTGATGATTTCTGTCTTCCCTTCAGGCGGAGCAAACTTACAATGCAATGCTGGACAGTTGCAGCTACGTTCGGGAGCAATTGGGGGATTCAGCCAACAATATTGCTCTGGGAACAGCCCTGGAGGCGCTGTGGAATCAAGAAGAAGACAAAAGACCCTTGAAACGAAGGCTGCTCGACTGGCATTTGGCAAACCTTGAATTCGCAAACGCATCCAAGCTGGACACCCTGTCGATGAGGGGCTGGGATCAAGACGATCCGTATGAACTGCTTGGATCACATATTTTCCTCCCAGGTCAGTTTTAGACCTCGTTTTGGATTCTTGTGGGGGGCTGTATAGCCCTTCTTGCTTTTTTCGGGAAGATGCTTGTTGCAGGCAAAAAAATCAACTTTTTTTAATATAGATTGTCACTGTTTTATCAAAATATCTTTTTCTAGTATAGGAATGTAAAAAACCATCAGGCTAATTTAAAAAATTGCTTAGAGATGTGTGGCAGAGTTTGTCCAAATATTTATCAGATCCTGGTGGGGTGGGGTGGGGTGCTGGGCAGTGGTGTTGTGGTTCAATTTCATTTTCTCCAATGTTTTTTCAACCAGGGTGCAATCTTCGGTTGGTTGCGGCCTTGGCAGATGGGCTGCCTGTGTTTTTCAACAGCATGGTCCACACCATTCAATACACCAAAGAGGGGGTTTCCGTCCAAACGCAAAAGGCAAATTTCAAAGGTGAGCTGGGATGGACAATCTTCCACCACCCAATGCCGGTGTTTTTCTTTTTTTTTCGTGACTAAAGATATTCGAAAGCTCCTATTGGATGGCTGCATCGACACCATTTTTGAACCATGTTTTGCAGGAGTAGTAGTGTATGTGTGGCTTTTAGTGATTAATAAAAGATTAATAGATTAATTTAAATTCTGTAAATTTTTATTTTATTTTATTTTTACCTTGATGCAGGGGATGCTGTGTTGGTAACCATTCCACTCGGAGTGCTGAAACGAGATTTGGTCAAGTTCGAGCCCCCTCTGAGCGAAAGAAAACGGGGGGCCATACAAAGGTTGGGATTTGGAGTCCTCAACAAGGTGAACACTTGAAATCAACCGATATTTCCATGTCCTGTGGTTTTCCCTGTTTTGGGATGCCTGACAGCAGAAATCTGGAGGTTATCCCTTCGCAATGATCGCTGTCCAATGAATGGATGAGTCTTTAGGCTGCCAAATTGCTTTCATTTGATTGTTTTTTCAAAAAGCCGTTAAAAGTCGCCAGGGACGGTTCCTATGTGCAACATGGGGAGGTTTGGTTTAGGGTTTAGGGTTGCGCGAGCGACCGACATAGGGCACATTCGTCGGACATGGGACCACGGTCCTTGGTGACTTTTAACGAGACGTGTTTTTGCAGGTGGTAATTCTTTTTCCTGAAGTGTTTTGGGGCGACCGGAATGATATGTTTGGCCACGTGAACGAAGCGGTCGAGGACCGAGGGAAGTATTTCTTGTTCTATTCTTACGCCCACATCTCAGGGGGGGCTCTATTGATTGCCTTGGTGGCAGGTGAGTCTTGCCACATGAGGTGGAAAGAATAAAAAAAATTGACCGTCAATTCTTTTTTCCCTCCATGTTCTAGCGGGGATGGCGCTTTAATTAAGCTGCGTTGTCGAGTAGTTTCTTTTGTCCTTTTTTTTGGGGGGGGGAAAGAGGTCGAAATGAAAGGAATGTTTTTTGTTTTGTTTTGCAGGGGAAGCGGCTGTCAAATTTGAGGAAATCGATAAAGGGCAAGCGGTTGGTGAAGTGATGGCCACGTTGCGAAGGATTTTCGAGCCCAAAGGGGTCACCGTGCCTCCACCCCTGGAGGTAATGCGCTCAATCGAAAAAAAAAAAAAAAAAGATACAAATAAAAAACGAAATCAAGCAACTAATCTGGCATTCGATTGGTAGAGATAGACTTCCTAACTCGAGTTGCCATGCTTCATCGCACTCTGAAGTTCAGGTCAGACATGGTGATAAGTAGTGGGAGTGCATATCAGGTGGTGTGTACGCGCTGGGGAAAGGACCCATTGTCGTTCGGATCCTACTCCAGCGTTTCGGTGGGGTCCCCTGGAGCAGAGGATTACGACATCATGGCCGAAAGCGAAGGAAATCGATTGTTCTTCGCGGGCGAAGCCACCACTCGGAAATATCCGGCCACCATGCACGGAGCGTACATATCGGGCCTTAGGGAGGCTGCCAACATCTCGGCTGCCCTGGAACGATTGAGAAAAGAGAAGCTTTGGAAAAACGGAAACTCGAATGCACCCCCCTCGATGGCTGATAAGGTCTCGGTGGATAAGAAGCTCACCACAGGTCAACTCATAAACAAGGTAAGGCAGGGAGGGCAAGTTGGAATGAAAAGTGACATCAGATAGGAAATGCGTGCGATATGTGTGCGGCCGGTGTTTTTTTCTTTTCTCATCGATTGTTGATATATATATAGATTGCGATTGCTGTGTCCCGAGTGCCATTTTGACCACAGTTTGGGTGCATAAACCCATCAAATTGAACACTGGGATGGTCTGACATGGATGGATGTGTTGTCGGCACCGCAGATTACTTCTCAAGTGAAGCCAGACGTGGAGTTCGGTTGTTTCTCAGTGATATTCGGCCCCTCAACAGGCCAATACCAGAATCACGCCTTGGTTCAGATTGACCTAGGTACTTGGATCCCAAAGGGCCCTCGTTTTGTTCTCTTCTGTCTGACTTTGGATGGTGCATCTCATGAAAAAGAAACGAGCAAGGCTTGTGGTCTGTGCTGGGAGGGAAAAAACCTTCGTTTTGATGATCGTATTTTTCTTGAATTCGACAAGCCGAGTTTCCACCGACACACCCCACCTATCGGATTATACCCCATTGCCCAAAGCTGTACATTGTGAATAAGGCACTAAAATATTGTCAAAGTTCGAAAAAGGGGTGGATGGGTGGGTTCGTTCAAACTCAAGTTTCAACTCTGGGATAGTCCCTCAGATCCACTTGGTGCGGAAAAAAAAAAGAAAGTGAACCATACTTGGCCATCATTGCCTCCAGACATACATCATTGTTGTGAAACTCGTTCATTTCCCTTGGCGATGACAATACAGAAGAAGAGGTTCCATATATTGACCACAACTACTATGATTTCTATAGGAAAGATGCAACCTGGTGGAAGAGCAAAGAAGTCCCACGCAGTCATGAACATCACTTTGACTCGAGACCAGGTTTCCCTGTTGGAAAAGTTGCAGGGAGGGGATGGTCAAAGGCTCATCGCTGTGGCTGATGACATGGGGATTCACCTCAACAGGAAGGGCCCCACCACCGAGGCCCTGTATGGCATAGTGAACGAAATCGCAGGGGAAAAAGAAAAAGAACTCGCATGATTTTATCAATGGGTTGATTGAAGGTTTTTTTCTTTTTTTTTGGGGGGGGGGGGCATGTGTTGTTGAGGTTCCGTAGTAGATCGAACATATAGCACTTGGACGAAGGCAGAAGAAGTGGGGTTTTCATTTAGTAGGGGGGGCAAAAACCCAGCTGGGAAAATTTTGTGTGATGGGAAAAAACAAAGACAGAAAAAGAACTAGAATGTGGAAACAGTAAAAGCTACGACTAACACTGGATGGCGTGTCACAGGGGGTATCCGGTTCTCCCCCATCGTCTGAATATTTAAACTGAACTAGAGCTAAAATACCACAAGAAAACTAAACACCACTCATTACGGCACAGCACCCCTCTATCCATCAAGCCCCCCTCAAAGAAAGAAGCAGCACGACGCAGCATTGCGTGTTGAGAAACAAGGCAAATAATTCTATGGCGATAAAAATGAAAACAATAAGAAAAAGAGTACGATCGATGGCGATGGGTGTGTGTTATTCCAACTCCGCCACAATTTTCTTTTTCCTTTCGGATACCCGTTTTACGGTCCCTGGTTTGCTGTGCTTGATGCGGTTCTCCAATTTTTTGTTGTCCGCTGCTTGGATCACTCTTCGAAGTTTGTTGGCCTTGAAAAAATATCACAGCAAATAAAAAAAAGCAAGAAAAACATTGGTCAGTTCCATTTATTGGATTGGATGCATATGAAGATTTGCATCTGTATTGACAAAAAAATAAAATTGCCATGGCTTTTATCTTTCTCATAAAAGTCGAGTCTTTAGTAATTTTTTTGCAGATCTTAGAGGGGTATGGCAAAAAGGAAACCTCAAAAAGTGCAAGTGCCTACCAACTCAGCAGGACTCTAAAATGTTTCTTTGTATTCTTACCACCCTTATTTTTATTTTCAAAAAAAGGGAAAATAAAATGATAAAATAAAATAAGATGATTCAATTTATGACAAGAAAAATCAATGGAAAACGGTGTCACAAAAAATCTACTTGGAAGCAGAGGAGATCAACAAAGTACAAATCCAAATAAAAAATACAAGTGCAAATATTCTTGTGCGAATTAGACGGGCTACATGGGGCTTTCAGCCTCGATGGAATAAATATTGAATTTTTTTCTTAGAGGTAAGCTGGTAACATAGCAGCAGCACAAGTCCTAAAAAAACCAAAATAAACACACACACACACACTACAAAACGCGATTTCAGATAGAAAGACCTGAAAGCTATGTTTCGATTGCACTTTGTCAGACCCGGCCAATGCAGAGAAAAGTGGAAATTCATGAAAGAAAGAAAAAATGCATGAAATTCTCACCCGTAGGATTGGCCCAGGGATCTTTCGGTTTCTATGGATAGACCCCACTTCCTTGGTGTGCTTGAACCGCTTGATCAAGGCTTCATTATAGGTGTGTTTTTTCGCCTCGTTTGGTAAAACCACTCCCAATTGCTCCGATGCTTTCGCCTGTGTAAGAGAGAAATCTCAACTGGCACGATAATGTATCCGATAATCTATTTGTCACTTTTTTTTTTCTTGGGGACATCGGATGCATAAAACACCCAGTCTTCCACTCAAGTAAAAGTAATATTAATTAGTTGTATTTTTTTTGTGGCGATGTGCGATTTAAATGCAGAATGAGAAACAGGCAGAAGGGAGAAAAAATACTACTACTAACGACATACCTTCCACACTCTGAGGTTCATATCGTCGCTGCCGGAAAACACATAAGAAGCATCCCCACTGAACCTGACAGAAAATACTCTCTGCATCCTTTCGCCAAAATACACGTCTCGGCTGCCCCACCCGTCGGATTCGAAAATTCGAAGGGTCCTGTCATAAGACCCCGCAACAAATTCCTGACCGGTGGGCGAGTAATCCACATCCATTACCGACGACACGAACCCCTATTTCAAAAGAGGTTGGGGAAAGAGCAGAAAAAAAAACACATTTAATGCCCAGTGTCTGATATAAATTCAATGTGAGGTATCGAATTATTATTATTATTATTATTGTCAAATTTTACTACCTGAAGGTCAACACTTCCATTCTCTATGATTTAATGTGTTTTAAGTCGATTTAATTTTAATTTTTTTTGGGGGTGGGGGTGCTGATGCATATTTTGAAATTTCTCCCTACTTTTCACTGATAAAAGCATTGGCAGCGCCGGTTCCCAACTCAGTTCTGTTTGTCAAATTACTCTTTACCCGTATGCAAAAAAAACCGACCCTTCTTTCCTTCCTTTTTTTTTCTACCTTGTGCACTGTTTTAGCTTTTTTGAAGTTTCGCATGTCGAAGGTGTAGAGGTTGCAATCTTCGTTGGCCACTGTGAAATTCATGGCTTCCATCGGATTCCACGAGAGTGCATTGCATCTCGTTTGCATGACTAATTTCCGCAGCGTCGTGTTGGTTCTCAAATCGTACAACATCACGCTCCGGTCGTAGCCAGCGCTGCCCAGCAAATCCGGCTCCACCTTTCGTTCATGGAAAATACAACTCAGTTCAAAATGCACAATGTAGAGAACGGTGAACCATCCACATGGTACATCGTTTGTGGGGAAGAGCCCCATGTGACTGGTTTTGTTGGTGGATTGGGTGCAACTACAATACACCCTCGATCAAATTTAGTGTGGGTTTTTTAATAGTGTTACCCCAGTAATAGTGCAGGCCACACTGATTCATGGAAAACCAAAACGTTAACAAGAAGTGTAGATTTCGGAAACAGTGTGGCCCACAGTGTTTTCTGTTTTCTGAAATTTCTACCGTTCATGATAATAATGTAGGCTACACTAAATACGATTAAGGGTGTAGCCCGGGCAGCCCTATTGGGATGAGCTGAAAGAAAAGAATGCGATAAAATCCTCACCGGGTTGAATCGCACAGAGGACACCGAATCTGACCCCATTTCGAATGTCTTGATGGGGGCCATTCGATCGTGGCTCCAAATGCTGACCCCAGCCCCACAAGTTGCAAACATTTTCTTGTCCCAATGGTGATCGCATCCCTTGTACGCATGCGAACCCTGGAATTCAAGCACCGGCGTCGAATCCTGCACCAGCGGACCCCCTTCGAACGGAGCGGCCGGCACTTTCCACAGCTTCACCGTACAGTCCGACGAGCACGAAATGCACCCCTCCCCATCCTCCGTGACGGCGACCCCGGTCGCTGTTCCTTTATGGCCCACTAATTTTCTCAGGCACCGTTTTCCTGGTATGTCCCAGAGGTGGATGGTGCCATCGTGCGTCCCCGAAAGCACGCAATTCAAGCGTTTCGAATTTCTAGCCAAGCACGTGACCCCCTCCGCGTGTTCGAAAGCTGACACGAACGGCTTGGCGAACACTCGGTCCAGTTTTGCAGCGTTCAGGGCCCTGGTGTACTCCCTCGCCCGTTCGAACGGATGCAGCTTGGGGTCATGGTTCCTGTGCACGCGGGGGAAGTCCCCCGCCCTTTGACGAGTGCACTCCGTTTCCGAACGGTTCAAGACTTTGACTTTCATGGGCGCTCTGCTCAATGGGCAACCGACTCCTCACAAAAGCCGCCCCCTAGACAGCGTATCCACTTCTCTCTCTCTCTCTCTCGTATTCCTCCGCGCTCCTCTACTTTCGCAAATGCTCCGCCAATCACGCCTCAATCCTCTCTCAAAACACCCACTTCCAGCGTCGTTGCGTTTTTCGCGCGCTCTCCGTCGACGCAAGAACGTCCGCAACACAACGGCGGGCGATACATTCTTCCGCCATTCGTACAGTGTACGAGACCTCTGAGGCTACGATCGATGTGTTCGTCGAACTGAAGTTTCTGTCCGCTTTGCCAAACATCATAATGCTGGCAGGTCGAATTCGAATTCCCTGCGCTTTACACACGTGCGCTCGTTTGAGGCCTGTTCCACCCTTCGCGCCGCCACGCTCGAAACATGGACGTCACACTTGCACGACCCATGCTGCTCAGGCGACGGACACCAAGGTGCTGTCGACAGTGGCTTCGTTTTGTCGTCGCTGTTTTTCACCGAAACAATATTTTTGTGGGGGAAGGGGTGGGGCCGAGAATTTTTCGAACTCCCTCTTCGTCGGGTTTTTTCTCTCTGGCAAAAAATATGTGCTTGGTGAAAAGTTGCCAGGGGGGATGAATTGGGCAGGAGTGCCATCCAATCCACATTTTCAAATCCAATGATGAAAACATGTGGATCAGAAAGAAAAAATAAAAATACAATTAAATGAATACATAAACACTGGGATAAGGAGGAACGGGAAAAGGACCTCATCCATGGCTGCGAATTCCTGGTGAGAGTTTTTTGGGAAGAACATTGCTTAGAGTGAACGGCATTTGTTTTCAGGCGCGTCAGGGGGCGACATCGGTGATCAAGGAAAGCCGAGAAAAGATCGACACCAATCCACCAAGAGGTCAGCCTTGATTCTTCATCTCATTCAACTCCAATCAGCCCAAAACTGCTGCCTCATGTCGAATTTATGAATGCTGTATCGATGCTGGCTTCCCCCAGCGCGAACTGAGGTTCATTGTCTGTGAATCCATTCCCCTCTTTGGTGTGAGGAAAATGGGATTTTGATTTGGGGAGATCGTCGGTGGATTCGCAGGCACAAGAGATTTTTTCCCGGAGGACATGAGGTTGAGAAATTGGCTGTTTGGGCAATTCATTGATGTCAGTGAGGCTTTTGGTTTCGAAAGGATCGATAACCCTGTCCTTGAATCGGAGGAGCTCTTCGTGAGAAAAGCGGGAGAAGAAATCACGGATCAGCTGTACAATTTTCAGGTACATACACAAATACAGAGGAAAGGATGTCGGATGTGCAGTGAGTTATTCCCTCTTTTTCCAAAAAAAGGGTTGGGCACAAGTCACTAGGGATTTTATGTTTATTGATGTGTCCTCAGACAACATTGATCCAAAGAATGAACTTTTATTTATTTATTTATTTGTTTATTTATTATTTATTTTTTGGGGGGGGAGGCAGTTTTTTGCATCCTTGTTACTGATGATCCAGATGATAACCATTCGCTGATCCACTCCCCCCCCCAAAAAAAAAAATAATAATAATAACGCATCCTTTTTATAATTGTCGATCGTTAGGATAAAGGCAACCGTAGAATCGCGCTCCGGCCTGAACTCACCCCTTCATTGGCCCGAATGATAATCCAAAAAGGAAAATCACTGGCTCTCCCTGCAAAATGGTACGCCGTGGGCCAATGCTGGCGATACGAAAGAATGACTCGGGGAAGGCGGAGGGAGCACTACCAATGGAACATGGACATCGTGGGGGTGGAGGGCCAAGAGGCGGAAGCCGAGCTCTTGGCTGCGATAACCATGTTCTTCGAGAAGGTCGGTCTGACTTCGAAAGATGTAGGGATCAAAGTCAGCAGCCGGAAAGTCTTGCAAGAGGTGCTTTCTAGGTGAGGCTAGGGCAAAGCGTTGTGCATATGACAGTTTTCCCCTCCCCCCCCCCCCCTTTCTTGGATTCAGAAAGAGTGAAAGTATCGAAACCCATTTCACAGACAGCCCCGATTTGCCGAAGTCGCGTTTTGTAATATTAAGTCAGACGGACAGCCTTGATCAAATGTAAAACCAGAAGCAGGTTGATGGATCAAGACCGATCTAACTTAGCCATGATTTTGGAATTCACTTCCATCCGCAGAGAGTTTCTTTACATGCCGGTGGTTGGTGCATAACATCGAGGGGTCGGCTTCTTAAAAAGAGAACACAGCCGCATTGTTTTTCTCCCTCTAGGTATGGCGTCCCACCCGAATCCTTCGGCCCTGTGTGCGTGGTTGTCGACAAAATCGAGAAGCTTCCAGAGGCGGAGGTCGTCAAACAGTTGCAAGATTTGGGGGTAGACCCCTCGGCGATCGAAGGGGTGATGGCCACCACCAAAGTGCAGGACATGTCGGATCTCAAGGAACTGTTGGGGGAGGGGAGCGAGGCGGTGAAAGAATTGGAGTATTTTTTTGAGTTGGCGGACGGGTATGGGTACAAGGATTGGCTAATTTTGGATGCAAGCATCGTGAGAGGCTTGGCGTATTACACAGGTCAGTGCTTGAAGGTGTTTTTTTTGTTTTCGGAATTGGAAAAAAAATCCTGTTCTTGAGTTGAATCCATTTGGGGGGGAAGGAAAGGGGGGAAGGGGGGGAGGAACCTGTGTCAAGCTTCAATATCTCTGTTTGATTTTCTTTTTCCTAGGGATTGTTTTCGAAGCCACGGACCGTGAAGGGAAGCTCAGGGCGATCTGTGGAGGTGGCAGATATGACCGTCTGTTGGGTACATTCGGTGGAGAAAACCAGCCTTGCTCAGGATTCGGTTTCGGAGATGCAGTAATTGTAGAACTTTTGAAAGACAAGAAACTGTTACCGGATCTGGCCCGGCAGGTATGTCTGTTTTCATGGCTTTCGTTTGGCTAGAGGGTTTTGTTAGTTTTGGAGTGTGTCGGCTAGAAGTGGTGGTGATGGTGGTTTGTTAGGTGGATGATTTGGTGCTCGTCTTGGATGAACCCCTTCGAGGGAAAGCTAATGGGGTTGCCCAGTTTTTGAGAAAATCAGGCAGGACCGTAGATCTGATTCTCGAGCAGAAGAAAATGAAATGGGCCTTCAAGGTGGGGAAGACACCGTTCATTTTCCAGTTGTTTGCTTTTTCTTATTTTGGGTGTGTTTTTCACTCCTGTATTTGGTGATTTTCTTGCTGGTTTTGAGTTGACGAGCCATGACTTTTTTTGTTTCATGTTTCGGGGTTATGCAGTATGCAGAAAAGATCGGAGCGGAGCGATTAGTCATCCTCGGCAACCAGGAATGGGAAAAGGGGTTCGTGCGAATCAAGGATCTGGCAAAGAGAGAGGAAATGGATGTGCCAATCGCTGATTTGATGTAATATGTGCGTCATATTATATCTCGAAGCTTTTCCATTTTCTTTCTTTAATCGATCGCTGGTTTGGCGTTGTCCAAACAAGTGAGAAAATCTTTATAATTTTTTATTGTGCATTCATTGGGTTGTGTTGGGCTCATGGTTTGTTTTGGTGGTGGGTAACCTTGTGTAACTTTGCAAAAATCTTCTTGCGCTTATGCTGAATTATCTGGACTGATGCACACATCAAAGCTACGTCGCCATTTTCTCTCAGCGAGATCTTTTGCATATTTGCACACGGATTTTTCTTGGCTGATTCCATTCTGATGAACCTTTCTTCCATTGAAGCAAAACTTACACGAGCATAAAAGTTACAAACAACGAGAAGCAGAGCGTTCCAGGCTCTCTACATATCGCAAAGGCAAAGTCTCACAAGTTGCCTATCCTAAGCCAAAATCAAATCAAAATCTTACCCATTCATTCTGCTACATTTCAATATCCCCCTCCCACCCTCCCACCCACCCACCCACCCACCTTGTGTGTTTGCACACCTTGGCTATGGCCCCAACCTCACTTCCTATTGTACAAAAACATGCCATAGAAAGAAAATACACCAGAATCCTGGCGATGGCCTCCACCCCCCTGCCAGCATCAAGACCTATCCTCTTGACTTTCCATAATCTTCAAACACTACCCCGTACAGCAACCTTTGGTAGCCAGCTCACCAAATCGTGATTGCACTTCGCCTCCGATACTCCAGCAGACTACCGTACGTTTCATCCACCACTCCGATGAACAAATTTCCACCATCCGGGGAGTAGGCAATCCCAGAAATTTCCCCAAACACATCGATCTCCTGGCTCTGCATGTATCCGCTTTCGACATCAAAAATGTGAACAAAATCGGCGGGTTCCGCCATCGCCAAGTATCGTCCATCCGAAGAATATCGAATGGAGCGAATCGCACCCATGTTCCCCCTCAAAACCACGAACGGAGCATCCGTCTTTCGCATGTCCCACAAGCGGGTGGTCAGATCTTGATTTCCGGTGGCGAGAACTCTCGAATCCGGACACCATGCAGCCGCAAAAGAAAAATCCTTGTGGCCAACCAACTGAGAAATCACCGTGCCTGACGATCTATCCAGGATGTGGCCATTCGGGTCATCCCCCACCACTGCGACGATCTTCCCATCGAAAGGACATACCGTGGAATTGTTCACCGGCCAGTCAAACTCGAAGCTCGATTCCATCTTGAACGACTCGGCGTCGAAGACGCGCACTTTGCTGTCGTTGTTGGAGGTCAGGATTCGAACCCCCCCATGATCATCGAAAATCTCGAGGGCATTCGTGATGCCGTTTTCGTTTCTCGTGATGAATCCTTCGTGGCTGATGTTCTCGTCGGTGAGTTTTTGCACCACGAGCTGTCCGTTGAATCCACCGGCTGCAAGGAGCCCTTTTCCAGCACATAATGTGCTGATGGTCACAGGGCCTAATCGAGAGCCCCTCTCGGCGGTCCCACCATCATCCCTCAAGTTCATCACCTGGGATCGCAACAGACAGGCCGATTTAGCTGAGTTACCCAAGAAATCATGTCTTGAAACATGGATGCAATGCTCCACTTCCTTATCAAGGGAAGAAAAGCATCCAAGGACGTGCATACTGGTGAGAACATTTCCTTCAAAAAGTTAGCGGAGATCATCGAACTGCAAAAATCCTGAGAGATAGCTGTCGATAATGATGCACACTTGCATGATTGGCGATTCTTCAGATTGTTCTTCCCTATATGGATCGACACTTTTTTTCGACATGAAAATTTGTCACAGATAAAGAACCTCCCCCCCCCCCCAAAAAAAAAAGGGAAAAAAAAACCAAAACTAATAAAAAAATCCACTAATGGAATTCGCCAATCTCACATATTTTCCAAAATCTACCAATTTTTATAAACAACTGTAAGAACACACAGAGAGATTTTTTTAATTATTATTAATTATTGTATTTTATTTTTATTTTTTTATTTTTTTTTTTGTTTTTTTTTTTTAATCACTACCTGGGTGCATCGATACGACATGAGGTCCCAATGATTGATGCACTTGTCACGCATCAAATAGATGTCATGCTTCGAAGTTGCCCACAGCAGGTTCCTGAGCTGAAAATGAACGATGGAGCTCTCCACTTGCCGAGAATTCACCACGAAATCATAAAACTGACCCTGCTTCTGCGTGGCTTGGCACTGCTTGTCCAAAGTTTCCAAATATGCGTTGTAGTCCTCCCCCTCCTGTAATACGTTTGTGTAATTTCGAAAGTGCCGCAGTCGATTCAATCTGAAAGAAAAATCGAAGCAGAGAAGACCCCTATTTTCACGGTTTTTTGCTTCTAAAAAATGTCCAATAGTTTGGGCTGGTTTTCATAGACCAAGGTGTCTTCATCTACTTTTTTTTTGCTTTTTTTTTTTTTTTGTTTGGGCGAGGGGGGTTCGTTAATAAGGGGCTGGGGAGTCTGAATTTCTTAAAATTATATATGTATATATATTTTATTATTACTATCTATATTTTTAAAAATTCATGTTGGATCCACCCTCATTCCCACACTCACAAAATAAACAAGGCTTTCGATCAAAAAAAAAAAAAAGAAGCAGAGAAGTCACTCAAAGCACGTCTCTATTTTTACCCCCAAAAAAGCATTTTGACATGAAACGCTGTTACCGCACCTGTATTGTTCTCTCGTCCATTGCAGTCTTTCCCAAGGTATCGCTTGTATGTCCCGCCCTCTGCCCAGCATCTCCTCCGCAGTGGTGTCATTCGCCCTTTCGAAAGGAACCGGGAATTCTTCGATGGAGTCTGCATCCGACTCCCGCCGAGAACCAAACTCCATTTCCTTTCACCCCCCACTTTCTCCTTTTTTGAAAATTAAGAAAAAGAGAGAGAGAGAAAAAAACACAGAAGAGAATGGAATGCAGCAGTTGCTGTCCACTCCAAATGATATCACTTCTGCATAGAAACCAAGAAGGAATGCAATTGCTGCCTTGCAAGCATTCATTTTTTTGAAATATAAAGTGTGGGGGGGAATGGGGGTTCCCCCCAGACACCGGCAAAGCACTCTCCCCCCCCCCCCCCTCCCAATAGTAAAATTGTGATAACAATAATTCTTGCCAGCCCTAGTTGATTTTTCTTTATCAACACACGTTTGAAAACACTGTCAGTTTCACCAGTGAAAGAGATGGCCAGCACTTTTTTTCGACGCACATATCATGAAGTTTAGCGACACACACGACGTCTTTGCGCACCACACGTTGCGCGCACGCCAACTCCACAACCGGATAAAATCATGCTCTGGAAATAGTCACCTTAATTTGCGGCGTTGTCTCGGTGACGATGCCGAAGATTCAGGGATAAGTTGGTGGACTCACCCCCGAAAAATAGAGTGCAAGACGCAGCACCTGAGACGCGAAGTTTGCTTTAAGTGTGACGGCTGACGCCCTCCTGCACCTAGAGCTCTCCTTCAAACTTCCGTAACGTTGGTGGGAACAATTTTGTGTAGAAACAGCTTCCTGACGACTACGCAACTGAACTGTGATGTAGCTGGTGGGATCCTGTAAAATTGCGAAAGCGGAATCGTCAGACACTGTACTCATGTCAGACAGCAGTTGGGAACTGGTTCAGTGGTGGTTGGACTTGGTTGTATTTGTGGACTGGACATTGTCCATTGTTCCAGTGGACAACATTCATTGAACTGCGACACCCTCATTATTGCAAGTCACTTGCATCGTAGGCAGCTTCGTGGAAAGAACCCCTGAAAAAATGGGGAGTTAAATTGAGCATGTTTTTATGGAAATTATGAAAGTGGACACTACAAAAGTGTTGGGGACCTCACATCTAGGAAATTGTGGGAGGTGGGGATTTGGTGGTTTGTTGGAATATATTCAAGGCAACTCTAGGTTGCATCGTGTTCCCTTGTTCTTGGGAGATTGTATGACTGGTGAGGTTTATGATGAAGTGGGGCCATTTGTGACATTAATACATGTTGAGATACAGTGAGGAAAGATACAGGATCTGCAGGGGTCCACAGGGATTCACCCGATTTAAGCCAATTCAACATAATTAATGAGAGGGGTTCACAAATCAATTGCTGTTTGGTAAGAGGGGGTTAATCAATCGGAAAAGGTTTGTTTTTAAGATACTTCTTTACCATGATTGAGTTTTTTCAAACATTTTTTTGACCCATATCTATTCATTCAATGCCCAGGAAAGAACTTTTGACATGATATGCTTGGAAGCATCAACCGGCAACGAGGGTTGACCAATAATCACATTTTCTCCCATTATTTTCGGAGGCGTGTGGGGGAATGCAGAATTAGTGGGTGAAGATAAGCATAAATATCCTCTTGAGAAAACCATATAATTTTTGGTGTGCCATAATTTCCTTCCGACATAGATTCGAAAAAAAAAGAAACGTTGTGGATTCTTGTTGCCACCCACTTCACACTTACTCCAAGGAATGTTGCTCCGAAGGAGCAAAATGAAAAGTGCTTTAACTTGCTTCCGATATAAAGTACAACATGAAAAGATAATTTAAAAAAAAAAATCAGTCCACCAAGTAAGTGGAGTCGAGCACAGCATACCCTGCAGCTACTCCACCTTCGTCAGATGAGGAAACCTGTTTTAATGAAAAAACACAGAGACAAACAAATTAAATATAAATTAATTTTAAAAAATGTGTAAATATAAATATATAAATATATGCACACGTGTGGGGGGGAAGGAAAAAAATGAAAAAAGATTGTCCTAATCGAGTTTTCTTGTCAAGTTTGGGTGGGGACTCAAAATTCCGCCCGACCTCAAAAGTCAAGAAATTCAAACAAGAAGAAATATATATATCGTTATTTTTCTCCAGGAGATAAAAACTGTTCTCTTAATATTACTTCACCTTGGTTCGGACCAGGTGTCCGACTTCTTGGTTGATGTACGCATGGCCATTTTTCATAACCCAAGCCCCAAACACTCCAAATTCCGAAACCGTATCCTCGATGCTCCATTCGCCGTTTCTCAACAATGTCGAGCTTTGAACGGGAGGTCGAATTCTTTCCATGAGAATGTACGCAGCCAAACTTTCCCCTTTCTGAAGGACCTTCACTATGTCCTCACCTGAACGAAACAATCGATGGTGGAACTTTCCCCGTTAAATTCATCTTTGCCCATTCACAAAGCAATCACTTAAGACTTCCTTGAACCTGAAATTTCTATGGGGTGTTGTTCTTTCTTAGAATCAACATTCATCCATGGAAGTGAAAAACAATAATTTCCCACCACGATATTTTTTGCCATGGATTCAAATGGAAACCCAAAACTATACTGTTCAGCAGCTGCAAATACGCACGCTATGAAACCCCCCGATGAGTCTTTCCATCCATTAGCACAGCATATAATGAGAAATATAATAAAGCACATAATGAGATTCTATTTTTCGTGCATTTATAAGACGGAAAACGAGTTGAGCACACACACCATATATGTTGTTTCCTCCTCCTTCCCTCTGAGGTTTGAGGACGTAGTCATCAGGATTTTCTAAAGCATTTTTTATGACTTCAGCCGTTTCTGGATCACTGGGATCATCCAGTCCCCACAGTCCGGCGAAATGCTGTCGAATCCACGGGATGTACTCTGGGCGGTCTGCCATGAGCTCCTCCAAAACCCCTTGACGAAATCAATGAAACCAACCTTCGAGTAAGAGAATAATCTATCTGAAAAAAAGGTCAGTGGAATGAAACAGATGCACGAAATAATGGTTCTTTTGTTGATGCCATCCTACCAGGTTTCGCCAATTCTTGTTGAATTTTTTTAGCCCCTGCTATGTGGAAAAGCAGCGTGGGGCAACAAGCAGCTTCACTGATTTCCGCCAGTTCCCGGCCTCGCCATTCAACGTCACTGGGGTAGTGATCCGGAGAATACCCAGACCGATAATACACTACAGAAATTTTATCCTCCCCCAACCTACAAAAAAGATCGTAACCCCCCAAAATCAAACATTAAAGATAAAAAGGCTGCCGCCCAGCTGTGAAAACCTTGGCGGAAATTAAACTAAATGTTGTGATAAATGCACAAAAATGAAAAAAAAATGAAAAAAAAGACTCCTTGGGGCGACTAGTGAACAACTTACTAAGGCACCTTAGTTGGTTCGATTCATCCAACACAGCCTCCGACCCCAGTTGCTTCAAAGTGGTTTTGATCACTTTAATATCACTCTTTTCCATAATTGCATCGATGAGACCCTGTCAGCAGTGAACGCAAATTAAAAAAAAAACGTGGCCAGCAAATATGGTGCAAAAAATCGTGCAATCGTTGTCTTTGCCTCGACAAAGATCAGAAAAATCAACCTTTATTCTTTTTCTTTTTCTTAGATTTTTCTCCAAGAAAAAGAAAAAATGATCGAAACTGTCTGCTCCGTGCAACATATATATATATTTTTTTACTAAAGAAATCTTGCCTGCTGGTCGAATGTGTTGGTTTCGTTCTCGAGGACGACAAAAGCGATGGCTCCATCATCTATACCAACGAGTTCGTGGGCTTTTAAAAAAGCATCCACAATCAAACTTTCGGCATTGTTTTTAGGGACCTTCTCGTAATCCTGCAAAGTATCGAAAAGAAAGAAAACATAATGTTATCCAATGGGAAAAAAAAGGGGCGGTTTTTCGACCCAGTCATTAGTGGTTTTTTGTTTTCTTGTCTTCTTTTTGTTTTTCGACGTTTACGTTTGAAATCGTTTTATCATCCTCAATTTTTGATTTTACTTTCTCGTTCCTTTTTTTCTTTGGCTTGGAGAGGAAGGGGGGGGGGGGTCTGCTTATTTCTTCCAACCATTTTCTTTTCAAGTGTTATATAGTGAAGGGGCAGATATCTGTCAAATAAAAAATAAACAAAAACGGAGTAAGATTGCCAGTATTTCATAACAAGATGAAAACCTTAATAAAAATATAGTAAGATTGTCAGTATGTCATACCAGCGAAGGACATTTTTTGACAATATGTCGGTGCAAATCAGCCACCCTGCAACCCAGCGCGGGAAATGAAACAGACATGGTGTTCATTTCAACCTGTCAAAAAAGAAATACAACAAAAAAAAAGGAAGGTTAAAAAAAGAGTCAATAATTCTCGAGGCATCCAAAAGAAATCAACCGATAAAAAAGGAAAGACAAAAGATAAAGAAAAATATTTCTTGTTGTATGTCTGTCAGATTCACGAATCAGGAAATAGCTATTGAGCATATTCATTTTCCTCTCAATTTCCCCCCCCGTTTCAAGTTTGTCTATTGTATTTCTAAATTTTTTAAATTTTTGTTCATTTTTTCCTTACAAAAAGTGATCCTTGATTTGCCTGACCTGCAGCATTCTATTGGAGGGTTCATCGTACATATAATCCGCCCGAAACGCTCCCAGACTGACTTCATCTTCCAGCCCCGGTTTCTTGTTTTTGACTTTCTGATACAGGTTAATGAGGTCCCCCGTGAAAGTATCGTTCGCTGCCGCCCCCTTAAGTGCTCCGAACAAAAAATCTTCGTCCTTCGTGACGGAATACATCAGCAAATGCATCCCCACACTCGTACCCATGATCTGAAACGAACGGAGCCCAAAGACGTTTAGGAATGCAAATATGTGCAACGATTGCTGCAGTTTTGTTTTTACATTAAAAAACTAATATATAATATATATTTCAATATTTATAAAATAAAAAAATAAATAAAAATGTTTATATTTCAAACGGGTGGAAGTTGGATTGTACGTTGAAAGAAACACATCATTTCTGCCATGAAATGAAAAAAACAAAAAAAAGAAACCACCAACACAAAAGGACGATTTTATTTCTATGTGAACGTCGACTTGTTAGGCGGAAAAGAAAAAAAAAACTAGACAAAAAATTTGAAAAAAAAAAAAAGTTCGACGAAGCCCCACCACTTGCAGTCAGAAACTGGTGAAAATAACAGAACTGGTGTTTCTGCCGACCAAAAAAGTTATCTCTTTTTCACTGTCTTTAATTTTTATTTTTTTTATCGGCCATTTGTAATTCTTTTTTGTCTTACTTTTGAAAAATGATGAGAAGGAAACGGGGTAGGGAGGACAGCAAGTGGTATGTTCACAACATCGCCTGGCCCAGATCCATTTTTCATCAACTGCCAGAGAAAAAAATATATATTACAAAAGATTTTATCGAGTCACTCCCCCCCCCCCTCTACAAACACACATCAAGAGTATATACATATACATTTTTTGTCTTTTTTTATTTTTTTTTCAAACCACAACTGTAACATTGTCCCTTGACTCTCAGATGTGGAGTTGCCACTTTGGATGAGGTTGATCAACCTCAAGAAAAAAAAAAACAGAAATTAAAAAAAATGAAAAATTGTGCCCTGTACACTCCATTATCATCATCAAAATCTCCTCTATTTTTCCTTGCTCAAATTCTCCAATTATTATTGGGGGGGGGTTCTTTTTGCAGAAACAGCTTTCTTTCAAACTGCTGGCAGGGAATGCCCTGCAGTGATGTAACTTAGAATTTTCCTGGCTCAGGAAAATATTTCAGGAGTCGAGCACCCTACCAGGCCGTTTTCTCGAGCCCACACCAATGCGTCTTGCGACAACCCCTCCGAATTTTTCCTGGCATCCGCGAACGAACGTCGTGCGTCCTCCATTGAATCCTTATCGACGGCCACGCCCCTGGTGACAGCGGCGATAGGTCGGCATGCTCTCGGAAACACAGGCTGCACAGGGCGTATCAAGGGCGCTCCCAAAGCAAACCTCATGCCTTTCGCAAACTCTCAAGCCTGTCGTCACTTCAAAATAGAGCATAAAGCAAGCATTTGTCAGAGCAAAGAAAGGCTTTACAGAGGTGCGACCAGGGATTTGTTGTGTGAGGAGATGATGGTGTAGAACTTAGTAAACAGAAAGTGGAAATGTGTGAGGACTACGTACTGTGAATTTCAGCGAGTGAGTGAAAATCTGGCCTTTTGGAGTCTGTTTCAGCGGGGTAACGGGCTCTTTTTGACATGTTGTACTTATTGGCTTGGTTGTTGGCAGGCTGGATCGTCCCTCTTGCAAGCTGTTACAGTAGTGATTCCGATATAGTGCCGCTCGATATAGTGCCGGCTTTCAGTATAGTGCCGCTTTTCTTCCAGAACCAGAACTGAAACGATATTGTGCCGGTTTTGGCAAAACCGGCACTATTTCAAACATCTGCACAAGGATGATAAAAATCTAACAGAAAACTTGAAAATGAAGAAGCCGCAAAAAACATACATCAATCAATTACAGCAAAAGAGGCCATCACCCAAAAAAACATCACAAGCGAGTTCTGTATTACGAGAAAATTTCATGTCAGACTGAAGTCTCATCAGAACACTCCGTCCCTCCCTTTGCCTGTGGCGGCCTGTCCACATTGATGCTGTAAAAAATGAGGCGGAGAAAGCTTGGTGTTGTGCGAAACGCTAAACACTAAAAGTGGACGAGAAACTGTGACACTTTGAAAGGTTTCTAATGGCTAGAATTTAGTGGTGTAAGATTTGTGGCTAAAGATATGTGGTTCAGAGTTGAGATAATTTGTGGTGGCGACGAGTGTTGGAAAAGGATAAGAAGGGACTTGTGGAACGGATATTAGGCTGTAAAAAAACGTTTTGGTCTTTCTTAGTTACATTGCCCATGCAGCGTTGCTGAACGCTTACTGGGTTGGGAACGTGGGTGGAACAATTTAATCTTGATTTTTTTGCAACATAATAAAAGCTTTGCTTGCGTAAGTGTTGGTTCTTCGCACTCGCAGCACCCAGTCCGACTGGAAATCATGGATCGGGCGCTGATTCGATATTGTGCCGGTTTCGATATAGTGCCGCTTTTTCGCTGGGGCGCAAGGCGGCACTATATCGGAATCACTACTGTATGTCAAAACAATAGAACAAGCAGCTTACAACAGGGAGGATGCACCTCGCAAAAAACTCGCAAAACTCTCTCAAGAAAACCGATTCCTGGAAAATGGGTCTCCTTGGGTTGCTGACGAGGTGAAGCGCGCATGTGACCGGCATGAGCTCAAGAAAAACGAAAAGACATCAGGGCACGAAATCGCCCCCACCCGACAGAAACCTGTAAAACTTGGTTGTCTGCGATCCGCACCCCTCCTGGACCTCCCACTCTCAACTTTTCCAAGAAGGTGAATCCAAGTTCTTTTCTTTTGGAGAGTGCAGCCGCCCGGGATGGGCGTCATACCTCAGCCCTTGAGCACAGAGCCGACCTCTGGTCGATTTCTCTTGCCGCGCGAGTTTTCCGTCGCTTGTTTCGGACCGGGAGCGCAAGGCGTCGGTCAGACGTTCTCGGCGACACTGGCGAGCAGATACGATCTGCGGTGCACCCTGGATGCGACGGCGACATCCGCGAGCTCGTGCGCTGTTACTTTGCGTGTGGAGGAGTCGGCGACTTCTCTGGAGGATTTGCCCAACAACGATGAGGCATTCGAACTCACTGTGTCGGAAGCCGGGATCACAATTGTGGCTCTCCAACCTAACGGTTTGTTCTACGGAACGCAAACTCTGTTTCAGTTGATCCCGCCAGGACGTCTAGAGGAAGCCAGTGACGTCTTTATCGACGGCGTGAAGGTACATCTTTCCACCACCCTTGAGATCCACCCCACGGAAAGATTCGGTTGATGCCACGGTCGAAATTTTGAGAGTGGCTGGTTCTACTGCGTAGATTATCGACGCTCCGAGATTCAAGTGGCGAGGGACGCTCCTGGACGTGGGTCGTCATTTCTATTCGACGACGTTCGTGAGGCGATTTCTGGACATCCTCGCGCTCCACAAAATCAACAGATTCCACTGGCACCTCGTGGAAGACCAGGGCTGGCGACTTGAAATAAAATCTCTGGCCAAGCTGACGGAAATCGGGGCTTGGAGGTGTAAAGATGGCGAACAGCCGTATGGTGGGTATTACAGGCAAGAAGAGGTGAGGACATCTCCTAGCCGATTTTCAAAGTTAGTTTTTCTTTCGTGTTTCCTCATTTTTATTTTTTTTTTGGGGGGGGGGGAGTAGGGGATCATCTCTATTTATACACTTTCACATATAGGCTCACTCTTTCACTCTTTTGAGTGCTGTGATCCTACAGCTGTAAACATACCTTTCTTGGACCCCCTTTTTTTTTTCCGAAGGTTATCAAAAAGTTTTGTGCACAACAGATTCCCGAAATCATTGCCTATGCTAAGGAGAGGTTCATCGAGGTGGTGCCAGAAATCGAACTGCCCGGCCACTGTGGGGCTGCTCTTGCATCCTATCCTCATTTATCTTGCACTGAAGAAGTGCTGGAAACTCCGACGGATTGGGGGGTGCATGAAGATGTATATTGCGCGGTAACCAATGCAATGCTTGCTTCTCCCCCCCCCCCCCCCAAAAAAAAAAAGAAAAAAAAAGAAAAGCTTAAAATAGCAAATTTGTAGAGATTAATGTGTGTGCACCACGAATTCAAAATATACACAGGACACTGGGGGATGAAACAGATTTTTTATTTTTTAAATAGTTATTTTCAAAAAGAAATGTTGATGTTTTTTTTCATTATTTTACGATTATGGTATATCAAAAGCGTGTGTGCATTCTATTTTCTTTTGTACGTTTGCATCGCAGCATGACTGACAGCTTCATGGATGCAAATGGGTGTGATTGGCCTGTGTGTATTTTTAGTGTTACTAACAACAGGGATCCATTATAAACATCCAAAATTTACAAAAATCAAATCCGTACACACACACACTCATACTACTAACACTATTCAATAACCTGCACAAGATAATGTATATTCTGTTAAAGTTAACCCTTCACGAAAAATACATTTCCTGCTTTTCTGTACTTTCAGGGCAAGGAGGAGGTGTTCAAATTTCTCGAAATCGTAATGAGCGAAGTCTGCGATCTTTTCCCTTTCGAATATTTTCACATCGGTGGCGATGAATGCCCGAAGCTTCGGTGGAGGAGTTGTGAAAAATGCCAATCTCGAATCAAAGAGCAGGGTTTGTCTGGGGAGAGCGAGTTGCAGAGCTGGTTCATTTCCCGGGCGTCAAAATTTCTCAAATCCAGGGGGAAGAAAATCATCGGATGGGACGAAATTCTGGAGGGGGGCATTCCTGACGAAGCGACCGTCATGTCGTGGAGGGTGAGCAGATTTTGAAAAACAAAAAAGGGAAATAGAAATAGAAGGATTTTAAATTAAATTAAACTAAAGGATATTTCTTGAGGGATTTCGCTTCGTGCATGAGCAAAAAAACTTGAAGGAAAGGACGTGATCGAATTGGACTGCACAAATAATAATAACGAAATAACAACGAAATAATGAACAATAAGAAGAAAGAAATTATTATTATTAATAATTGTAATAACAGAAGCTATTTTTCTTAGTCATACTTCTTTTTTTTTAACTCGCCTGCAGGGGATGTTGGGAGGATTGATTGCTGCGAAGATCGGCCACGATGTCATAATGAGCCCAACAAACCATTGCTATTTGGATTACAGACAATCAGTGAGGTGATCATCGATCGAAGCTGACACTTCACAGCTCTCCCCAGCAATCCACAAAAAAAAAATCTGCTGAAAATACTCGGCATCAAAAATTTTATCTCCTCTATTTTTTTTCCCCCCAAACATAACACGACAATTGCCGTAATTGAAACTCAGGTATCATATTTGAAGCTCATGAAATCCTGATGATTCTTCCTATTTGTGCTTCAAAGAAAAAGAAGAAGAAAAACAAACAAACAGGAAACAGGATGTCGATGCAGCCTGAGCTCATTTTGCCATGATCAAAAGAAAGAAAAACACTGAGCATCATGACATAGATGCACCCCTTTTCCCTCTCCAATCGAAAAAAAATACTGAACGCATTCCTTTTTTCTTCTCCCTGACTGGATTTTCCTTCGCTCAAAACAGCAATGATGAAGCAGGGGCGTGGTATGCCGTGCTCCCTTTGCATCAAGTCTATGCTTTCGACCCCATCCCGTCCCCCCCCACCCAGTCCGCTCAATCTTCTCCATGCCAGGATGAAGTCATGGAGGAAGCTTCCTCTCGTGAAGGCCACGAAAACCCAGATGAGGAGGTGGTGGAAAAACAGAAAGAAAGTTCGAGCGGTGAAAGGGATTTGGAAAGCAATAACGGCGGCAATGGTGGGGGCAGCGAATGCAAAATCAAAGAGAGCGAGGGTGAGTTGATGGCCGTGGATGAGAATTCGAAGGGCAATCATTCGAAGGAGGCGCTGAGACCCCTCACGGTGGAGGAAGAAAAACGCATCCTAGGTGTGTGGTGGTTTTTGTTTGTTTGTTGTTGTTGTTGTTTTTTTTGGGGGGGGGGAATTAAAACATGTGGACTTTTGACGAAGGATGAACAGAGGCTGTCTGTTAGGAATCGAAGTTTTTTTGTGTTAGCATTAAGTGTGTTTTGAATTTGGTTTTCTGTGTGGTAAGAAATGTGTGAGCAGGGCACAAAGTCTGCAAAGAGGGGAATTGAAATTGTTGTTTGATTTTGTGGGTTCTGTGGATGGCAGGTGGTCAAGCTAATTTGTGGACGGAGTATGTGGAGGATGAGGAAACTTGTGAATACATGCTCTTGCCTAGATTGTGCGCTTTTGCCGAGGCTGTGTGGTGAGTTCTATGGGAGGGAAAGAAAAAATAGGAGAGTGGTTGGCAAGGTATTTTCTTGTCTTTATTTCTTGTTGATATTCTATTATGGCGTCCTGTGCCAATACGTCGAATGTTCAATAGGCCAAAAATAAAAATAGCATAACATAAATATGTGTAGTACTTTAAATACGAGTGTGTGTTCTGCTTGTCTGGATATTTGTGTCGATGTTTTGCACAGCTGTTTCTTACAAAAAGGAACAAATGGCAAAACAAAAAAACAAAAGAAAAGAAAAGAAAACAGCAACTATATTTTTTGTCAATGTGTGGATGCAGGAGCCCAAAGGGATCGAAAGATTGGAATGGATTTTCGGAACGGCTGGAGGTCCATCTCAAGCATTTCGATGCGATGGGGGTGAAATATCGACCGCTATCCTAGTTCTTGTTCGGGTTTTTTTTATTTTTAATTGTTGTAGTTTTTAGAAAGCGAAAGTACCTTCCCCCCCAAAAAAGAAAAAAAAAGTAACAAGAAAAAAAAAGTGGTGATTGTGAGGAGGACCGGTTTCCACTCAAGCGATCGCAAATTTGATGTGTGCAAAAAAAAAAGATTAAAAAAAACAGAAAAAAAACACCCATACAAGAGGATGGCAGGCGGGTTCCGTAATCAATTAGGTTTTTTAACGAAAGGAAAAAATTATTCATGGGCACGTCTTATGTGTGTTTTAAGTCGATAGCGGTTTTTTTCTTTTCTTTTAATGTGGGTGGACACCTATTGGGGCACCGATTCTGGGGATACCGATTTTTAAAATCAACATGGGCTTTTTTATTGTTGTTTTTGGCTGGGGGAATCTTGTGGAAGGTTTTTTTTTTTAAAGAACGAGCCGACCGTGCTCTGCTCACTTGTCGAAAACATCTGTACAGAATTTCATAAATATCCAAAGGAACACAAAATGTATCTTTTTTTGCCAACTCTCTTACATTTTCCCTTTCGTTTTTTTGTTTCGCTCCAAATCACGACGCCGCTTCCCTAGTTTTTGCACTATTTTTTTGGGGGGGGGGATGAGGGGTAATGCGATCAGCGTTTTAATTACATGATATTAATGACAGCATTGGAGCTGTGATTTGGGAACTGATCGGAAGCGACACAACCCATTGAGACTGACATACAGACCCGCCAGCTTCTCTCGGAAACCTCGCATTCCACCTGTTTCCCCTCAAGTTCCAAGTGTCGCTCCCCTGTCACCCGCGCTTCACGAAAAAAAAAAAGCATCGAAACGAAAAGCACTTCGCTTAAAAAAAACGGGAAGGAAAAATTGCCCGTTTTCGCTTCGAACCTGCGTAAACGCAGAATTCGTTTTTTTTCTTTTCTATGGCGAACGAGAAAGACGGCGACAACAACAACAATAGAATTCCGAGCTTGCAGACCGTTTGCTTGCGCGTTATTCTCAAACGACTGATTAATGTCGCCAGTGTCGTCGACGTCATGCGATATTTCGAAAAGGTCGGTGCGTCTGCTTTCCTATTTTCGAGGGATTGCTCCGAAACGGGGTTGACTGTTGACGCTTTTGTTTCTGTTTCGGTTTCTGTGTGATGATGGGGTACCCTTCTTCTTTCCCCCCCCACCAATTGTGGTTTAACTGATAGTTCTGATCATATATATATATATATATATATGTGAAAAAATAAACAAAAAAAAAAGAATCAGATTCCCTGAAATAAATTAAATTAAATTAAATTAAAAAAAAATTGCTTGATAAGAAAAAAGCACATGGAAGAAGAGAGGTCCATCACAAAACATCAAATGCTTCTGACCAAATCGTCACTCAGCTAAAAAATATGTAGAAATCAGCATTCTATTTTATTTTTATTTTTTTTGAGGGAACCCAAAATAAAGATGTTCTATTTCATTCAGTTCACCAAAAAATCTCAAAACTGACCCAGTAACATGCTCAAGTTTTCTAATTCAAAAAGGTGGGGAAATCCATAATAAACCTTTGTTGCATATCGAAATATTCACACGAGGCAAAGTGCTGCCCCACCTCAGGGCTACGGGGTGAAAATATATTTTAAAACATTTTCTGAAAATTTTGTGGGTTTTTTTGGCTGCATTTTTTTTTTGCAGATAGATTGGATGATTGAACAAGGTCCGTTGCTACGGAATAACTGTACTGCTTTCATGTTGAGGGCATACGAAAGCATCAAATTGAGAAACGGGGAAGAGGCCATCAGAGAGGTTATGAAAAACGATTTGGTGGATGCCATGGAAGAGGTGGCTAGGGAGCGAGACGAATGCGTCAGAAAACTTAAAATCGTGGGGAAGGTGGTGGAGAGGCCGAGTGCGAAGCCAGCGGTGAATTTGGAAGCTTCCGTCAAGCGGGAGAAGCAGGAAGGGGAGCCCATGTGCGAGAGGAGATTGATTAGATCTGTTTCAGGTGAGTGTGTTGTGACTGTGGTGTCGGTCGAAAAACAGGTTTTTTGATGACGTAGAGAGAGGTGGATTCGAATTTGGGTTAGCAGAGGCCATCCCCCTGATAGCTTTCCACCTATCACATAAATTAGCATGATGCTATATTTGTATCTTATATGTTCTTATTTTTTTGGTTGCACTTTTTTGCAGTGGAAATACGAGTTGATTGATCAATACAATAAATATCGTCATATTAGTTTTTGAATTTTTTTCCAAAGTTGTAACTGATAACTATATAACTATATGACTGATCTGGATTTAAACAAGATTGAAAATGAAGTAATTTAAAATAAAAATAGCTTTTAAAACATTAGGTCCTTTTTCACTTAGAAAACTAACTTTTCGTGTTTAGAAAAAAAAGAAACTCGGGAGATCGTTTTTTTCTGTTTAGTTTAGTTTTAAACGTATTACTTCTTGATCGGCTATGTCAGTCGAAGCTGGATTACAGGCATCGATGGTGCCCTTTTTTGCCTTTTTTTTTTATATAATTAACCAGTGCTAATACTATCGACTTCAGGAAAATCGGCTTTCCCATATCACTGCTTAACTGCTGGGTATAAGTGGCCTTCTGAGGTGAATCCAGCCAGCAGAGAGGAGCACCTTTCGGCGGGGGAGTTTCAAAAAATCTTCGGGGTATCTTTCAAAGAATATCAAGGTTTCCCTGGCTGGAAAAGGTTGCGATTGAAAAAAGACAAGATGCTTTTTTGAAAGGGGATGGGCATGAGGTGACAGAAAGAAAAGGGAAGAAAAAGTTGAAAAGAAAAGGGGGGGGGGGGGTTATCGGGAAACGTTGCTGTATAAATGATGTTGTCAATGCACAAACAACACGACCATTGGAGGAGATTCAGGGGAGTAGTAGGTTTGGGGTTTTCCCAAAAAAAAAAAAAGAGAGAGAGAGGGGGGGAGGGGAGGGAAGAGGGAAAAAAACAAATAAGAAGGAATTAGTTGGGATGGCCTTGAAAGCAAGCAGCCATATACCCTTTAAAAAAAAAAAAAAAACAGCTGAAGAGAGTACTACTAGGTAGAGTGTTTTTTTTGGTTTTGTTTTTTGTCAAGTTTGAAAAAAAAAAATTGGACATGTTTTGGAAGCATGGTATTTTTCTTCCCATTTTTTTTTCTTGTTCTTTCTTTTTTTCGTTTTTGTTTTGTGGAGGAGAGGAAGTCAGTTTTTGGAATGGTTGATTTTATGTAATTCGGTGGCTTGATTTTTTCCCCCCCAAATTCAAATTTCTAATCGTGGTTGGTTACCCTCCTTAAAAAGAAAAAGAAAAAGACCATAAAGAAAAACATTACTCTCTCTCTCCATCTCTGTCTTTCTCTCTTTTCTCTCTCTCTCTCTCTTTTTCACTTTTTTTCTTTTCTTTTTTATTCTTGGTTTGGGTTCAAGAATTGACCAGAACCGGGCGATGTAGTTTAGAGAATCACTGTTTGATCGGGGAAGATTTATAAATAGCAAAACAAAAACACATATAGCACTTGATTGTTCATTCAGGAAAGGGTTTCGGTTTGGAGTGGAATGCAGGGGACCTTGGAAAACAATCGCACTGGAACAAACAGCGAACAAAATGGGTCGTTTTGAGGGGGGGCTGACTGAGAGTTTTTCGATACTCTCAAAGGGGTTGGGTTCAGAAGCCACGCGATTTTTTTTTTTCTTTTATACAAAAAGTTACTGAATTTCATGAAATCTGTATTTCGAAAATATGACATTGATTGATTGGGCAAGGGCTTGCTGTTTTCCTTTTCTTTAAAAAAAAAGAATGGCAAAAGATATTATTAAAGCTGGGGTATGTTTTGAAGAAAAACAGTTTTGAAAACAGCTCGATGGTGGAGGGAATTTTTATATCCCCAAAAAGAAAAACATGGGAAAAAAAAGTATAGAAATTGGCATATGCCGATTCTTTAAATTGGCTTTGTTTGGTTCCTCTTCGTTGGGGGGTTTCTTTTTTTTTTTTTTTTTTTCGGGAAAAGAAAATGCTTTTTGTTTTTTGGTCTAACAGTATGCGTATGTACAAAGGCATATTCATGTGTATCGATAGTTTGATGGGCTAATTGTTTTTTTGTCCGAAAAATTGTTTGTTTTTGATGACCGGGGAACCCCTGGCCAATTGTAGAGGGCTGAGATTGCTTTAAATGTGGAATGCTGGCCAAAGTGTATTATTCTGTTGTTTTTTTCTGTGTTTTTTCTTGTTATTAATGCAACGAAGATACATGGCAGTGCATTGTGACATAGGAAGACCTACATGCACAAATGTATTGATATTATTCGAGGAGCTATTATCAGCCATGTTTCACAAAAGTCAAGAAATGCAGAGTGAGAAGGGCTTGGAAGAGGGAGACCTCTCAACCCCTGTGTCTTTTTGCCTTATTTCCAGATGCACATGCCTAAAGAGAAAAGGAAGGATATATCTTTAGCACTAATTCGTCGAAGAGGGTACCTTCAGAGAGGAACATATTTTCCAGTGTCCAAAATTTGCATGGATATTTCGATAGTGTGTGATTCTTGTTATCACAGTTCTTGAAGGCCTGAATCAATTATGGGGGGTGATGGCCTCTTTTTGCTGTAATTGATTGAAGGCCTGAATCTCGCCTGACCTGAGTTAGCGACAAGGCCAACGCCAAAAAAAGAGCGGACCTCGGAGGTAGCTCTGTGCTGGGGTGCGTAAAATTCGGCGTGATTTTCCAGGGTTGAGTTTGGCAAGGATAAGAAAGAAAGGAAGAAATGTGGACCTCGGGTGGAGAAAGAATGGCGAACGAGGTGGATTCAGAAGTCACTGAAATCAATTCAGCTTTTTTATAAATTTTTCAGGGACAGTGAAAGAACCCCCTTGATGCAGACAAATTCGCACGTTGCGATGAACAACGCCTGTTACGACGAGGACACGGTCCGCAGGCTTGCAAATATGATTGTGAAGAAGCTGAATGGAGCACCCATTCATGGAGTATCTCTGTTGATGACAACTTTGTCGGCGGTCATTGTGTTTTGCGTTTTGCTACTGCAATCAGAAGTTCCCACAGCCTGTGCGGTCAACTTGGTCTTAATGATTTTGGCTGTTCCACTTGGCGTTCTTTTGGTGCGTCGAGATGCGAAGAGAAAAAAAGGTTTTTCAGACAGCTGTCGAGGGTTGGTGGCCACGATGCATTGCCTTATCCTTGGAAGATCGATAATACAACATTCACATAATGCAAGGATGTGGGGAGAAGCGGGTTACTCTGGAGGTTCAATAATCAAATCATCAATTCGAATTCCAGATCAATCTCTGCGTAGAGACTTCGTACATGGTTTTGAAAGAAACACATTCTTTTACAGCGCAATGATACGCCTCCAGTACCAGTCCTTAACGGAGTATTGTTAAAGCACCTTTGATGTTTGTTTGTTGTTTGTTAAAGCACCTGTTTGTGAGCTTATAGACGCTGGAATGACAAAAACACCAAAAACACCTTCAGTTCATTTACTCAATAATATGGCTACTGTAGAAGGGCTAAATATATATATAATATAATATAATTATTGATTAACCAATCCGGAATCACAATGAAAAATGCAAAATTCAGTTCCTCAAGTTAGCATCCATTACATTGGCCTATGCCTTACAGGCATGTCAAGTCTTTCTGGACCGGCGGCGGCCGAAGTCCCTTTCGAAAATACCACACACGATTCCACCCACGCCACCACTTCCCACTTACGAAAGGAAAACAGCTCTCGCCCCGGTCAGGTCCAAATGCAAGTGCTTTCATGCCACCCACGGTGTGGCTCAAAATATAACAGAAAGAGGGCTTTCCACTGCTTTTCAAGTGGATTCTGCCCCAGTGTTCACTCCTCCACAAAAGAGGTGAACGATGCTCGTGTACGCCCGAAATTATACGTGATCCTCTGGTTGGTGTTTCTTTTTGTTGTTGCTCGATAAACGAACGTGCTGGTACTAGTAGCAGAAGCACTGTGGCACCAACGATCCCAAGGGGAAAATCAGCAGATTGTGGCTGGGGTCGAAAGAAGCCCCGCTTCGCAGCCCGTTCTTGGCGCATCTGCGCAAAACACGAACAGCAAATGCAGCTCATCACCAGTACAAACACGGTTCCAAGCGAACACCACAATCAACAATGCGAGCTCTCTCACCCTGGAGCATCCCAGCAGCACGAGTACTCTGCCACAGTGGTGCAGACTGGGAGCTGGGAGCCCGCCGTGGTCGAGGAGGAGCCAGAATCAGCAGTGCCATCGCCGCTCGTCGTTGGCGCTGGGTCGCCCACCTCATTAAGGTTGATGCTGGTGGCGGTGGAGCTTCCCTCCACGTCGACTCCGCATTCGGAGTTGGTACCCAGTTCGCCTGCGCGCAACACATTCGCACGTTGCTTGCTGTCCATGGCGACACAAAAAACGATATTGACAAGAAACAGACGAACCTGTGCAGACTTCTGAAGTTGCGATAGCCAAGGCGTCAGCTATGGCTGTTGTTGCAGAGAGCACAAACTCGGAGCGGAAAGCCTCTGCCGATCCGCTGCCTTCGACACACGCCCTGGTGCTACCTTCCGCGGCGGCTTTCGCGAATCCCACCGCTATCGCAGTCAAGTCTCCCATACACACTGCGCCGGATTCGCCGCCGGCTGCGACTGCTACGGCTCGAGCAAATGCTTCTGCATAAGCGGTTGCAAAGGAATCTCCACGGGCCACGCTGAAACCGCATCCAAAGCCCTGGCCATCACAGGAGACCTGCACGAGCAAAGCAGGGGGTCAATGCACGAAAGGCTGGGAAAAAAACTGACAGTCAACTTCATCCAGGCTACACCGACCTTTGCCAGCGCCTCGAAATAAACAGACGCCACGGCCGTCGCGGCGGCCGTTGCTGCAGCTTGCGCCGATACGGGACTACACAGATCATTTGTGAGGATCTCCTTGACTTCGCTCTCCAGCTTGGATTCGGCAAATGCGAGAGACTAGGGATCGACACAGCAAAAGCCAATGAGTTCCTTGCGTTTTCTGGACAAGTTGGGAACAGCATGGAATGCTCACAAGACACGATGCCGACAGTGAGAAGAAGAGCTCTTACATTGCAGCTCGCTCCCGCCCAGCCCTTGCACGAGCCCGACTTCACCACGAGGCTCACTGAACCGAACACTTGGCAAGAAGTGGTTGAAGTCTGATAGAGGCGTCGACCTGAACGAAGACATGCAAATGTAAGGCGGCACATCCTAACCAAAAAATGAAAACGACAACCCGCGCCCATCGCACAGAAAAAGGACACTGCTGCACACCTGCCAAAGCTTGTGGCGGCACCACGAGTGCAAAGAAGGCCAACAGGATTGCAGCATTCATCATCATTGTGAGAAAGAGTTGGGACAACAAAGTCGGTTGACAGTAGAGAGAACGCACGCACACAGCACAGAGAAAACACACCAGTCGTTGCTCTGCGATCCTCGGCAAAGAACTGGTATTTATTTTGTGCGCAGCAGGCCAGTTGCAACTTTTTCTGTCCGACGTCAGACTTACATAACTTTCAACCACCGCTGGTGTAGTGTTTTGAAAAGCACAAGGCATTTCTGTTTTCCGTGCTTGAAAAAGTGTCAGAGCAATACGTGCTTCTTTGTAAAGGTACGAAAACGTACAACGACACCCCAACAGTGGTGGTTGAAAGTTATGCACGTTGGACAGGAAAAGTTGTAGCTGGCTTTCTGCGCACAGCATAAAAACCAGCTCTTCGCCAAGGATCGCAAAGCAAGTCGCGACTGGTGCGATTTCTCTGTGCTCTGTGCGTGCGTTCTTTTTACAGCAAAAGGCCTGAGTTCCTTGCGTTTTCTGTGTAAGTTGGGAACAGCATGAAGTGCTCACAAGAGACGATGCCGATAGCGAGGAGAAGAACTCTTACGTTGCAACTCGCTCCTGCCCAGCCCTTGCACTAGCCCGACTTTACCACCAGGCTCACCGAACCGAACACTTGGCAAGAAGTTGTTGAGGTCTGATAGAGGCGTCGACCTGAGCGAAGACATGCAAATGTAAGGCGGCACATCTCAACCACACCAGAATAAAACGACAACGTCCGCCCACATCGCGCAAAAAAAGGGCACTTGTGCTGCACACCTGCCAAAGCTGGTGGCGGCGCCACGAGTGCAAGGAAGGCCAACAGGATTGCAGCGTTCATCATTATTGTGAGAAAGAGTCGAGATGGAAAAATCGGTTGAGAGTAAAAGGTTATTCAAAATAACATATTCAGGGAGGATATAGATATCAACAGATGCGTCAACTGAAAAGCATCTCCCATAATAAGCACAAACAGCCCATTGATTAAGACTTGAAACAGAAATATTGGGCATCTTTTTTCTTGGGATCAACATAATCTCTCGTTAATACCTGCAATACTCAAGTGGTCGGATTTATTTCAACCACACAAGGCAAAACTCAAACCCGAACTCGAGATGCTGATAAAACTTCTCTCTACACTGAAACTGTTTTCTTAAACCTAAACGAGATAGAACAAGGACACCTTCAAAATAGTCTGCCTGGCCAGGAAATATCCATGGATATTATAGTCCTCCCATATGACTATCCCCGGCTTCCATTCAGGCGGCTGGGGTTCTCCCACGTTTGGAGGTTCATGTCGACTCGACTTTTGCGCGCCAAGCGGATGTTTTCATTCCCACTTGGCATTTTGGAAAATCATGTGTGATTGATGTCACTGTCTCTCATTCTTTGCAATCACGGAGTTTGAGAGAGGTTGCAATGAAATGTGATGAACTAGGTTAGGATTCTATTTGTTTTGCAGTGGAGACTTTGGGGGGGTTTGGGGGCGTCGATAGTTGTGGAAAGGGCTTGGCAAAAGCTGTTTCTGTCTTTGCACCTTTCACAAGCTTGTGCTTTGCTTGAACAGTCGTTTTTTAGTGATTCGGTTTCTTATGAGAGGGGGTGATATATTTTTTTCTTTTTGAATGACAATCATTGTTTGTACATACGGACTTGTGTAATAAAGCTTCCATTCATGTCATTCCAAACCATCTACCAACTGACAAAAATCCCACCACGGCCTCTTGCATCCAATTGCGATTCAAATGGTGTTTTCAAGAAACGATCACAGAAAGGGGTGTCTCTCCACGGTCCTCCACGATGCATACTAAAACCTATCATGGCCTGACGCGTCGTTTCGATGCGTCTTCGTGGAGGATCGTAGTGAAACGCAATGGTTTCTACTGGTGAACAGTGCCTGACTCCAGAGTAAGAGGAGTTTGTTCGAGACGAGTTTGTTCAAGAGGGAATAGGAGGCTTGCGAGTACGGGAGCAAAACTCGACCAAAACCGAGGACGAGGGCCAGAACTTCCCGAGTCTTTCCACAGGCGCCTTTCACCTGTTCGTCCAGGCATCACTCATCTTTCAGTTCCACTCTGGCCATTCATTATCACCACAAACACCGGTCCACCATGAATGACATAGATATATCATGGCAGCCCTTCTCGTGGCGACCATCGTAACGTTGCAGAACAGAAAAGAACTTGTTTTCCTTGTTTCAGACAATATCACGCACTGAGCGTGGTCTCCATACAACTCTGGAAACCACACATAATCCGTAGCCCAAAGCACCTCCAGCAGCGGAAGGTGCGTGTAATTTTCACAGGACGTGAGATAAACTAAAACGACGGATAATATCATCCCTGTCACCTATTCTGCTGTGTAGAACGCAGTGCGGGCTGATCGCTGCGTCAGTGAGATAGGGAGTTTGGATTATTCAGGCCAAGAAAGAGACGAAGAAGGGGGAGCATGACGGACGTGGTGATTTTTGATGTTGGAGGGCAAAGGTTTTCGACCACCTTGCAAACGCTCCAGCGATATCCAAAGTCGTTTTTGCCGGCGATGTGCACAGATTGTCATGATGCGGTTGGAATAGGGAAGGAAATTCACATAGATCGCAGCCCGGCTGGGTTTGGGTGGGTTTTGGAGATTTACAGGTGCGAACAGTCGCATTTACAGTTGTAGTTTCCTAGTGTTGCTCGTGCGAACAACGAACGTTGCATTGGAAGTATGCACCTAGGACTTTTTGGCTGAAGCCATTGTTACAGAATATTTTGTAACAAAATATTGAACATCTGAAAATCCATGGATAAGTGTTCCTGGGTTGATCTTCTATGCCATAAGTCTTGGAGAGCACAACCGCTTGTTTGTGATTTGCTGTGGAGTATGCCGGTGAGCATCAAAATTCCCATACAGGCAGAATTGATGTGGTGGGTGGAATTGCCTCAACCACATGATCTGCTCCACAATTTAGTTTTCATGAGATGGGTGGCCGCACGCTCAGTTCAATGTTGTGTGCCATTCAGGGGATGTGCAACGAAGATATCTCAGAGCATTCCTTCAGACTGGGGACTGACTGACATGGAGGATGAACTGAACTTTTACCAATTGCCCGCTCCAAACCAACTGTTGCCACCTTTCCATGGGGAATCGTTGCTCAGACAGGAAAAAAAGGCACTGAAGACGTTGGGGGATGAAATGCTGGCTGCTATGAGTGCTGAAGAGGGGAGTATCTACCTTGAAGACAATGTTGGGTTTGGTGTTTGTTTGGATAAGGATAAATCCAGAGAGAACGCCCTGAAGGCAATATTTTTGGGTCAAGTTACAAATCTTTTAGATGTTGTTACTGTTTTACATAAGACCCGTTTTCATTGGACTCTTCCCATTTCATCGATTGGAAATGGAAGATGGAAGTATTGTGGGGTGTCATTCATAACGCTCAGCGACAATCAGTTGGGAATATTGAATGAGCACGTCAGAAAATTTGGATTCAGCATTTCGCAGAGTTGTGGTACTCTTCCAGACGGTAAATATGGTACCCTTCATACTTATGGTATGATTCCGCTTTTGAAGGTTGGGTGGCGAGACCAGTGAACGAGGATGCGAAATTTGACCTGTATGCTGAGCAAGAAAAATGGGGAAGAAACTTTGAAACGAGTGGGTGGTGCAGGCAGAGATGGTTGGTTTTGTTGCAAACATTAACCTTTCATTAAAACTTGCCATTGAAGGATTTTCCTTTCTTTGCATTTTTTTTTCCAGTCTACTGGGAATAGTCTCGAAAGGAGTGCAACGATTCCTGGTGCACAAGCTATTTCTGAGTTATTTGGGGGGGGGGGGGTAGTTTCTTTTTGTTTTTGTTTTGGTTGTTTCTTGCAGAAGGGCTTATGGATCTAAGATATTTTTTTGATGTAGTGATTGTCTGGTATTGCGATAGGAGCAGAGCGACTCCTCAGGCAACATGTAATCATTGATTGATGGATACTATTTTGGTTCGCTTCATTTCGAATTTGGGACATTAAAGTCAAATTTGACTTTGCTGTTTAGACCCAATTTTAAGGAAAACAAATGTCACGTACAATTTCTTTTACAATAACAAACAAACAAACAAACAAACATCAAATTACATTGTTTTACAATAACCAGTAGCACAACTCTCGTGACCACCCAAGCCATCTCGTGCGATTGATCTCCAGTCGACTTGTTCTCGATAATATTGATATTCACACTACCTGAACACAGTACCAATAACACCTAACAACTGAAATGGTTAAAGCATCGAACTCCTTTCACTTCCAAAGTTCCTTGTATCTGTCGCCAAATGGGCCCTGGGGATCGGTCGGGAGTCCAAAGCCTCACCGACTCACTCCCCTCAAACGTATTGCAAAAATGACCTGTAGTGCTCTTGGGAGATGTGCCGAGAGGAGGTCGTTTTCGTTTTTTTCCCCGGCATGCTGGTCCCACTGTCATTGACTTCCATTTCGAGGACGGCGAGGTCGAAAGTGCCTGGCTGGGTGTCGATGTAGTGGAGTCTTGTGTTTGAGCGGAGAGAAAGGGATATTCTTCTATGATTAACCCGGTATCGAATCCACAAGTGCGATACGACGCCGCCACGACCCATCCGCCGGAAACTCCTTGGAGAGGCGGCCGTAAAATGAATGGTGTAATTTTGGAGTCGTCGCAGTCCATCCCTAGTGTCGGATTCATATTTTTGTATCGAAGCTTCATAACTTAGAAATGGGGAAGGGGATAGTGCCATGGCGTGTACGTATATAGCTGTAGGGCCGCAACGTGGCCGTAATATTTAGGAGAAGGCTCTGGGTTGTAATCCTTCCCGTTGCGACCCTCTTGTGCTTCCGTGAACTAAAGGACCAACACTCGAGTTGCTCGCTTGTGTCCGCCGGTGGGCTATTCCTGACTCAGCGACACTGGTCAGTGAGATAGGGAGGTTTTGGATTCGTGAGCCCAAGAAAGAGACTAAGGAGGGGAGCATGACGGACGTGGTGGTGTTCGACGTTGGAGGGCAGAGGTTTTCGACCACCATGCAAACGCTCCAGCGATATCCAGAGTCGTTTTTGCCGGCGATGTGCAGAGATTGTCATGATGCCGTTGGATGACTGACATGGAGGATGAACTGAACTTTTACCAGTTGCCCGCTCCAGACCAACTGTTGCCATCTTTCCATGGGGAACTGTTGTACAGACGGGAAAAAGAGGAGTTGAGGAATTTGGGGGACAGGATGCTGGCTGATCTGCGCGCTCAAGAGGGGAGTATCTGTTTCGTACAGTATATTGGGTTTTTTTATTTATTTAGATAGGGCTAAGCCGGGAACCCTCAATGCGTTGTGTTTGGGCCACAATAAGACTTCACTGAGTACCTCTGAGCGGAGCATATCTTCCGTTTCTCACTTTTTCTACGGACTTGGACCCCAAGATGGGGCTTCACAGATGGAAGGTGGAAGATTCACTCTTTGTGGGGTGTCAATTTTGTCGCTCAGCGACAAACTGTTGAACAGTTGAAAACATTGAGTGAGCATTTCAGAAAATTTGGATTTAGTATATCTCAGTGTTCCAGTTACGACACATCACATGGGATTCCGGTTTTAAAAGTAAGCTGGAAAAACCGTCGAATCAAGGAAATTAAATTTTTACGTGTCTGCGTGAGTTTAAAAAGTTTGGAAGGAGCGGGACGGCTGGTTTTCTTCCGGTGTTAACATTTTTTGTGGAAGTTTGGCTATTCATTTTGCCGGGGATTTTCGCAGCAGTTTTCAGTGGCAACATCAGTCGGTCTTTTTTTCAAATCACAAAGCAATAAAATCGACCATCAAATCGACTCATGATGAGCATGAGTCCCTTCTACGACAACAAGAAAAAACTGCTCTGGTGTATGAATGCTGAATAAAACTCAAGTTCACATGTTTTGGAGGCGAGGTCATTCATATGGAGGAATAGACAGACGGCCGTCGTATTGGGACGTTACATTAAGTAGAGGAGATTAAATAACGAGTGAGTCTCGGCTCCAGGGTGGGAAAAGACTAGTTCCAAGATGTGATAGGCTGGCAGTGTGCTTTTGAGCAGCAGTTAGTATTTATTCACAGTTGGGAGCTGTAGTTTCATCTCGTTTTCTTTTTTGAAAACGTATACACTTGCGTGTTTAAACTCTCGAGACTTGAGTGTCTCGTTTCTACGACTCCCGTTATTGCGGTGTTCTGTCGTATGCAGCACAACGTTCCCCAGAATTGGAGGCCGGCTTTTTTGGAGACTGCGAGCTCTTACGGCTTTTCGTTGCCTGAGCACGTTACGTCGTTCGCTGTGGAGCCCAACGGTGTGCCTCACTTGCGCACTAATCCAGTGGATCGCCCTGCAGGAGCTGTGCAATTTGGGCATTGGTTCGATATTGGGTCTACAGCAAGGGGCGGTCGGTTGTTAACGCAATTGGGAGATAGGTCGTCGTTTGCCCACGAGGCATCAAATTGGGCCCCTGTTGTGAGTTACTTATTCGATCTCACTGGGTTTATTGCGGCCTTTCTCGCCCATCACGAAGTGGCGGACGAGTTGCGTGGCGCCTTGGTAGGCTGGTTCGTGGCATTGTCGCGTACAACTGATTTGGCGGCCTCCCAATTTTTGGTACTAAAAACTCGAGGGGAATTCGACCAGAACGGTCAACCTGCTGCAAGCGGTTTGCAAACCGCTATTCATTTGTGGGGTTCTACCCAGGAATTGTTGCCTCCTGTGGTTCGTACGTTTTATGAAGGGTTGCGCTCCAGGACCGAAAAAGAGAGTATCCGAAAGGCAGCCCAAGACGGACAGAAGCAGGGAGGACGAAGAAAGTCCCGTGGCGGAAAGAAGGGACGTGATCCAGCAAAACCACCCCCTGCAACCGACGAAGCCTAACGCAGTGTCGGATGGCGCAGTGGGCTTGGGCACAGCGCGAGGAAGCACGGCTGAGGACGAAATTTGGTATTCAGAAGCCTCCTCATTATGTTCGAGTCCGCCGTCAGCTGGCTCAGTGGAAGGAGATCGGAGCAGACAAAAATGTGCTAAAGTGGATAGCGCAGGGGGTGAGGATCGAATGGAAAAGGCCGTTGGAGCCCTTCGATTTGGGTTCCACGATATTGAAAACTCAAGAGGAGCGCGTAGCATGGAAGGAGCTATTACCGAAGTACCTAGAGACGGGCGGCTTGAGGCCAGCGCGTTGCGCCCGCTTCATTTCTCGCGGGTTTTTGATTCCGAAGTACCGCGAGGGGAGGATTACTTCGTTTCGTCTCGTGATCGATCTCCGCCATGTGAACGAACATACGGTCAAGCGGTCGATGAGATACGAACGACTCAAGGAAGCGGTTCCCTGGATCCGGGACAGTTCGGGTTTAATAGCCTTCGATATCGCCGAGGCGTTCCACCACGTTTCGATTCACAAGGAGGACCGTCGTCATTTTTGCATTCGAGTGGAGGACAAGGTTTACGAAGTTCCCTCCCTCCCGTTCGGATGGACATCCAGTCCAAGGATTTTCAGTCGGTTTACCAAGCCGATTGCTCGCTTTCTGAGAAATCCCCACAGTGTGCCTTGCCCTTCAACCCCAGCGTTAGCAAGGTATTGGCACCAGGGGAGTTCGGGAAGTTTTCTGTTTTATCTGGACGACATCCTAGGAGGACATCCGAATGCTTCGAAGGAATGGGGTTCTCAGGTGAGGGACGTGGTGGAAGCTTTGGGGATCACCATACGCGAAGAGAAGAGTTGTTTTGCGCCGCAGCGTCAGGTGATGCACCTCGGTCTGCAATTGGATTTGGACAGGGGGTTAATTTTGGTGCCTTCGCACGTCGAAACCCAGTTATTCGAGAAAGCGGGGAAACTTCTCAAGGTGATTCGCGACAACAAGGGTTCGGCGCCAGCGCGCTTAGTGGCGAGTTTTGTCGGGAAAGCTTGCTCAGTTCTAGCCGCGATTCCCACGGCGCGCTTTTTCCTAGGGGAACTTTTTCTCAGTTTGAAAGGAAAAAGGAAATGGACCAGTTGGGTGCGAATCCCTTTGAAAGCCATCAAACAAATTGTTTGGTGGCAGCAAATCCCGCAACATTGGCACGGTCGGGCCATGGAGTGGGTTCCATCGATACGCATGGAGTCGGACGCGTCAGAGGTGGGCTGGGGGGTGGCTTTGGGGTCGCCCAGCACCCTTTCCAAGACACGCCCTTCCAAGGAACCAAACTATCTGATCGCCAAGGGATTGTGGACTCTCGAAGATCGTCCACGTTCCATCAACTTCAAGGAACTCAAGGCGATTTTGTTGGGACTACTGGCCTTCAAGGAAGTGGTAAAGGACCAACGCTTGGAGATTGTGACGGACTCCCAAGTTTGTTACCACATACTTCGAGGCGTGTATACCAATATTCCGAGGCTGAGAGCGGTTCTGGGGCAGATTTTGGAGGTGTGCGAAGCCAAGCATATCGAGTGGAAGATGAAGTGGTGGGGAACTTTGGAGAATTACAGAGCCGATCAGTTATCAAGGATGGTCGAGGCGGGGGATATCGCTCTCAATCCGGCAATTTTTCGATGGCTGTGCCAGGAGTGCCGATTTCGTCCAACTGTGGACAGATTCGCGGCTCTGCACAATTCACAGTTACCCCGATTCAATGCAATTTCGGCCGACCCTCAAGCGGAGAATATCGATGCGCTGAGGCAAACCCATCAAGCTTGGAGTTTGGAGAAAAATTATTGCTTCCCTCCCTTCGGCCTGGTCCCTCAATTAGTCCAACTGATCAAGGAGGTGAAACCGATCGAGGCATTACTGGTGGTTCCGCGTTGGGAAGCGAAACATTGGTACAGGGATCTGTGCATGATGGCAACGAAGCGCCTTCTCCTCCCGATGGATTCGTCGACGTTTCTGAAAGGGACGCAGCCGTTTATACCAAGGTGGCCGATGAAGTGTTTTTCGATAAAGCACTAATTGCTAAATTGCATGCAGAGTTGGGTAAGCCACCTGCACATTTACAGTGGGACACCCTTTTGAGTGTTGGAAGCGCGGTTGCGACGCGTTTTAAAGAGTTCTCAGCAGAGGAGCGAATGGAGCTGCTCGAGCAGTTGTGGTCCAGCAATGCTATTATGGGTCGCAAGACAATTTGGTCCAAATTCGGAAAATTTTGGAAATTTGCAGTGGAGCGGCAACAGAGCCCCATTCCGGCTTCAAGGGAGTTAGTGTATCAGTACCTTCTCCACCTGCGCAGGACTTCAGAAATATCGGCAGTTTCAGCACCGCAATATCTGGCTGCGATTACTACCGCTCACGCGTGGTTTGGGGAGACACATTATGCTGCCAAGGATGAGTTGACGTCAAGGGTTATATCCAGTTGGGAACTGCAGAGCGCGAAGTCTGACCCACCAACGCCGGAGCATACACCGTTTCCTTCTCAAGCGGTGGGTTGGCTCCATGAATCAGTGGGGGGTTGGGATTTACGCGCAATGCGTGACGGACTGGCGGCTGTTATCGCGTTCATATTTTTTTCGCGAGCAGATACCTACGCCAACATCCAGGTTGGCGATTTATCATGGTCGGTGGAGGAAGTCAGTGTGTCGTTTGTGGAGTATCGCGCCAAAGGAAAGAACCGTCAAGAGCTTCGACGCCAGCGAAAATTTTTTTCGAAAGGATTACCCCAGCTTCCCAGTCTCTTACAGGAATTTAATCGATTATGCTGTGAGGCTTTTCAAGAGGTATCGATGCAAAGGAGCAATTATTTTTGGCAGTTGCCTTCCGAAAGTGTGCCTTCTCCGAGCAGTATGCGCTTAGCGCTGTTGCGTTTGTTACCAGCATTGCGTTCCGCTGGGGTTTTACAATCAGGGGATTTTTTGGGCACACATACGTTTCGTAGGGGAGGATGTACTGCCATGTTTTCGGCAAAGGTTCCTCTGGATCGCATTCGAGATTGGGGAGGTTGGGCTGTGGGTTCAAAATCAATTCATAAGTATTTGAAGCTTTCTCAAATTTTTCATCCATTGGATTCGGCTATTTTCTCTTGGCTGGTTTGAGTTAGTGGGACATATGGCATTCAAATTATTATTGGGTTTCGGGAAAGGAAAAGAAGCAAACTAAGTGATTTAATGGGACGTTACATTAAGTAGAGGAGATTAAATAACGAGTGAGTCTCGGCTCCAGGGTGGGAAAAGACTAGTTCCAAGATGTGATAGGCTGGCAGTGTGCTTTTGAGCAGCAGTTAGTATTTATTCACAGTTGGGAGCTGTAGTTTCATCTCGTTTTCTCCCACCCACCCAGATTTGGATCCCCTTTGTTTGTTTCTCTTGTTAGGTATTAAGTATTATTAGAGTATTATTGGGACAGATTTTGTGATATGTTTGAACGAACGATCAAAGCAAGTGTAAGGCATTCAAATTATTATTGGGTTTCGGGAAAGGAAAAGAAGCAAACTAAGTGATTTAATGGAGCGATCTCACTTTGACCCTTTGTGAAAAGCACCGACACTGTGTGGAAAAAGTACACCGACCGCGTTACATCCTTTTTTAGGGGTCTGCGTTGTTGAAGCATGCACGTGCATGAACCGGCGGGCAGTTAGATGTTCCAAGGGGAATCAAACAATCTGCTTTGCTTTTTTGCCGTGGTTTTAGTTTTTAAGAAACACGGACCGCCCACGAGCAAACAACATCCTGGAGCAATGGATGAGCGCACAAAAAGGAAAGTAGAAGCGGTTAAGAAAAACTGAATGCATCCGTACAAAAATAAATATATATACATGTGTTCCGGTTTGAAAACGTCTCTCATGGCGAGCATCTTCTTTTTTCTTGTGAGGAACACAATCTCTCGATAATTACTATTATAATAATAATTCATAGTAATTACTCAAGTTTTTCACTTCAGGGCAAAATAAATCCTTTTCTTTAGAAACAAGCTTGTTTCACCCAATAACATTTAAAAAAAAAAAAAAGTAACATTAACCAAGGATTTCACACGCCCCGACTCGTTATCTCCACACAAGAGTTGATCAATGATGGGGGTGCTATTTTTTCCCCATCCTTTCCGCGATCACTGGTGGTGTGTCGCACTTACAGGGGTGTTGCAGTGTTGCGAACCAATCGCTTTTACACGAAGAGTTGTTCAAAGACATCATAAACTTCCGTTTACTTCCGCTTCCCCCAGTTTCTGTGAAGCATGCGAAACACCACACGAAATCGACCAATTTGATCCTTTTCTCAATGGGGGGAAGATATATCAGCCGCCATGGCAGCCAGTCTCCAGCCAAAAGAGCTGTGACGGTGGTCGTCTAGTGCGACGCGAGGTAAAACTGAAACGACATGCAGTATCCCCACGTGGACCTCAACCCCTGCCTCCGTTTCTGGTATTTAGAACGGAGTCCGAGCTGATCGCTGCGAGAGAAGTGGGGAATTTAAAATGGAGGAGGTCAAGGAAGAGGGGAAGCATGACGTACGCGTGGTGGTTTTTGATGTTGGAGGACAGAGGTTTTCGACCACTATGCAGACGCTCCAGCGATATCCAGAGTCAATTTTGCCGGCGATGTGCACAGATTGCCATGATGCGGTTGGAACAGGGAAAGAGATTCACATAGATCGCAGTGCGGCTGGGTTTGGGTGGATCATGGAGATTTACAGGTGCGGTGGTAACCCGCAGGTGTCTTTTTGACGGGTTTTTTCTAATTAGAATGGCCTTGCAAGGTCGTGGCACGGCCAGTGGTTGCCAAAATGTTTCACGTCTAAAAATCTTTGGGTAAGTTTTCCTGGGTTGATCTTCCATGCTCCACAGAAAGCAATCTATCTTGCTGTGGAGCAGCAAGTTCTCTGATAGGCAGCATACCATTGATGTGGTGGAATTGCCTCAACCAGATGATCTGCTCCACAGTTTAGTTTTCATGAGTTGGGTGGCCGCACGTTCAGTTCAATGTTGTGTGCCATTCAGGGGATGTGCAACGAATATCGCTCAGAGCATTCCCTCAGACTGGGGACTGGCTGACATGGAGAATGAACTGAACTTTTATCAGTTGCCCGCTCCAGACCAACTGTTGCCACATTTACATGGGGAATTGTTGTTCAGACGGGAAAAAAAGGCACTGAGGAATTTGGGGGATAAGATTCTGGCTGCCCTGGGTGCTAATGAGGAGAGTATCTATTTCGAAGAGTATGTTGGGTTCTGTGTTATTTTGGAGAAGCCCGCAACCCTTGATGTAAAGTTTTTGGGCCACGACATGGGTATTCAACGTGTACGGAAGGTTGTGGAGGGGAGGCTCGATTACTGCCGTGGACAAAGTCAGGTGTCAAAGAGGGGGATTGGAAAATACATGCTGTATGGGGTAACTTTTATGTTGCTCAGCGACAACCATTTGGACAGATTGAAGGTGTATCTCAGAAAATTTGGATTCGGTGTGTCGCAGCAATTGTCAGGGATTCCGACTTTGAAGGTAAGCTGGCCGGCATTTTCAAAAAGGCCTTTCTTTTAATCAAAGGAAAATGGGGACGAAGGACAGTTGGTGAGAAAAAGAGGGGTTTCTGTCAGGCGTCGACGTTTCCTGTGCGTTGCCCTTTCCTTTTTCCCCTGTAAATTGCGAACACTGTTGCAACAGAGTATTATCCTTTCATGGTGTGTCAGTGGTCGAATTGAGGTCCTCAGCCAGGCGATTTTGGATGGTTTATTTTTTATTTTAGTGGTGTGGGTGTTCCTGACTTGTTTCATCTCCAGTCTTGATATCTTCCAACAACGATCGTTCGGCCGTATGTATCTCGAGTCTGTTGGGGCATACATCGATTGCGTGTGTGCATACGTTGCATTCATAGAGCCGCCACTTGATACTTGACGCTTTCACCGAAAGCGTCCCCCTGCACATGAAGAGTTGACATCAATCCACGTGTAGTGTTTTTCTCAAACGACTTGGACACATAAGCGCATCCCCATAACAGGGGAAAGACAAGAACCCCGTTGTCTTAGGTGCACTTGCACAGAACGCTTGTTGTGTTTTGAATTTTGTGAGGAAACTGCAGCCCCACTTCAAGGAATCGCTTTGAAAAGCCATCCAGAGAGGAACGAGCAAAGAGCAAGATCTTGATGAACGAATTCTGCTGCTGTGATCGAGGTCCACCCATCGCTGGGTATTGCTGTCCAAAGCTTCCCATCCGCATCCTTCCTCCACGGGAAGCGCTTTTTAGTTCCCTGTTTGCAGTCAGACCTTCACCACCACTCATGATTGCCAATTCCACCACAATGGGAAGCTGAACTCCACCACAATTTTGCCTGTCCGGCCATAATCATAATCATAATCATAATTACAACCCACAGCAAAAGAGAGCCATCACCCTCTATGATGCTGGAACAAAGACAAAAAGGAAAGAAAAGAAAAAGAAAAACAAAAAAAACAAAAACAAAACAAAAACCTTAGGATTGTAAACCTGCTGAACGTATTGAAGCCATTTTGCTGATAACTAAAGCTAATTTGCCCGATGGCACCCTACTAAAAAGATCCTTGGGATTAGCCCATCGAAAAACATCTGAATGCAAAGAACGAAAGGAAGAATAAAAAGGACATTCAAAAAGAAAATGCCGTTCATCTTCCACCGCGGATCGACACAACCGACAAATCCTGTTTTCCCTTGGTACACCATTATATCGTCCCACTTCCACTTCCAAGAAATGAATACCACAACGAAAACGAGTAAAGAAAACCCGAAGAGAAGTTGGTTTTAAAGTTGTCAAATACCGTTCAAATCTGAGGGAAAACTTAATATGCCGATACCAAGATATAACTCGAGATGCAGATGAACCGAAAACATGTTCAGCATGCATAGCTTTATAACGACGCTGAAATTCCGAAATGCAATTTTGCCTGTCCACAGAGATGCTTGCTACTCAATCAAAACAGACCCTCTCAGACAACATATGATGAGCGAAGAAACCTGTCATGGGATTCGTTTGGTGATTTATTAGAATGTAAACGGTTTCTGCTTTAGATCCAGAGTTCCGTCGTACCAAGTCCATGGGAAGCTCCTTCCTTCCTCCAGAATATATTCCTGCCCAGCGGCCATTGAACCGATCTGGAAACACACAACCTGCACAAAACGAATTAATTCAAATGTATCAGAAAATGGTGATCACGGATCGAGCGGCGTTCGTTATGCATGGAGCGAGAAAAAAATACATGAGCCGCCAACGATCATGCGTCCCAGAGGCACCCACGTGATCGTGGCGGCGGCTGAAAATCAATCCCTTGGCATCGCCAGAACCGCGAACATCCATCAGTGGTGAGTGCTTGGTGAACCATGGCTGCAGCATTTCAAACGTCCGAGCCTTCCACGGCATTCGACACGAGGGGGTTGCACTGGAGCGTGCCAAATTCCCTTTTCTCTTGTACAAGAACGGCTGGCTTGTTTGAATTGGAATCACAGCGGTTCCCCTTCCCCTCTCTCTATCGTGCCCTTCGCTGTCTGATTGCTACATCTCCACAACCATCCCTGGCATCGCTCTTTCCGAGCTGAAAACATGACTGATTAGGTCTCACTCTTTCTCCCCGTCTTTCTGTGAGATATTCATACATTGGATTTTACTACACCTGTCTGACTTTTAAATCGAGGACAATTCTTGATTGGAGTCTTGTTTATGATTATTTGTTGAGAAATTTGGATTTTTTAAAAATTTAAGGTGTTTCGGGAATCGAACCCGAAATAGACCGACACACCTTGTTTGAAAAACATACCCTAATGATTAAACATTGGGTATGTTTTTCCTAAAAATTAGATCGGTGGGGGCCTGGTTCCATTTTTTAGGAGCCCAGACTGCCGGGTGCAATACCGACAGATCCCCAGGGCGGTCACCCCATCCGGACATCCCTTGATCAGGGGGAGCCGGCGAAACCCTCGAGATCCCACCGAAGTGGGATCGAATCGAGATGATTCTTCAACAACTCGAGCCCCTCTTATGAGCCGAGAACCTTTGGCCTCCTGCGTCCTGTGCGCTCTTGCTGGGTGGTCGCGATGGGAAATTCGGCTGGCGTGTCGAGAGTTTCATGGTGTACTTCCGTTGCTCCGTCCCTCCACGAACATCTTTTTCATCTCGCGCATGTGTGGGCTGGGGGGCCGACGTTTCTGTCGAAGACGTCAAAACTGACGTCTGCGACATTCGTTTTCACCCTTCGAATCATGTTTCGAACGGTTTCGACGCATATCCAACCTTTCGCGGCGCATTTTAACGTTATACGGGAGGGTGGACGACGGGTCGGCTCTATTTGTCGCGGTGGTCGAGAGGTTCAAGCCCGACGACTGTCTCGATCAGTGGATGAAAGGGAGGGATCTGAGTGAGGTACCCACCCTTTTATTCGGACCACGACCGTGCGCGCTGCTAAGAGCGGTAAACACACTGGATCACGAGTAGATAAAGGGTCAGGGGACAGGATCAAACCGTCGATCACGTCTGCTGAACGACTAGAGCGCAGGATGTCCCACTACTCTGCGAATATTCCACAGTTCTTTCTTTCTTTCTGGACCCTCAAAACACCACGTGTGAGGAAAAAGCCACTAACGGTGCGATCCTGTTCTTAAATGTCTCTGCGAAACAACCGTTGTTCGGATTGGATCTTGTTCGCAGTCACAGATATTCCGCGAACAAACCCGATCAAGCGCCTTGGGGCGTCGACTACGTCTGGGATGTCGCGCCTTGGCAGGAACTGACGAGAAAGAGACCGTCGTCGTCGTCAGAGTCGTGGCTTTCGGGTCTATGGGCGTTGAATGGGGTTGCAGAAAGTCTGGAAAAGTTGCCTGATCCCACTCTTGTAGAGCAGTTGTCTGGTTTCTCTTGGGATCCCTCTCCAGGTGCCAGCTCGCTCCTTCTGCTTCTTCGAGCTTGGGCCCTTTCTGTTTTTGTGGTGGAGAACGTGGAGGAATGGGCTTTCATTCATTTGGTCTGCAAGGTAGGGATTCTATGGGGTGGGTGTAGCTGTGCATCCCTTTGCCTGTCGTTTCTGTTCTTTACTGAGTTAAAAAAAAATAAAAATCAATATTCTGGGACTATGTAGTTTAAGCTACGTATAAAAATCAGCAGGCAGAGCTCCTGGTGGATGAAAATCACCAGTAAAGTTCTAACAAAACATGGCCACACGACCTTGCACGATCTTTATGAAGGCACCTTGACCGCCTTTCATCTCTACTGAACACAATCTATCCATACTCTCATTAAGAAGCAATTTGGGCTTAACATTCGAAATCCCCTAGTTATGCCAACACCAAGTCCACAAGACAAAAAAAAAGAAAATGAATTCACTGACAGAGGTGCCTGTTGTCAAGAAGACCCCCTGTCGTGAGAATTTCATGTAGATCATCTATGATAGTTAGAAATCGCTCGCACTCCACTCTTTAATCCCTCGGTCCTACCATTATTCTTGATTGAGGAACAGTCCATGTTGGGGGGGCCCCCCCCCCCCCCCCCCCCCCCACCAGAGATAGGACTTGGGCCAAAATTCTGGTCCGGCTACGGTCCGGTCCGGTTACGGTCGAGTTACGGTTCCGTATTACGGCCGTAACTCCGTACCGTAACCGGAGTAATATGTTGTTTTTACGGTACGGAACAGGTACGGTATAGCTACGGTAGCCCCTAAATCATCGTGAAGTAGTGTGGTTCAGTGCTAAAGCGTTAGGCTGTAGTCTGTAAGGTCGTGGGTTCGAATCCCCCTGGGTTCCTTTGGGTTCTCGGGACCCTGCGGGGGTTACTATTTACGGTTTACGGTTGGTACGGTGGTTACGGTCGGTACGGTCCGGTACCGGAGCAGTACGGAGTGGTACGGTGGTCCGGTTCCGAGCACGAAAACCACTCCGGTCCGGACCGTAACTGTAAAGGCGAGAGACTCGTTCGGGGTTTCCACAGGGATACGAACTCAATCGAGAAAATATTACAACACAATGTCCAGGAAGAACGTCCAAGTCTCCCCACGCCCCTTTACATAGTTCATTCGGTCAAAGAAACGGTTACTGGGCGCGGGGGTTCGAATCCTCCTAACCGTTTTCCACTAACTCCCATCGTACCTCTAATTCCGTACAACCCAAGTCACTTCATCGGCTAGCCCGTTACATAACGATACAACCTCTGTAACTGTCACGAGACATCGCTTGGTTAAGTGACCTGATGTCTCACTCCAGACCTTCACGTCTAGAGTTCGATCCCCTATGTCTGCAAACCTCTTCCCACTAACTTGGAACTGTCACATTCTCCCCCTGACCCTTGAAGGCTGTCCCCAGCAAAAAGGGTCATTAAGAACAACTACCCAGCAGTGAATAGCACACAGAAAAATCCATAAGCACAAAGAAAAATAAGCCTCCAGAAAAATAGAACTGGATCCAGAGGGCATGATCTCAGCAACAACACTCACTCCACTGAATCTCCAGCAACCCTTACTGATTCTCCAGGTCTCATTCCCTTTTCCACTGAGATCTTATTTTGCTTCTTTCTTCATTCAACTTCACCTCTCAACTCCAGCCCCAGATCTTCTTCTCCTGATCTGTTGCAACAAGCTGATGCCGCTGGAAGTATGTTCTTGCCACTTCTCCACAGTTCTCCAAGTTCCTTACAGGCTCCCAACTGTCATGAGCTCTGTCATATCCTTGCCATCTGATCAGGAATTCCCTGGACATCCTCCTTCCTCTGCCCCTTCTCACTTCTCTATGCTCCAGGAATTCTTGTACTTCAAACTCAGGCTCACCATCAATGATGCTTGCTGGTGGTGGATCAGGCTCTCTCTCTCCATAAGAATCATCTTGCAGATATCTTCTCAATTTGCTCACATGGAACACTGGATGCAACCTCCACTGTTGTGGGATGTCCAGTTTGTAAGCCAGCCTGCCCACTCTTTCCAACACCTTGAATGGCCCAACATATTTGGGTCCAAGCTTCTTGCTTCTCCCACCAGCCAACTCAATATCCTTGGTGCTCAGTAAAACCTTCTCATGCACCTGAAATTCTTCTTCTCTTCTGTGCTGGTCTGCATGTTGTTTCTGCCTGTTCTGTGCCCTTGCAATGCATGTCTTTGCATGTTCAATATCCATTTGCAAATCTCCCAGAATTTGATTCACTCCTCTGATTGGGGACTCCACTTTTCCTCTGCCAAGCAATGCTGCTGGCACCAGAGGTTCCTCCCCCATGTTCAAGTAAAATGGGCTGTAGCCAGTACTGGCTTGCTTGCCCTGATTGTACACAAATTCTGCTGCAGTAAGCTTCAGATCCCAATTGGATTGTTGATGATTTGTGTAGGCTCTTAAGCTCTCCTCCAAGACTCTATTCATCCTCTCAGTCTGGCCATCAGTCTGGGGATGCCTTGCTGTGGACATCTTCAATTGGGTTCCAGCCAAGGCCATCAGCTCCTTCCACAGCTCTGAGGTAAATCTTGGGTCCCTATCTGACACCAGGTCTTGGGGCATCCCATGGTACCTCCACACCTCATCAAATATCATCCTTGCTAGACCAGCTGCTCCAATAGTTCCTTCACATGCACAGAAGTGGGCCATCTTGGATAACCTGTCAACAAACACTACAATTGCATCCTTGCCCCTGGATGTCCTTGGTAATCCTGTGATTAGATCCAAGCTGACACTCCCCCATCTTCTCTCTGGTATCTGGAGGGGCTGCAAATCTCCAGCAAGCTTCTTGGTGGATGCCTTTGTTTTCTGACATACAGGGCAGGTCCTGCAGTAGTCTGAAATTTCCTTGTTCATCCTCCTCCACCAGAAATGCTGCTGCAATGTGTGTATGGTTTTATCCTTCCCTTTGTGGCCACCCATTTCACCATCATGTCCTTCCTTCAACACCAGAGCCTTGAGACTCTGTGGAACAACAATCTGGCCACTAGATGTCTGTAGAACTCCCCCTGAGGTCATCTTAAAGTTTGCTTGTGTTCCTTTGTCATAATCCAGCCTTTTCAGGGTCATCTTACAGACATCATCCTGCATCTGAGCATGTGCAACTTGAGCTTCACTCCATTCAGCCACTGGTTGTACTCTGATTGATTCCAATGCATGCATCTGCATCTCATTCATGGACATCTCTTGACATCCTGACACATCCTTTGATCCTTTTGGCAAATCCATTCCAGTACCCCCATTGGTACCTCCTCCATTTGAACATTTGGACACTCTTGTAGTTCTGAATCTCTCTGGTACATCTCCAGCCTGGTTTCCAGCAACCTTCACCAGTCTGGATCCCAATGGTTCACCTGCAAATTCCTCAAACAGTAGCTCATCTGCTTGGTCATCATTCCAGGCCCCCAAACCTTGGTATCCTCTTCCTTCCTTGCCCATGTTCTGATGGAGTGTTTCAGTCTTTGTCTTCATGATTGATTGGGGCTGTGCATGCACATCTCCCCCTCCACATCCAGTTGATTTCAACCCTGGCTGTGGACATCTTGATAATGCGTCAGCCACAACATTATCCTTCCCTGGAATGTGGACTGTTTTGAATCTGAATGGGGCTAAAAATTCAACCCATCTTGCTTGCCTTCGACTGAGATGTTGTTGGCTATCCAGCCACAATAAGGACTGGTTGTCTGTCCTCAAAACAAATTCTCTTCCCTCCAGATAAGCTCTCCACTTTTTCAAGCAATGAACAATAGCAAGCAGCTCAATTTCATGGATGGGATACCTTGTCTCAGCATCTGACAGCTTGTGAGATTCAAATGCCACTGGATGTAATCCATCTGGCCCTTCTTGCATCAATACACCTCCAACTCCAACCTGGCTGCCATCAGTTGCTATCACCCAAGGCCAATCATCCCTGGGATGGGTCAAAACAGGAGCTGAGCAAAGTGCATCCTTAAGATCCTGGAATGCATCTTGTTCTTCTCTCCCCCAAATGAATTGCTGGCTGCCTTTGGTCAAATTGGTGAGTGGGGCTGCTCTGCCACTGAAATGGGGCACAAATCTTCTGTAGAAGGAACATAGACCCATGAAGGATCTGACATCATGGACATTCCTGGGAACAGGCCATGCCTTGACTGCCTGCAGCTTATCAGCCACAGGACTGACTCCCTTGTGGGTCACCCAGGTGCCCAAAAATTCAACCTCCTTTTTCCCCACAGCAGATTTCACCAGCTTAGCATATAAATGATGTTTCCTCAGGGCTTCCAGCACAAGCTTCATGTGGGCTGCATGATCTTCAGGTGTGGATGAGTAGATTAGGATGTCATCCAGGAACACTTGCACAAATTTATCAATGTAAGGCTTCAGAATCTCATTCATCATCCCCATGAAATGTCCTGGTGCTCCACTTAATCCCATGGGCATCACAAGGAATTCAAACTGCCCATACTTGGTTCTGAATGCAGTCTTTTCTTCCTCACCCTCTGCCATCCTTAGCTGCCAAAATCCAGCCCTCAAATCCACTTTGCTGAAGTATTTTGCTGAATTCATTCTATCCAGCATCTCATCCATTCTTGGTAATGGAAACTGGGTGATTTTTGTGGCTCTATTCAAGGCTCTGTAATCAATGCAAAATCTCAATGCACCCCCAGGTTTGGGTACAAAGAGTACAGGAGCTCCATAAGGTGAATGGCTGGGTCGAATCATCTGCTTCTCCAGCAAATAATCCAATTGTTCCCTCAAGGAATCAAGTTCTTTGGGGCTCTGCTTATATAATGGTCCAAAGACAGGTTTTACTCCATCCTTCAGTGGGATCTTCATGTCCCAGGGTCTGTGTGGTGGCAATTCATCAGGTAAATCCATAGGGAAAACATCCCTATATTCCCTCAGCACCTCCTTTAATTCCTGCAGCTCTGGATCAACATCATCAATGAATTTCTCCAAATTTGCATCAGTACCATCCTCTGTTCCTTTCACTTCTTGTGCTTCTCCTGGATTCCTGATTTTCCTTGCAACATCTCCAGTAGATGTCCCTGATCTCTGTCCATCCACCCCATCCTTTCCAGATGTATCCTGGACCTGCCTCACCAAGCATAAATAGGCTTCCCCACTCCTGTTTTTCAAGCATTTCTGTGCTTCTTTTGCTGACATCAAATTGATTTCTGATGCATCCTCTACAGCAGTTGCTTTGGGATGAAATCCCTGAAGCTTGATGGGTGGATGTCCTTCTCTGTTGATGGTGATGACATGGCTTCTCCAATCAATCTGGGGATTGTGATCAACCAGCCATGCTTTTCCCAAGATAACCTTATGCTTCATTTGGGGTACCAGCCAGAATTTCCTTTTTACCACCCATGGTCCAAGCTTTATCCTCACCACAGCTTGATGTTTGAGGATGATCTTGGAGCCATCTGCAAGCTCCACTGCCAGTGGTTGGTCTGTCAACAATTTGATTGCATTTGATTTTCCTGTGCCTTCATCCATAAAATCCCCTGTGGCTCCACTGTCAATCAGACATTTGACTGTGCATTTCTGTAGTTTTCCAGGCACATATAAGAGGGTAGATCCCAGGCATCCTTGCCCTACAGATCCCAATTTCCCCAGTGCCAAATCTCCTCTGTTTTCCTTGTCTTCTGTGACACAATTTCCTGTTGGTTCATTCCTTTTCCTTGCTGCCTTTTCTGTAGTCCCAGGGATCCCTTTCCAGCATCCAGATGCTGTTAGAACTTCCCTCTGAGTAGATGGACTCTCTTGACATGTCTCCTGATTCAAGGCTTGTGTGAGCTTGAATTGTGGGGCTAAAACCTGATTCCTCTGTGACTTAGGAATTCCTTTCTCCAGGTTTTCTGTAGCCTTTCCTTTGCTTTCGGCAACATGTTTGTCTGCAGCCTTTTTGCTTGCAGCACTTTGTTTTCCAGCATCTTTGTAAGACATGGTCTTAGTTCCTGCATCCTTGTGGTCCATCCTGGTGTCTGCAACACTCCTTGTGTCTGCAACATGTATTCCTGGATGGGAATGCCTTGTGATTCTGTCTGCTGGTTGTGGGGGTTTTCCACCTTGTTGTGTCACAGCTGAGGGGCTAGGTTTCTTAACAGTGGTCTTACTGTTGCCCAAACCTCCTTCATTGACTCTCTGAGCTTGAGAGATGCTGGTGTCAATGAGATTACTGGCCCAAGACACTCTCTGAGAACTGTTGGGTGTCTGCTTGTTTGGTGATTTGAGATTTCCATGGGCACCCTTCCCAATGGAATCACCATCTGCCTTCCCAGTAGTTCTTTGTACCACTATAACCTTCCCATCTCTGAAAATCCTCTTATTTTCCCATGTGATTGATCCTTTCCACTTGGTCACCCTTGGAGATCTGGAATCTCCATTTGATCTGAACCCCCTCCCCCCTTTGTCATTCTGATGGGACTTTCCACCCCCTATTGCATTCAATTGGCCTGGATCTGACGACAGTTGACACATATGCCTCATTGACGTCTTTCCTTTGGGTAGTGAGAAATCCCTGTCAGATGTCCGCCGATGCGACGAATCTCTGGCACTCTGTGATCGATCTGTAGACGACTTCATTCGGGTCGATCGTTGTGATCCGGACTTCCTCTGGTTCCTTGCATTCCACGCAAAATGCATGTTGGACTTATCCCGATCACGTTCCATTTCTGTCGGTTCATTCGAATTCTCTGCTTTCGCCACTTCCATAGCTCGGTCAGCCTGCATGGCATGTTTGATAGCATCATCCAGGGTTTTTGGTCTCCGCACCAGAACAGCCTCCATTGTCCTCGACTTCAGGGATTGTATAAACAGATGAAGGCGATCTTCTTTCGACATCGATGGCACTCTCAGAAGTAAGCGAGTGAATTCGGCCACATGTTCTGCCAAACATCCCCGCTTGTGTTGCATCCGATATAATTTCTCCCTTGCCAACATCCCGACATCATAAGGTTCGAAAAATCTCTTGATCCCAGCCGCCATCTTCTCCCAGTCGTATATCACTCCAGGCTCGTTCCGCCGCCGCTCTGATAACCAATCCAAAGCACTCCTTTTCAAAACTGAACTCGCCAGCAAACCCTTCTTTTCCTTGGGGCATCCCGACGCCATAAAATAAACATCCATCGCGTTTATCCACTCCGTAACACTCTCGTCTGGTCGTCCCGAAAATTCCGGAGGATTACCCAAACGTACAGGGGAAAATTGCCAAGTTTCCTCCATTGTTGCAGAACTCGATGCACCATTTCCGTTGGCGTCCGAGACACCTTCCTGAGACTTCTCTGCAGCTATCCTCAGCCTCGACATCTCGAGTTGCAACGACTCCATCGACGTTTGGTGTCCCCTCCGTTCATTCTCAACCGTTTCTTGTATTTCCAGCAGTCGCTGCTGTATGTCGACTCCGACCTCCAAACTTTTCTTGGTAGCTCTTTGAGTGGTACCATGACTTTCGGCGAACTCTCCGACCGTCTTGACCAGTTGACAGAGCTTTTCCTCCGTCTCTTTCTTTAACGCCAGTACTTCTGCGCGCATGACATCAATGTCCACAGTCGCCACTTTAGGGTTCGGGTTATCCATCTCTCGTCTCGCGTGATTGACTCAATTCGCCCCCAGGGCCAAAATCTTTATTCCCAGCTCGTGGGTCTTCGCTCCGAAACCATATGTAAAGGCGAGAGACTCGTTCGGGGTTTCCACAGGGATACGAACTCAATCGAGAAAATATTACAACACAATGTCCAGGAAGAACGTCCAAGTCTCCCCACGCCCCTTTACATAGTTCATTCGGTCAAAGAAACGGTTACTGGGCGCGGGGGTTCGAATCCTCCTAACCGTTTTCCACTAACTCCCATCGTACCTCTAATTCCGTACAACCCAAGTCACTTCATCGGCTAGCCCGTTACATAACGATACAACCTCTGTAACTGTCACGAGACATCGCTTGGTTAAGTGACCTGATGTCTCACTCCAGACCTTCACGTCTAGAGTTCGATCCCCTATGTCTGCAAACCTCTTCCCACTAACTTGGAACTGTCACAGTAACTACCGTAACCGTAAGTGACCGGAGTGGGGTTACGGTACGGTTTACACTACCGTAACCGTAAGTGACCGGAGTGGGGTTACGGTACGGTTTACGGTACCGTAACCGGAAAGTCCTATCTCTGCCCCCCACTCAGTATTATTTTTTCCTTTCTATTGTTCCGTTTCCTCCAGATCAAAATATGATAAATATGATATATGATTAGTAACCCTCCCCCCTCTTAAAAAAACCACCACCACAAAACCACCGAAAGGAATTGTCAGGTATGACAACCACGAAAACAAAAAAACAAGGGCAAATTTTCTTTAAATACAAAAACAAAAACCTAACAGCAACCAGATTTTCTATCTGAAAGAGGAACCGAAAATATTGCTAAATGAATGGGTGAGGTGTTTTCTCTGGACCAACAAATCAACACATCGATTTTCTTTTCTTTTTTAGGGAGGTCTGTGGAAGAATCTATATTCAGGAGAATGGAAGGGACAGAGATGGAAGTTATGAAGGATGAATGTTGCATTTGAGAAGAATTGTCTTCGCTGAGTAGAGACAATCGCTAACTTAGTAAATCCAAATTATCGAGCCTTCCTAACGAAAGACGGCGCAATCTCAACCCGAGAGAATATTAAATATATTCTAGTTTTCACATAACATGGCGAAAGATTAGTCCGTTGCGTTACTGTTAAGTCGTTACCGTTACCGTTAAGCATGGTACCATTTCGTGGGTGGGAATTTTTTATGGTCTCACAGACACATGGCCATGTGTCCTTTTAGCCTGCATATCTGGGTGATAGTGTGGACCAAGCATGTGTTTGGTGCTGGGAGCAGGCCTAAGTGCTAGCCCTTGAATAGGGGAGCTTTCAGCTTGTATTACTTGGGTGGGTCTAGAAGAGGCTGCTCAGAACTAAACGTCGCAAAAAAAAAAGAGACAGCGAGGGAACTCAAGATGGATCGAAACAGTAATCTATATATTGTGCATGAACGCAAGCGATTGAGAGGGTGGCCGGAATTGAAAGAAAAACAAACCCGGTTTGCTAAGGATCAGGAAATAATAGGTTGGCCTAAGATTAGCAAACACATCGACCATAAACAATAGAAGGCCAATTCAAAGGTGATGAAACAGTTTCTCTGGGCAACCACCCCTAAAAAAGTAATCCTTGATTACTTTTCAAGGATTGCTCCTAGAGGCATAAAGAGGGGTTCAGAATTCCACAGAAAGCTGTTTTAAAACAAATCTTCCGAGCAATATGTTACAAAACACATGCAACCATCGGTGCGAAACATATGCAACCATCGTGAACCTCAACAGAGAACACGCAACCCTCTTCATGACATCCTCTCAAAACATTCCAACCAAGCCACCAAATCCAAACACCCTCTCAAACATTCAAACCAAGCCACCGAATCAAAAACCGAACGGTGTCTGCGTTTGACCAATCAAACTCAAATGTATCAAACCAAATAAAAGCAAAATGACATTTTTAGAAGTCTCAGAAGAAAAAAAAAATCATCGCAAATCTCAGAGAAGGAAAAAAACAAAGAAAGAAAAACATACACGAGCAGCAACGCTAGCTCAATCCAGAGTGCTTTGAGCATCAATGAAACGAGCCCACTCATAACATACATAATTTGATCAATCATAGCAATCATCATAGCAGCAAAAAAAAAGGGCAGAAAAACATTTCGAAAACCCATGACAGTCAGGACATGAACACCTTAAGAAAAGGTTTAGGTTTACAGTTGTTTAACTCTCTCTCCTCCCCAATTGGGAGGGGCTTGGGCAACAGCTCATTTCAGATGCACAAGGGGACGAGCCTAATGCTCATGTGGTGTCCCTCCGCCGCAGCACTTCTTTGTGTTGGGCTTTTCAGCAGGATCTGGATTGTGGCTGTGCATCTTGTTTCCCCCACAGCAACCTTTCGGGGGAGTGTGTGCCTCCTTTTTGGAATCGCAGCACCCTCCCTGGTTGGCCAGAGTGTTTTTCTTCGAATCACCACAGCATCCCCCCTTGCTTTCCTTCTTTGAATCACAACATCCTCCCTTCTGGACTTGGGTGTCTTTTTTGGAACTGCAACACCCTCCCTTAGGCGGGACAGGTTTTGCCTTGGAGTCACAGCACCCCCCCTTGCTTTCCTTCTTGGAATCACAGCATTCTCCCTTCTGGACCAGGGTGTTCTTTTCGGAAGAACCACAGGATCCTCCCTTGCTGGCAAGGGCATTCTTGGAGGCACAGCATCCACCTTTGCTTTCCTTCTTTGAATCATAACATCCTCCCTTGCTGACAAGACCATGCTTTGAGTCGGAGCATTTGCTTTCTTTCTTTGAATCACAGCATCCTCCCTTTTTCTGGGCCTGGGTGTTCTTTTTAGAGTCACAGCATCCACCTTTGTTTTCCTTCTTTGAATCACAACATCCTCCCTTTTTCTGGACCTGGGTGTTCTTTTTGGAAGAATCGCAGCATCCTCCCTTACTGGCAAGGACATTCTTGGATGCACAGCAACCGCCCTTGTGGTTGGTCGACAGGGTTTCGAGCTCCTGGTCACACTTGTCCGAAGCACAGCAACCCTTCATTTCCTGTTCCTTTTGCTTTGATATGCAGCCGCCGTTGTTCTTGTGTTTGATGATGTCCTTTCTGTAGCCCAAGATCGTCAAGCCATTCAACACCACCAGCATGGAGCTCCCCACATCAGCCAGCACTGCTTGCCACAAAGTGACATAGTCGACAGAGGCCAACCCAATCACCACCACCTTCACGACCAGGGCAAACGTGACGTTCTGAATCAGCTTGGCACGGACTTGTTTGCTGATGCTGATTGCGACGGGCAAGTTGGTGAGGTCGTTGGAGAACAGAGCTATGTCGGCAGCTTCCACAGCGAGGGCACTTCCTGCAATTCCCATTGCAATTCCAGCATCGGCATGAGCCAGGGCTGGAGCATCGTTGATACCATCCCCGATGTGTGCAATCGATTTGAATCTGGTTTTGTAGTCTCCGACCATGGTCAGCTTGTCTTCAGGAAGGAGGTCGCCATGGACATGCTCAAGATCCATGCCGAGAGTGGTCGCCACGCAGGTAGCAGTGGAGGTTCTGTCACCTGTTCATGTCGGATGCAACATTGATCATAAACATTTTCCTCCAGAAGTGTTGTTTCTTCTGTGTTTGTCAAACTCCAAACATATATATATCTTACCCCCCGAAATATGTATCTTTTCCTTTTTCGGACAAGTATCTGCCAAGAAGATGCAAAGATACCCGATCGTTCTCCAGTTCGACTTGAAAAAAAAAGCAGAAATAACAGCCTGACTTACATATCAATGGATGCCCCCCAACTTTGGGGTTTGCCACAGTTTGATGAAAACACATGACTTATATCTTTGCATGCCCACCCCAACTTAATGTTTTACCACAGTTTGATGAAACAAGGTCACCTGTCAGCATAGCTGCAGTCACCCCCATTCCTCGCAGCTCCTTGATGGCACCGGCGGCCTCAGAACGAACAGAATCCGACACAACAATGGCCCCGATCACTCTTTCGCCATGGGCAACGTAACACACGCTTCCTCCATCGGCCAAGTCGACATCTATGAGCTGGGAGGATGGCGCCTCTTGTCGCATCAGTGCCTCATTTCCAACAGCAACCTTCTCATTCCTGATCCATCCACGGATACCCTTGCCAGCAATGACCTCCATGTTGGTCACATCTCCCCTGCAATTCGAGAAGGCACCCTCTTAAAACACTGTTGGTATAAACCCCTCTTCCCTTCTGGAAGATTCTTCCGATTAAATTTCCACAACATGCCTCGACCTTTTCCATTAAAAAAAAATAATCAAACTAAATCTTTACACAGTCTTGAACTCCACTGCCTACCGACCATCTCAAACGAGGATGGGTGGTTGATATTGGGTACGCTACTTGGCTGCATACCAATCAGTTATATGCCTGGCGGCTGCACTTCCAACGATAGCTGGCCCCAGCGGGTGAGTTGAGTGCACTTCAATGGCAGCCGCCACACGAAGGACTTCCTCTTCCGAAGAAGACTCGATGTGCTCCACAGAAACCACCCCATATCTTCCTTCAGTCAGGGTCCCTGTTTTGTCAAAAGTCACGGCCTTGATGCGTGCCAACACCTCCAGATACTGACCTCCTTTGATCAAAATAGACTGCGGCAAAACAAACACAGATCAGTTTCCAAGTCGACATGATGCTTTCTCTGTTAGGGGCCAAGCCAACCCTGTTTGGAAGTTCGACAAAAGAACTGATCTGTTTTTCACCTGTTTTGCTGCCCTGGAGATTCCGCAGACTGTCACGACTGGGGTACTGATAACCAATGCACATGGGCAGGCCGTAACAAGCAAAACCAAGGCGAGGTAGATGAAATGTTTGGGGTCCCCCAGATCGGCTGCAATGGGGATGACTGCCACGAGGGCAGCAGCAATCACGACAGCGGGTGTGTAAAACTTTGCAAACGATTCCACGAATTTTTCGGTGTGCGATTTCTGCATGGAGGCCTGCTCGACCAGCTCGGAGAGCTGGGCGATTGTACTGGCTTGCACTGTTGCTTCGGCTTTCATCTTGATGGAGCCGTAGCCAGTGTTGACTGTTCCGCTCCTCAACTGTTAAAACACACACACACACATTTGTCACATCAAATATGGACAGTATCTAAAATCGACCTTGTGCAGCTACAACTGCATCAGGAACTTTATCAAACAACTAATATTTTTTTCTTCAACAACTACATTTTTTTCGAACAACTAAAAAATTTAAACCTATTAACACTTCTTCCTTCTCAACAAGCAGTCCGAGAAAGAGCAGTCCACGGAGATTGATTTTGTTCCCTGGCTAAAATTTGGGTTAACTTTTGGACACGAAATGCTTTAAAAAAAAGAAAAAAACATTGTTGGTTTTGCACACCTTGGCATCGGCTTCTTTTGGAACTGCCTTGCTTTCCCCAGTCAACATACTCTCATCAACTGCAGAGGAGCCAGAGACGACGACGCCATCCACAGGGATCCGATCACCGGGACGGATAATCAACAAATCCCCAACTTGAACCTACCCCACAACAGCCACGCAAGCAATATCATCAGCAAGCGTCGATCTTTTTCCCAAAGACACCGCTGTAAAAATTGTCGCTTGTTTCATAGAAAAACTCATACGGGAAATTTCTATTTCAAGTATTTAAACGATCTCAAAAGCGATTTGCAAAGTGGTGGGAAATCCTTCTGGTTGAATTTCAGACATGAACAAAGTAGGAGCTTCGGCTCACCTGTTCGACGGGAATCGACTTGTTGGTATAGGCATGCACGGCAAACTCAGGTTGCATTTCCGAAAGGAAGCGGACGGCAGCCCGGGCTTTGCCCATGCATCGATCTTCCAGCCACTCTGCTAGTCCAAACAGAAACACGATCGCCGCCGCCTCATGATATTCCCCAATAACAATCGCACCGACCACAGCGATGATCATGAGGACATTGATGTCCAGCACAAATCTCCGGAGGGCTGCCCATCCACGAAGCAAAATGAAGGGGAGCCCGACCACCGCAGCCCCTATTGCCACATACTTGGCCTCTTCCACATCCTCATGAAAATATGACATGATGGACACGAGAAGAAACAGCCCAGAAAGAATCACGGTCCAGGGGGGCCTCTTCGTTCCAGAATCTGGACAAACGAAAACACACACATTGTCACAGAAAGCTGAATTGCTGACGTCATCGGGTTCCTTTTTTTTTGACATGCTTTTAGAAAGGGGTTCTCTTCTTCGACATATTTTTAGAAACAAAAAGGGGGGGGGGGAGGGGAGCAAGGAGAAGGAATATACTTACTGGACATTTGGCCCCTCAAACCCAGGGAAGCTTGAAGGCCAGCATCATTGAGTGCAGACACAAGAACCGAAGGCGATACCTTGGCAGACATATGTACAACTTTCACGGTCTTAGTCATAACCGCAACATCCACGCTTTTCACACCTGGATACAAGAACACCACAATTACACGTCAGGACTGACATTACCTAATCTGGGTTAGGAAGGTCGAGAGAAGCCGACACATGAAAAGCAACCCTGAAAGAAAAAGAGAAACACCCACGATGATTTGATCTAAAATGAAACCTCGACAGGAAACGGTTTGCAAACCTGGAAGCGGCTCCAGAATCTTGTTGATGATCGGAACTTCTGAAGGGCAGCAAATCCCAGCTGCGTAAATACTTGTCGTGATTTCTTCGTCCATTTCTTGGACCGGCTCTGCCAGCAACCTCTCGGTTTCATCGTTTTTCTTTTTGCGCTGTTTCAGGACGGACACCTCTCCATGATCGACGATCGTAGAGCCAGACACGAACCCCAAACACTGGCGTTGGCAGCATGACTGTTTATCCACCACATGGTGGAGCCTCCCGTCGACCAAGTAGTCCACGTGATCTCCATGAGGAACCTGCAAATTCACCCCATCGAAATCAGCAAACAGACATCGATGCGCCTACTGCACCTGTATTCGAGTGCATGATGGTTTCTGAGCCTTTTCTGGGGGATGTCTAAAAATATCCTCATCAACATCAGGATCAATGTTGCTGTGTTTTGTCCTTTCATTTCCGATTCAATTAAGTCAAACTTTGCTCGAACTGATTCAGAAAAAAAAACTCTTTTTTGGGGAGATTCAGAGGCCACTCAGAATTCACATTCCCACTTGATGTGTGCAAATCAAGGGGGCAGACGGAATCGTTCCGCAACTCAAGACCTCATCGGTCAGCGAACCCCCGAATCGTGTTCGAAATGAAAATCAAGATCCAGGGCTGAGGGAAAAACGACTCACCATTTCGTGCCCACAAGCATCGCTGTGAACGTGACCATCCAACAGCTGCACGAGCTGACAAGCGACGTCGGCCTCCCAGTCCAAGCAACATTCGATGAGGGCTTCACTCTGACTGGATCGACACTTCAACTGAACGACAAACCCAAAACACAGTTTTTCAGGAAGTGCCTCGAGAGAGATCCCCTCGCCGAACTAAACTTCGATTCCCGGGTCTGATATCCTTCCAAAACCTGCCCCCATCCCTCCAATTCTGTTCGAAGGGACGTACACGCGCGCTGGAGCAAAGTCATCAGAGGGAAGGAAACTGCCAATAACCAAGTACCTTTCCATCCACCAGCCATCCCGTGTGGCTCCCGTGTCGCAGAGCGGTATGATCGCAACTCTCCGTCCCGCATAAGTGCTCATTCTCCCCACCTTCAACAAGAACTCCAAGAACAGAAGCCATCGCGCGTGTAGGGCTCAGTTGTGGGATCAACCCAATAGAGCAAGCGGAAAATCGATTAGCTTTTTTAGCAAGTTCCCTCACCAGCTTCCATCGCGTTGTCTGTCCTGCCGTCGGTATGTCAGTCATACCGCGATTGAGGCGTCCCGTTCTGTCACACGCGGAACAAAAAGTGTACAATCTACTGACTGTATGCGTTCATCTCGCTCTGGTTCGGGTAGAGTCGAGGGTGTGAAAGCGCAAACGCCTCCACAGATCTCTTGCGGGATTCCAGTTTCTGGCTGGATCGGGCACTGTCCCTAAACCCAATCTGTCCAGTTGTTTGCCCTTCCACACATATACATGACTGTGTAATTATTAGTCATTATGAATTGTTGAGCACTCAAACTCAGAAGTTGCAAACCAAACTTTACGAAAGTTAATTTCCCCTCTCTCAACTCCTTTCTGGAAGCCCTTGGTAAGTGCTTTCTGGGATCTGGAATCTAGTTTTACACTTGAGTAGGTCACTATGGGTGTGCACTTGGGGCCTGTTTAAAGTCTCAATCAATGTGCTTTCCTATCCAACCCCCCACCCCACCCCTTTTTGATGTCACTTGGAATGGCAACACCAAATTCAATAGATACATTTTGTGATGAGATTCTTGGCTATTTTGAGAACATTTTGAGAACGTTTTGTTCCCAGGCCACAAGGTATAGTAAACAAGACAAAGGAGGACAAAAACAAGGAAAGAAAGAAAACAAATTCCTTTTTCTCAATCTTGTTTCGACCAACAACCCAGTGGCTCCACGATGGTTCCGATAACCTGAAAAGCAACTCAAATGAGTGGCAGAACAAGCGTCTTGTCAAGACGCTGCGGGAATTCGAACACGTCGACAGCTGTCCCTTCCATCCAAACTCTGATATCAGAACCTGGCAATATTTGAGACCGGCAACTGGAACGGGTGCGATCATCGCTGTGGCTCAAGGTGCGTGTTTGGCGGCGCCGCCAGTCATTACAGCACCGTGAACTGTGCACTGAACCGATCCAGAAAACCAAGGGTGTTTCCAATATATTAAAATCTGTTGAGATTCCTTAGGGACATCAAGATTGGAGGCGATCAAAACTCAGATGACTTGAATTTTGCCCCTTAAAGACATGCACATCAAGAAATTTTGTGTGTGAGGAGTGGAATTCACTGGAGCTCGTCCCAGTTCTTGTTTGAAATACACTGAAAAGTGATGATGCGGCCTATTGCACAGATTGCCAGCACAAGAAAAACACAAGAACAAGAAGAAAAAAAAAAAAATGGGTCCAACCGGAGACAAGGATAGCGTACGAAGCGGGATTTCTCACCCTCGCTCAAGAAATGTTGCTGCCTCAGAGTCCAAATCTGAGGGTCATCTTGCTGTGGATGGCATGCCTAGTACCCCCCTGAAGCAAGAACGCATGTTTCACGTTCCCGGGAGGGATGAGCCATTCTCTTTCAGCGCCGGCTGTTGTTTCGTAAGCACCATGGCAATTTTATTGCTCATATACAGCTTCAGGGAAAAAATGCCGATGGCTGCACAGAAAGATGCTGTCTTTGATCCAACACGGTGAGAAAAAGCTGACTAGCGTATTTTGAGGCACTTTTGCTTGATGATTTGCTTGCGTGCATTCGTTTTTTGTTTGGCTTTAAAAAAAAAAAAAACTGTTGTATTACTGTAGGTTTCTGTTTGAAACGGATGAAGAGAAGCCTGTGATGGGGTTCTTAGTCACACATCACAAAACAGGGACCATGATGTTTCAAGAAATGTTTCAACGCTTGTGCCCGCTGTTCAAACTCGATTTTCAGCAAGTCAGAGGTCCAACCCGTTGGGATAGGCTGGCAGATGCCAGTAACGAAAGGTATTTCAGATTCGCCAATTCCACACAAAGGATGGTCACAGTAATGCAAGGCTTCGACGAACACTGCTCCGTTGACCCCAATTCAAAATGCGATCGATTTGATGCCGGCTGCTGGATGCGAGGATGTTCTTTGATCAAAATGGTGACTTATGTATATATATACTTATAGAAGTAAAATTTTGCATACTTGCACATCGGGATGAGTGAAATATATGAGTAATGTAATGGTATTGATTTTTTTATGGATATCCATAAATCATCAGATTCTGTGTCGGCCTGCAATATTTTTCTCGATGTTCTTATGAATTAATGTAGCTAGAGAAGATGATACGCACACATAGGTGTACATCTTTGTTGAAATATCATTAAACCTAAAAAAATCTTTTCAGAGTGTAATAATATCAGCATTTTTTTTCTTCGTTAATATTCGCGCACCTTATAATAGTAATATGGTTCGATCTTTGGCTTTTTCTTTCTTTTTCTTTTTCTTTTTTTTTTTTGGGGGGGGGGGATACCATTACTCACTTTGTTTTGATTTGATATTGTGGCAGGGAAAAAATCCAGATGAGTTCCAGCCAACTGTCCACGTTGTACGAAACCCTGTTGAAATTTTGATATCGGCTTACTTGTACCACAACAACTCTGGTGAGTTGTTGCAAATTTTTAGCAGAATGAAGCAGATTGATCGATTCAATTTCCAGTCATTGGGGCTTAAAATCAATACGCTGTGGTGACAGACATGTGGTGCTTCTATTTTGGGCAAGGTGTCAGATACTGTTTGGACAACTTTGGGTTGAATACAAAATATGTCTGCGAAAATATTCAGAAAAAGGAAAAAAAAAAGTGGGGGTTAGAATGTATGGATGAGAATATCACGTTATTTTTTCTTTGTTAAGGTCAAATCTTGTTGGTTTGCATCGGAGCGTCGAGGGAAAAAAAAAGAAACAGCACCCAATGAAGCCAATTCACAAGTCGTGAGTGGGGCTTATCCTAGATGCAGATATATTTTTCGGCCAAATTTCCCACCGGCTTTTTTTTTATTTCATCAATTTCCTCAAGCACTGGTGGTAGTCTTACTTTTTCACATTTTTCAAATATCTTGTCAGGCCAATGGATGGTGGAAAATGGACACGAAGCTTGGCTGGGTGAACCTAAACCAGATGCATTGACCGTCCTCGATTCATCAATCAGTTCAAAATACAAGAATATGCCGTTCTACAAGGTATGCCCATTGCCTGTGTTGAAACCACAGAGAAGATTTCAAGAAAACTTTATAAGAACAAAAAGTGGGAAATTCCACTGGGACGTTCTCTATTTGGTTATGTTCGTCTGAGTTTTTTGTGTGGATCATATGCAAGAGGGGTTCGACATTGACCTTTAGGGGTTGATTCTCCTCTAGTATGACTGGAAGTCGACCTTGTTTCAGCTTGTGGGAAAAAAAAAACCAGCCTACTGTTTACTTATTTAGTATTATTCATTTTTTTAATTTATTATTTTTTTTCCAATGTATAGTATTACTCATTTTCTTAATTTATTAATTTTTCTGATGTAGGCCCTTCAAGGTCTGGATGATAAAGATGCTTTGAAAGTGGAATTTAATGTGCTGGCGTCGGGGATGTATCGGGCTGCCAGACTCTACCAGTCGCTCCAAGAAAAACCTTACGTTTTGCAAATGCATTTCGAAGATTTCAAAGCTGATTATGCTGGCTCCATGCAAAAAGTCTTCGCCCATCTGAAAATGGATACCATGTTTGGAATGGAAAAACTAATGGAGGTGAGTTTGACCTACTTCGATTATTTCATAAAAAAGAACGAATAATTTTTCATTTTTGTTTTGTCAGTAGCTCAACGACACTGTTCATCCCCTCCATCGATTATGTCGATTTATCCTGTTCCCTTATGGTTTTTGACCTGGTGGTTTTTGAATGAAACATAAATTTCACGAGTTTTTTGTTGTTGGATGCGTCCAGGTGGCAAATTTGTTTGATCCGAAAGCTGTTGTTAGTGGGGTTCGTAGTAGATTGACCGACAGCCATGTCACGGAGGGGAAATACGACAAAGAACCCCTCAGAAAAGCAATGTTCGATGATCCGACACTCAACGCTGTGATGCTGACCTTGGGAACTTCCCAAGGATATGAAAAGCCCTTTCCTTACAGCAAATAGCTCAACATTTCCACAGGGATAATTTGCGACCAACGAGTGGGATGGTTTGTTTCTTTCATATTCAGTTTCTGTCATGTCTGTGGCGGCGGGGGGGGGTCTTTTTTTTTTCTTCCTCTTTCCTATTTGTTTGTTCAACTTTTGTTTTGGTTGAGAAGTAGAAAGGGCTAGGGCTGGGAGCTAGAGTGAGGGATTTGGGGGTTTATGAGATAATTTGGTTGAGCTCATGTGACTAATTCGGGGGTGATTTTGCAACCGGAACTCGAATCCAATGCAGGGTGGCGCTACCTTGTTCAGTAATTGCTTTTCTGTGGACTTGTTTTGTTTTGTTTTGTTTTGCTGATTGAAGGGTCAGCCAGGGGCCTTAATCATAGCCCCACCGAAAATGCGTGTCTGCTTGGATTCATCAGTCAGACTTCTGGACTGACCGAAGATTTCGTTCCGAGCCACCCTGTTGCATCTTCATTTCTGTTGATACGCACACATGCATGTCAAAAAAAAATCAAAACTAAGAGTGAAGGTCTTGACAGAGACATTTAAGACATAGAGAGTTTAATCAACAGAAAAAAAAATCTTTTCACGTTTCTTGAAATCAACTACTGCTGCATGTCTCTGCGGTAGAGTGCTTTCACTTTTGCCATCCTGGAATCTTACGGGACACCTTAAAAGTGAAAACAGCACACTTGTGGCCATTTCTTATTCATTATGAGGATAAATAAATTCCAGAAGAAGGGTCGCTCCAGCAATCCAGCATCCTCCGATGTTTTCCCAGCTTTCGACACAAAATTCTGCGTTTTTTGGAGGAACTTCTTGAAATTCAGTCTTTCTCAAGCAGGGTTTGAACGGCACAACACAATGAATCATGAACACATGAATTTTTTTTTGTTTTCTTCTTTTTTCAAAGGAAACGTAGGTTTCAAAACTGCTGGAGATCTGTGTCCCAACTCGAAGTAATCCTGTCCAATATATCAGTTAGTAATACCTATGTGCAACCCAAAATCAACGTTTTCCTTCCCTTTCTTTTGTCAAAGATAGCCTCCACCCAAACGAAAGAAAGAAAACCCAAAAAGAACGGAAACACAATAAAAAAAAGGAAGCAAAGAATTTTTTTCTCGATGTGGATTGTAAATTTTTTTTCCGTCTCTCTCTGTGTGTCCCCCCACCCCTCCTCTTTCCTCCACATCTTTTTTTTTCTTCCCTTATCAAATATACAAGCAAATTCGAATTCCGAAAGGAATCCTCTCTTAATATATCTAACAATACACTCCATGAATGGTCATTTTTTTTGTGCGTGTTTTTTTCGCATGCCCATATATATATATATTTATATTTTTTCCTTTTCTTTCTTTCACAAAAGCTCAGCCCTTTTCCTTTTTTTTCTCCTTTTTCCTGTTTTTCTCTCAAAAAGTGCCTTTTCTATCTTTCTCTCTCGGCACTCAGGTTTGAGTCCCGGTCTCAAGAAAAATCCTACCCCCCCCCCCCCCCAAAAAAAAAGGAAGAACAAAAAACACCTTATCATTGCAAACAATTTCGAGGAGAAATACCTATAACAATACCAGGACGGTGGAGGATTGGCTCGCAAATCATATCTGTCAATATTTTGAAATAAAACCCTGCGCAGGTTTTCCCCTGAGGCATAAGTTTTTGAATCATATATCAAACATACAACACTTCCACAAAAAAAACAAAAAAAGGGAAAAAAAAAACGATACAGCCTCTTCTCTTCTTTTCCATCCACCTCTTTTTTTCCCAATTTTTTCTTTTTTCTTTTTTTTATAAAACCCATTGAATTTGGCAAAACACCCATTTCCACACTCGTACTTGAAGCATGAAAAAAGAGGAGGGAAAAAAAAACATCGAAAACAACACCATATATAATGTTGAATGCTTAGAAAAATTGGACCTTTGTTTGCCCACTCATTATCGACCTTTTTCCCTCCCTATATCCCCGCCCCCCTCCCGCCAACCTCTACCATCGAAACCAACTCCTCCTTTAAAAATTTTCCTCCTCCCCCTAAAAAATTTGTCTTAAAGAGCATATGGTGATTGGTTGGATTTTGGATCATGATCTAATGCAAACTCATTACGTATTCTTTTTCAACGCCCCCCCCCCACCCCCTTTTTTTTCCCTTTCAAATCCCTTACTCACTTACTCACTTTATGTTGAAACTTTCCCCGCATCCTTTTCGTGAGAAATATATATATATATTTGGTGCTTTCCTTCTCCCCCAAAAACCTTTTTGTTTCTGTTTTTAATTCCAATTTCAGTCCTTTTCTCACACTACGTGGCGTTGGTTTTTTTTTCTTCACAATATAAACATACATATTTGTATAGAGAGAGGAAAGCAAGCCACCCCAGTTATGCACACCAAACCAATACATGGCTGTCGACAATGGAATCAATCTGAAAATCTAACCACCTCCCCATCCTCCCCCCCCCCCTTTTTTTTCCCCGAGCATAACAAACACCACATTACCATTCTGTCTAGCTCTTCTCTTTTTTGCCCCCCTCCTCTGTTTCATATTTCTTAATATTTTCTTAGGGGAGGTAAAAGTTTTTTGTTTTTGGGGGGGGGGAAGATGAGAACCAAAAAATTCCACCGCCCTAAACGTTAATCCATTCGCTGGCATGTGTGTCGCTAATCAAAAAAAATTCAAAAATCTTGCAAAGAGATTATCCATCGATCACCATCAAGACAATATACACACATCAGCTCAACACTGGAATCCACTTGACCACTCTCCCCTCTCCCCCCCCCCCTGAATTCCGAACCCCAAAAAAAAACACAACTACAAGAAAAACAAAAACCTCAAGAAAAATCATATGGAAAGGCAAAATCTCTCTACTTTTTCAAATAGTAATCCCCGATTTTGTAACTAACACTCTTCTTTTTCGCCCCTCTCCTTTTTTTGCTCTTTCCTCCCCATCCCCTAACTTCTTTGTTTTTTTCACTTCCAAGCGTTTTGAAGTGTGTGTATGCGTGGGAGGGGGAATATTACATCAAGTTATGCTGAGAAACCCTCCATCGTTTTAGATAGGACCTCCCCCCAAAAAAAAAACAAAAAACACCACCAACAAGATCCAACCACCGAAACGGAGGTTAGGGTTTTCTTTTTCCCTTTATCTTTCCATTTCTTTTTTGTTTTTTACCCCCGTTCTCGCAGCGCTCTAGCGATTCTTGTTGCTGTTACGAGGCCTTTTCTTCTACTGCTAATTCGGGCTGTTTCTGAGGTACATGGAGGTTCATCCGAAGAAGTCGAAGTGCTGAGGTCCCCATCATGGCTGGATAGCGAAAGATTGAAGCCGAATGCTGTACAGACATACACACAGAAACCCAACAACTCAGAAACTGCAATACTGGGCACTCAGTTGACTTCCCGCCGCCCAGAACATCCCAAAACTAGCAGCTAAAGCAACGACAAAGAAGCGATATGCCACAAGCTAATCAGCCAAATCCATCAGAAATCGAAAGGAAACGAGACAGACCATTCGAAGAAAAAACGTGCGCGAAATGTGTCGAAAATATATATAATAAATATAAATATATATAAATGCGTCGAAAATCACCGTACATAATGCTTTTATGGGTGCCGTCTCAGGGGGGTTATCCCTGGTAGCCCCTAGAGTTGCAAATATTGGCTTCCGGAGGATATCCCCATAGGCGATATTTCCTCTGTTGGCACAACGTTCTTGGAGCCGTCGACTCGCGCCCTCTCTCCAGTGAAACTCTCCGCCGAAATCTCGCAGGAGGAAACCGCAGCCTTCGCCCGTGTTGTCACAGGCACTGGCGGTCTGTGGCGATTGTGATCTCTAGCGAGGAAAAACAAAAAAACGAATCCAGTGAATTGAATGCAGCCGGGTGGATGAATTCTCTTTGTGTCATATTGAAATCGATCACCACTGGTGGATATACTCACCAACATAGACAAACTAGGTTTCTTTTTTTCAAATCTATTTTTTGGTCCAATGGAATTAGTCATCTCAAAAGGGTTACCTCGTATCTCTGAGCGATTTCATGAAATGAAGAAATCTTTTAAGTTTGAGCATACAAATGCGATGGCTCCGGATGAGCTGGGTCTGACTCAACACCACTTTACGTTTCACTCCTTACATTTTTTTAGAGATATGTTGTGTTTTACACGTGTAATAGTGACAATGGATGAATACCTGCTCATGCCGTTCTCTGAACCCCTGACACTTGAACCTGGACCTTGATTTATTGCTGATCAGGTCTCTTATGTCAGGAAATGGCTGCCTCTGGGCAAACAACACCACACTCTCATCTTCAGAACCTGATTTTCCCTCAAATTAGATCGATATTCGATGTAAACCTGACGCTTCCATGCAAATGCTCTAGTGATTATTCGATGGGGACACACACACACACACACACACACTGGGTAGGGCCTTACGTTTTCTCGCATTACAGCTGTTTTTGGTGGCGATTCACTCTCCGGGTCTGACATAACAAGCGGATCTTCATGTTGCAGAATGTAAGTCCTGGCATCACAACAAACCATGTCACGCCCACATTGTTCAGCTTTTCAAGATAAAATTTGCTCAAGACCCCTATCTTTGGTTAAGTCGACAAACCAATGGGGCTCTACGAATTCGATAAGTTGTTTTGCATTCCATGACGATATCTCATTTTTTTCGAAAGGGGGTGAGGGGGTTGTAAAAGGGATTTTTTTTTTGTAAGAAAATGAACCAAATCGGTTGATTTGATAGATTTTGAAAGAAAACAAAAAACAAAAAAAAACACTCCTCCAAAATCTGGAGCTGGGAGGGGGAGGGGAGGGTGCCTCAAAACAACTTATCCAGTTTGTAAAGCCTAGCTAAGATTAGTAATACGGTTTGGTCAAGATATCCCCCTACCTTCTGATCGACCTGGGCTTTCTTGGAATCATCACACCCAACACTGGACATCTCGAGAAGATGCTTCTGGCATCAGGATCCAGGTCAGCAAATCGCCGAACATAGTTTCTAGAAAATGAGGATCGAATGCTCCAAGAGTGGGATCTTCTGCCGCCACTCGGTGATAACCTGTGAATCCAGAAAGAAAAAAAGTGTGAAAGAGTGATCCAAGCCACCTTGGAGAATCCCATGTGATGTCACACTTCTCGTCTTCAGATAATTATATATAATATATATATATATGTATATTTTCCACTCTGATTTCACAAAAGACTGCACGGAGTGGCTACAATGTCATCACATCCTCTATTGTAGCAATCTGTGAGGGGAAAAACTGATAAGGATTGGTGTCTTACCTCGTACTGGTGCCATTGCTTCGTTCATGGTGCAATCCCGATGGGCTCCGTGTGCCATCCCTGCTGTTTACTTGGTGCGATCGACAAGGGTTTTGTGGCATAGTTACAAACCCCTCATTGGCTGCCACCACCACGGTGGTGGTCTGATATCCATGATGGGCGAAAGGCTCCCCCACCGTCCAGTATTCATTGTTTCTTCGACACCTGCCCCACAGCCATTCCAATTGAGGAGTGCACTACAAAACCACAGCAAGGACCTATGCTCTCTGTGCATGAGTGTTTATGACAAGCACCCCCCCTCGAAATATTTCCGCCAGTCGAGAAATATTTTGCAGATGGCCCCCCTCCTTGGACAACGCTGTAAAATCTAAGTTGATGTTTCGAGCGATAAGAATAGAATTCTTGGTCAATTTTGAACCAACGAGTGCATGCCGCTTCTGTGTGCATGCCACTTTCTTCTGTTTCTGAAGCAGTACTAATATACATAAATATTGAGAAAAACTTGACAGAGTTCCGGATGCCAATTGTGAATGGTGGAATTGAGGGTCTGTGTGCAAGTTTATTGACTACAACAGGGGAAATGGTGATGAGGTGACTGATGAGGAATTTTGAACAAGTGCACCTCTTGAATCTTGGGGCCGTATACAGGGCATGACGAATTTGGCACTTCCAGTTCTCGTTCTGCGTTATCAGCCGCGAGCCTCCCGTCCGACGATGCGTGATTCGACCCCGTACTTGGCAAGCAGTGTAAATCTTCAGCAGAGATGGGGGGGCACACAGAGGGTTGTCAGGGGAAAGGAAAGCGCGCGAAAATGAACCAAAAATAAATAAATAAGTAAACAAAAACTGCCATAAGCTTGCCCCCTCCTTTCTCCGGGTTGAACGCAACAGAAAATTTGAAAGACAGCTGCAACGAAAGGAACCCTTTCTGCACAGAATTGACGCACCTGCTGCAGTGTTGCTGCTCCACCCCGAAGGTCTATCGCGGCGTGGATCATGTCGTGAACGCTGTTGAAAGCCTCGACTTCCTGGGAAACATGTGACCCCGTTATCAAACTCCCCCCTCCAGCACGCCAGGATATGATGACAAGGCGTGAAAACAAAGAGCCAGTACTTAGACGTGAACTACCTTGACGTCAGTGGAAAGGTCGTCAGCCGTCGACGCGCCTGAAATGAACGAGAATTCTCAACACTCTGAAAAAAAAAGTCATCACCGGGATTGCGACTGGATGGTTGTGGAAGTCGGGTCTGCCCCGTTAAACGAGCAGGAGCGTGGGGCCCCTCTCCCCTCATAGCATCTTTCGACGGCCGGAAAGGAAACGCGGTTCCTGGGCAAGGAAGCAAGGATATAGATGGTCGCAAACGAGTCGCCAAAACGAAAGAGTGAACCTCTTTCGTGACCAACTTTTTTCGTGACGTGATATTTCACGAAGAACCCCAGCATTCAGCGCAAGCGAAACGAGCCCAGTGATGTCCGAGGCGGTGGGCCGACAACGCGTAGGATATTCTACTCAGTCTCGGAAGTTGTGCTGCTTTCCGAGAAACGAGTGGAATGCCTTGCTACGGACACGAACTCTGCGTGGAGCGCACCCAACGCGTTTTCGCGAAACAGAGGGAGAAAGCTTGCCAGCGTCTACCGTTCACCATCCATCATCGTGAGTTCGTTTTCTATTTGTTTGCAATCTTCGACCATCATGTTTCTGCGGCATACCTGCAGAAACAGCAGCGGCGACTTCACACAACGACTCCAGAGCCGAGAAGGGGTTGTCCATGGGGAAATCGACGGGACCTGCGTTCAGTACTGGAGCTCGATGGCCGTGACTCGTCGAGGTCAGCAGACTGGCAACGAACCCTGTGCGAACTCCCCACCCACAACAACGCCTTCCTTATCCTTTTCAGTCTGCACCCCCCAAAAACTCTGTTCTGCATTGTCCTCCAAGCAGGGATTCAGGGGAGAAAGTCAACGCTATGTAGACTCGGAAAAAAGGATTGTTTGGGAGGCGAAGCAAGGGGTGCTGCGCTGGAACGTTTTGATCACCATTATCGGATGATGATGCGCGAAGCAGCCTTGCCAGGTCGTTTTGGTTGGGGTGATGTTGTTCAATGAGGGGCAGACGAACAAATTTCTGTAAAGAGGCCGACGGAACTCTCTTGGAGCTTGGCAACATCGCAATCGGTACCAACAGTGGAGAGCAGCTTCTCCTCGCTAGAACAACTCGCAGATTCCTCGCGTGCAGCACTTTAATTTGTGTTGTTGGGCGTCCTCTAAAATTGGACGGCAACGACGAACACCAACTGAGAAAAAAAGCTTCCCTCATTGGCAAATTTTCAAACCAATGGAGCCTTGAGGGTCACAGAGACGACCAGCAGTTGAAAAAAAAATATTATATTGCAGGGGAGAATCCAATTCTACAATGAGAACTCAGACCCCCGAATTTCCCTATCGTGCTTGCGCTTCAGAGCCAAATTCCATGATAAACCCATATTCATTTGCCAGTCTTTCGTCGCGGGGTGATCTCAATGCCGCCCAGTAGACTTGCGACTCTGTTGTGAAGAAGTTTGCCATTCCCAATCATGGAGTGAAAGCCCCATTTCCTTGGTTGGTTTTCATTTGGGGGTGGAGCAGGAGCGGGGTTGAGCTTCTGACTTCCAGTGCTGCTTGGTAGAATCAGGACATTATCCCCCCAGGTTGCTGTCGTTTTGGGGTAGACTGTGGGGGCAATACCTGCTGTTCCATCCTCGGCACCAATGTCTGGAACCCCTTGAGGGGGCTTGGATGGATCTTGCAAGACCCTCTGCTGTTGCGGTTCGGAATCAGCCATAGTGGTCGGGGGAGGTGCGCACTGCGCCGATCCGAAGTAAGCAGCGTCGCAATCTGTGAAGCTGCGTGCGGCAGAACAACAATTTCAGCAAGGAATATCAATACCCCTCGTCCGACCCAGCGGCAGAAAGTCTATATTACCAAACAGCTTCACGAACAAAACACAAGATACTGGGGGCTTCGACTCACTAGCTCATAATTCTGCTCCTTCCCAAGCCAAAGGCCCTTGCGAGAGCATTGTTTTCTATCGTTGCAATGAACTCGTCAAGAATTGCCTCATCGCACAGGCAACCTGCGACAGCCGAACTGCTTCCAGTGCCCAAGAGCCCGTTTATTCCCTCACAACAAGCTGCGCCGCTTCCAGATACGCAAGGTGTTAAAGTAGACTGGACTGACGATTGGCCGATGCTATCAAACCCCGCTGCACATTCTTCCGTAGTCTTCGATTGCGCTGGAAAAAAACGAAACCACAAACACTTGAGTTCTGAAGTTCCTCCCCAGCTTTGTCGCAGGCTGGTCTTGTGTTAGATTTAGTGCTAGCAGAAAGCATACCATTCGCAACGGTGGCGGCGAAGAAACACGACAAAACGAAAGCGGCTGCAATCCTCATCTTTAAAGAAATTTCTGGGGCGGCTGTGATTTGAGGAAGGGCATGCTTTCCGAAAGGCTTTTGATAGAAGCTGCTGAAAGCCTGCCAGTTCGCTTGGATACCTCGAGGGGAAGATTGGCGCCGTGAAGTGGCGACACGAAGAGACACCCTGTTCTGGCGACAATTCGTGGAACAGGGCTGCTCCCAGAATCCCTCCAATGCATTTTCTGTTCCATTCCTTGTCCATTTAAACCATTTATGAGACAGGTGAAGGAATCCAGTCATGTCCAATGGACGGGGCAAAAAAAGGAAACCAAGGCCCCTACATCGTCGTACTGTTTTGGGACAGTGCTCAACAAAATCGTCGCTCCGTTGCCTTGGGACGCTTCGCAACGATGACCTTGAGCGTTCACGATAGAGCGGCTGGTTCGACTTGCTTCGAGAGGGCTAGTCTGCTTAACTCGCGGTCTTGCGCCGCGCTTCGGGGGGTAAGCGTCCCAGACAGGCGCTACCGAAAGGAATCACGACAGTGCCGACGGGTTGGAGATCTTAACGTAACGCGTGCCTTTTTTGGGGGAATATTTGGAGGGTAAGGTCAGTGGTAACTAAGTTTTCTTGCACGGGCAGTTCTTTCTACCGTGAGAAATTGAAAAGCGCTTTTCTTGCGCTTTCTCTATTTCTTTCCAGTTGCAGAGCTCACAGGACCTCCCTGGTTGCGTAAGTAGATATTTGTCTGAGAGGTTTCTGGACTCGTTTCTTTTTTCAGCGACAAGGGCGGAGATACTGCCGTCGCTGAAAATGGACTCTCTGGCGCTGATCTGACGACGGATGTGATCGACGAGGAGGTGAATTTTTTTCTCTGTCTTTCTGTGTTTCCCTCCATTCGCTTTATAGATGAGACGCGCGCCGCGCGTCAAATCGTGGATATATTCATATGTGAAAGAGATTTGGATCCCAGGATGGATGGATGGATGGATGGATGGATGATTCACTCCAGTTTCCGAATGATTAAAAAAAATAATTCATGAGTTTTGAGTGCAGTAAGGGATGATTTTCACTCTCGATATATGGAGATTTTGGATGAAGCTTCACCAATGGCCAGTGGTACTGAGCATTAGTCTTTTTTTTACCATTGATCTACTATTATCCGGTCCTTCGAAGGAAATCCATGCAGACATGGCCAATCTGTTGAGACAATGTCATCCAGAAAAAGCTAATGAATAAAAATGGCTCGCAAAAAGAGAAGAAAATTGGTACAGAGCAGAAAAAACAATCTTAAATTATCGGAGGAAAAAGATGCCTTTTTTTTTCGGGGGGGGGGGGGCAATAATATAATTCCACAGATAGTTTGAGGTGTTTCCCACGATAACTGAATATATGCATCGACGAAGCCAAGCTGAAACAGAAAATATGATCTGTCGGTTCTTGCCCAAGGTGTCCGTTTTGAAACTAATGTCAGATTTCTTTGTGTGTGATTTTTATCTTTTTTGATCCTTTTTAGGATGAGGTGGTATTAGTTCACACCAGGAAAGACGATGGGGGCACTGCCGAGATTATTTATAGAAGTCGGGGCACTGTCGATGCCAGCGATCTTGATGCCTTGTGTGCTAAAGTGAGTTGCTCAGAACCGTGTGAAGGGGTTTGTACGTACGTTTGCACAAACTCACCTTTTTTGGAGCCCAAAAATATATGAAAAAAGAGATATACGAAAGAGGTTTTTTTTCTGAGTTAAAACAAAAAGAAAGCAACGATTTGAAGGGGTCGTATCGATGTGATGTGCAGGTCGGCTGGCCTCGTCGTCCGATCAACAAAGTGACCGCTGCGTTGAAAAACAGCTACCTGGTTTCTTGCCTTTTCCTTCGCATATCTCGGCCCGACTCCGACTCCCCACCCTCCGAGGAATTGATCGGGTTGGCCCGAGCCACCTCGGATCACGCATTCAATGCCACCATCTGGGATGTAGTGGTGGATCCAGCTTATCAGGGGCAAGGTTTGGGGAAGGCGTTGGTGGAGCACATGGTCAGAGCCCTGTTGCGGAGGTACGTTGTTACACCCTTAATCGTATTTAGCGTAGCCTACACTATTTCCAGAAAATTCCAGAAAAAAGAAACAATCAGAAAATAGTGTGGGCTGCAGTATTTCTGAAATCTATACTTCTTGTTAACATTTTGGTTTTCCATGAATCAGTGCATATATATAAATATATGTATATATATATTTAGATGCACAGCCCCCTCCTTTTGCCAACCCTTGCTTTGACGGTTTCTTGCAATGATTTTCACCCCAAGGTTTTTGTCAGTCGTTATGACATGTGGTGGATTGTTTTTGAATGGCTCCCTTGAGGATTTTTTTTTATTATTTTAGGGATATTGGTAACATAACATTATATGCAGATGCGAATGTGGTTCCTTTTTATCAAAATTTGGGATTTGAAGCTGATCCAGATGGCATCAAAGGAATGTTTTGGTACCCCCCCGGATTCAGGTAGAAAAGAAGACTCCATCGCTTCGATTCTTATTTTCTCTCATGAGAGCGATTATTTTGTTTTGTTGCTATTTTTAGTCATCTAAAATGAAGGAAGAAGGTGAGGAGGGGGGGGGGGAGGGCTGGGATTTGGAGAAAGGCACAAAACAAAAAAATGGACACACGGAAAAAAAAAAAAAGGTTTGTTTGAACAAAAAAAAAACATATCGGGATTTGAAACAAGAAAAGGGGAAAGAAAGAAAGAAGGAAAACACTGAGCATGAGGTCAATCTGCTATGGAGTGGAAAGGTGGGGAGGGGCGGGAAGGGAATGGTCAGAAAATTTTGGGGTTTGAAAAGACAAAGACAATGAGGGGGGGTTACATTGTTTATTGATAACGAATGAAGGCGCTGATGGAGGGTGCCATGTTTTTTCCCTTTTTTAAATTTTGACCAGATGGTGTTTGTGAGAGAAAAAGGAGGGATTGATTGGATGGGGGTAGAGGGTGGGGAGGGAAGGGCAATTGAAATTTGGATCATTATGGTAGAGATGTGGATTTGTTTTGCAAGGGAGGGGGTGTTTCGTGTGTGTGTGTTTGTGTTTTCTTTCATTTGGTTAGTCTTCTTATTTTCAGCTGTGGTTTTTTTGCCATTTGGGATGATTCTTTTCTTAATGGTCGATTACATTAATTCGTTCGGCAGGAGAGTGATTGTGCCCTGCCTTTATAAAAAATCTTATTTCTTTTTGTTAGCTTTTTTTTTTTTAAGCAAGAAAAAAAAAAGAAGAAAAAAGACTTCGTCTTGTCGACGTGAATTTCATGTCGTAAAACAAGGGATAGAAAGATACATAAACAAAAGAAAGAAAAGAAAAAAAGGTTCAGCAGAGTTTATCGGCTAGAGTTTGTGTACTGGGGGGATTTGGTCAGGTTTTTTTTATTTCTCTGGTTTTAAGGGTTTTGCTTACTCCCAATTCTGGAAGAAGAAAAAAAATGGGGCATTCAAACACGGATCTCCAGAGGCAAATCATTTGCAGAGTGCACAAATTCGAAAAGAAGAATGAAAGAAAATAGATCATAAAAAGCGTCCCGGCAGTGGTGATTGGATTACATAGATGAGGGAATTCCACCAGCCCCAGCCCAGTGGCCTAGAATAGTAATAATAGCTTCCCCATTATTTTCATTAATTATTTTATCACTTGCTCAACATGCCAGCAACACATCAAAAGACTAGAATAAAAACTAAATCAAGTGTGTGAAGAAGAATGAAAGCACCATTGTTCGTTCGGTGACAGACGAATGCAATAGAGCAAGGGGTATCAATCTTTGTTCAAGTATGCAGAGACATACACCGCAGAAACCATCATGACTGACAGCGGTGCCAGAAATGATCGATACCCGAGAATGATCTTCAAAAACTCGCTGCTGGACTGAAAGTCACCTACGAACATTGCCTGCAACAGAGGGAAAAACTTAAGAAGGATGAATCTTGCTTGGTGAACGGGAGTATATTTTGTGAGTTGCAAAACCAACGAAGTTCTTCACTGTCTTCGCTCAGATATGCACATTGTATGGGTTTCTGCAGCTCGGTCAGGAAACATAAAACAGAGCGAATTCCTCTGTCTGTCTGCTGGGGCCACCATGCATGTTCAAAACCTGACATTCGAATTTAATTCTGTTGGATTGTTTGCGTCCAACATGAACCATACCAAATTTGCAGAAAGCATCATCAACATCAACAGGGATGATAACAACAGGCGAATGACCTCACCCCTCCATGACCAATGCTTGATCAGGGAAAAAACCAAACCGAATGCCTGCATCGACATAACCCCAAGTCTTGTCATGAAAAATTCACCCACTTCAGGCAGAGACACTGTCTTTGACAAAAGCAAAAAAATACAACGGTCCCTGTTGAAATGATGCAGGGCGGCTCATCGGGGGTTCAACCTGATCACAGCAATATATATATATGCATTGTTCGCACAATGCATGCTGGAATTTGAAAGGCCTGTTTTGAGCCAATATCCGCTGTGAAATTCAGCAAAAGCTCTTCACATATCGAAATCATCTTATATTTTGTCCGCCAAACATTTTGATAAAAGCTCCATTCCAGTGAAGGTTCATGGTTTCACCATTTCAATAGACAAAGCAGTGACAATAATCCCTGCCCACATGAGGAGCATCTGATTGGCTTCGTGCCAGAGTGCAACGAATGCAAAAACAACTGCAACGTTCAAAACTTTGCAGCCAGTGTATGAACCACCCAACGGAATGTAGATGTATTTCAAGCACCACAGGTTGACAGATGCATGCCATCCCTTCCATAACCCCTGAAAGAATTTGTGGAAGCGCTTATGTATCGTGCAAAAAAGAAATAATAACTGTTGAATGAAATGAGGGATATGCATCCCCCTTATTTTAAAATGAAAAACAAAACAAAACCAAGTCTATGGAATTTTTTGATTTCACAATTTTTGTCTGCAAAAACAATGCTGAACAAATCATGGCAAGTGCAAACAAAAATCCAAGAACAAAAGAGTTTTTCTTATAGAAAAACTGATGACATGCTAATCAGATACCCCCACAGATTTTGCTTGACATGCGATTCAGCAGCACCTGAATGGAATGGTGGTTGAAAACGCACTTCTGCATGTCTTCCGCTGGGGTTACACCAGCAAGCATTGACCAAAACCGAAAGTATCTCCACAAAACTAGCCGCTGCACAAAAAAACAGACAAAAAACTGCACACACAAAAAAAACACTCTTTGGCCAAAGAGTATCCCCCCCCCCCCCCCCCAAAAAAAAAGGGGGGAGCAGGAAAGATCGCACAGGCAAATAACAACAATTATGCAAGGGAAAACACCCATAAACTGTCGGTGGTGGTTTGTAGTCCCAGTGAACAGTCAGTCAATCGCACCTTCAAATAGAAGAGGCATATTCCCCAAAACATTAGCGTCAGAATACCAAATGGCCCCATCGTGATTTCCCCAGTACGACTGACAGACGTTTTCGGGAATTCTGAGTAAACCAACTCTCTCCAGACACCAGAGGCTGAAATTACATCCACATACAACACATGCAGAAGAATTTCTAAAAATAGCCCTGCCAGCATCACCCTTGCTCCATATTTCAGCACCTGGGGAAAACCACAGATGTGGGGAAAACTTCAATATACAACAAAGGAAACCATACAACGATTTCCCCCTCTCTTCTTTTCGTCTTTTTTTTCGGAGCTGGTTGATATTCGACCTCTCACCTGGCCTGGAGAAGTCTTAGCTTTCATATTCCCCATTTGATGTGAAAAATCTTCAAAGGTCATTACAGGTCCATCCACCATGATTGGAGGGAAAAACATGTACGTCACATAACGCCAGCCACCGAAAACAACGCTCCCCCCTGTTTGTTTTGCTTCCGGACCAGCGGTGGTACTCCAATGATAGTCCAGTGCAAAAGACAAAGCTCGCAGAAAAGAATGAGAAAATGGGGACCTCCAATCGACCATTGATGGGGCCATTTCAACGAATGTGTGCAAGAAATGAAATTTGCTGCTCAGCCACATCACAGTGGCCTCCCGAAACAAATATAGCAGACAACTGGTGGTCCAAATGATTGCTGCCCTGTTTTTTCAAACAATAAATCAAAAAGGTCATCAGAAATTTGGAAGAATATTCGGAAGCTAACTGACGTGAAACAAAGTCTGACAAAAACCATTGTACCTACCCATGAGGTTTTCCCCCAACAAGATTTGTGATGAGAAATATCAACAGAGCGTAGCAGCCTCCAATCCAGAGATGCCCTCCAAGAAAAAACCCTGTCAAAAATTCAACGGAATAATTGTGGCCATGGAAGGTCGTAAACAATTTCCTCTTGCGAATTGGTGAAATGTCTGTTTAATGTTTTATATCGAGGTTTGATGACCATTGTAACTGCCTTCTCACTGTGAAGATGTAATTTCGGCCAGATTTGTTTTTTTTGCAAATACTTATGATTCAAAAACAAAAATTGATGACCTAATCACAAGGGCAGAAGCAGCAAGTTTTTTTCAATTTTGAGAGAAAAAACCCTCAGTGGTGCCTGACCAGAATTCTTGATTTGGGCCCTAACCAATATGCCACCAGAAAAGAACACATCCAATAATATACCCACCTGAAAAACATAAACAACATGCTGCTCTCAGGAATTCAGCCGCGCGCGTGTTTGATACAGCAGACGCCTGTCCATAACACCCCTCCAGAATTGGAAATGCTGATAAATTTGACTCAAGTTTATCCTCCCGGTCAACATATAAATTGTTACATTCCAGGAAAAGACAAAAGAAAAGCCAGCAAAGGGAAATGTATATGTATATACCCACTGGTTTTTATTATGACTCACCAATCGGAAAAAGATTGCAAACAGGATGTAGTAGGGAGCGAGCTCAATCGAATCGCTTCGAAATGCTCTCCATTGACGATCAGACAAATCGATTTTCCGCCAGGCACCCAGCATCCCTCGCTTCGAGAGAGGTATCGACCCAGCATAGACCCCTCCATCATCGAAAGCTCGCGAAAGTTGAAAGCCGAAAGCGAGAAGCAACACTGTTGTCGCACACAAAATCTACAGAAAAAGTTCATATCACCTCTGGGATGCCCAAATGGCGGCGCATGACGTTGCTGATGCGCCGCCATTTTACGCAAAAGGAAAGCATTTGACGTTACCCCAAGGCTGAGGCGAAACAGAAACGGGTTTCTATGAAGTGGTGGAGCGTGGGGCGAGGAACGAGCAGGCATTGGCTAGAGTCCAGGGTCTAGCTCCTTTGGTGGATGGTGGCCACCATCCGAAAAAAAATCTGTATGACTAATCACTGGAGGTTGCCTTTTCACGAGTGAGTGAACCAATTCGTTCATTTCACGCGCGTTCATGACCATTTTTGCAGTAAAGTTTTCTGGACGGACGTGATTCCCTCTCACAAAACCGATCTGACGCTTTTGCTGAACAATGTTCCCTTCGTCGCTGAGGGCTCTCCAAAACGCAGCGTCGACTTGCCAGACCCAGTTCGTATCGTCGAGTGCGGTTTCACTACGGAAATGCAGGAGTTTATCCCTGCAACCGCCCAGAACTTTTCAGGTTCGGGATTCGCACCGATGGACTGTCAGCCGAACGATGCGCGCGACCGAACTCGATTCCCCTGATAAGGGGGAAAGCGATGCTCATAGCCTGACTCCACGCAGAATGAACGAAGGAACGAGTGTGTCTTTGATAGATATACCCAAGGTGTGTTGGATGGATATGAGGCCAAAATACATTCTTGTTTTTTGGTGTTGAACTTGCATCTTTTCCAGGGCACAGCAGCTGTGTTGTGGAGATTTCAGTTCCCAGGTTGAAAAAGATCAGTTGATGTTTGAATTTTTACAATTAAAAAAAAGAAAAGAAAAGAAATCGGTTTTGAGAACAAGGAAGTTTATCACAGATAAAGGCTGGTGAATTTTTTTGCAACTTCTACCTTCATTCAACCATTGTACAGGACTGTAATTTCCACTGGTCGACACAGTTCTGCTTCCCCAGAATTTGAACCAAAAATATGATTCTGGAGTGATGCATTCCGCTTTAATTGGGGTGTGTGTGTGTGTGTGTGTGTGTGTGTTTTTTCTCATTTTAGGGAATGAGAACCATGCTTGTCTACAAATGCATGAGGCAGCCTGTCCAAATCATCATTGGTGGGTGGCAGTGTATTTTTTTTGTGGCCCATTGTGGCCCTACCCAAAAAAAAAAAATTGACTGGCGAAATTTAGGGCCACAAAAGGGCCGAACGGATTTTTCAAAAGATAGTTTTGGGGCCACAAAAGGGCCATAACAACATGAAACAGGCAAATTTAGGGCCACTTTTGGGTCGGCAAATTTGAAAAAAATTCACTGCTGGGTGGATAGAGAATATGAATGTGCAAGGGGTTCAATATTACTAATGAACCCATGGGAAATCCACAGAATCAGATTGGAGGATTTGAGATTTGATTTGAAACAATTCAAAGTAAGGCATTGGGCCTGTGTGGGTACGAATCCAAGAAAACAAACAAAAAATAACCTTTCTCATTGTGGATGTGCGGGCTGTTTCAAAGTTGGTGAATGGTTTGCTGCTTTCATCCTAGCACAGGTAAAAAGGGTGTGGACAGAGGGCTGTTGAATTGTCTCCAGATGCATTTCCGAACCCACGAAGTTGTCAGATGTCGAGTCGCAAGGCAATGGAAGGATTGCGTCGCAGATTTGGCCCAGGAACTGGAAGAAAAGTCAGGTGGGGTGATCATCGAGAGAGTGGGCAGCCGGATTTGCCTTTTCAGAGGATATACGCACTCCGACATTCCTCGGAGGGAGCCGAACAGAGAGGGTGGGTGGTGGTCCACTTATCAGAATCCCCCTAAGAAGGACGACGGGGAATCCACAGATAATGAGGCAGGAAAGGGTGGCGACGGTGACTTGGAGGGTTTTGCTTGAAAAAATCAGAGAGCTTGAGTGCATGGTCTGATTTTCGACTGAGTTTCATTTCAATTAGTCCAGGACAGGGAGCATGGAATGCCTAATGCAGGCCAATTCGCAGCAATGTAATTTTATGTGGGCAGAATCTATCTGTGGCATGTTGTGCTATTACCAAATAGAACTGATCGTTTCCATGGGATGCATTTCTTGCTTTGAATTCCTCAGAACACTCTCAAGGTTGCATTTCCAGACCAACCCAGGAGGCATTTCGCCCCCTGGGTTGGAATTTCCGGTGAAGGATACTCTCGCTGTGCTGCATATTTTCGTTTCATTACAGATGCGAAGGCCGAAACGTTTCTTTCCCTCTCCGTTGATAAATACACTACTCTACTGTGTCAAAAATTTCCCTCTCATCCTGAACACGAATTCACTTGGTGTCGAAAAGCTCCACGTCGAAAAACAAAGTCGCGTTCTGTGGGATCACCCCGGGAATTCCGTTGGGACCGTAAGCGTAGTCTGGACTGCACTCCAACTTCGCACGCTCCCCGACGGACATCTGCAAGACGCCCTCGTCCCATCCTTTGATCACCTTGCCCACTCCGATCTGGAAAACGAAGTGGCTCCCTCGATCTCGGGATGAGTCGAACTTGCTTCCGTCGGCCAAAGTCCCCGTGTAGTGCACTTTCACGGTTTGCCCTCTCTGAGGGAAAGTGGTGCCGTCGCCAGGTTTGATAGTCGTCTTGATGACTCCCATGTTACCTGTTTTGGGAAAAAAAAACAGAAGCACAACCGCTGAAAGTCAATCCCTCGACATCTTCTCATCACAGACCACGCCGATGGCGGCTGGGATACCACGGCGTAAACAAAAAAAGTTGCCTCGACATCTTTGAAGAAAGATCCAGAGAGACGCCCGAAGAATAGCTTCGTTTTGCTCGTAGAGCGACCGCCATCCTCTCCTACCTTCAGACGCAAAAACTCGGAAACTCTGTCCTGATCGACGGCTGGGTCGAGGCACGCAAGCTCTGATCGAGGGCGATCGCAAAATATTCCTGCACAAAACTCGCGCTCCCGTCATAGTCTGCATCATTTACAACGGTGGGGAAAAATTTCCTGGGGGGGACCTTCCAATTTTAAAATGAGGCACCGCTCAAGCCGCGTCACGTGATCAAAATCACCCTTCCATGCGCACAAATGGGCTAAAGATCTAATTCTCGCAAAAAAAAAGCGATCGGTCTGCAGCGGACGTCTTTGTTTTTGTTTTTTTAATCCGACGTGGGATGGGATGTCGAAGGGAGGCGATGCTTTTGCTGCTGTTTACCCTCATACAGATTGGCAGATGTGCCAAACTTCAAGGGGGAGTGGATTCGATCGTTCCTGACATGCATTGTGGGATAAGTCAGCGACAAGGACGCCGCATGGAGGTGATTCTCAGCTTTTCCACTGAAATTTCACGTAAAAATTATGCATTCTTTCATTTTCTGGCCCATCAACTGAGCATCCAGTTGGAATAATCCCTGCACTGCATGATGCAAAGTTAGGAGGAAAATTTGGTGCAATTTATGCCATTATTAGAAGCTGGCTTAAAAAGGAAAGAGAGGGGTGGCCAGGTTTAGTTTTTCTTTTTTGCATTGATGTGATGCAGTAGAGAAAACATGCAATTAAATGGCACGGTTGGTTTGATTTGACAGATGGAGGATAGAACTGTGTGTCACTGCCCTCTGGCAGACGAGCCTAACTTATGGTAGGGACACTGCACCGCCATTACTGATTTTCAATTCCACTGCTGCACGAAAACTTCAGATCACCGCGAGAAAACGAAATCGTGCATCCCTGGCTTCTTACGGAATGGGTGCCTTAGGTCTAATCAGAGTTTGAAGTCACTGGCTGAGTGAAGGAATTTGTGGATTTCTGGTTGCATTTTGCAGTTTCATGGGGATCTATGATGGCCATGAAGGATCTCGAGCCAGTCAACTCCTGACGAACCAATTGCATGAGAAATTTGCTGCAAGTTTAGCAAAAATTCCAAGGTAGCCTATTTCACTCTGGCCTAGTTCGCTTTCGATACAGTGGATGGATGGAATCTTGTTATTTGGCCCTCGAAACAAAACTGATTGATTATTGTAGACCATACGGGAAGGAGGATGTCCGGGTGGCTTTGAAAAATGCCTTGTCGGCTGTGGACAAGGATTTTCTGGAATCGGCCGCCGAACTCGATTGGATGGATGGAAGCACAGCAGTGGTGGCCATTGTGTTTGAGAATGAAGAACTGATGTTCGGCAATGTGGGGAATTCTCGAGGCCTGGTTTGCAGGAAAGCTTCGTCTTGTACTGAGCTGAGGAAGATGGCAATGACCGAAAATCTGGTATGGCCCTGAAATCATAGCTCTCGGAATCAAAATTTCAACGTCAGAATTCCTTGATTGTTTGGTTGTTTTCTTTTTTCCAGAACCAGTTGGGGTACTTCCTTTATCCTGCTTTTTTCTTTTGTAAACGGAAAGAAAAAACATCTGAAAGAGGAGGTTTAGGTCAGATCTGGGGGGAAAACCAATATTGCGAAAGAGAGAGATTGTGGATTTCAACATATAGGTGAGGAAAGTTTGGGATATAGGAGTCCCTGGTTTCCCTAAAAACGGAGGACCACACGCCAAATCAACCGGATGAGCGCAACCGAGTCGTTGAGTCTGGAAACTCAGTGGAAAAAGTCAGAGGTAGGCATGATGTTTTCTTCCCCACCTTCACCAGATGCCTCCGACTTTTGATTGGACCAGTCTGTCATATGATCGTCTTTAATACTTGAGGATTGAGTTTACTGGATCCCCAAATCCTGAAGTTTCAGTTTAAGATGGCATGCGTTTGATTTTCCAGGAAAATGGAGGCTGAATGGTGAGCTGGAATTATCCAGAGCCATTGGTGACCTCGCATACAGAAGCAAAGGACTTATTTCTGATGCAGATTTTCTTGGCTGGCACGAAATCAGAAAAGGTTAGTTGTGGTTTCTGGGATTGTCTGTTTGTAGTTGTTCTTTATCAAATCTTTCCCTGCACCGATGGTTTCAGCTTATCTCAGTTCTGGCGGTGCTCTCAAAATATCGAGAAGTAATTTGTGTTGCAGTTTTTATGTTCTTTTAATTTCTTTGGAGGAGTTGTTCCATTTTTTTTTTCTCTTCTTTGTTTTTTCCCTCTATTTGATTTTACAACTGGAGATTTAATACATACACCAAAAAGCACTGCACATCAATTATTCCGACCTTAAAAAAAGATGTGTTTCCTTTCGAAAAGGTTGGCAGTCACAAATTGGCCAACTCCAAAAACTTGACCGAGTAATAGCAAGACAGTTTTTATTTTTATTCTTTTCTAATGAAAATTGTGCATTAACAGTTTTATTTTATTTCTTATTTTTTTAATGAAAGCTGTACATTAGCAAAAAATAACGATTTTACATTTGGTGTCTTTTAGAGGAAAGTTTTTTGATCTTGGCATCCGATGGTGTTTTCGAAACAATGTCTTCGGAATCCGTCTGCGAAATCGCTGAAGCCACAAGGCTCCAGTGCAAATACTTCAAACCATCCCCAGACCCCGATCCTCCAATCGCATTGGGGGGTTTCGTGGAGCCATCCAAACCAATCGCAGAATTCACTCCTCCAGAAAATCCCTCGCACATAGGGCTTGAGGAGCTTCCACCAGGTAATGACATTCCAACATAAATCGAAACAGATACCACTCCTCCTGGAGGCATTTTCTGAGTCTTCCAGCCACTCTTGTACAAAATGGGTTGCGGAGTTTCAGACAAGGTGCAACAATTCATCGTGTGGTTGGACTGTGATGGAAGCTTTTGGGTTTTTTTTCAATGTAGGGCTGGAAGGCTGTGTCGACTGTGGACCTGGTTACGAAAATGAAAATGACAGCGTTTCTCAGCTTCCAATCCACCAAACAGTTTCTGAGAGGATTGTGAAGGAGGCTTTCAACCGGGGCTCCATGGACAACATCGCGGTTTCTGTGCTGGACATTGGGGATCTTGGAAAAGGAAGCGATGTGAGTAAAGACATAGAACCCATATCTTTTTCCCATCCTTGAAAAAACAGCTCCTCTTCCTCTCACCCTTTGGATTGGCAGCTGATTCACAAACCCGCACAGTGCCTGAATGCAACATCTGAACTGCTTTTCAATGGTAGGGCTCTGTGGACCTCACAAAGCAGTTCTGTGTGGGGAGGGATGTCGGTGGAATCAGCTTGATTCACCCTCCCCATAATTCGTACAAGTATGAGCTGGTGGGGAAAGTTGCTGGGCTACCAGGCGTCCTTGCAAAACAGTGGCATGTGCATTGGGACGCCGAAACACTGCCCCGGCCTCACTACCAACCCGAGTGAGTCGATCAGAATTATCCGTGAAGGAATCCTGTGGAGGCCTTGGGAGTTTGCCATGTTTTTGAGGTTGGCTTTATTCCCAGACCAAATGAATGTGTTGTGGGGGTGGCTGTAGTTCCGATGGAATCATGCTGGCTGATACGTCGATGGATCGCGTTGTTTTGAGTGTCCACGCCTTGGCGATTCTCCAGCCATCGGATTTGGCAGTCCCTGTGATTGAATGCATTGCACCCCCATACGGAAACCCACACGATGTCGCCAGCTCGGAGACTTGCCAAGCACCGTTCTCTGCTGAAGCTTTGACTGTGGGGTTGGTTCGTGCCCTGGGTTCCCTCCCCATGTTGAGTCATTTGGAAGGGGGGGGCGATGGGGGGGATGGGGATGGTGTGGGGGGGTTGGAGGAGGAAGACAAGGGTTGGAGTTTTGAGAGGGTTTTCCAGTCGTATGCGGCTTATGTTTTGCAAAAGAGGTTTGCTGCAGGAAGCTTTGGGGAAGTGTGGCGAGCGAAAAGAAGCTACCCGACCTCAGGTGCTTTTTTGGAGATATGCCAATCGAAACTGTGGAAGAAAAAAAAAAGAACCGAACGGAAAATGAGCTGATTATAAATCTGAATGTGAATGCTGTGGTGTGAAAATTGGATTTGCCATTTTGACCTGCTAGGTGGATGGTTTACTCGTTGCTTCTACCAGTGAATTGCTTGTGATGAGGCTGGCGCCATGTTTTTGCATGGGGTTTTATTGACGATTCAACTTGGATGTGTGTAGAAGTTGAAGGATCCGGCCCAGATACAGATTTGTTTGTCATGAAACGCTTGATGGTTGAGAAAGGGGAGGATGTTTTACGGAGCGGTTTGAGGGAAAGATATTTCGGTGAACTCTTTCGGCAGAAAGCTGCTGAGGCAGGCGCCAGTGGGGTGGAGTGCCGAGGGTGCAACCATCTGGTAAAAATAAAAAAGCCAAACGTAGTCATTTCGACATCTTTATTGTTGCCTGTACCTTATGTTCTATAAATAGAATGATGATTTCGGGGCGGTTGGAGAAGCTTCAGTCGACACTTTGCCAATCTGCTTGAACCTGTTGAGCATCAGGCTTTTTTCCAGCTGCCGATGGAACCTGATAACCCAATGCTAGTCAATATCGAGTCCAAAAATCTCAATGCCACCATAATATATAGGTATGACTCGAAATTCTTGGTACATTTTACAGGTTCGCTTCATTGAATCGTTTGAGGTTGAGCCTGGGCCTGAGCTCTGGCTAGTGTTTCGAGACGAAGGGCTGTCGCTGCATTCCATGATGTACGATCAAGTGATGGCGCCCAAATCTGGGAAGATAAAGGTGTTCAGTAGGAGTTTTACCTTTCATCCTCTCAAAATCAGCATTTGATCTAGCGCTGGCCATCAACTGGTACATATATAAAAAAACACGAAAAGAAACTGCTTACCTAGAGATATAACCACCAAAATTGCATCGTTGCATGTGGCCGTGCGGCCTTGCTTCTTTTTGGGGTGAATTGATTTGGAATGGGGGTGGGGGTGGATATGCAACAGGGCGGTTCAACTTTTTCGGGATTGAGTATTGTGGAGCCAGGGCAATGGTGGTATCGAATGAGAAAAAGCAAAAAGGGGGACCGCCTGTTCAAAGGAATTCTCCGAGAACTGCTACTAGGAATCCAAGCCATCCATCAAGCAAACATAACCCACAGGCAAGTGGGGCCATACAGCAAATTTCCTGTTTCGTTTACGAGAATATGATTTTCGACCTGGACCTGGAGATTAGGCACCAGAAAGAAAAACAGTCGCCACTGTATTCCGAATTCTGAAGAACGGGTTGGTCCGCCAGGGATATTAAGCCTGAGAATATTCTTTTGGCAAACAATGGGGAAGAGAAGGGGGGCACCGACATGCACGTCCGAGTCATTGATTTTGGGTCTGCAGTCGACAATTACACATTCCACAACCTCTACGGAGCCAGTGGGCCCACAGAACTGGAGCAGACTCAGGAGTACGCCCCTCCTGAGGCTCGATTCGGAAGGTTAGTAATAACATGGTTCTTCCTCAGCAAAACCACCACCAATTTTGCAAAACCTGGATATTGCTTAGTATCGTTCTTGATGAATGGGCATCCCCCATAACATCCGCTGCCCAATCAATTTGCCTTGATGCTGCATGGCTTCGGGTAGAGGGTTTTTCGTCATATTTATCGGACTTCCCCCACACACCGGAATCTGGATATAGAGAAAAAATGTTACTTTGTTTTTACCTTAGGCTGGACTTCTTTAACCAAACCCTTCCCTCGTTGCAATCTTATGATATCTGGAGTGTGGGGGTGGTTTGGCTGGAGTATATCCTGGGGACACCCCTAGTCTTCCACTTGCCTGGCCGAACCCGGGCCCTGCTGGACCATCGGCTGAGACTCTCCTCTTTGCCTGAACCTGAAAGAGAAAGGGCTTACCTGTTGCGAGCAATGATGGAATTCTGCATATATCCACCGACATCGGTGGACCCCAGAAAGAAACGAAAAGTGAAAACTGAGGGAGCCTCACATCAACAGCATTCTAAAGGGGAATCGAAAAGTTCGAAGCCGGAGGGTGGGAAGCTGGTCAAAAAAAGGGGCAAAGCTGAGAACAAGAAACGGAAATCTGTGGAGGATAAGGAGAGGGCTTCGTCGATCGTGCTGTGGAGTTGCAGCGAAGAAGCCTTGATGAAACTGATCAAGTCTAGGGATCCGACAGGTTAGAGCGTGAATTTTGGGGGGGGGGTGTTGCATATTTCGGGTTTTTTCCCTGTTGAGTGTTGCTCCCTTGCCATCACACTTCGATTTTTTAACTTTCTGTTTTAATATTGTTGACAGGGAGGGGGCTGCCGAGCAAGACTGCATTGAAACTGTTGATGGCCATGTTGGCTTGGGATCCGGAGCAAAGAATATCTGCCGATGAAGCTCTAGAGGACTTGTTTTTCAAGGAATAATTTTTTGTTGCTTTTTGGGGGGGGGCGGGGGGAGGGGGCTGGGCAAAGAGAAACAAACCATCTGTCAGCTGATCACTCCAGCTGGAATTTTGATTTCTGTAATGGATCCGTTCCTATTCGAACAGTGGCGCTGGTGTGGGCGGCGGGGAGGAGTTTTTCGACGTTTTTGTTGGGGAAGGTGTGTTCTGTCTCACGTCGACGTCCCTGGTCGTCATGATGTGCTTACCAAGTCAAATATATTAACAAGATGCCAAGGTGGAAAAGGCAAGCCCGTTTTTCGCTGATGTTCGCCAGCCAAAATCGTCAGCCGCCAGAGACGATCCTAGCGAAGTTCAGCCTTTCTTTTCCCCACATTTATCCCTAGCAATTCTAAATCGAACGATTGGGCTGTTTCCCTTTTCGTCGACCGAGGTCGAACGGATACTTCCACCCATTCAAACACGGCGACCAGCGACAGAAAAATACGAGGGATCAAAAATTGTTTCTCCGCATGTTTTTGTCTGTCATGGGAACCATCCAAAACCGAATTTCTGTCATCTTCGCGAGAGAAGAAATGCGGATTTTGACTCGCTTTTGTGTAACCGACGCACAGACTCGTGCGTGAGCACACGCTAACCGTTTCCTTCCATCCACTTTCCTCCGCCCGACCAACATTTTGAGCCACCCGCCACCAACCAAACGGTTAGAAGCACAGAAGATAGACCCACCCTCTTGATATTCTATCAAACACACTTTCCCTCTTCGATGGTGCAACCTTTTCACGAGCTCAAATGATGAAAATAACCTGACATGGCTCATTAAAAAAAATCATCTTTCAGGCCTTGATAGAGCAATGGAGGATGAAGATCAGCTGGAGTTTCTGGCATCGGAGCTTGATCGAGTCCGGGTGATGAGGGCTGACATCACCCAGATGCAGGTAATTCAAATTTAAATTCAAATTCAGTGGTGAAAACAGGTTAAATCAAGCTTCCAATGTGCCGGTTGGTGACCTTTCGTTTTTGCAGTTTCGTCCCTTTCTGGATTTTTAGCTTCTTTCGGTTGACGGATGGATTTTCATGCATGATGTTGCTTTCTTTCTAAGAATGCCATTTTTGCCATTTTAAGAGAGACATTGGCTTGACTTTATTCTAAAAATCTGGAACCCTGTTAGATGAATCTAGAACAGGGTGATGTGGTTCAAGGCTGCAGTGTACTCAATTTGCATGCATCGACAGTGATTGATCGGTTCATATGGCTGGCTGCATGTATGTCTGACAGGATGATTTGCGGAGTGCCCGCCTGAACTTGGAGCGTTCCCAAGAGTCTTTTGAATATTCGCACCGAGCGTTTGTGTTGGAATCGCCAGAGCGAAGAATTTTGGATGATGGGACGAACAGGTATGAAGCATCAATTATGAAGCTCTTCCCCAGACTTCCGATTCACACCATAATCTTATCTGAAATTTATATTTCCAGGATTTTTTTATTATTGTTTCGAAAAATTTGGGTCAGTTTTTTTATTGTTTGTTTGATTCAATGTTAGGGCATCCCTTGACACCAACCGCTACTGGCACGAATGCCATCACAAATTGGATAGGGACGATCAAGGCAGTTTCCATCGCCACTCCTCTCCAACCCGCAGAGAGAGATATCCAGCAGATTGCCAGGTAAAAGGTCAACTGTCAAAAATTATCCCTTCAGTTCTGCATGAGTCGAGTCTCTATTGTCCACAAATAGACAAATAGACAAAAACAAATAAGCAAATTCTGATGGAAGAATGGCTCAGTCCAGCAATTAGGATTCGTGCTGCTTCTATGAGTTACGGAGCGTGTTGAAAATATGGGCAGTTTTTCCCTGAATTGACGCCAAATGTCTGAAATCTACTCAGGTCCATTCTGCCAGACCACCCGGTACTCCAGAAAGGGACTGGTCTCCAACAAGGGCGGAGTCTCCCTCCCGTGGAACTCTTGTCTGTAATCGATGTGGGAGCCCAGGTCTGACCATGTTTGGGGGGGAAGAATTGAACCGATCGAACAGTGGCTGTGCATGGAAGGATCAAGCATGGCTTCAAAACGAAATTGCCGTCTTGCGGACAGGAATAGGGGAGCTCCAGCGAAGTGTGGACAGAGCCCAGCACACATCAAAGGTGATTTCCTGCAACGTTTGACAGTTCAATAGAAAGAGGCAAAATTTGACAGTCCTCAATTAACCGACACCTTTGATTGCCTTTCCAATGAGGTTCAAGATGATTTTTGCCTTTAACAAACTTTGATTGATGTTGTGTACTTCTCTTGGTGGCAGATTTGGCCCAAGAAATCATCAAGTGATCAGCCAGATGACAGTGAATCCAACAGCAGCGATGCCAGAAACAAGAAAAGGCACATCCACGTGGAGCTCCAAAAACGCATGGACAAGATGTGCGAGGATGTTACTGCCCTGAGCATTCGACTGGATAGTGTCGAAGACCCTGAAGGGATGCATTTTCCTCAAGGCAAATCGGCTCAGCAATCTGGGATGCACAAAGAGTTCATGGAGGAAATGGATGATCTTCGGGCGCACATGCACAGCTTGGGTGGACAAATGAAAGACATGGCGCAGTCTTGGGCCTCCGGTGACAGGGACAGTGCTTTGATAACCCTCAGGAAAAAAGGCGATGCTGGATTTGATGTGAAGGGGCAAGGAGTGTGTGCATCCAGTCGAAGTGCATCCGCAAATGATGGATTGAATGGGGACCAAACCAAATTCATTTTGGCTGGAGAAGGGGCTGTCTGTACATCTGATGTGGAGAGAAATACCCGCAACATTCATGGATCGAATGTTGCTGAGGAGCGGGATTCTCAGTCATTGAATGCGGGTGGAGGCAATGATAGGCATAAGGATGTGCATGGTGAAGTGAATCTTGGTTGTGTATCTCGGCACGAGATATGGAAGGAAGATAACTCTGGCGCTGGGTCAGGTTTTGGATGCGCGACAGGTGGTGTTGGTATCCAAGATGAGCCAAATTGTGACAAAAATGGGAAAGAACAAAATGGGAAAGCAAGGGGTTTCAAAATGAGAGAAGAATTCCATGAGGAAGTTCCGTGCGGTGAGATGGACCGGACTGTGAAACCAGGAGGGGTGACTGGGAACACCGAGGGGGGCAGAAATCGGGTGAACGACCGGGGTATCTACCAGACTGACCCAGCATCAAGGCCACAGGAATCCCAACCAGTCAGACCAGGCCGACCAGGCCATCAGAATATACATCATGACTCTACTTCGGGCGAGATCCCACCCAACCCTCAGGTCATGGGTTCACAATCACCCCACACAAGATATTGTCCTGATGGTCACAATTTTTTTCACAGTTTCCCTGGGAGGGATGACCAAGACACCGAGCTTTTCAAACCTAACCGACTGGACACAGGCTGTGAACACCAGACTGAAAATTTGGAAAAGTCACCACACCAACTTCATCCGTTTTCTTCCCTGAGGGGTGCTCAAGTCAGAAGATCAGGTGGCTGTTTGGAGGAGACGGAAATTCTAGGGGGTGGGGAAACACATCCTTCCACCAGAATGGAAAATTCATGTGCAACAGAACAAGGTCTTGACTCAGTGGCGGCACCATTCAATACAAGCGTGGAACACAGCCAAGTCGGAGAGATTGGAACGTGCGAGGGATCTGGGAATTCTAACACAGGGGATGAGCTGTCGTTCAGTGCGATTGAGAAGCAGTCCACAGAGTTCGAATTTTCTTGCCGGCCACATGATAGGAACATCGGTTCTACCGGACTGACAGTAGAAAGTGCACTTCCCGAAACAGCCAATCAAGCAGCCCAGGATACCATCCCCAACGGGGACGCGGTGATATGGAGACAATCGGCGTCTGCAAACACAGTGAGGTCTCCCTTGGCGATAAATCAGCCTGTTTATCGAGCGCCAACGAGAAACGCAAACGAAAAGGAGGTCGATTCCGAACAACACTGCGAAAAGGAAGAGGTGCCTAACGTAGCTGCAAGCGTTACAGGCAAGGTCCATGGTGAACCCATCCTCACAACGGATGATAAGAGACCCCTGTGTATCAATCATGATGACGGTGCAGTGAGAAACTCTGCAAGCTCACCAGGAAAGGTGATCGAAATTGAAGAGGTCGACAGGGCGTCAGAAAGTGGAGCAGTTCGTTTCCCCTTGAGAACCACCAGCATTGCGAAGCTCAACACTGACCCAGATTTGCACGAGGATTTTGCTGGTTCGCAAGAAATAGCCGCAACACAAAAGATCACTTCAGAGGGACCAGGATTGCTTGATCCGGCCACGACACCACCTCCATCTATTTTAGAAGCTGTTGGCAAAAGTGGAGTCGTGCCAATTGGCAGTGAGTGTTGCTACCCTGGCGACGACGATGGAAGAGCTTGCTCGACAAGCCACTCGGCCGTGACTAGGTGGTGGGCAAAACATAAAAAAGATGATGAACACAGTGAGATCGATAGCGGATGTTTCGCGGAAAGCAGTGCACACGCGAACGACCCCCAACCTCAATGGCAACGCAATTCCAATGCAGCTCCAAGTTATACCCCAACTGGAGGAATTGGAGAGAGTTCTGGTGGTCCTGATGGGCATGCCGCACACGAATATTGTTTGGCTGGGGGTGATCCAGAGGGGCTTTCCGTGCAGTCTTGTGCAGAAGCGAAAGATACCAACATCCAGCAAATGAACGCAGCTGAGCCGTGGAGCGCAGTTTTTCCTTATCCTGGTGATAAGGAAAGGTCTAAGATTGACTTTCAGAACCGTTTTGGCGATGTTCGGCGTCAACTTGAGGGTCTGAGCAAAGGTTTGGACGAAGCAGAGACAAACCCTTCGATCCAATTGAAGGATTTGTCAGTTTTGAGGGCTGCGCTGCGGCAGTTGATAGATCGCGTCGACAGCGCTTGTGAAGTCTCGGAGAAGGAAGTAAACCTCCTTCAAAACGAACTGAAAAACTCTTTTGACAATCATTCCCAACTCAAGGATGTGTGTCAAGATCTCCACCTCAAGAATTTGGAGCTTCTAGAATGCAAAGAACAAGAGGTAAATTGAAATGCGCTACCATGGGCTCCACATCGAGTGTTTCAACTGATACCCCTCTAAAAAGTGTATTAACTTGGCAGGAAGCGAAGCTGGCGATTTCGGAAAAAGAAGCCACCAATTTGAAGTTGCGTCTGACGGAGATGAAATCCAATTTGAGTTTAATGTCTGGGCAGCTTGCTGGTGCCACGGGTAAACTGAACGAGAAATCTGAGAGATTGAACTTTCTGGAAAGAGAACGCAGCATCTCTCAAGAGACTCTCCTGACGGTATGCCGATTATGCAATATCAGCATTCGAATGCAATACAAGCGACGCACCCCTCCAGCAAATAGGCTATGCAGACAGTTTTTGTGGTTCGATGTTTTTTTGGTCCATTTTGTCTCGCAGGCGAGGTCAGATCTTGCTTCGAAAACTTCACAGCTAGCGAGGTGTTCTTCCGCTTTGGAGCAAGCCTCTTCTATTATTCAGCAAAGACGCTCATCCAGTCATGGGATTGAAGTTTCGCAAGTGGGTATCACACCTCTGCGGCTGCTGTCTCTCAAATGGCCCTTTCACGGGCGTTTCACCATTGCGTGAGGAGACGATACTTTGTTCGCAGGAACGTATTTTGGAGCTCTCAAGAGAAAACATGGATTTGCGGCATCAAATAAGCCGCATGGACAGGCACGGGGGCAGTTCAGAAGGTGGTGTCACAGGTGATTGCCCTGAAATACAGCCGCCAAAACGATAAACAACAAAACTGGATCAGCAACATATGTGCTTTCCAAAAAAAACCCAGCTGTGATAAAAAAGATTCCATGTTTCTATGAGAGATTCCAGTAACTTGTGCTTGTTGATATATCCAGAACCAGATTCTTGTGCAAATAGCTGCCGCGAAGTTGCAAGTTGTGATGGGGGGGAGTGGAATGAAAAAAATAGCTGTGAAGATGTGGCGACCTTGAAAAAACAAATTGAAGGCTTAAAGGAAACGATTCAGAGTAAAGAAGCTCATATCGAAGTCCTTGAAGCAGACAACGAGAAGGCGAATAAGACCATTGCATCCCTCAAGCTTTTTATCCAAAGCTCGGGACTCGAGGGTCCAGGTGACTTTCCTGTTGGAATTTTTTTTTCTCACAACATGATAACATGGTAAAATAGAAAGGCGTTCTGAAAAGTATGATTTTCGCCTTCTAGGCGCTGAGGAACCAGGGCTCCATGAAACTCCAGACTTGTCACGTGTCGCTGCCGCCAAGCCAGCGGCACAATCTGAGACCTGTTCAGAGCTCGCAGACACCCAGAACTTTGAAAACAGCGCTCTTGCTCGTCGCGATTCCTCGAGTCATGATTTGTTCTTAGACGAGAGACTGCCGCCTAGTGCAGAAAACGGAAAGCAAGGAGGATATCTGTCGTCAGTATCCCACCAAGGCAAAAAACGGAGCTTGCTGACGGTCGATACCAATATGGAGGCAGAAGAAGCCGCAGAGTTCTCTTCTCAAGGCAACTGCTCCCCTACCTCATTATTTCCACCCGACACTTGGGTTCCTTATAATTCTGACTTGGCAAGCGGGGCAGATGTTCGGAGTCATTGCTCGACTGTTTCTTGGTCGCAAACACCTATGAACAGACAAGAGGTGGGAGCTCTGCCAAGGGTTGGGGATTTCTCTTCCTGGAACAACAATTGGGATACACTCAGCGTTTGCAGCACCTTGTCGAGATATCCGACTCCACCAGGACTGGACGAAATGCTATCAGACCTCAGTGGCTATCTTGCGAAGCAGAAAACCCCGCAGGACCGCTGGAAAGCGATGTTCAGAAAAGTAAAGAAAATACGGAAACAGGCGACATCAAAGCAAAACACGACAGTCAATCCGCGCATAGCAAGGCACATGCTGGGTGCTGAGGAGAGAACTCAGCCCAGAGTGAAAAAGAATCTTGAAATATTTTTCAAAGGTAGAATATTGCCCTCCTTGCAGGAAACAATAAATCACAATTTCGAATTTGTTTCTGTTTCGTGTTTTCAGACGTTTTGATTTGTTTGTGAGATAGTTGTATTGAGATCGCGCCACCTCTTCGTTGCCCAGGATTCAAGGGGCCTGATGGGGGCGCTGGTACACTGCAAGAAGCACAGAAATTTGAAAGTGGCGATCTGAGCGGCTCGTGCGTTGCTCAAGAGGGGAGGGGAAAACTACCCTCCTTTCGGAGAAGTCGTTCAAACTGCCCTGAAGCTGGCAGAGAGCATTTGGAGAAGTCACGGAGTATTCTCGAAGAGAGACTGGCAGCAATGGATCTCGCATTGGCTGCTGTGAAGGAATCTTAATTTCTTCGTCTTCTTGCTTCCGGATTTGTTCTGTCTTTTGAAGCCGCCGCGTGCGGCGGGGGCCAGATGTATTGTAGATGTCGTTTTCTTCTTTCGGTGGTATTCGTGTGAATACCATTCTGTTTTTTGGTTTTGGGGGTTACCTAGTTTCATCAGGGGACGAGGCATTACATTCTTGGTGTGCTTGTAATAGATCAATTAGTACCCAGAGTCAGCTGGGTAGATGTGAGTTCCCGCATACATGCTTTCCCCTGTCAAGTAGATCCCCACTTTTCCCTTCCACAATCATTCTGAAAGTACTTATCTAAGTAGAATATATTCTATTGACCTGCAGGTCAAAAGAGTACTGTGCAGTACTCTTGGAAAGGCCTCAAAGCAAATTTGCTGCGATGTATATGCATGTATGTATGCATACACTTGTACAAGTACTTGTAGCGTCTTTCCAAAACGCTGTCGAGTTGATGAGATACGAGTAGAGTTGAGACGATATGATCCAGAGGATGTTTTAGTTGATTCGGGTGAGAATGTCGTGCCTTTGGTGGTTCTGGTCGTGGGAGTTGGTACAATTGGGGCTGTAAATATGAGAGTCCAACTGTGGGATGGACACCTTCGTTCCATTCTTGTGGAGCGGTCGTGTTCATATCCGTGCAGTCGCGTTGCAATCTCGACAAAACGGACAAACCAGCGTCGCGCGAAGAGAACTCACTAATGAAGGGGACATCGTTATCGGCGGCGCTCTGGTGAATTTCGTTCTTCGCGTCGATCATGCCTGCGACCTTGGAATTCCAAACCTTGTTCGACAAGATCGCAGTTGGTATCCTGTTGTAATGACCGCGCATCTTATCTTATGCAACTGTCGAAACTTGAAAAAATTGCGTTGCGCCGCCAGAAACTGGAGATTCTGGTTGAAACTGTTTTGAGGGTGTAAAACTGTGAGATCTTATGAATTTTGTTTTTGGAGATTGACGGAGCCTCTACTGAAACTGGGGTTCGATAAAAAAAAGCAGCCGCTGTGCTTGGGCTGTCACATGGACTTGAATGGATCTTATGAATTTTGTTTTGGAGATTGACGGAGCCTCTACTGAAACTGGGGTTCGATAAAATAAAAGCAGCCGCTGTGCTTGGGCTGTCACATGGACTTGGATGGATGTTTACGAATGTGTTTTATGAAAAAATTTATATGATGGAAGGTTTTAGGGATTAGTCCGCTGCTGCCAATTTTTTATTTTTATATTCATCGCTGCCAACATTTTTTTTCATTCTTATTTCTAAATTTTTTGTTCAATGTTTTTGATTCTTTTTTTTTTTTAGTTCCTTCTGATTCTTTATTCTTTCATTTTTGTTTTTTTAACCGAGTTTCTTTCAAAAAAAAACAAACAATGGTGGTGGAAGTATTTTGGGTTTTAATTTCTTTTTGTAAGTGATTCTATGCAACATGATATGTACTATGTACTCTCTGTTTCCTGAATGAAAGTCTTTTTCAAGCCAGATTTTTTCAAAGAAAAATTTCCAGCTGTGCACCAAAAGATGCTGAAAACTTCATTGTTTTGCATTTTCTGACTTTTTTCCTTTTGTAGTTCTGGAACAATGAAGAATTCAACACTTATAATAAGCCAGGCTCCATCTGAAAATTACCCTACTTTTTTTCTGGGGCCAAGCTCTGAACTTTGTTTCAATTTGTTTGAATGTGCGAATGTCAAAACGTTGTCTTTTAAATCCAGCATTCAAGTATTCTACATTAATGAGGGAAGAAATTTATCATTTTCTGCAAAGAAAGATACACAAATGTACACACAAGTTTTGCGTCCAAAATCCTATGAAAGATATCAAGAATGCTTCGATTGCACCATGACCTACTGCCATCCAGATCATCAAGGTGTCCTTGACTGCTTCTCATTACATCATTATATCCTGATCTGTAAAAAAAAATTCCTGACCCAAAAAAAATTTTCACCTTGAAAAAAACAGTACTTCCTGCAACTACGGAAAACAACCGTTCGAAAATTTTAAAACTCCACAAGGCTGCACGGTGTTCTTTGAGAGCTCAGAGATGCTGTAAACCTTGCATGTTTACACAAATGCACCACTCCATTCTTCATTATTCATTGCAACACAAACTTTGTGAGAAAGAAGCGCCCCGCTGCAAACGAATATATATTCCCCCTCCTCTTCATTGGAGTAATATTAACATTAATCAGACACCTCGCACAAAACCGACGCCCCGAGCCGCCACAAAGCTCGTAACTCTCGCTGTGCGACATCCAAGCAGCACCGTTCGAAAGGAAAGTGTGCCGACATGTGTGGCAAACGTACTGTATCTGTCAGGTGCGGTACTCCGTTTAAAAGGACTGGCAGAAGAGTTATCTTCCTTCCTGCCTTGAGATTTCTCTTAGAAGAGTCGACGTTTCCAGCCTTCAGAGCAATCGAAATATACTATCAGCAACAGAAAAAGGTAAGAAGCCTCTTCCCCTCCCGAAGTGAGTTGATGTCTACTTTGTCCCCAACCAGTGATGGGTCTAGTTTGCGGCAATCTGCGGTCGACCATAGAGTGTCGCTGATAGAGCTGTTTTCCTTGAGCCGGGGAACACTTGGCTCGTATAAGGCGTTGTTTTAGCGTTGAAGCGCGGCTGTTTCTGGGGGAAAAGCCGTGAGCTGCGTTCATGGGCCTCCCCTTCCGCAAGGAAACACATGTGTTTCCTTGGTTGGATCCAGACTGTGAACAGTAATGAGGATATTTCGAGCTGTGACTAATTGGGACCACCCAATTCGTTTTCGTTGCAGATGAGCACGTTTTCCGGGTGCGTAAGAAAGTGGCTGTTGTGCTGCTTTCCCGAAGCGGACTCCGATCCTTGGTCCGTGGAGGCGTCTTCGAGGTAGTCTCCGTGTACAGAAAAGTTTTGGAATATTTCCATGCATGTAGGCCCAGCTGACTGTTTTCCATAAAAATTGGCATCGATGTGAAAAACAAATTGAGCACATTTGAACACATTATCTACGATGCCTAAGTTTGAAATGTGGGGGGTAGTGAATGCTCTTTTTTTGGTTTTTGTAACAGATCAGCAGAAGAAAAGCAGGTGCATCTGGCACCGATCTCAATTTCAGTCTCAACAGGGCTCCTCTCCCGTGGTCCAGGTAAAGAGAAGCCCATCCACCCTCCATATTACTCTGCTGTTTCGATTATTTTCAGTGAGCATTGGGGGACTGAAAAACGATCGCCCTGGGGAGTCTCGACATATGAAACATGCATCATGTTCACAGGATGGTGTTTCATTGGAACATCTGTGGGGCCTGGTCCCTGAGAATGCCCAACTGTTGGACCACCACAAAAGGCTCTTTTTTTTCTCTTTTGTCTGAGGGAATGTTTGTTGATCTCGTGGTGTTCCGAAGCAGGATCGCCACCCCCCACCCAAACGGTGAGCTTCACAGCCACCAATGCTTCCTCCACCATCCCGCCATCGCCGGTACCTCCAAGCTGCCCCTCATTTGCCCACTCCGACGCAGAAAGGATCAGCAATGTGGTGGACTCGATCCACCTCATTGCTGACCTGATGCTGGATGGGACGAGGCCAGCAGCTGGAGGGCAGCCCCACCACGAAGGGGACCTGGCTGCCAGCCTGAATCTTCTTCAGGGCTGCTGCAGGTTGGTGTGTGTTGTTGGTACCTCTATTGGGTATTTGCTGTTGTGAAAGTTGCTCTGTTGAAAAGCCCTCCAAGTGTGACCGGACTTTCTCCTGTCGCTGAAATTCAATCATCGATATTAATTTGCACAATTAATTTGTCAAGTGCAGCCCTGTCCAAGGAAATGGGCATTCGGAAAATGCACCTTTCAGCACCTATGGGTTTTGCAGGAGGTCGATCCCCCAGCCGGCAGATTCCGACTACCGGCGGGATCTGTCACACAACACCGACTCCATCACCCGGCTCCTGCCAGCCTCCTACCCATTAACTCGCCTCCCTCAGTTGGAGGACCCCAACTTCCTCCACCACCACATCGATCCGTTCCAGGTAATAATGCACGACAGTAAATGCTATAAACACTATGCTTGTGCTGGGCTCAAGTAGTTCCCACCTTGATGGAACACAGTGAAGTGGTTGGTTTTGAGGATTCACTGTGGGGTATGGCTGAGGAGTGTGGATTCGTTTGTGGTTTCTGTGCAGCAGTCAGTAGAGCCAGAGGTGGCCAACCAGCAGGGCTTCGACAGCAGTGGTGATGTGGTGAGTGTTTTTATTCCACCCGATCTGACTGTTCAATCCAATGGTGGTTCCTCCCTGTGAGCACCCCCGTGTTGATGGATGGATTTAATTGCAAAGGATTGAAATTGGCATTGAGTTCCGTGGAACATGTCAAGGAATTCTCAATATTTTAGGCTCATGTCTGTCTGTCGAGCGGCACTCATTTCTGCTGTCATTGGTGAACTACAAATTAAGAAACAAGTGAATGAATAACACAATAAAGATTCGATGGTGAGAGTGGGGTATTAGAAATCAACGTTTTTGCTTTCTGCATTTTCGCAGAGTGAATATTGGTACCGGAGCGACGGCAATTTCACCTTTTTCTCCAACCAGTTTTAGGGCTGACTTGGAGTAATAGCAAGTAGTTTGGGTTGACATTCTGGCGGGGACTTCTGGCGAAAACACGTTTCTTCAGGTATTAGAAAAGAAACAGACACCTGAAATTTAGATTAAAAAATTGGAGAAAAAGAAAAAAAAAAGAAAAAAGTCAAGAAAAAAAAAAAAAAAGAGTGGCGGGCAAGAAGGGAAAAAAAAAAGCAAACAAAAATTGAAACAAAAAAGAGTGGGCGGCAAGAAGGGAAACGAAATAGAGATACAGCAATAGAGCAGAAAAAACGGAAAAAAGGGGAGGGGGGATCTAAGGAATTTTTATTTTACACATTGGGAGTGATGTTGACGAATTGCAGACAAGGGGCATTGAACTTTGTCTGAAAAATAGGAATCAGAAAAAAAGGGAGTTAAAGGAGAGAAATTTATGCGAATTACTCCTTATTATCAAAATTAAAAAAACTCAGAAAAGAAAAAAAAGAGTGGCAGAGTGTTGGAGGAAAAAAAAATCATATACATTTGGAGAAAAAATTGGTTTGGTAGGGAAATTTGGATAATTTCTGTGGGATGAATTTCAAAGAATCACTTGCAAGGGCATTGACTGGAGAAAATAATATCGGCCAGCAAGGTGAATCGACTTATTTTACATGTCTTCTTTATTCACAGATATACTAAAGGATTCTTTCCTTAGTATACCTGTTGTTCATTTGTCTATTTGTTTAAATGAAAATGCAGAAGTCCCCTTTCATTCTCAATGAAAAGGGTTTTGACTTTGTTTTTTGAAGTTTGGGATGAAAGTGGGATCCAGGGGGGGGGCCATACAAATGCATGTCTATGGGGACAAAGAGGGTGGTGTTATAGGAGCCCTTTTTTCCAGAGGATTGGTTGAAAACCAGGCAATTCATTCATTCTTATCTAAATGTTTATTATAATGGAAATTTGGTTGTTTTTTTCCTGTTGGAGGGTCTTTGTGTGAAATTTTGGATGTGGTTGGAAAGAGGGGAAAAAATAAACAGGGTCAAAAAGGAGAGAAACAAAAAAAAAAACTGTTGATATATGGAGGGAATTGGTGTGCGAGGTGAGGCAATGAAAATTGCTGGTGGTGTTTAGAGTGGAAAGTATTATTGCCCGGAAGGTGCATGCGATTGGGTTTAGAAAAAAAAAGTGACATTTGCCTTGAGGTGGATCGTTGTGCATAATTTTTGTTCAAAAGAAAAGGGAAAAAGACTGGTGGTGAAGTTTTGAACAAAAGAGGGGGGGGGGGTTGATGGACGCTTGCAGGATTTTGCAAGAAAAGAAAAGTGAAAAGGGTATTTATGATAGGTAAAAATGAACCGTTGATATTTCATATGGAGGGGATTGGTCCACCGGGTGGGGCAATGCAAACTACTGGTGGCGTTTTGAATGGAGGTATTATTGTATTGAAGATACATACAATCGGGTTAATAATTGAAAAAAAAAAGCTTTTCTTGGAGGCGATCGTTGTGAATAATTCTTGTTCAAAAAAAAGGGAAAGACTGGTAGTGAAGTTTTGAACAGACCAGGGTTATTTTTTTCGGCCAATTGATGGACGTTTGCAAGATGTTGCAAGTAAAAAACGAGGGTACCGTCCAGTCAATTTTCTGGACGCGTTGAAAAAAACTAAGTTCTCTGTTTTTGATTTCAATCAGCGGAAGATTCTTTCCCCCCCCCAAAAAAATACATTGTTTCGAAGTTTGGGAATGGTGGGGCAAGAAGCAACTAAATATAGATTGGTGAGGGGTTCCTCTCGAAAGGTTGTCTTGTGAAATTTGGGAATCAGGCAGAAAAGCAAGTTAATATAAGATGGGCTTTTTGAGTCGATATATTTTTTATGGAGGAAATTTTGTTTGGCTGGGACCTCGGAATAAAAAGTGAATAAAACCAATCTTGTGGGGATTATGGAAATTGGGGAAATGCCTGGGACTAAATGATCAAGTTTCAAGTTGTATAAATGTTGAAAGAATTGTAAAAATGTGTTTCATCAGTCCTTTCTTGGTTCAGCAGCGATGTAGGTGAATTCCAGGCTGGGCCTGGACATCCTTTCTTCGATCAAGACTGTTGTGCGATGCTTCTGAAATAAAAGTGATAAAGGGAATGGATGTGCAATTGTGAAACAGCATAGGAAGATCTGGCTGATGATTTCAGATTTAGAGGTTCAGATGGGCACCTTGGACTGGCTGATTAACGACTTTAAGCTAGCCCAAGAAGACATCAAGGATCTGAAAGTAGAGCCGTCCAAAAATCTTCCACTTGAATAAAACTAAACATCATTTCGAGAAGCTTGACCCTGGGTCTATGGGCAAGCTTCAATGCTCCTTTTGAACCGCGGGTGAAAAGTTAAACAAAGAAAAGGGGGGGGGGACAGAAAACCTCACTCCGGAATCGCCAGGGGTACGTCCCCCCTGTCTCCACAGAGAACCGATCCACCACGGAAATTGTTGACACCTGTGGCCAACCGCGCTTCCTGTTGGCACTCGTGGAAGTCGTCACTTTTCGCTGACGGCCAACAGCGAAAATGGTCGCTGTGGTGGTGTGGGGAGGATAAAAAATGTCGCTTATTCGCGCGTTGCGCGTTGCGGCTCCAGAGCGCTGCGTCCGACATGTGGAACACGTCGTAGGTGTGTGGGGTGGGGGTGTGAAACTCCAACCTTTCCCTACTGTGCGCGTTTCAGTATTCCCTGTGCGGCGCGATTTGTGTTTTGTGCGGGGCTGCCATGCACACGCACAAGTGGTTTTTCGACTTCGGCGTTCGACGAAAATCGACGGAGATTCGGGTAACCCCACACAGAGCGCGTCTTCCCATAGTGCTGTAAACCTGCAAGGAGTAGAATTAAATTGTGCTTTCTCTATGGACAGAACTGAAAGAAATGGACACCTATCGGCTCTGTATGTGGTGCTGATCATCGTGACCTCCCACAGGCGATTTATTGCCCCTGCGTCGAATCCCCCTAGGTCCAAACAATGCACCCATGTGACTGATAACACTTTAAACCCCTCCCTCCCCGAGAGGGATTCGACCTAATGGGAGTACATCCAAACCACCACGTGGTGAGTTTGGATCGTGCAGGTTTACAGGAAAGAATCTTTCGGAAAGATGACGCTCAGGGCCGACCACTTGGGCGTCCACTGGCAGGAACCAGTGGAGGTGGTTGGGTTTCATTTTCGTACACTTTCCTCATGGCTGTCAACTTCGATGCAGCATCTGGCGCTGGGGACATGCAAGGATTAAGTGCCTGCAGAACCAGGGGAAACACACATTGCAGCACAGCACTCCAGGAAAAAAGATGGAATCCAAACCCGGATACGAGCGCAATGTTGATCAGGACACCGCGATAGGGGTCCCCGCAGAGGTCCCCACCGACAGCACTAAGTGCCAGAAAAAATGTTGGGGATACGAATGGAAAACGCAAACGACCATCTTCGGATGGCCGCTGCTTCACTTTGCTGTTGGTCGCGACGAAACAGGGTGCATGCGTGTTGCGAAAGGTGTCATTGCTGTCGGGCAGTTCGCCATCGGCCTGGGGGTGCTTTCCCAGTTTGGGATTGGGGTTTTTGGTATTTCCCAGTTTCTTATCGCTCTTTTCGGTATCGGGCAGTTCATCCTGTGCCTCATGGGTCTTGGGCAATTCATCGCGGGAATTCTAGTTTTTGGGCAGATGGCTGCGGGAGTTTCTGAGGGGTGAAATCGGATTTTCTCGTTATTCAACCTGTACCATGTATATTGTAAACTTTCTTCTCTGTTTGATGTATGAATTTGCAGAATCATTATTTTTCCTACACACAAGCCTTTTTCTAATTCCTTTTTCCTATTCCCGCTTCCTTCTGTTTCTAATTCTAATTCCTTTTTCTTTCTTTCTTTCTTTCGAAAAGATATTCCCCCAAGGATTGATTGCCAGTGACTAATGGAGCCAAACAACCATTTAATTACAGTGAGTGGCAAGACTCAAGCCACCTGAATGAAACCTTCCCATCCTACCTGAACTACTTATCAACAACCCCTTTGAAAAACTATTTATCCTTAATTGTGAAGTCAATTCCCAGCAAGTGGCAGCCAACACCCAATTGAAAAATGCAGCTATCTACTCCACAACCCAACTTCCACACCACAAAGAACAAAACGAAACAATTCTACAAGCATCGCTCAAGGCTAGGTGAAACTCATTTAGAAAGACCAGTTTTTTGACGATTCCTCGGTTGCCGAGTTATTATCACTATTCTCACAGCGTCTAATTTGTGCATCTTTTACCCTGTTCAACAGCATAACCCTTTCCAACCGCCTCTTGTGTGCTTTGCTCGTTTCATTACCTTCGGCTCCCTGGCAAAAACAATACAAAAATATGACATATTATGTATATTAAATATAAAGATGTATATGCATAAATAGATGTTGAAAGAAACTTCCAATAATGGTACCCTGGCCATTATGTTTGGAGCTCTTTCGGATGCTTTTATCCCCTTGCAAAGAAAAAAGTCAGGTCATTTGATTAGGAGGGTTGAAAAACAAAGAAGTCAGACATAGAAACTTGATCAACTTTTGGGCAGTGTCGAATATTGATGAGACGAGGTCTCTTTCAACCACCATTTGGAGTTTCCACTCAATGACTCGATGACTGACAGAACTTTGACCCAGGATCGCCAGCACTAACATGTTGTTTTGAAACAGACTTAATTCCTTGGCAAAAAAAAGAAGCAAACCTTTTCTTATTGAGTGGGGGTGATTCTGTACTTGAGTGGGGCAAAAAAAACCAAGAAGAAGAAAAAACCAGACTTTTAGCAACGACAAGGCATCTTTTTTGCTCGAAAAGGTCATCTGAAACACTCGCCTTTCACCGACAATAAAGAATATCATATCCATATTTTTCCACATCAAAATACGACGAAAGACGGCAGCACACACAGTTTCTGACTTTGTTTCTCGAGCAAAATGCCCTTCCCTTGGAACCCTTACAAAGTCGTTTAAGAAAAATCGTCCGAAAAGTACAAAATACACTTAATACAAATTTCTTTATCCACAAGGTTTCTATTCTCTTCTGGGCTTCCATTTCAGCCTGTCTACCTCAATTGCTTCTACTGCCTGGTCATGCCCCTTGAGTTTATCATTAAGAGAAGCAATCCTGCCTACCAGACGATTGATTCTTTCCTCCAGTCCCCTGACTGTCATGGTGGTCGACTCCAGAGCTTTCAAGGTGGCGCACACCTGTATTCAAACATCAGTACAAAAACACTCGAACAGAGGATTTCTTCACTCTGCATTCTGTAATTGGCTTGGCAGAAATGCTGTTGCCCAGACTGACCCATATCAAGAGGAAATATCGAAGGCCCATTCAATCGTGCTATTATCTTTCTCAGCCTGGGCAAAAAACCTCGACGATAATCTGTGCATGGCGATGCTTTGTCGAATATTTATGTCGTGGTGATTTTATTCTTTTCTTCTCTGTGCCTAGAAGCGGGGTGATCAGCAGGGTCGGTGGTGAAGCAATCAAGTTACCTTCATTTTCTCCTCCTCCGTTTCTCGAACAGAAGCCTCACACACAGTGTGCATGTGGCGGGCCTCCCGGAGAATCTTCCCCCAAACTGAGCTGATATCTGTTCACCCACACAAACACATTTATGGAAGGAACCTTCCGAGCCAAAACAAAAAAAAGGATACCTCCCCCTCCTTTTTTTCGGGTTTCTGAATATGAAAGAAATTAGCGGAGATGGAGATCACTGATCAATCATGAACTGATGCAAATATCCGCTACGGTGTCTAAAAAAAAAAAAAAAAAGAAACAGAGCGAACATTTTATCTGGGTCTGCACGCATCTGTGAGTTACAAAAAGAAAAGGGTATTGATGGAAATTTTTAAAGGGAAAAAAATGAGAGATTGGACATGGTCAGGGAAAGGGAGGATGTTCAACACCATTTCTTACCTAGCCGGCCAGTCTTGGTTGCTTTCCTGGCGGCTTGCACGATAGCAATGACGCTCTGGGCTCCCCCACCCAGCTCTTTGGCAAGCTCCGATGCAGACCGCACCATAGCACAGTGATCACAGTCCAGCAGCTCCGAAGGCAGCGATTCCTGACCATTCATCAGCGTATATTAGCACTGGCAAAAAAAAAACTGCAATGGAAGAAGCGATGTTTCTCTTGCTATTTTGAAGCGAACACCAATATCACTGAAAATTGCCCTCTCTAAAATTAATAAATAAATATATAAACTAAATAAAAATACATTCCTTTTTTTAAAATAGACCGGACTGCCCAACATGAATTACTCATGTGCAACGATGCTTCTCGGCATTTCGGATGGAAACCCTAGAATGCAGGATGCACAATATTTGTCGAGTTGGAGTGGGGGCATTGTAAAATGTTACAAAAATGTCAAAATTACTTGGTTTTGCTCTTGCATCATGCCAGCCTTGGGTTCCCTGCAGCTCCGAATCGCTTCGCCAATTTTCCTACAAGGTACATGACAGGGAATAAAATCTCCAGTTTTTGCAACATCTCTGAATCATTGTTGAAATCCCGACAAACTACCCAGGAAACCACATTCATAAAATTAGAAATCCCAGCACTGAAACATAAATATCTGTTGCTGCGGAAGAAAGAAGCCCGATTCTTCAAATTTTAAACCAACCATATAACCCTCCAGAAATGGAACAAGATCGAATGAGTCAGCTTGGGGATAATGGACAAGAAATGATCAACGCTGTTGGAATGATTCATAGTTTACATGAGGTTTCATACAATTCTGTATTTTGCTTCGCTGAAATCGGGCAATACATATTTGTACCTGATCAGGAGAAGCATTTCTGCGACTGTCGCCTTTTTTTTCAAAGGACTGGACCTCATGGTAGATTTCCCACAATCAGCAACACGGCCATACTTCAGCTTTGGATCGGGTGTAGCTGTGTCTTCTGGAATGTCCAGCAGTTTGCTGAGCAGCCTACCAAAACACACCAGCAGGGGGATGACCTGAGGTCAAATCGATAGTCACGATCAGAAAAGAAAAAAAAAAGATGTGGTGCTCGTGGCAAATATGAAAAATAAAAAAAGTCGAAAGCTGCTCCTTGTGGGGTTGAAACGAGGTCAGGGGTTCGCAACGATCATCAGTGTGTGAGGTAAGTAGAAAAATTCCATATATTCTACATATAATATTATTATTGTAATTATTATCATATATATAATGCAATGCTAGACATCTGGTCCAACCTGATCTCTTGGAAAAGAATGGCAGCCTCTTTGGGATGCATTTGATGTGAGCTCCTTCCAGATCCCAGAACATCTGGAAGAGAAATTCAAGCAACGTTGGAACCACTTTTTTTTTCTTTTTTTTTTCTGAAGTTTGACAAAGGAACATATTGATCTTTTCCATGAGTAGCCATCACAGTACAGTGTATGAGCTTCTTCAATGAATTCTCGGACTCCAACGTGAAAATACTGTTAAAATATATGACTAAATTGCACCATGACTGCCTCAGGGACATGATCGCAAGAAAGATGATCGATGCTACCGATTGCATTCTGGCGAAAATTTTTCTGATGTGGCAAATCTACCAGGAACCATGCATGAAAATTCTCTTGGATTGAAACGTTTACCCCCCCAAAAAAGAAAAATTAAAAAAAAACTGGTCATCAACTATCCAAAGTACCTATTGAGTTTCTCATGGTGTTGCTGTTCATCAAGTTTTGGGCAGCCACGATCTCCTCCAGTGCACTTTTCTCATTCCTCAAGAAAACGATTTTTGTTTTTTGACCCTGGGGAAAAGGGGAATTGTCAAACATAGGACCAAAAAAATATGTACAAACACATATATGTTGAATTAAGTCGAAATTATTTTACACACTGCCAAAACGCCGAGTGCAGCCCGTTCACGGAAATGTGTTATTGGAATATATATGTATATAGATGTACCATCAGAGTCTGCCTATTCGGTCAAAAAAATTATCCAACTTCGTGGTTTCACGATATTGATATGCACCCCCTCTCAGGGCGAAGAAAAAAAGACTATGGAAGAAACGGACATGTATTTCTAACTTAATTAAAAAACAAGTTCTTTTTTTTCTTCTTCTTGAGACTGCACCTGGATAGTCTTTTCGAGGTCCCCGCATTTCTTTTCGAGTTTGATTTTCTGAGAATTGATTTCCTCCCTGAGGGTGTTCGATTCCTCGATGGCATCAGCAAACTTTCCATATTCGACCTTAAACTGCTGCAGAGCTCGTTGCTTCTCCTTATCTTTTCCCTTCCATTCTTTACAAGCTTTCGTCGTCCTTTCAAAAGAAAAGGAGCAAAGATACACACACCAAAAAACAAAAACAAAGTATATTTCCCCACTTTTTCCCTTTTCATTGCACAAAAATATCATCAGTTACCCACCCCCCTCCAAAAAAAAAAAAAAGGGGAAAAAAAAATCAACAGAAGCTGAAGTTTCAACAGATTCCTGTTTTTGAAGAACCTGGCATCTGATCGAACGACACCTGTTTTGGGGAACAACCCACCCACATAGATGTGTGTAGATAGAAGCGTATTTACTTTTCTTTGCTGAAAATTTTCTTGTTTGGGCAGCAGGTTCTGGATGTTAGATTTTCCTAAGTTTCTTTTCTTTTGAACAAAAAATCAGCAGAGGGTCGATCCTCGATCTCGTTTGGCGGTAATAATGCTTTTCTTGAGTCCAAATGTTTTGGGTTGGGGCATGTTGTTTCGGTTCTTCCCTTCCCGCATCGCCTTCTGACTAAGCAATACTTAAGTACTTTTTTTACGAAAAAAGTGCAATACTTTCCCGACACATATATATATCGTGCTGCGACGCTTTTCTGACAGGCATTGTATCAGGTAACTTCTTTCGGGGCGGATGGTGCCCACTGGTGGTGGAAAAATAGAACGAACTCTTTAATACCACTGAGTTTGAATCAAACTCAGCGGTAAAGTAACAAATGACCCCCCGCCCAAAAAAAGCAAAAAAAAAGCATCCGACCGCGGACAATCAAAAAGAAAGAAAACACCATACATTGCAGACCAGTTAATGTGACACAAAAAAATAGGAACACCAAAATACATTGCAGACCCACGAAAAGAAACAAAACTGAAAACCCCAACCAAAATTAATCGCATACCAATTGAAAAATAAAATGCCAAAAACTACAACCCTCAGTAACGCACGGTTTCGATCAAACTCGGGCCCCAGAAACACACTAAACCAAAACTGAGTCTTTAAAGCAACCCTCAAACAAGGCTGAGACGCACATTATGGATTTTTATTTTTTTCAATCCTTCTCCAAGAGAAAGAGAAGAAAAAAGGAGAAAAAAAAAATTCACAGTGTGGTTACCTCTCAAGTTCCTGAAGTAATTCTAGGTTCACATGAATATCATTTTCGGCATTCAGTTTCATGTGGTCGCTCCCTGACTTGACCATCCTTTCCCACTACAAAAAACACACCATAGTTAATGTTTCTGACGAAAAAAATTGCAAAAAAAGTCAGGCAAAATCTAAAATATTCGATCAACAGAAAAGAAAAAGGGAAAAAAAAAATCAATTTCTAGGTGATGGGATCCCACCTTTCTATTTTCTTCTTTCGCAGTTTTGAGTTCTTCGAGGTGCGACTTCTTGTCAGCTTCCAAAAATTTGATCACTTGGGCCTTATCGTTGAGGTCGGCCCTTCCCCTCCTGATTTGATCCACATATTCTGCATTTGCTTTTTCCAACCTATCCGACACACAATTTTTTTTTTTAAAGTAACACAACGTTATCTCGAAACGAGGTCGGCACAATTAAAAAAATATAACCCCCCCCCCTGTAAGTCCTTTTAAATAAAATAGATTACTTTTCTCTCAAAAGAAAAAAAAACAAGTTATTGTAGCTTATGAAAATTCTGCTCATGATGCTAGCCCTAAACATGCTCGAAGTGAAGTTTGAAAAGCAACGAACGCATACCGGTTGTTTTTCCACCGGAGAGCATCGATATCATCCTCCAGTTGCCTAATCCTTTCATTGGCTTTTGAGAATTTCTCATCAATGACTCTCAACTCCTCCACAGCAGAATCCTTTGTATCATCCGCCTAAAACGAGCAATACCAAAAAATGCATTCAAACTAAAATAAATACACAAATATACATGCAAACATACATGCATGGCCATGTTTGAATTGAGATAACGATCTGTTCATCAGAAACACCTGAAAGGTTCCAAAAACAGCATATAAAAAAAAAAAAAACGATGGCTGAAATTGCGGCCACTCCACCTCTTGCACTCGACAGGAAGCTTCCTCCTTAGCTTTTTGCAATTGATTTTTGAGTTGGGCGGCCTCTTGTTGTGCACATGCTCTTTCTCTTTCGGCTGCCAGCAATTGCGATTTGACAGACTTGAGTTCCCGCCGAACAGATTCCACCATGGTTCTTTCTCCATCAGATTCCAAGGCAGCGTTTTGGAGAGTCGACAATTTTCGAGAAATTTCGTGCAACTCAGATTGAGCTGCATCCCGTTCCTCCTCAGCAAGGCTGGAAAAACATGCGAAAGAAAGAAATCTCGAAACATTCAAGGAGGCACCATGAAGTAACTGATTAAACACGTCTTTTCCTTTTTTTTTGGTGGTCGACACCCATTATGAGGAATTGCGGTTCGATCACAAATCAAAAAAATTCCGAAGTTCGATTTTTTTGTTTTGTAAACTTCGGATTGCTGTTTCTCTACCGGGCTAGGGTTTTTTTCAAATCAAGGCACCATGAAGTAACTTTTCTATCTCGAGAACAGGGGGGGGGAAATGGCAAAATCTTTTTTGTGGTTTCACATATGAGCATTTTTTTTACGATATATCATTGTTGCATCTCAGTAATAATATTCGAGTTTTGACAGGAATTTTTCTCCCTATCCCTTTCCGTCTTTTTGTTTGTTTTTTTTCTGTTCACCCACCATTTCTCTTCTTGGATGGTTCTCAATTGGGTTTCGGCCTTCCTGATGGACATCTGAATCTGAAAAAAACACAAAAATGCTCATACATGCAAACAAACAGTCTGGCCCCCCCAAAAAAAAAAAAAAAATTAATAAAAAAATAATAATAAAGCACAAATACATGTATTAACCTGAGAGCGAAATTGCAGTGTTTACCTTCTCAGCGGAATCCTCTCTGTTCATGTAGTTGGTTCCAGGCTGTCGTTTCTTTTCAAGAGCATCTTCCAGATGGACGATGTGTTGCTGGGCTTTCTCGAGTTTTGCCTTCAATCTGAAATGAGAATAAAATATTGAATTTTTAAATATGGATTATCGCAGTTTGTCTAGATGTATTCATTCCACCAGACATCCATGCATCCAACCCAAACCAGTCTGTTTCAATTTTCTATTGACAGAAAAACGCCCCCTCCCCTCCCAAAACAAAATAGCAAATAAAGTAAAAAACGTAGAAACAACAAGGGGGTGAATGCAACAGGTGAAAAACAAATATGGCCTGTCAGAAAACAAACAGAGAAGTTTTTTCCAATTTAAAAATCTTTTCGTAAGGTAATTATGAGAAAAGAATTACCTTATCGTTTGCCTCTCTGCCTCTTCGATTCGATTTTCCATCTCGAAAATATCTGCCCTCTCTTCCGCATGTCTCACTGAAGGACTCCGATTGACACTCGGTGGCAGCTGAGAATTAAAGTCGGTCGACCGATCCCTGTTCACATTTGAATTATATTAATAATACAATAATACAATAATAAAAAGAAAAAAAATTATCCTGTTTCAGTCGTGGCATAGGTGTAAGAAACTCTCAGCAGACATCGTCCAGTTTTTCACATTTCTTTCACCTGAGGGATTCGATGCATTCCAGCACTTTTTCTTTTTCCTCCCTTGCACTGTTGATTTGCGCTTTGATGTCTGACAGTTTTTCCTTGAGCCTCTTCAGCTCCCTCTCTTTGTGCTCGACCTCCTCTTTGGATTCCTCCAGCGATCGATCCATTCGATCTCTGTCTCTTTTCACTCTATCCAGCTGAGCTGTCACAGAGTCCATTTGTTCCTTCAAAGATTTCAGGTCCATCCTTGCGGATTCCACTTGACGTTCTGCTTGATTTTTCGTCTGGAGCAGGTAGCCTTGCTCTTCTCTCAATTGTTGATTGACCTGCTGTTGGTGGAGCGCCTATCATACAAAAAAACGAAAAAAAAAAGAAAGAAGTCTTTTGCTTTGAGATTGCAATCGAGATTAGAAAAAAAAAGAGGTCCATGTCGCTGATTTTTGGAATGTGGATTGGTCAAGGAACGTGGAGCTCAACAATGATTGGAATTATTCTATTTTAATTTCAGAAAATTTCAGATCTTTTTTTGATGTGATTTTTTTTCTTTTTCAGAATGAATATTCACAAAACTGCCGTGAAATTCTGGGATAATTAATAGGCTAATGGTGGAAAAGAAAAAAGCAGCTGGGTTGAATGGATTGGCTTTTGTTGCACCTGCTGTTGGGCGAAAGCGACTTGCTGACTAATATCCCCAAAGTCCAATGACAATGGCGAGGAGCTCCCAAGTGTAAGGTGTTTGCTTACAGTTCCAATTCCTGACCATGAAAATCACATGCACTCTCTCAAGATAGCTTATCAACAAACTTTTCTTAGGGTTATGGAAACTTCAACAAAAAAAAATAAATAAAATAAAATTGTCTTAATTGACAAAATACTTTTGCGTATCCTATTCTTAAATTATGAAAATTTTGAAAATCCTAGAGAACCTAATGGTGGTATCGAAGAGAGCTTGAATCGTTTTGAAAAAATATCGTTCTTCGAAACAGGAAATCTATCACAGCAATGCTCATGAATCTCCAACCAGTGATGATTTTTTTTTTCCTGTACGAATCGATTTTGAGCAGACTGTTCACAGCGATGCCAGAAATGCATTTTCGGATGCAAGAGGGGAAAAATTTGTGTATCAAAGTCAGTCTAACAAAACAAATTTAAGGAAAATATTTGCGTAGCGAAGTCAGCAAAAAAAAAAGCCAACAGAGTGATTGATTTTTTCGTTGAATGGGTGCAATGAATCTCGTACCTCCACATCTCAGGGCAGATGTTTTCGCATCTGTAAGGTTTTTCAGCTCTTCTTTCTGAACATTGATTTGACACTCCAGCTGCAGCGTTTCTGAGTGGCTCCGATTCCTTGATTCGTTCACTTTTTCCAGCAGCTTTTCGGCCTCCTGTTTTTCCATTCAATAAAACTCTGTGTTGTTTTTTTTCGTATTCATCATTTGATGCGAAGAAAACCAGCACAACATAAATATCGAACAAAGCATCCAAAAAAGTTGTTCAAAACGAACAATCAACCCAAATCGAAAAAGGAAATGTGCGCATCAGATTTGTTACTACATAACTACAAGGCAATCTCACCAAACGAACTGAACAGCAGATTTGACTAATCAAAAGCTCTTCGGTAATTGTTTTCGAGTGTGTTTTGAAACATGGCACACAAACCTCGAGATCTTCTTTAACTGCTTTCACTTCCTGCACCATAGATTCTTTTTTCTGTGTGGTGGTGCCAAGCTCCTCCATTTTTGCCTCCAACTCTTGCTGTTTCTTCTCGAGCTCCTCAGCCAAAGCGTCGATATTGGCTTCTTGAATTTTAATGTTCTGAGAGAAGCACAACGAGATTTTGGTTTCTGTTCTAATAAGAAAAATCCATCACCCATCAGAACGAGCAGAAGAGAGGGAAATGCTGTTATAAAACATGAAGAGCTGTCGAGCTGTCGAATATATATATATATACATATATATTTTTTGGAATGGTGCTGGGGTTCACCTTTTCGGCCGAAGTGCGCTGTTTGTTGATCAAATTGAATTCCTCCACGACGGCTGACATGGCAGCTTCTTGTTTTTTGATTCTGTGTTCGAGGGAATCCTTCTCCTCAGCCAACTTGGATACTTCAGATTGCAAAGCCGAATGCTTGCTTTCAGAAATACCCAAATCCTCGTTTGCGGTTTTCAACCTGCTTTCTCTCTGACATCACACAGCAACCAAAAGATACATAAGCAAAAAATAAATAAAAATGAAGTGTCTTTTTTCCTCCTATCAAATTTGAATTTCATGGAATTCCATTCAAAAATATCGAAACGAAGTGCAAACAGGCATTGCTTGCCACATGAATTAAAAAAAAAATTGAGAGAGAGAGATTAGTAAACTACCTCTTCCAGTTGCTTTCCGATGCTTGCCAGCTCGCTTCTTGAAATTTGCAGATCATGTTCTACTTTTCGAGATTCGTACAAGGCACTCTCCATATCATGCTGGTAAGACAGCGTTTTCTTTTCCTATTCAACACACAGCTATCAGTTTTTCTCAAAAAAAAAAAAATCAGAGGAAAAACTCAACATATTCATACTTGCTCGGTTCATCCATGAAACACTTCTGTGGAAAAATATCACAAAAAAAATAAGTTTCAGAAAAAAAATAGAACACGGCTTTGCCTGTCCTGGTCAATTTTTTTTTCTTCTACAAAGTGGAAGAATAACTTCTTTTGTAAGATTTGAATTAGGGGAATTAACCACTCCTCCAATTCTATTCATTCATGCATTTTTCATTTTTTTATGCATTTTATGGAGGGTGATAGATTTGGTGTGAATGAATTTTTCATTACCATTTCGGCGTATTGCGTTTGAGTGGCATCGAGAGAAGCTTGGACTTTTTCCAATTCACTCTCTTTGATTTCGATTTCCTCAGTTGCACCGTTGAGTTTTTCCTCGATTGCTTGTAAGTCTTCTCGAGCTTTCCTGACGCTTGATTGAGCAGAGTCGCTTTCTTCTAAGGTTGCTTTCAAGTCAGCCTTCGCTGTCTGACATGCATTCAGCAAAAATAACCAAGAATAAGATCAACTCCACCAAATCATGATAAATGTGGAGCAAACAGTGCCAGAATTGATTCCCGAAATATATTTCTAACTCTATTGTTTCAGTTTTAATTGAGTATTTTCCCTTTTTTGGATTCAAGATGCAAATTCAAGTGTAAGATGCAACTGACATACATTTGCAGTATTTAGAAAAATTCAGAATTCAACCTCTGAGATTCAGTTTCGCTTTTCCTAAATTAGGTTCTCGTGATATTCCTGATTGACAGGGCTTTTTTCATGGCAAGGGTATATATATTTTTTTTATGTATATATACTTGTTTCTGTTTTTCTTTGTCCATTTTCGAGCGCTACCTCCATTTTTTCTTCGGCATCGTTTCGTTTCTCATCCGCATCCTCAATGAATCTGACAATTGCGTTTTTCTGCTTCTCCATTGAAATGAGTTGTTTTTGATGGTCAGCGACCTTGGCAATTACTTGCTGAGATTGCACATGGAGTTCATGCAACTCGATGGAGGCCTCCCCAGTTAAATCTGTCTTTTGTTCGGCAGTCATTTCCTGACTGCCGCCTGAATTTGCAAAACAACGGCTTTCATTCAAGAATTTTGAATCTCCATGGAGGGGAAGACATGGATAACTCTTGATAGATATATATCAAGTACAATAGATCAAATCTTGTTTTGATATTATCGATACCAATAATTTTAACATCAGTTCAGCCTGGTTTTTTCAATTTTTTTTTATGCATGGAATGTGACCCCCTCTAACCTGTTATTCTAAAAATTACTGAGGTTGATACTTGTATTGAATGGGTTTGCTTTTGGCCTATCCACAGCGATTGATTGAGGCCACTAATAACCATTTGCTTCTTTTTTAAGGGGTTGTACATGATAGAATTCTATTCGTTTTAAATCCGGACATGTTTTTTCTTCCTCCTCTCGGGATTTGAGGTTTCGATGCTGTTCAAAGTTTCTGCCTGTTGTTTATTTTAGTCCATTTTCTTTGAATCACCGTTTCGAGTTGCTGCCGTCAGCATTCGGACTTCCATTCTCAGCTTCACGATTTCACTCTCCTTCTCCCATAATTTATCCAAGAATTCCTCTTTTGAAATCTTGTCCTGTAGAGATACGACAAGATTCAGGCAAAGAAAACTGCTAATACTCCCTCGGCAAGTTAACGAAGAAAGTCAAGCAACAACCCATCCACGGATTCATACAAACAGCAAAGCTGTAGAGTTCAAAAATCTCCCACACAGAAATCTGACAAATCTATGATGGGAAGAAGGAATCATAAGAGTGACTTCAGAATGGCTTCGTCAAACTGGATCCCTTCCAAATGCAGGTCATTTTCACCTTTTTGGCATCGTTTTGCCTCGAAGTGGACTGCTCATCATCGGAACAATGTATGGAAACAGAATCTGTCGTGACTTCTTGTGTGGAGCTTTCTTTGTTCAATCCGCAGCATTTGACCTCAGGATTTTCCCAAGAAAACTGGTCAAGAGCTTTTATCATCTATATACAGACATAAAAGCAAAAACAGAGAAAGTTAACTTCGTTTTTTTCTTTAAAAAAAAAATTATTGAAGAAAAACAAGTGTATTGTCCTTGCTTATGAACAAATTTGAAACATGTTCCTCCCTTGTAAGTGAGAATTCACGTATCAATGACTGAGGGAGGTTGGTTTTCACTCCACCGATTTACTCGGTGTATTTTTCCTTGTTATTTCTGAATGTCGACAGGGTAAATCCATTCTGTCAGTTTTCGAAATTCACTGATGGCTATGTGCCTCGATTGTGACAGATATTTAAAAATCAACCAGGTTTTCTTACCGATTGCCTGGATTCTTCCAGATCAGCCAAGAGGCTTTGTTTCTCATCGATCTGCAGCCCATGCAGGAAAAATTGAACTGTCAGATATCAACTTTATCTAAACTCGTGAAAAAACCACACCAAACAACTCCACAAAAATAATGACAATCACACTAGGATAAATAACAGCTATCGACTTTCGTTCATGACAGCTAATCCCAGACAGCGATTGAAGGTGCCGATGGGTTAAGAATTGCTTGAACATGCTCAACTCAAAGACCCAATCCTATTTTCCTCACCTGTTTCGAGAGAGCTACCACCTCTTTTGACATGTGTTCAAAACTGGAAGCCTTTTGTTTTTCGGATTCCAAAACGCTTCGGACTTCTGTCAAATTTCCTTGAATCTCGTTCCACTCTTTCTGGGCAGCCGCCATTTCTCTGTGGAACCTTTCATTCTCCTCTTCTCGTTTTTGTTTCACGACTTTCAGCTCATTCTGGGCATCCTTCAAATCGAATCTCGCAATGACCAGTAGCTCGTCGCATTTATCATACTCCTCCCTGCAACAAAAAAACGAAAAAAATAGTGCTAAATACGGAGCGGGGATTCTCATCTGCTCTTTTTTCAAGTCACTGTAAAGACGACCCGAGCTAATTTTCACTGACTTGGTCGAATAAGGTGATTGAAACTCGATCCGAAAACAAAGCCCTTAGCATTCCACCAACCCAACCCCACCCCAAACTCAAAAAAAAGGACTCTGCAACAATAGCCTTGTGAAATATATCGGCGGTGCAAAAAAACAGGAATGCAAAATTATCCACTTTCCAACCGCACTGTCTCACTTTGAATGGACTAAAGAAAGCACCAAGAAAGCCATAAACAATCAATATATGGTGAAAACAAGATAGTTCTGCCACCCCCAGGTCCTCCTTCCAATAGTTGCTCTGCACATGCATTTGTAAAGATCAGGCCGAGGTACTGCAACGTGAAAGTCTGACATGCACAATTCTCCACATAAAAACGACTACAATTCACTCAACCTGTGTTTTTCTTCCTCCTTTTTCCACATCAGTGCTCGCTCTTCCAGTTTTTCAGCATTCCATTTCAAGGCTGCATTGGGCTCTGCATGATAAGGCACTGGTGGTCTGCAATCCAGAATCAAATCTCATCCATTCGATACGTATATCTACATATAATTGATATAAGAAAAATTATCATTGGTCCGTACAAATCATATCTTGCACAATGGTATTGAAATGAAAGGACAAGATTAAAAAGACAGAAATCAACCAGAAAAGATCGACCAAACTGTTATGGATGCCTGTACGATTATATCCATAGCCACAGGTTTAAGATGCCGACATTCATAAGCTCCTTATTAAAAAAAAAAAAAAAGGAGATAGGGTAAAAAAATCTATCTTCTGAAGCAAGATGCAAGAAGATTTTTGCCAAATTTGCACATTCGGGGCTCCACACAAGGGCTGGATCAAAGCCGTCTTTTCAAGGTTGAACTGAATTTATCATTATCAATGTTTCGATCTACACCTCCTGGCCTCCAACTTGTCCGCCACGATTTCCATGTTTTTTCCCAGGTCTTGCATGAGCTTCACTTGCTTTGCCACGATTTCATCATTCTCCTGCAAAAAAATCCAGCAAATCAAAACTTTGCCCCATTTCCGGACAAAAAAACTTTCATTGCCAAATGCATACGTGATCCAAAGCAGCTGTTTGTGTCATCTTCTCAGCAACAAATGATCTTGCGTGGATTAGATGTGGAAAAATTCACACCTCTCCCTTCGCACACCCCCCCCCCCCAAAAAAAAAAGAAAAAGAAAAAAACAACATATAAACCCTGCAAAAAACGCAAAAAAAGAAGGTTCTGTTGTTTTTTGTGTTTTTCGGACAAAAAACAACAGAATCAACATCTTCAGATCCTGGCCATTCACTCCTGTAGTAGTGAACTCAATTGACATTACCTCATCCTCATCATATTCGGAGTCGCTGATGACATCCTCCTCCTCCTCCCCATCTCCGTCTGAGCTCGCTTCATCCAGATACCCCAGGCAAGCTTTGAACGCCTTTGCAAACTCTGGGTCATTCATTTCCTCCAGATCCTCCCAGGGCCTTCCCCTTTCCTCCGTCCCAGCCGTCGGGCTGAACGAAAAACTGTCATGTGGACCAGTTTTCTCACCGTTCACAGGAGTGCGCGGCTCAGAACCAGAGGGGCAAACTGGGGGCTTCTGGAAGGGCCCACTGTTACCCAAACCCCTCGCAGAAGAGGGGTTGCCCAGGTTTCTGTTCGACCAATCCTGAAGGACTGGTCGAACTGCCATTTGCCTCTATATTAAACCCAGTTCCAGGAGGAAGGTGTTAGTGAGCACATCTTCACAACACGATTGGCTTTGTAATCTCAGTTTGGGTTTTTATAATTGTGGCGGTTGGTTTTCTGGAGGGGCTGAAGCCACTTCAGGGGTGTTTGATAAAATGAGTGTTGTCGCATGTGAGGATGATGTTGATTACCTGGTGGTCAAAATGGGTTGCCAAGGAATGTGCCACCACCATTCCCCCGAGGCCGATCTGGATTGCCCTCTCTGCATCTCCCAATTTGAGTTGCGCTCTGCTTGCCTGCAGCACGAGCCAATCCATAATTAGAGAAATTTCAGTGGACTGAATGTGGGCTCTCCATCCAGTTCCAGAAAAGCGGAGGTCACAGGTGTGCATGGAGAGGATTCATTCGCAATCAGAATTTATGGTGTCGCCATTACAACTGGTGGTACTTGTGAGGCTTATGTTCAGTGAAACAGTATGCTGTTATCCTTGATTGAATCGATTGGGATGTGTGTGTAATGTGAGAGCAAATTGAAAACACCACAAGCACAAAAATGAACTGGGGGGGGGGGGATTTGCCTGGAGTTCGTCTTCAAGCTTGGATATCCGCATCAGCAGCTCATGTTCTCGATCGACGTGTGGACTCAGACGCTGAGGGAGGCTGGCGTCAGGTGTGACGATTTGAGTCGTCGAGTTTGGCTTGGCATGGAACGTGGACTCATGCATCTCGACCAACTCCGCCAGGTACGAATGCACCAAGGTGTTGATCAGATTCGACACCGGCTCTGAGGTTCCCCCTTGCAAGTCCTCGCTCAGTGCCGATATCCTGTCGTCCAAATCCTGGAGCTCGAGCCTGACGCAATGCCAGTATATGGTCGCACAGGTTGCCAGATTCACCAGGTCAATCGAGGACCAATGAAGATATGACGACTTTAATTTCTCAATCACGAAGGCGGCACTGCCTGCTCATAGTTCTTACCTCGCGTCCTCTTGGTATCGTCGGCACTTCTCATAGCCGGCTCTCCCCCGATACAAGTCGGACGCCGCAGCTCCCCCTTCGTCCGCCAGACTTACTGCGAGGCGTGCGACGAGGTCTTGCTGGATGCTTTCGATATGAAGCAGATGGGCCTTCTCCCGGCAGAACGACAGGAGCTCTTCGACTTTCGTCTTGGCCGAATCGCTGTCCGCTGGATCTGCGCCATCCCCGTTGACGCCCAACCGTCGGAGCAACATGGCCTCGGCCTCCTGAATACTTGCCAGTACTCGAGTCGAAACACCCTCGCGGATCGCCTGTTCATTCTTGGCTTGATCGAGAAGATACCCTGGATCTCTCAGCGCCAACTGCAGTCGCGCATTCCCCCACTCCGCCTCCCCCAGTTGATCCTCCAGCCCGTCCCACTCCATCGCTCTCGACGCAGTCGTCACAAAATAATCGGCTCCACGATCGTATCGCAACTTTCGTGCCCTTGATGCTCTCGACGCTGCACAATCGTTTCGATTCCAAACCTTGCTCGGAAGAAGCTTTCCCTGAAAGAAGAAACGAAAGCGGCTCCCCACGCCGCATTGAGGGACGGGAGTTGAGGGAGACGTCTTGCGCCCCAGGTCGGACATGCGTCACGTCAAACGATTTCTGGAGCAAGCATTCATCAGATGTTGGTCGGCTCAGGTTCTGGCATTGGCGAGTTGCAGGAGTTTCTTGAGAGATGTTCGGGCTCATTGCAATTGTTCTCCTTTTCTTAAATTTCGGCCTCTACGCCGTCTTCCAAATAGTCGCCGCGTTCGTTTACAAGCCCCAGGACTTGAAGAAGAAATACGACGCAGAATGGGCGCTCGTCACTGGAGCGAGTTCAGGTGACCGCGAATCTCGATCAGCAGAGGTCCATCTCGTTGTTGGGGCGTTTTCGCGAAGACACGCGCGCCGTCGTATTTGTGGATGGCGTGGAAAACGTTCAAAACGTCTTGTTCCCTGATCTCGCGCAGGTATTGGGAAGTCCATTGCTTGGAAACTCGCTAGCCAAGGGCTGAACGTCGTGCTGGTGTCTTTGCCGGAGAAGCTGTTGCATTCCACTGCGGACGAGATCCGCTCTGCCTTCCCTAAAGTCGAAGTTAAAACGGTTGGGTTCTAGAGGCACAATATTTCGCGCAGCAAACGAACGAATGCGTCGATTTCATCGGAAGAATAACACCCTGCTGGATATTGTACGCGTGCTGATATAATCCTGGAAAAGAATAACCACCGCATATGCACATGCAGCAATAGCATGCAAATCTAACGCTTGGTTTACGATTGTCTACACCCTGACTTCTGTCATTGAACAAATCCCACAATTGCTTCCCTGGATCCTTAATCGTATGATTTCAGAAAGGGGCGCTTGCCTCTGTGGAATGGATCCTGGCCATACCCATTGATTGATTAACAGTGGAATTGGAGACAAGCACCCGTATTTGTTGATTTATGTAGGTTGAGGCTGATTTGAGTGGGGACGGCTACATGGAAACAATCAAGGTTGCAACGAAAGACATCAACATTCAATGCGTCTTCAACAATGCTGGCTACATGGTCACTGGATTTTTCCATGAATCGTAAGCTGTACGGTGCTGAAATGACATGCCAGTTTCAAATAAAACCCACAGTAATTTGATTTTTGATGGTTGTTTTTTTTATTCACTTGGGACCTGAACAGTTCCCAACAAGGCAAGGGAAGGGTGAATGGAAAAAGATCTGTAGACTGTTCAAGAACACAGTGGATTGAATGGAGTTGTGAGGAATCGCTCTCTTCTGCATGTCAGACGTAGACGCATATGAAAGACAGGGATTTCGGTTTTGCTTTTTATTTGTTTTGTTTTATTTTGCCCTGATGATTTCCCTGTGTGGTGTCAGGCCCCTCGAAAGACAAGAGAAGAATTTGCACTGCAACGTCACATCATGTGTCAAGATTACTCATCATTTCATTAATCAAATGGTAAGCCTGTGAACACCAACCTTCTGGAATTGGACCTCACTCATTGTAGTGCCTATCCTTTGTTGGATTGTTGTTGATTCAGTATAGTCGGCATGGTCGTTTGAGTTATCTATTGTGGTGTTTTGCTGTCCAGATTGAAAAGAAACTCAGGGGCTGCGTGGTTTTCACGTCCTCCCCGGCTGGAATCATGCCTGGCCCTTTTGCAGTGCTCTACGCAGCCACCAAAAGTTTCCTTTCAGTGTTTGGAGCTTCTGTGGCGGGCGAGGTCAAATCCAAGGGAATCGATGTGATGGTTTTCCACCCATCCCCAGTCGCTTCCAGGTTCTACGAAAACCAGAAAAAAATCGGCGCATTGGAGTTTTTCAAGAAGTTTGCCAAGAAACCAGACGACCTGCCTGAAGAGATTTTCTCTTGCATCGGACGAACGGTGTGGGCTGATTTAGGACCAACAGCAATGATGTTCAGGTTGATCACCAAAGTCATTGATTATAATGCCTTGGCCACGATGATTTCTTTCACAGCCCACACGATGGCAGATTTCAAACGGCAATCCCAAGAAGGTGCTGCCGGTGGGGGCAGCACTTCATCGATTTTTGGTCCTTTTTTTTTATGCATGTTACCATAGCAAATGAAACCCAGCAGATTTTGGGGGGGAGCCAACTGAGTGCTTGCAGTATCTCCATATGTTGAGTTGGCAAATTAGGGCTTGTGCCTGAAGAGAGAATCATGTGTTCTGTGACATTTATGTCACACAGCTACTCTGAAAGTCTTATTTATATGGGTTTGCTTGGGTTTCTTTTCGGTGGAGAAAGGGGTTTGCTCCGATTGTTTTCTGTTTTTCTTCTGGCCTTTGGTGGGAGCATGGTTTTCTTGAGAAAGAATTCATGAACGAACATCAACATTTTCGAAAAAAAGAAATCCGAACCAAAAAAGGATGATATCACAGACAATTCACATTGTTGAAGAACTGGTTTTCGTCTCTTCGTCACAGAGCAAGCGCGCGAAATTCCTGTGTCGCCGCTGGCTCATATCCCTGTCGTTTTGAGGGGTTAAAAGTTGCCCTTCCCATCGTCGCTCCTGACAAGAATGCATCCGCTTCAGTCGACACCCCCTGTTGCCCTCTGGAACACACCAATTCTTCGAAAGAATACGAACGTCGACCTTGACGACCAAGGACTGCAAGCCCTCGCGCTTCAGGTTAACCAGTCAAGTAGGACTACTCCCTTTCTTTGGTCACCTAGGATCGGCTCCACAGATCCCGTCCACTGTCTCACGTATCTTCTTATTCCACCTACCGATCGAAAGGATCGACGCTGAAGTCCGAGAGATCCGTGCAGGGATGTTGGCAAACGATAATTCGGGAGGTTTCGGTTAAATCCGTGGCCCCGGTGGAAGACAAGCTCGAAAGGGCGACGTATTTGGTGTTGGCTTTGATGAAAACGAAACAATACACACGAGCAGCCGAAGAGCTGCAACAGTTGGGCGACTTTGACTCGAGCGAGTTCTCAAAACAAACCCCCAAAGGTGGCAATGCACTTCGACGTTTACTGTGACGTCTTTAATGTGGAAAGGAGAACGCGCGCGTCTGACACCAACATTTACATTTACATGTTTTTTTTCCCAAACAATTCCACGAAAGGAAATTTCTTCAAGATTTCGAATTGAGAGGAGCATATATAAGGGTTGATTCTTTGTCTTGCAATGAACCAGGCTGCGTTAATGTTGTGCCTTTTGCTCTGCGATTGCTTCATGCCCAACTGCCACAGTTTTTAGGAAAACCAAAGGTGGCCATCGATTTGCTCTATCGTCTGCTGGATTTTTGCCTCAACAAGCAATCATCGGTCGCAGGAGATCCTGAAGAAGAAACTGAACTGGATCAGGTCTGTCTTGAGATGCATTTCTTAAAGTTGCACGCAGTCTGCCAGCGACCGAAAATATGTGAAAAAATAGGGGGAAGCACAAGATGTTGTTGTGCTTTTAGCAAAAATAATGATCCAGTCTTGAAATTATGAAAGCATTCACGATCTAAAATTGTTCGACAAGCATTTTTTATAAGATTTTGTTGGGGGAAACCCAACCCCAAAGTCAGTTTTCAGGGCATATTTTGCATCCTGGGTGATCCTGTTCTCGAATTCCCTCCGTTTTTGGTTAATGATTTTTTAAATTCAATTTTTGTTTAATTAATATTTTCTGTGTGGTCTTCTGAATAGCCCAGTACAACTGGTGGTGAGTCAGCTACTGGGGAGGAAACTCAGGTTGGGAAAATAGACAGCAAGGCAAGTTGGTCCCGTCGACATGAGACGGTTGTATGGTGTTTGATTAGTCACCATTTGCTGTTCGGGGACTTCATCGTGGCACTTCGCTGGCTCAATTGGCTGCTGGAAAACCGACGGCAAGATTGTAAGGCATGTTGAAAAGGAGATAATGGAATGGGTCTTTCCTTAATTGGTGAACAATGGGGAATACATCAACCAAGTTGATAGGGGGGGTCAGGGTTTGGTTCACCTGTGGAATCAGTTCCAGCCAGATTGATGACTGTTTATGGAGTGTTTACATGCTGGCCCAAAAGTCTCAATACCCAGGGGCATCCTGTTGAGGTTTCTTTCTTTTTTTTTGGGGGGGGGGGGAGGGGGAATTAAGAGGGGTTTGAGATCTTTGGTGCTATTTGAAGGTTAAAATATGAGTTTGGGATGAGTTTGATCTATGCGCAGGTGTGGTTTGCGGTGGCCTGTGTTCAATTGATGCTTGGAGATGTGCTTGAAGCCAAAGTTTCCTCACAGAAAGTGTCCGACAGCTCGCTATCCATTTTGCTGCAAGGATTATGCGATTTCTCCCTAGGCGAACATCGAAGTAAGTTTCCAAATATTGATGAGCACAAACAAAAAACAAGATCAATTTGAAACAATATGAATTTTCTGTCGAGAAGGGGATGTTTTTTTTTGGCATTTTTCTAGAAGATTTTTTTTTGTGTTTTCTTTGTAGGTGCCGCCGGTGTGTTTGATTCTGTCACTGCCAACGTCAGTGTTCGAAGTGCAGTTCTGAACAATAAGTCGATTTGCCATGTCCATTTGAGCAATTTGCCGGCTGCAACAAACACGCTGATGGTCGGTCTGCATGAGCGGCCTTTGCAAACCGTGCATGTAAGCGGCAAACTCTTCTGAATTTTCAGAAAAAAAAAAGAACTTCTGCTCTGTTCGAGCAGAATGTCAAGTCCATATGAACTATCAAGAACTAGCATGGAATTTTCTCCAAGGTCCAGCATACTATGTTAATCCTTTGGGGGGGCGTGTCACTGCGGAGGAATGCCCACTGCCATAGTAAGAAGAGACGACCATGCTGTTTGTATTTTTGTGCATCAAGTTTGGCGGCTCAATCCTATCGTTACAGATGAGCAGAGTGATCGAAACGACTTCAGCATCCCTGCATTGCTTGAAAACCTTGGTTAGCAAAACTCTAATTTTGTCTTTGGTTTATTTCTAGGAACACCTCGTTTTGACTCTCTGCACTCTGTACGACTTGAAAGGAGGCATTGCTGGCCGAGAAGCCAGAAATCAATTGGCAAACTACCTCAATAATTTCATCCCCGATGATTTTGACAAATCAGTCTTTCTGCAAACGTAGCCTCATTGATGTGGTTTTTTTTTTTGTTTTTTTTTCCCTGTCTCGTTTGGACAGGAAATGGCATTGCCAAGAAAAAGGTTGGGTTGGTTTGTGCGTTATGGATGTAACAACTATTCATCAAGAAGCCATGAAACATGCTATTTACACCTGCATTGCAGCCTCTACTTAACATCTATATACAAACACCACCAGTAACTTCAGCACCAAAAAAAGAAGCAAAAAGTCGATAGTAAATTCCACCAACCATTTTGTAACAAAAAGGAAGCTCTACAACGGTCCACAAAAAAGTCTCCCAAATTTGAATATTTTTTGAACATGGTGCAGATCTGGGGTTCAAATCCTGCGGGCACTGACGCCAGAAACTCAGCTGCAACCTGATCTACGGATTTAACAAGTTTCTTCATCTCCTAGAAGCGCCCTTCTTTTTCTTTCTTTTAATTGTTCTTTTTTCATTTGCTTTTTTTTCTCGGCCTTCTGTAAGTATATCTGTGCCATTGACACCTTCTCTCTCCTGTGGGTTTCCCTGTCTGCGTCGATGTCCTGCGGAAATAAAGCCAATAATGTAATATATATATATTATACAAATATATAATGTCAGACATTCTGGCTCAGATCACCGGTGCATTGCCTACACTGTGATTTGCTCTGCCATTCTTGCATGGACTTTTCTTTTTCAGAAAACACAGTAAAAAATACAATTTCAGTGAACCCTTGATGCAGTACAGTGGATTAGCTGGCCCTGGCAGGTTGAGTTCACGTTTTCGAATTTTCTCTTTGCAACAGATTGGACAAATTAGATCGAAAGCTACATAAAAACCTGCCACTTTGCAAACTGCTGTAAATCCGGGAGGTTTTTTTTTCGGAACTCCCAAAAAATGTTTTTTTGACGAACATTTAATAACCCAACACCCGTGGCTGTCCGGTTATTAATCGCTTTCGGAAATTTCCCCTGATTTACAGTAGTTGAATTTCAGTGGCCCGCTCAATGACCTTGACCAAAATATGTTGAGTATAAAAAGTGGTGTTACTCCGATCGTTAAATTTCTGACCTTCATATAACCTTCCACGCATTCATCAAACCCTTCTTCTCCCCTTTCAATTAGTCCCGAGTCGACCTACCCACATTCAAAGAAAGGAATGCATTAGAAAGTGAAATCCAAAAGAATGAGTTTTTTGGAAGTGAGTCCAAAGAGGGGCAAAAAAAAAAAAAAAACAACATAGCACAATTCAGAAAAAAAAAAATCCCACTAAAAATATGTACTGCCACCATGCAAGGTCGCAAAACCAATCAATCAATGCAGGTATAAACATAAACACAGGCAAAATCAGGTTTATCTATCTAAAACCCGATGGAAAAAATGATGATGTTGGGAAAAACCCAACCCTGTGAAAGAGAGGGATGCAGAACTAAAACAGTGAAAAAAAATTGTAAAAAAATTCGGAACGAAAAAAACAACTAAAACATTCCACCCAAGCCGAACTTACTTTGATCATAGCAATCTTTCTGTCACCTCCATAGTAAGCAAACCAAACTTTTTCCGGGTTTCCTGGTATTTGCCGTTTTAGGATCTTCTTCGGTTCTTCCTCCAGTCCCCATTGTCTCCTTTTTTCCCTCTCCTTTTCTTCCCTTTTTTCCTTCGGTGTCAATTTCTTTTTTTCAATCTTTTTCTGAGGTTTTACAGGATCCTCCCCCGCTCCTTTTCGCGATGCCCTCGGCATTTTTACACTGCGAACGCTCGTCGAGAGGTGTCGCTCGCTGAACAACCCGTTGCTGATGTTTACCTCTGCCACCTTTCAAATAGGGCTGCAGAGTTTAATGCAGGTCTGACATGCAATCACAGTGATTCTGGCAGGGAAGCATTTCGCCAATTTTCACATAATTTCTGTTATTTTCCCATGTCAGTCCAATGGTTCTGTTTCTTGTTCAAGTTTCGTCCTATTCCCTCAGACTTTATGTATGCTCCTCCCATACATCCAGAATCAACTGCTGCACATTCATCGACACAGCCGAACTGGCTATTTCGATCTAGAAACCCAGCAATTCTCATTTGTTTTTTTAATGAAAAACAATCGCCTGTTTAAAAAAAAAACGAAAGAAAAAAAGAAAGAAAGACATCAGCTTTCGAAGCAGCCACCTGCCAATCATCTTGCAACAGCACCAAGACTGTCGTACAATGGGGACACCGCATGGCAGGAAGCTACCGAGAAACTGCCGCCGCCACGCACACAGATCCTCAATCCCAATCCACAAAATCTCGTCGACGACCCCACATCCCCAAGGATCGCTTCGCTTCGTGTCCAAATCTTTCCAATTTCCTTCGGCCCTGACTCACTTTGTTTTTTAGTGAACGGCATGAAACGATACGTTTTTTGGGTGGTCTGTGTGTGTGTTGCATCAATTGTGCATGGAAGGAACTCTGAAGAAAATGTGACGGATGTGTTGGCTGGATTGAATCTAGATGATTCTGAGCAATCGCTGCAGGGACTACTGAACTGGGCAATAGGTGAGAATCAGCTGGGGAAAAGACAAAAAAGGCAAACCGTGTTAATAAAGCACCCATTTGGAATTTTAATGGGTTTACTGGATGCCCTCTCCTTAGGTAGTGCATACTTGCAGTTGGTTTTCTCCACCAAATTGAGAATGGAGAAAATTCGCGTATGCATGTCTATATCTGAACGTGCATGTACTTTCTCATTTTTAATTTTTTTGGTGGGTGTGGAGTGAGGGGTTGGGGCAAACACCGTTCCTAACAAATCTGTTGATTTTTGTTCTGTATTAGTTTCCTTTCTTATCTGTATGCATGTGCATGTGTCGAACTTTTATGCAGAAAACAGCGATCCTGAAGTGCTTCGACAGCAAGCAGAGAGTTTCGAAAGAGGGGAAATGTCCCAAGAAGAATTGGATATGAGCAGAATGGATGTTAAAGAGGTAGATTGTCGAGAAGTTGATGGCCAGGGGGGGAGGAAGGGGCTCTCCTCTGGGAATATAATTCTCCAGCTTGTTGCTTATCATGCTCAGTCACCTTACCAGCGTTCTTCTTTTGTATCAAAAATTGAGAATTTTGTTTCATTGAGTCAGTGTTTTTCCAACTGAATGCTGAGGAGCGAGCTCCCTGTGGGTTGTTTAAAGATTTTTGACCTGGCAGTACCTGATGTGCGCGTTTTGCATTGATTGAGTTCATAATGAAAAATTGATGTGCTTTTATTGAACAGCTGATGGATATGATGGCTTCACAACCATCAGAGACTGACCTTCTCAAGGTATAGCAAAGCTTCCCAGTTGTTATTTTGTTTAATTACCATTTTGCTCCAAATTTTTGGCGAAGGGGTCGTCGACTGCCGGAATTGTTGAAATGGAGTTTTCATTATTTGATCTCTCTTCAGTGAACTGGCTAGTGCTGCAAATGCATCGAAACAATCTTTTGATGCTTTTGCATGCTTTTGCGTTTCATCGAATGTCAGGAAGCCTTGGCTTACTTGAAGGATGGGGGTCTGACTGAGGAGGAGCACTCCAGTGTATTGCTGGCCATTCAAGTGTTGGTCGAACCAATCGATAACGCAAACGGTAAGCTCCAATCGTACATGTTCCATCCAACCACTCTTCCTTTTTGTTTCTTCTTTTCAACTCTTTTTTTCTTTTTTTTTAAATTCCCGCACAAGTCCAGTTTCGTTTTCTTGGATGCACTTCCCCAGGTATTCGGAAACCTTTTTTTTTTCCTTTTTCTGTTCAGTGAAATCAACACTCAGGCGATTGGTTGAAGGCTTACGATCCAATGGTGGCTGCTTTGGCTTCAGATCTGAAGGCTCTGGATGGCATCGATATTATCGTTGCATATTTGGACAAAGGGGAGTCTTTAGCCACTCTAGCAGCATATGTCCTGGGAACAGCAGCATCCAATAATCCAAAATTTCAAAACGATTTGGTGGGATCCCACCCCGACGTGTTCAAGACATTAATAGAGGTGTGCGATCGCTTTCTTACCGGAAGGGATTATTCCTGGCAAAAATGAATCAAATCCATTGAGCATGAGTCAGTTTTAAAAACGGATTTTTTTAGGCTGTTTGAGAGGGAAAAGAAACCTTTCCCTAATGGATCGGAACGAGGAAGATTCAAAACTTGGGACTGTACGATTTGTGTTTTTTTCGTTTTCAGATGACGCAAAGATATTCTTTGGAGGGTGCATCCAAGGCACTGTATGCATTGTCGGCGTTGGTGGGAAATTATGCGGAATTGAGGGCAATGTTTTACACCAACGGTAGGCTTGATTCCGTTCATGTTGACTGGCCGAAACGTTTTTCTTTTAAAGTTTCGATGCGAGAAATGTCTGACACTCTTATTCCTTGGTGAAAAGTGAGTTCGATTCTAGCATTGTCAGAAAGAGTTCTGTTAAATGAACCCCAACCAAACGTCCAAAACAAGAAGGCAACACTTTCTTTTTTTTGCATGTTGTAGGGGGACTCAACGCGTTGCACAAATTGTTGGGGAGGAAGAACCTGGCCCCAGCGCTTGTAAAAAAATCCCTTGCATTTCTGACGGATCTGCTGTACGAGGATCAGATAAAAATTCAGGACGAAGGTGAGAAACGCCGTCGCTTTCCATTCCTTCAAAAGCTGGCAAGTTTTGGTTCAGGCTGGTTTGTTCAGAAATTTATTCTGTGTTTTTGCCTGTGTTTTGACTTTTGTAGACTTAATTGAAGCCGTGATCTCCCTGATCGATCATGAAGATTTGGACATCAAGGAGAAAGCGATCACCCTTTCGATACTTTTGAACTCAACGGAAGGCAGCATGGAAATTATGGAAAAGATGGACCTAGGTAAGGCTCAGCATTGAACACTGATGCTGAAAAAACGGGGGAGGGGGAATATAAAAATATATTGATATGAACAGCAGTATCTGTACGTGATTCTCTGAGGTGGTGGAGGTCGGCTTTACGCTTCAATTCATAATTTTGGTCTTGTATGGCACACAGGGGAAAAATTGGCTGGAGCACGATCGGAGCTTCAGAAACGTCTGTCATTGGACGAAGAGGACTTGTTCGTTTCAGATTTGATAGCGCTGCTGGATGTACTCTTAACAGATCCAGATCCGACTGACAATACACCCCCACAGGCTCCCTCGCATGAAGAGTTGTAGCATTCGTTTCATTTAATATCCTTTTTCTCTCTCCAATCTGTATTTTTTCCTTCAATCATATACACCACTGAGCTACCACAAAAAACTTGAGGAGATGCACATCAAGTTTTCTTGGATCACCTTCATTCAACAGGATGCAGCATGCAAACCCTCACATGCTGGCTCAGATTGCTGAAAATCCCCTCAACATTCCAACCAAGTATTCTTCAGCACTGTACCAGTTGTCTCAGCAAGGTCCTTCAATTTCCCGTTTTAACCTTGCCCAATCACACTCACTGTCAAAATGAAGGAGGGGGGAGGAATCGAGTTGCGATTGCTAAATCGCGATTCGGTTTTCGCATCCATTTTGGATCGTATCGGCCAGGGTTCGGTGGCGGGGCGGTACCAGCAGTACGCATTTTCGAGGAAAGCGCTGACTCGCCCCTGCACTTTGCAAATTTCTTCCCGAATCCATCCAAAAATAGCCCCTGCCGTACTCTTGGAAGAGCAGCAATAAAATGGTTCTTCCCCCTTCCATTTTTTTGGTGGTTTATCTTTGTTGTTTCTCGTCCGCGCGAGTGTTGCAGGTTCGGACGGAATGAACGCACGCAAGCGGAGACTGGACATTCAGGTGGAACTCCAGCAGGTGCGTCGCCATGCTTTTCCATGGTCTTCATCTTGTTGCATTTTTTTCCCTCAGGTTTTATCACTCTCCACCCTTCCGATGGAATTCGGTCCTCGTTGTATGCTTGGAATTGCCTCGCCGACAGCCAGGCTTGAGAATCCTCGCGCATTTGGGTCCTTCGGTTGACATTTGCTTTCACCTGGCGCGTGCAGGTTCGGAGTTCCATCTCCCAGGTCAAGCAGAGGATCACTGCTGACAAGGAGTCACGGGGCTGGCTGGCCAGCGGGGATGCGGCCACGGTCTGGAGGGACATCGAGAAGGGCCTGCGTAAGGCCATGGCGGATATCCAGACCCTCCAGCCGAAGGCCGGTCCTTCCAGGCAGGAACCTGGCCCCACCGAGACCCCCCAGGAGCGAGACCCCGGGGCACAACGGCTCCAGGAGCGGGAAAGGGAGATGTCGGTGTTGTGGAAGAAGTGCGAAACGATTTACCGCTTCATCCGCAACCACAAGAATGCGTCCCCGTTCCTGGAGCCCGTGGATGTTGTAAAATACAACGTGCCCGACTACTACGACATCATCAAGCGACCCATGGATGTTGGCACCGTGGGGAAGAAACTGGGTCTCGGGTGTGGTCGACGTGGGGTTAGGATGGCCTACAAGTCCCCGCTGGAGTTTCGTGACGACATGCGGCAGATTTGGAAAAACTGCAGGGAGTACAACAAGGAGGGGGAGCCGGTTAGGATTTGGGGGGACAGTTTGTGCGAACTGTGGAACCGGCGCTGGGCGGACTCGAAAATCGAGGAGAGGCTGAAAGAGATCGAGGAGGAGGTGAGCATTTTTTTTCTGTTACACTCTTGTTTTGATTTCCAAACTACCAAACCTGTCTATGGACTTTTGGGGGTGCTGTAAATTTCTGTGCTGTCACCTTGTGGCAAAATAATTGTGAAAACTTTTTAGAAGGAAATGAAATTGAACTTTTTAGAAAGAAATGAAACTGAAAGTGTTTTCCTGAAGAGGGGGGAAAATTCCCTAATTCTGTGGTTGGGAATTTAGTTTCTGGCAAGACCAACCCTGCCAGTTTTCCCTCCACCATCAATTCACCACACTCCAGCTTACCTGTAAGAAATTCCCTTCCTCACACAGATCCATATGGGAAAAGTTCATTTCTTTTCACTGTAAGCGATGCTGATTTTTTCAATTCCCTTGTGTGTGCAGTACCCCCTGCCTCAGGGCGATCTTGGAAAACGCTCCCAACCTGTCGCGTCGGCTGGATCCCCACCTCCCAAGAGGCTGAAGCCCAACATGGCACTTGGGCAAAAAGCACGAGGTCGAAGACTGACTCGACCGGCCGGCCGGGCCCAAGACTCCGCCCCTGGCTCCTTGGTTGCACGACAGAGGCTGCAGCAACCATCCAACAACAAAATGGTTCGCTCAGGGCCCAGTGTCTCCGCCGGGAAAGTGCAGGCCCCCAAACCCTCTTTGAGCAGTCAACGGCCAGGTCCGCGGGTGCCTTCATCCCACCAAAGGCAGAGTGCTAAATCTGGTGCTCGCCCCGTGGCCTCAGCCCCCCCTCCCAGACCTGTGTCCAAACCATCCTCAGCCAGCATTTCAGATCCGGATTCGCCACCCCCTGCTCCTGGTGTGCAATACAGCCAGTTGGTCCGGTTAACGAATGACCTTACGGAAGAATGTGGGAAATACTCGAAAGTGGAAGAGGTCGAGGATTCCTACAGATCATTCCTGTTGCGGAGAAAAGTGTCCTCATTGTTGGAGAAGCTATCTGGATCCGGCCGCCCTTTGGATAGTGTGTTGGAAATTGTTCGGCGCGACCCGAGTGTAAGAGACGGGGGCCCCGTGGATTTGGATGCTCTTCAAGATAAAACTGTGAAGGGAATAATGGAGGTTTTGGAGAAGAATCCGGTGCCTGGATCGGGCAGTCGGGGTACCCCTGCCGGTGTGCAAGGGGATGTTGATGGGAAGAGAATGCCAGCAAGACCTGTGGCTAGAAAAAAGGCACCCGGAAACAATACCTCAGGAGGTAGGTTGCTTGCCTTCCTGACACAACACGGTCGTGGTTGGGTCCTCTCAATTCCCAGAATTGTTTTTCAATTTCAATTTGCCAGGACTGTATTCTCAAACAGCCAAACATTCCTCAATTCCAACTCTATATAATCCTGGAGAGATCACCGGAATTTGAATTGGGGCTCAAAGTCGGAAAATTTTCAAGCAAGAGCGGAAAATTTTCAAGCAAGAGCTCCTGAAAATGTGTCCAAGATCTACCTGGAGCATTTCTCCCTATTTTGAATGGTTCAACCCGGGGGCTATAATCTCTCCTCATGGAGTGCATGAGGGACCATTATGAAACTGAGTGCAATGGAGGGGTGGCTTTTATGATGTCTGATTCCCTAAGAAACAAAAGATATATATGTTTGAAAAAAAAAATAATAGAAAAAAATGTATGTGTGTCTTTCTCCGCACAACAAATTATAGAAAATGTTGTGAAATTGGGACTGTTCTGTTTGCAGTCGACGCCCAGAAAGAGGGAATCCGAGGACCACCACCCAATCGAGCATTCCCTGCCTCATCTCAACAACAAAAGCAGCAGCAGGCAGGCTCCAGGATGCCAGAAGCCCTGCACCGTGAGTCTTTTGCTCTTGTTGCAAAAATCCTCGCGTTTCGATTTTCGAGACGCGAAAGTTGCCTTCGTGGTGCTGGTGCCTGGGTTGGGCCCTTAATGTTTTGTTCGAATCTCGAAGGACTCATGTCCGTTATATGATTGGTATGAAACAGGCCCAGCTGGGGATTTCCCTCCCAAGCGAAACGAGGGCGCTGCACAGAGAAAGATGGTGAGATTTTGCCACGAATCTAATGAAACACCGCTTTGCAACGCCGTCTCTGTAATTCTGAGATTGGGTCTTCTTCTGAAAGGGGGCTACTCTTTGTTGAGAAGTGCTAGGGAATAAATCACCAACTTGAATTTCGAACCAATTTTATATATTTATAATATATTTGGGAGGACTTTGGTACTTTGATTTGGCACCAATCAAAGTACACAGGGGAGTAGCATTCATCGATCCAAAGTCCTCCCTTCGTAGAGCTGGGGGCTCATTCTGACTAGTTTAGGGAAATGACCTGAAACTGGGAAAGACATTCCCTCCTCTTCGTAGTTTTTTGATAGAAATATCTCGTACTTGGACTGCATGTCAATTGCAACACTGCACAAGTGGGGGGGGGGGGGAAAGGGGCTGCTGTTTCATCTGCATGGCATGGAATGTTCCAGGTCCGGCTTTTGGAAGAGTACTTCTTACATTGCTTTGCCACATTTAGGGTCAAAAGCGAAGATTTGGTGGAGCGCAAACAGTGCGGCAGGCACCAGGAGAGGTGGTTGTCACGGAGCCTCGCCGTGTTGCTGCTAAAGTGATGTCTGAGGAAGAAAAGGTGTGGATGTCTTTCCCACTTGGTGACCCCCCTTTCAAATGCATATCTGATCTTTGCACATCCTTGGAACAGTTATCCATTTGGTGACCCCTCTTTGAAATGCATATCTGGTTTTTGCACATCCTTGAAACGGTTATTGAGACTGCATGTGTTAAGGAGGAGAAGTGTTCTTTTCTGTGTCCAGCATGGGCAGTGTTTGTTTGCATTTCTGGTTCTTTTTTTTTTTGTGGATTGCTCGCGGAGGGTGGTTGAGTTTTTCTGTGTTTTGGTGGTGATTTCTTCCAGAGGCACGAAGCTGCCCGAATCATTCGCGAAAGCGATGAGCGGGCCAGGCGGGAATTCAAAGAGAAAGAAATGAAAAGACTGAGGGAGGAACGCGAAAAAATTCAAAGACGTGCTGATGAAAAAGTCAGATTTTTGAATGTCATTTCGGTGAGTGCAATTGAATCGTCCAATTTGGAAATAGTTTTTTTTGCGAAGATATTGTTTTGCTGTCGTGGGAAGTGAACTGGAAGTTACATCATGCTGCCTCAACAACCCTTTTCAGAAACAATGTCTCGAAGGGCCCATTACCTGCTGGTGGCAGTGTCGGACAAAACTTCGGGGGCATTTTCGAAGAAGTTAGCAGAAACCAAAGTTAGAGTTCGAGTTGATGGCTTTTGCTGATTTTTTTTTTTTTTTTTTTTTTTTGCACCAGCAAGCTGTGGTGAGAAAAGTGGATTTGTACGAGCATGAAACTACTGATGCCTCCTTCAAGGCGATGGGTGTTACGGATGAATTGGATTCAACGAAGTTTGAGGCTGTTCACAGGTATATTCAGTTTTCAGTTTTTACAGGGATTGGTACTTTCCCTGTCTAGCCTTCATATTTTCCACTCCCAAACTTTTCAAGGTGTTCTTTTTTCCCCTTTTTTCTTGGATTCTCCCTGTTTTTGGGGGATAATCCTCTCTCTCTCTTCCCCCTTTTTGAAAATATATTAAGGATGCCTTTCAAAATAATTAATGTTAATAATTAATGTTCTTATTTCAAAAAGAATAATTCCTGTCGTGCATAATCATAAATTTTTGATGGCAGATATCTGTGTACACATATGTGTGCATTTTTCTTTGAAATCATTCTACACACAAGGTCAAAAGGTCGAGTGCAGCCTGTTCCGCGAAATGTGTTATGGGCTGACTCAGAAAGAAACCAGCTTTTCATATCTACCCTGTACCCCAATTATGAAACAAATCGTGCCTTTTTTTTATGTTGTAATTGTTTAACTTGTTTTTAAAAGTTTTTTAATTCCAAAACTCTCAGGTATGATGACACCTGGGCCAACACAGACGACGAATCTTCTGCGGAAGAGGAGGAGGAGGATGCGAAAGAGAAAATGCCAAAAATCGAAAAAATGCAATTGGAGGAGAAGGAGAAAGAGGAAGGCGAGGAAGAGGAGGATGACGATGAAAAAGAAGAGGGAGAACTCTAATAGTCGAAAAGCAAAATTATCGAAAAAGAAGAGGGAGAACCCTAGTAGTTGAAAAGCAAAATCATCGTCTGTCGCTCCTCCTCCTTCGCCTCTCTCTCGCCGGAGCATTTCATATTTTTTGTGGTGTTTTTTTTTCCTTGTGGTTTTGATTTTTGTTCTCGATACAAAAGTGGATATACATATGTGCATATACATGGTTGGCATATATGTGTGGATATATCACACACACAATCATCCTCAGTGGCATTTTCATTCTTCTTTATATGGTTTTTCTCTGTGGTTTGGGAAATTGGGAATTTCTTGTTGCTACCCCCTTTTCGATGAAAGGGGTAACCTCTGATGTGCTCGTTCAAAAAAAAAAACAAGAAAAAGAGAAAAAAAATGGATTGATGTGGGGTTAACGAGCATTTAGAAACATATATAGTTTTACAAGTATATATAGATTTACACCCCTGATGTGACGGCTTCAACTGCGTCTGAAGGAAAACGGAGAAAAAAAGGGGAATAATATGGATCAGAAGAATATTCTCTGTTGCCAAAAGAATGTGATATTCGCTTGTCTATAGGGGGTTCCCCCCCCCTAATATGGTGGATGTTGATATGGGCTCTGTTTTGATGTTGAGACAAGTTGAATGATACTCTGGACTAGTAAAAAAGGGAATGGGGATGTCGGATTCTTCACGGTTTCTTCACCAGCAAATTGGGGTTGCTGTGGAAGCTGCTTTACTTTTTAATGATGAACCTAGCCCTCTCTCACCTCCACTGGTTGGGTAGTGGTGGGTGTGTAGAGACGTGTTTGCAATCAAAGCCTGTTCTTCTTTCTCTGGTTCCCTTGACTGCATTGCTTCGTTTTAGTTTCTTTCGTTCATCACTGCACAATCGTTTCTAGATATTGGCACCATCGAACTCTCGAAGTCGATACGTTTGTAACGGGGAAACATGACCTCCTCTGCATGATGGTCAGCTCAAAAAAAAATTCAAAATCATTGTCACCTGTCGATACTCTCCGAGCGTAGGTGGTGGTGACTTGTTTCCAAACAGGGTTACTATTAATAATGAAATTACAGCCCCAGAATCGAACTGGACATTGAGCCATTCTGCATTCTTTTATCACCACAAAGGCAATCTACATCGTTGTGGCTTTTCTGAAAGTCAAAACTGATTCTTTCCACTGATGTTGTGGCCAGAACTTTGATGGCCAGAATATGAGTGCGTTGCAACAACAAGATGCTACTTGTATAGTCTCTCGACCGTAGTGTTACACATGAACCAATGCGTGCTCCCCATTAATACCCGAATCGGTAGTGCACCAAACTATCCAGGCATCTATACAACAGGACCGGAAGCAAGCATACCCGCTCTGCACATGACTCACAGAGACTTGCCCACGAAAAACCATTATCTAAACCAAACTATGCCTTCCACCAAAGGAACCACAACCAATTGCTCAAAGATCACACAGAATGCAAGACTACAAAACGAACCCCTTTGCCCTTTTCCGATTCAAAAATCACCCTTGGAATTATTAGCTTCGTTGAGAAATCTCCCCCAACCCAGAAATTCAAGGAGATTTCTCCCACCCCCACCAGAGCTACCAATCCAAACCCTTTTGAACTAAAATACCCACCCCACCCCAATTATTACCACTCAATTCGGGGTGCCCGAAAGCTGCTTAACGAGAAACAAACCCCCTCAAACCGCTGAATTTTCTCTCTTCTCCTTGTACGGAAAGTGAAAAGACAGGGGGCTGGCGTTTTTCAGGCGATGAATACAACGAAAATTATCAGGAATAGCATGAGTACGAAAAACACCTTCATGATGAGCCATCGGTTGGAGGAAATCCCATTCAAGTATTTCAAAAGCTGGGTTTGGGCATTTCCCACGTTTGTCAGAGTTTCATCGATATTTTGGTCGATGCGCACTGCCATCTCTCCTTGCTCAGCAACCTGGAAATAACATTCAACTTTGAATAAAATGGAAAATGGAAAGAAAGAAATCAAATCTGGGAATTAAGCAAACGTAGTCAAGAACACCCACATCTCACTTTTCTCGACAGCCAAAACCATAGAACCATTGCTCATCACTCAGAACTCTGGCAACTTTGTATGACTGACACGTATGATTCATGAAGTCTACTACATAATTTTTCTCAGCAGCCGAAACCATACAATCCCCACAACTCAGAACTCACTGGCAAATTCGGCTGACAACATACTACATACCATGTGAGCAAGCTGCTGGAAAATCCCTCCGAGTTCCACGATGGTCGATTCTACACTGTGCAGCGCCTCGTTTCGACTGGCAAGGTATGTGTCCTGAGGGGCTGCCAGCTGCATTTGTTGTTGTTGTTGCTGCTGCTGCTGGCTGGATACAAATAGATACACAAATGTGTATTCAAGCACATTATCAATTGTCTATTTCCACAATTCTTAAGCCTGTTTTTTTCCACAAAAAGATGCAAACAATGAGTGAACTTGGTGCAGCTTCACACTTTTTTATCAAGGAGTTTTCCAGTTGGCAAACTCCATTGGTGCAAGAGATTCAACGACTTGCATTTTCAGGGGGTTATTTTTTTTGAAAATTTGGCACCACTTATATATTTAATATTTAGATTTTTCAACCACAACCCAGAATAAAAGATACTTCTGGTGAGAGGGGGCCCCTCCAGCAAACACATATTAACCACAGCGCACCCAGCCTTTTCCTTTCCTCCCCCTAAAACCACACCTACAACAGTCTGACTCGCAGGATCTAAACAAAAACCGAAATCGACTGGGCGTTCACCGACCACAGAACGAAAGCAAGCTAACCAGCACCGGTCGACAGCTGTCCATCAAAACCAGAAAAAAAAACTCGCAAAAAAACCTTCTAAAAGCAGAAAAACTCGCGAAAACTTAACAAACACTTACCCCTCTGGCCTGCCGGTGAATCCCCCGCGCGAACGAACAGAAGGTTGCGAACCAGGGTAAGGGTCATAAGAGGAGTGAACAACACCCCTGCTCAAGCCATAATCAACTTGATCTCTGAATTTGCAAAAGGGGGCCCCCATCAGGAAAAGAAAAAAAAAAAAAAAGAGGCCTAGGATCTCTGGTAGAGTGGTGGTTTCTTATATGCTGCTTATTTTTGTTGCGAAAAACCTCCCCCCCCCACCAATGCGAGAAGGAAAAATAAAAACCCACCTTGCTCCACTCGTGCTTGGACCATCTGCAACCTAAGATTCAGAAATGAAAAGTTAGACCAGGAAGAGTTCAATTCCAATTAAAACACGGAATAATAACATCAAGAATAAATGTCGTTTAATATCATCTAGTTGCTCCTCTTTCTATTCCATTTTCTCTTTATTATTTTTTTTTGGGGGGGGGGAGGGGGGAGAAAGTGAACTAATTTTCTATTTTACTTTTATTTCCAACTTGAAAGCCTTGTCAACACCCCTGCAGAGTTGCTCTTTGATTTGTTATGCTCAAAAATAGCATTTCCCCCAAAACACACACAATCGTGCATCTAAAGCTTTGGCGGAAAAAAAAAAGAAAAAGGACCAGACATTACACCCTCTCATTGAATAATCAAAACCACACCTAGATGCCAATATGTATTTTATAATGTATAATATATATTTCCTCACCTCATCACTTGGTCCTCCAAAGAGCGACCTGGCACTTTTCCCAGCACCCCCAGGTCGACTCAACAATGGTTCTGATTCTCCAAAACCTGAACAGAATATATTCAGCTGCTCAAAGTTCCACTCTGCATATCTGGATCGCCTCGCTTAATAATCAGTCATGTCGACTATGGATTGTGTTGAAATGACGATAATTTATCAAAAATTTAAATCACTTAATTTAATAGTTCAATTGGTGAGGAATGTTCTCACAAGACTTTCTTCCTTTTAATTCTCCGGTGAAAATTTTTCCTGCTCAACTGTCTTCAAATTTTTTATTTTTTAAATATCGTTTCCTATGGATCACAGAAATCCATAAGTCTCTACGAAAATAATTTGGGTTGTCCAATCCTACATTGAAGTTTGAAAGTGGCTGGAGGCTTTCACCATGATTGAGGGCAAAAAAAAAACGAACTGGCAATTTAGAACTCCAATCTAAAATAAAGTCTAGGTGCTAGTTTATCCATCTGAAATATTCAAGGAAAGCGAGCTTAGAACTCAATTGCTTCATTTCAGGACTAGAGCTTTTATGCAGTCTTCAAATATAGGTCCATTTATCTCCAACAGCCCCCCAAAAAATGCTCTGATTGTAAAATCAAATTCGACATTGAATAAAAAAAATAAGCTTTTTCAAGAAAAAAAATATCTCAAATATGGAGAAGAACTCACCTGTTGCGGTATTTGAAGAAAACAATTGCTGCCTGTTTTGCTGGCCCTTCAAGTTGTCCGTTCTCAAGGTCAAAACATCCTTGAACTCCTTGGTTGCATCTTTCAGCCTGGTTCTCAAGTTATCCACCACAGTGGTGGAGTGGTGCTGAGTGTGGGCATTCCCATCCCTGGACTTGGCAGAAATTGTCTGAAGCTCCGCGATGGTAGCGTTCAAACTTTGGATGTCTTGTTTGATTACTCCCGTCAGTTCGTTGATTTCCTGGGCGGGGTCGTCGAACATCGAAGTTCGCTTGGCCAGTTGAGATAATTTTTGAAGCTTCGCTGAGGTCTTGTGTATCCCCAGTCCGATTTCGGACGCTTTCTTTGCGAAGTCCGACTTTTGCTGAATCGCATGTTTCGCAGAAGGCAGCGCTGCGTTCAACAGGAAAAGAAAACCGGAATAAATGGACTCCAATTCTTGAAAAAAAAGAAAGAGAAGCTGAGAACAAAGTGACAGACATAACGACACTGACGAACGAAGGTGGGGGGCAAAAAAAGAGAATGCCGTGCGAAAGAACGCCAGCTCTTTTGCCAACATACCTCCACTCTCGGGAGCGCCAGAAGTAGATGCAGCACCCTAAACAAAAAGAGGAAAAACTGTTCATGCCTTCCTCCCACCAGAAGACGATTTCGCAACAGATTCGAACCCTGACAGAGACGTCTCGCAACAACCTGCTGTTTCTGAAGCCGTTCGGCGATCGCCCGAAACTCTCCAGTCCGGTCGCGCAGGGTATTCCCATGAAACGAGGACATCGCGACGTCCAACCTCGCTCGCACCCACCCAATCTACTAACCAGCCAAAACGGAGTTCAAAAAGTCGCACGGAAGCTTCCAACACACGCCCAACCAAACTCCTCTCGCTCAAAGTATTTTGTTTTTTTTGGGGGGGGGATCCTTGTCTGCACAACACGACAGAAATTTGGAAATTTTCCAAATCGCTGAGGCAGTTTCCCCACACAACACCAAATCATTCGATGAACATAAATGCTTGCGCAGATCGCTTGAAGCGATAAAAACTGACCTGGCAAAAGAGTTCATCCGTTACCGATTCCGTGCCAACGGGATGGACGACCTACAGTCAAGCGAAGAGGCAAGAACTCTTGAACAAACAAAAAAGAGAGAGAAAAAAAATAACACATTCCACTCAACCTGGACTTACTTTTCGAATTTGTGGCACTCCCCCCCTGTTCCGAAATTCCAAACAGTGTTTCGTGAATTTGACTGGGTTGTGAGAGGCGGGTGCGTTTTTTCCGTTTCTTTTTTTTTTGGTTGTTGTTGATCGGGTTCGATTCTGTAGTAAGACGAGCGGTTGGACGCAGGCCGCTTTTGTGGGTGATGATGTCAGTAATATCATCAAAGACTCGATTGATACTGTGCTGCAAAATCAACAGTTTTCGCTGACCAAGGTGAAAATCCACAAGGAAAAATTCCCAGACTGGCCTAATCTGTCAAATTTTTTTTCAATCAAATCCATGACAGAACAAACAAGTGAGGTTCCACTCATCATCGCAGTATCTCCCATGTCGGTGTATATTTCTTTTCACCGTGTTTGAAAAAATGATGATTAGTATATGTCCTGGGCTGTTGCGTTTCTTTCGTGCAATATTTTTGCAGCAAGACTCCAGTTCGTTGCTCTCCTGAGCTTTCCTTTTCTGTTTTTTTTTTTGGATTTTTTTTGTTTCTGTTTCAGGTGGGACAGTGGACTGCTGGTTGCCTCGAAAATTGCATCAAGAAACTGACATCGATGAACAAACCATTCAAGTATGTGGTCACCTGCGTCATCATGCAGAAAAATGGTAGGTAGCAAATTCAAGTGAGAAAAAGGGAATTTCAACTGTTTTTCACTGTTGGTGGAAATGGACCACTGGCCTAATCTGTCCATTTTTTTTTCCAATCAAATCCTGGAAGAAAATGACAGAACAAGCAAGTGAGGTCATCATCGCAGTCTGATTTCAGATTCCCCCACTTGTCAGAATAGAGTCCCAAGGTTTTTTCGGAAAACTAGTGTTTTTTTGCCTGTAGAAACCAAAAAAAAACTCTGATTGAAAAACAGGCGAAATGAGATGCTGTTTTTTTTTTTTTTCCCGGACCATGAATGGGTGAATCCCCTGCCAAACAGGCCGATTGGGGTTGAACATTTAAATTCATTTATTTAATTTAAGTTTTTTTGCTGTTTTTTTCTGGGGTGTTTCATGAGTTTGTTTGATATTTTAGGAGCTGGACTACACACAGCAGCATCATGCTTCTGGGATAATTCGACAGATGGTAGTCGGACCGTCCGCTGGGAAAACAAAACTATGTATTGCATTTGCACGGTTTTTGGGTTGGCTGTGTAATGTAAAAATGGTGAGAGGAGAGAATGGCAATTAGAAAACATCTTGAAAGAGAGAAAGAGAGAGGAAAAAAAAAAGCAAACCGGAAAGAACAAGAAATTGAATTTTAGGAGTTTTTCAGGGGTGTTTTCTGTAGGGTATGTTTTGAAAAAAAAAAAAAAGAACTGATGGGGGTGATCTCAGGTCCGTTTTTCTTTTGAAATAAGTTGTTATTGCTAGGAAGGAAAAATGTCGCTTCATTGCTAAGTTGTTTTTATTGATTGCGTCCGTGGTGGCGTATTTTCTGTAATTGGTTAAAAAAAAAATGATTGACCTCTGGAATGTGTTGCATTTTTGGAGTGGTTTAGAGATTAAGACGGTGGCTGCTTGTTCTGCTATACTGATTAGCAGATTTCTGTCATGTAATTTGGTTCAATAGCGTTTGATGCACTTGCTGCCCAAAAGAGTGTGTTAAACTGGTGCCTTGTCCGTCGAATTGACGGTGTCGTAAACAACACTTTACTCAGGTCGGTTTTCAAGAAACCTGTCATTTGGGAGTTGCTACCGAATCCACCAAATTTCCAAATCTGGGGGAAGATCCTATCTGAAAGGATAACAAGAAACGATTTGAGGAAGAATTTTGCATTGATTGAGGTTGTGTTGGCTGTGAAATGAAATATGTATTTCATTGTGTGGGTGGTTGTGTGGATTTTAATAATATAAAATGAATCCGCTGGTGAATCTGCGATACTGGAAGGGACACTAACATTCTCTTTTGTTGTTTGCTTTCTTTGCCGAAAGTGAACATTACCCTCGAGGATGCATGCCAGAAAGAGGAAATGGATGCCAAGAGGGTGTTCATTGAGACAGCCAAACTACAAGTCAAATTTTTGGGCAATTCCTTGGAAAAACTGTACATTGACCATCACCAGGCCACTTTATTTCGGGCATTTTACGATTTTTTGGGCACATGCGCCCGAAATAAGGTTTGCGGCTGTGCCCAAAATTAACTTCAATTTTTTTGGAGATGTACTCTAATAATATGATTAACACTGTCACATCTGAGTTGGATATGGCCATCTCAGGACAGATTTTCACTTCAGGATTTTTTGTGTGTGTGCATTCGTTGTTAGTACCTTATATAAGGTAATTCTTGCCTTGAACTAATTTTTTTTGGAAAAAATGTAAAAAATTGTGCTCGAAAAACTAAAGCACCGCGAACGACTCGTCGGCTCATCGGATGAGCCCACGCAGAAATTTCACCAATGCACACACACACACACACACACCAGAGATAGGACTTGGGCCAAATTTTTGGTCCGACTCCGGTCCGGTCCGGTTACGGTCGGGTTACGGTCACCGTACTACGGCCGTAACTCCGTACCGTAACCGGAGTAATATGTTGTTTTTACGGTACGGAACAGGTACGGTATAACTACGGTAGGCCCTAAATCACCGTGAAGTAGCGTGGTTCAGTGCTAAAGCGTTAGGCTGCAGTCAGTAGGGTCGCAGGTTCGAATCCCCCTGGGTTCCTTTGGAATCGCGGGACCCTGCGGGGGTCACTTTCTACGGTTTACGGTTGTTACGGCCGTTACGGTCGTTACGGTCCGGTACGGAGCGGTACGGAGTGGTACGGTGCTACGGTTACGGCCGTAAAAGTACGATTTTCTGACGAAAATTGTACTCCGGTTACGGTCCGGTTACGGTGGTTACGGTCCGGTTACGGTGACCGTAACCGTAAAGTCCTATCTCTGACACACACAAGAATATGATTATATGCGTAGAATGCGTAGAATTCCCAACGAAAGCAAAGAAGCTCCCTATTGTGGTGTGAAATTAGCATGGGGAGGATCCACAATGTTTTGGCGAGTTTGAAGACTTGGGGTTGTAGTCCGACACAAGGGGCGGGATGAGTTCAGGCTTGCTTTCAGATTTTTTGTGTCGACAACAGTTGCTGATTTGTTTTGAACACATTTTTTTGTGCATTATTTGTGCATTGCTTTGCTTCTGCGAATGCCTAATTTTTTCCCTGGACTAACTTTTGCAATCTGATTGGATGGCAAAAATCAGTCCATGCAGAAAATAAACCCAAGCAATACTTAATACGCACAAAAAATTGCACTAGATACAATATATGTTGTGCTGAGCTGTAACGAATCTGCCCTGCAGATCGCTTTTTCTGCTTCAATACACTGAAGACTGCGACCCTGCCGGTCTGCCAGTCTGAACCTGCCGTTCTATTGAACGACCATGGGAGAAGCACTTGAACCTAGCAAGGTTCAAGGAGAGATCAGGTTCCAAACTAAGGTTAGGTTAAGTTACAAGAATGTCCAAGCCCCAACAACTTATACCGTTTCTTCCAACCCTGATCCAAACTGATCCTAAGCCATAACATCAGTCTGCATCAGTGTTGCAGACCATCAAACTACCAAGTTCCTTTCAGTCCCCTTTCATGACATGCAGCCTCAGACACCTTGCACGGTACTGCGGTCCTGAGTCTGCCACCTAAGACCTTCTAGAACCTTGTGCCTGCCAGCTCTGCAGCCCACGTTCTGCAACGCTGCCAGCACCTGTCTGCCATCAGCAACCCTGTCAGCCCGACTACTCTGCCACTTCGTCAGTCTGCCAATCTGCTGACTACCAGTCCTTTAGTCTGCAGGTCTGAAGGACCTGAACCATTCCTGCTTCTGCAGAATCATAGCAGTCAACCTGCAGCCTAATCTGTCAGCCCAATCACTGCCAGTTCTGCAAGCCTGCAGGTCTGCCTGAATCGCCTTTGATTCTGCCGAATCACTACATTCCTCCCCATCTAGTTGGCAGTAGTCCCTTACTGCCCTAAGAGAACGATAACAACCTTGTCCCTTGGATTTCAAACACCCAAAGAAACTTCTGCCTCAAAGTTCAGTTTGAAAAGTTGCTATCCCATCTTGCCAACTGCCAAACACCTTTTGGAAGGACTGACCACTGAAAATATCTTTTCGAAAAATTGCAAAATAAAGTATAGCCTCTTTCTCAACATTCTGATGTATACCTTTGAATTGCCTAGCAAACTGCTCAGAAAAATCCCAACAACACAAACAAGAAAACCGAACGAACTTCTCTTTCGGAATTGTAATGTGCTACTGAACAAAATTCAATTCCTTTCTGCAGTCTGTAAACTCCATAGATTTTCATATCGACTATCAGAAAATCTAACAGAAAAATAACAAAAATCTGCTGCAGCTTTTAGAGGCTCAGCAATTCACCCTTCTGCCTTCTTTACGATATGAATGTTGCTATTCAGAAATATCATTTGCCAATGATGAAAGAAAGACACCAAATATTTTGCAACTACCAAAACTTCTGAAACTTCATAGTGTCCCATAATTTCCAACTCAACAATTGCATATTGAAAACCTGCAAACTGCCACCACTGTCTGCAAATTATCTCTGCAACTATTGCCACAGTCTGCAACCCTGCAAACTGGTACTACCACAATCCAGAACTCTACAAACTGTTGCTGCCAAAATTTGCAACTCAGCAAAATACCACTTTCACAATATGCAAACTGTCTTGGAGTAAAGAAGAAGGTTGAATGACTGAAGTTCTGTCTCCCGAAAGAAGTTTCCAACCTTTTGAAAACCAAGAGATCACCAGTCACTCCAGCAGCTCCTCAGAGTTGAAGCTCCTTGCTGCATAGTGAGCTGCCACATGTCTCCACCAAGTTAGCCTTCCGCATAGCAATGAAAAGCGAGCGATAGGATCTTGCAACAACAAGTCTCCAGATGTTCTTCAATGAAGAAGTGAGCTTGCTCCTCAATTTTTCCCTGAAGCATGCTCCCTTCTGTTCGTGCTTCCTCTCTCCTGAGTCAAGAATGTTCAGAGTACCTACAGATTGATTGCAATAATTGTTCCCGAGTTCTTCTATGCCTTCTCCGGTTTTCCCATATATGAATCTATACAAACCAGAGTATATGAAAACCCAGAAATTCCACTTGGCCTATCCTGACTTAATGAAATCAACCCTTTCTTTCAACCAGCAAGACTTCACTCAGTGATATTTCCTTTTTCTTTGATAAATATCCAACAACTGAGTGCTGAAAGAATCCATACCAATGTACCCTCTGGAATTCAGTAAACCTCAAATAAGCACCGATCTAACTGATTCAATCAATGGTCATGCAAACTTCTGTAACTTCCAAACCAACTAAATCCACAGCAAAATATGTGTCACGTACCGGAATATTTCAGTCCACCAGAAACACCCTTGCTAGACTGCAAATGTTTTAATTCTGCATCGTCCCAAAGTAGTGAACTATGCCTAGTTGCTTAATCCACTCTGCAAGAATAGTAGAACTGAAAACACATATTTACTGACCACCGAGATATTGCAAACACTATCCATGAATTCCCGTCAGCTCTGAAAGAGTATCACTAACAACCTCTTCCTTTCCTGAGAAACCTTGATGAAAACATGTGTCTCTTTGCAACACCTACTGAAATAAATGCAATTTTGGAAAAACAAAAACGAAACGCATCGGTTCAACCGAGGCCCCCTCCCCATCTGAAATGGAGCTTGTCCTCAAGCAAAACCATGCAACCATGCAAAACCATATCACTGTCCCAGCTACAGAAAGTTGAGCTGTTCGGAGCAGCCAAATAACCCCAAACAACTGGACAAACTACTTCAGAAAAACAAGCCTGAAAAACTGAAGGCCTGAATTTGCTCTGCCAAAGTCAGAAAAATCTGTTGCCCCAGATTGTAACCAAATGTTCAGTTCTCAACCTTTCTGATATATTTTGTCCACACAAATATACACCAACTATGCCACCAAAGATCAGGAATATTTCTGATTCATTGACCAGAAAAGAAATAGAAAATAAAGAAAACACAGAAAATTTTGCAGCCCTGCAAAGTGTTCCTGCAAACAGGGTCTGCACCTGCAATGTACCAACTGCCCATAACAAATTTCCAGATCTCCTGCAAAAATTTTCACTGTCCCTTTTGTTTCTTTGTATGTAAAGCTGAACCTGACCATCGAATGTCATAACCTTCAGCTCCTGATCTTTGACACCATGCTATCCATGCATCAAGTTCAAACACTAGCCCATTGTTTACTAGTACATCGTCATGAAATAAAAGAGCTGCCAACTCATGATACTTCATGTCTAACCACTGCAAACAAACTAAAGAAGAAATCCACCTGAAAATCTGAATCCTGAATGAAAATCTGAGAGATCTATTCTTTTCTTTTCTTTAACTCTGTTGATTTCCACTGATTCAAACACAAAATCAGAGATAGATCTTCAGAAATTGAAAATCCTTTTGCTTTTCCTTCTAAGCTTTATATTTCTCACAATAATATTTGAACTACCGCTGGTCCATGTATATTTAGACTTCTCAAAGAAATCAGAAATATAGACTTCACCCCTGATTTTCTTTCTTGATCTCCTGAAAATCTGCAACTCAAACCAGATCTAATGTATCTAATCAAAATAAAGCATTTTCCAGATTTCAGTCACTGCCAATTAAGTCCAAAAGTGACTGCAACAATACCAACTTCTGTCACTGAAAATTGCTATCTCTGATGCAGTTTGACACAACCATATCTTTCACAGGGAACCCTGAATTTCCCTCAGAAATTTTTCAGCTCAACAACCAGTCTATGGACCTGTAAAATAGAAATCAGAGTCCTCCTTTCAAGCAAAAACTGCAACTCCATCTGTAGTCTGAAATAGAGCCCAAATCTCTCATTTTCAAGCCTTTCAAATGTTGTAATTCTGCCACTGATTTGCCAAACTAATTTCCATAAACAAAACCGAAATGAAAACTCTTCTGTAGGTTTCTGTATCTGCCCTTTTTTTTTTTTTTTAATCAGCCATACTCAAGTGGCGACAAATACTAACACCACGAAGATAAATCTCCCAATGCATCAAATATTTTTCTAAACCAATACTCTGATCCTCTTTCCTCTAGAGCTGAGGTCTCTTCACACTCTGCAACTCCTAGAAAAGATCATTGTATTTTCCTTCGACTCAACTACATTCCTTCAACAATCTGAAAAGGTGATATCAGATGCAGTTCACATGTTACTGCATCCACTGAAAATTTCTCTAGCCAATTTCAGAACCCCAGCTAGCTTCCAGTTTATAGGCAAGATGTAGATATTCCAATTCTACATCCCTACCTATCGATATACGATTTTCTCCACGTCACGAAATCACCGACAATAAAAATTCAGTTCCTTCTCAAAACATCAATCGCACGCCGTACACAATCTGCCTGGCATGTATTCTCATTTCAGCCGCACGCCGCACACGGCCTGCCTGGCATGTCCACTTCACTTCCATAGAACGAAGTTTGGACTATGTCCTTGAAAGTAGACTTCATTAGGTCTACCCAGCCCATAACTTCTCGCTCACCAAATCAAGTCTGATGTGCCTGCAGAACACCATCAGAATCGACATGCACTGAAAAATCATGCAGGTCAGGTGCGACCCCACATGGCCCTACACCCCCTGCCTCCGAGACCTGAGAGGTGGTGGCTCCACTCGGCCGACCAGCCTCCTCATTCCCTGAAACCTCCTTCAAAATTCCAGCAGATGCTGCTGCCCCAGCGGCAACACCCACTAATTCATCCACTGACCTACTCGCGAGAGACTCTGCCCCCATCAGAGTACCCGCCAATTCATCCACTGACCTACTTGCGAGAGACTCTGCCTCCATCAGAGTGCTCGCCAATTCATCCACTGACCTACTTGCGAGAGACTCTGCCTCCATCAGAGTGCCCGCCAATTCATCCACTGACCTACTTGCGAGATACTCTGCCTCCATCAGAGTGCCCGCCAATTCGTTAACTGCGCAGTCTGCAAGTCCCCTGGGGGACCGTCCCCCTCGTCGCCTAGCGGGCCACCTGCAGCACTGCTCACCTTCTCCTCAAGGCCTCCAGAATTTCCTGCACCAGTGTCCTTGCCCGGACCACCACCTGCAGAAATTCCATCCTCCAGACTTACTTCTCCGTGTTGCGGCTGCACCGGCACTCCAACTACGGAATGGACTCCGCGCCCATAGGCTACCCTCCCCTGAGGTAACACCCTGTGTGAGTGGCTACGCCGGCCTTCTCACACTCCACTTCTGTCCTCCTTCGCCTCTTTTCTCACTCCTGCAAGTCCTCCCTGGACTTCCATCCCCGCGAAAACTTGGGGCTGAGCAACTTTCTTGAGGGATGCTGATCTTAGCTTTCCCGCTCAGTTGTCCTACATGAGTGTATGCTTCCCATGGCACTCCACTCATGCACCATCTCCTCAGATGTAGCTACACATGGCTTTTCATCTGTAAGAGATACCTGCAAGTCTTGCTCTCCTTTTCTCACTTCACAACCCATAAGCACCACCTGGTGCTATCACCTTAAACTCTTTCCTTTGTTTTCTCTTTTCGTAAAAAGCACCTGACTACAATGTGGCTGCAAAAAGAATATAAAACCTGCCACATTTAACTTCCTTTCTTTTCCTCCTATTTTACCCTAATAAATCAGCAAAATACTGAGTGCACCTCTTTCTTTTGTCACAACAAACCACTAAGTATATTATGGCAGTCCAAACACAAAAATCTGCCACAGTTTCTTTGTGTAAAGAATGCATGAAAACTTCAGGTGACTCCAGCATATCACTAATATACTTTCTATCGCCAACAGGATAGAAACTCTACCAAAATAACTATCAGAAATATACTCCCTTTGAAAATCAGCAACCACTCTGCATCCAAATGAAAAAGGAAGAACAGAACTATACCAAACAAGCAAAGAAAACTTCTCTTTTGTTCAGCCATCTGCCCTTTAGACTGCTGCCCTTTTTCTGTGCCTCAAGAGTACCACTGCTAGTTCAATAACTGACCTGAAATTTTCTGGAAACCTGAATAAACTTCCAGAATGAGATATATCCTGAAAACCTATTTTCCAACACCTCAAAGACAAATAACCAAGAGTGTAACCAGAAATTTCTTTTCTCTAAGACCAAGCTTCTTCAACCAACTCTGCTACCACCAAAGTCTTGTTGAAATAAAAACCTAGTACCGAGAAAATGCTGCCATCAACCAATGAAAATACCCTCTTAATCAATGGGTAGGATGTGGCTGCTTTATCACTTCAACCTCCCCATCTGATTTCTTTTCTCTTTGAAAGACAATCAGTATTTTCAAACAGCTTAATTTCCAGAATTTCCCTAGACTACCTTTGAAAATTCAGTCTCTAACAATACTACCACAATTGAGTATTGTTCCCTTCCAGAAAATTCTCTAATCACTAGCAAATGTTTTCTGCTCAATAAGGGGCATCCTTTGACAAAATAACCTGCCCTCATATCAATGTATCTGACTGAAAATTTTCTGCTAGCGGAAAATAGAAGATGTCCTATTTCAGAACACCCATAATAGAAGAAAAGATCAGCTACTGCTGTACCAAACATTTCTTCAATTCACCACTATCACTCAGCCTACTAAAGAAGAGTTCCATGGACCTATTGGTCCCTTCAAAAATCTACATCTTTTTCTGACCTGCCAAGCAAGGCTGCCACAGAAAAATACCTTGCCAACACACCTAATATCTGCTCTGCCAACAACAGAAAATGATCTGCCACTGATCTATAAAAAGACTGATATTCTGTCATTTGTCCCACCAAACAACAGGAAATAATCTGCCACTAGTCTATTATAGAACGAAAACTTCGTGTCATTGACATTCTTCTGAGAATAACCTGCCACTGGTCTATTCAGAAATCAGAGCAATATACCATAGGGTTCATCAAGAAAAAGACAAGACAACCCTTCCACAGAAACACAAACACTATACCTCAACTGACCAATAGAGTAGAACTGAAAAGTGCCTTAGCTTTCTGCAAGCAACTCTAAAATAAGTTCTGACCTTCAGTTCTCCTCATTTCAAGTTCAGAAACGACTCTGAAAAATTCCCTCAAGCTATTGTGCATTCACTGAAACACCTGAAAATGTTCCCACAATCAACACAAATGTAGCAAGTGTTCCTGATGTACAAACATCCAAAATATGTATGCACAATCACATCAAAGCTGATGTGACACATGTTCTGACCTGCCACTAAAGCCAAGAATTTTTCCACTGCAACCTTCAACACTCTGAAATGATAAGTCACCACTACTGCTCAAATCCACTGAGCCAAGGATAAATCTCCACGAACAAATGCACAAATCCAAGCAAACAAGGAGGAACTCCTGATCAGAGAAATCCTAACTTCTGACCAATAAAGCTGTCAAATATCACCACCAGACTTTTCAAACAATAAATCAAAACTTCCCTGAAAAATCTGCATGGTCTCAAAGACTCTTTCCAGAATTTTCACCACTGACTTGTAATCAATCAAAGCCTTTCAGAACATCTCCCTCACTTCAGCCTGAAAATTTGACTGCAACTCTGAAATCCTTTATAAAGTGATCAAACATCTTTTCCAGAATGTGTACTGCAATCAGAAGATCATAGATCACCTGATCCTGAAATCAATCTGAAGCTCACTACTTCTAAAGTCACTTCAATCAACCAACGAAATGATCAGATCACTCAAATGTAACCCTGCAAGCACGTAACACTCTTGCACCTCACGTCTGCGCTCAACTTACGCTCAATCTGCGCTCAATCTGCGCTCAACCTGAGTCAGTTAAGCGATGCCTGCATCAGCTGTTCCTTCAATCGACACGCAGTCCCAACATCGTCTGCGAACTTCCATCAAGAGCTGCACAGTTCCATAAACACTGCGCAGTCCCTGCATCCTGCATAGGCTGCCCAGCCTGCATCTGCGCGAAATGTCCCATCGACATTGCAATCCGCTGCACGCAACGTAACTCTGTCGTCTGCAGTGCAATTTCGCATGTGCAGCGCTTTCCTGTGGCTGCTGCGCGTCACATCATCCACTTATGCAGTGCCAACATTCGCTGCGCACTTCCAGCAAAACCTGCGCACGTTCTGTCTGCGACGCAATCCTGCACGCGGTACATTTCCATATTCGCTGCGCAACCTTGTATCAACAGCGTAATTCCACATCTGCGGTACAACTCTGCATCTGCGGCGCAATCCTGGATCTGCTGCGCATTCCTGGATCTGCTGCGCAGTTCTACACCTGCGACGCAATCCTCCAAATGCTGCGCCACCCAACGTCTCCTGCGACGCTGCATAGTCGTGCTGCGCTTGACAATGCTGCGCGCCTGTGTGTAAGCTGCGCTTCTACATACTCCAATGTATTGCCCTGCGCTCTACACATCACTTCTGCGAAATCTGTCTGCCGCAGTGTTCTTACACACACTGCGCCCATTCTACTCCTGACGCTGATTCAGCGACTTTCCTTCACATAGCACACTCGAACACTCCAATGGATAACTGCAATTCTGCAAAGCACTGGCGTTTGTCTGCCTTGCAAACCTCTGCTTTGCACTGTGCTGTGTGCCTGTCAGTGTCCTGCGCCTCTGCGCCTTCTCACTGCGCCTTCTCACTGCGCCTTCTCACTGCGCGTCTGCGCGCATACTGCTGCCTCTGCAGCCTGCCAGGCTCGTTTGTGATCTTGTCACAAGCCTGCTCCGAAACCACTGTAACGAATCTGCCCTGCAGATCGCTTTTTCTGCTTCAATACACTGAAGACTGCGACCCTGCCGGTCTGCCAGTCTGAACCTGCCGTTCTATTGAACGACCATGGGAGAAGCACTTGAACCTAGCAAGGTTCAAGGAGAGATCAGGTTCCAAACTAAGGTTAGGTTAAGTTACAAGAATGTCCAAGCCCCAACAACTTATACCGTTTCTTCCAACCCTGATCCAAACTGATCCTAAGCCATAACATCAGTCTGCATCAGTGTTGCAGACCATCAAACTACCAAGTTCCTTTCAGTCCCCTTTCATGACATGCAGCCTCAGACACCTTGCACGGTACTGCGGTCCTGAGTCTGCCACCTAAGACCTTCTAGAACCTTGTGCCTGCCAGCTCTGCAGCCCACGTTCTGCAACGCTGCCAGCACCTGTCTGCCATCAGCAACCCTGTCAGCCCGACTACTCTGCCACTTCGTCAGTCTGCCAATCTGCTGACTACCAGTCCTTTAGTCTGCAGGTCTGAAGGACCTGAACCATTCCTGCTTCTGCAGAATCATAGCAGTCAACCTGCAGCCTAATCTGTCAGCCCAATCACTGCCAGTTCTGCAAGCCTGCAGGTCTGCCTGAATCGCCTTTGATTCTGCCGAATCACTACATGAGCTAATCCTATTGACGTAATTTGAGAAGGAAAAAGATTACCCAAAATAAGCCCAAAATAAGGTTGGGCTGAGGCCCAAAATAAGCTATTTTTGGTGTTTCGGGCGTGTGCCCGAAATAAAGTGGCCTGACCATCACTCATGCAACCTAAGAGTAGTTTTGGCGCCAACTGCAAAGATAATTAACATGCACCTGCTAATCACTCCATGAACCAAAACGCCGACTCCAACCAGACAAGAAACATGTCCTGTTTATTTCCTTCCACCAGAACAATCGAACATCCGGAGGTGAGAATTGTGTTCAACAGTATCGACATTCAGAGAATAGACCCCACCACAGCTCGCGCTCCCCGCCAACGGCCTAGCCACCCCGATCGAGAAAACAACAGGTGCATACCTCCCTCATGCTGCTTTTTTACCTCCATGATTTGAAGAAAACAATCAATCGAGCAATCAAGGAGTGCATGCATCTTTTATACTTTCTATATACACATATTGTTGAACCAATAAGCATACAAAAAGGCGTTCAATACAATCCACTCCCACGCTTAAATCCTCCACTCCCTCTCCAATCACCCCACGATTAAACAATCACATGCAAAAGACAATCCATGAATTTCCTGCAATATATATTACCTTTTTTTGGGTTACGTTGCATGTAACGTTGTGGTGTTTTTCAGGGAAGGAAATTTTCAACCGTCTGACCCAGGGGTACGGTTGTTCTGGCTGTCAAATTAATGTCACGAGGGTGAGTGCATCTTTATGGTCCGCGTTGCGCAACGCATCGCGTGTGGTGGTGGAACACAGAATCGCCCCTTCTGAGGGTGACATTTTTCTTCTTTATACCAGGAACTCGTTCAGCTCGCTTTCCTCTTTTTTTTTTATTTGGCGTGACGCTGCGTCGGTCCATCATATCAAATGGCCACGAAGGAGAAGCCAGCGAAAGCAACCACTTTCTCCTACCTATCGGACAGGTTTGCCGCTGGCGCAGCTCGAGTGAATGGAGGGGAATACCCGGTGAGTTTTTTCTCGTGGTCCGCAACAGCGACGATGCTCTGAAGTCGATGACTACAGCGCTATGTGTGGATAGAAGTAAAAAAAAATCTTTCGCATCTCGGACGTGGAAGTGTGGGGAGAAAACACATTTTCGGAATTGTTTTTGTTTGCTTTCGTTGAGGCAGGGAGGGATGCGTTCCCGCCCCACGGACTCCAAGCGTTCGTTTATGAGATCCGCTTGTGTTTTGAATACTTTTTTTCCCTTGGATGTGCTGACGCTCCCACAGCAACGTCGAGCGTGCAGCAACTCTAAATCCTTTACAGCACCAGATTTTTATTGGGAAAATAGACGAACAGGAATAAAAGGAATTAAATGTAAGGAGGGTCAAGTTGGGAGGGGGAGGGGGGAAGTTTCGTCGCTGGATGTTTGCTCGAAACTTGAAAACGCTCTCGTTTGTCATTCTCGACTCGAACCAATGACGACCCGGCTCTAATAAAACCTGAAGCATTTGCTTGGGGGTAGATGGAATTCATTTCTGCTCCTGGGGTGGAATTGACGCCCCGTTCGTTCGACGCTACGAGAATTAGGAGAATGGTCGTCACACTTTTTTTCCCCAGCCTTGGGATTTCTAGTATGGGGGGTTGTGTGAGGAAAAAGCGCTGTGCTGTGTGGTGGTGTTTGCAGGACATAGACATAGCAGTTGTGAAAGCCACCAACCATGACTTGGCCCCTCCGAAAGCAAAGCATGTCCGCAGTATGTCCTCTTATATTTTCTATCCTTTATTTTCTAACTCACTTCCTCCTCTTTCTTGGTATGAAAGATAGTTCTTATTCAACGATTCTTTCGTCTCATATTTTTCAAGCTCCTGTCAGCTTTTTCCAGCAGGTTGCTCATTTTTCCTTTTTTTTAACTGTCAATCGAACATCAGATATGTACCTCCCTCAGCAGACCATTATTTTCAATTCGAATTTCAGTTAAAGAGTAATAAAATAACTCGTTTAAATTTGTTTGGGATACCTGCTGCTTTTTTTTACCTCCATGAGTGATGTTTTTACCCTATTTTTGTGTGTGAAATGAATTAGCTCTCCGTGAGACGGTGGCTGGTGCTCCAACCCGTAAAAAAATTGTCTACTTGATTCATGACCTGTATGAGCGAATGAAAGGAGCAGGCGATGACTGGCTGGTAATTATTCAGTATTAAAAAAAAAAAGGTCAAAACCAATCAACCAAAGAAAATATCATACTGCCGTTGCAACAGTTTCGTTATGTTGTAAGGTGATGGGTCTGTTTAGGCGGGGAAAAATTTGTTTTGAAAAAGTCAAAACATTATTTGACATTATTTTTCTTACATTATTTGGTTGCTGTTCAGGTTGTCATGAAAACGCTGATGGTGTTTCACCAATTGATGAAATCAGACGGAGAAGGCACCTTCAAACTGGAGGTGATTTTTTTTTTTGTTAAATTGAAAATATGTTAAATCACCATGAACAGGATGAAAAATGGTTCCTCGGCAACAAAAAAAAATCGCCAGTTATTTTCTTCTCTTTGGAATTTTATCCTCACAGCTTCTTGCACCTTTGTAAAAAAAAACAGGATGGAGGGATGAATGCAATTTCATTCCATTACCTCTTTTTTTTGGTCTGACTAAAGCATACCAACTCCATCCGTTTTGCAACAGTGTTCAAGATTCTTTCACTGACGGCGCTCTGGTGTCATGTCTTGTTTTGTTTTTGGCGTTTTTTTTTCTTCCTCTTCTTCTCATCGCTGGGTTTTGTCAGATGATAAAATATAAAGAAAGGAGGAAACTCCCGGCGCTGCTCAGAATGGATAATTTTACCGATAAAACCACCAAGGAGTCATGGGACTACTCTGGTTACATCCGTGTTTATTCCATTTACATGGATGAGCGACTGGAAGTTTTCCAGACCATAAAATTTGACGTCGAGAAGAGTGTCGGAGGTACAGCGAGATTTTAGAATGTGTTTAGAAAAGGGGAAAAAAAATATGGTAGGAGCATTCTGTGATCAGACGTGTTTCATCGGAATTCTGGAAATAAACGGAAAAAAAAATAATAATTGCTTAATCGAATTAACGACTTCACCCCAAATGAAATTTTTGCCAGACTTTCTGACGAAAGATAATTACAGAAAGTATATATATATATATATATACTTTCTGTAAAAGAAAAAAAGAAGCAAATCTTGGATGATAGCATTTTATGGCACGTTCCTTATTTATTAGACTAATTTTACCAAAGCTTAGATAGAACCAGGTCAGTGTTTGAATGTCCAGTTAGTTAGCCCTAGATTTCATTTTTTTTTCCCAGAAGAAAGGGGGGCGAATGTGGTGGTCTGAAAGTGAACATTGTAACTATGCATGTAAAGAAAAAATAAAATAAAAAAATAAAAAAATAATAAAAAAAAAAGTATTAAGCATGAAGTGTATTATGGTCCGAGTTGTTCTGTGGGGTTTTCCGTTCAAAGGAGGAGACACAAAATTGAAGAGCGCTCCCACACACGAACTTCTGGACCATTTGCCCAGGATTCAAAGGTTACTGAACAGGGTTTTGGCATGCTTGCCGGAAGGAGCTTCTACGACCAGCCCAGTTATCATCGTAAGTTTGTCAAAAATACCCGGATGAATAAATACCCAAATCCTAGATTGAAAGAGATGCTTTTTTTTTTGCTTGACCTCACTTTTAACTGTCCAGGTCGATACTGGTGTGGGAAAGAATTTGGAAGATGATGCAAGCAACACAGTTTTAACGTCGATCAATTTTCAGATTTTTATCGTTCCTCCGAACCGGGCCATATATTTCTGTGGATTATTCGTCTTCTTTTTTTTTTTAATACCTGAATGTCCTCTGGGGTGTAGGAATCGCTGAAATGGGTTTTGACGGAATGCTTCCGCATTTACCGTGCTATTTCGGAGGGGGTGATTAATCTGGCCGATCAGTTTTTCGAAATGGATAGAATCGATGCCAGGAAAGGTTTGGAGATGTACAGGGAGGCGATAGACAGCACTGAAAGACTGCAATCTTACTTCAACTCGATACAGTCGATCCCTGCTGGCCGGCAATTCACTTTCCCTCAACTCCAGCCACCACCAGCCGATTTCATGGACCAGATGGAAGAATACGTCAAAGGCCAAGGGTCAGAAGCACCTAAACAGGTGAGTGATTTTGACGTGATTTTATCAACTTCACCAAGAAGTGTGTACAAGAGATTTATTTTACTGGTTGTTTGTTTGTTTGTATTTATTTATTTTTTAAGGGGGGGGGAGGTGTTGCAAAGGTGCCGGATCTGAGTCAATTTCCGCAAGAATTCTGCATTTTAGGAGAAAAAAAAGTGAACATGTGGATTGTGATAGAATTCTTTATTGGACTCTGATTTTTCTCTTTAAATATATAAGTGTTCTTTATCATTTGTTCGTTCACCACATGACAGGTTTACTTGTACATACAGCATGAATCCTTGCTTGTGAATTTTGAGTTTTTTTAATACCGTCTCTCCAGGCTCCTGTGGCTGGCCGGGTACCCCGATCTGTTCCAGTGGCTGCTGCCCTGTCTAACAACAGCAACGATCAAGGGAAAGACGAAATTCCTGATTTACTCGGGGATGCCTTCGATGAAGTGAGCATTGTGTTTGGTTTGCCCCTTCCTCCCGATCAATTGTAATCTTTTCAGTTTTATTAGAACGTAAAACTGATTAGAAAAACAGGCACTGTATGCACAGAAAATTGAATTGTGGCGTGTAATATGGCCCCTTCCCAGCAATAGGGCACCTGATTTTCTGGGATAGCAAACACTACACTGAGAAGTTTATTTATTCAATTTTTTATTTGTTCTATTTTTATTTTTATTTTTATTTTTTTTGGGGGGGGGGATGACTGACGCTATCTAATTGCTGTGTGTGGCGTTCCGGTGTTCAGGCTCCCAAGGACAATGCATCAGCCACCGACAGCGATTTTTGGAATTTGCCGAAACAAAACGACCCCTTCGGTGAACCAGCTTTCGCCTCCATCAGAAGCCAAAGCTCAGAGAGATCCACTCCAACTCCTGGCCCTCCATCCGTCCAGCCGAATCCTCAGTCAGCAAATCCCACGGCCAGCATTCTGGATGATTTCTTGGACCTCAGCATCAACCCCACCCCACCCCAACAGCCACAGAATGATTTTGGTGCTTTCGGGGGCCCCGTCGCTTCCGCCCCACCTCCTTTCGAACATCAACAGCCGGGGGGCTTTAATCAGCCTCCGATGGAGCACATGTCAGGGTTTGGCCAGCCTGCCCAGCCCATTCAGCAACCCCACACGCAGCCAGACGGAGGGAATCCGTTCGGCTCGGGGGCATTTGGACCCTCCGTGAGTGCTGGTGGCTTTGGAGAACAGGCCCCCTTAAACAATGCACCTGTGATGAATTCTGGGTTTCAGCAGCCGCCAATAACCAATCAGGGCAATGCGTATCCAGGAATGAGTGGGGCGAACCAAATGGCCGGCAATCCAAATCCTGGGATGGGGGGTGTTGGGATGGCTGGGCCGTATGGAGGTGTGAATTCGAACATGGGCCAGCAGTCCAACCCCCGAAGAGTGAGCGACCCTTTCACCGATATTTCGGCAGACTTGGGAATCAGGTGGGACCCGATATCCCTCATATTATTGAAGTGATGGTGTTTCTTAAATTTCCAGGATAAAAATTTGCCTTTTTTTGGTCTATTTTTGAATTAAAAAACGCGCCCCAGAGGCTCGAAAATTAATTTTCTGGAAGTTTTTCATTTTTGCGTGTGAGGGTTTACACAGACTGACTAACACCACCTGTTGGCTTTTTCCCAGGAGTGGAAATCCAAGCCCTGTGGTGGGCGCTCCAATGCGTCCGAATTTCGCTCCAGAGGCCCAGTCGGGAAACCCTTTTGGAACAGGTGACTAAGACTACCGGATTGAACTTTTGAAAGCGTTGGAGAACAATTTGAGTATTTTCTTGGGAAGGGAAAAAAGGATACGGGCCCTCGCTTTCTGTATTTTCCAAAATGGTGAATTGATGAAAAGAATTCCCAACTCTGTGGCAGTGCCATCACATGATCTGCGGACTCCCTTGTGATTTTTCATTAAAATGATTGGTTTCTCATAACTCTGCTCCAAAAAGTTTAGTTTTTATTTTAGTTTTTGAAGCCTTTTGACCAGAGTTATGAGAAACCAATAATTAAAAAAAAAAATCAAAGGGCAAGGGGTGTGTAGACTACAGCAAGGTGGTTCCTGATTTGATCTTTTTTTGAGAGAGCTTTTTTTTTGTTGGTTAAACCAGACGGTGGGCAGTTCGGAAATCAGCAAACAACTGCAGGAGCTGCCGGTGGGCAGAATTTCAGTTTCTTCTAGAGACGAGGATTCTGATGATCACGCCACTACTGCCTCAAGAATTGATTTGCATGTGAAAGAGGTAATCGAGGGTTTCGGCAATGAGGAGGGGGGGAAGGGGGGGGAACCCAAAGGTGAAGTGGGGGTATTTTCACCGTTTGTGTGGAGTGAGCCCATGATGGCTGGAAAAATTCGAGGATCAAAAAGATGAAAAAAAAACACGCCAGGATGCCAGGAAAAAAAAATCATTTTGGATGAAGGGTGCTATTTTTAGGTTTGCTTGTAAAGGAATCGATGGGACAGGAGTTCTTTGAGGGTAGCCAAACTAGCCCTTCGTGACGAGTTATAAATTTCTAGTAGGTTGGCTTTTGTCGAGGGGAGAACTTTCCGGGGGAAAGGTGGGAATTAGGGTTTTGAGGCCGAAATTCAAGAGGATGGAAATTGTCTGTGTCTAGAGGCCAAGTCGTTTGCACGTGTGTTTACTGTCTAAAAAAAAAAAAGAAAAGGCTTATAAAAAGAAAAATCGAAGGGAAAAAATAGGGAGGGGGTGTGTTTTTGCATTGTAGGCCGGCTCACAGGAAATGTGAATGGTTGGGCTGGGTAAGTTTTGCCTAGGTCTGTAAGAAATAACTCAGACGGTGGCTCCTCCATCGTCCAGTGTGGACAGATAATTTGTTTTTGGGGGGAATTCAATAATGCCAGGACAAATCCCCTGTTTTCCCCACAATTCTGCCCTGTTGAGACGCCTGGTTTTTCTCTGGAAAGATGCCAGAAACTGAAACAGGGTGCAGCGAGACACCCACGGACCCTCAGGCGACTCAGCCGCCAGTGGTAGAAAACAAGGTCGAGCAGGAAAGCATGGACCACTTATTTTTGGCTAAAATGGATGAACAGACTCCCCTTGAACGAGGCTCGTCCCATAACAGGACCTAAAAATAGATAAAAAGGACTTTAAAGGACCTGGTTTTGAAGTCAGATATGAAATGACCAGGGGGCCCGAGAACTTCGCTGATAAAGGAGAGGGAATGAAACACACACAGTGAAACAAGTCCAATCCACTCTGATCAATCCTCTTCCCCCAGCCAAGCCCTAACCGCTACCACCAACGTAACGCTCACTCTCATTTTCTGCAGAGAATGCTTGGTGTGACGCTCCGAAAACGCATTCGGCACAACTACTAATTCTTCATTCGCGCCGCGACTGAAGGTAGAGTCGTACTGAACTACCGCAGAGTCTGTCTACGGCAACGGAGTCGGACTACGCCGACGTTGAATGTCTTATCCAAAAACTTGGTATCTAAACTGCGACTCACTGAAACTATCGTCACCTAAGAAGTCGGCTAAGACCAGTCGCGCTAACAATCATCACCATCCGAGAGTCACAGTCTCGATTCCCCATAACAACGAAAAGCCTAAGACCAGGCATCTGAACGCAACACGAGTCAAAGTCGACGGAGACACCCGCTAAGAGGGCCTTGCTCCCGAGAGTGAGACAGAAAGTGGAGTCCCCTGGAGGATGGTCGCTAAGAGACCATGGCCTAAGAGGACTCTGGAAACTGAGCTGGAGAAAGAGAGAAAACACAAATCGCAAACACCAAAAACGAAAGGAGACACTCAGAGGAGAGGTCGGCTCCTCTGAGTGGAGAAAAACCTCCTAAGAGAAGGGCAGCACCTTCTCTTACTATTCTGACTCCACTCCTATTTCCTCTAGAATCAAAGTTTGATCAGAAACAATCTTATTTTGAATAAAGACACTCAGAGACACAAGAATAATAGCAAGAGAATATTTTTACAGAAAGAGAAGGGATGGTGTATCCCATTTCAAAAGTGTACTTCAGAAAACCTTGGATGATGCTATCTTTGGCCAGAAGTACCTCGTCCGGTCGGGATTCCCGTTTAAGGTAAGTCGCGAAGCTTTCCTTAAGTCCGTCACGATAAGAGAGTCCTCCTATAGATAGATGTCCGAAGTAAGAAGTAAACGAGGTATTCACCGAGTTCTGTCTGTTCTCTATCAGAATTCTGTGGGATATTTATACTCGCGGCCGGTTCTAGCGCTAGCGCATGTGTGCTGGCCGCGAGTTCGGCGTCACGACAGGGGTCGACTAGCGACCCGACTGCCAGTCGTGCGTATCGCCTAAAAGATCGCTTTTCGTAGGGAGTTGTATCCGTTTCGCTGGAATCCATAGTGTTTTCGCTGGCTCCTTGTGTTCCCAGCCGCACGTTTCGTAGAAGTCATACCTCGGATGTCATAAAACGACAGTGCCGGCAGTAAGACTCCTAGTACTCTGCGCTAGCCATGGGTTGGCGTGCCAGCTATTCGATTTCTTCCAGCGTATCAATATACAACTTTTCCTACGTCATCGACCTCGTCAGGAATTGAACCCGACGTACGAACCACCAGGTCTCACATAGAGCAGCGTAAAATACGACTGTTTATCAGTGTGAGTTGGCAATTCCATTCTTCCGAATTATCATCGGAATAATCATTACATCTGGTGGCAGTACATCTGCCATGTTCTTTCTAGCTCCGTCACACTTGGGGCTTTTCGTTCACACTCCATTGAAAGCCATTTCCCCACGTTCCCTCACAAAACGTGCGGGATTTCCTTGGATACGCCTGACGCGGATTCTATCGAAACGAAACAACAAAGGGGCTCGAAAACCAGTAAGCTGACCTCTTCAAAAAGGGGGTCATCCGCTGCACAAGTGCAGCGATAATGGGGGGTATCCGTCGACCATCTGGCTGCATTTCACATGTCGTACAAATCGCTGCACGCAAGCAAATTCCGGAAATTCTGCCCCGCGCGCGTTTTGCCGTCCAGAAAAGCGGTGCGTCGTTTGCGTGGTGCGTCGCGTGGTGCCCTTACGCGAGCTGGGAAAGAGGTGTGTGTTTGCTTCGTGTTTGTGGAGAACGCCCAACGAGCGCGATGGGTCGCAGAAAGCGGCGCACTGGCGGGTTTTTCTCTATCGATGCAAAGACAGCAAGAGTCACGGCGACGAATAGAATTCAGAGTCGCGAAGCAGAAGTTCGGGCAGCTGTCGATGGAAATGTCAGGGACGAGGGAGACGATGGAGATCTTAGGGCAGTAGCCGAAGGTGGCAGTGGGGCTGACTTCGAAACTGGCTGTGTGGAGGTAGTTGTGGATGAGGAGGAGGATGAGCTGTCCAAGTTGTCTTGGTCTCTTTGTGATCCTTCCAATCGTCCTCTTATAGAGAAGGGGACCAGGGAAGCGGTGTTTTGCTTGTCGAACTTTTCCTCTTGTGTTTTTGTTGGTTACAGACTAGTAAAATTTCGTGACTGTTTTTCGTTAGTGCACTGGTGCAGTTCTCACGACAAGAAGAAGGAAAGATTATTCAAAGGGAGAGACTTTCCTTTCATAACCCAAAATAAATATTTTAACTCCGAAGAAATTCAAAAGACTTGTGTCTGCGCACAAGCACTTGCTAGTGCATTAAAAGTAACTTTATATGAACCACAACCAGGAAATTACTTCGAACAAGTAATCCCAGTGATATCTGGTAGTTTGATCCCAGGTTACGACACGGAGTGCAGAAAAATTAAGTTGGGAGATGGTTCTTTTTTTTGTGTGTGGGTGGAGATAGAGGGTTGGGGCTTGCTGAAGGGGGTGGAGGAAGGTGAGAAGCCACTCTGTGTGACCTGTCCCCGTAATAAGAGCTACTGCCCACACATAGCAGCATTGGGTATTGAAGGGCATCAACCAAAGAGATTATCATTGGCAGAATTTCAGGATGTCTTGTCAAAGGTGTTGGATCCTGTCACAGAGAGACGAAAATTAACTTGTATTTCAAAAAAGCAGATTCCAATACTGAATGAAGATGGATTTCTGTGCGATACTGTCGCAAAGAGATGCCGTGGGGAAATTTCCGTACCGAAACAATGCCTTCCAGATACAACTTCCAGTTGTGTATGTGGGGCATGTGATTGGGATGTGGAAAAAACTGGGGAGGGATATATTTTTTCTCTGACGTGTTTCTCCCCGGTAGATGAATATATAGGAAAGTGCAAATCCTGTGGATTTATTTTAGATTATGATGGCAATGAGGAAGCCATTTTAAATGCCACAAGAAAGTATAAATTTGTTTGGGAGGTTCTTGTAGAGTATGACAGTGAGTTCATATCAAATCCAGAACGCACTTTCTTCGCTTCATGGGCGGACAAGGTGAGGATGTATTCTCTGGCGGGTGGAGAAAAGGATCTTTTAGAAGACTGGATGAAAAAGAGTACGTTGCGGAATGTTTTTGAAAATGCATGGCTAGATTTTATCACACTTCAAAACATACCCTACCAGAATTACTTCTCTTGTTGTCCTGGAAAAAAAATAGTGGCAGATGGCATTTGCGTAGGATTTAATCTGAAGCACGCTTGTAGTCGGGTTACTGATTATCGGGCTAGTTAGAGCCACATGACTGACTTTCTCGGTGTCCGACATGGAGTTAGGATAAAGGGCGCTATTGGGATTGTATCGAGGACCATATTTTGACCTCTGTAAGACATTGACGCTCGATAGAGCTTGTGACCCCGACCATCTCTCTCTCTCACGACCACTCCCTCTCATCAACAACGTGACCCTCTACAATGGTTTCGGAGCTTTAACCTCTCAACGAGGAACGATCGGATAAGGAACGAGGAATCACAGAGAGACGTCACGCTCAACTTTCCAAACTGGGACCATGGCTAACAGAAACCTCGGACATAAAGTGAAACGATACGAGGAAGAGAAGTTCGATCGAAACAGACGCAACGACCGCCAGAAATCGTCGAACGGCGATGGTCGGTGCAGAGGTTTGAAACACCGTGTTGGGACGGTTGAAAGGAACATGAACGAACTCCTTAAAGGACAGAAAACGTTACTGGAACAGTTGAGCGAGATCGTGAAAGAGTCGCGACGTCTGACAGATGCTGCGAAAAGTGTGAAACGCAGAGATCAACAAACGACGGTGGGACGAGCTTCTCGTAGGACTGGTAGACGCCAGGCGAGGAAGTTACACCAGTCGGAACTGTCAGAAAACAAAAGCGCGAGCTCTGGAACGGAGAGTGACAATGGTGTGACGGACGTCACAGGCGTCAGGTCAAGGAAAATGCATGTCGAGCATGCAGAGGACGATGCGGCGTCCACGAATGCGGATGCGTTCGATGATCAACCTGAGGGGCAGACTAAGGCGAAGGCGAGTCCATGCGCCACGATGCCTCAGGAACCAGTTGGCGTGCATCAGGCTGGAGATCATCAGTCGAAATCGGAAAGGATTTCGAGGAATCCAGGAAGAGATTTCAAGGGAAGCGATGACGAGGATGAAGCATCGCAGAGCACAGGAGCATCGTGTGATGGAAAGGAGCCGACAGCGGTGGATCTAAGGGTGACCGGAGTGGGATCCAAGACATCCCTGCTGAAATTACACGGCTCGCTGGGCCATGCAGCAGTACGAGTTCTGGTCGATAGCGGAGCGTCGACGGAATTCATATCAGAACGGTTGGTAAAACGGTTGGGATTAAACATCGATGCATTCGAAAAGCATCGACCTGTGACATTAGCGGATGATTCGGTCGCGAATGTCGTCGGATCATGCACAACGACGATTCGATTTGGACCTTACAGAGTTCGAAGGAGATTTTTAGTCCTGGCTGAATTGATACATGATGTTATCTTTGGGAAAAGTTGGTTATCAGAGGTGAACCCTAAAATCGACTGGGTATCACACAAGCTAAAGATCTGTCGTCCTGGAAAGAAGGATTTGGAGTTACAGGGGTACTACGGCGATGATACTGGAGGTGGCAACAGTGCGCGAAATTTGAATCTGATTTCGGCGAAACAAATGTCGAAGATCATGCGCAGAGGTCGCGATGAGGTGTTCTCGCTGTGGATTCATGATGTCGGAGATAATGATGATTCGGAGGATTTCATGGAGTGGAGAAATTCGGAGGAATGTGGAGGCATAAGAACTGGAGGAGAATTGAGAATGGCTGAACTGCTGAATGAGAAGTCGATTGCTGAAAGACAAGACAAGTCGAAAGGAACTGCAACTCACAAAAAGGAAGCTACAGAACTGGAAACGGAACTGAACACAGAAATCGGGAAATCGGGAAGGACTGAGAGAGTGAACCAAAGGAAGGAATCGAACACAGACCACACTGGATCAACAAATAAACTGGGGAAAAGAATTGATGGACCAAGTGGAACTCAAGCAAATTCTATCACGAACGTTGAGACTCCTAACCAAGCTAAGGCAAATCGAATAAAGGAGGAACCAATGGGAGTGCCCAAACATGGAAGTGTGAATGTGGATTCGAAACTGGAACACATGATCGAAAAACTGCCCAAGGAACTGGAAAAACTCAAGGCAGTGCTTCGTCGTCATGCAGATCGGTTCCCGGAGGATTTACCGACGAAGCTTCCACCTCACAGAAAGTTCGACTTCGAAATAAACGAACAGGAAGGAGCGCAACCGGTCTCAAGACCGATCTACCGGTTAAGCCCGGCTGAACTCAAAGAACTTCGGAAACAGCTCGACTACCTTCTCCAGCACGGAATGATAAGGCCTTCACACAGCCCATACGGAGCTCCCGTCCTGTTCGCGCCAAAAGCAGACGGGACTCTTCGTTTCTGCATCGATTATAGGATGCTCAACAAACAGACTCTCCGCTCGAAGTACTCCCTCCCGAGAATGGACGAAATGGTCGACCAGGTGGAAGGAGCGAAGTGGTTCACAAAAATCGACTTAAGGAGCGGTTACTGGCAGGTCCGCATCAAAAACGAGCATATCCACAAGTCGGCGTTCCGAACGCGCTACGGCCACTTTGAATGGCTAGTGATGCCGTTCGGGTTCGCTGACGCGCCGGCCTATTTCATGCGGCTGATGAACGACACCCTCCGCCCCTACCTCGACAAATTCGTTCTAGTGTTTCTGGACGACGTGCTGATTTTCAGTAAGGATGCCGACTCGCACGCCGACCACGTGCGTTTGGTGCTGGAAAAGCTGGAGGAGCAAGGACTGTATGCGAAGTGCAGTAAGTGTGAGTTTGGAAAAAGCGGCGTCGAGTTTCTGGGAACGTGGCTGGAACGGGATGGAACTTACCCCACGGCGGAAAAAGTTAAATCGATAAAAGAATGGCCGACGCCGAAGTCTGTACACGACGTTCGCAGTTTTTTAGGACTGTGTTCGTTTTACCGAAGGTTCGTCAGGAACTTTTCGGTGCTCGCTGCCCCTTTGACGAATCTAACGAAAAAACACAATGGTTGGAATTGGGGACGGCTGGAGCGGCAGGCTTTCGAGTCTCTAAAAACGGCTATGACAACGACGCCAGTGCTGAAGCACTTCGACGACGAACTTCCGGTGGTGGTGGCGACAGATGCATCGCAAGCTGGCATCGGTGGTGTTCTAATGCAGCGAACAGAAAAAGGATTACACCCCGTGTGTTTCGAGTCACATAAGTTCACGGAGGCCGAACAGAACTATCCTGTTCACGAGCAGGAGCTCCTAGCGATTGTGCACTGCCTTAAAAAATGGCGCACATATCTGGAGGGGCGGCACTTCGTGTTGAGAACAGATAATGCGAGTTTGGTTTGGCTCGACACTCAAAAAGGATTGACTCGGAGACAAGTGCGATGGACGCAGTTCCTAGCACCGTTCGACTTCGACACTGTGCATATCAAGGGGACGGACAACGTTGTGGCCGACGCCTTGAGTAGGTGTCCTCAACCCAATCGGAGTTCTGGATTGAGTTCAGGAGGGGATGAGGAGTCGTCAGCCCAACAGAAGTCGTCAGGCAAAGTAATTGAGACGTGGAGAAGCGAATGTGTTGGTCGAAAAGTGGCAGAAGCGGAAAACAGAACATTACTGAAAGCGAATGAGTCGAATGACCACCAAGGAAAACAGGCAGAAAAAGGACTACAGAATCAGAAAACAATGGAACAGGAGGGGGGACTTAGTTCTCTCCAAACACCCAACAGAGAACCAAAACCAAATATCAACCAAACTGAACAAGGGAGTCTGATTGAGAAGCAAACTGGGGACAAGCTATCACAGACTGAAATAAACAAACTGCTGGAGACATCTGGTGCTGGGGATTGCACAGATGTAGAGAAGCCTTTGGGGCTACCACTGGAACAAAAGAACAAAAGGAATGGAGGGGGAGATGAAAGGAACACCCCTGACACAAGCAAACCAGAAAAGACTGGAATTTCGACTGAGGAGTTGAATGAAGGTCCAGTGGCAGCTCTAAAACCACCTAAGGGTGAGGAAAAGTCCAAGAAAGAAGTAAGGATTAATCCACAGACAACTGAGTTGAAATGTTGGTCTTCTGGAGAGGATTCTGAAGGGATCCCTGAGAAGTTAAGACCACTTGGACAGCGACTGGTAAATGATGCAGACAGTTGCAGAATGGAGGCAAACATGGCACAGAATCAAACTATGGATGGAGGAGCCCCATCCCTGAATGTGTTGACAAGAAGTCAAGTGGAACAAGTGAAGATACCAAGAGAAAAGATCAGAACTGAGCAAGGAAAGGATGGATATTGCATCAACATCAAGGAACTACTGGAGAAACAGGATGCAAATGTCATCAAGCAATTCAAGTTACAGGAAGGAACTCTCATGAAGAAAACTGGACAATTAGTCATCCCCACATCCATCAGACATGATGTCTTGAAAGAGGCACATGACTCAGCTACTGCAGGCCACAAGGGCAGAGAGAGGACTCTTGATCTCATCAAGAGATACTTTTACTGGAAAAGATTGGATAAGGATGTGGCTGAATATTGTAGGACCTGTCCAAAATGTCAGAAATCTAAGGCAGAAGCGAAGCTTCCAGCTGGGAAGCTGCAGCCGCTCTCGATACCGGAACGACGCTGGGAGTCGGTCAGTCTCGACTTGATCGTGCAGCTTCCGGAAACAGAACGAGGGCATTCGGCGATTGTGGTGTTCGTCGACCGGCTGAGCAAAATGACGCACTTCATACCGACGTCGACGAGCGCGTCTGCCAAGGATTTGACGGACATATTCTTCAGAGAGGTGTGGCGACACCACGGAATGCCGACGAGTTTGGTGTCGGACCGCGACAGTCGATTCGTCTCAGCATTCTGGCGACGACTAATGGAGCTGAGTGGGACGTCATTGAAGATTGTAAGGATTCGGCAGAATCAAAGGAGATTCAGGCAGACCTGCAGGCTTGCAGACTGGCAGTGATTGGGCTGACAGGTTAGAGCTGCAGGTTGACTGCTATGATTCTGCAGAAGCAGGAATGGTTCAGGTCCTTCAGACCTGCAGACTAAAGGACTGGTAGTCAGCAGATTGGCAGACTGACGAAGTGGCAGAGTAGTCGGGCTGACAGGGTTGCTGATGGCAGACAGGTGCTGGCAGCGTTGCAGAACGTGGGCTGCAGAGCTGGCAGGCACAAGGTTCTAGAAGGTCTTAGGTGGCAGACTCAGGACCGCAGTACCGTGCAAGGTGTCTGAGGCTGCATGTCATGAAAGGGGACTGAAAGGAACTTGGTAGTTTGATGGTCTGCAACACTGATGCAGACTGATGTTATGGCTTAGGATCAGTTTGGATCAGGGTTGGAAGAAACGGTATAAGTTGTTGGGGTTTGGACATTCTTGTAACCTTAGTTTGGAACCTGATCTCGCCCTTGAACCTTGCTAGGTTCAAGTGTCTCTCCCATGGTCGTTCAATAGAACGGCAGTTCAGACTGGCAGACCGGCAGGGTCGCAGTCTTCAGTGTATTGAAGCAGAAAAAGCGATCTGCAGGGGCAGAATCGTTACAAAGATGAGCTCGGCGTTTCACCCGCAGACCGACGGACAAACGGAGAGGATGAACCGCGTGTTAGAGGAGACGCTACGCTGTTATGTCGACGCACGACGGCGCGACTGGGACGAGAGATTGCCGGCCGCCGAGTTCGCGTACAACAATGGAAAACATACGTCGACGGGTCACACGCCGTTCTATTTGAACTCGGGAGCACCCGTTAGTGCCGATGGCGCTTATCGGAGGTCGACGCGTAGAGAGCGAGATTCGCGGCGTGCACGACATTCTGTCGAACATGAAGAATGACTTGGATTTGGCAAAACAACTGTGGAAACAAGCTCAGGAGAGGCAACGGAAGTATGCCGACAAGTCGCGACGTGAAGAAGAGTTCGCGGTTGGAGAACGAGTCTTGTTGACGACCCAGAATCTGTCATTTGCTGGCAGCGGGATTTCGCCGAAGCTCGGACCACGTTTCGTGGGACCGTTTGAGGTGGTCGCAAGAGTCGGAAAGGTTGCCTACAAGCTCAAGTTACCAGAGACGTGGAAAATTCACGACGTTTTCCATATTGTGAGATTGCGGAGATTTAAGGAGTCGTCAGACTTTCGACGACCTGAGCCAGAGCCGCCAGCACCGGTGATTAATGAAGAGGAACTCGAATACGAAGTCGAGAGGGTGCTGGATCACAAGGAAACGAAACGAGGACGGAAGGTGACGAGGAGATATCTGATTCGCTGGGTCGGCTATGGAATCGAACACGATTCCTGGGAGCCGTGGAAGCACTTGGTTAACGCGTCAGAAAGGGTGGCGGCATACCACCAACTGGTCGGAATCCAGCCTACGAAGGAAGAAGCTATCCTTCGGGGGCGGACGTGATTGGTGGTGACGACTTTACGACGATCGAGGCGAAGGACGACCGGAATACCTACAGACTGACGGATCGCGAGGGGGCGGTTATCGGATTGCGTGATGGGTACTACCGCTAGGCGACCGCAGACTGCTTTGGGTAAGTCGCTGGAAACCGATCGAAGTCGAAGTGGAAGTTTTTAGAAAAGAGGATTCGAAAAGGAAGTGAAAAGAAAATCGAATTTGGGTAGCCTGGGAAGAGGCTAGTGTTTTGAAACCTGAATGACCTGATTGTTTATTGACTGGGGATTTCTTATTTTTACTGGAACATTTGGGATTCTAGGGACTGGATTCCTGTGTTTTGATTTTTCTGTACTCCCTAGCACTTCCTGGACTTTGAATGTTTTGATTATGTTTCTGGAGGGGAGTTTGCTAGAGTGCTGGCTGTGAACTGTTTATTTGCTAGCTGGAGGTCAGTGGGATATTGATTGATTGACTGTTTAGTGAACTGACTTGGGTTGGATTCGAACTCGAGTGGGCTAGAATGAAATGAGCTGAGCTTTGCCTTTTGGGATTGGCTCGCTTGAGAGAACGGGATAGTGGGACGTTTTTCTCTCTATTCTCGGATTGATTCGGATTCGGACTTTGACGGACTTTGGACTGATTTTTGGGATACGATCCTGAGTTGCTCTTTTGGATTTTGATAGATGTGACCTCACTCGCCTGACTGGAGTTTAGTCGGTGAGGTGGAGGGGATTGTAGTCGGGTTACTGATTATCGGGCTAGTTAGAGCCACATGACTGACTTTCTCGGTGTCCGACATGGAGTTAGGATAAAGGGCGCTATTGGGATTGTATCGAGGACCATATTTTGACCTCTGTAAGACATTGACGCTCGATAGAGCTTGTGACCCCGACCATCTCTCTCTCTCACGACCACTCCCTCTCATCAACAACGTGACCCTCTACAACGCTAGAATGGAAAAGCCATGGGTTGTGAGCACAGATTGTGAGCACAACAAGGTAAAAGGAACCAAATTTTCTGACCGAATTGTTGTGAGTGATCCAAAGATTCGAGGGTTACTCCGAAAATTCTGTGGTAACAATGGTGTCGGACGATTCAAGAATGGCAGTGGATTGTCGAGAGAGGCATATACAGAAATGGTGGGACTAGTGCCGGGATTTGCTGTGGAACTGTGCAAGAATCCCATCGAGAATGATGGCAAACTTTTTTGCCAGAAGAATTCTAGGGAGATGGTTTTTAATTTAGGAACTAATGCACCGTGTTCCTTATATATCCGGCCAGTTATTTCGGATATTCTAAAGAAGATTCTAGAAAAGAGAGAAATATGCTTGTGTTTGTGTAAAGAGCCGTGGGGGTATAAGACAAAAGGAACTTTTACAAACACGAACAACACGGTCTAAGGCGAGAAGCCTTAAGACTCGTCAACCGTTGACCCGGGTTCGAATCCCGTCAACGGTCCCAACCGTAACTGTCTCCAATTCCAACTCACGTGACCCCGGACTACACCGTCCGGATACAGTCACACATGTCACTCGTTCCATCACACTATCACATCACATTACTTCCTGTTACGTCACGGGTCAGACGGCTACATAACCGACTTGACCTCTGTAACCACCGTCGCCCACTGGTTCGCTAGTGCGACCGTTACTATTCTCTGGACTGAGAGGTCCCGGGATCAAGTCCCACCTCTCGCACTTTAGAAACTGTCACAAGACTCCCCCTGACCTTAGAAATCTGGCCCCCAGACCTAAGGTCACCAAATAACACATACAGAAATCCAGCAAGAAAGAATAGAGCCCTCCCCCAAAAGCAAGAAGGAAAAATCCCAAAGACCTCCCAAAAAGCAAAAAGGAAAAACCCCATCTGAAAGACCATCCCAAAGACAGTAGAAAAGAAAACAGCTGACCTGGCCTCAGCACTAACACCAACTCCCCTGAACCCCCAACAGTCATAGACTAAAATTCCTTTCTCATTCCCATATCTCTGCAGGGATATCTTTCATTTACTCACTCTTCAACTCTTGAAGTCCTCTTATCTCCACCTCCAAACTCTCTTCTCCTGCTCTGTTGCTTCCAAGTGTTTCTGCTGGAAGTATGCTGCTGCAATATCTGGACAGTTTTCCAGGTTCCTGATAGGCTCCCAGCTATCATGGCCCCTGTCATATCCTTGCCATCTGATCAAGAACTCCCTTGAAGTTCTCCCCCTGCCTCTGCCTCTTCTGACCTCTCTGTGATCCAAAAACATCTCCACATGGAACTCTGGGGTTCCATCAATGATCTCTGCTGGCAGTGGGTTGGGTTCCCTGTTCCCATACTGCTCATCTTGAATGTATCTTCTTAGCTTTGAGATGTGGAACACTGGATGCAGACTCCACTGCTGAGGGACTTCCAGTTCATAGGCCACTTGACCCACTCTCTTCACAATCTTGAATGGGCCCACATATTTGGGACCCAACTTCTTGCATCTGTCCCCAGCCAGCTTCAAGTCCTTGGTACTCAAAAGGACCACATCATCCACCTGAAACTCATCATCTCTTCTATGCTTGTCAGCATTCTGCTTCTGTCTGTTCTGAGCTCTGGCAATGCATGTCTTGGCCACTTCCACATCCATCCTCAGGTCATTCAATATCTCATCCACACCTCTGATGGGTGTCTCAATCTTCTTCCTCCCCAATAAGGCTGCAGGCACCAAGGGTTCATCTCCAGAATTTAAGTAGAATGGGCTATACCCAGTGCTTGCTTGCTTCCCTTGGTTATAAACAAATTCAGCTGCACTCAACTTTAGATCCCAATCAGTTTGAGAGTGATCCACATAGGCTCTGAGGCTTTCCTCCAGTATCCTGTTGAGCCTCTCTGTTTGGCCATCTGACTGAGGATGTCTGGCAGATGACATCTTCAATGTTGTCCCCACCAGCTTCATCAACTCCTTCCACAGTTCAGATGTGAACCTGGCATCCCTATCAGATACCAGGTCCTCAGGCATCCCATGATGTCTCCATACCTCATCAAATATCATCCTGGCCATCCCTGCTGCTCCAATGGTTCCTTGGGTGGCACAGAAATGGGACATCTTGGACATCCTGTCCACAAAAACCACAATGGCATCCTTCCCTCTGGCTGTTTTGGGCAGTCCTGTGATGAGGTCCAAACTCACAGAGCTCCATCTCCTAGTTGGAATCTGCAATGGCTGCAAATCCCCTGCAAGTTTCTTGGTTGATGCTTTAGTCTTTTGGCACACTGGGCAGCTCCTGCAATATTGGGCTACCTCCTGGGACATCTTCTTCCACCAGAAATGCTGTTGCAACACAGCTAGTGTTCTCTCCTGTTACAAAAACCTCCCAGAACCCTCCCTCGAAGCCTCCTTAACCCATCAAACCCCCACTCATTGATGGGACCCTTGACTAATGTCATTAGGGCGAGGCACCAGGGTTCTTGAGCTATAGGATCTCCTATTGGGATCCTATGGACCTTAAGCTCTGACTAGGCTATCACTAGTGCCCGTAGCTAGTCTGTAGCTCTAGCTAGTGCTTACTAGACATCTCGGTGATCACTTGTAACAGTGCCCCCTCCTTAGATGTGAAGCCGCCTCGGGTTCACTAGGAATCAAATGCATGATAGGCATCATACAAATGATAGTGTCTAGTAGTTACACTATTTTAAGAGAGGAGATCATCATCATCCAGTGGCCAACTGTGATATGATGTCTCAAACCTTCGCTTGTGATCTCCTTCGGATCGTGCGAGGTGGTACAATCGATTGTGCTTGAGATTGGTGAAACTCGTCAACCAATTCTCGCGCGTGCACGACATTCTGTTCCGGTTCCCATGAGTTGTGCTCATGACCGTATCCAACCCATTTCACTAGGAATTCTGTGTAGCATTTCTTGCCCCTACGTCGCTCTCTGCGATCAAGAATGCGCTCAACCTCCCATTCCAAGTCACCTTCAATCTCGATAGGTGGCGGGGGTTGCACAGTTCCTTTAGCCCAATATGGCTTCAAGAGTGAAGCATGGAACACCGGATGTATGGGCAAAGTATCAGGAAGCTTTATTAGGAACAAAGAGGACCGGAGCGCCCCATGGACTAGCACTCGGCTGAATTAATTTTTTGGATAAGAGTTCGGACAACTGGTCCTCTATCTCTTTCCTTTCAGCAGGGGTGTATCTAAATAAGGGTCTATTGACCGGACGCGTTCCCTCGACCAAAGGGATATCCGCTGCCACTGCCCTTTCAGGAGGATATTCCGCCAAACCAGAAATAAACAAATCATCAAAGTCCTTCAACAGAGCTTCCATTTGCTCCTCTGGAACTTTGTCTGTTTCACTCGTTTCATCCGCCAATTTCAGATGGGATGATATCTCTTCCATCTCACGAACTACCAACAAAATAGGTTTTATTGAAGTATCTTTCAACTTCCTTTTCACCTGTGGTATCGAGAGTAGAGATGCAACCTGTTTTTGGGGAATATCTTTACCCGTAGCTTTGGGTAATAATCCCTGACGAAGCAATATTCGTTGATGGGATGAAGTCGTTAAAGCGCACTTCTTTTCAAAGAAGTCTAAAACCGCTTTACGCTTCTGCAACCACGTATCACCAAGTATAATATCAAACCGATCTAGAAGATCCAACACCAAACAATCAAGCTTCTCTCGATAGCCTTGAATTTTCAGTGTGATCTTTGTCTCTCCCATTATATCAATATTATCCCCATTTGCCAACTCAGCCTGTGATCCAACGGTAGCTCGATAAGCTATCCCATTTTGTTCACAAAACTGTTTGGACAGGAAGGCTAATCCTTTAGCTCCTGAGTCCAAAAGACAATGGGCTGGGATTCCACTCAAGAGGCCCTCAAAATGCATTGCAAGCTTATCTTGCATGAGAAGCTCTGTTGCTTCCTCTGGCATTTTGGGTACGGGTGGATCATAGAACACATTCACGGGCCGAGGAATGCCAGGAAGTCTTTTCCGACTTTTCCCCTTTTTGGCTGTGAATAAAACTGTTCCCTTCTTGTATTGTGCAATCAATCTCATTGAGGTCAAGGCTGGATGCAACTCTTTAGACCTTGCTGGAACAAGAATGCAACAAGAAGTATCATGGGGAGATCTCTTCTTTGCGAGAAGATAGTGATCGAGATATTTGTTGATATCCTTGAAAGGAGGATTCAACCACACATGCTGTCCACCTAAATCTCTTTCCAGAAATTCAGAAGGTGTGCAAAATGTATTACATAAGGCACTGTTCACATCCGAACACCCATCCAACGTAAATACGCGGCCTGAAAGTGTCTCAAGACGTTGGAACTCCGCCCTTGTAATTCCTTGGTGAGAATCTTCTCTCTCATCCCTAAATTCCACAGAAGATTTCATTTCTTCACTCTTTTGACTTCTGGTCAAGATTGGTGCAAGAAAAGCATCACAATCAATGTCCATTGGGTCAATTGTGGAATGTGGATTCAGATTCTTCTGATCTCTCAATTGTGTCCACTCAAGTGGGACTTCACAAGAACTGAGGTTCACCTTTTTCGACTGACCACACTTATGGCCTCTTGCCCATGGTTCCCCACAGAACCAGCATAAGCCAGCTTTCTTGCGAGCCTCCCTCTCACTCTCGGTCAACCGTACCACCGGTCTTCGTGAGGGCTGAGTGCCACTTTGAGCTTTAAGCCTTGGTTGCTTAGGCTGATGCCTCTTCTTACTTCCTTTGGCTGGATCTGAGAAGGTAGTTTCCATACCTCTCTTTTTAGCCTTCCGGTCCGTAGTTTTCAACGGAAAACGAGCATCGTGACCCGGGGCTTTAGCCAGCACATACGTTCGCAAGGCTGAGTAGCTTCTCCATTCCCGACCAAGTGTATCAGTCTCCACTTGTTTGCACAAGTGTGGATGGAGGCCCCTCGGAAGGATCCAACACTTGGTAGTGTCGTCCATTGGCTCTTTTCGCATTGCTAAGTGAGCATCCACAAAGCGTACGAAGCCAGGAGTATCGACCTTCTGGTCAATATGATCCTTGCAGGAAGTAAGGGCATTATTTATGGAGTAATCTGTGGCAAGATCTCCAAATGTGCCATCTTCCAGGACTTGGCAGAATTTTTCCCAAGATAAAGACCCGTCCTCGAGTTCTTCCTTGGGTACCCTGGCCAATAAATGTCGGCGGGGTTTTGATCCGAGGAAAGTAGGTGCAATCACTCCCCACTCCTCTCTTGGGACTTTTGCTGCCCTGAAGTACATGGCTAACTCCAAACGGAATTCTGGCCATGGGACTTTGCCCTGGTACTTTTCAGGTTTATCAGCAGTCACTCTTCTGGTTTTTCCCAGGTTAGCATCTTTCTCTTCTTTGGTCACTTCAGACCTGAGAGTGCTAGGGGACTGTGGTCCCTCTGTTCTTTCACTTGGAGAGTCCTCATTGACTTCCTCCAGAACAGACCCTTCTTCTAAGGCAAGTACCTCTTGTTCTTCTTCTTGACTCATGGTCACTTTTTATTTTGGTTTCCTTTGGACACAACCCCAACACAGCAAAACACTGGAAATTTGCCCAAAACTCTGAAACCCAACTTTTTTTTCGTCTTACTAGCCCTTCGAGGACCTCTTGGGTCTCCTCGAACTCACAGAACTAGCTTTCCACCGATTCAGAAAACAAACCCTAACTTTGTCGGGCTGTAACTTTCCACTGACAACTCCGATTGACCTCAAACAAGTTTCAAACGAAGCGCCCTGTTCTCGGCTTACTTTTAGACTCCTGTTTTGTCCAATTCCGAGTTGTTATGGCGTACTTATGCGTCAAAACGTGACGCGCTCTCTTCCAGCTCCGAAACCAACTGTTACAAAAACCTCCCAGAACCCTCCCTCGAAGCCTCCTTAACCCATCAAACCCCCACTCATTGATGGGACCCTTGACTAATGTCATTAGGGCGAGGCACCAGGGTTCTTGAGCTATAGGATCTCCTATTGGGATCCTATGGACCTTAAGCTCTGACTAGGCTATCACTAGTGCCCGTAGCTAGTCTGTAGCTCTAGCTAGTGCTTACTAGACATCTCGGTGATCACTTGTAACATCTCCTTCCCTTTGTGTCCTCCAATCAGACTATCATGCCCTTCCTTCATCACCATTGCTTTTAGACTCTGTGGCACAACAATCTTCCCTTCCACAGTCTGTAGAACTCCATCAGTAGACATCTTGAACACCCTTTGGGTCTGGATGTCAGAATCCAATCTCTTCAGGATTTCCTTGCAATGTACATCATTCTTCTGGGCATCAGCAACCTCTTGTGGACTCCCTTGAGCCATAGGTTCCATGGATGACTTCTCCAGTGCATTGATTTGTTCATCAGATCTTGACAATTCATTTACAGTACCCCTTTTGGTACCTCCTCTTGCATCATTTGGCATCACATCTGTTTTCAGTCTCTCAGGCAGCTTTCCAGTTTGGCATCCAGTAACCTTCACCAATCTGGAACCCAATGGCTCTCCTGGTTGTTCATCAAACACAAGATCCTGTGGATGATTCTCTCCCCAGGCCCCCAAGCCTTGGTACCTCTGAACTTTGCCATCATGCTTCACAAGAGTGTTGGTTGTGCCATTTGGTGCAGATGCCTTCAATTCTCCCCCTCCACTTCCAGAATCCCTTGGATCCACTGGATGTGGACATCTGGAGAGGGCATCAGCCACCACATTATCTTTCCCAGGGATATGAACAGTTTGGAACCTGAATGGAGCTAGAAACTCCACCCATCTAGCTTGCCTCCTGCTCAAGTGTTGTTGAGAATCCAGCCAAATTAATGACTGATTGTCTGTTCTGAGGACAAACTCTCTTCCTTCCAAATATGCTCTCCACTTCTTTAGGCAGTGGACAATCCCCAACAGCTCAATCTCATGGATGGGGTACCTTGTTTCAGCATCAGTCAGCTTATGGGATTCAAAAGCTACTGGATGCAAGCCATCTGGCCCCTCTTGCATCAATACTCCCCCCACTCCTGATTGACTGCCATCAGTGGCCACAATCCAGGGCCAATCTTCCCTGGGATGTATCAAAACAGGTGCTGAGCATAATGCATCCTTGAGATCTTCAAATGCCTGTTGTTCTTCTTTTCCCCATATGAACTGCTGATTCCCTTTGGTCAGGTTGGTCAATGCTGCAGCTTTCCCACTGAAATTGGCCACAAATCTTCTGTAGAAGCAACACAATCCCAGGAAGCTCCTGACATCATGGACATTAGAGGGTGTAGGCCACTTCTTGATTGCATCCAGCTTATCAGCCATAGGCTGAACTCCTTGGTGAGTGACCCATGTTCCCAGAAAGTCCACTTCCTTTTTCCCTACTGCAGACTTGACCAGCTTTGCATACAGTTGATGTTTCCTGAGGGCCTCCAGCACCATCTTCATGTGTTTTGCATGCTCTTCAGGGGTGGATGAATAGATTAAGATGTCATCCAGGAAGACTTGAACAAACTTATCAATGTAGGGAGCCAGGATCTCATTCATCATGGACATGAAATGCCCAGGTGATCCACTCAGTCCCATTGGCATGACCAGAAATTCATACTGGCCATACTTTGTCCTGAAAGCTGTTTTTCCTTCCTCCCCTGGTGCCATCCTCAGTTGCCAAAATCCTGCCCTTAAGTCCACTTTGCTGAAGTACCTTGCATGGCTCAGCCTGTCCAGCATCTCATCCATTCTAGGAATGGGAAACTGAGTGACCTTTGTGGCTCTGTTCAGAGCTCTGTAGTCCACACAAAATCTCAATGCCCCTCCAGGTTTGGGGACAAAGAGTACAGGTGCTCCAAAATTGCTGTGGCTGGGTCTGATCATTCCTTTCTGTAGCAAATAGTCCAATTGCTCCTTCAGAGCATCTAATTCCTTTGGGGACTGCTTATATAGTGGTCCAAAAACTGGTTTAGCATCATCTTTCAATGGGATCTTCATGTCCCATGGTCTGTGAGGTGGTAGATGATCAGGTAGGTCCATTGGGAAGACATCCTTGTATTCATTAAGGACATCCTTCAGCTCATGTAGTTCATCATCCAATCCATCGACCATGCCTTTGAAATTTGCATCTGTACCATCCTCTGTACCCTTGACTGCCTTTGCTTCACCAGGATTCCTGATTTGCTTGGCTGCATTGATTTCCCCTGATTCCTGGGGATCCTGAACTTTCCTGACCAGCACCAAGTAAGCCTCTCCATCTCTGTTCTTCAAACATTTCTTAGCCTCACTGGCTGAGAGGAGGTTGATCTCTTGGGGATCCTGAACTGCTGCCACCTTTGGATGGAAACCTTGTAGCTTGATTGGGACTTTATTAGGCCTGCAGATGGTGATCACATGACTCCTCCAGTCAATGTGTGGGTTGTGGTCAACCAGCCAAGCCTTTCCCAGTATGATCTTGTGCTTCAAGTTTGGTACCATCCAGAAGGTCCTCTTAATCACCCATGGACCCAATCTGAGTCTGATCAATGCTTTCTCCTTGAGCAGGATTCTGGATCCATCAGCTAACTCCACTGATAGATGTTCATTTTTAAGGATTTTCAATGCATTCTCTTGGGCAGTGATGACATCCATAAAATCACCAGTAGCTCCACTGTCAATGAGACATTTGACTGTCTGTGTTTTCAATTTTCCAGGCACATATAGCAGGGTGGATCCCAGGTCTCCTTGACCTACTGATCCCAATTTCCCTGTCACCATTTTCTCCTCTGGATCCTGGTTTGGTGTTGGACAATGTGTCTCAGTTGATGATGAGAATCTGACTTGCTTGTGAATCCCATGATTCCCTTTTGATTCCTCTTTTTCATGTATGGATTTCCATACTCCTGAGGCTGTGAGAACCTCTCTGGGCTTAGAGATGGATTCCTTGATTGTCTGTAGCTGTTTCTGCATCACCACTGATCCTTTTGGAGGGGAGGACTGTAGACTGTCCTTTGTTATCCCTTCCATCTCAGGGGTTTTCTGTATGGATTGTCCCAACACTGTGGGGATGGATCCCTTAGCTTTGTTGCTGACCGGATCCCCTTTGCCAGCCCTCGAATCTGAGGTACTGGATCTGGCAAGCTTCCCTCCCCCAAACCTTCCCAAATAAGATGAAGATGTCTTACATCTGGATCCTGCCTTTGCCTGAGCACCATTCTCAGGAGATCCTTTAGATGTTCCCCCTTCAACCTTATCGACCACTAACACCTTCCCATCACTGACATTCCTCTGATTTCCTTGTAATCCTTCCTTGTCTTGAGAACCATACTGACGACTTTCCGACGACATTTCCGACATCACATTTGCATGTGTTAGGGATGTTAAGAGCTACATCCAGTCAGGTCCAGTCATGTACAATCATGTACAGTCATGCATAGTCATGCTGACGTGGACATGTGAGTCAGGTCTAGCCATGATGACTAGACCTATGTCGGGTGCCCACCTAGGATGGTTGTCCTAGGTACCATGCGGGGACGCTAGGATCCTTGGGGGTCATGGTATTAATGGGCTTCAAGGTCATGGACTCATAAGTTTTAGTTTTTAGCTCTTCTTAGACTTGCACCCCCAAGTCTAACAACTTGGTTTCGGAGCTTTGGCAAGCATCCTATCGTGTGGGAAGTGGAGTCGCACTGCTTATTGCGGCGCGCGGATTTTCTGCAGGGAAATCGGAGCTGTTCGATTAGCGACACGTTTTGGCCCGTTCCGGACCGTATACGTCACGGAATCGAACATATAAGGTGTCTAAAAGCATCTACGGAACAAGATGCATCCGTTGCAATTTGTCGCGAGTGAATCCGATGCGTGTGCGCAAAGGTATGACGTTTTAAAGTTTCGCGTCGGAATTTGGGTGTTTTGAGGTCGTCCGTGTCGGTTCTAGGTGTTGGACGATCGAAATGATGTTTTAGAATCATTTTGAACGTCGACACGTTGCGACTTCAAGATAGTATAGTTTTTGAACTATAAAAGTTTCTCTTTTATCCAAAGGGTGGGGTTAACTTTGTATGGGCAGGGTTAACACCTGAAGATACTAAGAGTAAAGAGGTTGTTGTACCATGTGCTCGCGAGAAGCCACTAAGAGTACTCTCTTAGATGGTGGAACGAGTATAAGGACTCAAGTGCTAGGGGAGCTTGAGTCGGTATAACAAAAGGAGACCTTTTATTTGGTCAATAAAAGGAGATGAGGGAAGTAAGAGGAAGGAAGTTCATTTCTCTTGAGTTTTATTAGGGTTGATCTTGGATATTTGATTAAATCGATTCGGCAATTTTCACGTCTAAAGAGCGTTACTCGGCACTCCTATCCTAGCTGTACGGAGAGCCACTATTGCCCTTTGAAATCACTAGACCCCTGGTCTTTCGGGATCGGTTTGCTAGCGCAGTGGTCTGTGTAAAATTGAGGGCTTTTGTTAGTGGTTCGTATGGTATGGTACGCTCTCTTGAGCCTAGAGGAATAGGACTTGTCGTAATTCGCTAATGGAGACAGACGATTGTTGATCGATAAAATCGAGTTGAAGAGATAATCCGCTAAAATGAGAGAATGAATAGCGATTATTTTCTTGATTTGGCATGAGGCAAAATGAGTTGCCTTCAATGAAAATTGATTGTATTTGCGAAAGTGAATGATTTTCACTGAATACAAGGTCAATTTTCATAGGGATGATTTGTATTGAGATACAAATTTGATCCACGAATGTCAATGTATAGTTGGTACTTTGATAAGAACCAATATACATGAGGAAAATTTTGCTGCTGGATTGATTTTCCTGCGATGCAGGTTAATCACTAGCCTTCTTTAAGATGTCGAGACCAGACCCTTCTGGTGAAGAGGACATCACCACCTTAACGGTAGAAGAACTCCAAAATCGGATTGCTTTGATGCAATCTGAACATCAGGCGTTCCGCAAAGAGGTGGATGACCGTGAGCGGAAACGAGAAGTGGCTACCAGAAAGGGTAGTACTTCTGTAGGGTCGGGAAGCAAAAAGTCTTCCACGGCCAAACCTGATAAATTTGATGGCCAATGTCCTTGGAAAGAACATAAGGTCATTTTGGAGATCTTTTGGATTGCCGAGGGGGTTCCTCGAGAAGAATGGGGTCGGATTGGACCAACATTCTTGGGACCCAAGGGAATCAAGCACCTCATCGCTCGAGTCGGGGAAGAGAAAATTTCTGGAGGAAACCTGACTTGGGAGGAAATGTGTGTTGCTATGGATGATGGAAGTTTTGGTGAGTTGGCCACCGAATATGCGGTGACGCAAAAACTGTCCACATTCAAAGACCACATTAACCGGCGATGCAATACTGGAGAATATGTGCGCCAAATGGACACATATTTTACTCTTCGTAAGACCAAAATTGATAGTATTTCAAAAATTTGGTTCTTACACCGCAACCTCCATGGAGTGTAGAAGGAAGCGGTTGCCACTGATACTTCGGGTCATGAATGGACTTCATATGAGGAATTCCGTACCCATGTATTGGCAAAAGGAGTATCGCATGATGAGCGATACCCAGTATTGGAAAAAGGTGCCAAAGAAAAGGAGGAGAGTACCGTTGGATCAAAGAGATCTCGAAAAGAGGAAAAAGGAAAGGTGTATCCGGTTAATCGGAAGAAAAACCGAATGATGCCGAGTTTTTCATCGAGATTTGGTGGTGGTTCTCAACAGACTCGTAAGAGTAAAGTTGGTAAAACATCTTTTCCTGCGGGTCTTACCCAGAAAGAGTGGGAACGGCGCAAGGCCGCGAACCTTTGTTTCAGATGTGGAGCATCTTATTTTCCAGGTCATGTGTGTGATACTGGAAAGGTACGGAAGAGTCTCGCTTGTTTCGGGAAAGAACTTCCTAGTATAGAAATTCTTGCATCTGAGTTATCTCGAAAGGAGGTATCCGAAACAAAAAAAAAAAATCCGAAAAATCCGAAAAATGTAATATTTGATCCGATGGATACGGATATTACGGAGCCCGAGAACAAATCGGATATTTCTGTGGAGAATGACCCTGACCAGGTTATGTTTGTTGAGAAATGATGACTCTATCCGATGTGGTGAGGATGATTTGGACGTCGATCCCATTGGGGACGCCCAAGATCCTATGCCTAGTAAAGAAGAGAAGGTGCCGGAGAACGATTGCATCTCTGGAATGCAACTTTTAAAATCGGAACTTCATCGGTTGCAGAATGCAAGTAGAGAGTTCACTTTTGACTCATCTACTAATGATGAAAGATTTGCGATTTGTAAAAAGTTTTGCACTGGACAAGAGTTTCTTGCATCGTCAGTAGCGGGACACCATGTTTGGATGGATCCTGGACGAAAGAATTTGAATGAATTCTTAAGGCATTATTTTGCTTGCAAGAAAGAGTCACCTTCTACTACGAGTTGCTGCCTATTAATCCCTCATAATATGGCAGTTAGACAAAAAGAAATCAATCAAATGCGATTGATTGCACAATATCGAAAAGGAGCAAAATTGTTTGCTCTTAGCAGCGGTAAAGCACCAGGTCTTCTTTGGCCCGTTGATATATATTACGATCCACCTACAGCGGAGTTACCCGGTAACTCGATTCCAGGAGAGGATTGTAATCTCAGAATGTCAATGTCGTTCAAAGGTTTGATTTCTGGTTCCCCTGGTCAGATTCTGTTAGATTCTGGCGCCGCTGGCTACGCTTATATCTCTAAGCATTTCTGCGAAAGCACAGGGCTTGGTTATAGATGTAAGCAAGGTACCAAAATCGAAATGGCCGATGGAACTCCATTGGATATCGTAGGGATAACCTCGATTAACTTGCGTTTGCAAGGCTTGCGGATGAAGATCGAGTGTCAAGTTATCACTACAAAGCATTTTGATTTGTACCTCGGGGATGTGTGGTTATGCAATCACCGAGTACTGATGAATTTTTCTACTGGTAGTGCTTCGGTTCTAGCTACACGGGGAAACCGACTCACGATACGACCTAATTTGGTTGTGCGTGCCCCTAGTCCGTCAAATGCACGGATAAATCCCTTGTTGAGTATAGCCCAAACTCGAAGACAACTCCGTAATAAGGAGATTTGTCCTTTTCTGGTTCTAGTTCGGGAGGTCCCGAACCCTTTTGAGGGGGAGGAATCTGGGGTACCCGAATTGCCCAAAAATCCTCTAGTGTCTTCATATCAAACAGAGCTGGAAAGTCTGTTAGATGAGTATAAAGACAGATTCTCAGATGGGTTGGCGGAATGCCCTCCATCTCGAGAAGAGGATGCAGCAATTGATCTTGTCCCTGGAGCGAAACCGGTACATAGACCAATGTTTCGTTACACACCGGGTGAAAGAAAAGAGATTGAAGATCAAGTCTCTGATATGCTGCAGAAGGGTTTGATTAAGCCTAGTTGTAGTCCGTGGGGTGCACCAATCTTGTTTGTTCCCAAACCGGATGGTACTCGACGGATGTGTATCGACTATAGAGGCTTAAATAAGTTGACGATCAGGAATCAATATCCACTACCAAGGATAGATGATCTCCTTGATCAACTTCAAGGTTCGAAGTTCTTTTCGGCCTTAGATTTGAAAGCAGAGTATTGGCAACTTCGAGTGAAGGAGTCAGACCAACCGAAGACCGCTTTCAAAACCCCATTCGGTCTGTATGAATACAAAGTGCTTCCAATGGGCTTGACGAATGCACCTGCAATATTCCAGACTTGGATGAATCGGGTATTCTCGGGTATGATTGGGAAGTCGGTCCTAATATACCTCGATGACATACTTGTATTCAGCAAAACTCCGGAGGAACATGTGCAACATTTGCGAGCCGTGATGAACGCTTGCGTGAGCACAAAATGCTCTTGAAGAGATCAAAATGTGATTTCTTTAAGAAAGAGCTTCACTATCTTGGATTTGTTATAAATCAAGATGGTATTTCCGCTGATAAAAGGAAAACGGAGAAAGTAGTAGAGTGGCCAGTCCCAAAGAACGTTGCGGAATTGCGTTCATTTTTAGGGCTCTCTAACTATTTCCGGAGATTTGTGCAAGGTTACAGCAAGCTTGTAGCCCCACTCACAAATTTACTTAGGAAGGGTAAAGAGTGGAGTTGGACCGAGGATTGTCAAAAAGGATTTGATGGTGTTAAAGAGAATTTAACACATGCACCTTGTTTGGCAATGCCTAACTTCGAAAAAGATTTTGAAGTTATCGCAGATGCTTCGGATTATGCGATCGGTGCAATCTTGTTGCAAGAGGGACATCCTATAGCTTTTGAAAGTCGAAAGTTATCAGGAGCCCAACTTAACTGGAGCATAGGTGACAAGGAAATGTTCGCCGTAGTGCATGCTCTTAAGTTGTGGCGATGCTACCTGGATGTGCGTGTGTTTAAGGTGGTGTGTGATCACCAGCCTAACACATATTTCCATTCCCAGGAAACTCTCTCTCGAAGGTCGGCACGTTGGCTCGAAGTCCTCCAGGGGTTCCGGTTCGAGTGGGAATACAGGCCGGGACGGACGAACGTGGCAGACCCCTTGTCACGATATCCGTCGTATTCTCAGCAGATCGGAATACTCTCGGAGCTGGGAGGTGGCCAGAAACGACCAACTTGGAATGGGGATCCGTCCTCGCCCCGGCCCGGTACGTCGATGCTAAAGGAGAGATTGACTGAGGGGATCACTAGGGATGAGTGGTTTGAAACCGAAGATGTCGCCGCTTCAGGTTGTCAAAAGCACTCAGGCCTGTGGTGGAATGGTGCACGAGTAGTAGTACCAAATTGGGATAATCTTAGAGAAGATATCCTACATGATAGCCATGCAAGTGTATATGCAGGACATTTTGGGATCCGCAAGACCCAAAGAACAGTCTTAAAATACTTTTGGTGGCCTGGCGTAGAGGGAGATATCGCAAACTTTGTAAAGGGATGCGATGCATGTCAAAGGAACAAATACCGTCGCGGCAAGGTGCCTGGTCCTTTGCAACCTTTACGTATACCTGATGGTCGATGGGAATCAGTTTCAATGGATTTGATTACTGGTTTGCCTAAATCAGGAGCAGAAGCATTTGATGCCATCTTAGTTTTTGTGGATCGACTCACAAAGATGGTGCGATGCGTACCAACGCACACTACGTGTGATGCGGTACAAACGGCGAAACTCTTCGTTACTGAGGTCTTCCGTTTGCACGGTCTTCCTAAGCACCTCGTAAGCGATAGAGATCCTAGGTGGACTTCAAAGTTCTTTAGAGAGCTTTGTAAGACCTTAGGGGTCACTCAAGCATTGTCGACAGCTTTTCATCCACAGAGTGATGGACAGACTGAAGCAATGAATAGGATCCTCGAAGATACCTTACGGCATTTCGTAGGACCTCGTCAAAGAGATTGGAGTGACTTGTTGCCAGTGGTAGAGTTTGCATTGAACAACTCTAAGTCGATGGCTACTGGTGAAACACCGTTCTTCTTGAACTACGGTAGAGATCCGTGGACACCATTAACGGTACAACTTCCATCCAAGACATCTAATGTCATGGGTCCTGGAGGTCTGAGTAGACAAAGGACACAGATTGGAGTACCGGCGGTGAAGAAGATGACCGAGGACATTCGTGAGGCGATTGTCAAAGCAAAGCGGTGTTTAGAAGGTGCTCAGCAAAGGATGAAGACTTATGCCGATGTGCGTAGGTGTCCAGTTGATGTTCAAGTAGGCGATATGGTCTTGCTGGATGCACGACATATCAAATTGAAACACCCTGGATCAAGGAAGTTATTGCCACGTTGGTTGGGTCCTTTTCGTGTTTTGGAAGGTGTCCAAAAACGAAAACCGATGGCAGAACAGCTAGCATTCCGATTGGAATTGCCTGATTCGCTTCCTATTCATCCCGTCTTTCATGCTTCTTTACTTAAGAGGTATTGGTCGCATGGAAAGACACAACCTCCTCCGCCACCTGTGGATATACAGGAAGAACTAGAGTATGAGGTAGAAGACCTCCTCGACTACCGTGAAGTAAAGGTCGGTCGACGAGTAGTTCCGCAGTACTTGGTAAAGTGGACGGGATACTCACATGAGCACAACTCTTGGGAGCCTGAAGCGAATTTGGAGAACGCTCGGGAGCTGGTAGAGCAGTACCAGAAGAGAAAGAAATCAACGTTGATTCCCCCTATTCCGGTACGTCGAAGTAGGCGACTTCGTTCGTGACTTGTGTGGGGTAATGTTTCTTCATAATCGAGTGTCGATATGAAAAGAGTTCCAGATCTTGTGTACGAGATCAAGTTCTTGTTAAGTGAGGACATGTTTATGAACATATCTCATTTTCAATGAACTAGTGAACTAAATTGAATTTCTCGCTATATTCTATTTTGAACTCTAGATGGGATCCAGAGATAGGACTTGGGCCAAATTTTTGGTCCGACTCCGGTCCGGTCCGGTTACGGTCGGGTTACGGTCACCGTACTACGGCCGTAACTCCGTACCGTAACCGGAGTAATATGTTGTTTTTACGGTACGGAACAGGTACGGTATAACTACGGTAGGCCCTAAATCACCGTGAAGTAGCGTGGTTCAGTGCTAAAGCGTTAGGCTGCAGTCAGTAGGGTCGCGGGTTCGAATCCCCCTGGGTTCCTTTGGAATCGCGGGACCCTGCGGGGGTCACTTTCTACGGTTTACGGTTGTTACGGCCGTTACGGTCGTTACGGTCCGGTACGGAGCGGTACGGAGTGGTACGGTGCTACGGTTACGGCCGTAAAAGTACGATTTTCTGACGAAAATTGTACTCCGGTTACGGTCCGGTTACGGTGGTTACGGTCCGGTTACGGTGACCGTAACCGTAAAGTCCTATCTCTGATGGGATCCATTCAAAATGAGAATATAAATGGAAGTCGATGAAGTTGCGAGACTTCAGTTGATGTACATTGGTTCGCCACCAGTGTAGAGAAGTGTATGGTCTTGGTAGATCCGAGAAGCACTCCGTGTATGAGAAGGACTCGGATGACCTATATCAGAGTAGGGGCTTATTCTGACGAATACACTTATGATAACATCTCCAAGTTATCGAAACACTTTATATAGTTGAATGATAAGAATTGGGGTTCGTTGTGGGACTCTGTATCATTCTATGGGCTATATAGAAGTGAGGAAAGGAGTCTCCAGGAGGAGACTGATTAGGGGGGGAGGTATGTTAGGGATGTTAAGAGCTACATCCAGTCAGGTCCAGTCATGTACAATCATGTACAGTCATGCATAGTCATGCTGACGTGGACATGTGAGTCAGGTCTAGTCATGATGACTAGACCTATGTCGGGTGCCCACCTAGGATGGTTGTCCTAGGTACCATGCGGGGACGCTAGGATCCTTGGGGGTCATGGTATTAATGGGCTTCAAGGTCATGGACTCATAAGTTTTAGTTTTTAGCTCTTCTTAGACTTGCACCCCCAAGTCTAACAGCATGTCCAGGTTTCTTTGACGCCCCTCCTGGCCTGGTCCAGGGAGGCCCTACTCGTTTCCCGACGACTTGTTTTGGCCACCCTTCTTCTTCGATCGACATTCTCTCGCGAAATGCCCGAACTTTCCGCAGTTATGACATTTCCCTTTCTTGGGTGACGACTGGTTCCACTTCTCTCCTGACACTGCGCCAATCTCCATCTTATCGTCATACTGCCGGTTTTGTTTTGGGTACCAAGGAGTCTGCTCGTTTCCTGCTCGGCCTGCAGCCCGGTCTGCTTGCAGTGCCAACTGAACAGCCTCGTCGAATGTCTGAGGACGGTTTAAGAAGACGTGAGATTTTATCTTCGCTTGTAGGCTGTGCGTGAAGAGATGTATTTTGTCTTCCGTTGCCATAGTTGGAGTCTTGATCAAGAGTTTGGAAAACAGAGAGATGTGCTCCCTGAGCGTGCCCTTCTTGTGCGTTAGCCTGAATAGCTGGTCTCTGGCCGTCTCTGCCTTGTCAAAGGGGTCGAAGTATTCGATAAGCTCCTGCCCCAGCACATCCCAGCTCGCCATCACCATCGGGTTTGACGCTTTCTTCACCGTGTACCACTCTTGTGCAGCTCCTCTCAACACCGTTGACGCCAGCAGTGCCCGTTTTCCAACCGGACACCCGGACGCCACAAAATAGGTTTCCATGCTCTCCACCCAGTCTGAAGCTCCTTCTCCGGTTTTTCCGAAGAACTGAGGAGGATTCCCCAGCCGTATAGGCGCGAAGTTCCACGCAACAGGTATCGACGGCCCTGCAGCGGAGCCTCCACTCGTTGCTCCCGCCGTTGTTCTTGCTTGCCGTATCCTTTCTTCCATTTCGTGTTTTGCTGCCAGTAACGATGCCTGCAGTTCGAGCTTCTGGTTCGCCATTTGTTCTTGCAGGTCCAATAGTTTCTTGTGCAGGCCTGAACCTGCTTCCAGTGTATGACCTGCAGCAGACTGCGCCGTCGACTGCTGTTCCGTAAGTTCCGTCATCGTTGCCAGCACCGTGGCAAACTTCGTGTCCGTCTCCGTCCGAAACTCCATCGCCTGGGTTTCTCGTAGGGTTTGGCTCAGCGTCAGTTCGTCCAACTTCTGCATAAGTTTCTGGTGGTTCGCTTGGCTTTCGAGGCTCACTTTGGACACCTTCTGTTCCAGTTTCGTGCCTCCCTGTCGAACTTTCAGCATGTCCGCGCGGATCTCGCCCGCCGATTTCTCCAACAACTCCAGTTTCCCGGTAGTCTCGACATGTCTGGTTTCGTTCGTGGTTCCAAGCTCAGCAACTTTCTCCTTTACAGCTTTGACCTTGTCCTGTAGACCAGCTCCCGCTTCATCGAGCTTGCCGACCGCTTTCGACAGTTTCTGTAAGGACTCTCCATGTTTATTCGCCAGTTTTTCGACTGCCAAGCCTGCTTTGTGAACCTTTGCGAACTCGTCGCCATGCTTATTCACCAGTTTCTCCACGTTCTGTCCTGCTTTGTGGATATTCGCGATTTCTGTCTTTATCTCCAACCCTTCGAGTTCCCCTAGACGGTCTTCCAGTGCTTTACACCCCGTCTTCAGTGCTGCTACTGACTCCAGCACGTTGTTCAAGTCTTCCGCCGACATTTCTGGTTCTCCCCCCGGTCTTCACGATGAACCCAATATCACACAGGCCGCCCGATCGTTTGGGTGTAGCCAGTACACTTCGCTCCGAAACCACTTGTAAAGAGCCGTGGGGGTATAAGACAAAAGGAACTTTTACAAACACGAACAACACGGTCTAAGGCGAGAAGCCTTAAGACTCGTCAACCGTTGACCCGGGTTCGAATCCCGTCAACGGTCCCAACCGTAACTGTCTCCAATTCCAACTCACGTGACCCCGGACTACACCGTCCGGATACAGTCACACATGTCACTCGTTCCATCACACTATCACATCACATTACTTCCTGTTACGTCACGGGTCAGACGGCTACATAACCGACTTGACCTCTGTAACCACCGTCGCCCACTGGTTCGCTAGTGCGACCGTTACTATTCTCTGGACTGAGAGGTCCCGGGATCAAGTCCCACCTCTCGCACTTTAGAAACTGTCACAGTTTGGAGGAGGAGAGGGACTTTTTGATACATTCCCCGGTCTTATATACTTTTTTGAGGGAAAATGTAGGTGCAACATTTCCCTCGCATATCTTGGAGTTATTACAGGTTTTAATCGATAAAACCGATTCCATCGCAAGAGAGGGTAAAGCAAATGATACAGGTTTTGCTAGTGCCGAATATCCAGCAACTGATGAAGGGATGTTCCGCACATGTCAGTTTTTTGGGCATCATCACAATGTTAAAAGGGCTATTAAGTCTTATGAAGTTGATGAGGGCAGGCGCTCCAAGAATGAGGACGATGGGTGCACCAAACATTCCTACATATCAAAACAGCTGGTTCCAGGTATGAAAAACAGAATTATCATGATTCTTGGTATTGCTCCCTTCTACTATTTTTCACAATATTAATTTGTATTCGCAGGCACTTATTTAATATGGTGCATGGAGCACTCTCAATGTCTTGGATTCTTTGTCATGGAAGAAAAGGAATCACCTCGCACACCTTTTGAGGCCATTTACTCGAGGTGGCCAACAGCCCCTGACGGTGTGGATATTTATGCAACAGTTGTCACTACATGTTTTTAAATTTGCTCAAATGATGCAGTCTTACTGTTCTGGAAAATAACCGGGTTTTTTTCTTCTATAACTGCAGTATTTGTCTACGATAATGGATGTAATTTCATTCATTTTGCATGCAATCGCGAACCTGGCTTCTTTGGTGAAATGCTCCAACTTATCGATCATCCCCACTGGAGGGATCATACTGGCTGCTCAACGGCGTTCGATTCGAAGAAATATAGTTTCATCAAAAATTCGCCTCTCGCTGAACAGCGAAATGCCGTCATAGACTTTATACGCACCCAGGTAACTTGTTGTTTTCTTCTTATTTATTTCATGTAAGATGTTATAGTACAGATCTCTGCCCTTGATTATTTTGTAAGAAAGTGCAGTAATTTTTTTTGTTTTTTTTTTCCAGGCGGCCTATATGTCTCAAATAAATTACATGATTTTTCTGAGACATTTTATGTATAGAATGAATATCAGACTGAAGGTTCGCAAGGACAGGGGTGTTGCACTGTTGTGAGTTTGGGGCAGGGGCAGGGGCAGGGGCAGGGGCAGGGGCAGGGGCAGGGGCAGGGGCAGGGGCAGGGGCAGGGGCAGGGGCAGGGGCAGGGGCAGGGGCAGGGGCAGGGGCAGGGGCAGGGGCAGGGGCAGGGGCAGGGGCAGGGGCAGGGGCAGGGGCAGGGGCAGGGGCAGGGGCAGGGGCAGGGGCAGGGGCAGGGGCAGGGGCAGGGGAAGGGGCAGGGGCAGGGGCAGGGGAAGGGGAAGGGGAAGGGGCTTCTTTTGCTGAGTGTAAAGTTTTTCTTTTTGTGAACATGAAAAAGACTTGACCGACTTGACTTCTGGTTTATATTTGAATGGATTCCAAGCAAGCTAAACAATTCTCTGTACATTGCTATGAAAGAAAGAGTAGAGAGGTTGACTGTACACGACTGAATCAAGCAATGAGATTCTTAAAAGAGTAGGGGACCCATCATGGCTAGGGACATTGCCCACAGCTCCTGAAGAAAGTATATCAAGAAGATAGGTATTGGTGAAAAAACTCAAAGACATTGCTGACCTCAAAACACTTCCTACTCGCTTCTTTGTCTGGTGCTGCTGGTTGGCTAATATGTTTTACCCACCCAGACACAGTGACTCATGTCGAGTGATGCTGGTGAATCTTCCAGACAAAAGAAAAGAACCCCACTCCCCCCCCGCCTTATGATCACATGCAACAGACACAGAGCAAACTCGCTGAAAACATTTGGCACCTGAGTCGCAATCCTCTCGTTGGGTTGTGGCGGTGGCGGCGGCGGCAGCACCGTTGTGACACCAATTGAATTGAAAAGGGCACATGTCATGTCACTTGACAGCGAGCCACCAAAGGCCATGGTGGTTGTGCTCACCACCACGTCCAAGTGTGGCTGTGAATTTGTATAACATGCCCTACCCTCATTACTTGCAAGTTGCAACAGTCGCTCCAAACCCAAACCCTTTTCATCAGATGGATCCTTCCAACGCTGGAAACATGGTTGATGGGACTGGTTGGCAGGGCCATCGTTCTTTTTGCAGGCAGCAGGCAACAGGCTCAGCCCGCGCGGTGGGGGTTCCCCACCACCCATGCGTGTGTTTGTGTGTGTGTGTGTGTGGGGGGGGGGCTCTTTTCAAACTTGGTGCAGAGAGAAATTGAATTCTCTACTGCCCTCCTCCCCTTCTTATCATGTCATTAAAGCAAGTGAACGGGGCTGTGGTGTTCATCACTCAGTCAACATTGTGGGTTTTATCCAGGATGGTGTGGAATCGATTAATATGTTTCTATTAATATATATTATCATTTTAGCACACAAGGGAACCCCCGCTGTTGGATTAAAAAAGGATGAAAGAAAGAAATATCTTTCAAGTGGGAGGAACATGCTGTGCATTCATCCGTTGAGAAATGTAGTTGTCGAAAAGTGAGAATCGTTTCTGGCCATTTTTGTTTTGGAAAGGACATGTGGAATTTGAGACAAGATATTTGAGGTTGGATCTGTGTATAATGAGGGGTCGAGTGGTGTAAAAAAAAGCGGTGGGAGGGTTTGTTTCCGAGGGTTACAGTAGGTTAATCTGGCCTGTTCATTCTGCAGTTGACAAAGCCAATTTCTTTAATTGTTTTCTAAAACAATTGTACTAAAACAATTGTACTAAAACAATTGTACTTTCAGTACATTCTGCCCATTGCAGCCCTCCCTCAGGCTACTCCTCATTTCAGGGTTCTTTTTTTTAAATTCTTTACAAGATCCAGCATATCCAACTACCCAGACCCAAAAAAAATCCTTCTTTCCATTGGCTCCAACCACTTCCAGGCATTTTTTTTGGGGGGGGAGGGGGGAGATTTGCAAAAGGTTTTTCTTTTTGAAAATGAAACTCGTCGATTCTGCAACCTAATTAGCCCCCCCCCCCCCTTCAAAAAATCTACCTTACGAAAACCAAAGTATTCCACTCCAATGCCAACATCACACCTGACCAAGACTACCAGAAGCTTCCATTCCAAAAGGGTTTCTGAAAACAAGAGTAAAGAAAGGGGTCTTACACTGAATCAGAATATACAGCCTTCTGTCGAGCTGGTCCTCAATCCCTTGGGCTGTACAGGCACAAACTTCGCTTTTGCACTGATACCTTGTGATTTACTTGTATTTTTCTGTAGATAAGGCAGTACTAATTCTTCTTGACCAAATTTTATTATCCCTTGATTTCAGGGGCCAAAAGAAAGCCTAGATCGAGGCCGAACCAGTGAAATCGGTCGAACGTGAGGAGGAGAAGGGATCAATGGAATCCCTTTTGGCCTTTTCGAATGGCTTTCCCCCAGCCCCATGAATATTAACATTGATCTTGCTGAATTATGGACTGGATTTTATTTTCTATTTTTTTCATCAAAAGCGGTACTGTTACCAATTGAACTATATCCTCAAAACAATCACCCGACCATCTATATTAGGTCAGTTTAACTCTCAACAAAATTGTTTTTGTTTGGGTTCCAAAAAAAATGGTAGACGATTTTTCACGCACACCCGACCCCGCTGGAAAAAAAAATTAATGCATACCCAACCCCACTGCCTGCCTATAAGTAGGTTCCCTTGTAAGTATTTTTGATGAGCTTACTTACCTTGAAGCAATCTCATCCAGAACCACATGTTGAGAGGATGTACCCCAAAGCTCGATTGGTTGTTGCAACATCACATGAGTGGGTTCCCTCGTGATTATCCTCGAGTCACTCAATTGACCTACCGCCTGGGAGGACCCACTGCCACCCAACCAGGGAACCGTACCATACCTCAGCCCCCCCGGACCCCCTGGACGCCCTGGCTCTCCTGGACCCCCTGGATTCCCCGGCTCTTCTCCCCCGTTCCCTTCCCTTGCAGCATTCGAAGAGATCCACGGCTCAATCCACTTTTTATAGACCGCCTTTGTTCTGGTGCCACGTCTTTCGTAGTTTGAGGGCAACCCAATCATTTGGCCAAGTTTTGGCCAGGAAATCTGCGGATAATAAAAATATATTTTTGATATACAATAAAAATTAACTTTCCTACTTCAGCGATTTTGATACAACATGCTAAGAAAAATAAAAACAGCAAATCAAATATCTTAGCATTACGTTTTCGTTCGATTGCACACAATCGTAGAGCCAACCCAAGTGCAATCTTTTTCCATTTATATGTGCTTCCGCTGCAATACCCTTCTTATCCCAGAAATCTTCGATTTCGTTCAAGTAATCGTCCGCCCTTGCAGGTACTGCTGCCTCGGCAGGTACTCCCGCCTCGACAACAGTTTTATTCCCTCGATTTCTTGAGGTAACAATTGCCTCAAACAATTTGATATCCAACCCAGCCCTGAATATCATAACAACTGTCTCAGAAAACACACACGAAAGGAATTTTTTTTCACTTACAAATCACCTTTGAACTCGTTTCTTTTAGGATTATCCATCGAAAAGCAAAAATATATATTTATATTATAGTTTAAACACGACGTTACCACAACATACCCACATGTTCAATGTCCTTAATGCATGAAGAAGCACCTCTTGTGGACATTCCTCCGCCATATAGTCCAGAAGACGATCAATTTCTGGTGGGGATAATGCATATGGACTCTTGTACGGAACGTCGACCTCAAAATTGAATTCCTCCGGCCACATGTCCGTATCCTTGAATGATGGGGCATTGTGATATTTTTTCATGCAATCCACCCACTTCGATAATATTTTTTTTTTCCCCTTCCCCTGAACTTTTACTTTTGTAAAAGACTTTACCTGTGAATTTCCAGCCCTGTGCTCATCCCAGGCCCTCTGGGCTATTGTTCTGACTTCTTCTATAACGTTACCTAATCTTGAGTCAAAGGCCACAAACGGTTTGGGGTCGTCAGGGCTGAACATGACCAAGAAACCGCTGGCCCCTGTTTCTGCCAAGGATAGGCGAAACCTTTTCTCCAGAATAGAATTGTTTTTTGCAAAGGCGGACTCTCGCTCTTGCTTGGAGCCAAAGCGCTGGGGATTTGTGAGACGAGCACTGTAAGACGCTTTCGGCATAGTTCTGACGATCCGAACGAACACCACCCAAGCCCAACGACAAGACTAGCCTGAACCAAGAATAGAGCGTCTGAGTCTGGGTCCAACCAGTGGCGCACGATTTCTGCGAACCATCACCATAGGTGCAGCCAGGGTCGCAACCTTGGGGGGGCCAAAAAAAACTTCTACCAAAACGACTATTGGAAAGTGCGTTTCTGGGATAGAAATCCAATTTTTTTTCTTGACTGCTATTTTCTGGGGGGCCAGGCCCCCCAGGCCCCCCCCGGCAGCGCCTGTGCCCATCGCGCACTCGACCCGTGAAATCAAAGGAAAGGGGTCGAACCCAAACTCTTTGCTTCGCTCGTTGGGCTTTCTCCACAAACACGAAGCAAACACACACCTCTTTCCCAGCTCGCGTAAGGGCACCACGCGACGCACCACGCAAACGACGCACCGCTTTTCTGGACGGCAAAACGCGCGTGGGGCAGAATTTCCGGAATTTACTTGCGTGCAGCGACTTGTACGACATGTGAAATGCAGCCAGATGGTCGACGGATACCCCCTCCTTATTCGGCCACGGTAGCGGTGGGACGCTTCTGGTGTAACCGCTACAGTAGCGGTCAAATCAGGGTCCCATCGCTACTGTGTCCGCATCCTTCCAGATCCTTTTTGGCCACGTATGCGCCAAGACAGACACGCACACCAGTATGACAGACCCAGACACCGTTACGCAGTTCGTCAGTTCGCGAGGCGACAGGGTCCCAGCATTCGGACGTCGCGGCGCTCCTGTGGTGGGGGGTGGTTGAAAATGTGAAAAGGCTGGAAAAGAGTGTACGGGGGTGGATGTAGGGCGTATGGCGGACACGCACGAGAGCCCGTTCATCGTTCCCCACCCCGGTACCGTCGGATGCACATGGGGAAAACAGCTTCTCCTCTTGCTTGTCGAAAACTTTCCTGCTGTGGTGGAGGGTGGTGAGAAAACCTGTCAACTGCTTTTTATGCAATGGGCTGTGATGTCCAAGATCTGTAAGACATTGAGCTGGAACACAGACTGTGCTCATCAAGTCTGTGGGTTTTTCAAAGAAGCACACAGGCAGTGTTTGCTGAGCCACTCTTGTTGTACCCATGCAGAAAAAGGTGAGCCCAAAATGCACATTCTGAACGTTCCTTTGTCCGTTTTCAGATCTTGTCAGGACGTAGACATGACTCGTTCTGGCTTGAGTTCCACTCTCTGTCCAATGTACAGGGCACACAGCTCACATGTAGTATTTTCCTTATTTTTTAGTTCTGTGGTTCCTCCGTGAGGAGCTTGCTGGGTACAAAGTGAAATGGAGTCGAAGTCCAAGCAAGCACGACTTGACAGCGTAGTGACTACAGTCACTCTCTTTAGGTAGAGCTTCCCTCATGCACACACCCACAGAAATTAAAAAAAAACGAAAAAGCCTTTGTTGATGCAAAGATCCATGCAGCATTTTAGTGGAAAATCCAGCAGTGCGATTCAACTGCTTGCTTAGTACTAATGCTCGAAACGTTTCGTGAAGAAATGAATTTAAACATTGGATCGATGCCATCAGGCCTTTTTTATTGCCATTGCCCGACTGTTCACTCGCAATTAATGTGATTTCCTCACAGAGAAATGTGCATTCTATTGCAGACACAGTTACATTTCAACATGGGAGGCTTGCAGCTGAGCAATCCTCAACCAGCTCGTCCGGTTCCAATGCGCCGTCCAAGATTACATAATCCCATCTTTGAGGTGCGTCTGGAGGTGTCTGATTGTGTTGTTTTAGGACTGTCAGAGTTGGCTCTGGGCAGAGTGGCGCTGCTGGCATCAATGGCGAGAACAAAGTATGGTAGTATGGCCTCAAAAAGTTAGATGGCTTTGTCAATCTTTCCGCCGGTGAATGTCTGGACTCATACTCTGTTTTCACAGCGTTCAAGCAGTCATCCCATTTATTTTATTTTTTTATTTCGGGGGGGGGGGCACAAATTCTTGAAATTATCGTAGTAGGAGCATGAGTGCATAACATTGAATGGTGAACCATAATCCACCCAGTTTTGGGAGGGAGGCGTTTGCATTGGGATACCTCGAATGATTGGGCTGTGTGAACTTGTTCCATAGGGTGCCCTTTCTGGAATGGGATAGGTGCCCCAGTTATTTTGCATGTAGAACCACCCCGTCAGGCTGGCATCTCACTTTCCCTTTTCACAACGTGCGGCCTGGGAAAAGAAAACCTGAGTGCTGAGATGGGAGTAGGCTGCATGTATTACCTGGTACTGGGTAAAGCCAAATGACTTTGAAGACCTCAGGTGTCGGTGAAATCATGGATAACCACCCTCCCCTGTCGGGTGGCAATACGAGCAGCGTCGTTCCTTCTACGCTGTCACCGACTGGATCCTCCCAAGTCTGAGCGAGCACTCACTTTTCGTCGTCTATGGGGTTGGATGAAATTTCAATAAGGACTGGCTGATCTCAGCAGGAACTCAGCAACTTTGGAACTAGGTATGGTCCATTCAGATGCCCATGATTTGTTTGAGCTTTTGTTTTTCTGGGGGGAAGATTTGGCTTTACTGCTGCACATATAAGGGTAAACACACTGATGCAGTTGTTTCACATCTGTGATTGCAGGAATTTCGTAAAGGTTTCTATTCATAGTTGTGTAAGTTGGTGTTCTGTAGGGGATGACAGAGGAGATGCTCGCCATGCTTTTTAGGAGGTCCCCAGGCTTGCAACATTGTGATCTCGAAACAGATAGAAGGGCCAGCAAGTCCAAGGTACGAACCATAGACTATGTTTCGTTCACTGCAAAAGACAAGACAAAAAGAGTGAGGCGTATTTTCTTCGTGTGTTGGAGGGGTACCGTTATGTGAATGATTCGACACATGCGGCTGCCAGAGCAGCAGTCCAATGCCTGAACGAGTAGAATTTCCCCCTCATTTCCACCTCAAGGTGACGTTTACAGAGCCTTGGGGGTCAAGACCACTGGTTTCAGTCAAATGATCGACCATCTGGGACACAATCAGAGCCTGTTGTTCAGGAAGATATTGATCAGCAAAACCAGGAGTCTCCGAATACCAAATTCAAATGGTTACCCTTGTTTGCAAGTATAAGCCTGCACTTAATTGTTGGTCTTGTTGAGGGTATGTTTATTTGGCCAGGGTGAAGGAGGGGGTGCTAAGATATGGCAGTTTCACGAGGGGGAATGTTTACATCAGAGCCATACAAGTGACAGATCTCCCAGGCCCACTCCACCTGCTCCGTCCGGAAACGTGACAAGACCCATTCACTCCAGGTGAGGAATCTTCTTGAGAAAAATTTGTTATATTGTTTTCCAAAAGACGGGGGAGGTGGCATATTGTGGCATGCTAAAAATGTCCGAGCTTCTCTGTCTTCTCCCTGCTTTGGTAAGATGGTGTGTTTTGAATTCGCTTTTTATGATCTTACCCAGGCCGTCCAATGACAAATTCTGCTGTTTTCTAAAACACTCTAGTGCATGTATGGCCTTTTGTTGCTCAACCCCAGCCAAGACCATTAGGTCAACCACAACCCCGATGCTTCGGAGTTGCTTTCCGCATTCCTCAGCCCTCCTGTCGCCTGTCAAAGATTGAAAAAATTGTTGAAGATATCGGTAAGTTATCCACTCAAAATCGCATATGTACTAAAACTATAATTGGTAATTACCTCTTTGATAAGTGTTGTATCCGGGCTTTGGGCCTCCCTCGCAAATTAACTTGAGCGGCCGATGCTGTCTCCCCGCGTATTCCCACCCATCGAACCTATCGTAACAGGGAGGAGAAAAACCGTGAATGGTGTTCAGAATTTTAACTATCCTTTGTTTAGTTCTGTGGAAATGGTTGCATTGCTCCTTTCGTTGGGTTTGTAATAAAGTGCACGTCGTGTGTATTGTAAAAAAGCCATCTTCATCATTAATAGATGTACCAAATATGTGCTGCAGCTTGGACAGGGCATGCCTTGTTAGAAAGGATACCGAGCGCTGGAAATCCTAAGATTTCTGGTGCCTTGATGTTGTGTTTGCGCTTCTTAGGAGTTGGTGATGTGGTCTGTGCGTCCACTTCTGTTCCAGCGGACGGAGATGTGCCCACAGTTCCGTGGACATCTGCATCCCCAACAGGAGGTGGGGTTGGTAGCCGTCTTCGACGCCGTCGTGGAATGTATGGTAATGTGCCAGAATTGTCTTGGAGATCGTTGCTTTTTGAGGGTACCAAGGCTGATGTCCTCATTTCCGCCAAATTCTTGAGAATGCTCTAGCAGTTGGAATAAAAAAACTGATGAGAATTGAACTCAAAGACAACAGAGGTTTTCTATGCTGCAGTTGTATGATGTATGTGTTCACCTGTGTAGCGCCTTTGAGGCCATCCATATCAGCCTTCAAGGAAGCGAAGCCAACAGTGGAGAGAAGCGGATCGTCATGGCATGCAGCAGGTTCGGTTTGTCCACTCAGCTGTTTCGACAAAAAATTTGATTGACTGCTTTAAAAGGATAACATAGGGGGCTGACCTGGCCAAGCAGCGACATGATTCAAAACTTACTTTTGCTGCAATAATTTGAAACGTGTCGGAGACTCGTGAGTCGCATGAAGCTTCCACCGCAAGCTTTTCATTGAGGACCGCAACACCAAACTGCAAATTTTGGCAGTCAGAAAAAACGAAGGGGTTTTTTGAGTCCAAAATTGTCATTTCCTTGCAGAAGTCCAGCACAAGCTGTTCCCATGCTGGGTACAAGGGATTGCGAAAAACTGGGTGTCGCTGGAAGACGGGATGCTTGCGGAAGCTGGCATGAGTCTTCGGCACAACAAAAGATGGTTTGTTAAGGTATAGGATTCAAGTAACAGTTGTAAAAATGCCTGCAACAAGTTTGCCGGAAACAACTCGCATTTTTTTGCAATAACTTCATTGCTTTTAATGGATTTTTGGATAATCTTGATGTGCAAAAAAAATATATATATACATTATCACCTTGTAATGCGGTGCTGCTTGCAAAAAAACACAAGCTAACTTTGAAACGTACTCGCAGCTGTCCTTAGCCTGGGTATCCCAGGCCATGTCCTTCAATACCAAGGCGGAGGTGGAGGTCGACTGGAACTTCGAAGAAAAGACGACGCGCTATGTAACAAAGGTAAGATTTAAAAAAAAACAAAATTGAAGGTTGTGTAGGGCAGCCCGAGCAAACCATCCCCCACAAGAAAAAATTGATAGTCATCTCTCAGAAAGCGTTGACGGAAACGATTGGCTAGAAAGTTTCCCAAAGTTTCTCCAGAAAATTCCAAAAAAAATATTTGTCCGTCCACGAACAAACAGCGTGGAGTGGAATTTATAAAAAAACTTGTGAGAATTCGTCTATACCTCCGAAGACGTAATAAATGCTGATTGAAACGGTTGCAATACATCTGAAAGCAATTCAGCTGGAGGTTGTATGCACGTCCACCACGCCTTGAAATTACAAGGGTCATCCACGCCGGCAATCGCTGTAAGGACTCTCATGTCCGGCAGGTGGTCATAGGAAAGAGTCATGTCTTCCTGCGACTCTCTCCACTTCCCAAATGTTCTCTTCTCTTCCATTGTTATTGTCCTATAATTTAATAAAAAAATTTATTTGTAGGACGATAACAATAAAAGATAAGAGATGATTTGGGAAGTGGATATATGAAAATGTTTAGTCTACTTCTTATATATATATATATTTATGTTATCATTATTTTTTTCTACTTCTTATATGTATGTGTATTTTTTTATTTTTTTTAAAAAGGTTGCACTCCGTCTGTTTTTTTAATATTTGTAATGACCTGAAGGACTATATTTATTTTTCAGGGTAGGGCTCAGAAATTCCCACTGTGGCATTGTGATGCGTGAATTTGTGAAGCTGTCCAGAAAGTGAATTAAGCAAGGGAGTTGGTCATCACGCATTGGTAAGCTTCGACCCTTCAGCAGTTTGTCTTTCTTACATCAGCCGGTGCGGAAATCACATTATAATCTAGCAGTCGAGGGAAATAACGTTGAAAAGATTTCCCTGGCCATCCCTCTCCTTTCGTATTAATAATGGGAATGATCTTTTCGACCTGCAAGTTCTGAACATATAGGTGTTCAAAGTTTCCTAAGCTTCAGGCATATCTACTGTGTGGATGAATCTCTTCAGGAAAGCAAGGAAATTTTTAAGGATTTTTCTGTTGGAAAGTCCAGCAGAGGCTCAGGTCAGTTTTCAAGCCGAAAGGCAGAAATACTAGGGTTCCGTTTTTTTTGCTGAAAAAGCCAGCGGGTCAGGGCAGTTTTCAGGCTGGAAGGCAGAAGTTTTCAGGGATTTTTCTGCTAGAAAACATAGCAGAGAGATAGATCCGTTGCGAAAAGGCATAAATTTCCAGGATTGGGGGGGGATTCAAGTCTACCAAGCTTACCCACGGTGATGGTTTTTTTTTTAAGAAAAAGATGTTTCTTTTTTCGAAACACTGAAACAAACAAGGCAAGGCCAATTCTATTTTCTTTTCTATTTTTTTTTGGCTTGAAATGATGCGCACCCAGTCATGCTCAACTTCATCATTGAATCACTTCTGCCCATGTGTAGTATGTGTAGGGTTTCTACGAGCCCAACCTCGTTAAGGGCTCGTTTCATCAGCTTGCTCTGCGCTTCGAGTTGCAAGGGCTGGCTGAGGGAGCTAGGAGGAATTCCCCCGAAGGCCATCGTCTCCTTCGCGCTGGTATTCTCCGTACCGTTTTGTTTTTTCCTCTTCGGATTTAATTGTGTGAAGAAAAAGTCTTTGTGCCTTCAAATGCATTCAAATGTGTATGTACAATTCAGAGTGTTTCATTACAATTCTGTAATCTTTTTCAACTTGTTTTCAGTGGTACGTACCAAGGTCGATCGATATCTCGTGGATCGGTCACGGAAGTAGCGACGATATCGAACTGAGGCGGTGATATCTCAAGAACGTCATGGCGGAAGGCAAGTAAGAAAGCTTCGTGAGCAACGCTACATTTTAGGACGTCAATGTTGGGAATTTTTCCAAAATATTGCAAGTTTCCATTTTCGTTTTCTTTCCCTCCATTCGCCATCGTGCAATAGATGTCCACAGCCACCGGGCAACGTAACGATGGGCAATAGTCTCTTGTACTCAACACCATCTTATCACTGTACTTGAAGCGAACAGAATTATCTGCCCTAATTGCACCAGCCTGGGCATCGAGGTAGAGACACCTGCCAAGTAGAACACAATCGTTTTTTTTCTTTCATTCACTTCCAGAAATTTGTTCTAGAATTCAAGTGACATTTAACAATACACAAAAATTGAAGTACTGTGAATCGGGTAGTTTCTGTAGAAAGTAAAAAAATAAAGTACAAAGCGTTTTCTAATCACACGTATAAAAACCAAACAGCCCTGGCTGTTCGGTTTTTGAACGCGTCTGGAAAAAACCCGATCTACAGTACTTCAATTTTTTTCTTTATAAGTTTAATTTTGCACAACAGATTAATTTTTGCTGGTTATCTCACGCAGCTTGCAGGCCATTGTGGGCATCAAGATCTCCTCCCCCAACTGTAGACCCCAGTCCCCATAGGTGAGTAACAAGTGATGAAAATTCAGCCTCTGTCGGTTGGCGGCGAATCGTGCCTCTCCCTTTCTGTGCACTGTTTTTTTTTCGCTCCGCAATAGCTTCCCCATTATTCGTAGTCAACCACGATTGCATGCTTGTCAAACTCCTCAATTTTGGTTTTTTCCCGTCGAGGCCCATGATAAGCAGTTGGAACTTGTTTAATTCCGCCAAAGAAGCAACCCAACTGGCCAAATTAGCCCGTGATATCTAAAAAAACATGGTTGAATTTTCAGTGAAATGATTTTGTTTGTTTGTTTGTTATATTTTTTTATATTTTTTTTTTTTTTTTTTTTTTTTTTTTTAAGTCCTTACGTGATATGTTTGTGCTTTGTTACGTCGTTGAGGGATCCCAAGCTTCGCCACGCCGCTTTCGCAGCAATTCTTCATCTCTTCAACAACCGAGGCGACGTTCCAAACCTAAAAAAAAAAAGGTAACAATTCAGCATAGCAACAAAACATTTTTCTTACCGTTGCGCAAAAAGGATGAAAACAAAACGAAATTAATCAAACGATTTCTTATTAAATTAATTGTGAAATTGATTGAGCGAGAAGGCCAAGAGCTCCACAGAGGTGAGGGGGGGAAAATCTTGAATTAATCCAACAGTTTGTAACAGTTTTTAGTTTTCCTAACTTTTCGGAGACATCCATTGCTTTGCATGCTGTGGAATATGTGGTTTTAGTCAGGCTGGTTTCTCTTCTTTTTTTTCACTAATAAAGTTTCTTGCAATACTTGCAGGGTGGAGGCAAAGTGTGTGGAATGTTGCGATCACACCCTGATTCTAAAGACAAGGGAGGCCCAGCCAATCTGTTCAAAAGGTGCTCAAATCTCCCCCCCCCCCCGAAAAAAATAAAAAAAATAAAAAATAGGGTCTTTGCCCCTCTGAAAAGCAAAGTAAAACAGGCAGTTCGCAAGTTACTTTTTCAGCGACACCGTTGACTTCTTGGGGTCTTAAATCCAGGGGGTAAACCGGGTAACATTGATAAAATCATCTAAGCGTTTTTTTTTTTTTTTTTCGTTTAAGCTTTCTATTACAAAAAGTATTTTATCAATAACAAGGAAAAAATAGTGTCACACTTTGCGATTTTCTTCTGTTGCTCTCCCTTTTTTCGTCTCCTTCAAAATTATCTCTAAGAATGCAATAACAGCTTCTTCACTCGCGAATAGGTGTTGGCAGGTCGATTCCCACCCAATACTGCTGGACTGAAGATCAGGCCTCGAGGCAAGCCAGCCCTAAAAGGTAAAAAACATAAAAACTTAATTAATAAAAAAATATATTTATTTTTATTCTCACTTTTGTTTTTTTTTGTGTAACTTCTTGTCGTGGTGTTTCGGGTCTTTGAATTGCGTGATTTTAAACCTTGACAAAGAAAAAAATCAGGTGTGTTTCTGGGTGATGGGAAAACAAGAAACCGGTATGATTTTTGAGGGCGTTGTGGTACTTAAACGTCCAAACAATTAATTTAAAGATGTGGAAGACAAATGAAACATACATTTCCTTGTTATATATATATATATATTTGATATCGAAATTTGGTACACGAGGCAAATAAAGTGTCGAGTGCAGCCCGTTTCATAAAAATATGTTATAGGCTGACTCAGAAATTCATGTAACAAACTGTTAATGTCAATTGGGAGAGTCCTTTTTTTTTCCGAGAGAAATGTATTGGTGTCCCACTGTGGGTTCCCCCAGGACGTGAATTTACACAAGGACTGCAACAGATTGGATGAAAAACTCCCGGGAATATCCACTTGGTACCTTATTGCATAGAAAAAAAAAATGATCGCGATCCCATGAAAACCGTCGCCCCCAGAAAAAATTTCTGCCGGCCAACAGCCATGCAGGTCCATGTGTTTTACATATATATACTGATATGTACATACACATAAATATATTGGGTGAGTGACCCAGGCAGCAAAGTATCTCGTGCTACTTCGATGGGAAGCGACATTCTTGGTAAGATCGATGGGGCAAGCAAAGTACCATGCAGTGGTGCGCTCTATATTTTCCAAAACTGTGAACTGGAATAATTTCGCTATTACTTTCTGTTCTTCAAGTCCGATTGTGGGGTTGCTCCAGCTTGTTTTTTTCATAACATGCACACTTTTTTGGTATGTATTCTGGCACTCATGTATCCTGTCTTAAATTTAATAGTTTGGGGGTGCAAACTGTAAAATAAATAAAGTGAAGGTAGACCACAGTTCAAATTTGGGAGAAGGAAATCTCGCATACCAGAAATTGGCAGATTCTCGGCCAGTATTTTTTATTTGTGTTACAAGTGTCATCTGAATCATGGTTGCCCCGCAAGAGGATGGTCGAACGGAATTGCTGCACAAAACGGAGTGTTTTGTCGCTGATGCCGTGTACAGGTGCCCCAAGCCCAAGGAATGACAAGATGTTGCTGGGAGAAAGCTTTGACATGGTCTGAAAAACATGGAATGCGATGAAATAAAATGTGTTGAGAAAAAAAAGAAAAAGAAAAAGAAAGAAAGAAAGAAAGAAGAAAGAAAGAAAGAAAGAAGAAAGAAAGAAAGAAAGAAAGAAAGAAAGAGAATGTGGAGGGAGAATCTGAAAACGAGATAGGGGGCTGAAAAAATTGGGCATGAGAGAGGAGATGAAAGAGAAAACAAGGGAGATAAAGTTACATAGGGGGGTAATGAAAAGGGTGCTTGTTTAATTTCTTCCATTTGCTTTAAACATGTGGTGGTCTCTAGCGAAGGTTTATTCCTGTGATGTGAGTTTTTTTCAACCAGTCCAGCTTGATTTTCAGGCACATTGTAAACTGGAAATCCATATAAAAAATGTGAAACACTTTGCACACTTTGTGCTTTGAACAAGTCGAATCATCATCCCCACAATAAGGAACAAGAAGAAGAACCTCGAAATTAAAACAGATCTCCTCGCTGGTCCCAACATTGGTATGATTATGATCTAAGGAAAATTCACCTCAAAATACTTCCGAGGGAAATGTTGTGAACCTTCCCATTTAGGTGGAATTTGGTGTGTCGGTGCCTCGACCGCCATGGACACGAAATGTGATACCCACCAAGAGCCGCGTGGGGTGTCACTTGCAACTGAGAATCATGTACACTTGGTATTTTCAGTGATTTTTATACACAAGCATCAAACAAAAAATTGCTGGAGCCAAAGTCATTTTGTCACGTACAGCTCCACGTTGGTGGAACCACATCAAAGTGTGGAGATGTCGTCTCTTCCGGCGACGTAGCGTCCAGTGTGGGTCCTACACCAAGCCCAAGCGAGGTTGCTTCCATCGCTTTTGGTCTCGTCAAGGACCTCAAGCCGAACGTGAAGATTCGGACTCGGGGCTGATGTTACACATGATGGTTTGATGGACATTGGGAAATTGTGCATTCAATGTACACATTTAAATGCACAACTGAAAATTTCTTGGGCATTTCAATTTCTGTGTATGACAGCTGGAATTGTATATGTTTGTGTACCGGAGACATCCTGGGACGAAATCCTTGACATCGGTGGGTCGTGGCGCCTCCACGGTGGTCTGTGCGAAAAGTTAGCCCGAGGGGGTCGCCTGAATCCTCGAACCCCCTTTCTTCCTGATCCACGGGATCCGCCATATCTCCTTCACCAAGGCAGCTTTTTTCTCCAGAATTTTTCATGCAGCTGCATGGAGGTCCCATCCACATGCCCTCAAAATTTGAGGGGAATCAGATCCCTGATCAGGCCTCCATGGAGGATTCTGTGCATGCCCCTCCTCCCTAGACTATCTCTTACTCCACCAAAAAACCCACCAAACTTCACAACCTCATAAAACCCTCAGAAATTATCCAAATGCCTTGAAACTTTGTGGGCATGTTTTTGAGGTGTTGTCCAAGTGGCATGCAAAATTTTGGAGAAAAAGTCTTTCATTTAAGATCCATCTGATCCGGCTGATCAGTCAGCTCTGATCAGGATCCCAATAATCACGTCATACTTTTTTCTTCTTCTCCAAACTTTTGCATGCCACTTCGAAAACACCTCGAACACATGCCCTCGAAGTTTCAGAGGCATCAGACCACTTATCAGGCCTCCATGGAGGATTCTGCCAGGTGCCTAGAATCCTAGAAAATCCCTTTGGAGCCACCCAACTAAAATTCCCCACAGAGGCCTGATAACAGCTCCAATTGACTTGAAACTTGGAGGAAATGTTAAAAACACATATAAAAACATGCTGTAGAAATATTGGGAACAAATTTCATGATTTAGGATTTTTCGGATCTGAGTCAGATCATCTGACTGATCAGTCAGATTTGATCAGGATCCCAAGAATCATGTTAGTCATGCTTGGTTTCATCCTAAATTTTGACCGACTGTTTGAAACACCAAAATCAACAGTCTGTCAAAATTTGAAGTTATTTCATTCAGTTATGGCCCCTACACAAGCCACTGAAGTCACAGTAGTACCTTTACTTCCACCTCCTACACCCCCTAAAAATAGGCCTCCACTAAACGGTCTCCGAGAGTACCTAAACATTGTTTGATGAGCTTGAAATTTCAACAACAGTTGGATATATTTCCTGGATACACTGTGTCAAAAGTTTGGGATATTACACCCTGTAAATGATGAGTTATTGATGATTTAGTGAGCTCCATTCAAACGGGCTGAGCGATCCTTAGAACGATTTTCATCATTTTTACCACATCGTCTCACACATTCCACCCAAACCAGGTTTGGATGTGCTATGATGGATTTGAAACTTTGCATGTGTGTGATCAACAACATTTGACACATGCTGTCAAAGTTTCAAGTCCATCCATGAATTGATTGAAAAGTTATGAAGGATTGAGAGAGGGAAGTCCTCTATAAAAATAGAACTAAATTCCATTATGCTAAACTGCAATGACCTAAATGAGCTCAGATGGATTCGAAATGTTTCATGTGTCTGAAACACAACAATTTCCAACTCCTGTTCAACTTTCAGATGATTCCATGAATTCAATGAAAAGTTATGAAGGATTTAGTGAGGGAAGTCCTCTATAAAATAGAATTAAATTCCATTATGCTAAACTGCAATGACCTAAATGTGCTCAGATGGATCTGAAATTTCTCACATGTTTGAAACACAACACTTTCCAACTCCTGTTCAAATTTTAGACCCATCTAAAAAGTATGTAATGAGTTATGGGGATTTTGCATTCGTGGATTTTCCTGTTTTCAAGAGGTCATAACATATCACGTAATACATATTTTTTTCTGTCCTTTGGTCACAATTGAGATGTTAGTATAGACTTTATCCCTTCAAAGTTTCACAGTCATCCATGCTTTGGGTGATAAGATATAGGGGGCTGAAGTGGACAGATTTCTGTGATTTCCCCCCCCCTTGAGGACTTGGATATTTTTTATTATAAATCAAATAGGGGCTACCCCAGAAAAAAGGCCATATCTCAGCCCATACCCCATATTTTTGACCCCGGTTTTTTTTGGTGGGAAGATAACATCAATATGCATCTTCCACCAAAATTTCACATGAAAATGTTTAGTCATAGTCGAGTTATATTTAGAATACCGCTAAAAAACAAGGATTTTCCCCCTTATTTGGGTCTTACGTAATCAGATGGACTTGAAATTTTGCAAGCATGTTGCCTTTACACATAGAAACATGCTTGCAAAATTTAAAGTTCATCAGAAATCATCTAAATGAGATCTGATGGGATTTCGTGGGTTGATTTAGAATTGAGGTGAGAGTGTGAGCCACCAAAGAGGTGGATGGGAGTGTGATTCAGTTGGTGTGTGGTGGGAGTACTGAGTACAGCACAGGTTAGCTTTGAGTGAGAATTGGGATGGGTTGGTTGAGTGGCCGACGGACGGCGTGACTTGTGTAACGTGGAGGAGTTGGGTTGATTGAATTCGCTAAAGGATTGGATTTGATTAGAGGATTGTTGGGAGTTAGTGGAGAAACGGTTGGGAGGATTCGAACCCCCAAGCCCAGTAACCGTCTTTCTTTGCTTGCTTGCTTGATTGATTGATTGATGGATGGATTGATTTCCCCCCCTTCCCCCCTCCACCATCCCTTTTTTTTTTTTTCCCTCCTTTTCCTCCCCCATCCTCCAGCTCAGCATGGAGAATCAGAGCCAATTTGTCACATGTTGAATTTTGTAAGCTAGATGTGCACAAGTGATCATTCAACCAGATGGGGGTCATGAGGGATTGGATGATTGTGAAACTTGGACAGGAGGTGGATGTTACCAAAAGTGACACACCCTCCAAGTTTGGGAGTCATCCAAGCTCAGCATGGAGAATCAGAGCCAATTTGTCACATGTTGAATTCTGTAAGCTAGATGTGCACAAATGAACATTCAACCAGATTGGGGTCATGAGGGATTGGATGATTGTGAAACTTCGACAGGAGGTGGATGTTACCATGAGTGACACACCCTCCAAATTTGGAAGACATCCATGCTCAGCATGGAGAATCAGAGCCAATTTGTCACATGTTGAATTCTGTAAGCTAGATGTGCACAAATGAACATTCAGCCAGATGGGGGCCATAAGAGATTGGATGATTGTGAAACTTCGACAGGAGGTGGATGTTACCATGAGTGACACACCCTCCAAATTTGGAAGACATCCATGCTCAGCATGGAGAATCAGAGCCAATTTGTCACATGTTGAATTCTGTAAGCTAGATGTGCACAAATGAACATTCAGCCAGATGGGGGCCATAAGAGATTGGATGATTGTGAAACTTGGACAGGAGGTGGATGTTACCAAAAGTAACACACCCTCCAAAATTGGGAGACATCCATGCTCAGCATGGAGAATCACAGCCAATTTGTCACATGTTGAATTCTGTAAGCTAGATGTGCACAAATGAACATTCAACCAGATGGGGGTCATGAGGGATTGGATGAAAGTGAAACTTGGACAGGAGGTGGATGTTACCATGAGTGACACACCCTCCCAATTTGGAAGACATCCATGCTCAGCATGGAGAATCAGAGCCAATTTGTCACATGTTGAATTCTGTAAGCTAGATGTGCACAGATGAACATTCAACCAGATTGGGGTCATCAGAGATTGGATGATTGTGAAACTTGGACAGGAGGTGGATGTTACCATGAGTGACACACCCTCCAAATTTGGAAGACATCCATGCTCAGCATGGAGAATCAGAGCCAATTTGTCACATGTTGAATTCTATAAGCTAGATGTGCACAAATGAATATTCAACCATATTGGGGTCATCAGAGATTGGATGATTGTGAAACTTGGACAGGAGGTGGATGTTACCAAAAGTGACACACCCTCCAAGTTTGGGACTCATCCAAGCTCAGCATGGAGAATCACAGCCAATTTGTCACATGTTGAATTCTGTAAGCTAGATGTGCACAAATGAACATTCAACCAGATGGGGGTCATCAGAGATTGGATGATTGTGAAACTTGGACAGGAGGTGGATGTTACCATGAGTGACACACCCTCCCAATTTGGAAGACATCCATGCTCAGCATGGAGAATCAGAGCCAATTTGTCACATGTTGAATTCTGTAAGCTAGATGTGCACAGATGAACATTCAACCAGATTGGGGTCATCAGAGATTGGATGATTGTGAAACTTGGACAGGAGGTGGATGTTACCATGAGTGACACACCCTCCAAATTTGGAAGACATCCATGCTCAGCATGGAGAATCAGAGCCAATTTGTCACATGTTGAATTCTGTAAGCTAGATGTGCACAAATGAATATTCAACCATATTGGGGTCATCAGAGATTGGATGATTGTGAAACTTGGACAGGAGGTGGATGTTACCAAAAGTGACACACCCTCCAAATTTGGAAGACATCCATGCTCAGCATGGAGAATCAGAGCCAATTTGTCACATGTTGAATTCTGTAAGCTAGATGTGCACAAATGAATATTCAACCATATTGGGGTCATCAGAGATTGGATGATTGTGAAACTTGGACAGGAGGTGGATGTTACCAGAAGTGACACACCCTCCAAGTTTGGGACTCATCCAAGCTCAGCATGGAGAATCACAGCCAATTTGTCACATGTTGAATTCTAAAGCTAGATGTGCACAAATGAACATTCAACCAGATGGGGGTCATCAGAGATTGGATGATTGTGAAACTTGGACAGGAGGTGGATGTTACCATGAGTGACACACCCTCCAAATTTGGAAGACATCCATGCTCAGCATGGAGAATCAGAGCCAATTTGTCACATGTTGAATTCTGTAAGCTAGATGTGCACAAATGAACATTCAACCATATTGGGGTCATGAGGGATTGGATGATTGTGAAACTTGGACAGGAGGTGGATGTTACCAAAAGTGACACACCCTTCAAGTTTGGGAGTCATCCAAGCTCAGCATGGAGAGTCACAGCCAATTTGTCACATGTTGAATTCTGTAAGCTAGATGTGCACAAGTGATCATTCAACCAGATTGGGGCCATGAGGGATTGGATGAAAGTGAACCTTGGACAGGAGGTGGATGTTACCAAAAGTGACACACCCTCCAAATTTGGAAGACATCCATGCTCAGCATGGAGAATCAGAGCCAATTTGTCACATGTTGAATTCTGTAAGCTAGATGTGCACAGATGAACATTCAACCAGATTGGGGTCATCAGAGATTGGATGATTGTGAAACTTGGACAGGAGGTGGATGTTACCAAAAGTGACACACCCTCCAAGTTTGGGACTCATCCAAGCTCAGCATGGAGAATCACAGCCAATTTGTCACATGTTGAATTCTGTAAGCTAGATGTGCACAAATGAACATTCAACCAGATTGGGGCCATGAGGGATTGGATGAAAGTGAACCTTGGACAGGAGGTGGATGTTACCAAAAGTGACACACCCTCCAAATTTGGAAGACATCCATGCTCAGCATGGAGAATCAGAGCCAATTTGTCACATGTTGAATTCTGTAAGCTAGATGTGCACAAATGAACATTCAACCAGATTGGGGTCATCAGAGATTGGATGATTGTGAAACTTGGACAGGAGGTGGATTTTACCAAAAGTGACACACCCTCCAAATTTGGGAGATATCCATGCTCAGCATGGAGAATCAGAGCCAATTTGTCACATGTTGAATTTTGTAAGCTAGATGTGCACAGATGAACATTCAACCATATTGGGGTCATGAGGGATTGGATGAAAGTGAAACTTGGACAGGAGGTGGATTTTACCAAAAGTGACACCCCCTCCAAATTTGGGAGTCATCCATGCTCAGCATGGGGAATCACAGCCAATTTGTCACATGTTGAATTCTGTAAGCTAGATGTGCACAAGTGAACATTCAGCCAGATTGGGGCCATAAGAGATTGGATGAAAGTGAAACTTGGACAGGAGGTGGATGTTACCAAAAGTGACACACCCTCCAAATTTGGGAGATATCCATGCTCAGCATGGAGAATCAGAGCCAATTTGTCACATGTTGTATTCTGTAAGCTAGATGTGCACAGATGAACATTTAACCATATTGGGGTCATGAGGGATTGGATGAAAGTGAAACTTGGACAGGAGGTGGATTTTACCAAAAGTGACACACCCTCCAAATTTGGGAGTCATCCATGCTCAGCATGGGGAATCACAGCCAATTTGTCACATGTTGAATTCTGTAAGCTAGATGTGCACAGATGAACATTCAACCAGATTGGGGCCTTGAGGGATTGGATGAAAGTGAAACTTGGACAGGAGGTGGATTTTACCAAAAGTGACACACCCTCCAAATTTGGGAGTCATCCATGCTCAGCATGGGGAATCACAGCCAATTTGTCACATGTTGAATCCTGTAAGCTAGATGTGCACAAGTGAACATTCAGCTAGATTGGGGCCATAAGAGATTGGATGAAAGTGAAACTTGGACAGGAGGTGGATGTTACCAAAAGTGACACACCCTCCAAATTTGGGAGATATCCATGCTCAGCATGGAGAATCAGAGCCAATTTGTCACATGTTGTATTCTGTAAGCTAGATGTGCACAGATGAACATTCAACCAGATTGGGGCCTTGAGGGATTGGATGAAAGTGAAACTTGGACAGGAGGTGGATGTTACCAAAAGTGACACACCCTCCAAATTTGGGAGTCATCCATGCTCAGCATGGGGAATCACAGCCAATTTGTCACATGTTGAATCCTGTAAGCTAGATGTGCACAAGTGAACATTCAGCTAGATTGGGGCCATAAGAGATTGGATGAAAGTGAAACTTGGACAGGAGGTGGATGTTACCAAAAGTGACACACCCTTCAAATTTGGGAGACATCGAAGCTCAGCATGGAGAATCAGCCCCACCACATCTAAAATCCATACTCACATCAGTAATGATGCCATGCAATGATCAGGCAAAAACATCGTCGCCAGCCACTCGAATCACCCAAAATAGAATCGTCGAGTGTGACGTAGGGTGTGAGTGCGACTGGCGAAATCAAAGCAGAACTGTGTTGTTTGGAATGCAATGGGTGAATCAAATCAAAATCGGAGCTAAATTTGAAGTAGAACTGAATGAAATCGGTAAGTTAATTTATAAAAAGTTTTTGGGGGTACACCTTTCTCCTCTCCTACCAAAAACATAGTGAACCAAAACTTCTGTTTCGAAAAACACACCTTATTAGTTTTAGAAAACGTCGCCTGCGCGCTTTGTCGCGCGTAAAACCGTCGCGAAACGAGCGAGATCTCGCGAACCCTGTCGAGTTTACAGGGATTTTCAAAACTCGCTCGTTTCGCGACCGTTTTACGTGCGACAAAGCGCGTTCTGCGCGGAATATCCTCTACCAGCCGCAAAACGTTTTTTCGAAAACAAAACCCCCAGAAAACCCAGTGATAATCCATAAAGAAAATAATAATAAAGGGCTTAAAGTGTAAAACGAATCCACAGGCCCGCCCCGTTGACGAAACCACCTTAAACTTGAACCGCGCGTTCTTGGGACGCGGTCGCACCTGTGTGCGGAGTTCCGAGGAAAGAAAGTGAGCAGAGAAAAAGATCTGCTTGATTTCTGTAAACCATTAATAATGCATTTATCGATTTCGCTTAAAAACCTGTGCCAGGACCTCAAAACACGTGAAACGCAACGCAAGGTGGTGGTAAACCGTTTTACGCGCACAGCGAGCCCTGTCGCGTGGAAAACGGTTGAGGAATGGGCGAGTTCCGCCCATTTCTGTGGGATTTACAGAAATGGGCGGAACTCGCCCGTTTCTCAACCGTTTCGAGCGCGCCTGGGCTCGTTGTGCGCGGAAAACGGTAGAGAACAATTTTGTGTATGCGTTTACCAAACGCCTAGACAGGTTTGACGAGTTTTCAGACTCGTCGTGACCCTGCTCGCAGCTCTGATTCAGAATCGTCAATTGACGTGTGTACGTCACTCGTTTCACCTGTAAATAGCTTCTAAAAGTGTGTTCGATTCGTTCCCTGAATCGAAGGGATTAATTGAAGTCAAATACTGTTCTGTTTTTTAACTAACTCCTAGCCCACAGCCCCCCCCCCCCCCTCCACCCCCAGCAAACCAAACCAAAGAACCCTCTGAAGCCACAAACAGCAAGAGGGGTTCAAAACGAACCCAGCGCGACGAGTCGCGCTCGAAACGACGGAGGGACGAGCCAGCTCCGCCGATCCCTGTGAATTCCACAGGGATGGGCGGAGCTGGCTCGTTTCTTCACCGTTTTGAGCGAGAAAAGAAGCTTCGTGACCCTGAGTGAAAGCTTCACGCAGTGGTCAAGGTTTCCAAGCGAAATAAAGTGGTTTTACCCATGCATTCATCGAAACTAAAATTAGCTCAAAACAGAACCGTCCCAAAACGTTCGTTTCTCAGCTCCTACACTCTCGAGCACTCCACCAACACTCGGAGCTCACCCAAACGAAGAGAACGAGCCCAGTCACGCTCGAAACGATCTGGAATCGGGCGAGTGCCGCCCATTTCTGTGGGATTCACAGAAATGGGCGGAACTCGCCCGTTTCTCGACCGTTTCGAGCGCGACAGAGCTCGTTCTTCGCAGAAACGTTTTCCTCACCCACCCACACCCCTAACTCGAAAGAAAAACGAAAAAATAAAGACTTCTGACGGTAGAAACATGTTTATATAAAAGAGTAACTCCGTGAAAACATTCCCCGGCCTCGCCAGGCCACGAACGTCTCTCAAACTCTAGCCCAACCTCAGCGAGATCCTAACGCAGGTGCCAACGAAGTTTCAAGCGAAACCGTGAACGGAGTCGCCGCTTCTGATTTCCGTTTCGATAGGTAAGGAAATTCCTTTATTCTTAGTTCGTTTTTTCTTTCGAGTGGGCTGTTTTTCCTGGCGGAGGTCACTGCAGGTGGGTGGGCAAAGTGTTTCCGCGCACAGCGAGCCCTGTCGCGCGGAAAACGGTGAAGAAACGAGCGAGTTCCGGCCATCCCTGTAATTTCCACAGGGATGGCGAGATCTCGCTCGTTTCTTCGTCGTTTCCTGCGCGACAGGGTTCGCCGTGCGCGGAAAAACGTTTCTGAGGTGGAGGTGGGAGCGACGGGCCTTGTTGCGTTGAAAACGGTGGGCTGGCGAGCCAGAACTTTGTTTTTTCTTTTTTTTTTTTTCTGGGGATCTCAGCGAGGACTCGAGGTACTCTCCTCCTGGGTAGAGTGTTCCTTCGTTTTGCAGTGGATTTCCTCCCAACATCGCTTCCCAGCTCCCACCCTCCCAACATCAACAAAAAGGACAAAGGAAAGAGACGACTGGGGGCGCCGTCAAGTGTGGCACCCGGGCGCAAGGTTGACACTTGGTGAAGGTCCTTGTGCGTTTCGCGCTGTCTGATCGTCCGGCCAGGTCGCGGCGTGGCGTGGGTCGGACGGGATCGTCGCGATCAGGCATCGATCGTACGACGCGTGCGTCGCGCTACGAGCGCGACGATGGGACGATCGGGCGCTACCATGTGACGATAGCCCCCATTATCGCTGCACTTGTGCAGCGGATGACCCCCTTTTTGAAGAGGTCAGATGACTCCGAAAACAAGCCCAGTTTCTTGGCTCCCTTGAAAGCACTGCATTTGTTGAAAGGAAAAATTTGGTGTTTTTGGCAGTGTTTCGTCGACATGCCAGACCAGCAGAACGCCACGGGAGCGAAACGCACAAAATGTCCTGACGAGGTGATGAGGGCGATTTATGGCACGACGGAGAACAAGAAGGAGGCTTACGACGCTTCGTTGCAGAGGTAGCGTTCTCCACAGCGATTTTTTTTTTGCCCTGCATAAACTACTCCACACCGTGCGGGCTACTTTTGATTTCGTGCAATACGAGACAGATGCATTGAAAAATCTCCTATTTTTCCTTTGATTTTGGGGTCCATGAAAAAAAAAACTTGTGGAAAGGCTGTGGTGAATTGGAAGATCGCATATGATGCCACTGAGAGAAAAATGGTTTTTTTATTAATGCTCACCTATCAAGTCCTGTTCACAGTTTGGGCAAGAATGTGTGGAATTTGGTGGCAAAAAATGGGCCATGCCCACATTTCTGGCAAAAACTCTGGGGCACTGGGGCCATCAAATTTCAGTTTTTACAAAGAACCGTTGAATCCTTGCACACAATATCAGATCTGTATGGTTGGGAGCCCTCCAGAAAGAGTTTTCATTACACACAATCATAATCGAAATAGGCAAGGGCAGTGTCATGCGGGCTCTTGATTGCTCAGAATTTTCGAAAGATTTTCCATTTTTGTTTGTTTTTTACCTTTTATTTTTTGCTTGTTACAGGTGGTGGAAAGAGTATTCTGCCCGAAAAAACGACGAAGAGGAGGAGCATGTCGCGGATTCGTTGCTGTACGATGAAAGGTGTCATTTGCCAAGAACGGTTGAAAGGCCCGACTGTGCTGAGCCCTACCAAGAAAGGTCCTCGTGACAAGACCAACATTCTTCCTGCCGAGCGTTCCATTTTTTCCTTTCTTTTCAAGTTTTATCCACCTTGTTGATATGTGGGGGCGTTCGAGACGCATGGGTTACTTTCGAGTGGTCTGAATGCGGAATTCTGATTGGGAGTACTTGGTTGAAACACTGAATTGCTTTCATCTCGAGCACTGTGTGTATTTTTTTTAACCATTCGATTCTGAATGGATTGACAACGGCACAAGGAAAGCTGTCATTTGCGGGCCCTATCTGGTTGTATCATTCATTTGGTTGGGTTGCTTTTATTTTTTTGGTTAGTCGACTTTCTCGCTGTGGCTAGCTTGTGCTGATTTTTCCCTCCCCAAGGCTGAAAGTACATCGGCTGAGGAGTTGGTACTGTTGAAAGGGGGTGGGTTTGATTGGATGTACGAACTTTGGTTGAGTCATTTCTGAGGGGCTACTCACAATCTTTGCCATCCCAGTGCATTGTGAATCAGGATTGAGAAAACTTTGAACACTTGTAACACTTGTTATGGGTTTTCACAACGCTTGCCCAGGGTGACGACCAGTGTATTTTTTAAAATTTCACTGGCCCCAATGTGGCCCTAAGTTTGGCCATTCCATCTAGTTGTGACCCTTGGCCCCAATTTGTCCGAAAAAAAAAGAATGTGGCCCAACTTCAAAAACAGAAATTACAAGGCTTGGTGTTTATATAGCATTTATTTAATGTTGTTGGTCTTGATTTTTGTGGAAACTGAATTAATTTCTTGGATGTGACCCAGGCGTTACAAACTTTGGGTGAATGTGGCCTTTTTGTGGCCCATCATCTTGTAATAAAACGTTTCTGCACTTTTGTGGCCCAAAATAAGCCATTCTGATTTTTTCGGGGGCCAAAAGGGGCCACAAAAAAATACACTGGTGACAACTCCTTGTGAAGTCAGACGACACAGTGTGCCAGTCTTTTTCAACAGTCACCCAGACTTAAAAATCAGAATATTCAATATGGATTGATTGATTGGGCAGAACAAAATTGCCTCATTATATTAATAATAAATAAAAATAATTTGATGAGTATTGTCAGATGGACTTGGGTATGTTGTCAGATTTGTTTTGCTGTATGTTGTCAGATTTGTTTTGCTCCATGTTCTTCACAGCAACATTTCGCAAACAGAAGAAATCAATTCCTTCATCTGACGCTTGTGGATACCCAAGGTATACCATGACCTCTCTGCCCCATGAAGTCGACCTGCCACGACAGAGATGGATGTGCAGAAATCACAATTGCAGCATTCCATGGGCAGCAAGTGTTCGACCATGCACTTCTGTATTTGCTGGAAAAGAAGCTACAGTTGGGTCGACTCCACATTCACCTTCCCCCACACAAAAAGAACTCCAAAATAAAAAGAAACCCAATAATCGCCCTGCACTTCATTTTGCCCCAAAAGCGGTGAGCTGCTTTTTAAAAAAAACGTGTCGGAACAACGTTTCACCAAGAAAAACCAAAAATTCCAGAGCGAGGCAAAACATGCACCATACCACCCAGTTTCCCAATCGATGATTATCCAAAGTGGGAGGGGAAGAGAAACACTTTCCCACTCGTACAAACTCTCAGCACACAAAGCTCATGCTTCTCATTCAAACGTTTGCTGTCCTTGTTGTTTGTTGTTTCACTTATGCAGAGGCCTTCTGGGCCAAGATAATTCCGACTGCAAAACCACCAGCACAATCACCAGTCAGATTCGACAATTGGAGGGTAAAACCAGCTTGGCTAAGGTAAAGGAGGACAGGCAAAAGATGGGTTTTAAGCGAGCAATTCCACTAAACACCATATTTGTTTGTTTTGGAGTGCTCAATGAAACAGTGGGAAAATGATAGTTGGATTTGTTAGAAAAAGAACTCACCGATAAGACCGTAAAGCGCCAAAGCCTCAGCGAAAATGAGAATCAAAATCATCCCGACGAACAGCTTGGGCTGCTGAGCATTAGCCCTGTGTGGGTGGGACAAAAAGCACTCAACAATGCCGAAGTATTCAACAGACGATACTGATTGTCCCAGCAAGCATCCTGACAGGTCTCTCAAAACGGTGGTGGCAGTGGTTTGATTTTTCCCTTCCCTCCGCCCCCCCCCCCAAAAAAAAAAAGTATTGGGCAATCTGCAATGATTAGGATTCATACCTGACACCAGAGTCTCCCACAATTCCAATGGCCATACCAGCAGCAAGACCAGCAAGTCCGCAGGACAGACCAGATGCAAGATGGGCATAACCCTTGTAGAGGGTGTACTCAGCAGGGTCGACTGCCAGGGAAAAACAAAAAAAAGTGAATCTTGATCTTCCATGGGAGAAAGGGAATTTTTTTCAGACTGAAAGATAGATGATGTGTCAAGATTATCGACCCATATAAACCACTCGTTCATAAAACAGAAAAGGGAAAAGGGGAAAAAAGCAGGTGGGTCTGCAAGTCCCTGCCCAGTTTGGCTCCCAAGTTTTATATATTTTATGCTGTGTGTTTTTCCTGTGATGAAAACTCGTGGCCTTGCTTTGGGTTGCTGGGGACACTTACTTCCGGTACTGATAATGACAGCAATAATAAGCCCGTAGATACCCAACACTCCAGCCATAACGACTGGGACGATGGACTTCATGACGAGCTCGGGTCGCATCACTCCCATGGACGCGATACCGACACCACTCTTGGCGGTTCCATAGGCGGCACCCAAACCTGAGCAGGAAAACAAGCGGGACGTTAATTCTCTGCTCCGGACTCGCTGCGAGAGGCACCTGGTCGCAAAGGGCGCTCCGTTTCGTTGCAGAAATGTCTTGGGGCTCGGTCATAGTGAGTGTGGTTTAGATCTAAAGTAATCGCGGAGGTTTGTCACCCTATAGCGAGAGATTCGACAGCTTCCAGAGAATGTCCTAACCGAGTTGAGAGTCTGCCAATCCCCTTCCAGGCAAGAAAACGAAAGAACAGAGGGATCACACGGCAGCTCAGCCCCCAGTGTTGTAGATCTGGTGGAAAAGACGCAACAAACTCCCCCCCCATTCGAAAAACACGACAGAGAGCTCACAAGCGAAGACCAAGGCAGCAGCGGCCCCGATGAAACCGAAGAAGGGGGCGGTCTCGTTATGCTCGACAGCATCCTGGAGCAAAATTCTGCCAACGCCGTCCATGGTTTCGTCTCTTTACGGTTGAGAGCCCTTAAAATTTTTTAAAGCGGAAACACAAATCCCAAGTGTGCGATAATTGAAGTCGAAAGCAGCCCCCACCGAAGACATGCAAAAGCGGGAGGAGTTTTGTCAGGCAGGAGAGCCACAGATCAGCCCAGTCGATTGGCCATTTTTCATTCCGTACTACTAACAAATTGCCATGTGACCCCGCAGAGACGGAAAGGGTCGTCCTCCCTTTTTTCCTCCACCCAAATCAGTTCAAATAGGGTAAACAGGGGAAGTTTTCCAGGAAACTGCCTGTTCTTTGGCTTGTTTGGGGTTCTGTTTCATTTGAGGAGGTCAAACTATTATGGCAGGAAATATCAGCTTTGACCCAGCAATAAAGCCAGAGCTGCAGAATGCAATCACACAACTGTCCAGGATTCCACAAATTCGTTTGGCCTTTCTGACTGGCCTTTCCGACAGGCTTTTCTAACAACACCACTACAGAAATGTATTTGCTTCCCCAATCTCTCTCTCTCTCCACCCCCCACAGAAAAAAAGGAAACAGCACCTGTTCCCTGACCCCTCCTGACACTTTAAAAAAGATAATTCTGCAAATCTAGCAGGGAAATTATCCTCCACCCGTCACAGTCACAAACCCTGGCTACTAGCACATACAATGAAAACTACTACAAATGGCAGCAAACAATAGGTACTACATTATCCCCCTGATTCAACCCTCCTCCGCAAAGCACCTCTTTTTTTCCCCTTTCGAACTCGATGTTCACAATATTACCACCAAATCTTATTTCCCCTCAAACAACCATGCATATTTTCTCTATCCATATGTGGATTGTTTCTTCTGGCCCCTGAAATCGCTTAGGACCGATCTCGCTGCACCCTTTCTTTTTTCGGACTGGTTACAAATTTCAAATCAGGAATTCTGAGGGGCTCCAGCCCAGCTCTCCTACGCAACCTCTTCAGAGATGCTTCGCACGTTCCATCCAATAGCACCTCAACTTCCTTGATTTTCTTCACCGTCAAACTTTTCGTGGACGGTGATCCCACCGAGCTTCTGTTCTGAATTCTAAAAATAGGTTGAATCTGTGGCTTCCCCCCATTCTCGACCGGGTGGCCGTCGTCAGTTCCGTATTTCCGCCCCAAGCATCCCTCCTTGAATTGGACTCTTTTCTGTGTGAGATTCTTGCTCCTTTTTAAAGCGGATTGCTTCGGAACGGCTTTCGTGTATTTCGAACAGCGAGGGGAGGCTCCACCATCCACTTCTTCTTCTTCTTTTTCTCCTTCAGATGTCGGGTTCTTGCTGGGATGCTCCCATGGCCTGGTTAAACCACCAGCCAGCTCTTTGTGGATGCTAGACTGACCCTGGACAGAGCTGGCGTTCAAACACTCATCCCCGATTGCCGAACCGCACGATTTCCTTCCATCCACTTCATTTTGCTGCAGCAGCACATGGGCTGGATGCTGTGAATCTGGTGCAGTCCATGGCTTCTCTAATTTTGCCCTTTTCGCTCGAGATTTCTTTCGCAGTGGTGGCCAGTTGTCAGGAAGTCCCAATGCAGCCTCCAGCGAAGATGGATCCCTGCATCTCTTTTTGCTGTTTTGAGACCTCCTGGTCAGCACAAGAAAAATAGAATTGTGAGTCAGACTGTACAGTTACATATGTTCCACATCCTCCACAGCCATTCTTGAAAAATTGATTCACAGGGTGTAAGCCACACCAGCACAATATCAACAAATTTCCAATAGCTGCAGGTTCTTTTTATGAGAAATTGAATGTGAAGAAAAACAACTCAATAACTTGAAACAAATGTCAACACCAGCAAGAAAAGACGTCGTTAATCGTCAAACAGGAAGCGGCAATCCCTAGGCACACGCAAACTCACCAAGCACGTTTCCTCCACGCCGCATACACTCCATCGAGCACGTTTCTCAAGCCTTGGCTTTCTCCAGACCTGAGTCAAGCAACGCCAACAAGTCAGTGGGGCAGCACAATCCACAATCCCTTAGCGAGTGCTGCTTGAGTCGGACTTCCGTTCATAAAGTCAGGAGGTGTGGGGTGCAAACGCAAGGAATTCATTCTTACGGTGTCTGGTGGAGTCGGCGGTTCGTGGCAGCAGCTCGCCTCAACCTCATCTTGATCACTGGTGCGTCCAAATCGTCAAGACGGCTGGAAATTCGAGACATGCAACGAGCATGCAAATCGCCAAGTTCCCAATTCTGCTCGAAAGGACTTCGTGGCGTGCTTTCTCTTCGTGATTTCTTGTGATATATTGGGACTGACTCTGGTTGGCGGTTGTGGACTTGGAGGTTGGTGGCCGTGTGGTTTGGTTAGAAAAACACCGTGCAGACGCCATGGTTAATTTGCTCAACAGTTCTGACAGCACCAGATCGTGTACCACACTAATTTGTGTGAACATCACACTTCCATTGACTGTAATTCTTTGCCTCCATTCTTCCAATTCCCATGCTCCCTATTCATGCTTAGGGCAACGGGATGCACCTGTTTTTTTGATTAGATTTCAGCCAACTTTTAAACGATACGATCATCAAACAAGAAAAAAACCAATGCAACTTTCTTCCTCTTCATCACAAGAAATCTTGGTTCCAAGACCTCCTCCAAACAATACAATTAAGAATGCATAATGCCTCAGCCCACCCCACAAGAATGAAGTTTCCCCACACCAGGTGAAAAAAGAATACAAATCCCCCCAAATTGCTCAGAAGATGAGCAAACGCAGCACATCCACCTAACTCATGACTGGGCTCGCCGCTGATCATCCTCAGACACGCAACATACCTCCATTCCCATTCTAACCATCAGCAATTCGGAAACCTTGTTCGCCACATCGTAAGGTCCAGTATACGTCTCAGTGAAATCGAACGATGTCAGCTCCGCCCCCAAAGAAAGCAACACAGTACCTGATAATACGACGAAGAAAACCTTGACACTCCATTCAACAAACAACCCAACTATTGTGGCAGCCAACCTTGTCGAATAACCTGTCGTTGCATGCGTCTAAAGACACAATAGCTAAAACTTTTACTATGAATCTTCAGAATTTTTAAAAAGACAAAAATTCAAAGCTCAACTTCTGACTTTGGGTTTTGGGTGGCTTTTTCTCTGGCTTGCGAAGTGGCTTCTCTGATGTTTTAACACCACTTTGAGTCTGTCTGGACGGTGTACCTAGATCAGTTTCCCCTTCCCTCCGAAGTCTCGAAAGGATGGATGCCGCCTCATCTCCAACCTCTTTGTGTATGTCCAAAACCTCCCACTCTTCATCCAGCCACGACTGGATCTGACTGCTTATCCCTTCAAGAACAAAGCCCAAACAACACATACGGCAAAGTACAATACCCATTGACAACCAATTTTTCAGTGAGGGGATGTCAGGGTCCATTGACCTCAGCACACACACATGGTACACACAAACACTCAACTTTCAACTCACAATCCTCAGATAACACCAACCGAAATCTATCCCCCAACCTATGAAACGATACTTCAATTCTCCCCATTTGATCACCTCCCACAGGACGCAAATGCTACTCACATGTGCATTCGCTGTCCAGAGCCGCCTCCGACTCTACCGGAGTTAATGTCACCCCCTCGTTCCCCTCTTCGGTACAGCGTACTGACACACAACGAGATCGGCTCCTGACGCTTTTGACGTCGTGACGGCTGAGATCCACGTATCGAAGAGGAACCGCCACACGCCAACGATGAATGCATGATTTGATGTTACTGGGGGGACGCAACACCCCGGAGGCACAGTGAACCAACAGCATTGCGAGTGTGTGGGCAGGAGGTGTGTGCGGACTGGCAGTTGCAAGCTCTCACTGTTCCTGCCGACACACATGACACATGACGTGAATTCTTGTCTTCTCAACGGACGTGTTCAAAGCCCCTCTCTGCGATTCTGACGCTTGGTGATGATCGCAACCAGAATGTTACGTTCGATCACACGCACCTGCGAATTAAATAGGTCCCTTCTTGCCATCCGTCAGTACCGCTCTTCTGAAGGTAGATGCAGCAAGCGGGTTCAACAGATGGAATCAAATCCCAGTCTTGCCAACCGCCAGATCATCACAATGGAGATGTGCTCCCATTAGAAATGATGTTCTTTGTGAACATGGTGTAGGCAGTATGCAATGCCCATTGCTGTTTCGCTATTTCTTCATCTTCTTTTGCACCTTTCTTTAAATATGTCGTTTTGGCCATATACCCCTATGTTCCAGCAATATCTTACAGAGTTAGTGTTCACCTCACCTCTCTACCTACCTTACAGAGTTGGAGGGGAAGCCCAATTCTGGTCCAGATGTGGTTAATGTTGGGGGGGTAGCTTTGATGACATTGCCTGAATCGCGCTGGGGACCCGAGCTCAGAATTTCCAGCCGTAAGCATGAACTCCCGCATGAACACAAAGCAGGATGTCAACCAATCTACCTTATCACTGTCCTGTCTGTTTCTTTGTTTGAAAAGCACTGGAGGGAAATCCACTTTTAAAAAACAAGCAACACATACATGTCACAATGAGAATAAAGTGTGAACTGCCTCCTGGGCAGTGAAAACGCTATTTTTTTAAGATACCTTTCTCAGAAATACCTTCTCTGTGCTGGTTGGATGTACTGGAGTCATGCTTATTGGTAATGTGGCCTTGCAAATCAATGCCCCCCGATGTTTGCTGGAATAGCGCCAAGCATGATCTCAGATTTTGAAAGAAAGAAGCAAACAAACGACAAGCTCAATACTTTTCATAATCTTCTTCTGAGAAAAGAGGGCGTTTGCCAGTTATCAGGGGTGTAGGTGACAAAGACTTGGCTGTTGCTCGAATGGCTTTCTCCAAACACAATGACAGACCGCGGCTGGATGAGGCAAGTGTGGGGTCTGTTCGATGTGGTGCTCCATGCTCTTCAAACTGAGAATGTACATCAGCTGGTCAGAACAGCGATGTTTCGTGGAAATTTGCTGAGGGCATCTTCCCTGATTCTGATGTCTGCCGCATTCGTTTCATTTCACCTTCTTTTGCCAGTGGGGTGGGTTGATTGAAATTTTGGTGGTGTATATGGTCCAGATGATCAAAAATATCGGTGATTCCATCGTAGCTGTGTCCTCAAGCTTGTTGCATCCTGACAGATGTGTGGTGGATGAATATAAAAAGAAACTGTGGAAGCAAGGGCATAACTTTGACCTGGCGGCACCCTCTCAAGATCTGATCAAATTCATTTCCAAGAAGGGCATCACCCCTGTGATCGTCCCTGAATCAGAATTCCCCCTAACAGATGAGATTTTTAACCGAAATGGGATCCGGGCTGCCACACTAGGAGTCAGACAATCAACGAATTCTGTGTTGATGGTTTCCCCGAATGCTTTCGGGTTCAATGAAGAAGCTGCAGAAGACAACACGTTTATGAATGTGTCGATGGAGGGGGATGTGTGTGAAAGAGCATTGAAAGAATTCAAGGGGCTCCATCACGCCCTCACTGAGAAAGCTGGAATCCAGGTATTATACCTGTCTGAAACGTTCATTTTTTTGGATGGTAGATCTGCCTTGCAGTAGTCTTAATTTTTTTCTGTTGTTTCAGGTGCACCTCTTTGAGCACTCAGTGGAGCACAAAACACCAGATGCTGTTTTCCCCAACAACTGGTTCACCACACACCAAGTCGGGGAGGCATTTGGGACCTTAAAAAGAGGGCGCATGGTTCTCTACCCCCTCAAGGTGACATTTTCAGCCAAAACAACTACTGCTCTTTTGATCTTCACAATCACAAGGCCCTCTGCCCCCTCCGCCCACTCCCTTTCTTAAATGTTTTTCTGAAACTTTTTGAGCCACAATGGAGAGGTTATGTTGGTCAATTTCAAGGGCTGAGGTTGCTTTGAGAATCTATTCAGATGACCGTGTGTATACCTTTGTTTACCTGATGTTTTCTGACGTGCCAATAGTTCAAATCATCATTCCTCATCACTTGCGCATGTTCTAGTGTCCCAATAGGAGAAGGGAGCGTCGGTCCGATATCATCCGCTACCTGAGTTGGTACATGGGATACCTTGCCCTGGCTGATCATGAAACCCAATTGGGATGGACCAAAAGGGAGCAAGAGAGGTTGTTCAAGGAGGAAGAACAAGGGAGGTACTTTGAGGGGACGGGCGCAATGGTTCTTGATCGAGTGAATGGAGTGGTGTACGTGGCTGCATCCGAGAGGGCCGATCTAGGCTTGGCTGAGGATTGGGCAGACAATATGGGGTACAAGGAAGTGGTATCTTTCAGGGCGACAGATGGGAATGGATATCCCATCTACCACACTAATGTGATGATGGCCATAGGGACAGATTTCGCTGTGGTGTGTTCAGAATCTGTTGCGGATGAGTCAGAGAGACAGAACCTGTTGGTAAGTTTGCAGACTCTTCAGACTCTTGATGTTGTGGGATTGCTGCTGTCAGCACTAAAGTGTGAATGGTTGTTTAATTTACATTGTGCAAACTTGCTCAACGAAGGCTGTCCGCAACGAGGTGATTTAGCCCCACCAGAGTGTATGTTTATGATGACATAGGGAAAACATGTTTGCATTTGCCCCGTTGCTATCTACCTTACGGGGGTTGTGCAAACATGTTTTTTGAATTAGCATATGTCTGTCATGCAGGCCAAGCTTTCCAGGCGGCACCATGTGATTGAGATCAGTCGTTCCCAGGTGGATGCATTTTGTGGGAACATTTTGGAACTGATGGATGGGCGAGGGGTGCCAATCGTTGCGATGTCCACTCGAGCTTTGAATGCTTTTACTGATGATCAAAAGAAATCAATGCTTAAGAATGTGGCAGGTATTGTGGATTCACCCCTCGATACGATCGAAACGGTGGGTGGTGGTGGTGTGCGGTGCACTCTTGCAGAGTTGTTTTAGATTTTACTATAGAGATAGGCAGGTGTTTACGTAGCGACAGTTTGATCCCATCGATGAAATAGTGATTGAACAGGTTGAAGAGGGGTCGATCCAGCTGAGTAAATGTCTCTTTAGGGGGAGCGAGCTGGCACTTGAATGTCATGCCATGGTCAATGATAGGCTATGTTTAGGGAAGGAAATGCTAGGAAAAACTCTTTGAATTCCTGACCTGCAGCTGCAGAAGCTTTTATGAAAACCTGGTGGTAGATCTCTACATGGGATTTTGGTAGATGCAGATGGGGCTCTTCGAATCCAAACTATTTTTTGTTTTGTATAACTATGTGTAATCATTAGTACAATAGCTACAGTTCCTGTACGATATTCACCTGACTGGCAAGCCATGAGTCACACTACCAGTACAACAGAACAGGCTCGGTGTGAGGGGTGACAGAAAAAGAGTGATATTAGTGAATAATCTCTCTCAAAGCAGATTAGACTGATTCCCGCTCTTCTCAGATTCGACATTGTTCATGTGTCAGACAGCATGGGGATGTGATGTCGAATGACATGTTGTCAGAGGTGGTAAGAGAGATGGATTAGTAATTATGCCTTGAGGAGCAGAGGAAAACAGATGACCAGGATGAGCTTTGTTTTTTTTCTTTTCTGATGTTGCTCCACACTATTGGACGAAGTGTTTTCCAAAACACTTTTTCTGCAGTGGACACAAGATCAACCTCGCTACTTTGAGAAAAAATTGTTTCGTATGAAGCTATCTTACGACGTGAACCCAAGTCGAGCTAAGGAAGCAAAATTGTTGCATCAATTTTCCCCCATCCGGTAGAATTACGTCCATCGAAGCACAATCGTAGGTGCAGCTTGTCGAGCTGAACAAACAAACTTAACAGATAAAAAGTTCGTGAATCCTGATGAGAACTGTACTTAGACATTTGGCGTATTCGTCCCACATGGCCTCTCCATGCATGGAATCCGTCGATCGAACAAAGATTAACACATGCCCCACAACATGCAAGCACTTTCGTCAGGGTCCTCTCCTGAAACGTAAATTTATTCGGCTGACGACTTGCCCAAGCCAAACCCCTATCGACCATGATGTACCATTGCCCTCTCGGCCATTCGTGTTTTCCTTAGCCTCTTCTTTCAAATCATGAGGTTTCCTCCTTCGGAGCCCAGCTTCCTGTTTCCGCTTCGCACGATTCTCCCTTTGGATTTGCCAATACGTTGCTTTGTCGATACCCCTCTCCTCGAACGACTTGATTTTTTCCTCCCGGGCTTTAGTGTGTTTTGAATGCCACAGGGAAAATTCCTCCATCGAGGCCGACACATCGTGCATGCCTTCATTGTATGAAAAGAGGTACAAGGTCTTCGACCATTTTCCCCACTCCGGCTTCTCCAATAATGCATTGATGGCCGGAAGCAGAACCTACCCCAATTATGGCACTAGACGTTATCTCAATCGTACCAAATTTCCAGGAAAAAACAATGAAACCTTACACGTGAGAAGGAATTTATGTTCAAACAGTCTGACTAGAAGGGGAAAGCAGAGAGGGAACTGTGAGCCCCATTGTTTACACCACAAGATTTTTCTCCCTCCAGCGGTGCCTAAAGATGGACTCTCACTCTTTCTCTACTTCCGTGTTTACAGGGCAACACCGTGATTCTCAGATGAGCCCTAAGGATACAGAAGAAAATCGACGGTCGGCAAGCAGCCCATCGCAAACTATTTCTGACACCTATTTTTTTACAACTGGATCTTTACTCTTTCGACCTCGCATAAAAACAAGCGATGAATAAAACTAGTAAGCAATAAGCAGATAGAATCAGGAGGAGGCAAGCACCTACGGAAAACCTTCAAAACTCATTCGAAAAAACATGGCACTCACTTGTTCATTGAACACTGCTTGTCTTTTCATCCCTTCACTTTGAACTGTCAGCTCGGACCCAGACCATTTTGACACTTTCGCGGGGCTGGTTCCTAACCCAGGAAATGGCCTGAATCTGCTGCTGGATAACATGAGGGGATGGGGGGGTGCCAGCGATAAATTCACCCGAATGGAGGCATTCAGTGTGGCCTCCAGCACAGAGAAAGATATATAGCCTCTCGCCACACACACTGCCGTCGAAATCATGTATCGAATTTGGTGCAACATGAATGACATGCCGACGACCTCCACGCAGACAGCCCGAACACCACCTGGAAAACAGGAGAGTTCAACTCACTTTTGGCATTCAGAAAAAGCAAAAAAAGGACGAGGGATGTTAGTGAGAGGTGGCACTGGGATTCTGTGATTCTATTACTTTTATTTTTTTTATTCTTTTTTGGCAACAAAGAGACGGGATACGTGAGTAATCGTATTTTTTTTTCAACCTGGGATGACAGGGTGAGGATCGGATGCAGTAAATCCACGAAGCTCCCTGTAATGTGCAGGGACCACAACATCGCCATCTCTTTCAGCAGCTTTGATTTCTTTGAATTCGAAGTTCCAGTATCTGAATCGGCCAGTGCGAATTTCCTCTGGCGTCAGTGCACCCCACGCTATCTTTTCAAGATCATCCGGTCCAGCCCCTTGACCATCCTTCGAATCCCTCCCCTCATTTTCGTCCGAGTCTTCGTCCAGAGTGGCTTTTTTTCGCCGGGATTTGGTTTTCGTTTTCGCTTGTTGTTCAGAATTGTCCTCTGTTGGCTGAAGTACAAAAAAAAAAAACACGACTCACTTTGCCTGAATGAATGAATGAATGAATGTTTAAATTACATTAGGCAAACTTGCCCAACGAAGGTGATTTAGCCTGAAGGAAGTTATTTATTGGCCTAATCAAAAATGGGAAATGAATTCGCAAACTTGGGGAAAGGAGTGGTGCACTCGACTGCTTTGGCAAAAAAAAAGTACAAATTTAAGCAAACATCTAGATATAAGAAAATACCGCATTAATTGCCAACAAAAATGAACATATAACACACACACACATAGAAACAAGGGAACTGGAAAAAACAAACATAATCTGCAAAATGCAAAGGGTGTGAAAAAACACCGCAAATTGATCCACAGTCGAGAAAGGTAAAGAAAGTTGAGAACACAAAACAAAATCCACTGACCAAAATCCCGCACGTCGCCCACCCTTCTATCCAATTTACTTTTCGCCGGAGCTACCCAATCCTTGTCCGGCCCCCTGAACGAATCAATCGGATTGTTCCTATATTTTTTCATCTTTGTGTAGTTATGGAAAGGATGTCGACCCTCCAACATGGCCAATGCTTTTCTGAACCTTTCCAAAGCTTCCGTCTCTTTCGCACTTCCTGGGGCAATATCTTGCTGCCCGGTCAAGGCAAACACCGGCAGGTGATACCTGTAAGTTCTTTCGAAGCAGAAATGCCTGGCTCGGAAATGCTTATTCACTCTTTGGACGGAAAACACGGTGATTTGGGGTGGTAAATGTTTCGTAATTTCCTGGGCTAGACCGACGCCCTCTGGATCCGACTCATATCGGCCCTCGTCCATAATCACTTTCAAAGCAACCACCTGAATTAAAAAAAAAAAAAAAAAAACACTTCCGCTTCTCACCACAGTCAATGCATCCCATTGATTTCAGCAGTCCATCCTGATCAGCTTGGTCCGAACGTTATTTCCCATTTTTTTTTTCTTCTGAAAATTGCAATTCTTAAGTTTTCTCAATTTATTTACCGTGGCCAGCGAATGCACCCCTTTGTCGGTTCTGCTGCTCCTTGACCATTTGACTTTCTCGAGATCCCCCTGGTTGCAGTCAGAAATTAGTCCAGCTTGGTGAATCGCCTGGATGAGATCAGCCTCGATCGTCTTGACGTGCTCTTGTTTGCTGAATTGCAGTCCTGGAGATCGCCACCACAAAGATTTAAAAATAAAAATGATTTTTTTTTCGACAAGGCACCCACATAGCACGTAACACATCTATTTATAGTAACACATGAGATCTTGTGGAGAGCTCCAGAAAGAGGCTAGAGTGGCGTCTTTCAGGGATCGGCTTTCCAGGGCTGAAACTTTAACTAGCAGTATTTTTACTGTGGTTCCAGATTTTGCTCGATGATGATGTTATTATTACTTTCCCACCCGGCCCACCCAACATTTATTCTCGATTCTTAACTTATTCGGTGATCGGGCCATGGATGCAAAAACTCATTTGTAGGCACTTCATGTACATTATTATTTTTTTTTCATCTTATGCTGGTCATCAAAAACTTGACCTCCAAATAATGAACACGAAACGAAAAATTAATTTAGTGGGCAAGATACTTCATATATTGACTAACATGTCTCACATGTTATTGGAAAAGAAAAAATATGATTGACTTGTGTGAGGTGGTGAACTTTTTTTTCTAACTTTTCGAGTCAAGTACCGGCTTGGTACGTCGCAGAGAGCCCTTTCTTTTCCTCACCTTGATAATCTGTACCAACATAACCCACGTGCATCGCAACCTTCCTCTTGACAAGTTCGGGCGACTCATATCGCCCTCCTTTGCCAACTCCGTCCCCGTCCATTGTGAAGGATGCGATTGCGAAGTTGTGGTGGCGGCTGCGCGTCCAGCGGCTTGTTGTGAGCTTACACCGAAGGCCAGAATGGAGGGGCTGCCGAACGTTCACCTTTTGCCAGCGTGCGAGAGCGGAGGCCATTCCACGGCGCCAGAAATCACACTGTTTGTTTGGGATTTGTTTGGCGGTGTTGCTCACGTTGGGATGGTGAGTCAGCTACAGCATCAATTCAGCTCTTGACTCAAGAGTCTTGAGTGAAAACAAACAAACAAGCATCAATTACAGTCTTCAGTGATGACTGTCGAAATCAAGGGCCACAAAAAGGGCCCAAAACGATTTTGCAAAAGATAATTTTTGGGCCACAAAAGGGTCACATCCACCCAAAGTTCAGTAGGATTGGGGCCACATCCAAGAAAACAATCGACCATACCACAGAACTCATAACCAAGAGAGGCAAATCAGTGTCGTGTTCCAAACATTGTAAATCGTATCATTGGATTTGGGGCCACATTTTCATTTTTTCCCCTAACAAATTGGGCCACAAGAGGGCCACAACAACATGAAACACGCCACTTTTGGGCCAGTGAAATCGAAAAAAAACTAACTGCTCTTCACCTAACATAAATCATTGTGGTGTGGTTTCTAGCTTGTGATGAAAAGAATTCAGCTTTTCACTCTCAACATAAATCACTATGGTATGGTATCCAGATTGTGATACCCTCCCGGTTGCTGATGTTTTTTTCTTTTTTTCTTTTTCTCTTTTTTTCTTTTTTTTTTTGTGAGCCACCCCAGAAACAGATATAGAAAGATGTGTGATGTAGATGAAAGTAGGTCCTGTGTTGTGGAGTGAACTGGACAAAAAAAGGAGAAACAGTTGAATGCAATAAGTCCAATTACAGGGTTGGCCAACTGGAGGCCAGAATAATAATGAAGTCACCCTACCTACCCCTGCTTAATGTACAAGCCAATAAAAAAAAACAACCATTGCCTAATGTACAAGCCCCATACAATCACACAGCCGACTCCATAGTGTACGATGCACAAATGTGTCCAGACCAGTGTTGAGCGGATATCACTTTTGACCCCGTCAGACCGGATCCGGATATCTCCAGGCGGACTATCCGCGGATAATGGCAATACCGGATATCCGTTGAACCCATTATCCACGGACCTGGATAATAGGTGGATAATTACAGGGTAATTGCCGGACCCGTATAATCATAATTGATCATTTGTTGCGTGTTAAATCTTTGGTCGTAGTTGATTTTTGAAACACTTCAAACCAAACCAAACCAAACCAAAAATTACATGCTGAAACACTTCAGTTCTTCTACAAGTATCGATTCCCACAACAGATTACAGCTTCAGCAAAAATGTTTCAGTTCATTTTCGGTTCTCCACCAGCCAAGAGACTGATCTCAAGTGTGATCGCGCGCGTAGTCGTCTTTATCCGATGAAAGGTCTTCCCAAAGTGATTCTTCACTCTCCATGTTTTTCACGAAATCATTGCCATAAACCGGCATAGTTTTGTTCTCTTCTTTCATGGCCTTGAGAGCGTCCAGTGCCTCCTCATCAGGGTAGTTCTTGTGAATGAACATGAGATCGTCGACCAGCTCCGCAGACGTGCGATTGCGCCGATGACGAGTGAGAATTCCGGCAATACTGAACACTCGTTCGCATTCAATCTGAGTTCCTTGCACACCATTTATTGCCTTGGAAACCTCTGCAACTATTGGAAACATGCCGCAATTTCCCTTCCACCATTGTAAGCTGGAAAATCCTTTGTCCTTGCGATCGGGAACAGGATGCCTGCGGAAGCGCTCCAACTCTTGCGTGGCCATCGAAATGGCTGCGTCCCTGGCAATCCTCTCACTGTCTAACTCACCAGCATTTTCGGCAAACACATCGCTTCCGCTGCTGTCACAAGGTCTGGGTGCTGTAGCCCCACCGTCGCTTGTTACAGCTGTAATATCAACACCGCCGTCCCCAGCCTGATGCGATGTGAACCGCTCAGCGATGTCTGCTAGAAGAGGGATTAACAACATCGTGTCATACATCTCAATGACTGACTTTGCACGCCCTTTGTCGTTGATCAGCTTTGAGACAATCCTCATACTCTTGTACTTCGGGTCAAGCATGAGGCTCAGCATCGTGTGGCCCTTCCCGGCTGAGAAAGAAATCAAAGGAGATACCGATGGAAAGATAGTATCACGAACAACTTTGGTGACCCTCTTTCGTAGCTCACGAATTTCTTCTTTGAAGATTTCGTCGTCAAACTCTTCCAATTCCTGGAGTGGTGGCGGCTCATTCCTCAAGTTTATAAATAACTCCGTCATGGTTGCCACCGCATCAGAAAGCAACCAATATTCTGACGCCCGGGTTTGCTGTTTGACAATGACTATGCATACTAGCTTGAGAACGTCGCAAACGGCGTTGACGACCATCCATTGATTTCGACTGAGGCGACGATCTTGATACTTTGCCTCAACTAGGTCTGTGTAGAGCACATGCAAGCTCTTCCTTTTCCTCAAGCATTGCTCGAACATCGCCAAAGTCGATCCCATTCTGGTTTTCACTGGAGTGATCAACGTGATGGGGCTCTCATTGCACTTTTCCTGCGGGTGCACGCACGTGCAAGGTTAACGCGGAAACAATTGTGCGGCTTCTTTTTTTTCTCTTTCACGTTAACAAGGAGTGGGTACAACTGCGAACTAATGCATACGGTATGCAGCATACCTGTGCATTGTTCCAGAGCTGTCGACCCTTGCTACTTTTTTTGGTGTACGTGATTTGACTCTGAAGTTGTGTCTTCAACTCAAAAAACTTGATGGTGCTGAATCCATGATCGATTTGACTCTCTCTCTGTTGCTGCTTCGTGAAAACCTTGGACAGCGCCGTACTGATGAGATGGGCATAGCACGTCCCATCAAATCTATTCAGAAGAGATGGGAGACTGTCCACAATATGGACACTTCCACTTTTTTGTTGGATATCATCGAGAGCTTTGATACAGCTCTGCATATTGCTTCCTTGGTCTTTTGTTGATCCCAAAACTCGATTCGCAATGTTATACTTCACCAATAAAGCGTGTAATTCATTTGAAAGGCTACTGCCATCCGTGTGGTTAGCCTTCACCAAGCCAAGACATCGGTGGTACACCGCCCAATCATCGCCGATCCAATGAGCAATCATCGCGAACAAGTCTTCGGTTTTTCGGGACATCCACAAGTCGAACGTCAAGGAAATACTCCCGGCCACTTTCAGAATCGGGGCTACGTGCTCCCTATCGACCTTTTGACGCAATTCCTTCAACAGGACATCTCGCACTCTCCGCCGTGATGGGAACACAAAGTTTGGATCGCAACGAAGAAGCATCTGCCTAAAGAAAGGTCCTTCGACGATGGATAGCGGCTGCAATTCTTTGACGATAAACAACAAAAGATCTTGAATGAATATTTGTTGTTGTTTTGAGTTTGCCTTGTATTTCCTCTTCTTGTGAAAAAACTGAGTGACTGTTGTTGCAAGGGCACTCTTCTGTGGCATTATGTTCTTCCGTTTCTTGTTTTCTCTCTCCGTTTCAAGAGATTTCATCCGCTTGAATATCTGCAACATTCGAGACAATTGTAGTGTGTTGTTGGGTAAGGTGGCTAAGGTGCTAGACCATGGTCAGAGGTGTGGTGGATGCAGGTTTGAATCCCAGTTTATTTAGTGATGGTTGAATTGAATGTTGCATTTCACGAGGGAAGAAATCAGTGAACACTTACGTCTCCGTGGGAACTGATTGCATGCTTTCGAATAGAGCCTGTTCCACTAGTGCTCTTGTACATTATGATTCCTCGGGGGGACCGTTGTTTTCCAAGAACGTCGTTCAGCGTTTTGATGTCTTTGCAACAGAATATGCACGCCAAACCTTCGACTTCAATGTCGTTCTCTTTTTTTTTTCCAAGGCTCCTGAAACATCCCCAAACTTCTGAGGTTCGATTCTGACGTTTCCACACAGCAGCTTGTGCTTCAATCAGTGCGACTTCCTCGTCCATTGAAGATTCCTGTGCCTCTTTCCCCTGTGACGCGCTTTGGTCGGCTCCATGCTGACCGCCAGCCTCCGTCAAGTCTACCTCTTCAGCAGGCTCATCGACAACACGTCCCCCTTCAGACTGGACCTCTGCCACAATCTCAATATTCGTTGCGTCTGCAGGAGCCGCCATCAACTCACACAGACTGTTGCTGCGACACTAGTCGCTCGCACTGCTGCCGTGTGTGAAGTGTGAAGGCCAAAGGAAAGCCAATTTGTGAGTCAAGAGTCGGGAGTCGAGAGGGGAGATTGTTGTGTAGCGGAATGCGAATGTATTTGCGAATGAGTTATGCAGAAGTAGCGAGTCGTGCTTACGGTTACAAGAGCCGCCATCAACTCACAAAGACAGTTGCTGCGACACTGGTCGCTCGCACTGCTGCCGTGTGTGAAGTGTGAAGGCCAAAGGAAAGCCAATTTGTGAGTCAAGAGTCGGGAGTCGAGAGGGGAGATTGTTGTGTAGCGCAATGCGAATGTATTTGCGAATGAGTTATGCAGAAGTAGCGAGTCGTGGTTACGCTTACAGTTGATCCATAGTTGCGGGGATAGATTCTCGACCAGATTTTTTTCTCTATTAGGATATCCGGGATCCGCGCATTATCCGGGCTCCCGGATATTTGTACTTGGATTACCCGGGGATACGGATAAGAAGTGGATAATCTGAAACCTATTATCCACGGACACGGATAATTGCGGATCCCGGATACCCGGCCGGACATCCGGGTACTATTATCCGGGATTCGGATTATCCACACAACACTGGTCCAGACTGCTGGCCCATCTCCCAAACACTACTTGAAATCATAACACTTCCAGGGGGCGGCTTGGACGCTGCAACCACCAGATTCTTTATTTCCTCACGAACTTGCGCAACATTGGCCACTTGTGTTTTGAGACTCCTCTCGTTCACGCCCACGGCGGCTGGCGGGAGGTCGCGCTGAAACCAGTCTGTGGCGACAACATCGGCCATTTTCCACCGTTTCTGAGCATCCACTTCCAACAAGCCCCGCAGCACCTCGAAACAACCCCCGACCTCCTCCTCGAACTGATTCTCATCTTCAAACTCATCCTGGGGAATCTCGCATGGCAGGGTTTCGAGACGAAGCGAGGCCGATTGCTCAACCCGCCTTTTGGCGTTCTCGTATACCCCAGAACCATCTCTGGTTAGCTTCGCATCACCTTCCGCACCCGCGGCAAGAGGAAAGACCTTCCTCCCGCACAGAAAATTATAGAATATCACACCAACAGAAAAGCAGTCCGCCGCCGTCGGGTCGTAGCTCGATTGATCCCACGAGGCGACGATAACTTCTGGTGCCCAGTACCCAGGGGTCCCCACCAGAGACGTCGCCGGCATGCTGTAATCACCTTTGGACAATCCCCAGTCGCAGATCTTGAGCGTGCCGAAGTTGTCGTCCGCATCTCTTCCGAAAGGACCAAACAGCAGACAGTGTTCAAGCTTGAGGTCCCTGTTCGCCACACCCCTTGCGTGAGAGTATTCCACCGCCATCGCGAGCTGCTGGAAGTAGTGTTTCGCCGTCCAATACGGGATCCCCTTATCGTCTTTCAGCACCCTCCTCATCGACATGACTCCATCCTTCGCGTGCCGACACTCCACATACTCCATCACCAGCACCATAAAGAACGCAGTGAGGAACGAGACCTTGTATGTGGCGATGTGCGGGTGCAAAAGCAGAGTGGTGTTGTTTATCACTTCGCGCTCGAGGTGTTTTCTCCTCTTTCCTTGGACGTCATAGATCAGCAGTGCACGTGGGATCAGTTTCAAGGCGAACTTTTGCCCCCGAACGCAGTTCGAGTTGGGGAGCCCCTGCTGATACCTCGCTCGCACAACTCCACCTTGAGAACCGAAACCTATGATCTCGATATGGCTGAACGCAGCGTTCAGGTGCCTGTCTTCGTTCAGCATACGTTGGAAATGATCGGAGTCCATCCCTGTTGCAAACACTGTGAGTAGCGCGCGCGATGGGAGTTTTCTGCTGCAGGCTGATACTGTTCATCTCATTATTGGACTGGATTGGTGAGTTGGCTGATCTGCTTCGTCACTCTTGACAGCCTCTCAAAAGAGTGAACATGCAACCAATCGATCGATCAATCAATGGCTGCGTAACTCATGCAAAAATGAAACCAGCTCAAAAGCCTCCTGGGGACACATTTTCTGCCTTGTGCGCAGAAGCTCTAGGAATTCGAATGCTTTCTGCTGGTCCATTTGTGTTTTTTTCTTGATCAAATCCACCACCGCCACCAATAGGCACGAACAAGAGGCGAGATTTACATAAATTGTGGAAACAACGGTTAGAGTAGATTGTGTTGAACGATCTTTTGACATGACTTTTTGACAATTTCACGATTTCTATATAATGATGGAATTGTGCTATGTAAGGAATGGGTCAGTCGTGAAAAAAAGGAAGATGGGCCTTGTGTTAAAGTTTCGTTTTGGGGTTGCAGCAGATTATGCGCAGATTTTGGTGCAGGTCATTTTCAGAGGGTCTGGCGTCGAGAGCGTCAGGTGCTCTCCAGGCAAAAGCCGTCTTTTTGACAGAAATGTGGCAAATTTCCTTGATTTTTGACTGAGCGGTGATGTTTTGAGCAGGAGGGGATTGGAAGTTTATCCAGGAAAAGTTTCACTCTTCTATGTTTGCCTCCAGAATATATAAAATAAAATATATTTTTAATCTAACAAACAAACAAAAATCCAGTACTTCAGGATTTTTCAGTCCTGTGGAAAGGACTATTTCAGATGGGTACTTGCTGTGCAGTTTGTACAGTTAGGATTCTGGGTTGTGGTATTTGAAGCGACTTTGGTTGGAACAGAGGTCGTACTCTTAAAACCAAAATTTTACTGTAAAAAAATTTCAACAGTCCCTTATAAACTTTCACAGGCATTTATACCCAATGATCCTGGGGCCACACTCCAAGTATTCGTCTCGACTCACGCTCAACTGCTCAAATGTCGATAGGTTTGCCACAACCATGCCCCCTCTCCATACCCCAAACTGAGGGCTCGTTCCCTGAACGACGGAATTCTCAGGGAGACATGCACCGCTCAAATTTGCCAAATCATGATGAACTCTGTTTTTGAAGCGGGACAGCAAGGTGGAGCCTCCAGACAAAACCACATGTTCGAACAAAAAACCGTGGATGGATTTGTTGCAATGCTTCGCGGATGCGTTCAGCATTTCGGCCACTCCTTTTGAATCCATCCCATCTAAGCCAGGATCGAAAAGGAGGTCTCCCGCTGTCCCGGCGTTCGCTGATACATGCACCTTTTGCCCATCCGGCAACTCAAAATCGTTTTCAGCCTTTTGATCAACTTGCCGAGGACCTGGATCCTGCACCCCCCAAAAAGAGACAAACAAACAAACAATTATGATTACATGTTTCTTTTTTTTTCTGAAAAAAGGGACGCATAATCACATCCGAGAATATTGTATTAAGATGTCTCGATTTATTTCTGATTCTACGAGTTTGCTTCTAAAACCTTTTACTTTTCCTGGTGAGGGAAAAATTATGGCTTTGTCAAACTCACCGTGACTCCACCGAACGCTTCCTTGATGAGACGGATCTGATCAATTTCAGACTTGGACCTAGCATAGAATCCAGAATCTCCAATCATGAGCTTCACCATGTAGTCAGTAACATCTTTTCCTCCCAGCTCCAGAGTCTCCACTGAATTGCTGACAATATCCCCATTATAAACTGCGGATGAGTACGATACGGCATCTCCACAATCGAGCACAAGACCTGTGCTCAATCCCAAACCATACAGGGAAAGAACGCTATCAGCCTTCAAGCACAGGGACGAAACCGAGAATTCGTCAAAAAACATCTCGGCGATTTTCTCTTGATGGCATCTCGAGAGGCCAATGGGAGGTTGCCCCAAAAGAACTGGAGTATCTTCTGTGTCAACGCCGAGATCTCGCTTGATCAAGTCATACCAAATCAATCCCTGGAGTGCAAGCCCACACAAGAATCACTCGCATATGATCTCAATTGAGTGTTTGGGTGCACAGCGTTCCTCTTGTTCTTTAGGCGAACAGGGTTACCTGGTCGTCAAAATTAACAACTGTTCCTCTTACTGACGGGGACTTCAATGTACAGATCCCGCTCCTGGCCCGGGCATGATTTCCAACGAAAACACTCTCACGCTCCAATATGATACTTCTGAATCTGGGCCTCCCCACCACCTGAGGACTGACGATCTTTGGCTCCCAGTCGTTTGCGACCCCACCTTTGACATAGCCCGATCCATTGTCGAGAACTACCGCCAAAGACTCGGGGGGCTGGATCCCGAGGAATCCATGCCCCCCGATTATTTGATCTTCAGCAGGGGCCCTGGGAAGAGCCAGTCTGCTTGAAGATGGGCACGGTTGCGCCACACAAGGTACAACGTCCAGTGCCGGTATTTTGAAAGGTGCAGCTCAGGGGTTTCTGTGTATCTGCAGAAAAAGCGATATTTCGATCAGGGGTTCAAGTACAACAGACACTGTATCTCTTATCTCTTGCAATTTTGTGCGCCTGTCGATTTTCACAGTAACGCTTCCCCAGATGAATTGAACTTTTCAGTAGGTTTGGTTTCGCTTGAAGACTATCGTTATATATATTCCTTAAGTTCGGCGCCGTGAACTTCGGAAGTTCACGGGGTGAAGGAGAGGGCTTATTCCTAGTGGCAGCTGTGGAGGCGGCGGGTGCCGCCAAATGGAAACAAGAGGAGACACACGGGTGGTTGTCCACGAAGATATACTTATTCGAGAAACACAGGGACCTGAAGCCTCTCCCAGATGTCGAGCCTTTGGGCCTCGATTGTATTGTTTAGAATCCCAGTTGACGCTTTTTCCCCGGCGAAAAATCCAACCGCGTCGCGTGTATGAGGAACTTTTCCTGATACCGATACCTGCCGAGTGGTTTCACAGGGTTTTCCCCTGTTTTGTGAAAGGTAAGAGCACACATCCCGCGCCCACCTGCTTTGTCCAAGGTGTAGTTCCGAGAGTCAACTTCGTTTCGTGGTTGCCGCGTAGACCCTACACACGGGGGAGCAAGAGAAAGAGATAGAATATCCACATCCAGCCTTCCCAACGTCGGGAGAGGCTCCGTCTCGCGTGGTCAAAGGAGCACCGTGCTTCGAATTTCTGTCAAAACTGCTGCACAAGATACGAGCGCTTCTGATGATGCCCGTGGAATCTACACGACGGATGTAATAAAGCTCCTATGTGGGACTGGCCGCTAATGTGAGGTTTCCCACACTTTGAATACGGATGGTGATCGAAATATCTTCTCCGCCGCCTTTTGGTTGCTTTGATGAAACACAAGTGCAGAATGGGACGGTGCATTGAATGTACCCAATACTTTAGCCAGTGTTAAAGCACACGCGCGCGTCAGTGCTTGTACAGCTCTGCAGCGAAAGGCACATGAACGATCGCAAACCTACCTCGCCATTCTAGACAAAAGTGCAGGGATTCCGACGGAACAATCGTACAACGCAGGCAAGTCACGCTCGCGACTTCGTTGCAAAGTGTGAACCACGCAAGAATCCGCGTCTTGCCGAAAGCCTCTGACAATGGAAACATTGGTGCACTGTTGAAAAGAGATTATGTTGCGTAGCTGTCCAGGACAGCCCATTTTGCACGGCTGGACTTCTCGTACGCCGGAGGCACGAGAGCGTCGTTGATGGTGGACCAGACCGGTGGAACTCGCACTTCCACCAACCGCAGTTCAGGTGACGTCCGCAGCACTTTCGATACTTAGGCGTGACGGTTTCACGCGCGTCATTCTCTGTCCAAATATGCAGCAGTTCGAAGAAAATGAAACCCCTCACTAACGTTTCTTCCCTTGCAAGGAAAATATTGCTGTGACAAAAAATGACAAATCCAGGGTTGGACATTTTCACTCAAAACTTTACTGGAATCCACCTCCAAAGATCAGTTTTTTATTCGTATGGTCTAGAGATGGCCTTCTCTGCCCAGCATGTGCAATTTTCTAGCTCAGGCAACGAAAATAAACTCAAAAGGGTAAAGCAGCATCGTGATAAGAACAATTCAAGATCCCACCACTAAAAAGACTCCATGCAAGGGGCGGATGGGTGTGTGTGTGCTCAAAACCTATTAAATTTTCTTGAACTGGAACCTATGTTCTATTTTTTAGAACTGGCTGTACCTCTGCTACCACCCCTGCCATGCTTGTGTCCATGCATGTTCAGTTCAACCAAATTTTTTGTGTTTTTTCTATATGTTTCTCAGAATCCAATGAGATTCAGGCTGTGGATTTGACCGGGGGTCTGCGACGATCACCCTTTATCAATGCAGCCAGGAGCGGGAAGGATGCCCAGGGAAAACGCACACGATTGACACACGCATCGTTTGAAGGCCACAGTCGCCTGTTGACGATCGGTGTCATCAGTATTGCATCAATGTGGGTGAGTTTATCCCTCAAAAAAAAAAATAAAGAGTGAGAAATTCATTTAAGGGGTTCGAAAAAATACCCACCCGACATCGACAGAGACGGTTTTGAGATGGTTAAAAAGGGAAGAGCAACACGGTCACGTCGTGGAAAAACAAACGGATCGGGCGGGCAGCATTAGAGTAAGGAAATAAAAAAGAAGAAAGGGTTCCTGGTTTCGGTTTTCACTGTGCCTTTTTCAGTGACTTAATCTTTTGTTGTTTTTGCAGCTGGTTTTGCTGGAAACAGAGCACTCGGTCCTCGATGGCCAATACACAGGGTTGACTTTCGTGGATATCACCCTCAATTTCATAATCGTGGTGTCCTTTGCTGTGTGCTCTGGACTGATTGCTTATTTAATCCTGCAAGCAAATTTTCGCAGCCAGGAGGAGAAAGAATACAACTTCTATCTCGTTTTATCGATAGTGTCGCTGGTGATTGGGAACGTCGGGTTGTATTTCACGGTTTTGGATGTTCGAGACACCGGGCGGGGTAGAAACCTGAAAGGCGAAAAAGCTGGCAGCTTTGCATTGAACCCCCAAAACACCCTCATAATTCCAATAGCTATCATGATGCTGCTGGTGGATTTGTCTTTCTTTTTGAGAATTTTTCGGCCCTACAGAGAGCATCTTAGCAAGAAAACACCGCTACCCCACTCCAGGCTGGACCATGGTTTGTCGATTTCAGCCACCAGGAGGGGGTTGGAACGAAAGCCAGCAGCTGATGTGGGTTTGATAACTTGCATGGCGATCGTGGATACGGTCATAGTCAATACCATCCTCGGAGTGAATTGGCTGTTCGATGTTCTGGTTAAGAATCCTTTGACGAAGGTCTGGGAATTTGGGGGTGGGGTTGCGAAAATGGTGAAACCTCGGCCTCGTGGATCCAGTTCGAAGTGTTTTCTGGAGGGTTGTAAGTGCATGACTGGTTGGATTCGAGAGAAAAATGCGAAGGCCCGATATGCTACTCGAGATAGCTCCATGGCGATGCAAAGCTACCAAATCGTGGTGCTGTCTTGCGATCAAATCGTGAAGTGAGTGGACCCACATGGACTTTGGATTTCTCTTTTACACTTTGTTCGAAAATGTTACGGGAATGCTGTATTTTTTTTATATAGATGCATATAAGATGCATTTTTATGATGTTTTCTGTATGTGCATCAGCCCAGGATTCTCTCCATCATAATTCAACAGCCACTTATATTGTTTTTTGAGAAAAATGTATGTGTAGTGCAAAGTACGACCTCTTTATTGATTTTTGATGGAAGTTCTAGAGTCTATCTTTCCGCTGGACGATCAATCAATGTTGCTCTGTTTTTTTTTTTTTTTTTTTCAGCCACTGGAGTTTCGGGCTCAGTTTCATGAAGGAAGTCATCAAGGATCTTTTCTTGCACATTCAAGAGGACGACGATTTCAAACACTCAGGTTGGGTTCTGGGTGCCGTAGTCACATCATTAATGGTGCTGGTGTATGCAACATTCAAAACGATGGGTTTCTTGAGGTGGGTGCTTACAGAAGAGTACGACAGACGAAAACAATCCGTGGTGAACCCCGAAAATCAAGTCAGAAAAGTACTGGACAATTTCCTGGTGTCGACGGTGTTACGGGAATACAGCACCGACCTTGGGTTTTCTGAAATCGACACCATGTGTGTCGATCGAGGGAGTTGTGTGGATGAGTTTCTGGAAACCGATCTGGGCAACCTCGTGAGGTACATCGATGCGGTTTTGGTGGAAGCCAGATGGTGTTTGTATGTCGGCTATGGATTGGGGGCTGTCGTGGCTGCGTTTTCGCTCCTTTCGGTGTTGGCCCAGTACAAGAGGCTCATTTTAGCCATGGAGGTGTACGTGGATGGGAGGAAGGTCAAGCAAGAAGATCAAGTCAGACTGGAAACCCCACAGCTGGAGTTTGTGTCTTGGCGAAATCTGGTTCAAACGTATCCGTTGGGATGGACGGTGTACTTTTTTGGGATTCTTGTCAGCACGATGTTTTTGCAGCTGCAGATTTTTGGTTTGGTTTTCACGTGGTCGTTATCGACGGCCTTGAGTTTCAGAACGGTGGCACCGTTTGCTGATAGGATTCTTAGGGTAGTTTTTGCTTTTGCGTTGGTGTGGTTCACCAATAATGTGTTTAGTCGGAGGGTTGTTGCAAATGGGCTTCTGACCAAGAGGGAAAAAATCCTGTTTCCCAGACTGTGGATCCTCTACACGATAGTGTATACCATAGTTCACATCATTACGGTGAGTTTCGCTCGCTGTGAATGTCAGATCTATCAAAAAATTTGCTTCAATTAACCTCATCTTGTGGTGTTGCATTCTTTGTTTTAAGTTTTTTAAAGTCCAATATCGAATGTGCATCACTTAGCCCTATGGTTCTTGTTGGTTATTTCAGTATGGTAACCATGCAAGCCCCCCTCCTCTCTTTGATCTCCACAGTACTTCTTGTTATTTTTCTTCTATTTTCCCAGAATATGAATGCTTATCGATAAGCAATTAGCACTACCAAAATCGAAAAAGGGAGTTTACTGAGTTTCCAGCGATTTTCTGTCATTGGCTAGGGGATTCTTTACGCTGTCCAACGGATTGTTTACTTGGCTTTCACTGCGTTTCTGTCGATCGCTCGACTGGACAAGAACGTGTTGGAGTCTTCGGTGCTTCCTCTGGCGGATGCTGGCCACAAATCTTTCATGTCCATGGTGTTGATGCACAACGTGATTCGAAGGAACACCGAAGATGAAACGTTGGGCGGTTCGCAGAGCGATGCTGAGGATGAAGTAGTGGTATGTGAATAAAAAGAAAAAGCAAAAAAAGCAAAAGCAAAAAAGCTCAAAAGTGTGGTTTACGATGCACTCGTTCCAATGGAATATTGTATGTTAGTAAGTGGATGTTTGAATTTACGTTAAACAAAAATATGCGAAAGCCGTTCAGAACGAGGTGAGTTAGCCCAAGTATTTGGAAAAAATCCAGCTCAATATGGTCAGTTCTAGAAACACTCCACAAGTTGCATCTAAGATAAAGTAAAAGTAAATCTAGTAGAAATGAATCTCTTGTGAAAGTGCCTGACACCTTGTGAAAAAATTAGGATTTTTTCCTCTGATGCCCCCTAGTGAACCACAAACCCCCGATTTCTCAAGACAATTGGTTGCAAAATATCGGTTATCGTGTTGCATCGAAATGAGGGAGGTACATATCTGATGTTCGATTGACCGTTAAAAAAAAAAAACGAAAATGAGTGACCTGATGGAAAAAGCTGACAGGAAATTGAAAAATATGCGATGAAAGAATCGCTGAATAAGAACTATCTTTCATACCATTTGTTTGTGTGTGGGTTGATATGCAGGACGATGGATGGGAGGAGCCTGGCACTATAGGGGCTGCCATAGCCAATCGACATGCTCAACAATCAAGGACCGTCCTTCAATATCCTGCAATCACAACCAGAGTGAATCTCCGTGCCTCTCGAAAAGACATTCTATAGAAAATAGAAAAACCTGACGAGGGTTAAAAAACCCCCCACACAACTGTTGAAAAGATGTTAGGTTCTGGAGCAAATTTAGCAACTGAAAAAAAAAAAAAAGAGATCTCAAGTAAAAACAAAAAAAGGATGGCTGCAAAACAATGATTTTAGGCCGAGTGTGTGTAGTGTATCATAAGATGTTATTATTGGATAAGTGTGGGTAGTGTTTTTTGTTTTTTTTTCGATGTGATGTTTCATGTTGGCATAATTTTCTTCTTCTTTTTTATCAGAATAGGTCGAACCATGGGAGGTTTGGGGAGGGGTGTGGCGGGAAATTTGGTTCGCACATTCTTTCGCATTTTTGGGTTTTCTTTTTCCTGCAACTTGTAAGTAAGTTTTGTCAGAGACTAGGGTTAAGGGGAAGGCTTGTAATGCTCTGCCAACAAGATTCAATCCTGAAAAAAAAAAGAGGGGAAAAGAAGAGGAACAGGCCATCCTTAGTGAGAAAAACCACCGCCATTCGTTATCAATGGACCATGACAATGAGAAATAGCATGCCAATGGACTGAAACCACCACCAAGGGGTCGTTTTCCTCCAGCCCATACAAATCATGGGGATCAACCAATGTTGGACAAGACTTGCTGAACGATTACGGTCGGGGGTACACGTCTCTGAAATATCTTGCATCAGTGAAACGTCGAAAATCCTCGCCGTTGAGCCCAAATTTGTCTGCATATCAACCGTGCAAGTGCATCCTTGATTCGTTCGCCGACTCACGACCGCTATGGCAAGGAAAAAGATCAGGGAATTCGACGCCAAACGTTTGATCAAAGCTTTCTGCAAAAAGTTGGCGGGCCTGGACCTCTCCCTCAACGTGGTTCAAGTGCGAAACGACACCGATTTCGCGGCGTTGGTGGAGGAAAACCCATGGCTGAAGTCGACGAAACTGGTGGTGAAACCGGACATGCTCTTCGGGCAAAGGGGGAAGCACAATCTCGTGGGGCTCGATTTGACGATCGCCGAAGCCGAGCAATTCATTCGACAACGCATGAACGTGTCCATCACCGTGAACGAGTGCAAAGGACCGGTTAATACCTTCGTTATCGAGCCCTTCATCCCCCACGATGCGGAGTTCTACATGTCGATCACCAGCGGGCGGCTGTCGTCCGAAATCCGATTTTCGGAGGCTGGGGGTGTGGAAATCGAGGAAAATTGGGACAGCGTGAAAAGTGTGGTGATCGACACGGGCATAGACGTCAATGCGAGCACTTTAGCCCCCTTGTTGACGACTCTCCCACTCGAAATGAAATCCAAAATGGAGGCTTTCATGGAAGCCATTTTCGAGGTGTACGAGGAGCTAGATTTCACGTTTCTGGAAATGAATCCTTTTGTGATCGTCGATGGGCAACCCCTGCCATTGGACATGCGAGCTGAATTGGACGACACCGCATATTTCAGAAACTCGAGAAAATGGGGGGATCTGGAATTTCCTGCTCCGTTTGGCCGAAGCATGACATCGGCCGAGTCGTTCATACACAATCTGGATGAAAACACAGGAGCCTCCTTAAAGCTATCGATTCTGAATCCTAAAGGCAGGATTTGGACCATGGTCGCTGGAGGTGGTGCTAGTGTGATCTATGCCGACACGATTGGGGATTTAGGGTTTGCTGGAGAACTCGGGAATTATGCTGAGTACAGGTGAGGATTGCCTTTTCATACTTCATCATGCACCCTTGAACTGGGGGAAAGCAAAGTCAGAATGGCATGTGTTAAAAATGTCCGAAGGAAATTGAAGGAGGGAGGGGGTTGGATTTGGTTGATTCTTGACTTGATTCCTCTCCCTGCCATCACCAGTTCGTATAATTAAGCAAGGATATACTTCAAAAGAGTGGTCCCTATTCCAAGTGGATGATTTGATTCAATTCGACTTGAATTTTGCAGCGGTGGAGCCAACACCAAGGAAACTTACCTATATGCCAAGACCCTCCTGGATTGTGCGACGGCTAATCCTGATGGTAGAGGTAGAGCCCTATTGGTGGGCGGTGGCATTGCAAATTTCACGGACGTCGCAGCAACCTTTACTGGAATCATTCAAGCTTTCAGGGAACGTGTGGAGGATATAAAAGCCTGCAAGATGAAGGTGTTTGTGCGTCGAGGAGGTCCAAACTACAAAGCTGGGTTGGAGGCGATGAGGAACATCGGCTACGAGCTGGGTATCCCTATCAGTGTGAATGGTCCGGATGCCAGCATGACTGGGATCTGCCGTGAGGCTCTGGACTATGTTACATCTGTTGCATAGGTAGATGGATAGCTGAGATGCTGATTTATAGGGGAAATTTTGCTTTTTTCTCAATATGAGTGGCATTATACCAAAATTCAAGGGGTGATGAATTTTGGATGGGTTTGTCTATGTTGATGCAAAAAGAAAATGCATTTCAGAGGTTTGATTTTGGCAAGGTGGCTTCATTAAGTGAACCACTCTTTTATTTGAAGAGTACCCTCTCTAATATTGGTACTTGTTTTGCTTTTTGTACCTTTTTTGTAACTGCAAATTCACAGAAATAAATGACAGGAGGTGAAATATTTTTTTTTTGTTAATATCATTCTACAATCCCTTTCTTTTTCTGGACAAAACCATATTTTCCAGATTCTAAACGATCTATTGGAGATCCCAATTCGGTCACATGACACACACGTGACCGACTAACCACAAAGAATCACATCAAAGAAAATGAATTTTCCATCCCACCGACTCCACGCAGCAGAGAATTGAATCAATCGACTTGAGAAAGGGGAACAATATTCCCCAAACGAAAACCAAACGACGGTACAAAAAAAAAGACAAAACCAAATCCCAAACAAAACAAATAATGCCTCCTACACACGGCACACCAGCTTCGGTGCCGCCTTACTAAGTGGATGTTTTTTCAGAGGCCTCCGCCGACATGGAAATAACAAATCGTTGTGAATTTCGATGTTCCAACCAATGCATGACTTTTCGACCTCGATCTTGCCGAAGTTTTTGTTGTTGAATTTTGGAGGCCCTTTTCCCCAAATAGCACAAAAAATCTTCTGTCCCTGGAATGAACACTAGCTACAACACACAAAAAACACACAGCTCAACCTGCTTTGCCAATTTACAAAAAACAGTAAACGTCGCCGAACAAGACAGACCTGCTTTGCAAATTTGAAAAACATCAAATAATGCCGAACAATACAGAGCTACATATATACACATATGGTTTGATCTATCACTTTTCTGCTTCTTAACATATTCCTTATCCATGCATTTACCCTCACTACAAGGTAGGTTAGTACCTTGTGAGCTTTCATCTTGCACTCCAGCCCATTCGCCACATAAACACAATCCTTCCGGCCAGGCCCCTCTTTCCGGTCCTTCACCAAATTCCTCCTCAGAAACACCGGGACATCGTTCTTCCTGCCTCCACCACCATCCACCTTGTGCTCCGCATCGCTGCTAATGAATGCTGCAACCTGTTCTTCCTGCTCGGGATCCACCCCTCCCTCGATGGGAAAATCCCTCAGCCAGTCCAGCAGCTGGATCCGCATCTCAGTGCTCTCATTCTTTCCCTTTCTGCATTCGATCCGGAAGGCTTGATCCACAGGTAACAGCAATCTTGCGTTCAGGAAATATCGATGCTCCCAGGAGGCCTCTTTCGACCGCTGCTGTTCATATTTGTACAAATCCATCGTATCGCCGGAGCCCAACACCCTCAGTTGCTTGCATAACCGCTCGATGAGTTTATCCAGAGTGAATAAGACATAGGATTTCACGCCCAGGAGGCGTCGGCAGTGATCCTCGTACTCGTCAGGGGATAGCCCACCACGCAGAAAATTGTTCAAGTTTGAAAAGAAATGCATTTCGACGCTGCTCGGGTGGCTTGCTTTTAAACGCTCACAGTTTGCGTGGAATAGCCGGAAGGCTTCAGAGAGTCTACCACACACACAGCAAAAAACATTCAACAGGAGGAATGAAATCTTGGAGTGATTGCCCCATGGAACAGACCAGCGAAAGAGACAAGATGCCACCATGCACAGTGCCAAGAACTCCACAGGAAACACCAAAATGTATATATATATATATATATGTGTATGTTTAAAATCAGCATTAAAAATTTCCATTTATTTGGCTTGATTGTTGGGCATCGTGAGCTCACCGATCATGCAAGGTTTGAAATAGTCTGAAGAAGTGGTAGTGCTGGTCAGTGCAATACAGCACCGATCGCCCCGAGAATCCAGGCTGACTGGCCTCGTCATTCTCCACAACTTCCAGCGGTTTGCAGCCAACACACTTCCTGATGCAAAAAGGAAAAAAAAAAACCTGAAAATACGCCACAGCTGGCACGGATGCTGTGACTGAGGCGATCCGATTTCCCAGTTCACTCATCCCCATGGTGGATGGGCTACAGGATTGCACCCCGATGCAATTTAATGCGTTTGAAAAAAAAATAAGAAAAAAAAAATAAGAAATAAGAATAATTGTGAAATAGTGACAAAAAAAAATATATGTTTTTTTTATTATTTTTATTTTTCTACTTTTTTCCTTCTAGATTTTGAATTACCTGTCTTGATTATCCAAGTCATCCTCCTTGCGATCGCTCGGACCTGGAATCACACCAACATCAATCTATGAAACCCTCCACAACTGCATCAAAATAAAAAGCAAACCGGAAAGAAAGTCCCTGAAAAGCGGAAGTGTCTAGCACCCTGGAAACCAAATTTTTTGAATTAAAAAAAAAACGTCCAGGTCGAATTAAGCCACCCTATTAGCTCCATAGTTGGGATTACATAGAAAAGAGTAACAGAGCCAATCCAGCAAGAACACAAATATCACTTTTGATCCGACTCGATAATTAAGAAATCAAGTGTTGGGAAATGGACAGCCCCACGTATGAATCGATCAATGAATAGCTGAAGCTGATTTAACACCAATGAATCAGTCGCCACTCACCATCCGAGGCTTCCTCATACAATCTGGCCGTTTCAGGTGCGACCATGTCGAAGGTTTTGGACTTCTTGGTTGAGAGCCCCATGAATGGAATGATGAAATCTTGCCATACGGTAAAGATTTTTGCTCGGTCTTGCTTGCTCAGGTAGATCATCATTCCCATGTGCACCAGATGTACCAACCTCGACACAACCCGGCTTCACATCGAACACATGCACAAAAATATTAAAAAACTAGCAAAAAACAATCCAGAATTTGTTTTTTCTTAGGTTTAAAATTACAATAATAATAATAATTCAACACTTCAAAAAAAACCATTCAAAACTTTTGAAGCTGGATAGGATGTTTTGGCTACCACACTGTATCCGTCTGACATCCAAAATGACCAAAAAGAAGCACACAGAAAACATGCTTCTTATCATTTTCCTTCCTTTTTGGTCGAGCATAGACGAGGCCATGCCAGCCTTGTTGATACCCATACGTTCAAAAACATTATAATTTCCCCCTGGATGTGCCGATTTGGGTACCCACCACTGATCCTTCCTTTTCTTTTTTTTGGTTAGAAAAGATGGTATTCTGGCGTAGGTTTCCAAAACGAAACAATTCCTAATTTTCGTGAGGCCTGGGAGTGGACCTGCATATTCAGGTTACATTTTTGAGTTATTTTTTGGTAATTTTCGCGTGTATTGCATATATGTTGCTTGCCTTCACACACCTGTCGTTGATTCTAAAAGATAAGTGAGATGTCTCCACCACTTTCTCCCATGGAAGCTGCCCACATGCCCTGATAATTTGCATGTCGGGGTCATCAGCCATCTTGGCCGACAAGCTTTGAATTTCTGGCAGAAAAGCCTTCACGGATAATTGTTTCTTTTCACCCTGGAAGAAATTTTGCACCAGAGAATAACTAAAGAAAGAATAATGGCATGGTTTTTGAGTGGGGGAACAAAAAAAAGAAAGTGTTGATTGGAAGATCGAGAAATGCTTCACATGAGCACGGATGGCTGGTTCAACTTTTTTCCTTTGATTTGTTAAGCTTATTAAATCAGATGGATGCAGGCATTCTCATGAACATGTTGTTTTTTTTTTCTGAATTGAATCATACACAATTATGAGAAATGAAACCAAATCTTCACCTGCTTGAACGCGTGGCTCTGATGATCCAGACTTCTCAGATAGTTCTCATCCACAATTTTCTTTGAACCACTCATGAGCTCCTCTCGAGCAACTTCCCTGAAAGAAAACATAACGAAAGAGATGCAATTTGCTTCAATGGTTTAGATTCCCATTTAAAAAAAAAGAAAATTCCTCGAGCTGGATCCAAGGCATATTTGCTTAAGACTTTCTTATTCATTTATTTGTTTGTTTCGCGATAACGAGTTTCTCATTTTAAAAAACCATCTTTTTTTTTCCGCAGGGAGAAAATCCCACAGAGCTATCAATTTTTGTCCTTTTTCTGGGGGGAGGGAAATCTCATCAAGCCTACTAATTTTTTTCTTAGTTTTTTTCATTTTCAAAAAAGCTTTTTGGGTTTCCTTTTCTTTGGTGGGGACATCTCACCAAGCTTTCAATTTTTGTCTTAGGCGAGAAATAACAACTCTGATGGCCTTCATGGGTACCTCTTGCAGCATGTCAAAAATCTTATCGGCCCTCGTCCCTAACGCCAAAACCAGAAGGCAATTCAAAACATGCTCACAGCGAAATAATCTCCACAAATGTCAGACATGTGGTCAAAAACTCGTTTCTGCAGCAATCGAGAGAATCGCCTTTCAATTTTCCTATCCGCTTTTAGTGCGCCTGTGACAGATTGCTGTCAAGACCCAATTCTGCCAAAAAATTCATCGACTTTTCAGGAAGGGAGAAAATTGGATAAAAAAAATCCATTGGATCAAAAATTCATGGGACGGAGCGATTGCTGGTGCGGTTGTCGGCCAGTGGTTGGGTGTGGCTGCGTGGATCATCCGTGCGAAAGTGGAGTATGATGAGGTCACTGTGGACAGCTTGGGTGGAAACTACCCTATGCTTGTGGGCAACTTGACTTCCATTCTTTCCTCGGGAGTGATCTGCATTGCCTCCACTCATTGGGAAAAAAAAAGCAACAGCAAAAACTGAAATTGATTTTCCTTGGAACTTACCATACAAATTTTTTATCATGTGGATATGGATTGGTGTGAACCTCTCCTTCACGACAACCAATCCACTCTGTTTTTCAAGAGGGATGGGTTCCAGCTCCTCATGTATTTTTTCTGCTGCCTGTAGCAAAACACAACAGCATATGTTAAATTCCCCCCCTCCCCAACGGGACACCACTTTGATTCAAATATATTCTCGAAAAGAAAAAAAAAAAAAAAAAGAAACAAGATAGTCTGTCGCCTATGCCATTGATAAAAGCATTGCCAGGCAACTCTATTTTTTTCTGGAGAATTAGAAAAAAAAGACAGCATTCCAGCTCAATTTATCGGTGATAAATTAAAAATAAACAGCGAGAACGTCGTGGGTGGTGGAAATTCAATGGAAATATCTCTTTCAGTGCGATTCCCCCCCCCCCAATAGTTAACAGAGTCTTAAACAGAGTCTTAAAAACTTGTGTGAGAAAAAAGAGTGACAAAAGTGAGAATATCGAAGTCTATCTGGACTTGCCATGAGGGTTGATTTGCACCGACTCATCGACACATCCATCTCATGCAATTTGTCTTCTACTTTGAAAAGCAGCTCTTCGTAAGAATTTTTTTGAAGTTGCTGTTGAGAATCAAAGACGGTCAAAACTCGAAAAAAAGATTGCAGGCCATATTTATGAACAAAGAAAAAAAAAATGGTGAATAGCGTTCCATTTCTTTGGCAATTTCCATGCTTGTTTTGAAAAAAAAAAAAAAACGGCATCAACAAGAAGGACAGGATTTTCTTGCTCTTCAAGAAATCAAAAAGCAGCAAAATGTACAGGAGAAATAAAAAGGGAATTTCCAAAAAACAATTATGAGTAATGTATTCAGATGGACCGAACAGAAGTGGTGCCTTGACTTCTTCGACACTTTGAAATATGAAATTTAATTAATCAGTTCAATTCGGATTAACTTTCATGAGTTCCATTAATCAGAATTCATATTTGTCAAACCTTGGATCCACACTCCTCAGACCCGGTCGGCAAGCTAACCATTATTCCATTTAGAACTTGCTCTCCGATTTCTGTCTGCCCACTGCAGGCAAGATGAGGGTAGTCCAAGGGCAACATTAAATACGAAGGCGTGCATCTCTATACACAATGTCCCAAAAAAACACCCAGAAACACCACATACATTTCATGGTCTCCACTTTTCCATCAAACACATGTGCTTGTCTGTCTGTTGCATTATTTTACTTTCCCTATTAAAATAATAATAATAATAATAATAGTAATAATTTCGCCTATCATTTATGATGTATTCACACTCTTTGGCAAAAAATAACCTAAAAACCACCATGGCACTGGAATTATTTCAGCCTTTTTTTCCGGCAGCGAGAAGAGGGAAAAAGAAAACTTGTTCGAAAAACAAACACAACGGAGGGCACAGCAACAAAAGTTGTGAAAAAATATATCTATTAAAAAAAAAAAGTCACAATCATAAACACTCGAGTCACCTCCATGCCTGATGTATCCAGTTCCTGAATCGGCCGCTTATCGTAGTCCTTCTTTCTTATCTTTGCATTCTAAGAACCCACAGACACACACTTTCACAAATTCAGCCCCCCCCCAGTAAACTCACAGTCTCAACAGACAAAACACACACACACAACAGAAATGATCATATTCGTTATTTCAGTTAAGAAACCACTAATTTGGTGAATATGCACTAATAATGAATGAGCTTTATGGGTCTTTTGTACTAATCAAATTTCCCCATAAATTTCAGGGGCGGGAGGTTTGTAGTCATTGAATTTCCTCATAACTTTTATGTTTTTTTTCGGAATAATTGAATTTCCCCACCTTGAGTTTTATTAGTGGATGATCCCTATCCATTGAATCCCCTAAGGAACCCAGTTCATCACATCGATCCAAAAAACCATAAAACTTTTCCTGCAGCCAAATCACAACGAGTTCAGCTCAAAGTAACAGTTTGCGTTATTTTAGAATTAGAATTCGAGATGGACCACTCAAAATAACGCAAACTGTTACATAAATTAGAATTCGAGATGGACCATGCAGACTTTACCAAAAATTAGAATTTGATACTGAATTTTACCCCTCCCAAGAAGATTCAAACAAAAGGTTGTACTCAATTCTCATCATTATCTTCAAATGATTGTTCAGTCTTGAATTTTTTATGTTCATTTTTATTATAAATAAATAAATAAATAAATAAATAAATAAAAAAATAAATTTGATTTTTTTTTTCAACTTGGAATCTGAGCTCACCATGACGCCTTCCTCTTGCCCCAATAGACCCTCCATCATTTTCTCCAATTGCTCCCGGTTAATAATTTCATGATTGTACATGCTCAATAGCTTCAAAAAAGATGAATAAGTCTTTCCACTCCGCAAGCTGCACCAAAACATTTCGAAATAAATGGAACACAAAAATAAAATAGAGGGGAGAAACGAAAACATAACTGTGAAAAATGAAGGTAGCGTTGGTCCGCACCAATCTTTGTACTTTCAGATCAGCACTGATTCTGCCAAAACCCGTGATTAGGGATTTGAAAATTTGAAAGAAAGGGACAAAATATCTGTTTCAACCTGTGCATGGTGCATATGAGAGATAGCAGTTTTGACTGTGGTTGATTTCATACGATTGGCAATGCACTGTATGTCATACTGGCTGATATTATGAAATTAGTTAATTTTCCGTTAATGACTGCATTGAAATCGATGGAATCGAGAGGTGCAATGCAAATTCGGATTTTTTTTTTCCATATGTAAGATGTGTCATGATCATGGAACGCATCCATCAATAACATTTATACATTTTTGATTTTCACTTGCTTTTCCATCCAGAACACACTGTAACTGGACAACACAGCAATACGATAGAGGGAGGCCGACACCATACCTCCCCTTAATTTTCCGGAAAAAGCCCATTTCTCGATGAATGATGGAGTCTGGACCTGCAGGATTATAAACCAAAAAAGGGTCCCTTTTTGACAAAGATACAGATGCAAGCATCAACCCAGTAGGGACAAGGGAATCTTTTTTCAAGATTGATTGCAGGGCCAATTCCAAGGTGCATGTTGTAATGAATTAAATGTAGACCTAACGACATTATCTCTTTTGGACATCACACTCTCTTCACCAGCAACTCCAGTTCCAAAAAACACCCAGAACTAGTAAATCCTCCACAAATTCACTCAACACAGCAAGAAATGAACCGAAAGATACACATCCCTTTGTGCAAATCAAGAATCGTGCAAAAGTACAAAAACAAAATAAGTTTCAAAAGTAGTTGCGGCAAAGACCTACGATAGTTTTTCCTGGAGATTTAAAAAAAAAATTGCTGAGAGTGCTTCTGCATCACTCTCAGCATTTTTCTTTTCCGACTTTTTTTTTTTGGGGGGGGGGGGGGGGATCCCACCTGAATCTTGAATCTCTTCGTTGATTTGACTGCTGGGCAAATCTGCAGTCTCCTCAGTTGGCGACATTTGAATCGGACCAAAATCTCTGACTCGCTGCATGCACCGCTGCAATAGATCCAAGCCCTGCATATTCATCAGTTGATGTGACTTTTGGGTAAAAAATTGATGTAAAACCACTTGATTTTGAAAAAAAAAAGCCCTGCATGTGTGCAGCAGCAACTCTACACCTTGTCATAATGGCTTTCGCTTTCAAAATGAACACACTGATTTCAAAATAGAAAAAAAAAGTCACTCTGTGTTTCAAAAGAATTATAAAAAAAAGAAAGAAAGAATTATTCGATGCATATAACTTTTGGTTTAAAAATAAGCAAAAAAACCCCAAAAACTGAGAATGATGGAGAAGCATACGGTTTGTATGCATTTATTTTGTGCATTCGATTTTTTCACCTCCGGTTGATCACCAAGGAATTGTTTGAACTCCTTCATTATTGAAGGTTCGCTTTGAAACAGCACCGCAACTTGCTCCAACAGTCCCTGTAGGGACGTCTTTTTGGATGCATATTCTTTCATGGCCTCAAAGAAAGCTTCCAAAATATCAGGATGTTCTTCATAACAGTCCTGTTGGAAAAAAACGCAGTGCATTTGTTGGAACTGAGGAGGAGCTATTAAACAGAAATGATCCTTCAGAACCTACCTTGATGGAGCGAACAAATTCGACCGATTGATCGAACATGTGTTGAGTCCCTCTGTCTGACATCCAGACCTTCAGCACAGTCTGACATGTCATTGCCACATTTTAACAGCAGAACCCAAAACTTGAGAAAACTTACAAGCTCGGTTGTTTTTCCCTGCTTTCTTTGTCAGTTCACCAAAAAGAAAACTTTTCGAAGCAGAAGGGAAGCACGTCTCGGCACCTTTGTTCTCTTGACTCGCTCAGCAACCTCTGGTTCCAACTCCCTCAGCTGAGGCCTCTTCGCCTGTCGAATTGAAAAAAAACAAAAAAAATACTCAAGTTAGAATTAAAAAAAACAACTTTCCAAAAAAGAAAAACTACCACTCAAGTTTAATTGAAAAAAAAACACACCTTCCGGCACGGCCAGATAAACTCCCCTGAACTACTAATTGACTTAATTGTGGTCAGTCGCATCGACAAAATGCTCTAATCCATGTAATTGATATTGCCAAACAACAACATTTTGCACACGTAGAGATATACCCATTTATTTTATTTTATTTTCAAAATCGATATTGTCTACTCACCTGATTTTCCTCCTTCTTGGCAGCTTTCGATTTTTCAGCTCGTGTCCTCGGCTCCTGAAGCAAAACCACCTCTTTGTTGTTTGAAAAGCGATTATTTATTATTCTAGCAGGAACTCTAAACTCTACCAGTTCCTACTCTTAATATTAAAAACATAAAAAAAAATAAAAAATTTGAAAAGAGAAGAATCAGCCACCCCTTAATGGGCAGGCAGGTTCAAAGGACATCCATGCATGCCTCCATTTTGCGAATCCAACAGCTGGTAGCAACTTCAAGAAAAAGAAGCATCGACTCCACAAAAACAAATTGAAGTGACTACAACAGCAGATAGATAGATAGATAAATTCTCACCACAGGCACTGCCAATTTTACTTCGCTTGATTTCCCCCTGGCCACCTTCTTGCTTTCTTTCTCTTTCCGTTCTGGGGGTGCCCTCCCTTTAACCTCCTGAACTTCCCCAAAAAATAGATAAAAAGCTCATCAATATCAAACACGTCGATTATGCATAAAAGCAGCCTGGAAAATATGTTTAATGAAAACATCTTGGAACGGAGTGTGTGGTGTGCTTTTTTCAAATCGACTGCTGAACATACCCGACGTGGCCTTGTCGGTTCAGTCTTCTCCTTTTCCATCCTGGAGCATCTTCCAACAAATTTTGAATCCTGAACGAACCACCATCCTTAATCAACTCACTAAGGAAACCTTGCACCTCCCCCCCCCTCCCAAACCTTACGAAACTATGACTAAACACCCCCCCCCCTTCCAAACCTTACGAAACTATGACTTAACACAACATCCATTTTTGTTCCCTCTCTCCCCAACATCCTTTTTTTTATTCACCCCCCATTACTGTTTTTCACCCATCGTGGTGAGACGCGATTTTATATAGCCCCGAAGTTTTTTTTAAACTCGAGTTAAGGAAAACGCTGATTTTTTCAGCCCCTGAAAAAAATATTCATCCTTTGAATGCTGGACTCCACCCATCCCTCCTAGAAAAGGAGCGAACTGTGCATCATGGCAAAGAATAAACAAAGAGAGGGGGGGGGAAAATTCAAAAGTTATGCCAGTCTGATGACCAACTGTCGTCACTCCCACAGAATGTGACGTCCAGTCAGATCGACGACATATGATGGTATAGTCGTCACGGCGCTCACAATGTCTTTCATTATCGAACAAAAATCGTCACTTTCGAACAGCTTGCGTGTGAAAGAAAAGGGAAGAGGGAGAAAAAAAAACTTCGGCGCGAATCGCAGAAATGAGAATTGTGCAATGTTGTTGCGTCTTCTTATTTTTAGTAAACGACCGAAGGACCGACCAACCTGACTCGCTTTAGCTTTTCTCTCCCTCTTTTCTTGCGTGATAGGCAGCTTGAAACCCTGCAACACGACGTCCAAGGAATCCCATGTTAAGACAGGTCGCAGAGACGCACGCACGCGGCACAGCCAGCCGACCGAAGACAGTTTGACCAGGAATTATCAGAAATTTTTGTTCCCTCCTGGCTGTCTATGATTCGAACTCACGCCGGGGAGGTACTGATTGAACCTGGCCTTAAGGTCGTTGTGGTCCTTCAGGGTGTGCGTCAGAATTCTCGCAAAGTCCGCCACCTTCATCCTGGCCAAAGAAGACTTCCCGTAAACACATGCAGACATGGCAATAAGGCAAAACAGGGCTCACACCACGCAGCATGGAGACGAGGAACACGCCAAAGCACCAGCTCATAAACACAGAACTGGTTCAAACAAAAAGGCAATGGCGCCAGAAAGACTCGCAGCGCGGTGGTGAAAGAATCTGCAGGGCACGAGGGTGGGCCTTGGACGTTGCGGGACTGCGACTCGAGCCTGCATTAACTTTTGCGCCAAAACCTTGTCCACAACGAGCTGACAGGAAGGCATTCTGGACGTCTTCGTGGAGAAGTCAAATGCCCCAAAACGCGCTGGAGGCCACCGGATATCCCCCCGAAACCAGTCCCTTTGAGAAAGCATCGACGCGGCACGAGTTTTGGCGCGACTGGAGAAGATTTCTCCACAGAGAAGGGCATGAACAGGTGGACCTGATCTCACGCAAGACGCGAGATCTACTCCAGAAAGCAGGATACAACAGCTACGTTGCCTCCAGAAGACTCACTTTTGCTTTTTAAACTCCTGCAGAGCGTGTATGATCTCGTCATAGACCTCGTTGTCATCAGCGAAACGCTGCCTAACGTCGGCAATTAACGAGAGAGCGTCTTCTGTTTTTTGTTTCCCCACGCCGTCGTCCACCGCATTGTGGCTACGAGTGGAGCGATGCATTTTCGGGGGGCCGTTCGCTGTGGTGCACACCGCAGCGCTGTTTAAAAAAGAGTTTCCACGGAGTACGGAACTCCAGACAGGAAAGATGGAGAGGGTGGTTTTGCAGCCGGGTTACCAGAAACCTGAAGCTTGATCCCATGAGCCATGTGATCGTGAAATTCACAACGAGATTTCGCCTTTTTTTTCTGATTGGGACTACTGCCCCATACGACAAATTACTAATGACCAGCGGTGACTGGGTGTGCGTTTCTGTCTGCAAGTTGTGTTGAGAAACGGATCTGGACGCCGCCAGGCGTTGACTTACCCCCCCTCTTCCCCAGCTGCTGCCATTCGCACGCTTCTCAAAACAAACATATGACATCACTTGCTCCCGATCCCTCAAGGACACTGTAATACAAACTGCATAAGCCAAAAACTGCACCTTACGAACAAAGAATCTTCACCACCCCCACAGCTTGCCAAGCCAGTGGCTGACTTTGGATGGCATTCTGAAATTTCAGAATTAAAACGTTTTAAAACGCCTTGCTGCAAGAAAATCATTCTCTATTGACAAACACTACATTTGAGCATTCGATCCCACAACAGGGTGATTTCCCTGTTGGAACAAGGAAGTCTCGTTTCAACAGCCGTTCTTGATCAGGGCTCAGCACGCCAGGGCACGTGGTGGGTTCACTGAAATAGTTGGCAGATAGCTGCTGGGAATCAGTATTTCTCTGGCACCCAAGCAAGGTTAATGCAATTCCTAGGATTTCCTTGATAACTGATTGTGTGTGCTGTCTTTGTTTGTTTGTTCGTTTTCTTTCCTTGAGAATGAATTGTGAGTGAAACTTTTCACTTGTTCTGGCATTCTTAATAACAATGATATCGTTGGTTTGGTCTAAGGACAGATGCGTTTGGACCAGCAGGGAACCAATCATTTTGACGAATGTGATTTTGCATCAGTCAGGATACATCGGACCACAACTTCCATAACTTTACATGTCGCAGGCTTTTACAGTGTGTGCATTCCTCACACCCCCAGATACAGACTTGCCGTAGTCTCTTTCATGTTTTCGTTGTTGGTTACATTTTTTTTCTTCTTCTTTCTTTTTCCTTGGGCTCTTTTTCTGAACCAGTTCCTTCCCTAATTTTACCCCATGCTCAAATCCCAACCAGAGCACACAGCACAAAACACATGAATGATCAAATTTCATTGTGTTTTCATCAATGCGTTGTTTTTCAATTCCCCCACCCCACCCCAATTGACTGCTCGTTCGTTTCACAGTCACTAACCCACTGTTTCTCCATTCTTTGGAGTGCCGACATACGTTGTCTTTCAACAGTTCTTTCGCTCAAAACCATCCCATGCAAAAGGATTAACAATAAGTACCGAGCTTATCTTGCCCCCCCCTCCCTCCCTCCCCCAACCCCTAACCCCAAATGGAGTATTCTAAAACATCACTTCTCCCTCACCAAATTTCCCTGCGAAATCTGCCCCTAGCAAGTACATTTCCGAATTTCTGAATCTATTTCCCAAGTTTGTGTTTCGGTTTTTCATCGGGACCCTTTCCCATCTATTTTATCTTTCCATATCACCCCCCAGAAAGCTCAAATCGCAAAAAAAAAAGGAAATAAATCACAAAGAATCGAGTTGTGCACCCCCCAATTCCAGAAATTACCTCAGCTGGCCAAAAAAATGCGTTTTTTGACCCCTGCAAATTGCGAGGATGGATTTTTTTTTTAATCACTTTTTTTTTCCAATGCTACCATCTTCAAAGTACACAACGAATTCAGTATTAATACAAAACAGTATATTTCCCTGCTTTCTATTTCCTTTCTTTTTTAGATCGTCTCATTGCTTTTCTTCATGAATTTAACTTCGTGTGTTATCATTTTTTTTTGATGATATCACTAATGTCCCCCCCCTCCCCCCCGAGATCCCCACAATTTTCACATTCTTTTTTTTTTTTTTCTCCCCCAAAGTTCCTCGAGCTCGAAGCCTGCTTACCGAGGTTTCCTGCTTTTGCGTAAAATCTGACCTGATGGTGTTTGAAAAATGAAAGACTGTGAGAAAAATGATTGCATCACAAAAAGAAAAAATCAAAGGCAGGGGCAGCTCATTGCTGCGAGTCCTTGAGGCGTGGTAGGCCGATCACATCGCACAAGTTCTGGCCCAACAGGCGGCGAACTCGAATATTCCCAAGGGGATGAGAACTAAAGTCGAGCCTGCAATCCATCCAGAAGGAAAAAATGAAACATGTTGAAATAAAATATCCATTGAATGAACAGATTCATCCTGATTCTCTCCCAATCAGAAATCTGTCAGAGAGAGGGAGTAAGATGAAATCTAGCTGGCTAATATGTCATTTTTTTTGTGAGAATATGCATGCTAGGAAACTTGACCGATCAAATCAGAACTGTGACTGTCATTGGGAGTGCATGGGCACTATTTGGATTCTGAACGCACTTTTTTTTGAGGATATTTTTTACGAAGAAGTGTTTTTTTTCAGAAAAGTTAGATATGTATGTACAGAGATTCTCATCTGAAAAGAATTTTGCTCACCTGTCAGTATCCAAATCAATTGCTTGAGGTGCATCTTTTGGCCAGGGGGACCACATCGCCAGTTGTTCATCATACCAGATCGACTTTCCATATTTTGTCTTGCTGGTGGGGGTAACTGAGCCATGATCAGCAAGTGCATCATATTCCAGGTCCCCTAATTCAATCAAAGCGCACACGTTGGAGTTAGCAAACATGCTGAATAGAGGATTTGGTGGGATCTCTGCATTCAGATGTATTTTTTCCACTGGATGGCTGCACCGGAGCGAAAACAATTCTTTCTCGTGCAGCTCCTTCTTCGTATTTGTTCACCTCCACACTATGGCGTCAGCCCTGCCACGACAAAAATGGAGACAACAGGTCAGATCAGCCTCTCACCTTCACTGGATGGAGGCACAGAATTCGTCCAGCTCCCAGCCCTGGAGTTGCCGATACAGTGGTGAATAGTTGACCATGCTGCTGCCCCCCTACACCAGGTGGCCCAAAAATTCATTCAACACTTGTCCTGCTCCACCTCTTCAGATCCTCTTGTTTATCTCAAGAAACTGGTGTAAGAGAAAGCCTCTTTCACACCCCGTTATCTGTGTCGTCACTGATTTCACGCACCATTGCTGTGGATTCGAGCTTTCCTGGTTTGCTCTGCTGGTGGCAACTGCTATTTCCAGGAGATCGTGGGAGAATCTGCATTGTCTTCCTCTGGGGCACTGCCCTCTGACGAAGTCGTAGCATATCCCTCGCGGAGGAGCTCGGTCGGTTGAATTGTCAGTCAGTTCCACCTGTTCGCAAACACAACGAACTTCATTATCCTTGCTTCCACGCTGGTCCATTTGGCGCTTTTGACCAAACCACCGCATTGATGATAGGACAGGCTGCCGTACTTCGGTGCCAAAACGATGTTAAGGAATCGTCGCTCCGACGTCCTTAGCATTCGAAAGATGCGAAACGGCACAGTTGCGGTTCCAAAAAGGCAGTCGCGCGACCACTCTTACCATCCATTGTCCCACAACTCTGGAGAGGTCGTGTGAGAAACGGCAAAGGGGACCGCGGTTGCATTCTCCTCGAAGAAAATCGAAGCAGATGCCTTGCTCCTTGCTGTTGTATTGGATAATTGCGTTGATATCATGGGAAAACTTGCAGTTCCGCCGGTTGCAGCGTCCTTTCGTGAAATCAAAGCAGATTTGGACGTCGTTGGAGCAGAAGTAGGACTGCCGAGGAACCGAGATGGGGGACTGCGGCACATTTGCCGTGAATCCTGTAGGCCACACATGGCTGTCAGTTTTTGCATGCAAGACACTTCAGGTGAGTTGGCCAGGCAACGGTGTATCCGAAACTGCTTTACGCTTTCCATTTTTGCGCAACCAGCATGGATATTGAATTACATGAACAAATTTTTCTCGAAAAGAACGATCGCAGTTCAAGACGAGCACACTCTCCACCTGCTTTTGTGGCCTATGCTACTTTGTTGCTGGCATTTTCCACTTCTTAATAGTTTTAAGTAACCTCTTAACGGACTTCGATACGGTGGAAAGTTATCGCGCCCACAGTTTTACTTGGCGGGCTTCGGCGGCGCCGCCAATTTGTTTTCGAGAGCGGTATGCTCTTGCTGGTCTTAACGGGGTATTGAAGCGACGTCCGCGAAAAAACGTCAACCGGCGTTCGAACTGCAGTATTCACCACCTGCCGTTCAGAAGACGTTCACACGCGCGCGGGAGGACACTTGCGTGCGCCCACAACTGCGCCCGCCATTGGGATCCCGCCCATTATTCGATTCGTCCTCCTCGATCCCAATTAAAGCGCCCACGCACGAGGTCCGTCCGAGGCTCTCAGACATCAAACCCTTTTGAAAAAGCTGACCGTAAAGTCGGAGTATTCGCGTCGCACGGAACTGCGAATACATCAGGCAGTGCGCGAGCGTTGCAGTGCTGTCTATTGGTCCACATATCTCGCTGACTTCCCACGACCTGTCCTGGACGACCTCACCTGATATGTCTGACAGAGGTCCATCTGTGCGTTTCTGGCGTGGCCATTGTCCTTGACGATTTTCCGTGACCTGAAGCCCACCATACCAGAACACCACGTGAGCTTTTCTTTGTCTCCGAATACAGATCGGCGCTAGCAATCGGTTCTGACTCAGTCGTCTTTTTGACAGACGACATCTGACTAACAGCTTCGCCGAAGTCCCAACACCAGTGCAGTTGACTGCCAGGAAAGCTTACTGCGCGAAATTCTAATAATCATACCGGAAGCTGGTCACGGGGGCGTCGCACGCGACGGGGGAAGCGATGCAGGAAGTCCTTCGAAGCGTCCACTGTCATTCTGCCGGCGTCCCGATCGTTTTCCGTTCGCGACATCATCGCGATACTCTCACAATGCATATTTGGCGGGTACGCCAAGACAAGAATCGCACACCGTTTCGCGCCATTTTCAAATTCAAGGCTTGAAACGCCGTTTTGCCAGTGTTTGACTGGCTGACATCAGCACGTATATTGGCGTGTCGGCGTGGAGCTCTTCTCGGTCTCCAGAACGCACAGTGCAGACGTCCCACAGACCAGTCCGCGATGTGGAAGTTTCCGATCACGTGTGCAAATCCGATGCGATGTATTTTTTGGGTCGGCTGCGTGGCTGCGTGGCTTTGGAAAAGCAGTATGCTTTCCCCCCATACGCAAGTAAGCTTGCGAATCAGGACGGAGACGTGAAGGCAGAACGTATGCTGATAGAGGAATCGTTGATTGTGAGCGATCTGTAAACGTGTGATTGTGGCGCGTGATTTGCTATTTGGACAAAACACCTCATCCGAAACGGTGCTCTCCCCCGTGGAGTTCCCGCATCGCCACGGCCTATTGTCTTGTTCTGCTGCTTCGTATTTTTTGGTTTTTCGTATCCTTGCTGCTTTTGTAATTATGGGTTACTGATACTCTTGGTATTGCTGCTTGGTCTCTCTCAACCACTAGAGACTGCATTCAATGAGGACATCAAGAGATGTCTTGGCTTTATTTTCTCTAATGATTTTGAGGTGCAAGGCCAAAAGCCGAAGGTACGGAGCCAGAGGGCCTCTGATGTGATCAGTGTCTCTACTGCATTTGAAAAAGGTCCAAAGAAGCCCAAATTACGAAACGAACATGACCAAAGCCTCAAAATCATCCAAGAAAACCCTCATCCATCCATGCATGTCTTCGACGGCGCCTGCGATGAGCTGGTTCAAAACTGTGATGCGGTGCCCTCCTTGCATCCAACCTATCAAAAAAGAATTAACCCTCTGGATAATTTGTGTCTGACTACTGTCCCCCATCAGGGCCCTTATCACCATTGCCATCTTTGCCATCAGAATCATCATCATCATCATCGTATCCATCTTCCCCGGGTGCATAAACATCCCACCGCTCAACACTGTACTTGTCCCTCAATTGCCTGGAAAAACACGAGTAGAGACTTGTGGGTCATGCCTGTTCTGCAAAAAACTTGCAATTTGTGGATCATGTTCTCCATCCCACATGCAACACCTTTCTACAACCCCCCCATGATTAATATCATCAATCTTCAACGTAATGGAACAAACCAAATGAAAAGCGCATTGCATCCAGAGGAAAAAACGAAACAGGGCACCACATCAAGGGTTTGCCGTGGCCACATACAAACAACTCACGAGCAAGGAATGAAGTCCCCAGCAGCATCGCTTCCTAGGAACAACCACACTGCGTATGGGTGCACAAATTCATCGCCCTTCCCGTAGGTTTCGATCCATGTGGTGCCATCTTCGAGCTCAGGGCATGTCAAGCATTCTTCCGCTACGTATGCAACTGGGGGTGTTCCCAATGGATTCCAGTCCCGCTCATCAACAATCACCTGGACATAACCGAGAGAGAGCATCTTTTTGGTCCCCTCGACAAATGCTCTACAGAAAGCTAGCAGAAATAATGGAACTGTTGATATTCATATCTGGCCCCATCCCATCCTGGCCTTTCAATTTCCTCTCAAACACACTGCATTTGGTCAACTACTGCCGATGTTAGATTTGAGGTGTCCACAAGGAAACCTGAAGATTGCCTGATGTCAGACATCGGCACTCACATGGTAGAAGATTTGCTCCGCTCCACACTGCAACGACTCCAAGCCGACCCTCTTTTTCCATTCATCGCTTTCGCAGCACAACACATCCCAGCCGCATATCACCCCTCTGTAGCCCAAGTCTTTCCGCTTGACTCGCTGCCCTAATCTGAAATAGGGGTCCACTGACACCATGTCGATGGAAGCTTCCGCCTCACGAGCTTGGTCCTCCAATTCTATGAGCTGGTCCCGGAACTTGGCAGCATCATCATAACTGAAACCCCAAAACTTAACCTCGTCAGAACACACATCACCCCTAGCCCATAGTCATGCAAGGCTCCATTGATTTTTTTCATTTTATTTATTCATTCATTTCTGTCTTTTTTTTTTCGATTTTTTCACCCAGCATATGGACAGACATCCATGAGACGGGCACTTGCTTTGTTCAAATCCCTTGCGTGTCAGAGTCTGACACATAGACCAGAGCGATTGTGTTTTCTTCTCGAGTGGCTGTAACCCTCACCGCTCCTCCTCCACAGCTTTTTGCATTTCGGATCGAATTTGGAGTCCTTGGGTGGTGGTGTCTATGACGTCCTTCTGACCTGAGCCTTTGGCTCCGGATCCGAGACCCTTGGCTCCTTCCAGCGTCTCGACCGCACTATCTACCTGACAAAAATAACGCTTTGCATGACTGGAGAAAAGTCTCATTTAAATCGATAGATACGTGGGTTTTTTGACAAAGTACCACAAGAGGAAGTATTGTAAAAGTTGCTGGAGAATCTGCTGAACCAGTCTTTTCAGCTCGTCATTACGATTGTGGTCTGGAAAATTGAATGGGGGAATGAATGTTTAATGTACATTACGTAAACTTGCCCAACGAAGGCCGTCCACAACGAGGTGATTTAGCCCTGAATGGGGGAAAGAAGGTGGAATATCCCCTGAAACGACTTGGAGTGACAACGAGGTAAAAAAAAAGGTATTAGAATAAAGTGAATAAAGTCCTCAGTTCTCAACCAGCTGCAAACTTGCTTCTACGGACACTCTTGAATTGGCTCCTCCACCTGTTTTCTTCTCTCCCGGATTTCCATGGCGGTCTCATAATTTTCGTAAGTCATGGCTCGTTTCATTTCTTGATCAAGCTGCAGTTGGAAAAGGAACAACACGATTTCCTCATTGGCCATCGAGCTCCTCTCTATGGTGGATGCTGGGGAACCACCATCGGCCTGAGCTCGGCAACAAAAGTTTCGCCTCGAAGTTGAAGGGAAAAAGCCCTCACCTATTGAAAAAACCCCAAGAAATTTATTGAATAATTTGATTTGAGGAAATTTGAAACGGAAGGTATTCAATTGAGCCAACACAAACAAAGACTTGTCAGAAAAAATAACATAATATAATACACAAATACATATGGAAATGACTGTCATATCTGCGCTGGGGTGGTGGAGGGCGTTCCCATAAGACATCTCTCAAAGGCGTCGGCTTGTACTCGACTCAGTTTTGGCGCCGAGAGGATGAGAACTCACATTTCCCCAATCGAGCGGCTCGCAATGGATGCCGCTGGTTAACGAGTCGTCCACCAGGCTCGCTCGCGCACCGGATCGTCCCAGGGTGGGTTCGACGTGCTCTTCCAGGCACAGTCGTCGGCCGAGACACGAAGCAACCTTCAGGGTGGAGCCGTCAGCTATATCAGAAACGCAAATATTATCCCCGGAAAACTCGGGGGTTTCAAAAAACAAGGCGGCGTGGGCTCGCTTCCGCGACCCCCCTCTTTTCACCTGGAAGAGAATCGGCCATGGTGGTGGTGTTGTTTGGATGAACACAGAAATTGACCCAGCAGTTTGAAATGTTACCACGAAACTGAGCACGTGGGCATTTCTGTACGACACTTCCAGTTGTGTGTCTTCCAAATTAATCCGCTTTTTGGAACGTGCTACAACCCTTTCTCCAGGGTTTACCTTTCGCCCTGTATTTTGGCCACGTTTTTACCACAGGGTGAACACCACGTTTTAGCTCTCTTCGTTTCGGTTTTCCCGCGAATGCCCGACACCGTGAATACTGCACACCTGAACGTTTTGTTGCCCATTCTTTGAGAACGACCATACTCTGCAGGAGTGCGTTGTCATGACGGCGTTGTGTCCTTTGGGACGGGCGCCCCTCATTCGCGCTCCTCACCCAGTTTGCGCCAGATTGCCATCGACTTCGGCGCGAAACGATGATTCGGCCGCGCCCACACCGAAAGGCAAATATTTTTGGTCTCGTTTTCCTCGCTCGCGAGGTCGAGTTTGTGTTGTCTGCTGCTCCAGAACCGCATTTGTGAGGGGGGGGATGCGACACTCGCGGTTTGGGTTGAGTTCGCGACGCTCGGAAGACAGAGCGATTGTCACGGCGCTTTGCGCGTTTCGCTTGCGTGATCTAAACGTGGTGTCCACCGTCACGGCCGTGGAACGAACGGAGGAAGAGGAGGTGGTTATAGCCGATGATTTAGAAGTGACGACGTCGGACTTCGAATTTTCCCGCAGATTCTGGGAAGTGGACTTCACCAAGGATAAAATGGCCGAGGTCAAACAACTTGCGCAAGCCGCTTCCCAGGCGACGAAGGAACTGGTCGAGATCAAGCCGAAGAAACCCTCGACCTCCCACGCTCGAAAGGTACGGATGGAAAGCTAATCTCCAAAACGAGAAACCGTTTCACAAGACGTCGGCAGTGGCCCCTCCTGTCTTACAACTTTCCCTCCCCTGAAAGCTTCTCCAGCTCTGATTTATCATGCATGTTTCTTTTTTATTTATTTTTTTCCTTTCTTGGTGGTTGATGTTGTGTGGAAAGAACTCCATCTAATCTAGATTGTTTTTTTTTTTTCTTTTTTTGTAATTAGGTTCCAAATTCGAAGGACTTGGACATAATTCGAAAGAAAGCCATCCCGATTGCAATGAAACTGGATTTTTCATCGATGGGGCAAGAAAATCAGGCTGAGCAACAACAGGAGAGCGTTGGGAATGTGGTTGTGGGGTCCAGTATCAAGACCAGGCGAAAAGCCATCCCAGATAGAAAGGCCAGATTGAAAGCTGCCGGGCTGCTCACTACTGGGGATTCTCAAGAACCTGATGAAAATTATAAGAGAATTGAAGACTCCAGACTCAGCCTTCTTCTGAAAACAGTGAGTGGAAACTTGCTGGTGGCCTTTGGGTGGCAGTCCCCCCTTTTTTTAAGACGGCAGTTGAAAATTCTGTCTTAGCTTCTTTTAACGCAACATGGTGGATTTTTTCTCATACTTCTTTTCTGGAAGATTTAACCCAGAAAAAATCGCAAGGATATTTTCCCCCACCCGAGTCTCGTTTTTTCGCCTTCGCCCCCTTTTTCAAAAAAGAAAGAAAAGAAAAAACATGAAACAGGTGGCAAGATCTCTTCACAGTTTTCGAGAATTAATGAAATCTACATAACCATCTGTTTTCTTAATTCGATTCTTTTTTTCGGGGGCGTTGTCAGGCTAGGGGGAAACTTTTGACGGCCGATGAGGAGAAATATCACGGGGCCAAGGTGCAGACGCTCGTAAGGTTAAGAGCTGTCAAAGAGGAGTTGAAAGAGAAGCTTGGCCGAACGCCCACCATGGTGGAAAGAGCTGCAGAGGAAGGGATCCCATTAAAGTAAATTTAATATTGCCAAATTTTCCTGAGCATGTTTCATTTTGTTGTCGTTGTGAAGCCTTTTGCGAAAATTGACCTAAATGGAGTGTGAATTGAACTCCAAACAGGAAAAAGGTTTTTCAAATTGGTTAAAAATTAATCTCTCTCTGCTGAGGTTGATACTGCTTACTTTTTTTCAGTGTCTGATGAAAAGCATATGCCCATATTTTGTAATTTTGGTGGTTGTTTTTTTTTCTTTTTCCTCGTACATGTGTAATGTATGTGTGTGTGTCTTCATGACTTCATATTTTTTGTTTTTTTTTCTGTTTTGTAGAGACTTTGAGGTATTGCTCAAGGACAGCAAAGCCGCAAGAACCACCATGGTCAAGAGAAACATGCGGTTGGTTGTTTCGCTTGCGAGAAGATATCAGAAACACGGCACCGACGTGGTGGATCTCGTTTCTGAAGGAGTTTTCGGATTGTATCGAGCGGTCGAAAAATTTGACCCATCAAAAGGCTTCAAATTTTCAACGTACGCTCACTGGTGGGTCCGGCAAGCCATTTCCAGATCGATGTCGGATCAGTCCAGAGTCGTCAGGTACAGCCAATGCCAAATTGTTTTGAGCCCTTGGGAAAGTGTGTGTGATACTTATCTCGGATAAATCTCCCGACCAAGGTGTATCTTTTTGACCTGCTGATCTTTTTCGCACTCAGTGTTCAGCTGCTTGTTTCAATTGGTTAGAAAATTGGGCTCTCCGGTGAGGAATCGCTTTTGATGGTTAGTTCAATTGCGGTCAGACACAGTTTCTGTATTGAAACTTGGAGGAGGGCCCAGATCGAGTTGCACGGTTAGAGGCATCCCGAGGGCATCACGTCCTGGAGTGTTAGAAAGCTGCATATAAGCCACCAATTGTGTGAAATCGTGACTAATCAATGTCAAGAAACATGGTCTCACTCACTGTTCAGTTTGTTTTTGTTTCTGTTTCTATTTTTAGTGTTTCTTTTTTGTCAGAAAAAAAATACCTAGAAAAAATGGAGCATCACAATCGTTGGTGAAAAGGTGAAAGTCTCATCGTATGCATGTATTGACGTAGCTGTTTTTTTCGCCGTAATGCCAGGATTCCTGTTCATGTGTATGAGCTCGCAACAAGGGCTAAGCGGGTCGAAGAGTCCATGCAAAAGGAGGGCGTCCGTCCCAGCAAACAAGCTGTAGCTGATGCATTGGGCGTTTCTCGAGACAAACTTCTGAAAATGGAGGCTGCACTCAAAGGACCTCTGCATTTTGACGCACCGATGCCATCGGCATCAGGGGCCCCCACAATGCTCCATGAAGTCGTTGAGGTAAGTAATCTATTTCCCAACTCAATCCATGAATCTTTTCTTTTAACGAGATATTCAAAAATGAAAGCCAACGCATGCTAAACTGCAACTTCAGTTTTATGGAGTGGGGGAGGGGGGGGGGGGCCTAATGTAAAGAAAATCCTGATTTGAAAGAATGAATGCTGTGGTCAATTACTGATTTGCTTTTTGGTTGGCACCTGATAGGACCCCAAGGCAGACGATCCAGCGGATGTGGCTGTGTTCGATGCTTTGAAAAATGACCTCGAAAATGTGCTGGACACATTATACCCCAGAGAAAGAAACATATTGCGTCTCAGATATGGATTAGATGATGGAATGGAGCGAACCCTGGTGGAGGTCGGCACGTTTTTTAATGTGAGTGGGTAAATTTCGCTTTTTCCACATCCCACCCCCAAAAGAAAGAGAAAAAAACAAAGAGGGAGAGAGGACGTGAATTGAATCATAATCTGATCCGATGGAATGGATGTTTTGTCCGCCCAAATTTCAGGATTTTGTTTTGAGACAGGTTACTGCTTCAAAGTGATTTTTATTTTTTTATTTTTTTATCTTTTTTTATTTTTGGGGGGGGGTTGGAATGCATGGCCCTGCTCCAGCGTGTTTGCACTTGATTCACTGTTCGAGTGTGAATTTCAGCTGGTTGTTGTGAGTGGGGCTAGATTGATGCTGTACGATTAGAGGCACTCTATCGGATTTCAAGTCCCAGAGTGTTAGGAGACTACCTACATTCAATTCCATGAAAAAAAAAGAGACGAAAATAAAGAGGTGGCAAGAAAGATTTCATTTTTTCAAAAGATGCTGAATGCAGCACCGCTACTGTGCAAATGATAAGGGCTCTAAGTTTCATTTTCATGCGACTTGGAGAATCGGGCCTATCTGAAAAATACAAAGTGAAAAAAACACTTTTTTCAAGCGGAAAAAACAGATAAACCTGGTTCTCCGAGGTGCTTTCCACGATGCCATCAGGGATTTGATTTAAAAAAACAATTTATTGAAATACTCTGAATTATGATAGTGATTTTATTTTTTTGTTGTATCGGTGCAGATCACTCGGGAGCGTGTCAGACAGATCGAAGCCAAGGCGGTACGGAAACTCCGTGAGCCCGATCGCTGTGGAATGCTACTCGAGTACAGCGAAGGTTTGCAGGAGTTGTCCGTCCGAACACCTGGTAGAGGGGCCAAAGGCTTGCGTAGGGCATAGCCGATCATCTCATGTCCAGCCCCCATCCCCGTCCTCTCCCCATGAAAAGAAAAAGCAGTTCGATGAGCATTTTCTGCATTCTATTTATATGATTTTCATTTTTCCGGAGGCAAATCGGAATTCCGGAAAATGAAGAGGGGTGCACCTTCCGATACGAAACTACAGGAAGAACAGGCAACTGGCATTATTAAATGGAAGGATTTTCTGCATGGAAATTGCTATATCCTTGATGGTTTTTTGGTGTTTAGATATGGAGAAAAGGGGGAGGGTGTTGTGGTTTCGAATTGGTTTGGCTAGGGAGGGGGTGAGGAAATTTGGGGGGGAAGGATTCTTTTGAGACGAAATTGCGTTTTTTTTATGAACGAGTGACATTCAGTGGCTTCATTTTGTAGGAGCTGTTTTGCTTATTTTGGGGATTCGGGGTTTCTGTCGGTGTGTCTTCTGCATTGTGTCCTCTCGTGGTTTTTCCTTTTTTTTTTTTTTTTCGAGGGGGAAAAAAGAAGAGGGAGGGTTGAAACACATTATCTCCATATGTATGATGGTAGCGTCTGCTTTGCATCTTTAATGGCCTTTTTTTTTTCTTTTAAAGATGTGGTGATTTTCGCATATCAAAACGTTTCAGTTTTATTTTGTTCTTTTTTTTTTATTTTCGCTTCCTTTTTGCGTTTTTGAGGTCATTGTGGGCTGCTGATGATCTGGGGGGAAAAAAAGAAAAGAAAGAAAAAAACATGAGGTTGGTGGGTTTCGAAACAGAAAAAAAAGAATTGCTTGCAGTGTGAAGTGTGTGTGTGTTTTTTTTCCTCTTTCTTTTTTCTCTTCTTTTTTTCCAGTTATTTTTTATTGGGGAAAAGGAAAAAAAAAGGGGGCGAGAGAGTATGAAACATCGGCGTGTGGGGAAGATTTTCTGAACTTAGGAAATGGTGTGTTTTTTTGATTTGTTTTTGGAGAAGAAATTCTAGTGAGAATTAATGGGAAAGGGAAAAGAGAGAGAGAGAAAAAAAAGAACACGCATTGGTCTTGCATGGTGGGAAACAGTGAGAGTATGACAGAGAGTGAGAGAGAAAGAGTGAGAGCATCTGTGAGCCAAGAAAGTGTTAAACAATGTTTTAAGGAAAGATTCGAAAAGTAAAAACCAAGGGAATGGGAAAAAGGTTAAAAAAAAAGAAAAAAAAAACTATGAAAGAAAAGAGCAGAAAAACGGTTCGGAGGGGAACAACTTATCGATTTGTTTGTGTGTTTTTGTACCTTTTTTTTTTCTTCCATTGACCTCGCTTTTTCTCCCTTTTTGCAGTTCTGCAAGGAGGGGTGAATTGAAAAAAAAAAAGTTGAAAGAGAGAGAGAGAGAGAATATTTTTCCTCAATTGTGTGTGTGGCTGATTGAAACAAGCATTTGGCCCGACGGAGATTTTTTTGTTTTTTGTTGGATGGTCATTATGGAGTGTTTTTTCAGCCTCCAGGATTATTAATTATTGGGAGTCTGTTCTCTGCAAAAAAAAAAATGCAGTGCATCAAGGGGGAAAAATGTGAGTTTGACAGAGGGATATATATTCAGGGAGGACCACAAAACTTTGTGTATTCTATCCGTGTAACGTCGGATTGCGTGTCAGCGCTGTAACTTCCTTTATTTCCTTTTTCTTTTTCTTCGTGTTTTTTCTTATTTATTTTTCAACTTCCTGTACCACTTTACACTATATATTACCAACAAGGTTCCACCCTGGCTGGTGGTTTCTTTCTGTATTTTGAGTTTGGCTGCTTTCACAGAGGGCAAGGGAGGACTGATGGATGTACTCTGAATTTTGATCAGACTTTTTGTCTGAAAGTGGATTGAGCGCCACTCTGACGCACGTGTGATTGTTCATCTCGAGCAAAATGCATTTTGCATTTCACTGTGAGTATCAAGCTTCGTGCATTAATGGAGGAGTGGCAAAGAACCATCCTGGGATCGTCACAAAACCGGCAATTTCATTCTAAAACCATGAACAATGTTGAAACAATGGAAGCAAGGCCACACGAGGCGCCAAGGTAGTTTTCTATTCTGCGCCCAAATCCAAGATTTTCATGAACTCCTCCTCCGTGAAAGACAACATCCTCGCCGCCTCCATATGGATTTTTTGACGTCTCAAGACGTCGATCAGCTTCATCTGCTTCCTGAACGCCACCACCAGCTCGGCCTTCTGCCTCTCCAGGCGTTTGTTCTCCGCCACCACTTTGTTGTAATCTGTGCGAGCCACTTCTCGTCCTTCTCGTTCCACTCCCCTGGCTTTCTCCAGCATACCCTTGTATCTGTCGACTTCGTCAAGGGCACGCTTCAGCCGCACTTCTCGGTTCCGAGCATCATCCTCCACTTGACGTCTACGATTCAGCATAATGGAATTCAAAGAATCGAAAATTTGATATCTTCTCGCCCTCCACGTGACACATCGTTTTCTTTTCTTTTTTTCAGAAATAAAAGAAAACACAGCGTGAGAGGTTACTAACACCAAAATAACCTCCCAACATTCTTGAATGGTTTCTCTAAAAAGGTTTTTTGCTGTATTATCATGGATGCTTGCATGATTTTGACACTAGCTTTTGGTCAAGTGGTGCAAGGCATCCTACACTGCACTTGGCTTTTACATGCATCCTCCAGGAATATTTATTTCAGCTTCCATTCCACCTGATTTTCTCTCCCTTGCGTGTGTCTTCGCTCATTTCCCTGACTTGCTGCTTTGCTGCAGTTAGCTCAGCTTTGCAGTCGTTCAATTGCTGTTTAGTTTTCTCAAGCTGGCTCTCCATTCTTTTCTGAGCTTTCCCCCCAGTGTCAGCTTTCCCTCGGGCATCCTTCAACTCTCGCACAGCCTCCGCTAGTTCAGCTTCCTTTACTGAAAATTTCCACATAAAAATTCCTTCCATTGCGTTCAAACTGGTTACATTTTGACTGGGATTTCGTTCCAGAAGCTTCCATCACCTCTTCATTCGTTTTTTCAGGAGTATTTCTAGCAAATTGAAAAAAAAAATGCTACACCCTTAATCATGTTTGGTGTAGCCTACACTATTGCCGTAAATGGCAGAAATTTCACAAAACAGAAAATAGTGTGGGCCACATGATTTCCGAATTCTACACTTCTTGTTAACGTTTTGGTTTTCCATGAATTAGTGTGGCCTGCACTTTTACTGGGGTAACACTATTCATAGACCCACACTAAATACGATTGAGGGTGTAGCGGATGGAGTTCACCTCTACATTCTTCTTTCATATCCTTCAGTTGCCCCTCAAGAGCTTTTATTTTTGCTTTGTGCAGACGAAGGGTGGCTTGCGAGTGCTGTGGCACGTCCAGCTCATTGTTATCGTTTTCTATGGCTGGTGTCGAGGGCCTAGAGCTGCCATGGGAAAAAAAACGAAAAAAACGGGCGAGTTCTTAACCTTGGGCTTTTTTTTGTCGATCGAACACATTCACAAGAGTTCATGCCTTTTCCAAGCCGTTTGAAAAAAAAGAAAAAGGGGAAAAACAAAATGCTGATTTTCCATTCAGCCCAGCACATGAAAGATTCAGGTCGATAATTCCACCTCGGGTGAAGAAGTGTGTGTGTATATCCTTTTTTTTTTTAATTCTCAGGTAAATTCATAAGCTAATCAAACCGTCTCCACAGCTAGGTGATGTCAGTATAATTCCACTTCCAGTGAATAAGTGGCAGAGCAATGTATATTCAGCCAGACAATTATTTTCATCTGTTATTCTTACTTTCCCATAGGCGTTCGGGTTCCTTCAGAATCTAGCAGGAGCACAACAGTAGCTTAGAAAAGGGGGGAAATAAATATGCTTGCATGCAACCAGCATTCAGTTGAACAAAAAATTCACTCCAGTTCCAGCTGAAATTAAAAAATAAAAAAAAAACTCCCAGCGTCCAGTGTCGCAAGATAACTTTTTTTCTCTTTTGAGGTCGCGGATGATTTTCTCGAAGGCCACGGGTTGGAGTTGCCCGTTCGATGTCTCGAGTTCTTGGTTACGATTCAAACCCACCTTCCCCATCGCTGCACCCTGCGGGCTCTTCGGCACGCTTTTCTTCACCTTTCTGAACGCTTTCGAGGACTTCCTGAATGCTTCGCTCCACGAAGTCACCCAAGGTGGCGCTCCCTTCAATCCCACCGACGTCCTTCTACGCAGCGCGACAGAGCAGCGCATTCACGCCTTCAACTCACGTGCTGACTTTCATCGATACCTCATTGATTCCGGTCTTCCCGAAAAAGGGGGGTGGGGGATCGCCACCTGAGTACTCAGCGCTCTCTCGGCGGCTGCCAGTGAGGTTTCCGTTTTCCGTTGCAGGTCAGCATTCTTTCTTCGCAGCGCGATGTCGTACGCTTGCAAGCTATCAGATCCCGCCATTGTCACTCTGGTTGCCAAGAAGCGTTGGAGGTGGCCAATACAGGAAACGCTGAACGGAGTGACGTCCGACGTCGGTTGTCGGTTTCTGGCATCCAATTCCCCAGACTCGCTGGCCAATTATATTACCAGTTACTTCCACATGCAAATTTTCGACTACGCTTGCTGAAAGATTTGGCAACTCTCAGTGTTCTGATATCTAGGACAGGGCTGCTGGCTTCGTCCGATGCGTGACGGGAAAAGCGCTGGTGCTGAATTGCAGCGGCAAGAGGGATGTCGCCCGCCGCAGCAAAGATTTTGTTCCTTGTGTAACATTGTGGGGGTTTCGCTGAAAGGAAACGGCGCAAAAAAAACAATTACATTCGTCACTGTTTACTCGGCACTGGGATCATGCCAGAAAAGAAAATCAGCGATCAATGCTCTGTGACAGCGACACTGGTGCTTGTGTAGGAGTGTCCGTTCCTGCGACTGTGGTTTTTTAGAGAACGCCTCTTGGCGCAGAGGGGGGCTAATCGCTCTTGTCTTGAGGTCGTCGCCAGCGCGTCTTGTATTTCGCATCCTTTTCACGTCCATAGCAAGGATCCCGTCGCGCGCAATACCTCGACTCAACAGAACTTGTTCTCAGAAGACGCTCGCTTCCGGGTGGAGATGCAGCCTCTGGATGTTCCCTCGTTTATCGCGAAACCCACCGGCAATTTGTCTTTGGACATATTTCCGCTAATATCGCTGCTCTCCTGTCTGCCGACCCTGCGAATCTATTGGCTAACCAAACGACGGGCCGACTTCGTACGTGACGCTTTCTGGTACAGGTGCAGTTATGAAAAACGCATTCAAGGAAGCCGAAATCGAATCACCAAGCGTTTTTTTTTGTGCTGTAAACTTCAGGTGATCTTTTCGGTGGGGTTTGTGATTGCGGGGATATACCACTACTGTTACTTGCACAAGGATGGGCTAGAGGCTTCCGAGTTCTTGGGATTGAATGGCTCCGTTTGGCGAACGCTGGATATCGTGTGGGCATATGGGTGCCTCGTGAGAACTCTCGGACACGTGATCGGAGCCCACCATACTTGCACTTTGGGTAGGTTTTTTAAATAGAAAAAGAAGAAAAAAAACAGAGGGTGAATCCAGAAACAGAAACTCCCTAGATCTTTTATTTCTGTGACATTCTATATCTGTATGGAAAAGGAATGGCTGTTAAAAAAACACAGAAAAGGATTTGAAATACTGAAATGTGTTGCAGTTACCTCGATCAAGACACAGAATCATTTTTTTTCAAAACTCAAAATTTCCTCCCAGAACTCCTCAAACTTGTAGCACACTGTATGATAATGTTTGAATGCAGATACACATCAATTTGCAAAACTCTGTCATATGGAAAACATTTCCAGCTTTTTTTTTTCTTTTTTTTTTTGGGGGGGGGGGGGAGTTCAGTCCACCTGGCAATTTGATGGTGGAAAATATTCAGCACTGTCCTGTGGAAAATAGGCTATACCCTTTTCAATGCTGCTTCGCCTGTCGATATGACTGACTGATCAAGTTTTTGTTTTGTACTGTGTTTTCAGCATTGACGAACGTCGTATTCCCTGTGGGCATCATATTTGAAATCTACAGGAATCCAGGGTGAGCTCCACACGATTTTCCCTAACAGCTCCTAAAACAAATCGTTCAAGAATCCCCCCAGCTTCATGAAAACATGCATGTTCGTGGTATGTAGGAAACTCTTTGAAACAGAGCGCACAGATCCATGTTTTCCCAACATTCTTAAAAGAAAGCGTACCAAAAAAATGTGACATTCTGTTGGTGTTTTTTCTTTTTGTCAGGCTGAAGTTGATGCCTTTGGGTTTGGGAACTCTGATTGCGCTGTCTTCCTTGAAGATCACCGTGGAAGGTCTGAAAACCTTTCCTCGATTCAGCAAGGGCCACGGGCTGAGAGCGTTTCTGTGGGCGTTTTTGGGTTTCACGTGTTTTGTGCTTCCCAATCGATTGGCGATGTATTGGTTTTGGCATTCCTTGTGGCATCTTTTCCTGGGGCTGTGCTACTACGAACTGTACGTGGACCTGGAGAGAGAGAATCTGTCAAAATGCTCTAAGAAAATCAGGAATGAGTGAGAGGGCACCTGAAGGAAAGGAGACATGGGTTCAAGAGTATCAGGTGGGTTTATTTTTTAAATTGAACCTGGAAAACAATTTGAATGAGATTTGTGGACAGGTGACTATCTGAGTTTTTGCCTACTTTTTTTTTTTTTTAAGTTATTTTTGCTTGTTTTCTGGCTCCTTTCTTCGTCATTTTTGGTGGCTGATCAGATTCAATTCGATGTTCATTTCAGCAAAATCCAACATTTGTCACATGGAGTTTATCGGAATATATTTCGCTTTTTGTGCAACTTTTTTTCTCAGGGATGTTGATGCTGAGTCCTATTTTCTTGCATTCCAGATCCAATGCTTGTTCCATTGCAGCTTCTTGTCGATATATTTTTAGCACACACTGGATTCGAAAAACCAACAACAGTGTGATTTTTTGAATTCAGAGTGGCGAAAAAAACCCACCGAAAGAGAACTCTCAATCGATAAGTGAAGGAGGGTTCCAAAAACCTTGTTAATTCAACATTTTTCAGACGTGTTTTTTTTTCTTTTTTATTCTGATTAGCTCTATTATCATCTCTTTTTTTTTTTCTTGGTGCACTTTCGTGCTTGTATGTCAGATTTGAAAGGGGGTTCGGACAAGCAATTGCTTTCGCCAATGGTTAATCTTCCAGGTGTTACTTTGTTAGATTTTTAGTTCTGGTTGGTTCAGAGAAAAGAGTAAGAGAGAGAGATAGAGAGAGAAAAGTGGTTATCTGTAATGTTGGGGAGGAAATGGGTTGGTGGCAAAATTGTCAAGGTTAGTTGGTGGCCGAGGAAGGTTAAACAGTCGTCTTGTTTTTTTTTTCCTTTTTTTTGTCTTTGCCGCTTCATCGATAAATTGGTTATTGATGTTGGCGAGGGCAATCTTCGTGGAGTTTCAGTCTGCGGGGTGTATGTGTGAGTGCAGATTGATTTTCCTGTGTTCAGTATTGAGAGTTGATGTGGTTCTGAGTGTTGGGGTTTTGGGGATTTGTAAACCAGCCATTGATTAAGCAAATGGAGTGTGTTTCTGCAAGGTCCCAGAAAAATTCTGTGACAAATTCTATGTGGGGTGGGTGCTGGTTGTTTTGGGCAAACACTGACATGGAGTGGGATTGAGCTGAATGTTGCACGCACAGAAGTCCCTCCTTTCCACAAACAATGAAGTGTTTCGTTTCTGTTGGATATTTGCTGTTCATCCCATGACGCTTTCCCACACATTCCCCTCCAAAATGTATGAAATGAAGGTCTGCAGAGCAGGCGTGCATCTTGTCAGGAGCGGTGGAGCGATTTTCCCTGGCACCTCATTTTGCAACAGAAGCGAGACGTTCGCGAGCACACAAAAGCATCGGAATGGCAACTGACGATACCGGGGGAATCTACTTCGATGACGACTTTCGCATCCGAATTTTCGATGTCGAACGGCTGGAAGCCTCGAAAGGGCTCCAAGAAAACTCATTCAAGTTTCTCGACAAAGTTGGGCAGCTCCAGGACACCGTCAAACAGTACATGGCGCTGATAGATCAGCAAGCGGAGAAAATCGAGGCCGAAAAATTGAAGGCCATCGGGTTGAGGAATCGGGCAGCTGCGATGGAAGAGGAATCCAGAAGAAAAAGGGCAGACATGCGGCTTTCACTGTCCGAAAAGCAAGAGGAGCTGGAGCGATTGCAGGTAGAAGAGATGTCGCTTATGAAGCTGAAACAAGAACAGGAATTGATGATGGCCAAGCTTTCAGACAGCGGGGTGGGCGGAGAGTGAGGAGGTCGATCTGACGTCTTTTGCAAGATGTGTGACGGCTTCGAAAGAATGCATCGGATGCCATGAAATCTCGTCCTCTGATGCTTCAGCTTCTCAGAAGCATCTATGCCTCTGGGAAAAGTTCTGGCGATTCTGGGAAAAGTTCTGGCGATTCTTGAACTTGTAGTGGAGGGAGGGCGGCTGGGGGACATGTTTTAAACTGATTGATTCTTAATCGAGCAGCACCCCTTCTCCCTCAACAATTTCACCAAGCACGAACGCCCTTGGATTGTTTTGCAAAGCCCCTTCCACATTCGATGCATCCACTGCCATGACCATCCCGACACCCATGTTGAAAGTCCTGAACATTTCCTTCTCGTCGATGTCCCCGGCCTACCATCAACAAACCAAAGATATAACGGAGTAACATCCCAGCGTTCTACCGATGCTTTAATCCATGAACAGGGAAACTGTGGCAAGAAAGCGTAACATGGCCATATCACTCATTTGTACCATATATATACCATATATATGTATATATATTGCCCCCTTGATGGCTTTCAACATCAAGGGGACTGCATAACCGAACAAAAGCTACAGCAATGTTTTATTCTTTTCGGCCTCCTACCTTCTGTATCCATTTGAATATTTCAGGGACATCCCAACTTGATTTGTCGATCTTGCATGCCAGACCATCTGGAATCACTCTGGGTAAGTTTTCAGGAAATCCACCTCCAGTGATGTGAACCACACCCTGGCCAACAGGCACGAAGAAAAGACTGACATCAAATCAACGACCTAAACCAACGCCTTCCCCCGCCAAATATCGAATCGGAAAGGTCGGAGTTCAAAAAAAGAGAGTCATATGTGGCTTGCATTTGATTTTCCAGGTATTCCCTCCCAAGCTCGGGGAAAAAAAACTCAACATCATTGCAGATCAATCCTTGGAAAAAAAAACAGGACCCTGATGCATGAAACAACAAATCTATGCACTCTTCCATCTCCTTGATTCTCAAAAACAAAACAAAACAAATCTTCTGGATGGTTTCTTTATGGAGGGCCAGATCACCCCTATGCGCGAAAACCAGAAATCCTGGAACTGGAGATACACCCGCACCTTGAGGCCGATTTCAGAATGGAGACTGACAATATCCGGAACATAGATGACAGTCGGCGCCAGCAACACCGTTCCAAAGGATTCATCTCCCCAAGGGACCTTGTCCGCAAGACTAACCCCATTTACCTAAATGCCACATATCCAAATAAACATCCCACAAAATGATTCTCCGATGGGCACCAGATAACAATCATGAGCAAAAAGCCTCATCTGCTGCACAACTGAGCAACGGGGCAAAAAGCAAGACTGGGAGTTTGTGGCGAAAAATTACAACAACAAAATATGATCGCACCTTGAGGACTTTTCGAACAAGAGAGAATCCGTTGGAGTGGATTCCGCTAGATTTTAATCCCAACAAGACATCCCCCTTTTGAATTTTGGAGCCATCGATGACATTGTCTTTTTTCACAGAGCCCACAGCAAAGCCAGCGACATCGTACTCCCCAGATCCATAAAACCCAGGCATCTCAGCGGTCTGGTCATAAAAAAGCATGAAAAACAAAGTAAGGGGGGCTGCACATAATGGTGTTTACCCAATTTCACTTTCATAGAACTGGGTCTTTCAGCCCCGCTCCCTGAGAAGCAAGAAAACACCTATTCTGGTTTGGTGGATGCATTTCAGACAGTCATGCGTGCGATCACTTCTGCAGTGCTTTTCCAGAGCATGACAGTTTTCTGCAAACTACTCATTTCCAAATATACACAGAGTGCGTATTTGATTTGAACTCCGGATTGAAAGGCATTTAAAAAATAAAAAATAAAGAATAATTCAGACAAGGTTAGAAAAACATCGTTGGTACCTCTCCGCCAAGCAAAATGCAGTCTGACTGGCGACAACCCTCTACTATCCCTGCCACCACCTACAGCAACAGAGCCCAACCACTATGTTTGAACAAAGAACCAGCACAAAAATCCAATCAACACATCGATGGCACTCTTTCATTGCGTTTTGTTGGAGATTGAAGATCCGGCAGAAGATAGCAGGATGCAAGTTTGCATCTGTTGATATTTAAACAAAAGCAAAAATTGTACAAATAAATAAACATATATATATATACAGTTTCTGGCGGCTTAATCACCTCGTTGTGGACGGCCTTCGTTGGGCAACTTTGCCTAATGTAAATTAAACATTCATTCGTACAGTTTCTGGCGCCACCAGGAATTTCTCGGGCAGAGCAAACTGATCCAAACCTTCGATCCTCAGTCACAGCAGTTCATCTCCAGACAAATGCATACCTGTTCAGCGACATCCACGTCCAATTTCCCGGTAGCATAGTAGTCGAGGAAGAAGAGAGGTTTTGCTCCGCTAGTTATTATGTCGTTCACACTCATCGCTACTAGATCGATTCCAATCGTGTCATGTTTTCCCATGTCAAATGCAAGTTTCAATTTGGTACCCACCCCATCCGTCCCAGCCACCAAATAGCTGTCACCTAGAAAAGCAAATTTCTTTTCTTTAAAAAAAGCAAATTATTTTTTCTTAAAAAAAAGGAAATTTCTTTTTTTTGTCTTTTCTTTTTTTTACTATCACCCCTTTTGGAATTCTCCACATTAAAAATGAATGTATGTTTGAAAGTATCCTGTGTTGGCACACAGGATTGAAAAGGATTGTTTTTTTCTGCCCATGGTTGCAAAACACAAAACAGCTACATGGATGGAAAGTACAAGTTCTAATTTTCATTAGACACGAGGAGAAACTGGTTTGCTAACCACAGATGGCATACCGTTCACCCACCGAAGGGTACCAGGCCGCTGAAGCCGCCGATATCAGGATTCATCTTCTTGATTCTTTTGACGAGCTCGTTTCCGGCATCTATATCGACCCCGGCAGACTTATAACTCAAACCGGAGTCGGCGGCACGAACACGATATCTTTCCGCGTCGCGGCATTTTCCACGGACGCCGCCAGAGCACGACCTCACCGGTGGTCTCGACGCCTTGAATTCTATTCCGCACCGCACAGTTCTGTCCATGGCTGCAAACATTTTGATATCGACCACCGCCTTTCAACCCCGCGCGCTTTCTTGCGACGTCTGGGACCAAATCGGATTTCTGGCGGCGTCATTTGCCACCATTCCCAGGAGTGATATTCGAAGAAAATGATTGGGAACTGTAGAAGTCGCTTGGAAGCTGCCAGGAAGCTGCAAACAGACCTTACAGAGCAACCAAAGTGCTGCTGCCAGAGTCCATTCCCAACAGCACCCACACCTGCAAACACAGTTTTCTTCTTTGTTCTCCCTTCTTCAAAGGTTGCGTAAAGCCTCGCGAAGGTTTAGGTACAGCTGTTGGAGGGGTCGCATTTCAAGATTTGGTTGCAAGCATCCGTCCTCGCTTCCCTCGTGGTCATCTTTCGCCGCATGGTTTCGCTGCTCGCTGACACCGCTCGTCGTTTCGTCTGCAGGATCGACACCATGCGCGCTATCAAGGCCACCGCTGTTTCGGTGCTCGTTGTTCTTATTCTGGCGGTATCCGTCATGCTGCTGGCAGCTTCGCTCAAGAAGCTGAAGTCCACACAAGTGGGTCTGGAGTACGACACGCAGGAGAGAGAATTGGGCTCCATCAAAGGCACGTGACAGACAGAGAAATGCGAATCGTGATTTTTCCCCAAAACATGGAACGTGGTGATTCTTGTTTGGCAAGGAAATGAAAGAATACTTAGTAAAACATCAACATCAAACCATGATTTTTCAACAAAATTCTCAAAAATGGAAAATGGAAAAATCCCAACTCCACCAGAGAACCTGGTAGAACTGCTCCAACATAATAATATTTCATTTTGAATATTTTAATATTCCGGTTTTCATTTTTCGTTTTTTGGTGAGAATGCTGCTTCGTGTCGGTTTCTGCAGGGGAGGGTCTCCATGCCGGCCCCCCTTTTTTCGAGTTTTTGAAGTACTCGTCGGTGTTTCTCTCGAGGGAAATCAGCACGATTTGCGTTTCAAGAGATGGTCTGGTGCTGGAACTGAAGGTTTCTTTCCAGTACCGGCCAGATCCAAAGAAGATCGAGGAAATCACAACGAAGTACAGGTGAGGGTTCTTGACATGCATATTCCTGAATTCAAGGTTAATAATAATAAATAATAAATAAATAATTTTATTTTGTTCAGTAGCAACTTGTTATATCCACACACCATGCTGTGTATTTTGCCTGTCAAGGTGCAAATCCTGATGGGGGGGTCTATCGTTTTGTTGCAGGAATTCCAAGAGGTACGATCAAATGGTTCTTGGAGCCGCTGAGTCTGCCATTCACCATGGGTGTGGCGATTTTGAAATCGAAGAATTCCAGAGCAAAAGAGGTATCATCCAGGCGAGGCAAAAAGAAGTCATGGAGGTATGTTGCTTGAACAGCGCTTTTTTTCTGCCCCCTGTCAATTTTTCTGATGAGCTGCTGTGGTACGGTGAATGGATGTGGAAATGTTGACTCTTCTGTCGAATTTTTTACTTGTTATTCTGTGATGCTCTCAGGAAATATTTTCTGGAAAGAATGAACAGACGAATCTGCATGCCGAAGTAGTGGATGTTCAATTTCTTAACATCTCGCCTCCATCCAGGTAAGATTGATCAGTTTTCTTTGGGCAAATCCATGGGAGTTTTATTCTCAAGGGTCAGTTCATTTTTTTATTGTACAAAAGGAAGACTCCTCTAGATGCTATTCTGGTTTGAATGTGGAGTTTGCACAAAGAGGGCACTTGTGGGGATATTACAAATCACGCTTGCAATTTTCTTTTGCTTTCTGGGAGTATGTTTGAAAGGCCATTGAGATTATTTGTGAGGTCGGCAGGTGGGAAGAAGCCGTTGAGTCAAAAGAGAATGCCAGGGAAGAAATTTCGCTGGCCAGAAAGGAAGAGACGCAAGCTTTGACAAAAGCAGAAACCTCGCTCAAGGTTCGACCCTGTTGGAATTCTTTCTTTTTTTTCCCTTGTTTTTTAGTTTGATCACAGAGTTTGATAGAAAACGATGTCTTGCAGGTCATGTTCTTTTTGGTCGATTCTTTCTGTTTTGTTTCGTTCAGTCTGGAGGCATCAAAGCTTGAGTGCGTTTTGTGTCGGGAATTTTAGCCAGGATCGTTTTTCCATCTTTTTAACGAAAGATATTTTACTTTTGTTAGGAAAATGAGAAGGATAAAGGATGTAGCAAGCAAAAGAATTTGGAATGTAGATTTTTTGATTCTCTCCGTATTGCCAAAAATTCAAGTGATGTAAAAAAAAAACCAGCTGTACTTTATTTTGGCTTACTGATGCAGGTTTCTGAAGAAGAGGCAAAAATTGTCTTAGCCAAAGCAGAGACGCAAGCGGAAGTTTTGCTCAATCAAGCAGAAGCTGAGGTATGGCCGATTAATTGATTGAGTGAGGTGGCACTTCAATAACGGGGAATTTTCCCCAGGGTGTTTTGAAACAAAATTAGTTTTTTTAGGGATGAAATATATGGATTTATTGTCAAATACTATAAATTCATAAATGAATAATATTAAAAAACTTTACATGTTATAATTGTAAAGTATCGATTATTGTTGGATAATTAAAAAGCCTGGGCAAAAGACCTCTGATTTTAGATTGGGTTGGAAGAAAAAGTGTTTTATTTTTTTCTAAGGATCCCTTTCCTTTCGGTTTTTGATGTGAATTTGCTGGGAATGGCAAAGAAACTTTCCTTTGGTTTGGTTTCAATTGTTTGAAGCAAAAAACCGGTCCTTTTCTCGTTGCAGGCAGCCTCACTGTTGTTCAAATTTGAGAAAGAGGCCAACGCCACAAAATTCGCCAAGGAGCAACTGGATCTGGACACCGCCGGCATTTTGCGATACCTGTTGAACCGCCAGATTGAATCCAAGGATAAAATAGAAATTGGCATGGATCCACCTTCACTCTCCTTCAACGATGAGCTATAAGCCGAACGTCAAATTGCCCCTCCGCTGGGAAATGTTTTGTTTTTTTGATGCCAGCTCAGCACTTTGCTTTTCCCGTCTGTTAAAAAGGTTGACTGGAAGATTATGTCACTGCCGTTTTTTTGGGGGAAAAGGGTACGTCAAGAAATGGAAAGGTGTGGATGCATTCCTGCTATTTTGCAGTGAATGGTGGCTGGAATGCAGGGGGTGCCTCATATTCTGCGGGCTCGGAAATGCCCCAGTTTGGTGTTTTAGTCAGATAAGGTTCAGCACATTTTGCATCCTTTTTTTTCAAATCCTGGATTTATTCACAAGTATGATTGTGGTATTTCCGATTTCGATTTCCACCCACTCTTTGCATTGTAGTTTTATTTTGAAGGTGTTCTTTGACATTTGGAGTACCTTGGGACTGACAGTTGGGTTGAATCTGTAGTAAGTCAAATTCAAACTGTAAATGAGTTTTGTACTTCTTGTGTTTATGTATTGTCATTGATAAGTTTCACCGAGATTTGGCCAAGCAAGAGAACAAAATCGAAAATTGAGGAAATGTGGAGACTGTGGGCAGCAAGTCTAGTTGTGGAATTCGATTCAGGGATTTTTGGCTGTTGAGATTTTTTCCAACATATCTTTTGACCAGTGGTGTTTTTCTTTTACTAGTGTTTATTTTGTAGGATTAGATGGGTTTTCTAGCATCTAAGTGCAAAAAATCCGATTAGTCAACAATTCCTGCAATTCGGGGTTGCAATTCGATCAACCCCGAGTTCACCCAGTCCGACTGCAATTTCCGCGTGTCAATTTATGGGGATTAAGCCTAGTCTAATTGATCCGATTCGCTCATGTCCTTATGACAGACCACGAGGAGTGCCAGAAATGACGCATCGCCTCAATCGATTGCGCTGAATCCCTGCCCGGAACCTCTAAAAGGCCGAACACTCCATCATACCCCACCTCGTGTTTTGCGACGACCCTTTTTCTCTACTACTCGACGACCTCCGCCTTCCACTTTTTTCCTTCCGGCTCATCCGAAGCGATCAATCAAACATGTCGGGACGTGGCAAGGGCGGCAAAGGACTCGGAAAGGGTGGCGCCAAGCGTCATCGCAAAGTGCTCCGTGACAACATCCAGGGTATCACCAAACCCGCCATCCGAAGATTGGCCAGGCGTGGCGGAGTGAAGCGTATCTCGGGGCTGATTTACGAAGAAACCCGTGGTGTTCTCAAGGTCTTTTTGGAGAACGTGATTCGCGATGCTGTGACCTACACCGAGCACGCGCGCAGGAAAACCGTGACTGCCATGGATGTGGTTTACGCATTGAAGAGGCAAGGGCGTACCCTGTACGGTTTCGGAGGTTAAAGAAAAGAAAGAAAAAACAGAAAGGAAATCTGCTCTTTCAATTGTACATGTTTTTTTTCTGGTTCGTCAATCGAGGGGAAAGGAAAAAAAAAAAAAGAGCGCTGAGTGGAATATCAAAACAAAGAGACACGAAAAGTTTGTTCGAAAGTTATTTGAGAGAACGAATCCGAGATGGGGGATTGGGAAGCCACGTTTCAAAACTTGCTTTTTTCCTTACAGTTTTGATTGATGAATACTTGGCAGACAAATGATGAAGTGAAGTAAGTGTGTGAGGGGGGGGGGGAAGGGTGAAAGGGAGGGTAGAGGGGGAAAAGAAACTCATAAAAAGAAAAGAACATTGGCAGCGGGGGAAAAAAAGACCGTAAGTGGGGTTTGCGTTTGATTTTTTTTCTTTTTTTCCGGGGATATGTAACGGCGAATATACTTTTTTTAGAGAAGAGAAATTATCCACGACTCGCTAGAAGCTTAGCGTTCCAGGGTCGTCCCGAACTTGGAAGCGTTTGCAGGCTCGATGCGCCTGTTTGGATGCATCGGATTCGATGTCTTGCCCTACCCTCTCTCTGTGAAGCTGTACAGGTTTATCTTTTCCAGGAAAAGAAAAACCTTCAGAAGCTTTCCAGAAGGTATTTTTTTGGCCTCGAAAAAAGCTCCACCCAACAGGGACCTCTTGCACAAGCATTTGTTTCTTTTTTCTTTGTGAGATGAAAGGAAATGGAAAATTTTGCCTTCCAAACAATTTTTTGCCCCCGCCCTCGGAAGCCTGGAAGAGTTTGAAACTTCCACACAGAGAGTATCCTGTTTCCATGATGAGTTATGAACAAAATTCCATCCTTTGCCATTTTCCAGGCATATTTCTGCAACAATCCATGAAATGTTGCAATGACTGGAATCGCACAGGGGATTCCGATCTTTTTTTTCAAATGGCTGAATGGCTGGAATGCCTATGTGGCCAGTCCGACATGCAAATTAGTCAGATGGGTACAAACCCACTGCTCTCGCTGAGTTTCTTGTTGAAACTACATTCGAGTTTCACCCCGCTTCCTCGTTTGAGGGCTTGACTTTTCTGTACGTCAAACTTAAAAAATCAGAATTAGGGCACTCCCTAATTCTGCAGTGGTATTGTGTTCAGAGGAAGAGAAAGAAAAATGTTTTGGGGTGATTCTGATTTTCACCCGTTTGCAACCTTGTATACCTCATAAGACTGTTTCAGCAATTCATGCATCGCAGGACCGAATTCACAACACACTTGCTGGAAGTTTTTTTAATTGATTCTGAAATGCATTCTCAGCAATCCCCAATCGTGGAAAACCCCCGAAAAGGGAAAAGAGGAAAAAAAGGTGCACAGAATCTGTATAAAATTTAGGAAAAAGAACTGCTGCTGCAATATTTGTCAAACTTCGATATGGATTCTTGTGGAGGTCAGAACTCCTCCCTGAGACTGTACCCTGGATCAATCCCCAATAGAGCTGGAACCTACTAGAGAAGAAAGCAAACAGAAGAAAAAATAGCGAGGAAAAAGTGGTGAAACCACCACCCCGACACCATAACGATGCCTTTCCCTGCATTACCAAACATATTGGGCAGACTGCAGCTATTTTTTTCTTTTCACAATGCTGTCTTTCTCCTGACACGTTGAAAAAAACACCCTCCCCTCTCTGCAAACAAGAAGAGAGCATTGTTTTAATGAAACCCAACCAGATGGAGAAAAATAGAGAACCCTCTCCTCTCACCCAGCGAGCCTCCACACAAAGAATACAATGCACCGCTGAGAGGGAAGTCCCCTCAATGAAATCCTCTCAAGGATTTGTTGAGTACTTTTCGTTGATTCAACAATTGTGTGATTTTTTTGCCATTTCTCTTTTTGAAATACTCCAATCTCGGTGAAGTCCTCCGCGCACAAAACTGCCACAATCAATGAATCAATCGATTACAGCAAAAAGAGGCCATCACCCCCCCTAATGCCAGAGTAAAACTGCCACACCAACACGCACAATTCCCTCATCACTTAATATTACCCTAATCTCTGGTGAGCCGTTTTCCAACGTCACAGTTGATTGATGATTTTGGTCTGTCTCTTCACACAAGAGCCAACCGATTGGAACGGCTGAAAAAACACCTGAACACATATTTCTGATTGTATATTTTCAGTCTTAAATCTCCAAGTTTGTATAATCTGACCCCTTTAAATCTTAAACCAATAAATCTATTTTGCCCAAAACCAACCAATCTTGCGTCTTCAGGAACTTGTTATGCTCAGGGACAACCTGACCCTGGATATCTGGTTTCAGGTTATTATTGCTGTTCAAGGTGGTGGAAAGATGTAACCATTTCATGCTTTTTGCGGCACCTCTTTACTGTTGACCAGTTTTGACCGGTCAAAAGAAGTCAAAAGAGCACACAACGCCGCTGAGGCTCTGGTGTGTACAAAACGCTGCCAAGCTGTTGATCGTAGGTTCCACACGGCACACAAATAAAAGCAAGAGCTGAGAAAATGGCATGGCTCAGACGAACTGATAAACTTCTATTGTCGCGCCGCCACCTCCGCCGCCATTGAAAACCCCTCGCGAGGAGAAGCTCGACAAAGACACCCTTTTTGACTTTATACATACACTGTTGTAAAAATCACTTCAAGCATGTTTATTGCCGAGAGTATGAACACGTGGGCACTCTTCGTGACGTAGTTTTGGCGTGTGCATTCCCAATGAAGAGTGTCCCAGCGTGCACGTTTTCCTGCCCGCTGAGACGGCGCGGTTTCCGATCTACAAGTTCATGAGCGCTCGCCGTATTTCGCGCTTTGCAAAGTCGACGCCACAGTTGGATCTCAAAAGTGGTAGTGAAATGCGCACTCGCCACATGTTCACATTTTAGTGTGGAATAGGGCAGAATTAAAACCGTCCAATCTCGACAACCGCAAATAAACATGGTCTGCGGTCGTTAGGTTCGACGAGTTGTTTGTGGGTGTGCGATAACGGGGAACCATGGCAAAGTACAGCGCGCTTGGGCTAGATTTTGGAGAACCGGGTGTTGAAGACCTCTCGTTCCCACCACAAGTGCACAGCGCGCGATGGAGGGGTGCTGGAATCTTCAACAAACCACCTGGTGGGAAAACGGTACATGTGAACAGGCTTAAATGCAACGATTCGAGTCGGGACCTCAGAAACGCTCTCCTTCTTTTTGAATGCAGGGTACGATCATGGGGCTGCAACAAAACGAAAAAAGATCCTAGATGGACCTATGACGACGGAAATTTGCAGAGAAGTGCTGAACCTGGTTGGACCAGGTGGATATGCTCTCTTGGAGAAAGAAATCAACTTAAGAGAGGGAGAGAGTTTCCGCACCAATCGACATGGCTGGGTGGGCGACGGACGGCCATTTGCCAAATCCTTTTCTTTCAGCGCTGTCCCTGGAAGGGTGTCTCGACAAATGGAAAGCAAACGACCATCTTCTGTGTATCAGGTACATAAAATTTTGCAGCACCATCAACCACACTCAGCCATGGAGAAGGTAACCTGCCGGGGTTGAACAGGCTGCTTTGGTTGTTCAAGGCTGTGTGGCCCCAAAGTGAAGGTCCTCCGGACGACACCTCCCCTGTTATGGTGACCAGCTTCAACTCTTGGTTCGAAGAATATGGCGAGTGCTCTCGAGTGACGGTTCCTGTCGTGCCCAGCGATCGCAAGTCTGACGTGGGGTGGGTGACCAAGAGACCGCAGGTTAGCGCAACCCACCGCAGCTCGCGATCTCCAAAGAGAAGAAACCATCAACTTCGAAGTTCAGAATTCTGAACAAGGTGGCTTGTGATTGAGTATCAATGTTGAACAAAACCCACTTTGGAGAGACATTGAGTGTAATCTGGTGCCGTTGCAGCTCACTGCCTTTGGTCCTCTCAGTGGCAAAGGCCGCCACATTCCCAGCAGGAGGCCCTCGACAGTTCCTGCTGGCGGCTCGAGATCAAGACGTCAACTCCAAACATCTTCGTCACAAATACTTCGGGTACAAGCACCACCCACCGTTGATTCGTGAACCATTCCTTGTGAAAAGAACAGGCTTCATTTGACGGCTGGATGGATGCAGGGGGCGGCGATTCCAGCGTACGACGAGTTGCGGAGGGTAAAATCTGCCAGGAGCCTCAGGGTAGCATTTGGCAGGCACGGGTTTTCCCCTGAAGATTTCTCTTCCTCCAATTCGCAGCGAATACCTTTCACTGCGCGACCCCCCCCCAAAGCTCCAGAAAGTCCGACAGAGAAGCACACACCACCAAATATTCCACGACCGTCAACTGCACCACCGCCAGCCAAACCGTCCAAGCATCCAAGAGCCAAAGAGATACTCGCGAGATTTGGGGAACAGCCCAAGCGTGGCAAGCAGATGGGCCCCGCATTGCCATCCAGCACCCCAAAGAGAGCCCCACCAGTGCGTTACTGATGGGTGGCTCATACCACTCGTTGATGTTTTGTTGCAGCGTTGCTTTTCCTTGCACGGTGATTTTTCTCCCAGTACAGAATATTCTGACGTTGGACTCGCACACTGATGAGTTTTGGTGGCGAAAATCACCAAGAATGATTTGACGTCCGTCAGTATTTGGAGATTAGATTCTGGTGGTGGATCCAATTATAAAGTCAATGGTCCAGAGAAGTATGTCCCACACTCAGTGTCCCTCCAACCCCAAAATCAGCTGTTTGCAAGAAAGTCCGACATGGCATCGAATTACAGTGTGGCGAATTACGTTCACCCAACCACCATGGGATTGAAATGGTGGAGTGCGATAGACCCATCAATCGGCACATTCATTCTTTTTCAACTGATTCAAAACCCACCACCACATTTCCACCAACTTGGGAAAAATCTCATCATTCCACCTTGTTCCCCCACCCGTATTACAAAATTGGAAAAGAGACTCTTCCCACACTACAATTAACACCTTACTCGACTGGCGCTCAAGCATGGACAGGTCCTACACCAGGAAGCTATTCTAACCCATCCCTGAAGATTGGAAAAACAACTCTATTTCTTTGGAGGGGTAGCACCGAGAGCAACACCCAAAACGTTGGAGCGATTCTGTGTGTGGATGTGGTGACACAGGGTCAAAGCATCCACCCAACAATCTGCCGATTCCTTGTCTTCTGCCACAAAGTATATCCCCTGCATTACATCAAAAGGTCTCCAATAAGCTCAACATCGAATTCAAAGGATTTTATACAAGGCCAAAAGGCGGAGTGCAGCCGTGGTCGTAGTCTGTCTCTGGAAATAAACCACCCCATCAGCAAAATGTCCATATCTAGCTCTCTACCCCAAAGCTCAAGATACTAAGGGATTAGATGATTACACCAAAGAAAATAATGGCAAGCAATATGTGCTCAGCAAACAGACATTTTTTGACCGAGGTGGTAAAACCCCAGACTGGTGGGGCAAGATATCACAAGCACAGTTATGCGTTCTGAGGCGCTCATGAAAATGGAATTCGACGTTCCACTAAGTAAAAAGTAAAACAATATTACTTGGGGGGTGGTTTTGGTTTGCAGCCAAAATGCTTCCCCTTCTGGCAGACTGAGCTCCACACAACGAACTGCAGACACTATATCGCTCAGCGGAATATTGTAGGTTTCATTCGAGGTCTCCGTAGTTTCTTGCACTCCTCCTCGGCCTGTGCACCACAAACAGAAACAGAAACAGAAACCACAACCCTTTTTTTAGAATTCCTTTCCAGCCCCGTCCAGGAGAGAAAGAAGGAACAGGCAGACTTTCTCAATCCTTTGCCCAAAAAAACAAAAAAACAAAAAAACAAAAAAAAACACTTGAAATTTGGCAATGATACCTGCATGCTGTGTGGAGGGATTTGATCGCATAATGGTGTGGTCCAGAACGAACAGCAGCTTCTCCCAAGTCTTGGAAGTATCGTTTCTTGTGCTCAAACTGATGAAATCATAAGAGAAACACTGTGTTAAAAAATAACAATAGAAAAACAGAAAAAATAAATAAAATAAAGCTAGAAACTCGTCTGTTTCTATTTGACAGGGAATACACAGTGAAGGCTGGTAATGTTTTTATGCCTGTCCGGAAAAAAAAGGGGGGGGGGGGAATTTATTAAAATCAAAAGTATTGCTTTAATTTTCAGTCTGGGAGAAAAAAGTTTCCCTCATTATTAAAACAACGCCATTGAATCTGAATAAAGAAAAAAAGCGAAAAACAATGAACAGAACCAGAAAACAAACAAAGTCCTGGTGGGTTCTTCACCTTGGAGCTTTCAGATATCCTGCAGCAAGGTAAGGTTTCGGAAGCGTGTGCATGTTTTGAACCACCCTGAGAGATTGCTGATAAACTTCCTTGGCGGGTTGAAGGGCATACGCAAGCACAATATACTGAGCAGCTGTCCTCATCATAATATCGACAGCCTCCGAAGTCGCTTTTTCGCCCCCCACCAACAACGAAAAAATGGGAAGCAGGGCACCTTCTGAGGATTGATATTCATTGGGTTGAGATTTCTGCAATTGGGTTCGGAGAATGCATGCATGGGAGTAGAATATCGTCCCCAGGTTGTAGCAGCCGTGGTCGAAATCGGGTCGAAGTCTGATCGCCCTTCGGAATTTATCGATGGCTTTGACGGCCAACCTCAATTTCGTGGAGAGATCATGGTGAAAGCTGGATACCTCCTGAAAACCCCGAAGCAAAAAAAAAAAAGAAAAGAAGGAAACAGAATTCAAAACTGAGCACAAGAAAAAGACGCCTTGAGAATAACACACAAAATCTCATTTCCCAAAATTCGTTCCATTTGCAGCTTTTGTTGTAGATGATGTATCTTTTTCAACAGATTTAGGAATTTTAGATGTGGAGTTTGGAACGGGAACTTTTTCTTCCAACAAGGTTTTACAAAGATAGATGGTACTGATTAAACTCCACAAATGGTCAAAACAAGAAGAAAAAAAGATCCACAGCAAAAAACGAATTAGCAGATCCAGCATCCCACCTGGAGAACCAACCCCCAATTGTTCAGGGCTTGAGGATTGCTGGGTACGGCCCCCAGAGATTTTGCATATTTCTGGGAAGCCTCATGCAAATAGCAGAGAGCTTGGGCAGGATTCGTCACTTTAACCAGTCCTGACAGTTCCATCAAAGCCACTCCCCAATTATACAGAGCAGGCTGGAAATCCTCCTGGATGGCGACACTCTTTTCGTATTTGCAACAAGCCTACACGTCAATGCACAGATAATATCGCATTAATGTGCGGGTACGTTGAAAAAAATTAGTAAATCCAGAATTTGTCATTCAGGCTAATCATTTGAGTGTCTTTAGAGAAAAAAAAGCGCATAAAGCCCTTCCCCACCCAATCGAATTTTTTTTTAAATTTACAAAAATGAAAGAAACATCCTATGGGGAAATAATGAAAAACGAAGCAAGGAAGCTGATGACTAATTGAAGCGCGCCAAGGAAAAAAATAAGAAAACGAAAAGAACCCCATCCTGTGTGGAAATAAGAAAAACAAAGCAGGAAATCTGAACGGGGTAATTAAAGCATGGCAATCTCACCAACGCCAAGATCTCGACAATCCTTTCATTTTCGACCTCCCGTCGGCCCATCTCGACATCCAATTTCAGTCGAGATGCAATTTCCTGCAAGATCAGGCCATAATTGTATACCGCCTCCAGGTCTGACGGCTTCCTTCTGCTCAGGGCTGCATACCGCCTTGTGGAGTACAAAAGCTCCTTTATCAAAGGATCTGGTTCGAAATCCAGCGACAGCCAGGAAAGAGTTCCAGTGAAAGGACTCCCCAGAGCATCGTTTCCGTCTGACTACGAAAAGAAAGCCGCAAAAAAAAGAGCATCGAGTGCGCCTGGATTGTTTTTTGTCAGTTATTTTCCACCAAAGCAGGGAATTTATGCAGTGTTTTCTATCCTTGTGCCATTGGTTCAAATTTTGGGGAAGGGAGGAGGATATCTGGAAAGGGGGGGGGGGGGGGGAATGATACGATTTTGTTGTGTCACAACTGAGTACAATTTATTTTATTTTATTTCATTTCATTTCATTTTACTTTACTTTACTTTATTTTACTTTATTTTGTTTTACTTTACTTTGTTCATTTTTTTTGTTCTTCTGTTGCTTTCACAGCCTTTTTTCCAAGATGATTTCCATCATTAGAAATAATGCTGCTCCTCATATCTGCATCATGGGGGCACATCTGCATGCAGGATTTTTTTTTCCACCCGACCCGCTCGATTACCTCGCCGTCTTCAGCAGCCGGGGATACACCCAACAAAGCGGCCGAAGCTCGTTTGAGTTCTTCCCCTCCTATTCGCGCTTTGAAACCAGGGATCTAAGTCACAACAAGGCGTCAGCCCAGATACACAGTCCGACCACGGGAAGAACTCCTGTTTTTAACGAGGACCGAGGTGGTCTGAGATAAGCTTGCCTTTGCTTCGAGGGCTTCTTCGATGGCGTTTGTCATTTCTGGTGATTCTTGGTTGGGCGGTCGGAACAGCTTCGATCCATTTCGATTGGGGGAGGCCCCGTCTTTTCACACAAGTTCTGTTTGATGTTCGATTTTTCCAGAGAGGATGGGGGAGCTAGAGCATGAAGTCGAAACTGGGAATCTTTTTCAACCAACGACAATTTCACAGAACAAAATCTCAGATAATTTTTATCCCACAGTTACATGCTAAAATTCTATCCAAACATATTCTGCCCACTCGACAAGAGATCCATCCACGAAGCACTACCAACTGAAAGAAAACAAAAACATCCCTCCAGCTACCCCCCTCAATCAAATTTCATTCCTTTCACAAAATTGACTAGATCATCCGCCATGTTCTCCATTGCCATCTTGTCTTTGGCATCCGTTTGCTTTTTCTTTTGCCGACTCACATTCTTGAGTGAATTGGGGTAGCCAACACCCGAATCAGCCCTCCCAGGCAAAATCGGCACCCTTTTCAAAGTGCTTTCATCCCTCCACTCACCGACCTTTTCATTCCTATTCGAAACAGCACCGCCATCCACCGACTCTGAATTCCCCTCATCCTTGCTCCGCCACTGATTGTACATCTCAGAACGACGGGGGATAGAATGATCCACCTGGGTGGGGTAGCCATCCCTATACTTGGTAGATTTCGCGGAGCTGCCCCGTTCCCGAGACGATTTCAAACTCGGCTCGCGGTGATACACCCCAACATCCGAGGTTTCAAGAAAATCAGGTCGCTTTTGCCACGTTCGCTGCGGAGATTCCGAACCTCTCCGGGCTCTATCCTCATGCCAAGAACCCCTACCACTCCGGCTGTGATCCTCCCTGTCTCCCCCCCTCGTTACTTCTGAACTTGATCTAGACCTTGGCGACGTCGATGGAGCATAGGAGTCCCTACCCCTTCTTCCTCGATCGTCATATCGTTCCGAATCTCTGGATGATGCAGTCCGCCCCCGTTCCGAATCTGAACCCCACGGTTTCCTTTCACTGGTGGAGGTAGATGGACGCCTCGATGAGTAGCCATCCGATGTTTCCCTCTGAATCGGCCCCAAACCTTGACGAGCTTCTTCCCCCCTCCCACGGCCATGATCTCGATCGCCCAAGTCTCTCTTCACCTGCTCCCTCCACCTCCATTGGCTTTGCCGAGCATCGACCTCGCCTCGACCGAAGCCCTGCCCCCGTCCAGACATCTTCCCTTCCATTTCCCACCCCCGGCCATCTCTGCTCGACACCGGTCTGACACTGGGCTCGTCCTCGTCATGCATTCTGGGCGAAAATTTGTCTCCCTCCATTCTGGACTCAGGATTCAATCGAGCTTCCTCCAGCATTTTCTTCCGATGCTCTTCACGAATGTTGGCTATGTCTTGGGGGGTTAAATCGCCCCCCTTTCGGCGTCTGACCCCTGTGGGCAGACCCCTGGAGGTAAGAATTTGATCTCGAATTGCCAGCGCTTCTTCCTCATCCTTGAAATTAAGCTGGGCGACACTGTATGCAATAGTCCCCCATTCACGCTCAGAGAACCCGATCAATCGTTCGATCTTGGTGGCTTCATTCCACAGGCCGTTCAGCAAGCTCTCACTCCGGTACTTCAGCATGGCAAGTCCGAACAGAATGTTGTACAGCCCTTGCCTGGAGAATTTGGGCAGCCTTTCGGGTGCCATTATCGCCTCCTTCAACGCTCGAACGGTGGTTTTGTCTTTGTACTTGAGAACCCCTATGCTGAACACCACGTTGGCGATGTGGTGGGGCGAGGCTGCCTCCAGTCGGTCTGACTTCACGAATTCCCCAGTCAACGCTCGGATGCCTTTCTCATCGATGTACTCCAGTTGGGACAGACTGTACAGCACACTCGCCAGCCCATTGACCGAGAAATTCTCCAATCGCTCCGGTTTGATCGACTCCTTCAGCAACGCATTGAGAACCCCAGGCCTGGAGTACATTTTCATTCCAACAGCATACAGCACCAGGGAAATTTCCAAGGTTTTGAACTCGGAGAGTTTGCCAGGCGTGGTGACCTCTTTGAGAATCAGATCCCACACTCGCTTATCAAACCGGTTCAACTGAGCCAGCCCATACAGAATGTTCGTCAAATTGTGCGGAGTGAACTCCAGCATTCGCTTGGCCGTCAAAATTTCCTCCAGTATCGGCTCGATCACTCTGGAATCCTCAACCCCGATTTTTCCCAAGCCATACACCAGAATGCCGAGCTCCTGGGGTCGGAAATCGGCCAGCCTTTTTGGAAGTATCACTTCTTTGAGAAGGGCCCCCAATATTCGACCATCCCTGAAGTCCATGAACGACAGCCCATACACGATGCTGGCCAAACCTTGACTCGAATAATCCTCCAGCCGTGCGTTCGTTGTAGCCTCTTCCATTATTTTTGCTACATTCACTTGATTCTTGTACCCCATTCGCCCCAAACTGTACAAAATGGTGGAAATCTGTTGCGAGGTGATTTCCTCCAGCATTTCAGGTTTGATCAAAACGTTTAACAACATATCCAGGCTATCATGGTCTTCGAAATCGATTTGCCCCAATCCATACACGATATTGTACAGGTGGCCAACAGTGAAGGATTCCAACCGGTGCGGTTTCAAACATTCTGCGTAGCAATGGAGGAGAGCCCTTTTCAAATTGAGCTTCCCACCTCCGTAAAAAATATTGGCCAAATGATGCTCGCCAAACTTTACCAGCCTTTCCGGCTTCATCAATTCAGAACTCAACCCATCATAAAGCCCCGGTTTCTGTTTACGGAAAACGCTCAGGCTGAACATCAGGTTTGATATGTCCTTCTCGCTGTAGCTGGCCAGCATGTCAGACTCCAGGGCTTTCTCCACTACTTGGTCGACCAAATTGGGGTTCCGAGTGTCAGAACAGCAAAGGTTGTACAAAGCCATTGCCAAACCCTGGGGAGTAATAGCGTCCATGTTTTCTGGGGTGGTCAAGCCCTCCACCAAGTGATTTAACCGAGTTACCCCCAGCAGCCTCAAATTAGTAGTCATCATGGATAGCCCCCGTTCTGAGAAAGACTCGAACCTCCCCGGCCTCCCCAATTCCTCCATGATCGCCCCTGACGTTTTCTCATCTTTCCAGTCCAAATTCCTCAGCGCCTGAATTATCGCCGACATTTCTGGCTCCCTGAAAGAACTGAGCCTTGCCGGTTTGCAAATCTCCTCCAATAGGAGGCCTAACTTGGCTTCTGATTTGTACCCCATCATTGACATTCCGTAGAGGATATTGACCAGCTCGATGTGCACATATCGCATCAATCTCAGGTCCTTGATCGCCTCTTCGAACAGGGGCTCCAACAAATGAATCTCCTGAAACCTGAGCAGCCCAAACCCGTAGATCGTCCCGCAAATTTGCACCTCGTTCAGTCGGGCTGGGTGCAACGACACGATGGTGTTCTCTGCCAGATTCTCGATCACTTTATCTTGCTTAGGGAACAACGACAAATCCTTGCCAAACCAGTCTGCCACAGGCCCATTCCCCACTTTCACCCCGTGCTCCATTTCTTTGGCTTTCTGCAGAACCCCCATCCCGTAGAGCGCATTAGACAGATCCATGGGGGTGCATGAACTCACGAAAGCTTCCTTCCCAGTCAATTCCCCCAGTTTGGCAAACAGATCGTCGTGGAAGTATCGCATTTTAGCACATGCATGCCACCAGCTGGAGATATGTTTCGCAGTCATTTCATCCCCTCTCTTGAACACTCCTTGAGCCAAGAGCTCCAACAGTGATTTTGAAGGGGGGCCGGGGAGCTGTTTCAGACGATTCACTGCAGCACACAATTGGGACATGATTGCATCATCCCCCAGCTTTTCAATCACTCTTTCGATCTCCTCTCCAGTTTGCAGCACTCGGAAATCAAAGAATTTAGGCGTGAATCGAGCGGGGACGAAATCCCCCACCTCCAGGTCAGACACCACATCGTCTTCCGCAGGCATCACACTGTACGTTCTCTTGGTTGGCTCCGTGGAGGTGGAGGGGTTGCATGATTCCCAAGCACCAGTTTGCAATGCATTTCCCGAAGGTTGACCTCCATTTGGTGGAAATTTGGACCGGGATGATGTGCTGGGGGCAGAACGGAGTGAGTTCAGAGCTACGAAGGAGTAGCCTTCGGTAAAACCTGGCCAAAGGGTGAACCGGGAGATCACATGAAATGCTCAAATCTATCCAATGAAACCCATAAAATCCAACATAAATTTTTAAATATAATTTCCCATCCGCACGCTGCAGAGTGGCGGCAAGGCTATCCGGCCATTGAAAACCGAATGTCTCGTTTCCGATTGAGGTAACGCTGTTCATCGGATGCACACCTTTCAGTTTCGTCAGGGCCGTCCCCGTCGAACGCATTCCTTCAAGAAAAGAAAAAAAAATGACAGGGGTCAGAATTCGAAGGCCATTTGCCTAAATTGCAAATCTCATCTCCTTCCGGAAACGTCAATTACATCGCTCGGACACGTGATCAGATTTCCGAGCCAGACCGCCAAAAAGTGCGTTCCTCTTAAGATTGGCTCCGTAGTCGCTTATCCACTCGAACTCGCTTCTGTCCAACAACACCGGTTGCTCACCTCCCGCCACTCGGGATTTTCCGTATCGTCGGCCGACTCTTCGCTTTATTGTACACCCCCAAAACATGGCTGCTTGCGGAATGGCAACTGCGGCCCCTTTCGTGGGGACGCAGAAGAACAGCACTCTCCGCACCTCCTCCACCACTCGTCCCCGTCCCGTGAACTGCTCCGCCGCCGATCGCAAGCTCTGGGCACCCGGCGTTGAGGCACCATCTTACCTGGACGGATCTCTCGCGGGAGACTATGGCTGGGACCCAATGGGTCTCTCCTCCGACCCCAAGGCGTTCGCATGGTTCCGTCAGGCAGAGCTCGTCCACTCTCGCTGGGCTATGATGGGAGTTGTGGGTATCCTCGGACAGGAGATCCTGAACCCTGACGTTTTCTGGTACGAGGCTGGTCTCCCAAAGAACCTCCCTGAGCAGGTGTCAGGCCTCAACCTGGGTGGAATTCTGGCATTCGAATTCTGCATGATGCACTATGTGGAGGTTCGCCGCTGGCAAGACTTCAAGAACTTTGGATCTGTCAATGAGGATCCAGTGTTCAAGGGAAACAGCGTGCCCAATGAGGTGATGGGATACCCAGGTGGCATTTTCGACCCCTTCGGTTTCTCCAAGGGCAAGGACCTCGAGGACTTGAAGACCAAGGAGATTAAGAACGGACGTTTGGCCATGGTTGCATGGACTGGATTTGCCCTCCAAGCTCAGGCCACTGGAAAGGGTCCCATCGCCTGCTGGAAGGACCATTTGGCTGATCCTTTCGTTAGCAACATCACCGCTAACATCGGTACCTGTGTCATTCCCGACTCCGTGGATGTCGGTGGTGTGAACATCCCCCTGTACTGCCTGTGGCCTGGCCAGTAAAAGAGAGTTTTATTTCGGCTGTAACATTCCCGTCAGAGAGAGAAGAAAATTACAAGTTTTGGTTTTATGATGGTTTTGATGTGGGGAGAGAAGCGAATTTGAGATGTGGCGGTTTTGCTTGGTGTGTTTTTGGGCCTTGTATCTGGGACCTGCCTTTTTGCAGCTCTTGAACATTGCAAAATGCGGACGAATGTAAACTTGAGGTTGTGCAGCTAGCACTGTCCAAAGAAAAAAACCTGGAATGTGGGAAAACCTACGGGGACCAAGCACTTTGATGAAGGGCTGGGGTTGTTTTGTATTCTTGGCGAATTTCTGTAGATTGACAATATGTTGGATGGGAGAGTTGATGTGTGGTGAAACTGGGGTGGGTAGATGTCAGGACGTTTGTGTGTGTTTGGGTGAAGTTCTGCAGGATTTCTTGTCCATTGCTGAAGTTCTGCAGGATTTTTTGTCTGTGGCAGAAGGGCTGAGATATCATTGGTTCAGGGCTGAACAATCCTTGGTGAGACCAAGCTGAAGTCAGAGAACCCTTGACCTCCAGCAAGTTTGATTCCTTGTCCTCCCCAGTGATTCCTCTACAATTTATTTATTTCTGAGTGGGACACTGACTCGGAGGATGACTTATAATCCTTTGGACTTCTGTTGCAAGAAGAGAGATCTTAAATTCTTCAGCACCTTGCCAAGAAAGAATCAACTTTCATGGAGAATCCCCAACATCTGTCTTCACTGGCTGGACAGGAATAGTAATTGATTTCCCCCTCCCTCAGCTCAAGAGAAAAAAGATTTTTCTGCCCTGGGTGCTGTGAAGAACCTCCTTTGACGTCTTTTGGCCATCACCTGGAGCAGTGGATTTGCCTGCTGCAGCGATAAAAAGTCAGGGGAGTCTGGTGAATCGTGGTCTGACGCCTGGGCGCCTCAACGAAATTGCGTTTCAGATCATCATCATCACAATGACGGCTTTGTTTTTTTGTCAAGCTTCGTGGACACGTGTCCGTTCTTCTTGTTGTGCAGGCCTGCCTGAGCAGAGAGCTGAGTTCACTGAGTTGGAGGAACGATGATCGCTCGCACTGCGACCTTGCTACTGGCCATATGCCTTCTATCAGATGGTGTCTGGGGACTCTACAGCACGTCGGGCCCCGTTAAGATTCTGACGTCCTCGAATTTTGATAACGCAGTCAAGAAGGGAGTATGGCTGATGGAGTTTTACGCGCCTTGGTGCGGGCACTGCAAGAATCTGCAACCTGAGTACGAAAAGGCAGCCAAGGCGCTCGCGGGGATCGTGAACGTCGGTGCGGTCGATGCGGACAGCGAAAGAGATCTAGGGGGTCGCTACAACGTCAAAGGCTTTCCGACGATTATGCTGTTCTATACGCTTGGGGATGGAAAAGTGAAAAAGATGAAATATGAAGGTGGGAGAACAGCAGCGGACATGGTTTCCTACGCCGCTGAACAAGCGAAAAAAGTGGCGATGAAGAGAGTTGGTGCGAAATCGAGCGGTGGTGGTGGATCCGGTGGATCCGGTGGACGTGGAGGTAGTGGGGGTGGTGGCGGAGGTGGAGGTGGAGGTTCTTGCGGAGGCGGAGGCGGAGGCGGAGGCGGAGGCGGAGGCGGAGGAGGTGGGGGTGGGGGTGGATCTTCTGGAGGAGGGAGTTTCTACTCCTCGCGTTCGGATGTGATCACGTTGACGGAGCCGATGTTTGACGATGACGTCCAGGAGTCCGAGGACTTGTGGTTCGTCGAATTTTTCGCTCCTTGGTGTGGCCACTGCAAGAGCCTCAAGCCCGAGTACGAGCAAGCCGCGAAGGATCTCAAAGGAAAAGTGAAGCTGGGTGCGGTGGATTGCACGGTGGAAGAGAATCTCTGCGCTCGTTTTGGGGTGCAGGGCTACCCCACCGTCAAGTTTTTCGGCACGGTGAAGAACCGGCCCATGGATTATCAAGGAAGCAGGGATGCTTCTGGGATAACTTCGTTTGCATTGGAACAATGGGGCAAGATGGCCCCCCCTCCTGAGGTGAAAGAGCTGACTGAGCAGTTCATTCTGGACCAAAACTGCCTGGGGGATGAGGAGGAGGGGGAGAAACCCAAACAGCTCTGTTTCGTCACCTTCCTGCCGCACATTTTGGACTCGAAAGCAGAGGGTCGAAACAAGTACATTTCCATCATCAAAAAAGTCGCTGAGAAATTCAAGGATGGCAATTTCGCTCATTTCTGGGTGGAAGGCGGAAAGCAAGGGGAGCTGGAAGAGAAATTCGGGGTCGGTGGATATGGATACCCAGCCCTAATTGCGTTCAGCCCCTCTAAGAATGTGATGGCACCGTTGATGGGACCGTTCGACTATGATCATGTGGTTGAATTCATAGCTGGGCTAAGGCATGGAGTTGTGAAACCTTCGCGGATCAAAGGAGATGTGCCGGTTTTGAAAACTGTCGAACCTTGGGATGGGTCTGACGGGGAGACTTTGGAGGAAGATGAGTTTAATTTGGATGATATCATGAATGAAGAGCTGTGACGAGAGTTGCACAGCTAGGGGAGGGGGAGGAACGAATGCGGTGGTCTAGAAACTTTTTGCTTTCATTTCAGATTTTGAGGGGGGGGGGTTGTTTTCGGCTTTCGGAATAAGGTGATGTTTTTTAATGAGAATTGTGTATGCAAACTCTTCCGACTGCTGACACTCGCGATATGAGTGTGTAACCTGGCTTGAAACAGTCCGGCTTGAGCTGGCGCAGTTCGAATTGAGGAAGAATCAACACACAGAAAGAAAAGAATTGTTGGGTTGCTTGACATGCTTCCTTGCAGCGTGGAAACACCCAATAAAGACCTGAAGTGTGCAATTTTGGTTTGTGATGGAGATTAGAAACAGCCATTCAATGAAGATTAAACAATGTGGATCCCCATGCAGAACCAAGGTCTCCCTCCCCAGAAAGAATCTTGGCAGCTACAGAATTCTCAACTGAAAGTTCAGATTGGGGCCTATTCTGTAAGTCTGACTCGTGAATGCTTGGTTTAGTAATGAATGGAAACCAGTCAGGTGGAGTGGTTGGTGCCAACAACTCCTAAATTAGGAGCTTTGGATCGAGTTGGTTCTTCTGTCTGTAACCTTGCAGTTTTTGAGTTCAAGTGAGAAAGACTTTTGTCTCTGGACATGCACCCAATTCAACAACACTGATCTGAAAAAAAAACAGAAACCTTCTTTTGATTGGATTTGGGGAAACGATAAGACGTCCCATCGACGACGACTGGAGCCCGGATTACGTCATCATCACGTAATCATCAATGGTGTGATTGTACGCCATGTGGTTTTTTGGTCGATTTCCGCTTTTTCTTTCGGAGTGCGTTTTTGCTCGAGGCATGGACGCGCCAATCTGATCGAAGCGTAAATGTTGAGGAGGACAGCAGTCAAAGCGCTGGGCACCCTACGTGGGGGCACGCAGCAGTCCAGTCTCGGAGCAGGAATATTTGAGGCCGATGGTGGGCATAGTCATTGGTATATCTTTTTTGCCGTGGCGACAACGCCCCGTTTTTCCCATTTTCGCCAACCTGTCCCACCTCTATAAAGCTTGAGAGTTTCTTGAGTTTCTGCATGGGTGGTCGTTACATGCGTTGTTCCCTTTGATGCAATTTTCTGCACGAATGTTTCTTCGATTTCTGCAAGAGACGTCGCGAGGGTTGATTTTTTTTGCGTTTGTGAGGCAAGGTTGGTGTCGAAACTTTTCGAGGTATTGTTCCTTCCTTCTGCTTATCGAGATTCTCAGTTTTGCATTGCGTGTTCATCTTGCAGGGTTCGCTTGTGGCGCGGAGTCCAGGAGGAATTATGGACACCAAGCCCTGGCCCTTCAAAATAACACCCTGAGGAAGGGTCCTGGAGGCCGCTCGTCGGTATGACATACAAATCTCTGACGGAATTTCCTTTAAAAAAAAATGAGAGTGCACTGATATAAATACAAGAAGGAAATTCCATCTTGTATTTATATCAGTGCACTCTCATTTTTCTTTTCAAAACAGAGAGAGAGAGGGAGGGAGAGGGGAGCCTTGATTGGTCAAGTACAATTCGATGGACATTTGGACCATTTCCTCATTAATTGATCCGGTGAATTAGCAAGAATGTAGATGCTCATTGAGTCATTGGCTGTCTTCATGTGAATGGGAAATATGCCAAACCCTTTGCGCTCTCTCCCTTTAACAAGTGGACCCCACACTGTCTGACATGGTGCAGACACTATATTGCTCCCTCCAAAACGAATCTAGTTGTAATATTTACATCAAGGGTAGCCATCGATTCAAGTTGGAGTGGGGGGTGTTCCTCAGCAGTGCTGCATTCCTAGTGATATAAATTATTAAATTAAGTAATAATGAAAAAAAGGAAGTCTTTGATTTTTGCATGATCGTGAGGTGCATCTGTTTTGCCACAGGTGTCGGGTGTCGTTGCAACTGTTTTCGGGGCTACAGGATTTCTGGGTCGATATGTCGTGAATGCTTTGGCGAAAATGGGCAGCCAAGTTGTGGTTCCTTATCGTTGCGACGACATGGACATGCAACACATCAGGCAAATGGGTGATCTTGGACAGGCAAGCTTTTTCATCGACATTCTGATGCCCTTTTTTTTTCTCCCACAGTTCCAATACTTCTTTGACACATTCAGTGAAACAATTCTATCAATTTCCTGAGATCCTTCACCTTAGCCCAATTTTGTCAATCCTTTGTAGTCAGACTCGATGAATTCAGGCTTTGTGGATATGCTGGTTAGAAACTTTGCAACCAATTTTTTTTGGGGGGGGGACATTATCTGGAGTGTTGATGTTGTATTGTAGGGCTATGTTGCGAATTTCGTGCATTTCTGTAGCTCCTAAATTGCAACTTCATCGAGTCTCTCATTCTGATTGGCACATTCTTTGTTCTTTTTTTAGATAATATGCCTGCCAGATTTCGACGTCCGCGACGAATCCAAAATCAAGCATGCAATATCCCAGTCCTCGGTGGTGATCAACCTCATGGGGGCTCAACTAGAGACCTGGAACTTTTCGTACAATGACATTCACGTGGAAGCTGCCCGTCGAGTTGCTCAAATTGCCAAAGCCTCCCCTCTGGTGGAGCGTTTCATTCACGTCAGTGCTTTGGGTGCCGACACCTCAGCATCTTCCGAAAGACTGAAATCGAAACTGGAGGGTGAAAAGCAAGTACTGGAGGTCATTCCTGAATCGACGGTGTTCAGGCCGGGCTACATAGTCGGAATCGAGGATCGATTTTACAACGTGATTGCCAGCTTGGGGAAATCGCTGCCGTACATTCCCCTCATCGACGGGGGTGCGACGAGGGTGCAGCCGGTCTACGTCAGAGATGTGGCGGATGCTCTGTTGGAAAGCCTGAAATCCAAAGACACTTGTGGAAAGACTTACAACCTGGCTGGTCCAGATATTCTCACGTGAGTGGTAATAAAATAATAGCCCCCCCCCCTCTCAAAAAAAATAAATAATGATGAGAGGTGATATTCAACGAGTCGAATGACTGTGGGTATGTCTGTTTCAAACCACCAGTGTTACAAATTTACGAATTCTCAATTGTAGTTTTAATCCTCCTGAAAGCCTCATGGGGCCTCATCCACTGTGGAAAATATCTGGTTTGTCCTTTGTGGTGTTTCTTCTACTTTATATTTAGCGCTCAATATCGTTCCTGTTGGTAAGCACTGCAGAAATCAGCCAATTTGGGATTTGTTGTAAAAAAAATGTTTTTGATTTTTTTTTTCCAGTATGGCCCAAGCCGTAGATCTGGTCTTCGACGAAATGCGTGAAAAACGAACAACGATGTATTTTCCGGCACCTTTGGCAAAAATGTTTGTCCTTCCGCACACATTGCTTCACAAGAAAGTAAGTGGAAAAAGAAAAGAAAAGAAAAACCTTTCAAAACACTGAAATTAAAAAGGATTTCCCTCCCTATAGAATGTTCAGACGCAACACTGATATTAGCTATTAAAATGCACTCCAAAAACAATACCGTACTGCGCTTAATAAAAGGTCGCAAAAAATAAATATTTATTTTTTATCTGCGACCTTTACTTGGCGTTTTCAAAATTATGTACGATTATGCGACTTTTTTTCCGCGTTTTATGAAAATCACGCGCCTCTGCGCTATGACTTTGGAGCTCCCTGAAGCGCCAATATCGCACACAGTGGCGTTATTAGTGACCAACAGGGTCTCTGCGACCTTTTTTAGGAAATTCCTAAAAATGCCTGAAAATTCTGTTTCTTTGTGCGACCTCTTTTTTGATTTTCGAAAATTTTCAGGATCGTGCGACCTTTTTTTGGCGCAGTACGGTAGTAGTTTCTTTGTGAACCCTCCAGGCATTTTTTTTTATGGACTCCACAACACACACAAGGTGTTGTTTCTTTTTGTCCCTCGTGGAACTGTTTTTTAGTAATAAAACATACATTTAAACATTTATACATTTTCCGCTCGAAATATTTCGTCTAGCCAAGTATGTAATCGTTGTTCTCTGTGTGTATTTTTTTTTCTTGTTTTTTTCCAGTTGCCCCTCCATTTCTTCAGCCATATGCTTACGGCAGACTTTATCAATGAGCTATCCAAAGACAACGTCCTTCCGGCAGATGTGCTAACCTTTGCTGACCTCGGTATGGAGCCTCGCTCCGTCGTGCAAGGGCTCCCAGTCGATCATGTCAGATTCTGGCGAGCTGGGGGTTACGATTTTGGTGCAACAGCCGGTACCCAAGAAGCGTAACATTACCTACCCATTGTCAGACCTTCTGATTGAGAATTCAGTCGCCAAAAACTCCGACATTTGGGCCGTGTTTCAGTTGGGGACAGTTCCAAGCCGATTTGTGTGAGGAAGTTGATGAGAAATTTGTGCGTGGTTCAGATAAGCACTGGGGGAAAAGGGGGTCGAGATATTGTAACTGGGTTTCCTTGAGTGTGTGCGTTTTTTTCGAGGACTGAATCACTGAAAATGTCGGATGGGTGAGTCGAGAATTGCCCAATGTGTTTTGTTGCGGTGGAGTCTTTGGTGGGGGTGGGGAGGGGGGGGGGGACTTTTAGTAAATGAAACATAAACATCTAGATGCAGTTTTTGATAAAAACCCGGTCAGGGTCGGGGGGGTTGAGGGTAGATGAGAAGGATGTCTGGACAGTGTGCAGTTTTGGTTGTGCAATATATCAGAGAGAAAAATCTGGAGCAAGGAAGGCAATCGATTGGAATTCTCATCAGAGTTTCATGGGTTTCCATCAACCGTCTAGCATCGAATAGACGTGTCCTTGTGATTAAAAAAAGAACAAAAAACTGAAAGAGGGGAAAATGGGGGCCAAGCGTCACTCACCGCCAAAGGAAGGGCTGTGGTCAAAAAGGAGCAAGTGGAAAAAAGGCAAGAGAAACACGGGGAAGGAAGTTTTGACTTGCTGAAAGAATGCGAACCAAAGGGGGAGGGGGTCACTTCTATGTATCGATGGGTTTGGGTGTGTCACTTGTTTCGTGGAGTCGATGCATTGGTAGTTTGGAGAATGCTGTTGCTCTGACATGATTGGGTGAAACAACCAATCGAAGCCCATAAAGCTGCCTCTTTCCAAAGTGTTATCGATGGAAATATTGGTTTCTACCCTGGCACAAGAATGGCCTCAGAATTGCAAGGGAATCAGAAATTGTGCCTTCCCTGTGTATGTTGGATAATAATCGAAGCATGGTATTCCCCTTGCTTTGGTGTCGAAGTGGTGATCTGTTTGTGCAAGTTTGCACATCGTTTTTCGGAGAGCTCGAGGGGTACAAGGTAAACAGTGACGATGAGGAATCTTAGGACGAAATGATAGGTGGTGTAGCTTAAAGTACACAAGCAGAAATGGGCACTGCTGCTGTTTCAGATTGCTTCCTCAGCTGCAAGTGCCCTGGCTCTCACAGTGTTATGTCCATATGAGCTGACCCATGAAATGTAACTGGATGGGAGGCATTCTAATTCAGACACCACTTCGTCAGCTCACATCAAGACAGGGGCCCCCCTTGAGCTAAGGCTTTTCCACTCATTAACTTCTCTTTCCAACATCCACTTGCTTGCTGCAAACTGTACGCCGCCACTGTGTGGAAACAATGCTAAGACACCACTTTCTCGTTGGGATGTTTTACTGTTAACTGAGGATGGTGCTGTGGAGTTCTGTGGTGCTGTGGGTTGGAGTTCTTGTTGGAGCACCACACTTCCGATTGCTGGAACTTCGCATCCACCCTCACAAAACCCAGTATCTAAGAAGAAGTGCCCAAACAAAACAGCTGATCACCTCGTAACATTAGTGCATGCAAATGACTGAGCTCATTCCGTAAAAACTACAGAACCAGAATATCCAGGAGGCATTGCGTAAACGATTTTGTTCGTCCAACGTGTGCGTCCTGTGAAATTTTTTGGCAAAAGGTATTTCCACCCCACCAGTCCCGATATCTTCCGTTCCGTGACGGAGATATACGAAAAAAAGACAACAAAACATGGACAAATATTTGCTGTTTGTGGGTTCTCTCCTCCTAATATCATGGACGGCTTTCGCTGGTGTGTTTTGCGCAACGTGTGACTGTATGCTGCTTCACCTTGTTTTTGGTTGGAGTGTGTGTGTGTGTGTGTTCTTTGAGCCATGGTTGTTCAGTTTCAATTTTCCCACACCTGTTTGTGTAAGATTGGGAGCAGAGGTCAGAAAACAACAGTGATACAACATTCAGTTATTCTGCTGATTTCCTGCATGAAGCTCCTCTGTGTGTTGGTTTTCAGGACGGAGCAGAGGATTTCATGGTGAGCAAATTTCTTCAACATTCAGATATGTTTCTCCACAAGACAAAAACTGCTGAGTGTTTTTCGAGGGAACATAATAATTTTGCTCTCGAAATAGGAGCGAATATATGTATATATTGTTCTAGCATTTGAATTTGGTTTGTTCTGCAGAGGCCTGCATCTATTTTTTAAAACCTATTCATATGATTTTTTTAAACAGCAGGTGAGTCTTTTATCGGCTGGAAAGGGGAAGTGTACCAGCCGCAAAAGAAAATTCCCACCGATTTGCTCACTAATGATGACATCAACTCAGATCATGTAAGAATTGCCTTCATTTAGAGATCCTTGTGTTTTAAATCGTGCAGCATTTTTATCTGATGAAACAAATGTTCAACCCCAATCCTCATTGAGTTGACTTTCGTTTGCCTATCTTTTTTTGCCAGCTTTTTTGACCGGAAAAAAAAAGAAGCATTGTAGTTTTCAGAGGACAATACGATGCTTTGGTGTTTTTTCTGAATCATGATGGTTGTTTTTCTGTGTTCGATTTTATTGTATTTTTTCAAATAAATGTCTTCCTTTCTCTTTGTAGATAATTGGCCGTGACGCTCCGAACGAGCAGGGAGGCGATGCTTCTTCGAATGAATTTGGACAAGATATTTCCGGTGAAGAAGAAAATGCTCCTGATAAACATCAACAAGACGTTGCAACAGGGGCCAAGAGCGATTCAGAAAGCTGGTAATGCCAGCCATTTTGTGCTCCTCAAGAGTGGTCCATATTTATCGTGGAAAAAGTAAATAAATAACTATATGTATGTATGTATATATATATATATTCCGGCCTTTTGGCTGAGTGTAAAAGAATTACAGTTCGGTGTATAAATCCCAGCATTGTTTTTTTTTCCTGATTGTCTTTTTCCCCTGATTTTGCAGTGACGCAACAAAGAATGCGTTTTCTTTAAGATCATTTTCGTTTTTTTCCCTTTTTTTCCCAAAGTTCTATATCATTAGCTTTTCCCTTGAAAATATTTTCGCAAGCTGGCATCTGAACCACTTTCAGTGCTCCCCGATTTGATATCGGAAGTTTTACTTTTTTTTCCGTGTTTGGGATTTATTAAAAAAAAGAAAACCAATGTGCAAAACAGGATCGAATTGCTGTCCTGGAAACCCCGTGCATATCTGTATCACAATTTTTTGAGTTCAGAAGAGACGGAGCATTTGATCGCTTCGGCAACCCCCCAAGTAAGAATCCAAAAACGCTACACATCCACCCCCTTTGTTCTTGTTGCTGAAAATTCCAATTTTTTTTTGTACCTCTCTTTTTAATTAATACCTGTGTTAGATGCTTTATGATGTGCAGAGTTGAACAAGTTGAAAAAAAAAATAAAAAAAAAGTAAAATCTGCTGAGAAGACAAAAAAGCGCATATTTGAAGTTGATCATGTTTTCTTTATTTGTATTTTTTTATTTTTTGCTGAGATTCTATTTTCTTGCTTTTTTTTCGTTTTCTTGCTGATTTCACTGACAATCACATTCTGATATTTATCTTTTCATTTTTTTTCTTGTTTCTTGTGTCCTTTCAGCCATTTTCTGTCATTTAGTCATTATATAATATAATATAATATAATATATATATTTTTTGGAAACTGAATTCCTAAATGTGCATTGTGGTGGGTTGGACATCAGATGAAGCAATCCATGGTGGTGGCAGCGGAATCAGAAACTGGATTTGAAAAATCTGATTATCGGACCAGTTACGGAACATTTTTGAAGTGAGTTTGCATACATTCGTGTGCTTTTTTTTTGTTTTTTCCTTTCCTGAAAACATCTACAGGCCTCCATCTGCCCTCAAACAAAAAAGGTTGAAAAATAGTAGTCAAAATGTCAATCGTATTTAACCCCCTCATAGTTTCCCCGGATTTTTTTTTTAATATCGCAAAAAGGAAATGAATCACAGTTTCATTGCAAACTAAAATATACATATATTTTTTATTATTATTATTTTTTTAAAAGATCCTGTGTTTTACAGGCGAAACCAGAATGGCATTGTCAAAACCATCCAAAGCAGAATTGCGAACTGGACTCACCTTCCCGAAATCAATCAAGAAGATCTACAGGTTTTGAGGTATGGTGAGAGATTTTTTTATTTATTTTTTCTTAAAAAAGGAAGGCCCATCGTAAGTCTGCCATCGGATGGTGCTCACCTGTGAATTCCTGAATCGTGGAAAAAAATGCTTGGTTTTTGCATTTCTGTGGATACGGTATTTTTTTTGCAGCAAGACTCGTTTTTTAGAAAGAAAATGAAAAACGCGCATGCTGTCTTCCTACCTCAACTTAGCTCCTGTCCTCGTTGAACAAAATTTTAGAGAAAGACAGATCCTTTTTCATGAGAAGGTATGGAACCAATGGGAGAATTTGCTGATTAATTTTTATTTTTATTTTTATTTTTTTGAAGATATGGGTCTGGCCAGCAGTACAGACCTCACATGGATGTTCTCGACGACAACGACGATGGCAAAAGAGTTGCCACTGTCCTTATGTATCTGAGAGGTGAACCCACATTCAGCTAAAACCCTCCTGTGTTTTTTTGCCTTTTTTTTGGAAAACATTTTTTGTGCTCGAATTCCATTCGTTGACCAGAAGAAGAAGAAAAAGAAAAAGGTTTGGAAAAAAAAGAAAAAGAAAAAAGGTACAAGTAGATGTGTGAAATTCTTCCCCACAGATAAAAGAATTGATGGGTTGATCCTTTAAATTTCTTGGTGTTTATTTTATTTTTGGCAGATTGCATGGATGGTGGTGAGACTGCTTTTCCAGAGGGCTCCGAATGGCTGCACCCCGAAAGAGCTGAGCAAATGGGGCCTTGGTCGAAATGCGCTGAGGGGCATGTGGCTGTCCATGCGAAAAAGGTACATAATCAAACAATGTCTGTTTTTGTTATTTTTTACATCTTCAAGAAGCAAGTGTGTTTTCATCTTTTTTCTTGAAAATTAACACATCCTGCCCAGTCTTTCATCTTTCTTTCCTTTTTTTCCCTTTTTTTTGGGGGGGGGGCAAGGTTTTGGCGAAAAGAGTCGACAGCACTAATTCCCTCGTCTCGTTTTCACTTTTCACTTTTTCCTTTTTTTTGTTTTTTGGCCAGGGTGATGCCTTGTTGTTTTTCTCTCTAACCCCCAACGGAGATGAAGACCCCCATGCTGAACACTCCGGGTGCCCTGTTTTGAATGATGCTGTCAAATACACAGCCACCGCATGGATACACACAGAACCTTTCAGACGTAAGGATTTCACTTTTTTCCCCACTCAAAAACATCATAATGCATTTTTTCCTGAATGTTTGCGTGTGTCCAGTCAGTGGTGTTCAGCAGGGTTCCACCAGCCAGAGAGAAAACCCAAAGTCGAAAAATTAAGAAACTGAATACCGTTATGCGTGCATTCATCATCGCTGCCGGCAGGGTGCATTTACCTTATTCAGAGTTTCTCCACAGTTTTCTCTTTTTGGGAGTGGCTCATTGAATCTGAAAAGATACTTTTTCAAACATCAAGTAATACATGTGCAGAACTGTGATCCGAGTCTCAATTTGAATATTTTGATTTTTTGTGAAGTACTTTTTTTTTTTTTTTCAATTTTGTGTGTGTGTTGGGGTCTCTCTTGTAGCGAGTGATTTTCCCTTTAACGGAGATTTGGAGGAACGTGATGCTGGGGACTGTGAAGATTTTGTTCAAGATTGCGGTGCTTTCAAAGAACAGGGCGAATGCGAAAACAATATCCTTTATATGGTACGACACTCATCACCAATATTTTATTTATTTTATTTTGGTTAAAATTTCACAACAGTTAGGCGATTCAGAGAGCCCTGCGAAACTTTTTTGGTTAGAAACCGTGTGTGCAATTAAAAAACCCCGCAATTGTTACTAAAAGCCAAAAGTCGAAAACAAAAATCACAGACACTAAAGAAAAGCCCTCGCATCTGTGATATGAATTTGGGCGAAGCAAAAAAAAAATTGCACAGGGAAAAACAGCATTTTCCTCTGGAAGATTTTTGGGATTTTTTTCTTTCTTTTTACTGTTTTCGTGAAACCTTTTTTGGAGGAAGGAATCCGATTGTCATGTTTTTTTTTAAATCAAACAACATTAATAAAAACAACAATTCACAATTATTTTATTTGTCTATTTTCGTTTGTTCTTCTTTGTTTCACCTAGAAACAGTATTTGTTGAAGATTCAAGGTATGCAACTCAGTTTTGTGTGTGTATGTGTCTTTCCCCTCTGTGGTTTTTGTTTTTTTTTTCAATTAACAGCAAGGTGATCTGATCGCGGATGGAGAAATGGGCGTCTGTCGAAAAACGTGTGGCACGTGTGAGTCATGCGGTCCGAACGACAGAAATTGCTATTTCAGGAATCGCCAAAAAGCAGGGTATTTGGTTGCGGATGATCTATGGCCGCTGGGAGGGAAAAGAACTTTCGTACTCCCTTCAAATAATGCCCAGTAGTAGCTGTCTGCATGTGGAGGTGAAATCGCACCTCACACTTTTTTTTTTCTTGTTTCCCATATCTTTTCTGGTCGAGGGAAAACAGAGGGGGGAAGGGAAGGGGGGTGGGAACTTATATATTATAAGTCGGGGTGGTGGTGATTGACTTTGTGAAAAAGGAGAGGAGGGGTTGTCTGTCAATGCTCAAAATTCGGTCGGTCAGGATGCACTGTATTTTCCAGCTGGAGGAAAGGTTACAGTAAAAATCGTCATTGATTCTGTACCCTTTTCTACAAAAGACGACGAAAAACTGGGTGAGGTATTCTGTTTTCGAAAAAAAACATATTCGGGCGTTTGAACAGGTTGCTCATGCTTCGCTTTTAGTCAGGTTTTTTGTTTCTCTTTTTTTCCCCCAATTCGTGACAGATTGGGGAGGTTTTCTTGTGACTTGCGGTGAATAGGTGGGGTTGCTGTAAAATGGCCCAGGCCATCGAAGACCTTATCAAAAAGAATGAGAGTGAATAATGTTATTGGAATAAAAATACAAGATGATCATGCTGAAAAAGATTGTGTGTAAAAACGACTGTGGCACTGTGGTGCCTTGAAATAAATAATCATAATCTTCTAGAAAAGCATTCCTTTCGAGCGAGTAAAAGTCATCTTTTTGACTTCCTGTGAAAGTGGTTGGGACGCTCCCAAGTCTTACAAATCATGCCTTTCCGTTATTAGAAAAAATGCCTTTCCGTGAGTAACTAATTGAGCTTGACGCCGCGGTTGGGGTTGGGGGAAGGCTGCCGCGCAGCCACCGTTGAATCCTGACAAAGCGGGAATGCGGATATGACTGGTGGAACTTCTGAATGTCACTCAATACAGAGTTCGAGGTATGACTTGAAGGGCACACACCCCAGGCAAGTTACTGAAGCAAGAAGGGTTGGCGATTCGGTCCGGAGGACGATCGGTGGGGAAAAGCGAGGTCGGGGCATTCTGCCGCGTTTGTAAAGTTTGCAAAACAGTTATTCGTCGATCGAAGACTGACGTTCAAAGCTACACCGGGGTTGTTCTGGGAGCCGTCATCCTCGAGACGTCAAGGCTGAACAAGCGAACGGGGAAAACTCACACTTTCGTCAGCGGCGGCTCCAGGTTATGGCACCAGTGATCAGATTGTAGGCAAATTATGAGGCCAACGTCCAGTGTGACTGTGTCTTCGCTCCATATTCCTGGAATTCCACAGTCAGGACGGTCATCTGGTGCGGACGTCACCACCCGCGCTGTGGGAAGCCTCCTTTTGTACTGGTTCTGGCCGCAGTCTTTCTGGGTTGGCGGGGTCAGGCTGTACGAAGGGGAGAGAGAAACGCACCTGTGGGATTTGTTGTCGGCCGGTTCGTTCATACGTATAGTGCCAGCGGCTCGCGCAGCCGAACTGGCGTGATGCACTCGACTGACGAGGCTGCCATCGGCGTCGGGGCCTTCGTCGTGTTAGTTGTTTTCTTGCCGTGGCTGCGACTGGGGTGTCGAGGGGCGTGCAAGAGCTGGGTTCAAGGATATAGCATTCAACTCAACAGGCATTGGGGAAAACCAGACCGGGAGACGCTCAAACATCTCAAAGCGAAGGTCAGTTCTTGTCCGTTCGGATTCGCTGGGTCGTCTCGACGCGCTGTTTTGGAAGCAGCAGTAGGCGAGAGCGCGCGTAGATTCGCACAGCGAAGCGCGGTGGGAATGCGTCTTCATAACCGAAGTGATCCTCTGTTAGCGTTATGTTTTCTGGGGGGTCCGTTATAGGCGCTCGACGACTGTTCCTGCCGTGAAAAGATCTGCGGTCGTCGAGGGTGCTATACGCGAGCTGCGCAAGTTCGCGTGTTGCTGCTGGGCGAGTGTTTCTCTCTCTTATTGCAGCGATCGTTTCTGGTGCTTTGACGCCTTTTCTACGAGTCGCTGTGTCGATTATCAGGAAGAAATATATATCGAAACCAGTGCTGCGGGTTGAACGATTGCTGGCACACGATTCGATCGGTGGATTCGGAAATGCTGTTTTATGTGATTCGGAGTACGGTATTTGTGGGGGTAACTGTAGAAATTCAAAAGAAAATGGTGTATTGGGGAAGCAAAGGGGAGAGAGGAGCAGGTAGGTAATAGAAATAGACTGATGGCTGTAAAAGCTGATGAAATAGTGCTGAATCGGCTTGGAAATGCCATACCCGCATCTTGAATGTGTATAACTGGCTAATGGGGAAAGGTGGTGGTAGGAGGGGGGATTCAGTTGTTTATGCGGTGGAATTTTCAAACTGAGAATGCTTGTTTCGAGCCAAATTTGTAAAAAATCGAGCAAGAATTCGTGCCTGTGGGAGTTGATTGATGAGACAGCGAAATATTGAAATAATGATTGGGTCATGAATGGTTGAATGGGACAAAATTTACAGGCCCGTGTGGATGCATTGAAAAGTCTCCGAGCGAATGGCTTCGAATTGTTGAGAGGAACACAGGAGAAAATGGTGGTATGCAAAAGAAAACAGCTTTCCTTTCTGGAGTGTTTCAAAGAAGGATGTCTATATGTATTAGAAGGCTCCCCCCCCCAAAAAAAAAGAAAAGAATTTCATGTGGAGGGTGGAATGGTTCCTAAACACTCTTATCATGTACAGCTATTCCAAAAATTGGAATTTTTTCTTTCTGTTCTACACTCGTTTTGCTCATGGCGTTATTCAAGAAAGCCTTGTTTATCAAGAAGTCAGTTATGTTGATGGAAAAACCCATTTCGATGCTATGATTTCTCCGCTTCTTGTTTTTTTTTAGCTTCTGTTTTTTTTTCCATCTTTTTTCTTGATTATAACCCTTCGTCAGAACATTCTAGATCAAGGATTTTTTTAATTTGGGTTCTGGCTGTAGGCCTCAGAGAAAAGAGGGACGAAGGTGGTACCCCCCATCTCGACGGTGTGGTTGGCAATCCTGGTGGTTTTCGAAGCTATTCAATATCTGGCGATTCCTTTTGCGCTGGGCGTGAAATGGAACAGAGATTCCATGTGGGGAATCGTGCCAAAGGTACGATGACTGGCCAGATCCTGTCGATTGTGTTTTACTCGTATCGAATTCGAAGGATAAATGAAATAAGGGGAGTCCTGTATTGAGAGTTGGAAGAGTTTTCTTCAACTGGCACCGATAGTCCCAATTATGCAATTCAAAAGTAATGGATAGCTTCTCTGAAAAATACGGGATTTTTTAAATAACATGTTATGGAATCGATCACCCACTCCCTTTTTGTGTTCCATACATATTGACGTCTATTTTTTATTTGTTTTTTCAATTTTTTTTTTGGTGTTCCATACATATTGATGTCTTGTTTTTTTTGGTGAATTCGCCAGGTGGTTTCATTTGGAGCTCCGAAACACGACAATCCGGAAATTTTCGAAATACTGATTTGGGTCGTGCTCTCCCCTCTGTGCGTGACCCTGGGATTGGCACTGGTGGTGTTTTTATTATTCTTGCTGGCAACGACATTCTGGCGGCTGAAATGCTTCATCGATGGTTTGCCCGAACGGATCGCTGTCGCGGCGTTTGCCACAATGAAATTGGGACTTTATTTGCTGGTGGTCATGCGAGAATTGCTGGTGGAGTTCGGCACGCTGTTTATTTTTGCGGCGCTGTTGATGGTTTTCACTTGCTCCGGTGCGAATGACACCATGACAGCCATGCCGAAAGTGCATTGCTGGAAGGTGGGTTCCTCTCGAGAGTTTCTGGCATGGGGTCGAAAAGATAATTTTCAAAAAAAATATGTCGATTAAATCAGTGCTTTGCATGTGGAGTGAATGAAGCCTTGAATTTCTTAGTTGGTTGCGTCGTGGATTCATGAAATGAAACGGAATGGAATGGTTTCTATGGTGCCTTCTTACTGTTTAAAAAAAAAAGATGAAAAACGAAATGCCCTGGAGGAGTTTTCGGAAAATGGCACATTTTTGCTTTCCCATATTCATATGAGCACACGGTGTTTTTTTTTTCCTGACAGCCCTCCCTCATTCTGGCTCACCCTGTTGTTTTGTGTTCAGGCCCCTGTCTATTTGGCATACGCTCCCCTGGCAATGCTCCAGTTGCTCTTACAGTTTTCCCTCCTCTTTTGGAATAATTTACCCCTTTACACCATCCCGTGGCTGTCACAAGACAAAAAAGTCACACGGATGAAGGTTGGAATGAACAGATTTTTTGACAAGGTGTGTTCAATAAAATAACCCACATTCTCACCAGGCAGTTTCCTTGTATTTTCTAGCTAGATCCGGAACCCTCACGAAGCCCCCCCCCCCCTTCCAAATTTTCACCAAAAATTTTCACCCGATGAATCCGAAATGGAAATTTCTCGGACATAGGCACATGACGGGTGATTTTTTATGTTTTTTCCCTGGCTGGGTCTCCAGCACATTACGCTGATGTTGAAGCTGTTTGAATTGTGAATGCATTATTCACCACAATATTATGACTCTGTCTTTTTGATAAAGCACAGGACGATTATATGTTGCTGACTGCTGAGCTGGGGTCGGATGAGCTCCGACTGGATGCCATGGCCATCACTGGAGGAATTCAAGTGTTCGATTTCGATCGGCCGATGTTTTCCTCAGGCTGGTCATGCATAAGTGGGAGCATCAAGATGATGCTGGCGGCTGCCTACGTTTTTATCGGGGACAGGGTCAGATGGCAATGGGCGCTGTTGAGTTTGTGTGCCTTGGCATATTGTGTGCTTTTGATTTACAATATACGGATGGCACCGTGTTCGTTCCACTGGGTGAACGTTTCGCGAACTATTGGACTCGTTGCTGGGGCTTGGGGCACCGGATGCGCTTTCTTAGCAGCAGGTGAGGGGGGCCCCTGAAAAAATATATATAAAAAAAAGGAAATTGCCTTGCAAATAACTGGTTAAAACCAGGGTAGAAAGAATCGATGTGTTGCAGCGAGCACCGAATGAAATAAAGTGTTTGACGCCTAAATGAAAATAATGAAAAACGACATGATTTAAGTACGGGCCTATGCTGCTTGATTTTCCTCGTGTCCCCGATTCAAATTGGAGCAATAGTGAACACCAAATAGGAATCTTTTTTGTTTTGTTTTTTCTATTGCTGCATCCATTCAGGACACCAAATCAGAATCTTGCTTATTGTTTGTTTTTTTGTATTGCTGCATCCATTCAGGTCTAGGTGCCAGTTCAGACACCCCGACGATCGTTTTCGTCTCCATAGCCCCTGTATTCCTCGTGCTCACCCCCGTGGCATTGTGCTGGGCACGGCGCTCGCTCAACTCCGAAATTGAGCTGGGAGCCCTTTTGAAATTGAGTCTCATGCAAAACTACGAAAAGCTGGTGGCGGTGTGCCGCATGAGTCGAATTGTTAGAATTCAGGTGGATATCAAAAAGGGGCTGGGGACACCCATTGATGCAAATTCCATCCATTGCTTTGTGGCTGCGAGAGAATCTTTGATTCGAACTTACAGCCAGAGATTGAAACTGGGCATGAAAGAGTGGTGTACCTGGTCCCGGCAGGTAAGCGGGGGGGGGGCAAAAAAAAAAATGGCAGGCCAGCAAAAAAACCTGAAACTGTAAAATTCTCGATCCATATGATGCTATATCATAAACACACCAATATTCCAGCATGTCGAGGGTTCGTTACAAAGTGATTGATGGACAGGATGGTTGACCAACAATCGAAAAAAAAAGAGGGAAAAAAACCCTCGATGCAGAGAATTCATCGGTGCTGGACCATTCCTGCCCCACCGAGGGTGGATTATCTCTATGGCTCATTATTGCTTTTTGTGGGTTTTTTTTTCTTTCTTTCAGGGTACAGGTCTTTTCTTTGACTTTCTGGGTGGGTGCTGTGGCTGGATGGAAGAGGCCTCCGCTTCAGAAGGGGAAGATATATTCGCGAACAAACCCCAAGTGGTGAGTTCGAAAGCTCCAAGAAAACCCCCGGGAAAACCCCCCCCCGATCCCCAAGCCATGGTGAGCAGCAAGGTCGAATCCTGGATGGCGAGTGCCACGTTTGTTGTGGACCCCTCCGAGGATGAGGAGCTGGGGCTGAGCGTGCCTCTGGATGCTTATTTCACCGTGGAGGATGGCATACCTAGATATACAGGTACAACAAGAGTTGTATCCCCAATTTTAGATTTGTTTTTAATCGTCCAGTCAAAAAAAAAAATGCGGTGCATTTGTATGGATCATCGCTCGACATGGAGGAGTCCCTGAACCCATATATTTGTTTTATTAACAAATTAAAAAATAAAAAAAATCAATATATATATATATGCCTAATGTAAATTAAACATTCATTCATATATATATATATATATATATAAATGTATATTTTTTTGAAATGTAATCCTGATTCCTGTTTCCTGTTTCCTATTTTTGTACGAATCTGTTTGATGGGGTTCTGTGTCAGTGGGTGAAGAATCGACGAGCGGTGGCAGCCGAATTCCAGGCGGGCATCAGCACAGAGACTCTCTATTTACTGGATGTAGTAGCGGGACTTCAGCCCAAGATAATATCACTACTACTGGATATTTAACCCTAGAAGTTCAGGATGAAAATCAGATTGCAAATCGACAAAACAGGAATTCAAGAGATAGGTTACGAATCAATGGGGTCGTTGATTTGGACTTGCATAGGGGAACACCATCATCTAGATAGAAGTCAGATTTTTGTACGCCCAACTTTATCTTTTCCTTGAAAGGCAAAAAAAAAAACCCAAACATATTGAAGGGGGGAAAAAGCGTGAAGAAAAAAAGAAAAAAAAAGAAAGAGAAAACAGTTTAGTTGCCAACAGAACAAGAGAGGAAGATAAAAAAAAAAGAAGAAGAAAAACAGGGAAAAAAAAGGGGTAAACAAGAAAAACAAAAAGAAGATATAAATCGTCTCTCCGTTTTTTGGGGAATAAGTTTGATCATATTTTTCAGGGTGGAAGGGAAAAAATTGTGTACTTAAGAAGAAAAAAAGAAAGAAAAAAAAAATAGTTGGAATGGAGGGGGGTCGAAACCAAAGGAAAAGAAGGAAAAACAAATTTTCAGGGGAAAAAGTTAATCGGCTTTTTGTTTTTTTAAATTGTGCAAGTGTTGAGGTGGGGTGGTTTTCGAAAAAAACAAAACAAAAAAAAAACAGGTGAAAAAACAAAAAAAAAGAGGTGAAACACAAGAAAAGAATGGTGGGGTTTTTAAAAGGTGAACAGGGGTTCTATTTTTTTTTTCTTTTAAATATATTTTTGCGTTTGATGTTTAATTGGGGAGTTTCTTGTTGCCACCGATTTTCGGGGGGTTTCTTTCTTTTCTTAGGGGTTTTTTTGTCTGTTTGATTATGTATTTTTGAAACCCCTTATTCCTGGTATGTTGATCGGTGAAAAGGAAAGAGTGAAGAAAAAAGGAACTTGGTAGAGAGTGGATTGTAGGTCAGCTTTTGTCTTTTGTCTTTTTTTTTTTTTTTTTTTTTTTAAATTCTGGTAGCTTGTCGGGGCTTTTTTGTCTTGATAGGTTTTGAATCGAAACAGGGGGGCATAATTTCGTGAAGAGCTAAAGTGGGGGAAAAGAAGGAAAATTGGAAAAAGAAAACACAGACACAACTTGGTTTATTCAAAAAAAAAACAGAGGAGTGGGGGGGTGGGGGGTTCTTTCTTGTAGGACAGACAAAAAGAGTGAGAGAGAGAAAAAAAAGTGTGAGAGAGGGGAATGTGAGGGAGGGAGGGAAGAAAAAAAAAGAAAAAACATAGAAGAAGAATGTATGTATCGTGGTGTGTATTCTCAGGTGACTTTTGACTTTTTTTTTTAAACACTGTTCGTTTTCTTTCTCTTCCTTTGCAAATTCTCGCTTGTTCTTGTTTTTTTGTTTTGCTCCAGGATTTTTTTTTTTTTTTTGGCTTGTAGTTGCTTCGGTATTGGAATTTCAAGGTTAGGCATGACTCTTCTTTTAAACAGATCGAGGAGGATAGAAGCAGTGGTTTTTCCAACAGGAAAATGGGTTTTTTTCAGGAAAAGAGGGCTGTATTGGAGAGAGAGGGGGGGTTCTTGGAAAAAGGGAGGGTGTGGAAAGAAGTGCAAAACGACCTTATTGTTTTCTCCCCTTCATTTTTTGGGGAAGCAAAAAAGAGGGGTTTGAATAGTAGACAGGAAAGAAAGCTAAAAAATACAAAAAACAAAGCACTTCGATCGTCTTTTTTTTTTTTTGGAAGGGGATTATATTTAACATATGGTAGTGCATTTGAGTTGAGATAAGGAGGGGAAAAAGCCAAACTCCAAGAAATGCAAGTGTTCGGACATTCACTTGGAATGTAGATATGTTTTTAAAAAAAAAAAAAATCGCCTGCTTTGGCGTTTTTGAAAGGGAAGGGGGGAAAGGTTGTGGATGAGAATTGAAAAATCTTACCATCCTGTTTGGCTTGTGATGATAACATGGCTTTCAATTTTTTTGTTTTCTTTATTGCTGCTTCTTTATAATCTTCGAAGAGAAAAGTGAAACTGAACTGCTTTTCCAGGCTAACTGGGATGGGTTTTTCCTTTTCGGGATTTTTGACTGTGAACAAAAAGGTGAGGGGATGAATTAATTGCAACCCAAAAAAGAAGAAAAAGAAAGGGGGGGGGGGGAAATGGGGCGGATAAAAGGAATTAAGAAAAGAAGAAAGGCAATCGGGCAAAGGGAACTGAAAACAGATAGAAACGATATTAAAAATAAAAAAAAGGAAAGAAAAATAGAGGTGGTGCTGGAATTTCTTTTGTCGTTTTTCTTTTTTTTCGCTTTCTGTGCTTGTCGGTGTGGTCCTTCGAAAAAATTTCACCATTGACTCTTCTGTTCTTTTTTTTTGTTGCTTCTTCCAAAAACAGTTTTTCTGTCGGAAGTTGGGAATGCTGTTTTTGTTTTTTTTTGCTGCTTGGATTTGTTTTCTTTTCTGGGCGAGCTCGATTTTTTTGTTGCAACATTCAAAAAAAAGGTTATCTTCTTTTACTTTTTTTTTTTCAACAACGCATTTCCATACATCTTTTAGTATATACATTCTTTTCTTTTCTTTTTTTAATTGTTCAAAAGGTTTGTTTCTGTCAAAACTTCATAAGCGGGGAAGGTAAAAAAAAAACGACAGGCAGTGAAAATTGATGAGGAAAACAAAGAAAAAAAAAAAAGAGGAACAGAAATAGGGACCAGCACATTGCTGGCAATGTAAAAAAAAAATTTGTCCAGCAGGAAGAAAATTGGCATTTATTTTCTTTGCGTCTCGAAGCTCAAAATCAAATGGAGGGAATGGAACGGTAGTTTCAAAATTTTAATCAGAAAAAAAAAGGTCGGGGAGAATTATGAGGTAGGAAGCATAGAAAGAAGAAAAAAAAAGATTTAAGTGTTGGGTGTTGAATTTTGCCAAATTTGCTGCCGTGGAAAATGGAGGTTGGACTGGGAGGGGTGGGGGGAGGGGGGGGAGGAAGAAGTTAATGGTAGAAGAGTCAGTGCGTCGTTATTACAACTGAATTTCCTTTGTGAACATAAATTTTTAATTGTTGGAATCAGGCTCTACTTTCTTTTGGGGGGGGGGTGATCGTTTTTTTTTTTTTTTTTCTCCTTTAATTTTGGAGGGAGGAGGGGGGGTTCAGAATTGCGATTTGATTTTTTTTTCTTCAAATCTCAACACCAGCCTACCAAAAGTACTCCAGCACCTTAAAACTCCCAGTGAACGACTCCAAATTCCACTGCCCGAGCCGTGGTGAAGTAAGCAAATCCTTCTTGTGCCCTTGTCCATATTTCACAGTAAACAGGGGTTGACAATGGGCTGCAAGCCAAGCTGAATATCCTTGCACAGATCCCCTCTCTCCTCACCATAATTTGACTCATCATAATTTGGATTTCACATTATTCCAGACCGTCCTATCCCCCAGCCGACCTTTTAAACCAACAGACCCCAGGTGTGCACCAGTGACTGACTGGAGTGTAAAACATTCAAGACTCCTGACCTTGGATTTTCTTTGTCCAGGGAGATTTCTTTTGGGTGGGTTTTGTTTTTGTTGTTCTTACCTTGTATTACTCTGGCATTAGGGGGGGGTGATGGCCTCTTTTTGCTGTAATTGATTGATTGATTCCCTGACCTTGAAAAATCGTGAACTCCCTTCAGTCCGAATGCCATTAGTCCGAATGCGTGTCAGTCCGAATGCCGTAAGTCCGAATGTCGCAAGTCCGAACGCCATCAGACCGAATGCTCTTACTCCGAAAATTTTAAAAAGTGTTGATTTTCCACGTCGTCAAACCGAACCTGAAAAATAACGTTGTTGAATCAAACCCAAAAATCACGCACATCACGCTCGCCCACACTGGCAATCGAATTCAATTTATTCCATTTGATAGATCGTCGGCTGACAGGTGGACTGAACGCTGGTCGAAGGGGGCTTTTCTCGTCGGGAATGTCGGGAAGGTTGAGTGGCCAGTTGCAAGCGTAATGTCCGTGCCTGGTGTGGTGGAAAATTTCGTCCATGCGCTGATTTTATGTTTAGAAAAAGATCTTTACTGGGAAACTTGCTCCAGAGAGAACGAGGCGACGGAAGCAAAGGGTGGTTGAACGACTTGGAAAAGAAAAAGTGAGTTTGTTTTTCAGTGCAAGAACTGTACTTCGCGACATATATGCCAGGATTCGGTTGCTTGATACGAAAGTGTGAAAGGAAATAGGTGGCATGCATGATCGGGCTTGTTCAGGTTAATGGACAGCCCTTCTTTGGTTTGATTGCCCAACCACCTCACTCTGAAGAAGAGGTGTTGTTAATTTCAGCCTTACAATTCTATCTTAGTCCCCAGATGGATCGCTGGAAATTTTCCCCAAAACCACTTAATACCCGACATAACCCCCCCCCAAAAAAAACAAGTCACCGACCATACTTAAAGAAACAATGAATGCTATTTTGTTTGTTTTGTTCATTCTGCATTAGGGCATAGTATTCTTCAACGATTTATTGCTCCTGTCTGTAATAATTTCCTAAAATGTGTTGAATTCACATTCTCACAGTGTAAAAAGTGCAACCCCTGTTCCTACCAAAGTACCTTCAAACACCACAACCTGGAGTCCTAATTGTACAAACTCCCTGCAACTACCCAACTGAATTCCCCCTCTCCACAAATGGCAAGATATGAACAAACACAAGCATTTCGCTCACTGGGGAATTGCTGCAGGGCGTCCTCCCTATCTATTGTCAGTTCGAAGTCTTTCAAAAGCGCTGGAGGTCACGGGGTTACATGGCTCGACATCGACCATGTGGATCATCGATACATGCTGGCTTCTTCCTCCAAAGGAGCAGTGTCGCTATTCGATGTTCAAGTGCGTATATTATGGCTGCTGAGTTTTCTCATTTTTACTTCGGGGATGCACCTGCCATGACTAAATCGCTGTAAAGGCTGGGAGCGAACAGCGGAGTTGAATTTCTCTGGACTTCCACACGAATACAGCACAATGATTTTGGCATGCCGATGGGGTCAAGAACATTAATTCTCTCGATGCTATGTTGCATTCAAATCCGATTTCATTGTTTGCTGTTCTCCTTGTGTTCAATCTAATATGTGATTAATAATTAATGAATAAATTAGTAATAATAATAATGATTAATTTTTATGATTTTTTAATCTGTGGATTAGACAGCCAAAAGACCTACCCCCTGGTTCACATTCTTTTGTTTTTTGTTTCAAGTGCTTCATTTCCACTTAGTTGGGAAGGTGAAGCACCCCATGCTGAACACGTGAGGGTGGAATTTCTCCTTTCTCCGTTCACCTGCGAATCTTGTGATCACATGACTCACTCTTTCTTTTTGTTCGTTACTGATGTCCATCTGTTGATTTTTGAACGCACAGACACCTGACGGAGAGGGAAAGTATTCTGCTTTGAAGACGGTGGATCGAACAACCACAGGTGGCCATCAATACCTTGTCTCAGCCGTTGCATGGTACCCTGTCGACACAGGGATGTTCGTGTCTGGGTCCTTCGACGCACAAATCAACATATGGGACACCAACAAGTGAGTCAATGTTTTTCCCCCTTCGACGAGCATTCCTCAATCATAGCATGGAAAGCTGGAGATACGCAATAGAACACAGCCATCGCCTCAAAATTTAGTTCAGATTTTGGGTGTTTTTTTTTCTGTGTGGGGGGGTGGAGAGCAGGATTTCCTGATGTGGTGTAGACATGTATGATGAATTTGGCAATTCTTCGATTGTTGTTGTTTTTTTTTCACAAAAGGGGGGTGATTCACAGCGTCTTGGGGGGGGAGAGTTTTCCTCCCTTTTTTTGATTTTCTTTCGATGATTTGGCAGTGTGTATTGCTCAGAATGGAGGTGGCGTATCAATTCGACATGGGTGCTAGGGTTTACAGCGTGGCGATGAGCGCCATTGCAACATCGCACTGTCTTGTTGCTGTGGGGAGCGAAGACCCATTGGTGAAATTGTGCGATCCCTCCAGTGGGGGGTTTTCTCATACGCTAGAAGGCCACAGGTGAAAAAAAAAAAAAGCAAAAAAAAAGCATGAGGTTTCGTGCACCAAAAAAAAAGAAAAGAATCGTCAGGTTCTGTTAATTGCATGTCATCGACTTTTCTCTTCTTGTTTTTCTATGGGCAGTGAGTCAGTCTGGGCGGTGCACTGGTCATTGGGCAACGAGTTCGAACTCGTAACAGGTAAGAAGAAATTAAAAAGAAATCTCGCAGATCAGTTTACTCAAAAACAAAAATGGAAGAAATGCTGCAGATCAATTCACCCGAAAGCAAAAATTGGCACTCTGAGAATGGGACAGACATCAAGTCAGACATCGGATGTGTCTGACTCTGAACAAATCCCACCTTATTGATCGGAGCGGCAAATGCGCTGATGCATGCAGGGGGAATGGATGGGCAGCTTCGACTGTGGGACATACGTAGATCAGGGTGCATGCGTACCTTCGATCAGCATTACACTCGTGTGGATAAAAGCCAGGAAAATGACCAACACAGAGATTCGAGAATACCTAGGGAGCCCAATAAACCGACCACAGGACATGACGGCCATGTCACTGCAGTGAAACCCACACCAAATGGTTTGTGTTGGATTTCAGCAGCCACTGATTCGAGAGTCAGACTCTGGGATGCAGTGAACCACACCAACATGCTGGTGAACTATAGCGGGACGTACAATCGGTCGATGAAAGCTAGACAGCTGGCTGTGAGCAGTGACAGTGAACTCATTTTTCACCCTTCAGGGAGCGTTGTCCAGGTAGGGAAGGTCCAGATCAGGTTGCATGCAATTATTCTTTTGATTTTTCCTGATTATTATCATTATTTTCTTGGATGCAATTCGAAAAGAAAAAGTGAAATGCTGGGTATTCACAATTCTGAGTAGTGTTGGTCTATTGGGTGCTCTTTTTTCGGGGGCAGTTAGCTGAACTCGAACCTTGCAGTGAACACATACCACGGCAGAGGATGCATGTTTGTTTTTTCAATAATTTCCATTTCCTGATGTGCATGGTAAAGAAGAATGGTCGAAGCACCAGAACGAACGACTTCTTTTGTGGTTACGTTCAACGATTGACTTTTTTTTTGTGCCGTATTTCAACCCCCAAGGTCTTCGATTTATCCACTGGAGAGACTTTTGATAATTTGAGGGGGCACATGGACACCATCAATTGCTGCCTGTTCAATCCCAGCATGCATGAACTTTACTCAGGAAGCAACGACGGAAATATTTTAGTGTGGGGAATTCCACACTCGGCGTGCGATGATGTAATGGATCAAGACAATTGGAGCGATGATTGATAGTTTTTTCCTCTATTTTTTTTTTGGGGGGGGGGGGGGAAGGGGGAGGGTCTTTTTTTTTTTTTCAGATGAACTTGGTGAAAAGGGACGAAGTAGGGCAAGTTGGTTGCTGTGCTGAATCTGCACCTTGTGTGAAGTCATTGTACAATAAACTTGTGTTTTTTTTTCTTGTGGATACGTCTTATTTGAATGAAGTTCTGAACTGATCTTCCTGAGTATCCCGTTATCTTCATGCACAGAACCAACTCATTAATTACCTCTGCGAAGTCAAGCAACGCTTTCATACCTACACTTCGAGAGAGAGAGATTCTTTCAGAAAGCCAAGGATATATGTCTTGTTTTGCAATCATGACGACAGCTATATTTATTGACACATTGGCCTTTGTTGAGGGCAGTTGTTTCAAATTCGTGTCGGAAGCATACGGAAACGCATCTCAGGAGGATCAGGATGTCAGACTCGTTCTGGGAAAGCTACGAAGAGGAGGAACGAAGCGTTGCTCGGGGACGGGCAGATGGCGCCAGGTGCACCCTGAAAATCTAAAATCGACGGGGGAGGACGAGTGCCACTCATGTTGCGAGTGCAAAAAGATCATGATCATTTTTTGCGATTCTCCTCCACAATGTAATTTATGTTTGTTTGTTTGCAAAAAGATGCCTGAATGGGAAAAGGAGTGATTAAATCTGTTGTGTTTTGTAGACACGGGGAGAATGTCGGTTATGTTGAAGCCTGGGAAATGGGGGTGCGGAAAGGGTACGAAACAGGTAATATATTTCTTGGTGTTTTAGTGATAAAATTCTGTGTGTTTTAGCGACAAAGTCTGTGCTTGCCAGTCGATCAATTCATTTGTTTTTTCAACCCAGGGGTAGAAATCGGCTACTACATGGGTTGCGTTTCGATTTGGAAAGCATTGCATGATTCAGGAGCACTGGGAAAAGAAGGTCGTCTTGAGAAATGGATCCTGCGGCTGGAAGAGAAACTGACGGAATATCCGAGACAAAATGTCCAGGTATCTTTTGTTGTATTTTGAGCGGTGGGCCCCCATTAATACATTATTTATCACACTGGGGGATTGCATGCTTTCAGAGTTATATGCAAACAAAACACATAGAAATCACGAAATTATTTCAAATAATGCAGAAAAAACAAAAAAAAGGGAAAGGGTAAAAGGCATGAAGTCAAATCGATTTCTTGAACCGTTCTGTTGTGTGTGCATGACAGGATGTTGATCTACAGCAGAAAATGGATGATATTCGCAGTGGGTTTCGGGAAATTGTGTCAGTCTTAGGTCTGACCAGGGAGTATTTTCCAGAGGAGCAACGTTCTCTTGAATTTTAGGGTGCTTGCTTGAGAAGCAAAAAAGTTTTGGGTAGATTTTGTGCTGGCAGTGATGTTTTTACTCCGGATCTTTCATTTTGTGATTGGAAAAGCGATATCTCGGAAAAATATTTCTGTATGTCGAGTCTTTTAAACGGAGGCGGCATGCATCAATCGGATGGCAGCTGCTTCCTGCTCACTGTTTTCGATCGATGTCCAAATATGTCCCCCGGCGTTTGGGTTTTTTGTTGCGTTTCTCAAGGAAATCTTTCAAAGAAACAGAAAATCGTTTGGGTTTTTTGTTGCGTTTCTCAAGGAAATCTTTCAAAGAAACAGAAAATCGTTTGGACTTCACTCAGCTTCCTCCTTTTAATTAGCTGTGTGCCCGTCGATGCTTGGATGCCATCTGATCCTTGAAAGATCAAAAAAATCAGGAAGATTAAGAGATGCACGTCGTCTGAGCTCCCGAACATTCACAGGTGTGCTGTACCCACAAAGTTGATGTCGTGATTGTACGACTGGGGCAAGGATAAAACTATTGTTGGGCTGGAGATTCTGATGGACTAGGGGGGGCAGTCAGATCGGTGAATGTGGCAGGATGAGTCATGAATGTAACTGGTAGTCATGGCTTAGTAAAAGGGGAACTGGTGGATCGGAAAGGATAAGGTGGTGTCTCTGAGAGGGGGAACTGACTCTTGTAAAAGTTTGGAAGCAACTTTCGTCTCAAGGGTCTCACACTATACACATTGTTCGTTATTCGCCTTTTTGAAGGTCACTGTTGTAAGAGTTTTAACGACACAACAGGTGCATGAAAAACAGTCCCACATTTTTACACTCATAGGGTGTAAGTACCCCTCGGTCCGCTCATTAAAAACGGTGACAAAGCAGAAAAAGCATCTCTAATGCCAACATATCGACATGATGTTTTTTTTTTTGTTTTAAACTCACAACATCATCTACCCCACTCACAAAAACCACCCCGAAATCGCCAACCACAAAGAAAATGAAAAAATGGCAGACTAGCAAACCAAACCCCCATTCATTTCAAGATTGAATCTAAAAAGAACCCAAACAATAAATCTCGTCATAAAATCCCATACGGTCGGAATAATCACCGCAATGCTCATTGATATTCATTGATTTCTTCCCCAACCCCCCCCCCCCCCTCTCGGAAAGTTTTCCAATGTACGAAATTTATGAACCCCCCCCCCCAAACAAAACCCAACAGTGTCTTTTTTTCTTTTTCATTTTTTCTTCTCCCCCATATCTCCCTTCCCTCCAAATCACCACGAAAAATAAAAATGAGAACACAACAGAATTGATTTAAAGAAAAAAAAAAAAAAAGAAAGAGAACAAAAAAAGAAAACCTTTTCATAAAAATAATAATTTAAAAAAACAACGCAGCCTCTGGTTTTCAAATTCAATCAACCCTCCTTTCCATCCACCCCTTCCATAGTTTCTCCTCCCCCCGTTTTTCGTTTTGATTGAACTTTTTTTTTCTTTTTTTCTTAAATAGGTGTATCAAAGGTGACAATACTAAATTCATGGCCTCTTTCGTTTTCCTTTTTTTTTTCCCCTTTTTTTGAGCCAGAGGGCAAGGTGCTTCATAAGAAGGATGAAAGAGTCATTTGTAATTTTCTTCGCGGTCATCTATCCGTGTGCTAACGAACCACCGGCTTTCCACCTGCTTCTGGAAACTCTGGCAAAAGCACCAGCAGCTGTGCTCATTTTTGCACTCATTAAACTATCGAAGTCCTGCACAAAAATCCAACAGTTTGACACAATTAAAATTATAATTACAAATATTATTAATGATGTTTTTCCTCAAAAAAATATTTTTTACACTCAACCGTATCCCATACTTACTCAACAAGATTCAGTTGCCCTAAACCACCAAGCTGAATTCAACCCTCCCTCCACCATCCCCCCCCCCCCAAAAAAAAGAGGAAAATCATCATCAAAAAGTGCAAAAAATCCACTCACACTCCCTGTTGATGGGGCCAGAACAGGAAATCAATCGGCAGGTTGGGAAATGAACCAGCATTTCATTCCATTTTGTCTGTGTTACGCCGGCTCAATTCCACAGCGGACAGGTGACAAGCAGCTGTCAGCATTTTGCTGCAACACATTTGCTTTCCAAAAAAAAACAAAAAAACAGCACACAACGTCCCACCTTATTCATTTGAATCCGAAGTGTTGCAGGCCTTCAAGAATTCCGTAGGCTTCATGTTTTGTGGCAACCCATAACCTGGACGGGCTGTCCCCATTTCCCAACTGGGTTTCCACCCAATCCTTTAAATCAGGTTGGGCATTTCCAACCACGATCGCTCGATTCTTGCCTGGGGAAAAGGAAAAAAAAAGCACAATAATTCCAAAAAATTAACCCAGGTCGAAGAATTCACAGCAATGACAAAAAAAACACAATGTGGAAATTCACGGCCATTGATTCTGAGACTCACCCGAGAGCATCAGAATGTCATTTCCTGAGTCCCCGCATGCAATCGTGCTTTCCTTGTCAAACCCATACGATTTCCTCACGTAATCTAGCGATTCCAATTTCCCTGCCTGATTAGACACCAGGTCCAAATACCTGTCACAGAACAACTTCCCTTCAACATTACACAAAATATTCAAAATCATCCATCCATGCCAAGATCTCATTCATATGCCTTTTGTACAAAACGAAACAACGAGGACCTGTATTCAGGAAACTGTTTTTAGGTAGAGTTCACTTCTGCCCCCTCATATCGATCAAAATTCTGAATTGAAAGCTCAATCTCTACGCTGATGGATAACTCTGTGTGTTTAAAAAAAACAAAAAACAATTTTACCGGACGCCGGCAATACTCAGCAGCGTGGTGGTTAATGGCCAGCAAAGACCTCACCTCCATTCCCCCATCCCGCTTGATATGAGTTTTGCCTTTGCGTTGTTTGCATCCAATGCTTTCTGGATGTGCGCTACTACCTTGTCTAGCACCGAAACATTCACCCCACATGTCACCTTGTGCTCATTTTGCTCCTCGGGGGGTCTGTATCAAACACCCACACATAAAACAACATAATAATACTGATAATAAACGGCTAGGGATAAACGCCCCCACGTGTCCCCTCAATGACACCCACGCTCAAAAGTCATTCACTCTACTCAGAAACTACTCAAACTATTCACTCATCAACCTCAGGAAATTAAAGAAAGGGGTAAAAAAAACCTTCTGAGTCTTTGAATCTGATTTTAAGAACCCACCTCCACTAAATATCATCAAAAATTACAGATGCATGTACACCGTTTTGCCTGAGTGGCAAATCATCGGCACTATCGAGCGTTTTCCAAAAAGAAACACGGCGATGCTAAGTACTGTACCCACCTAAAATGCATGTTGTCAGTTCCGGCCTCGGCCAATGCCGAGTAGGCAGCTTCCCTCACTGCGTTCAGATTCCAATCTCTATCCAGGGTGGCCACCCATCCCTGATCCTCCTGCCATTCTCCTTGCCCATTGTTCAGATAAATCTTAGTTCCCACCGAGGACACCAACACGTCTGGCACATTTAAGCAATGGCGCTTTTCCCTCAGCAGCTCTTGGAAAGACTGAAGGCTCCTGTATGCACACAAGAAACCGATTAAAAAACTGAAAATGCTTCGTTTTGGTGTTTGACTAATCACCCATGCACCGAATATCATGTCCTCTTTGGCTTATTTTTATTTATATTCATTTATTTAATTTAGTTTATTTTTTTTACCATTCTTCGTGCCATTTTCTGGGGTTGTTTTTTTTTCGTGCCCTTTTTTCCTTGGGGGGGGTATATTAATAGAACGCAATAATTTTACAGATGATTATTGACACAGTTAAAACTCACCATCCTCGACATTTGATTCCGAGTTTGTACGTTTTCACACTTGAATGGGTGTGAAAAGACGAGCTGCCAAACACCGGTTGGCAAAACTTTTTTTAAAAGCAGGTTCAACTACATGCGCTCCCCCCAAAAAAAATGAAATGGAATTTCTCTGTCTTCAACTTCAACAATCAAGCATCCTGTCTCAGGAATTAAAGTAAATACATAAATAAACCAAGCAAAAGAGGATGCATTAATTCAATTTATTTTCACCTTCCTGTGCTGTACACAAGGACAGATCCTCTGACGACCGCCTGTTTTTGCCAAAAGTTCTTGAAAGCTTTAGTAGCTTCATCATCCCCCACCATCGTTCCATCTAGATCGCTCACCACCATTACGGGCTTCCCAATGACATCCTCAATATCTCCATGCTTCACTATAAATCTACCAGGTTTACGAATCTCATAATTTCCACCTGGCAAAAAAAACAAATCATCCATCTCCATCCAGTGTAATTTTTCTTTTTGTGCTCCCCTTTTTTCTCTCTTCTTTTCGTTATCAGTTTGGTGGGCCACTCTCAAAATGTGCTTTTGTTAGGGAGAAAAAACATGGGGTGGGAAAAAAAGCTCGGAAATAGCCGCATTCGTCGAAAACGTTCTCGATGTCCAGGTGGGGGTGCAACAGGTGCCTACTTTTTAAAATGCTTAATTTTTCTGTTATTTTCTGGGTTTTTTTTTTCTCAAGCTTATTTTGATGATGGCAATGTAAGCTACAGAAAAATAAGTTTAGTTTTTAGGGTTTTTTTCAGGAGCTGCCAACTTCTTCACTGAACCCACCTGCCAATGGCTTATCCCACTCTCCCTCATTATTAGTCATCACAAATTCCAAAAGAGGTGACCCATTGTCATTTCCTTGCACCTCCACCTTGGCTTTGCACCAGTGATGTCCAGATCCAATCTGTCAAAAAACCACCATAAAATATAAACATGGATTCGATCAATTCCATCAATTACGCATTCCTTGGGTTTCATTGGCCATTGCAAAAAAAAAAAAATAATGTATGTATATATATATACATATAAGCCTACTTATTTTTCTTCCCTTTATCTTCTCTGACACTCCATGGCAACCTCGCCCAAGACAGTTTAAAAAGATTCTTTCGCATTTTTTTCAGCTTATGTTGTCTTTTTGGAGATTGTGCCAATCTCCCATTTTGGGGCTGCCGAGTTCATTCCAATTTCATTCATTCCTCCAAATCCTCCCTCAATTCCAAGCTGAAAAAAACTCCAACACCCCCCTCCAACACAACTGCCTTTGCTTGTGTGTTTCCTAAATCTCTTCTGGTTCTCACCCTGGTCAAAGGTAGATCCCTCCAGTCCCCGCCACAAGCAGAGTAGTGCAAGAAAGTGTTGTTCCACCCTGTAGAGTAATGAAGTGTGATATTTTTTACTGCACCCACTCCCTCACTTCCAATCTGAGAGAGGAGTGGAGTCGCAACATTTTCCGCTTCGAGTTCTGGTGATGACGCGTCGCTCTGGGCAGCCTGAATCCCCCCAGAAAATAAACATTCGGTAAAAACACGTTCAAAGGAAAGAAAGTCAACACCTGCCACTTGAAGCTACCCCATCGCGTAAGCTGATGCAGTTCAAAAAAGAGAACGGCAGGATTCTTCTCGTTTAGCGAGTTTGAATAACGCACAGACATGTGTGTATAAGATTTTTGTACTTTTGGGGATGGTATCGAAACAAAGAAGATATTTCTCGACATAATCAAACGACGTCACTCTTGTGGCGAACCACATCCAAAGAGCCATCTCTGGCGAATTTTTCGGACCTTTGGGAAACCAGGCAAAGTTCCACACCTGTGCTGGAAACATTCGTTGGGGTCGTGGACTCAATCGTTGTGAATGGACTCGAAGCGCTCCTTCTCGAAACGGACCACGACGCACACCTAAACAAGATTTAGACTTCGAAAAGGCACTCCGATGTTTCGCACTGGGGCGCCTCGCGATGCCCCAGTTCTCCCCTCCGACGCTCGCGTGGTGCATCTCAAATTCGACCAAGGGGCTCGACTGTCGTGCTCACGGTTTCAATAAACGAGAAACGTTGAAACGAAGTGATCGTGTCGGAGAGGAGTCGGGCCTTCGTGGGGTTTTTTTCGCTTTGGGTTGGCACTCGGACCAGTTTCACTCGCAACGAAAGTGAGTTTCTCAAGTTCTCAGTTTCTGTCAGGCTGTCGGATTCAATGTACGACATAGATTCGATTTGAGGTAAAAAGCTGGAAGGAACACAATCAATCAGCAAATCGATCGCAAACAAAAAAGTAGGCCACCTGTGCCTGTTGTTGAAAAATAAGTAAATAGGGGCTCTGTATTTATTAACATGTAAGAGCCTTCAAATCTTTCCTACCAGATTCTGCCAATGGCAGAAATCACAGTGGAGAACTCATATCTGTTGAATTCACATGTGTTATATTGAGCTGAAACGAAACAGGGGCTTCCCTTGAATCAGGGGTGGCAAAGGTATATCAGTCATTCTATAGAACAGACAGAGATCTGTTTCAGAAGGGTAGTTGAAGTGGGTGGTGGTTTGTATGGACCCCAATTCCCTGTAAAAAGTTTCCCTGTGACACTTCCAGTCCCTGTTGCATCCAACAGTTGGATGATCCAAGTACCAAACACCACATGTTTACAATAAAAAGTACGACCCCTGTTCCAACCAAGCCCCTCAAGTACAAAACCAAAAGTCTTAACTGTACAAACTGCACAGCAACTACCCAACTGAATTCATCCTTTCCACACATCCTTGAACAATCCATTGCGGCAGAAACGAATATCCAACAGTAACAGAAAAAGACTGGAATCAAGACTACAATTTTGTGTGTTCTGTGAAATATGGAATGGGCATGTGAACGAGGGAGGTGAGAATGCGGTGTTGTAGTTCCTGGCATCGACAGTATGGGGAACTGGGGCAAGAAAAATGTTATCTATGTGTTTTTCGAATACACAAAAGACTGAGCTGGAAATTCTTTCACAAGTTCCAGAGGGTTTGATTCTGTTTGAGTGTCATACATGGTCTGTCATGTGAACTGATTTGGTTTTGATTCAAAACATTCATTGGTTATCTGGATCTGATTCTTCTGAACTTCACTGATTTTGGGTTGAACAATCACCCCTTCCAATTCCTGGAAACTTAAGCACTCAACCCTAGCAGATTTCTTCTGACAAAAATGTGTTGGAATTTCTCGAGGATCTAAACGCACAGCTAGGGATGATTGGAGGAATAATCTGGACAGACTCAGGAATTTCGAAAAAAACCCAAATGAATTTATCATTTTTTTGCAGTGCTTGCAAATGTATTTGAATTCTGACAAAAGGGGCACCTATCCCAGGCATCTTCGAACTTTCTGTGAATTTGCTTCCTCAGGTTTTAGATAGTTGCAGATATGCCCCTAATTTCTCAGGTTTACATCTTGGCCACCCCAATGCTTTTTTCAATGTCCATCAATGCTGTAAAGACTCTTGAGGGGCATACTTCTGCAGCCCCCCCCTTCCCACCCTCCCCAATTAAGAATGCAAGAAATGATAAAGCGATATATCTGCCAAGGTCTAGGCTTCGTCCTTCCACCGATGCCCACAAGCCGTGCAGTGTAAAACCAACGCCATTCCCCCCACGGTATCGCTCGATGCAAACGCTGCTTCGTTGTGATTACACAACGGACATCGAACGTCCTGAGTTCTGGGGAACGTGGGGTCGTTGCGGACGTCTTTCAGGATAATCGTTTTCTCCTTCGCAGTGTGCCGAATCTCGTTGAGGTATACGCAGTAATCCGATTCCGGCACGTTTTCTTCGTAGCCGCAGTTCTTACAGAAGTAAATCAGTTTCTTCGCTTCCCTATCTTCTCTTGGATACAACAGATCGTTGGACTCTGGACAAAAACGCAGTTTGCGTTCTCTTTTGGGCCGGGCTTCGGACATGACAAAGGAAGGGTGCTGTTCCTTCTGCCTCCAGTCAGCACCGTTTTGTTTGACGAGACAAAAAAGATTTCCCTTCCAAACCCCACAGCGTTCCTTCCAAAGGGGGGAGAATGTGGAAGTCCCACAGAAAAGAGGTTTGTCACACCCAGCCGCACTCTCTCTCACTCTTTCCCACGTGACATTACCACGTGACAGTCACATAGTGTCGTACGGTTTCTTCATCTGAGTACGACAAGCTGGGACCGGGTGTGACACCGAGTGTGACAGTGTCCTCAAATAAAGAGGCCTGCGGGTGTCGCTTTGGGTTTTCTTGTCTAAATTGTACGACCTCCGGCCAGGGTGTCGTCCGACACATCCGATTATTTCCAAAGAAATGAATATCATGTATTACATCAGTACTTTACACGATCACACTCTCAAGACAACCACAGCATCAATTTTTTCTCACCAATGACTACCCTTCCTCCCAACCCTCCCCCGTTCTCTTTTACCCCACTTACATTTGTTTCACTCCTTTAAAACCCCCCACCCCCAATTTGTACACCGCCACTCCATTTCTCTCTTTCCCCCTCGATGGCAAATTGCCTTTTGTTTTTCTTTTTGGTTGTTTCTTGCAAAGCTCCTTCAATACCCATCGTCTATTTTTTTTTTGGTTTCACCACACTCTCACCCCCTTATCTGTTTTCCTTCACTAACGTCCAACCCCAGCATCAGATCAGCCCCTTTTTCCATTCCCAGAAAAGCCCACCAAAAAATGACTAAGGTCCACTGGATAATACTGTGGTTTGGAGGGGCACCAGGAAACTACAAATACCTCGAGTGACCTTGACCGGTTGTACGCACACAGCCTTTTCGAATTCCGCAAATCAATCCAGCTCCACTTTTGCCTGTATTCGCACCCCCCCCCCCCCCCCCTTCTTTTTGATTCTTTAATTCCCCTCACTTCAACTTCTGTTCTACTTTTTACCCCCCTCTTGTTTTCTTTCCTTTCTGTTTGTCTGTTGTTTGTTTTCGAGTTTCCAGCCCCTCCCTTGCCACTTTTTTCCCCCTCCCCGTTTTTGGAAATTTGAGTAACACCATATGAACAAAACAAAAGGACGACAAAAAAAACAAGACAAAACGAACCAACGTAATGAAGAAATCGGACGAGAAAATTTACAGCATTTCTTGAGACATGCGGACCACCCTGCAAACTTTGCGTCGAAATTCTTCCTTGCTGTCACGCCAGTCTTTGGCTGCATCTATGTTCGCAGCCGATTCATCATTGGGAGAGGACAGCATGGAGATAATAGAAATCATGATGGTCTCGACCTGAAGAAAACGCACACACACAAAAAAAAACGGCAAAATATAAGAAAGATTCCGACAAACACACACAGCGGACCTGATGGTTTCACATGAAATTAAAGGATGGATATATATATATTTGAGGACACGAGGATGCCGCACTTTCTCCCCAAATCCTCCATTCTTTTTCCCCTTCAGGGTTTCTCCCAACACACACGCACAGGTACAACCCCTACAACATTTCCTTCTCAATCCATCCATACAGGAGGTCATGAATGCATTGACACGTAAAATTTACCCCCACTGCATCCAGAGGGATCAATCATGCTTGATATTTTAAAAAAAAGTCACTGTCATATATGAGTACCCCCCAAAATAACATTTCGAAACTGGTCCTTTTTTTTGGAGAAACAGCATGCTGCTACCACACCAACCCAATCACAACACCAAGCTGGATAGATCAGGTTGCTGTGTCGCATAAAAATGCATAATTCTTCATACCGTATGCACAGGGGACCAGCGCTCGCTGGCTTCCTCATAACCAGTGGGATCATCCCCAGGGTTATGGAGAATAGAAATGCAAACTCTACCATCCTTGTAAACTGCTCCGACAGCCACCAAAAAAAAAAACCACAACCCTTTCAACATGTTTCACTCAGCTGTTTTCTTCTGCAAAGGACAAAAAAAAAAAAAGCTACACACACATGCATGCGAGCTAAAAAACATACGTCTGAAAAGTTTCTTTGAATGGGAGGGTGCAAAACAAACAAAATGAAAAGGACTATTTTCAATTAAGCTGGCCACATACACCACTGGTAGATTCTAAAACGTACAGTTAGGGTCAGGTTGTGCTGATGCAAAAAAAGAGATAATCGCATGTCGAAGAAATCAGGGTTGATCAGGGTCAGCCCCCAGCTAACAATAAGATTCGATACAATAGACTAGCTGGCCTTTGGCCCTTACCGTTAGGATGCCACATCTCTGATGTGAACCGGCAAGATGGAGGTGAGTTTGGATAGTCTTTCGGGAACGTCAGCAAACACTTGAAGAACCCTCCCTCACTGAAACAAAACACACACGACATTTTCAGATGTTACAATCACAAGCTGCGTGGATATGCCTTGCTGTTTGAAGAAAAAAGCACTATTCATCCTGAGGTTTCAGCCGATTGGCCATAGATTTTCTAATCAACTCCCCCCTCCCCTTTTGCTTTTCAAAAATCCTATCAAGTATGCAACCAAGGCTGACTCACAGTGCTGTCTTACTCACTCACTCACTCACTCACTTCCTCTACACAAATAAAAATATGCTCTCTATTCCAACCTTCCAGGAACAGATGGAAAGAGAGGTCCCTATCGAAATATTCGATCAATAAATGAGCTTCTATCAGGGTAGAGAGGGGGGGAGGGCATCTGAAAGAGACTGTCACAAAAGGGATGAATTTCAGCAAAAAACCAGGGCTGTTCAGGATTCTCTTACTAGAGAGTGTCTGGAGGGCCCATGACCGTCACTCCCCATTCGAATATATTGGAGTCGTCAACCAAGCCAGCAGAGAAACCTTCCACCGGTTTCTTCAACAAGTCTGTGGGAAGCACAAACAAATTAATTTCAAAAAACGTATCGAGAAGATTCTATCCTCCGCTTCAAGAGCGACCCTTCCAAATCCGTTTACGACTCCTTTCGAGCGCGCCAATTATTGGAGGGGCTAACTATCTCCACCCCTCCGGAGAGAAAACTGGTGGTTTCGTGTGACAGAAAATGAAAAACAAACGAAACGATTAACCATCGAACTCAAAATGCCAGCCAGTTTTCAAAATGAACCACCAAAAAAAACGCCCACCTCTTAACTGCTTTCGCAGAAGGAGCGCTGCGCGACTTTCTGGGTTCGACATATATACACTCAGATCCTGGACACGAGGTGTTCACGGTCTGTGGAACGCTCTTCTTTTTTTCACTTTTAAAAACGAGGGCTCAAACTTCTCTGCCCTCTTCTTTTTCGTGGTCGAGCGCTCGAGGATTGTTCGTGTATGGGAGGAGATACACACACGCTCCAGGAACAATACGATCGAAATCGGGAAGTCTCGCCACAAGGAATTCGCAAGTGAAAATTTGTGGGGAGGTGTAGGGAGGTGCTGACACAACGCTGTTTCCGCGGACGTCAAAACCGTCTCCGTAAGACGGGGGACGATTGCTCGATTTTGAGGCTGCTCTTTTCTGGAGCTGGGTGGAGTGTCATTGAAGCTCTGTAACGTGCGTCATCTGAGGGGGGGAAGGTACGACAGGGGGCTTGGATGATCTGATCCTACAGAAAACAAGATAGAAAAAATAAAAAAAAAATATTTTCTGTACGAAGATGCCTGCACCATCCAGAACGAATGTGAACGGGCGAAAACCTGAAGGGCTGGGTGAATAGAGAGTTTGGCTGGAGGCAAATCCATCTTTGTTCTTTTGCTGAGGAAGAAAAAAAACAAAAATTCCACTTCGTTACACGTCAGCACCTTTGTGTCTGACACAGGGCCTCCACTCAATTTCGTTCACTCCCTCCTGTTTCTCTCTCAACCATTCCTACCGACACTTTGACCGAGCGGATATTCGCGTCAAAAAAAACAAAAGAAAGAGCAACGCGCCGTGTATTTCTTGCAAGGGAAACGACGGCGTCTCCAGGAAAAGCGCAAGCAAGGAAAGAGGTTTTTCGAGACATGGGGCATCGTACCGAGAAGAGAAGCCACAAGCACAAGCACAAACACCATAAGCATAAGCACTCTCACAAAGACCGCAAAAAGGAGCGAGCAGACAAGGACGACGCGGTGGTGGATTTAGCCGCGAAACCCTGCGTCGAAGTTGTGGAAGGCCAGGCTTGCAGGAAACCTACGGACAGCGAACCCGAGTCGGGGGAAATCGTCGAGGAACTGGCCAACCTTGGGGAAAGGGAAAATCCTTCCAAAGCTGCGAAGACTGAGGTCGGCACAGATTCGGAGAACGGTGCTTGTGACCCGAGTCGTGCACCAGCAGAAGCTGCGAAGCCGTCTGTGGTCGACAACGGGGAAGCGCTCGGAAGGTACGAATTAAGTTTGGAGGAGCCAAGAAATCCTTTCGTCGGGAAAATTTTCACTTCGTTGGAGCAACTTCATGATTTTTATAGGTTGGTTGGCCTAACTTCTGTTGTTTAAAACTGTCAGTGCGAGCGAGGCTTGTGCCGTGGATCGATCCTCTTCTCCCCGCGAAAACGGGGTGGACGTCGTTAACACGAACAGAACGGAAGGTGGCCAATCTCCCAAAGAAAGTAACGATAATGCTGCTGTCCACTTGACACCCAGCGCCGGGCATTCGTCCCCCGCTGAAATTGAACCTGCTAAACCTGAATTATCTCCCTCTAACGACGAGCGCAGGAAGCATCGGCGGGCTCGACAGTCTCCAAGTTCAGACGAGGATCCCGAAAGGGAACGTCGAAGGAGGAGGAGTAGAAAAGTCGATAACTCCAGGTCACGCAGCTCTGAACGGAGTAAGGATAGGGCCCATCGCGTTCGTTCCCAACGGCGTCGGTCGCCTAGCCCTGAGTGCGACGTTGTGCGAAGGAGGCGATCTCATTCGCGCTCCAAAAGACGTTCACGTTCGCGGAGCGGTGGTAGAGTAGAGCGGTCTCGAATGGGTGGAAGGGGTAGACGAGGGTACGAAGAAAGGTCGATTCGCTACAGGCGGAGGTCCTCTGAACCTCGGCATCGCAGACGGAGGCGTAGTGCTAGTCCCGAGAGAAGAACCAAGCGACGGAGGGGCAGCAGGGGGGCTGTGGATTCCGACGTGAGTTTTTTTTTGAGAAGGAATAAAAAAAACCCTTTTGACCTTCCTGAAAAAACTTCAGCTTCAAAAGCTCCTCATAAAATTTAAACCTAATAATAACAACAGGAGGATTCACGCCATATCTCCTGATTTTTTTTCTCAGTTTGTTTTGCTGTCTACATGCAAGTGGCAGAGGGTCAGAAATTTTGATGTTGCTGCTAGCCAGCTGTTTGTTTGGATTGATAATAACAGGATTTCAAATTTTTCCTTTGTGTTTTTCTTTTCTTTTGTTTTCAGGATGATGAAGAGTACAAGGCAAGGGTGAAAGCTGCGCTGGCTAATGAACAAGCTGAGGAGGATGAGGAGAGGCTGCTGGAGGAGAGACGGCAGAGGAGACAGGAAATCTTAGAAAAGCATAAAAAACAAGCTGCAGAAAATCAAATGCCCGATGGAGGAGCCGCTGAGGATCCCCAGCCATGTGAGGATCTCCTGTTACTACTTCCCCACACTTAGAAGCATCCGAAAGTTTATGAATATTTCCTAATATGGCTTATCTTGTGGTTGAGTGAAACAGGGTTACATGCCAAACAAGCAAAATTTCTTTCAGTTTACCATGAATAGGGAAAATGGGAGAATGGGAAAATGGTTGGCAGTTTCAGGCACTGGTTGATATATCTATCATATATATTACAATGAATAATTGGCTTCTCCACACAAGTGTTGATTCTTGTCTGATGGTTGTGAAATTTTTGCCAGATGGAGAATCTGCTGGAATGTCTCCGATGATGGACGTCACTGCTCCAAACAGCAGCCCAAGTTCGGTACTTTCGGCAAACCCAATTCTAATTCCTGTATCTGAGAATGAATCGGATGATGCAAATGTGGCCAGTACTGACCCACAGGAAAACCTAGGCACTCTGAATGGAAATGTCGACAACGGTGCTGCAGAAGCAACTCCAGCTTCTGTGGTGGAAGAAGAAACCGTCCCAGCTGCAAATTCCAAGGTCGGTTGATGTTTTCTTTGGGAGTGTCAAGGGGGAATTCGGTTTGAAATACACCACGTGAAACTAAGAATATTGTTGTGAATTGTTCGTTTGTGATGGGTTTTTTCCTTTTTTTTTATCCCCCCCACCTCCCTCTTCCAGGATTTAGTGTAATGTTGGTGGATGGGCCAGAAATACTTTATTGGGAAAGGTGGTTTAGTAGAAAGTAGGAAATATTCCATGTCTTTTAGAAACATCGATCCCCTCTCCACTCTGGTAAGGTGATGGCTCCCACTCTTCTTTTTTTTTCTTTTTTTGAAAAAACGATGTTTTCAGGGATGGTTTGGATTTGAAGTGACGCTGTTGGTTCATGTGGTTTTTGCAAGTTGAGTAGGGTGTTTTTCGATTTCTGGGATGTTTAGGTGAGTAGCCATTTCCATGCTTGGCTTTGGATCAGAGAAGCACAACGGCATGATCTGTGCTTGTATAGGGGTAGGGACTTTTCCTGTCTTAGAATTCCACAGCAAGCAAAAAAGCAGTTGATTTAGGAGTTGAAAAAATACCCGGTTGATTTGGGATTAAAAAAAGAAAAGTTACAAACAGCTCAAAACCCCTTGAATTATCCTTTCAATACCACATGGAAGAGAGTGTTTTTCGCCTGTCGAATACTGACGGGTGCGTTTACGTTGTTTTTTTTCTTTTTTGGTTGGGAAATGTGCAGGTGGGGCTGCCTGTGGATGATGGAGACATTTTCTGCGACACCCCCGTGGAAGCTGGTAGGCAGCTGGTGGATAGTTTGGACGAAGCTGTGAGGAAAGCAGCGACGACCAAAGGATTGACCGATGCGTACGATGATCCGGAGGGTTACTACAACTTCCAAATCGGTGAAATCTTGGATAAGCGGTATGAGGTGTTTGCTTCCAAGGGCAAGGGTGTTTTCAGCACTGTGTTGCGGGCCAGAGACAAAGGCAGGAGGAATCCTGATAACGAACATCCAGAGGTTGCGATAAAAATGATTAGGTCGAATGATGTGATGAAAAAGAGCGGGCAGATGGAGGAGGAGATTCTGAAGATGCTGGCGGTTTCTGATCCTGAGAACAAGCGCCATTGCATTCGGCTGCTGAGGTCCTTCGAGTATCGGGGACATCTGTGTTTGGTGTTTGAACCCATGGTGAGAAAATGGATACTTTAAAACGATTAAACTAGATAGTAGACTGAGCCATATAAAAGTGATCACAGAATAGATGAATAAAAAATTGATAGGTAAATTGCTGAGTGTTCATATTTGAGAAGTAATCACCCTGGCTGCCCCTTTCTTTCCCTTTAACAGCAAAACGCATCAAATCCAGATCGTCAAACAATTTGCTGGTCTGAGTGTGAGTGTGAATTTGGGTGCAAATAGTAAAATAAATGAAAAAGTAAGGTGTAGACTAATAATCAATCAACGAATAAATGATAATTTGACTTGACGGGTTGTGTGTGTGTGGTTTTTTTTCTTGTTTGTGATGACAGGCGATGAACTTGAGAGAGCTGATAAACAAGTTTGGTCGCAAGGTTGGCCTCAACATCGACGCAGTCGGGCACTACACAGCCCAACTTCTCGTCGCCCTGAAACACCTCAAGAACAACAAAGTGTTGCATGCAGATGTGAAACCAGACAACATTCTGGTGAATGAAAAATTCTCACGAGTCAAACTTTGTGACTTTGGCAGCTCGATGCTCCAAGGGGATGTGGAGGTCACTCCCTATCTCGTCAGCAGATTTTACAGGTCTCCTGAAGTCATCCTTGGATTGCCTTACGGTAAGGATGCCGAGTCTGACTGTTTTCACGAAAGATTAGATTTTATAACCATTCTGGGATTCTACATATTTATTTATTTATTAAAGAGAAAAAAAATCTGCAGTCAGACATACGTTCTGTTGTTGAGTTGCTGATGTATCGACGGTTTGCTTGGCATGTGTTCTGGATGAGTTTGTTGTTTGGTGAATTTGTGGGTTTTTTTTTTTTTCCTTTGCAGATCATCCCATGGACCTCTGGTCGATCGGTTGTGTTATATATGAGCTGTTTTCGGGCAAGATTCTATTTCCTGGGAAAACCAATAACGAAATGTTGAAACTGATGATGGATGTGAAAGGCCCCTTCCCAAAGAAAATGTTGAAGAAAGGTGAATTTGCTGAAAGGCACTACGAGAATGACCCCAACATGTCGTTCATTCAATACGATGATGACCCCGTCACGAAAAAGCCGGTGAGTGTTTTGGAAACTGTCAGAAAATAAACTGGAGATTTTTTCCACAATCAAAATAAAAGAAAATCAAGAAAATGGTGGTGGTGGTGGTGGTGAGCAGAATAGTTTTTTTGGATCCGTTTGAGCTGAAAACTCGCTGCCTTCTTCCAGGTGGAGGGGCAGAAATCCACAATCCACAATCCTGTTTATTACATTATCCTATTTAAAATAAAAGAATAAAAAAAAAATAAAAAATAACAAGAAATGGTGTCTGGATTCCTTCACAGATCAAGAGGCTCATCGTCAACCCCACAGTTCAAAACGACTTCTCCACGTTGCTGCTCCGAAATTCGCTCGGGTCTGACCGGAAATTGGTTCTACAATTGGCCGAACTGCTGGAAAAGATGATGATGCTGGACCCAGACCGAAGAATGGACCTCGACACAGCATTAAGACACCCCTTTGTTCGTAGATACCTCCAACGATCGAAACCAGATTCGAGCCATCCTGCGAAAGGACCAAGAAATACAATGTGATCGACACGTTCTGATTGAATTATGCAACCCACCCCCCCACTGTTATTTCAGTCCATTTGGGGGAGGGGGAAGATGCTGTCGTCGTCTCGAAATGGTGCTTTTTTATGGTGGGGGCCATGATTTTGGACAGGGGAAAAAGAAAAATATCATGTGAAAGAAACTTCATGATATTCGATGAGCGGAAAGATGGACCTTCTTGTGATGTGTTCTTTTATAATCTCTGTTAGTATTCGAAAAGAAGAACAAAAACAAAAAGACAAAAAAGATGTCGAAAAAAGGAAAAAAAAAAGAATATCTTGCTCATCTCGTGTTTGTGAAGAGACCCGGTTTCTACTTGGCTTTTTTTTTCAAGCAGGTTTTCGGTCTTTTGCGTTGGATCTGGGTGACTTATTGCTCGATGCATGTTGAATCTTGGCATTTCAACCAGGGGATGATTACTAATCCTTCTGTCTGGGAGTGGTCGGATGGCCAGTTCGATTTCAACACGGTGGTGGTGGGGGGGAAGTGCTGTCTCCTGATCTCTTCCCCTCCATATCAACAAGAAAAGAAAACTAGACAAAACCTGTGCAGAGCCTACCTCCGAAAAAGCGTGAGAAACTGACTTGGTTTGGAGGAGGATGCCCCATGTGGGCAAAAAAGAGAAGGGAAAATGTGTTGATATATACAAAGGTGCAAGGATGTGTGTCGGGAGGGGAAAAAAAGACGAGAAAAAAATTTGTGCCCTGTTTTCTTGTTTTTTTGTTTTGTTTCAAACATGTTGTGATTGAGCTGAGAAAAAGAAAAAAGTAATACAGCATGCTGTGGAATATTTTTTTTTTCCTTTTTTGTCTGCATCTATAGGTTTTTGCCGAAATTGTCTTGGCCAAATTATAATGGGAAGTGGGGAGAGGGGCTTTTGTAGATTCAAAAACAAAGAAGAGATTGTTGGGACTGTTCTGATTCTTTTTTTTTTGGGGGGGGGTGACCTTTTAGGGAGGCTTGGGGAAATATGTTTTTTTTTTACCTTTTTTTTGTGAGTTGTAATAGTTGCTATTTTGCTTTGATTCTCGTGCATTGAGATGTCTTCGGCTAGAAATGCTGTGGAATTGCCATGGTCGATCACACTCCTAGAAGAGTGACATCACACTGTTTGATCGAAAATTCGTGATATTACTCTCTGCATTTCTGTTGGGCCCTGATCATGTGGATTTTGATACCCCTCCTTGCTTTTTTTCTTTGTCGCATGTCTGACTTGGAACATTTGTGCGCACCACTGGTATTCGTAGAACAGCCATCGCTTGCCTTTGCCCTGTGAGAGGGGAAGGAAGGGCGGGCTTGGCTCCGTGTGATCGACGGACTCATATCCACTCATTGGAGAGGGGCAAGATTGCAAAACTCGACATTTTGTTGCGTCTTGGTGGAGGTGGTGGTGGGTCGTGCAAATTCGGGGTGAATCCGTACGAGGCTGTAACTGTATTTTTTTCCGAAAAAATTGTGGCCGACTGTTATCCCCTTGGAAAGTTATTTTTCCTTTTTCTGGATCAGTAGCACATTGCTCCAAAGGAATCACGGACCACAACAGTGACATCTGTGTTGAAAAATCTCCAAAGGGGAGTGTGAGCACTGATGAAAGTGCCCCCCTGGATAAATTTTGTTACAGAAAAAGATTGCAGTGATGCTCTTTGGGGCATTGTGAACGAGGTGGGTGAAACTCTGTGCGTTTTGTACACAAGGGGTTGTGGTGGTTTGGTTTGGTCAGTGTTTAGGCCATGGTCAGACTGTGCCCCTTCCTTTGGGTGCACACAGTCATCGAGATTTACAATGATGGCCAGGAGATGGAGGGATGCTCTCATTCAAAGTAGTGCAGTAATATGAGGTGATATGTGTGCAAAGCAGCTGATATTGAATTTTGATGAGGGGCCAGCTTCTGGGGGTGGTCTTTTTTAGTTGAAATAGAAATTTTGCCCCCAGGAATAGTTTTAAATTGAATCTGTGGAACACGTTTTCACAGAATATGAGTGAGAATATCTGCTGTCCGTATGGTTATTCCCTGTGGAGGCAGCGCTGGCTGTCACGAAAAGCAAGTTGGCAGAAACTTGGCCTTGGCTCCCTTGATGTGGTGCGAAGCAAGGTAAAAAGCCCGTAGAAAATAGGTGAGTGTTCAGACGTTTTCACTCAAAGTTGAGAAAGGTTGTTTGCTGGGGTGTTGGGGTGAGGAGGTCCCAATAGATACATTATTTTTTCTCTCTTTTGTGAAATCTGTATTCGACCTTGATCCTTTCTTTAAATCGTGCCACCCGTTAAAACAAGTTGAGCTGTAGGTCTCTTTCGGGAGTGTTGAATGGAAAATGACACGGGGTAGCTGGAAGCTGGTTGTGCGTCGGTGCACAAGGACCTATCTTTTTCAGCAAAGAGAGTAGTACAGATTTGTTCAGTTTGTATTTGTCTCACTCTTTACTGATCTGGGGTAGAGACCTTTTGTGAGAAGAGGAGTGTATGGTGGCTTGTAATTTGGATTCTTAGTGTATTTGTGTATTTAACTTGGGTTCTTGGCTGCCACAGTGCAGTGTTGTATGATTGGGAAGGGCCTGATGATAAACCGTCAAGCTGTGCGAGGAGATAAATCAAAGTTGTGTTTCAAAGGTTTTTTGTTTCAAATTCTTCGACTTAAAGTGCCGCGCACACGTTGTGGCACCTTCAGTGACCCCAAATTTCAATGTTTGAAGTTGCAAGGAATCTACCGCAAAAATTATACATTAGGGATGTTGCGCAAAACTACGTAGCTCCCAATTTACGCAGCCACGTCACGTACGACAGCGTAGTTTCGCGGAAATTCTCACTGATGCTGACAAGGATCCGTTGTTAAACGGAGTCCTGTTCGAAAAGAATCAAAATACGTACGTAGAAAACCTGCATTTCCGCGAAATTACGCTGTCGTACGTGACGTGGCTGCGTAAATTGGGAGCTACGTAGTTTTGCGCAACATCCCTATTGAACCCCCCAAAACCCGACGAATCCGAACGAATGATCCAGATATTCACCAGCCATTCATCGAATAAGATAACGCCGTTTGCAAGAACACCCGTCGCGTTGGCGACGGGTGAGCAATTGGCGGCTGAATTTCATCAAGACGTGCACGACTTCCCATATACGAGGGAAGAGCAAGAGGGATCAAGAACACACAGCGCGTTGTTCGGTTGGAACCGATTTGAAAGTCTCAACGAAACGCTCGTACGTTACTATCGGTCGCTACTCTTTGCGGATTGGCTGAACGAAGAGCGCTCGCCACAAATGCCAACGACGATGTAACATCCTACAAGAAGAGGCACCCCAAAGTCCATTGAGCGAACGAAGTAAGGAGGAGAAAAAAACCTCTTCATTGATAACTATCCCCGATCAACCCAAATCATCTCTCACGGGTCCAAGGTTGATCCTACTCTCGTGATCCGGCGACATCCGGGGCTTAACGGCTCCGGATTAGTCGGATCTCGAGTTTAGGATCCTCCTAAACCCAAGGCTCTCCCTACGAGGGACTCGCCCGATCCGGTCGGGGGGCCGGAAAAGCGAGCGGCTCCGGTTGCTCTCTTTTCCGGACCTCGGCCGGATCGGCCGAGCCCTCCAAAAGGAGAGTTGGAGAGGTCCGGGTTCTTCCCCTACGGGGGTCTCCCGTAAAAAAGAGGCAACTCGTAAGGACGAGTTTAGGGGTTCAACTCCTCTAGTTGCCTTATTTTTCTCTCTCTCTTAAGACCTCCCCTTTATCTCTTTTTAAATTTCTCACACTTCTCACACTTCTCACACTTCTCACTCTTTTCTCACTCTTTTTCACACTCTCAAAGGTTTATGCTTCTCACATTTCTCACATTTTTTATGTTGCTCTCTTTCGGTAGACATATGTGAAAAAAAATAAAAAAATCAAAAGGTTGATCGTCTGGGAAGTTCCAAGTGGGAACGTCGAAAACGCACTTGCATGGTTCGGATCTGTCAGCGCGCGTACACGTACGCGCACGTACGTATGTGTAGTACGTGCTCGGTGCCGCGTTCGTCAGTCCAGAAAGGCTACGAGTGGCGAAGCCGATTTGCCCATTCTTCCTCGTAATGTATGAAAGCCAGGATTTTTCTAAGAAAATGCTGTTTTTGCCACCAGCTGGTGTTAATACTGAGCCTCTCTTTAACCCAGATCCAGAGTTTTGAGTATGTTGTGGAGTCAGCACTTCGAGGCCATGGAAGAAACATTCAGAATGTGTATGGGCTGTTTTCTGGGGTGCGTATTTTTGTGCTTCAAAACTGGTATATATGAGCAAAAGATTCTTTTCAATTCTCTACCTCTCTTGATTGGGGGGTGTCAATGCTCAAATTCATGGAAAATGAAAAATGCAGGCTTGAAAGTGGCGGCGGCGTGCTGGTTGAATTAGCAGAGAGAAACATGCTGCTAGTAACTTTATTCATTTACCTTTAATATTTTTATATATTTTTCCTGTCGAAGTTGAAATTGGACTGTCTGAAAAATATAAATGAAGCTGCAGGTCGAAGTACAGGAACCCATCAACATACACATTTTCAAAAGACATCCTGTTAGTACAAGTACAACCACCATCTGCAGAGTCCACACCAGCCCCGAGATGCTGGTTCACCCCCGCATTGTCTCGTTCAAAATTTAAGAACAAAAATGTCAGTGTCTAGAAATGCTAACTAACCAAAAAGCACGAACTCACAGCTAATCACCATAAGTGAATGCTAATTTTCTTAGCTCCTATTCATCTCACTCACAGTTTATAAGTAACGCCTCTCCATCTGGTTTTCCTCAATGGAAATCGATCGGAAAAGAACACCAAAATCGTCAGTTATCAATCAGATGTCAATCTTTTCCATTGAATGCTTCACAGAGGTTAATTGCCATTGCGGTTTTTTTCTCAAGCGAGAGTGTATGCTTGCGGTAACTGATCCTCTGGGATGAATACGCAGTGGAAGCCATAAGGCACTCTGGAAGGAAGATGCACTCGGGCTACCATCTCCATATCACAGCCATCGACCACATGCAATTCCGAGAACCCCGTCACCTCACTGTGCACGAACACTAACAGCCACCCGTCGTCCGAAAAATCCTCTCTGTCCGAGAGCCCATCAAAGGACGATGCGCTGGATCGCCTCGGGGCAAACGTGAATGTACTGCCATAGCAACCCTCTGGAAGCTTGTAAACGAGGGGAGGGCTGTCTGACAATAGGTCGACCTTCTCGTACGAGTTGATCGGGTGGTGGTCTTGCGGACAGCTGTCCCCCCCTGCAAATGTGAACCTTGCTTTCTTTCCCACATAGGCAGGGTGCAGACATGGCATGTCCAGTGATTGACCGGAAGAATGAACGGATCGCTCAGTTGCCTTGCCTGTCTCCATGTCCAGCACATATTCATGAACCAATGTCGGTATCCCTTCCCGGACAGAAAACGGGTCCCAGTTTGGGATGGCCTCCTGCATTCTGCATGCATGGAGGATCACTTTGTTGCCCTCCTCATAGGCATTCACCGTATGGAATGAGAAATTCGGCGAAACCTCAAACCACCTTAGGTCCTTCTCCGTTCCGAACCGTGGCATCACACCGATTTTCCCACCTCTTTCAGGTTTGAAAATCGCGCTTTTAGTTCTGTCGAATCCCCCTTCAGACGTGGGGCCGAATGGGAGGTTCAAAAGCAAAGGCAAGTTCACGATCAGCGTGTAATGCTCCGTGATGGCGCAATCATGCATGAACACAGCCTCCATACTCTCGATGATCGCTTCATGCAAGAGATTCCCCTCCTTGCTCCACACTCTGGTCCGGCAATGAGGTGCCTCGGGGAAGCTGTAACTCACATCCACCATACTGCCATCCACTGGGTCCACTTTGGGGTGCGCTGAAAAGGAGCTCTTGAGTCCTCCTTTGAAAGTGTAGGGACCCACCGTGTCGAGGGTCGACACATCCAACTCGTAGGGGAAACCGACTTCCCACAATGCAAGCAGCTTGCCGTGATGGTACACCAGGTTAGTGTTGGCAGAATTCTTCACGATGACTGACAAGGGGGTGTCGCCCCAGGCCCCGGAATCTTGCTTCAGCCGAAACAGCGATGCTGGGACAGCCTTGCTCAGCAAAGACAATCCCATCGCCTGGGGGATTTTGAACGGTATCTCATCGATCCCTGGAAAAATCGTCCCCTTGCGGTTCGGGGCAATCAGCTCATCCATTTTCCTGGACAGCGTGTTCACGAATTTGTTTTTGTACGTCAGTCTGACTCCATCACTCCCCCCACCCAAGTGCACTGCATGTATCATGCCATCTCCATCAAACAAATGATACGTATCCACATTGGGTGTTCTATCTGGGTTTGGCCCATTTCTGATGAGCAGCCCACGGAGGCCCTCCGGAATGGCACCCTCCAAAACTATGAATCCCTCACTCGTTGCACCGCAGCTCAATTCCCTGACAGGAGTGAAATTTCCAGCTAAGTACTTTCCCAAGTACTCAGGCCCCTCATTCCCGTCCTCTCCTGTAGATCTCCAAGCAGGATCTGCTGCCACCTTTGCACATAGCCAAGGACGGTACTTTCTTTGACTTTCGATTCCCCTTACATATCTACATACACGATTAATTTGTGGATGGTCAGGAATAAAATCGTCAATCATAGCTGCACTATGTTATTATTATTATTATGCGACAATATTCAGTGTTGCATCTGGACAAAGTATCAAATCGGTGATTGTTCTATTGTGTTAATTTTATTGTATGATATTGCTTCCGTCGCAGTGACTGTCATGTTGGGCTGCTCCAAGGGGAAAGTAGTTCACAGAAATGAAACAGTACCAATTTCAGCCCTGGATGCATCTCGTGCTGGCATTTGACAGAAACTGTAAAAGGGGATGGTAGAATCGAGGGCATCAATTACTGACAACATGAAGAAGCCAGGGATTGTTGGAGAGAAACACCACCAAGAGATTCAACGATTCTTGTAATCAGTCCGCATATGCCTTTGTGCGCTGTGTTATTCCACCTTGCTCTGCGCTTGTGACAAGGCAACCGTCTCGTCAGTGAAAGCGGCGGCTGAAGGAGGCCTCGGAAGGGGCTTCCTCCGCAGCGGATGGAATCTGGGAGCTGGGATAACAGCCTTAAACACCACCATCGGCTTCACCCGCTAATCCATTCACAACCCATCCTCACGAACAATACATAGACCTGATGGGTGGATTCGAGCGTCCATTGAAACGACAGGATGGACCCGTACAGGGTGTAGCATTTCTTCCTGAATCGAATGGATCTGGCTGTATGGAATTCAGAACCTACCTTTGGTTTTTGGTAAAAAATGGAAGAGAAAAGAGATCAGTCATGCAGTTACAAAACAAGGGATATTCCAAGACTTCCACCATTCATTACACCAGGTTTATTTCACAGCATCCCAAGCCTGACCCCAATCTCTAGAACTAAATTTCACAACCAGCAATCACGGATACACTGCAAACTTTTCTCTGAGTGTGGGTACAGCCCTCTCAGCACTCTCAATCGCTGCACTGACCAACCCCCCCTCCCTGAGACGTTTATACAGGACCTGGAAATACTCCACAACAGCATCAGAATCCATCTCGACTGGTGAATCGGTGGCCCTCACGACCGCTGGACACCCAGACTCTAAAAAAGCATTTGTCAACTGCTCCCCAACATTGCAAGATAGCACCACGATCACCCCAGCCAGCATGCTTCCTAGGGCCTTCACATCGCTTGAGCTGAATTTCTCTCGAGGTCGGAGCTGTTCTATTAGACAGGAGCGCACTGGTTTGTTGCTGGACAGTTGGACCTGATTGATGGAGAGGCATCGATACAGATTCCCCCCAGCAAAGATTTCCTGGGTCTGACTGAACAGGGAAGAGAGCGTTCTGTGGGATGAGCTGCGGTTCAATTTAGCAAGGAGAGCAGTGGCATCCGTGCCTGGGGAGCAAGAGAAGGGAAAATCAGCACAACACCAGTTGATAAAAACTGGAGGAACATCTCAATAAAAAACAAAAGCTCTTTAAAAAAATCACTCGCTTCTGTTAGTTTATGGCTACAAACATGCTCAATGAATGCATATGTATTCATTCTTGAGGATTCGGTAAAAAATTCTGACATCTTTCTCTGACTAAGCCCTCTCATTTTCTTTCACGTCTGCTCCATTCTTAGACAAAGGGGGTCACTATCTGAGATTTGATGAGGATTTATCAAGCAGTTCCTTACTTGGCTCCAAGATCGACATCAGAGAGGTTTCCCAATTGAGAACCAGCTGGTCTCCATTACCGACACTTGATGCTCCAAAATGCAACATCCCCACCTTCTCAATCATGGTGGATAGGCATTTGTACAAATGGTTGAATCCAGCCCTGGCTCTCTCTACACCAAAACAAAGAGATGGTCGATTTTAAACACCCCACGCAATTCGAATCTTTATGATCCTTTCCGGAATCAGAAAAACTGGGGCAGACATACCAACAAATTGATGAACCCCAGGAAACCTTCGCCCCCCCCCCCCCCAAACACACACACACACACACACACACACACACACAGAAAAAACATGAAAGGAGAAGCCTGCTTTCTTAAAACATATCCCTGCATCGGACGTTGTAACCACATTCTCGTCGTTGCACCTGTTTTGCCAGCTGGGCTCCAGCCCTTGAAAACACTTGGAGTCCCCAACTCATCTCTTTTCATTGGGGATGTGCCTTGTCCATTCGTATCTTGCTCCTCCACACCAGCTTCTCTTTTTCCCTTCCCAGCATCATCAAAAACCCAATCCGTCAAAGAAGCCTCTCGAAGCTTGACATAGCCATTCTCACCCACCGAGTCTGTTTCAACACAGGCCCCCAAATTGACACGCAGCACCGTGTGTTCCAATGCTGAGCAGAGCGTCGCCACATCCTTTCCCCATTTGCATGCTGGAGTTGGGCAATCCACGACCACCAACCCCTTTCTTGGCCCCAGTCTGACTTCTTTGGGGGTGGAGCGGTGCACTCGGGACGTATCGATGCCAGACAGCAGAATAGCAGCAGCCTCATCCAGAGAATCACTCACGCTTTCCAAGTAGTCCCCTGTGGCTGCTTCAAGTTTTTCCCAAGCCTCTGGGTCCACGTTATCCAATGCCATATCGCAGCGATTGTCAGTTGCGCAGAACCTGTTATAAATAAACAGCACCACCTCAAACAAAAGCAAAAGAAAAGAAAAGCAGCGTTGACATGAGATTTCCATAGCATCCCATCGCAGGTAAAACAGTTGCTTGCCTTGCATGGAGTGGTTGGCGTTCTTTTTTGTAAACAGGAGGGAAAACTGATGGTATGGCTTTGTACAGTTTGTACAGCTGGCCCCCATTGCTGGTCGAGTTCACCAAACCTGAAATATTTCATCCCTGGTACCATTGGCAGCACTGTGGATAGCACTTCATCCACCCTCTCCACATTGCAGGCACTCTCCAGCAGCACACTGCCGTTCTCGATGAATGTTGTTGAAGATTTTTCCCGTTTGGCCACAGGAGTGACTCCAACACCCACCGAGACGACGCAATCGATTGGAGTTCCTGGCCAAAGAAGGCTTGCCTGTTGAACAGCGACTGCTGCAGGGTTGTTGGCCACAGTGGCTCCATCTTGAAATCGACAGCCCCCGACGTGGAAATCGTCCAGGTAGTAGGGTGCAGCCGAAGAGGCTCTCACACCTGATTAAAATAAAAAATAAAAAAATGGTCTACCTCCCCCCCAAAAAAGGGCATTTCGAAAACGAAGGGTTAGAATGATGAACCAGGTAATTGACAACTGAGCCAAGAAAAACAGAAAATGAATGGTCAAAAAATGAAAGAAAACGGGGGGGGGGGAATTAAAATTAAAAAAAAAAAAAAGAAAATGAAATGAAGCATGTACCACAAAGGATTGTGCTTTTTGGGATTATCCTATGTAAATCAGACAGACAAAGACATTGAGAAGGCCTCACCTTGCCAGATCTTGTATTTGGAGCTGCCGATGACCCCAATTTTGCCAATCGACCGCCTTTCCCCTTCGGGGGGGAATTCATAGTTTCTGAACAGAAACGGTACGGCCGGTACGACACTGGACAGGGTGGACACCCCAAAAACCTTGGGACAAGGTATGCAGGCAGAATCAATGAATCTGTCTCCATAGCAATCATCAGACGGGAGCTTGCAAAACTCTCGGAGCAGACTTTCAAAAGTCGTGGGGTCATGTTTACATCCAGTGATTGCAATCCGCATTCCCTGTTGGCCACTTCGATACATTCTGAAAAACCCACCAAAAAAAAACAACTTCAACACTGAATGAACATAGCATCAGTGAGCCAAAACACCAAAATCAACCCTACTGTACCCCAACATGCAGATCTGTCGAGTGCATCTAGTTCAGTGAGGTTTTCCCCAAAATCCAAATGTTACTGGTATGGTGTTCAATTCCACAGCCCACCTGTACAAACTCTCCTTCCAGCTCGACTGGTCCTCGTTCTCCGCCTGGCTGAAAACCTTTCCCCCGAGGGTTTTGTACGTTTTCCCACACTGATCCATGCTGAAATTCACCAAGCCGATTTCGCATGCCAGCATAGCCCCCGTCGAGGTGCCACCGATCAAATCGAAGAGGTCGAAAATTCTTTGACCTGTACGCCTTTCCAGCTCTCTTAAAACCATGACTGTTGCAATTCCCTTCATTCCACCCCCATCCAAGGACAACACCCGAACACCTCGTCCACGAATCACCCCCCTGCCCACAATTCTACCCACTTCCTCGTTCTGACCTGTTGAGCCAATGAGGAAAAAAAACTCAGCATCAGTCTATAACAATCCAGCCACTATTCCTAAAAAAAAAACGAAAAAAAAAGAACTACCAACTGTGCATGTCTCCGTTGAGGGCAGATGCTTGTTCAACGCCTTCATGAGTGCCCAACAAAAAGTTTTCGAAACGCCTGGTTTTACTTGTCTTTTTGACACAAATAACACATGATTCATTTTTTTAAACAAGTATTCAATTCATTTGAGAAGCAAAACAACTTCGAAGGGTCCACTAGTATGGAAGTATTCAACACAACACAACCCCCCCCCCTCTCTTACCCAAGATTGCTAAGGCACGCTTGGCACAAATCCTGGTGACTCGATCACCGAGGTCTCCATCCCCTTCGGCCAGACGAATCAACGAACCCAACAGCCCATCCACAGCAAGCATTTTGACTTTGTTTTGAGCAGCAAATCCCAGGTTTCCCAGCACCTCCAGCCCCAGGTGTCGCACCCTTGCCACCGAGCTCTCTTGAATCAATGACTGCAGTTTTTCCAGCAGACCTGGAGTCAATAAGGACTCCGAGATGGCATCAGAGGTCAACACCAGGGTCGAAATCACACGAAGCCCACTGAGCTGAATCTCCTATGCTGAAACAATCCACAACATAAACATATCAACAGGGGCAAATGTCCTCATTCTCTTTTTTTTTTGGGGGGGGGGGGGGGGCGGGTGGAAGATAATTGGATCTTTTACAAGATTCAATGTCGAAGTCCATATTTGTTGAGATGTGCTCAGCAACCCCTTCATTCACATGTTAAGCATTTTTCAATGTGGAAACTCATATCACCATATTGTGGCACTGAGGGGGGATTTCCTGCCACAAAAATAGCAGGGAAAATTTTCTATTTTTCTCTCTTCTGTTTCTATTTACTCAGACGCTTCCTATACCTATTGGGATTCGCATATTTAAATCTTCAGGGGCACCTCTCAATCTCACCTGCTTGTCTGATTTCATCAACACCAGCATTGCCCCTAGGACATCACTTCTCACAAATTCCTCCGTCATGAGGGAGCCCCCCACCAGTTGACCTGTGAAATCGAAACGATGATTTTCCTTTCGGGATCGATGAATATACCGCTTTTCCAACAATCAGGACTTCAACCTTGTCAAAGAAAAACAAAACATACCTATGACTTGGGCTGCTTGGACTTGAACGACAGCATTGTCACTTGAAGCCATGAGTATCAGTTGTTGAACAGCGGTTTGCTCCTTCACGATGGATCGGCAGTGCTCTGGAAACTCTGCCATTCGAGCTGCACATCAAAAACATGGGAAAACTCCTGGTTATATATCCTCCCAGTGCATTTGGCAAACTTCCCGCAAATTTTGAAGGATTTCAAGTTGATGCCCTTTTTTTTGAAAAACGGTCGGCAAGATGTGGAGGACTACTGACCTCATGAACCCATCTCACTGCCTGGGAAAGATTATCATATATATAAATGTATATACGTACCGGTTGGGGTAGAAAGCTGGATATGGACATTATATATTATTATTATCATTATTTATTTGGATACGGTGGTTTCTATCAGAGTCAGCCTATAACACATATCCGAGAATGGGCTGCACTCGGCCTTTTGGCCTTGTGTGTAAAATACTTTCCATTTAATTCGATAGATCAATATATCTAATTATAGGTGAGCTCACCCAGTGCCCCTGCAATCAGAGGATGCTGACTCCCGCTCCGTCTGAACAGTATAGCAAACAGCGGCCCCAGCTTGCTCCCCCGAGAAAGCCTGGAGCCCCCCCCCAGCTCCACCTCGAAGCGAGAAAAATTCTTGTCTGACCACACCCGAAGGTTCATGAACGACAAAGACCGCAATTCTTCGCACACCAAAAGCTCCGGCAGGTACTCCAATGGGTTGTCGAACAGCTGGAGAGACTTCAAGTGCTTCAGCCGTTTGAGATCCAACACTGGGGTGGAGATTTTGTTGGACTCCAGGTTCAATTCCTCCAAACATAGGCACTGGCAGAGTCCAGCTGAATTCCAAACAGACAGGAGTCAGTGTAAGCCATCCCACAAGCATTACTGCTCCGCTGATCTCTGTGCAGGTATTCCCTGGGCGGAATGGAAGGAGGGGACAGCACCATGCATGTATGAGTATGTCTGGAGCAACTCCCAACAAAATACCACAAAAAATGGACAGGTTGGAGGAGAGATTGGAAGTTTCTGGCAGCCCATGCATGTATTCACGCATTGAATGGAGTGCTCTGAATGCAAAAGCTCCCAAGATAATTCTCGTTCGTCTAAAGACGTCATGCTCACCCGGAAGCGTTACGAGCTGGTTGTGGTCCAGTATGAGCGTCCTCAGTTTCGTCAAGTTTCCGAGACCCCTCGGCAAAGTGGAAAGCTTGTTGCTCGACAAACGCAGCTCTTTTAACGAAGGGAGATCTCCCAACGACTCCGGCAAGTGCGTCAGACCAGAGTTGCTGAGGTTCAAATGGTACAGCCCTTCCCAACAGCCGACGTCCACGACACCAGGAAGGAAGAACGCGAATCCAGGGCCTGCTTTTAACCGACGCACGCTCGTGATGTCCAACCCGTTCAGAATATCGACCAGAGTCCTGACGTTCGCAGCACCCCCGGACTGTCGAACGAATTCGAGAGAGTACACGCTAGGGGGAGTGCGTTCGACCGCGAGGCGAACTCGGTATTGCGAAAACGGGAACAGCGCAGCATCCGGGATCTCTTCCTCCTGGAGAGTCAATGAACAGCGCTCGACCACGTGTCGACTCTGAGCCGCAGTCAGGGCTTCGACAACTCGCGAAGCGACTGTCTCGACGCGCTCGTCATCCGTCCAGTCGACCTCGACCCCGGTTGTTCGAGGGGATCTATCCGAAAAAGCGTCAGATATTCGAAGTTCGGTGTTGAGGGAGAACGCAGAAGGAGACGCTCCTAGCAACCTAGCGAAAGAAGAAGTCATGAACTGTATTTGCACACAGTCGTCGGTTTCGCACGTCCGTTTGTTGGTGCTGAGGATTGGAATTCGTTCAACGTTTCAAAGTGACAAGACCAAAATTCACTCCAGCTAATGTACGCCAGCAAACGAAATGGACCTACACCCACCCAATCTCTGCCACAGCAGGAATTTCTGATGTTTCGAGAGGCTGTTTTGATTTCACTGAAAAGCTGGCAGTGGGAATTTGAGACCTTGTACACTTTTGGGTGGGTGCACTATCTTAGTTGGGACGACAAAAAGACAATTCTGCTGGTTCTGGTGGCCTTCCCCCTCTGAAAAGAATTGAGACTGAATTGAATTGAAATCACGATTTTGAACACTCGGGGTTTTGGGTATGGCCAGGTCCAGCCATACGAAAACTAATTTTGAATCCCTGAATCAACCCTTTCAGATACAATCAAGATGAATGCACACAGTAATTATTGATCTTCCATGAAAGCCTTTGTTAAATCGACCATATCTGGACCTGAACAGCTCTATTATAACCCCTTTCTTGCCACAAAACAGTAGACCCCTCCCCCCCCCCCTCCATGAAAAAAGCGAATCTCTCCCTGACCCCTCTGCAATTCTCCCGGCTTACTAACTATTTAATAGACCCATAAGTGCAATGAGCTGCCAAAGTGCTCAACAACAAACTCCCTGTCTGGATGATCGAACCTTTTGCAAAAAGAAGAAAAAGCAATCAACCTGTTTCTTTTCTGCTCCAAAGCAAATTGGGTCTGCCTTGATTTGACCCCTCCAAAAAACATCATCAGAAATATATTTCCACAGAATAAAATCTCGCGCTGGGAACTCCAAACAAGTTTTGTTTAAAAAAAATCCCGCAGACGTTTTCCACTCCTCTCTTCAGCTTTTCAGACGACTGATCTCCAAAAATCCATTGACAATTTTCTTTCTTTTTTTTTGCTCCATTTTCAGAGGGGCACACGAGCCCTCATCTTTTTTTTCAAATATATGTAATTTTTTTTTCCAGCGGGGTGGTGTTCTAATTCAGATCCAAAAAAATCCAACACTCTTTTTGGGATGGTTCATTTCTAGCATGCCATGCGACCTCCTCGATTGATTGACTGATTGATGCTTTTTGAAGAAAAATATATGAACTCCCCGATTCTTTTACTAAAGTTTTCGCAGAAAAAGCATGTGAACTCTTCTATTTTTTTTTGAATTTTTTTTGCAGAGGTGGACTGTTCAACTACTCAGACTCATGATCTCCAAAAAAAAAAAAAAGAGAAAATATAAAAAAAAACTAAAAAGGAATCTGTTTTAACCCTCGTCTAATCTTAACAAATTTTCTTCCCCTGGGGCCCCATTCATTTTTGTCGCATTTCGGTTTTTCCTGTGAGAATCAGAACAATATTTCAATTGTCCAGAGAAAAAAAAACAAACAAAAAAACTTGAAAAACTCGGAATACACTTTTTGTAAACAGGTTCATCTGTCCAGTCCTTTATGAAAAAAATTAATTACTTAATCGAATTAACGACTTCACCTAAAATGAAATTGTTGCCAGACCTTTTAGACGAAAGATAATTACAGAATCCCGCAACCCTATACAATTCGTTTTCTCTCCTAACAGCACCTCCATTTTCTTTTTCCCGCGAAACAAATAAATTTTTTGTTGTCACATATGAAATGTCACATCTGTTCTCTGAACACTACCTACTCTTCGAACAAATCCCACGACATAAAAATTTTTTGTATTAAAAAAGGAGCCATCAGAAGGCCGATATGAACCAAAAGACAGCAGTTTTCGAAAAAACAGAATTTACCGAAAAAAAACAAACCTTCACACAACAAAGAAACAACAGTCCCGCGAGGAAAAAAGCTGAACAAACCTGCATGACTGTGTGTCGATGGCTCCTCTTCAAACGACTTTGTTCGCATGTCATGTATCATCACCATCCCCCCTCTTCTTTCCTTTTTCCATTCACCACCAGTTCGTTGTTTTCGTTGTTGGACTGTGACAGAATGATCTTGTCCTCCTCGTTGTCATCCCACTGCGTTCGCATATCTCCATACTCCAGCGAATCCACACCCTCCAATGCATTGTAGTTGTACGGGCCATTGTAGTCAGCAAAGCTGTTCCATTCAGAAAATTTCCCTCCGGTGTATGTTGTTCCAGTCTCCTGATATCTGTGGGAGCAGAAAAAAAGGAAAAAAAAAACAAAGGAATTAATTAAACGAATATTTTCTATCCACAGCGTCGAAAAACTCTATCTTCACCAAAATTCACATTACTGCCCATGCGTAATGAAACGGCAGTGACATTGACGAAAAAAAACCTGGAGGATGATTTTTCACGGAGAGTCCTCTCGAAATCAGCTGAAATTATCACCAGCAGAGAAGCTGTATTCTTTATATCACTTTTTAAATTGCCACTAATACGAACCAGACAAAAAACAGGCAGAATTCCCCTAAAGTATTGGGCTGATGTACACTGAAAAACCTCATTGTTTTTTACAATGTCTGATATTTTATCAAGATGCAGCCCTTCCTTTCTATTTCCTTTTTTTTATTTCTTTTTTTCCAGCCCTTTATTTTTCCAGCTCTTTATTTTCCACAGATTTTTTTCAACAAGTCACATTACAATATAAATCGCTCACTTGTTTGAATAAACATCGAAGTCCTCCTCTGATTCAGTCAACTTCTCTTTCGCATAGTTTTCGTCGATACTCCTTTTCCTCTCCATCTCTTCGGCCTTCCTCAATTTCAACAAAGTTTCCTTGGCACTCGCACACGCAGCTCCTCTCCTCCGATAACACAACAAATATGCATCCCTCGAAATCAAATCGTCCCCAACCGAGGCCGCCGACACCTCCCCATCGTTGAACTTACACCACCTCCCATCATGCATCCTTGCCACCGAGGTGTAATGGCCCGACCTTGGATCGTCCCCATGATGATAACAAACCCCAGTGAGGTCGTACAACAGCTCGTCGTTTCCTCTTCCTTCCCCTGGTGCTCCGCAGAACTCCGAGATGTCCAATCCGATCAAGGGGAAGTGGATGTGGGAGTTCAACTTGATGGTCTTGTGGCCGTTGAAGTTGAACCGTTTCAAGCTAATCAACAACACATCCGGAGCTTTCCATAGTCTCATCGATTTCACCCCTTCGACGTGTTCGTTGCATCGGCCGCACTTCCAGAGGTTGTTCTTGTCCAAGGGGTGCGCGGAGAAGTCATGTTCGAAGCACTCCAAGATGGTGTGGACCTCGTCGTTCCGGCTGGATGCATGCCCGTTCACCGCGTTTCGGACCATCTCCAAATCGTACTTGTCCTCCCCTGCGTTCGACCAATCCACGATGATCTTTCTGCTCCGCTTTTCGCTGGACGATTGAGGTGCAGCCTGCCCATCCTCATCGTCGTCGATTTCCATCAAATCGTAGGATGCGTCGTCGCTTGTGCCGATCACTCTGGTGGGGGTTTCTTGATGGCAGGGGACATCGTTCAGATATGGACCGTAAGTAGGTCCGTACGTCGGCTCGTCTAGAAGAGAAGTCAGCAAAGGGTCGTATTCCCCTTCGCTGATATCTCCACCGCCTTGAGCATTCATACTGTCGGCATCATCATCCTCGATTTCTGTTGTGTTGCCTCCTCCCCCATTTTCTGGATTTGGCAGACCGTTCAAACTCTGACCATCTCCCTGTAAATATCATTCAGCAAACCGTAAGATACAGCACAGCTCAGGAACAGTCATCCAGAAAAAAATATGAAAATATGTAAAAAAGATATGAAAAATAACCAACAATTCAACAGTTTCAGCCATTTTTTTGTAGCCCAGCTGCACTGAAGTCTGTATCATACGAAAGGCGCTTTCATTATTTTTTTCTTCAATCCAAATGACAGCACTCTCTTTGTGTAATTCCCTCAAATCTGACATATCGGCAGTGGTCGAAACTCACCTCCTGGGCAGTATTGCACTCCTGTTCTTCTTCTTGACCGTCGCTGACCACCTGGGATATTGCCCGGTAGTTTTCCTGGGTTCCGACATTATCATCTTGCGACAAGGACACCCCTCCTCCACTGTTCCAATCGCCATTCGCACCATACTGCTCTTTTGCCAACTCTTGGCTTCCTTTGTCGCTCATTGGACCTTCACATTCATCGCTGGCATAATTCTCGCTCATGGCGGGGGTTTCTTCCGCATGCAGAACTGGGGCACTGGGAAAATCTCCACCCTCATTTCCATAGGCAGCATTCTTCGCCAGGTTCTGTTCATACTCCGCTTCCCAGTCGAAAACCTCTCCATCATTGCCTGTCGGACTCCTGGTTGCTGGCGATGGGGCGGGCTCCTCAGCAATGGATGCGCTGATCGATTGTGCGACTTCGCTGACATTGTCTCCATCTTCCAGACCTCGGATGATCGACGATGGGGCGGAATTTCCAACTTCTTCTACTCCTCCAGTTTCCTCCACCCCAGGTGGTGCTGGCAAAAGAATCACAGGTGCAAGCTCCTCCTTTTTCCTCTTTGCAGGTCTGAGCGACACCTCGAAAATCTCCTCCAGAATTTCCAGCGATCGCTTTCGAGGGGACCGACTGCATGACGACACGTTGTCTGACCTGGAGACTTCGGGGATCCACACGACCAATGGGAATCCGAATTTCTGCTTTTCACGGATTTGGGTGCCTGGCCAGGGAAAAGAAGTGGTGTAGAGCGTTTGCTTTTGATGAATGAAATGCGTCTCCTTTCCGCCCGACTCAGGGCCCAATTTCCCCTCAGGGTAATGATATACCACCACAGCATCAAATCCCCTGTGCATCACAAAGTAGATCAGAGTCAGCAAACGTATCGCTTCCTCCTCTTCCAGGAAAGTAAAGAAAGAACAGAAGAAAAAAAAAGTTCCATTCTCAAATGACAGTTCGGCCGATCATTGATGAGGTCACAATACCCCTTTTCTTTATAAATTGCACCAACCAGCGATCGGAATCAAATTAACAATTGGTGGTGGGTTTTTTTCAACCAACAACCAAACATAAAATTCTTTGACGAGCATCGAGGAAGATTCTGCTCCATATATGGATCATATTTTTTTCAACTTATTTTTTTCACACTCACAAGATGTTAGATATCTTTTCATCGGCAGGCTTCATCGACACCTCCCCTTCGGCACTCTTTTGTCCAAGCGCCAACACTGAGCATAAATTCTCACATTCCTCCCCGATTTTTTCGGCCACAGCAACATATACGTCCATCACGGTCCCTTCCCCTCGTACATCCACGGCCAGATGCTGAGGCGGTGAATTGCCCTTCACATCGATTAGAGTGAGTGCAAGCTCACACATTTTGGGGGTGGGTACCCCCAGTTGCAACACCGTGAAGGATTCGAATTTTCGGGATGAGAAACTACAGCTGGGGCAGGTGGTTACAGCTCGATACTGCCCGTGGAATTTGTCGCTGATGTGTGAGTCAGACCGGCTCCTGGAGAATGACAAAAATATATGCTTTTCAGAAAGGCTTGACCATAAGAATAAATAAAACACAAATTCCAGGGTGAGCACAGAAAAGTGTGGATATTTTATACACATTTGGAAAGCCAATGACCCTTACGTGTGATATTTCCAGTTGTCGTCGGCCATTTCTGCATCAGATTTGGCAGCATCATCCTCCATCTGAATGGAACACACCAAAAAAGTCAAAATCAGTAAATGAGGGAAAATTTCCATGTCAAAATCTACAGCCCAGTCCTTCTGCCAACTTGAATATTAAATGAATGAATCAAACTCACTGGACATGACAGCATTCACGCATGATTCAGCAACGTACAATTCCAAAAAAGGCAATGAACAAGTCGAAAGCTGCAATGTAGCATCAAAAGGTTGTTTGACTTGGATGCACTACTGATTGGGGTTTCCTGAAACCTACAATCTTGAATGTTTTTGGTATGACTGAGCGGTTGCAATCTTCCATTAATGCATCCAGAACAGATTCAGCGAACTCAGCCGTGTCGTGTTGGATTTTGGCCGAGAATTGAATGTACTCCGATGAGAATGCTTCCCAGAAATCATAGGGCCTCACCGTACCACCTGGGTTCGTTTTCTGTGGAAAAGACAAAAAAAAATAATGATAAAAATTAATCAACCAGGTGAGTATCAGTTGCAACTGAAGGCATTTAATCAACCATGATCAAATCAGACAGAAAAAGCAAAAAAAAATCGAATTCACAAAAACAAAAGAATGGTGCCTGTGGACATGATTTCTTTCCTTGATTTCTTTCCAATCAAAAAAAAAAAAATCTGCTTCTCATGTCCATGCATTACTAAAAAAAAATTCCTTTTCTTTGGTAAATCCTGGACAGGCATCTTTTCCAAACATGCAGATTGACACAAGGTTCGGTGGAACGGACTTCTCACCCGCCAAACGCGCTTGATCAAATCAGCAAACGCCTCAGCCACTCTGCCTTTGCTCCCTTCCGGATTCCTCAAGGAAATGTGTTCCTTGTATTTGTCGGTAAGGAAGTACTCCATGAGCTCAGGGGTGTGCATGAGGACTTGCAGTGCCGAATTCATGTAACAAGTATTGCCTTGGTTCGAGAACCCTGTCCGACCTATTCTATCCTCGTCAACAGCATCCGCCTGCAGGCAGTCAACACATTTGCTCAGCAACCAACAGCCAAGATGGTACAAAACACCTAGCAAAATGCATGTTTGCAACTTGATGCTGGGTCTAGTCAACAGGTGCCCAAAACACTTGTTCTTATCTGCAGGGGTGCTTATTGTCCTTTTGGTGGTTGGAGAATTGAGAACCACTGGACAAGCACCCAGCTTGTCCAGGGGCATTTCTTTTTCACACACTTTTCACGGCTCAGTAAACCTTTCCAGGGGACGGAGGCAAGCCATTAGTTTTTTCGTTTCTGCTGGAAAATGTTTCAAAAAAAAACATATTTCTTGAGGAGTTTCTGCTGCACAGCAATTCTCCTTTACAATATTTAAAGGAAAATAAGCATCCTGGCAAGAACAGAAGAGGAATTCAAGATTATCATTTTCATTACCCGAGGCAGAATGCACACCGAGGTCTCCTCGCCGAGCGTCACGGACTCGAGCTGGTCGTCGAGAGCCCACTCCACCTTCTGCGAGGGGCAGTAGAGAACTTGCTCCGACATCCTCAGCCCGAAGTGAGCACAGCCGCCCTTCAACGCGTCCTTGACCGTCTCCTACAAACCAAAAAACATCCGCTCATCCTCTCCGCTCCATCAAAACTTTCATATTCGTCGGAAACGAATAAATAAAGCACGAATACAGATAATGCCTGGAGAGCAAGACAATCACAGAACGAACGGCGAGCGTACCCCTTCGAAAAAGTCTCGATTCCAAGGTTTGGTCTTTGAGCCCACCACGTAGAATCTCAAAGACCCAGCGACCGTGGGCTCTTGGAACCTCCGCTCGGGTGGCGAAGTCGAGTACACCGCAGCCTTGATCGCCTCGACTGGAGAGCGCTTGCCATTCGTCAAGTCGGTCTCGAAAACGCGGGGGCCTCCGCCATACCAACGTTCGAGCAGCTCGAAAACCCCCACGGGGACGGTCTTCATTTGGAACGCCCCGGCGGAACCATTATACCCTGGAGCGTGGAGGGCGGAGTTGTCTATGGGGCCGGGGGGGCTCCCACTCAGTCCTCCGTTGATCGACTCGTAACCCGAGTATTCGACCCACTGTCGCCACCAGCTGCACGCCAACCAAACACCATGTTAAATTCTCAGCGAAAATGAGAGTGACCTAGACCTGCTGTCGAGCCAAATACACCCCCTCAGATCAGTCCTCCCGGGGAAGAAGGTTTTTCCAAATGACCAAAAAAGATGCGCCAAGGACCATAGTCGGGTACACTATCGAGTCCGACGGTTAGGACAGCAAAGCTCTATAGTCGAACCATTTTCCAGCAAGTTAACAACCATCCAGAAATCAGAGAACCATTCCCAAGGTATTAATTGCGAGGGCCAAAAGAAACGACCCGCTGCTGGAAGAAACGGAATGCCAATGGGAAATGCACAACAGTGCTTGATAGAAAACCTTACCTGCCCTCGATGGCGCACTTTATCCCGTTCGTTGACGACTCCGCCAACAGTTGCGCGATAATTTCGCATTGTTCAGTGGGAGGAGGACATACATCATCCTCCCAACCGGAAAACGTGTTCGACATCGTTCGCGACACGCGAACTCTCAAGGAAAGACGGCGACGCACTCAGTGCCGTCGCCGCCGAGGTGCTTCTCCTCACTCACGAGGTGCCGGAAATTCCACGAACAAGCGATCCGAGAGAAACTGGACCGATCGCACACCCCACTCTGAACACTCTCTGGACACACCCCACGACGAAAAGCGCCCTGCTCAAACCAGTTCAAGCTCCAAGCGAAACAAACAGAAGTCTGGTGGTGAGAGTGTCAAAAGGGCTGGATTGGAGCTTCCGCTTAGTCTTGCAATCCGATGTCCGACTGAGGCGGCCGATTTCTGGCAGGTTCACAAAAACCTGCAGCACAGGAAATCCCTCCACCTTCGCGCGTTTTGGATTTCGGGGAGAAGCGAACGGTGCCTTTTTTTGGGGGGGGGGTTCGACGTCGACGAATAGCGTCATTCGACGAAGTGGCGTTACTTTTTATTATTTTTTTTGTGGTCACCCCCGATGTTGAACCATTTTTTTTGTTATTGCATCGCGATTTCCTTGTGTTTTTTTGTGGATTACTTGGCCTGGGAAGCCTGTGCTTTTGATTGAGTAGCTGGTTTTAGGGGGCCTCTTCTCAATGTTGAACCAAGCAATGTTTCATGACAAAACAGCTTGTTGAACCACCCCACAGCTGTTTGATTGGAGATCCTACTTGCATAAATTTTCCATCTCCCTGAACCACATGAGATGATATATCCCACTGCCAGTTCCAAACCAACAGGAATTATAGCGAATACACACAAGAATTTGGGTGCATGTTCCTTCAATGATAATGACAATGATTACACTGTTGCCTGAGAAGCCGCTCCGCTTCTATGGCAACCAAATACCAAACACAAGTCCAAACAACCATCCGTACACTAAAGATCTAATAATGTTCGTCGAAACATTGGGATCCTTCAATTTCACCCAGGGCAGCTATGCAGTAGTCACAGTCATTTTCTGGGTGCCATTGAGATTGTCCAGATGTGACCAAAATCCAAACCTCCATTACAACTAGGAATCCATCTCGAAAAGTGATCTAAACATCCTGTGCATCGCTGGAAGTCTTCCACTAGGGCCCACTGCCACCAACGAGGAAACAGTCCATCCATACAGAACTTCAGTGACACCTGCAGGGGAGAGATTAATGACCTCAACACAATGAATGGAAAATCTTTTCTCAAACAGAATAAAACACTCGTTTTTCCTGAGTATCGATCTCCCTTTGTCTTTTTTTTTTTAGAGGAAACCCCTTGGGTGGCGTACCTGGCTCCCACCCATATCCCGAATCCTTGGAGACAAGGTGTCTGCTGAAATCAGACTGGAACTCATCACAGCTATGATACTCAACGACGCTGGAGAAGGTCACGAATGCCACCTGCGGGTGAATGATGTCTTGTGTTAGCATGACGCGAATCCAGTCGTGGGCTTATTGCTTGTGTATGGGAGGAAGTGTTTCACCAGCTGCGCTCCGTCGAAATCTCGGGGAACTCGATCGGGGAGACCCGACCGCCCAGTGACCCCTGTCAACGTTTCGATCAACGCGATTGGCTTCCCTGCAAAGCGAGCGTGCCCAAGAAATTTCGAGGTTCAAAAATTGTCATTTTTTTTTGCACCGATCTCATCAGGCTGACGCCTCCCGAAAAAACAATCGGCGGCAGCTTTCCCCCCTCGCTCTGTTCATGAAATAGGTTGTTGACGTCGTACCAATGTAGTCGTCAGGTAGGGGGTATCGTCTAGTTTCGACGGTTTTCTTCCCCGTCACCAAAAGACGGGACCATTTTCCCTGAAGACAATAGTTCTCAGCCGTCAGATCGCATTGCATCGATGGGGTCCCGTTGGACTGTGTGGAGGTTTCGTGACCTAACCTGAACCTCTAAGGCAATTTGGCGATCCATCTCTTGTTCAGGATCCGCACAACGCGGCGGCACAATGTCAAAAACTTCGTTTTGCCATGTATTTAAATCAAATCTCCTCAGGTAAACTGCAATAAATGGACACTGCAGTCCACGGTTTATAGATCCACGCATTTGTCGTCAGACAAAACTGAAGAGTACATCCCACAGGAGGACCATGACTGATCACCATCTTTCCCTGAACATGTTTCGGGACGGCCTCATGTTTGAGCTGAGAAACAAGTGTCTTTGATTTGAAAGACTGATGCATAGTGAGTTATAAAAGCGATAAGATCCACTGTCAAAAAGAAGAACAAGGAAAAACTTGGCCAAAAACAAAGGGGTTCACCCAACATATGACCCAATCCTATTCCACTATGCATCTGCTACTTCTAGAAGTTTTGGCAAGTATACCTCTTGATAGAATTGAAGTGCAGGAGTAGTGTTACAGCCGGAGTGTATGTCGGGCCAGACATCGTGGGGTTAGCAGTCGGACTGGGGGATTAGTTGTGAGGCTGGTCGAAGGTCTTGGCTGTTTTTCCAGCAGCCAAGACATTCAACATTCATCCCCCCTTGAAACACTGACACATCAGAGTTGATGGAAGCCCACATTCTTTTTTGTATCCAAGTTTTTTAACATCATGTAACATGAGAGTCACATCAACTGATGGTTCAAGTGTTGTCCGCAAATACCACCCACAAATCCCAGAAATAGTTTACAAATCTTTCATGTAGGGAGGACATTCCATTCATTGTAGCAATGCAAATGGGAAGATGAATTCGATGGAGAGGTCAGTCTGATCGAATCTTATAAAAGTTGCATCACTTCGGGGTAAAACACAACAGTGACAAGAACATCCCTTTACAGAATGATGATTCATACGCATCCTTTCTCCTACTTGCAACTGTTGAATTCACATTTTTACAGTAACAAGTACGACCCCTGTTCCAACCAAAGCCCCTTGAAATACCACAACCACGAGTCTCAGCTGTACAAACTGCACCCAACTGAATTGCTCCTTTCCACACAACCCTGAACGAGGTTCCACCGTGATCTCCTTACTACATTGTCTGAATCCAGTCCATTCCTTCTCCAAGTGTTCATTCACTTGACCTGTGAAACAACAGTTGTTTATCAAGAAGTTGTTTAAATTGACAGCAGTGTATTCATCGATTGATTGATTGATTTTTAAAATCGGGTAGAAGACATGCACAGAAAGCCAATACCCAATAATTACATTGAGGCAAATCAAATCATGATTGAGGCAAAAAGATGCACGGAAAGCAACACAAACATCGACACCTTTTGCCTCACACATCCCGTGTCAGTGTCCTGAAAATTTTCATCCCTTTTTTCAAGTGCACGAGGGCGCTGGGAGGCCTACCCAGTGATATTTTGGATCGAAAAAAAAAAGTGAACGATTCTCCTGGAACACACCCAAAGCAAACACTCGTAACAATTCGATCGCGAAACAAAATCGGCCGAAACATTTCGTGGGGGCATTTTTCCTTCCAGTTGATAGGGCTGGCGGGTTGAAGGGAAAATGACCGCGGCGGTTGAGGACGACGAGTTCGCTGATTTCTTTGGCACGGCGGAAGAGCCCAGGGATGCTCTAGCTTTGGTCGTTCAAGAAGTGGCACCGAGTGGAACCGCACAGCGTAAGGAATCCTGCGTTTGAAACGCGTACGACCTCTTGTTTGATTATCGCTGGTCGCTCTTTGGGGGATGTGCTCCTGTGGGGAGCGAAAGGAAACCAACACCTCACTGCAAAAAAAAAAAAACGTTTTGAATGCCGGAGGTGTTCGTGCTGATTCGTCGTTGTTTTTCGTCGTTGGTTCTGCGCAGAATCGTACCAAGGAGGTCCGTTCGCGGAGGATAACGATGACCTGTATAACCAGGTGTGGAGAATTTCTTACCCCGACATAACACCCCCTCACACTAACAGGACACTCCTATGTTTTCCTTTCAAACTATTCCTTATTTTTTATTTCTTTTTTTGTTGCATCAATAGAAGTGCAACTGCAATCACTGTACTCAAACGGAATGATCCGTTTTGTCAGGTGTTCATTGTGTGGTTATTTTTGGTTTTTTTTAAATCAGATCTTTGGTGGAGAGGATGGCCCTGGGCAAGAAGCAAACGATTCAGCTAATCCTCCAGGTCCCCCATTGCCGCCACCACCACCACCTCCACCTCCAAGTGCATCCAAATATTCTCCAGGTGCTTTATTTTTTTCTTTATTTTTCCTTTCTTTTTCACTGTCGATGGAACACAGCAAATATCAACAGAAGGGTGAGCAAAAACACCTGATTCTTTGTTAATATGGCCTGGTATTTAGAGGTATATATAGTTGAATGGCATTTTTGTGTGGATGCTAGATTGCATGGCAATGGTCCCCATTCATCAACATCATCAATCTCATGACACAAATGGTGAGATTCCATCCCTCGGGGAAACGAGATCTGGTCCGCTGAAACCTGAGGTGGGTTATCTCAATAAGAAGCTTTGATCGTGAATTGTAGCTTCTGAGCCGAAAGATAACCGCACCTTTCCATGGGAAACGGCTGTAGTGGAAATTTTCTGCCTTGGGGGTGAACATTCCAATATGTGTGTTTTAGTTGATTGTTTTTTTTCGTCTTTTTTTTCTGTTTGAGAGGGGGGCGTGTTTAGCTGTGGAAGTGGCACAGGCCATTCAAATGAGAGGAAAAAAGCATCAGGCTCCTCAGTACTTACGTGTTTTAGTTTGCTTTGTGTCGATATATATTTTCTACATTCACAAACGAAAAAAATTACGTAATCGATGGTCTTTGCTGTTTGCTCTGGGTATGAGCACACTGTTTTAATCCCCCTGAATCCATTTTGAAATCTTGTGGGTGTGGATGCGCATGTCCTCCAGGATGACTTCACAATCGTATTGGAATCGTCGAGTGGGCCAGGGCTGAGCGAAAAGGGTCGACCCTTCAAGTATGTCAGACCTGGTTCTCACGGCCCTTTGAGCTCGAATGTGCCTCCTCCAGCCCCACCCCCAGGGCCTCCACCAACTGGTGGACCAATGGGACTTGGCCCCAGGGGGCCACCAGGCCATCATTCACACAATCGGACTCCCGGTCCCCGGCCACCTATTGGGCCTCCCCCTGCTGTTCCCCCTCCTCGACCTCCGACTGGACCTCCACCACCAGGTACTCCAATTCGATCAATACAGACGGGGGATGTCATGTTTATCTGACTGTGTAATGGGACGCAGTTGCAACACAGTGTGAAAAAAATGCCAAGGTTTTTGCTCGTTTTGGGAATAACTTGTTTATTGAAGGCAGAGATGACCTGAATGAATGGATATGTTTTTGCATATTTTGGGATGTTTTCTTGCAGGGACTCCAGCAGCACTCATGAAGCCGCAAAGGCCATCTGGAGGATCGAATGCACAATTTTCTCGAGGTTGTGAGAGAATTTTCGATGTTCGATTTGGCACCCTGTCATCGACTCAGTCAGACCCAAAACAACCCAACATCAATGGAAACAAGAACTTGTACAGCATACTTTTCAGATAAAATTACATCAGTATTTGCTGTCTGAATATGACATGCTAAAGCAGAAAATCTCTGGATTCATTTTCTAATGATTTCATTTCAAGGGGTGGTTTTGTTTTGTTTTGTTTTAGTTCCACCTGGGTGTAGAGCGGACTTGGAACCTGCTTGGCCATCAAAAGCAGCTCCTGAGCAAGCGATAAAACTGCCTGGCCAGACTCGCGTCACCCCAGACGAATATAAGGAGTTTCTGGCATTAGGTCATGGGGAAATTTTCAATTTGGAGTTGGACAGGTACGAACTCGCATTAGAATTTTTATTTTTTCTCAAAAAAAAAAACTTTGCAGGCATCTTTTTTCCACGGTATGAAATAAAATTGGCAATGCAAGAATGTAAGTGGTGGCCTGAGGAGAGTGGAAGATTTTGGGGGGGGATTTGGGGTTTATGCATGCTGATTTGTTTGAAAGGTGTGTTATGATTGCTATAAAATGAAACTGCGCTGCAGGGTGGTTGAGGCGCCGTGGGCAATGCCAGGGGTCGATGTTTCAGACTACTTTAATTATGACATGGATGAAAAGGGCTGGGCAGATTATTGCAAGTACGTGGAGCGTCACCGGCAGGAGTTCACGATGAAAAAGAAAATTCAAACCTACGAATCGGGCCCTGTAAATCCTCAACAAGATCCTGACCTTCCACCCGAAGTGGCAGCTGCAATCGCTGCTGAGAATTTGCCGGTAGGTCACCTGGTGTGCTTTTGTTGCTTTTTTCTCCACTATTTTTCAACAGCCAGGTTGCTGCGGTCAAAGCATTCATCAAGCATGCGAATTGGTGATATGAGTTTTGCTTTTGTGAGTTCGATTGCAGCCAGGAGATACGAGTGGGATCCAGAAAGCCCTGCCTATTCCAGTTTACCAGGGAGGCGATGACTTCCAACATCGAAACAGAGTAAGTCCTCCAGAAACCTCAAAATACTAGTTAAAAATCACCACCATTTTGTTTCGTTCAAAACCGGTTTTGATCAAAAAAACGATTTTGCTTGATTCTTACAGCATGATTAGTCATCAGTTTTGCTATGTATATGTGCGTGGTGATATTTTTGATGTTTTGATTTTGTCCGGAATTTCAGAGGGGGAGAGATTTTCGCCGTCCTGAAGTACGATACGACCCTGAGGTGATTATCGAGTTGGCAGGAGGATCAAGCCCCTCGAAGGGGGTCAACACAGACTATGGAGACGAGTATATTCCGCTGTTTGGAACAAAGGGGGAGGTCGGACATGAAGGGAGCGCAGGCAGGGAAAACGAATCTTTCATCTTTTTTTATTTTCTTTTATCTTTTATTATACCTCACCATCAGAACAGTTCTTTTCTAAGAAATGAATCGTTCCAAGGTATCCTCTTCGGCAGAAATCAAGCAGATCCCAACAGTATTCTGGAAATTTAAACAGTATTCTGGAAATTTGAAGCCCTGCTTTCCTATCCAAACAAATGGGATGAGCGTTTGAAGTCGGTGCAGAGTTGATTTTCCTAATTTGATTTGATTTAATTTTCTATTTAATTTTTGTTCAGGTCCACCTGACAATGGGATCAAAGATGAAGGAGATAGACCTGGAGGACCTCCAATGGATGGTATGCATGATGTACGGTCAGTGGGGCCATCACCTTTTGGTCAGCCATTTGGGGAAGACGGGCCCAACGGGAGGTGAGATTTTCCACAAGGAAATAAAAAAAAAAAAATAAATAAAAAATAAAAATAAAAATAAACTAAAAAAATAAAATAAAATATCGACTGAACGATGAATTGGCTGGCTTACTGAAAATAATTGTCATTGTTGGGGCAAATCACATGCTCATATCTGGTGTCTTTATCCTGTGGATAATGAAGCACTGGTAAGTCTGGATGCTCTTGTTGGAGAAATATATATCTTTCAGCAACAGGTCTCACGTGTCTTTTGTTCACAGCCCTGTGAAACATCCGGAGCCGCCACCAATGCCTCGCTCTCCTCATGAGCCTTTCAAGATGGATGATACATGGGAGGATGCTCAAATGTTTGGCATGGAAAGACACCACATGCATCGAGGGGGGGCTGAAGTCGATCTGCAGCCAGGTGCTCTCGCAATCGGAATGGAAGACCCCATGCACCACCCTTGGCAAATGAATCCCCCAGACATGGGCGGGTATCGGAGAGACATGGGGCCCAGGCCTCCTCCCGATCGCCGAGACGATTTCCGAGGGATGCCTGAGCATTTCCCTGGATTTCGTGACAGACCTCCCTGGGGATATGGGGGATTTCCATGCGAACGCCCGGGTGACTGGGGATTCCGACCGGAATGGGAGATGGAGAGGCCACCGGAGTTCTGGCCTGGTGACAGAGGAGGTGGCTACCCGCGGATGTTTGAAGAGAGACGATTTGAGGAAGGCATGCCCAGGAGGTTCGAGATGGAAGGTGGGGGAGGCCGAGGAGGCGGCGGCGGTGGCGGTGGTGGTAATGGTGGTGGGGATCGCTGGCGTGAGCCGCCAGCCATGCGAGACCGGGATTGGGGTCGAGATCATGAGCGGCCACGGGAGTATGAGCGTGAGCGCGACCGTGAGCGTGAGCGTGAACGAGACAGGGAGCGGGAAAGGGAGAACGATCGAGCTGATCGAGACAGAGACAGGGAGCGTGACAAAGAGAGGCGAGATAAGGATCGAGGGGATCGGTCCGAACGTGGCGATCGTGACAGGGACAATGATCGGGAGCGTTACCACCGAGAGCGTGAAAGGAGCCGAGACAGGGATAGGGACAGGGAGCGTGACCGGGAGCGTGAGAGGTATCGGGAGGATCGTGACCGATACCACCACAAGCAGGATAGGAGTCGAGAACGGGACCGGGAGCGGGATCGTGAAAGGGATAGGTACAAGGATGATCGAGACAGGCACTATCGAGATCGGGAGAGGGACAGAGAATATGACAGGGAGCGCAGACACGATTACGACCATGAGCGTGAGAGGGGCCGAAAACGGCAAAGAAGCTCGGAAAGGGAGTACAAAGAATCCAGGAGGCGTCGGGACTCGATCGATGTCAGAGAAAAGGAGGAAAGGGACCGGGGTCGAAGAGAGGATGATGGGTGAGTAGAGATCGAATCAACTGTTTGTACGTGTGGGAATCTGGTTTTCCGGGACTTCTGTCCGGTGCGTCGTCATTTTTCTGTGAGTGTGACTCTCGATTTGGCTGACAGCTTCCACTTGTTTGGTTTGATGTCAGTCGAGGTAGAGATTATGAGAAAAACGTCTCAGAAAAGGAGGATTCACCCAAGGATAGCTCAAGAAATCAGCATGAGTCCCGTCGAAGTCAGAGAGATAGATCACATAAAGATTGACACATGTGGAAGCAAATTGTGGGGCTGGAAATGGTCGATTTTACACTGTCCGGAGACACCGGGTTGATGTGCATGTTGTTGAAACGACTAGGGAACTGTGCCTCGAAGCTGCACACCTTTTTTTTTTTGTTCTCTGGTTTCCTGGGAGGAGTTGATGTGGTTTAATTTTCTGTAGCTTTGAGGTGAACTCTAGGATGGGTGGTTCTTTGTTGATAATGCTTGATGAAAAAAGAAAAAAAAGAGTGTACTTAATACAGTGGGGAAATTGCATAATGGGGGGTGTTGATTTGGAGGATTTGGGCGAAGAGGGGGTGGAAGGGTTTTTTTCTGGAGGGGGGGGGAATCTCGGGATTATGATTCACTAATGAACAGCATGACAGTTACATCACATCCACGATACTGGACCAAGGCTGGACGCGCGCGCTGACAGTTCCAACATACCCAATTTTGCATGAGTCTCTGGCCAGAGCCCCAGAAAATCACAACAGCAAGCGGGGAACTTTTCTTTATTTTACATCCACATCGAACGAAACCTGTGAAATGTGCCGATTCAGTCCGACGTGGAAGTAAAATGGAGCAGAGTTTCTGATTGCAGTTTTTCTCTAGCCAGCCACTTCTCCACCAAAGCCACCAACAGATTTTTTGCAGGAGAAATTTGTGGGAGTGGGGCCTTTCCTTTTGGCTCTTTTCCAACCGTGCACCGTCGGGGTGGCGAAGTCACACAATTGCGTGTGGAACCTATGGATGTTGATTCACTTTCAAAAGATGTTACAAGACCAGCGCGAGATGGTTAAAAAAAAACACATCATCCGTTGGCGCAGGAAGTTGGGGAACGGAGCGAACGCAAGTAGAAGATGGACAAAGGAATCAGTTTTTCGCTAGGGGGCTCAAAGCGGCCTGCGTCGGGGCCGGCCCGAGGGATCGTGGTGCCACGCGTTAACACGAATCGAAAGAAATCCGTCGTGGACATTTTCGCGGAGGAAAGCGACGACGAGCACGACGAAGTCCAGGTGGACGCCAAGAAACCCCGCCGGGAGCAATCAGGTCCACCAGTGAAAAAATAGTCTTCCCTGTCCCCGGGTGGCTGTTTTTCTTTTCTGGATGTTTCTGTTCTGTGAAAAAAAAAGAAAGAAAGAAAAAAGAAACCACAGAAAGGAAGACACCCGCAAAGAAGTTACGTGTGCTTGTATACGTACGTATATGGATGGGTCTCTAACTGTGGATTCCAGTCGCTGCTGCTGTATGTCCGCCCGACGACCCCACTGTCAGGCATGTCGCTGAGCGACTTGCTGAATTCGTTGCCAAGAACGGAAGGAATTACGAAGAGGTCACGAGGCAGCGGAATCCAGGAGACACCCCATTCAAGTAAGATGGCTGTGCTTTCTGTAACTCTTGCGAGAGGAATCTCGAAAAGGAAAGATGACGGATTATAGGTTACGCCTCGCTCTGTGGAAATACTGCAAAAGTTTGCAGGTCCAGCACCTCTGTTTTCGATTTTGGTTTGTGCCTTTTTTTGGCTGGACAGGTTTCTTTTTCACAGGAGTTCCCATGAGTATTTGTATTATGAGGCCAAGCTGAAGGAGTTCCAGTCCAAATCAGGTGGATAGTCAGCATGCCTGTTCAAAATAAAGACTCATAGGATCAAACCCATTGATTCAACAAATTGTTTTTGGAAGGAAAACACCTCTTACAAAAAAGCAATTTTTTGGAATTTTTGGATTACATAAGCATTATCCAATACTTTCTTATTGCTGACATACCTTTGACCACCCAATTCGAATTCCTGCTTGCCTCCAGATTGTACCTACACACAATTTTGCATGGGCTCATTGCAAACCTTGAATATGGAAGACTATCTCTTCAAATATTGGCAATCCCAATGTGCCTCCACACATGTTGATTGTTTTTTTTTCCTCCCCAGGGTTTGGATCAGGACATCAGCCGGAGCAGCAACATGTAGTTAACCAATCACAACCCCCACTACCACCTTTGCCTCCCCCACTCCCTCCGACCTCTCCACCTCCACAGCCACCGCCCCCACCACCTCCTCTTCCTCCAAATCCACCCCCTGGCTCAGCTGTCCCCCCGCGAGGAGGAGCTCCACAGCCAAAAAATCCAACACAAAGAAAATCACGATTCTCAGGGGGATTCCAGAAAGATCCAGAAACGGCAGCTAAGCAAGCACTGGCGGCTGGAGACTCCATTGCAGCCATGAATGCATTCATGAAGCTGGCAGCCAAGCAGGAGGAATCCAGGCCAAAACAGCAACCCCAGCCAGTCCCACCAGTCCAGCCAGTCAAGCCAGTCACCCAGCTCCCGAAACACGTGCCTGTGGTAGAAATCAAGAAAGAGGTGAACATCCCTGTGCCTATCAAGAGTGAGGCGAAAGTCAAAGTTGAAATCGAGAAAGAGGAAGTGGGGGATGATGGTGTTGGTCCGAAGAAGCCGGAGTTACTGAACGATACGGCCTTCGAGAGGAGGAGAACTTATGCTGTTTATAAGGAAGATGGATCAAGGGGGCATCACATGCAGGTGAACAGTGGTTGCATTTGTAATGAAGAAAAAATGCAAATATCCCTGGGACATTTTTCTTAACGTATTTCTACAGTTTCTGTGGTGATTTTTATAGCAGCAGAACCAGCACTGGGACTCGTAAATATGTTTCGAAAGATTCCAATTGGAAAGAGGAGGGGAGAGAGTTGTCGGCACTGGGTCATTTAAAAAAGAAGTGAATTTTTTTTCTTGAGTTTTAATTTAATTTAATTTCTTTTGTTTTTTTTTTCTTTTGCAGGACTTCATTCCTCAAGAGGAGTTGGCGAAATTCATGTCGAAATGCAGGGACGAATCCTCCCAGAATCATGCCAAAGCATTGGAGGAGCAAGCAAAGATCGGTGCGGACAATATCGGACATAAGCTCCTGTCCAGGATGGGGTGGAAAGAAGGCGAGGGCCTGGGTGCTCAAGGAAAGGGAATTGCAAAACCGGTGGAAGCTGGATCGGTCAAATCGGATAATTTGGGGTTGGGGGCTGCTGCAGTAGGGGATGTGACGGAGGAAGATGATGTCTATGAGCAGTACAGGAAGAGGATGATGCTGGGGTATAAGTACAGACCAAATCCATTAGGCAACCCAAGAAGAGCATACTATTGAACAGTGGGGGACTCGGAAGTGGATGAGAAAGGTTGATTTTGGAGGGGGGGGGGATGGGTTTTGGGTTTTTGGGGGGAGAAGGGGAAAGAAGGGTGGTGTTTTGTTTTGGTTTCATGTGGGTGGTGTTCAAGAGGGAGTTGGGATGCTCTCTGGAGTTTTTTGTTTGTTTGTTTGCTTTTTTTGTATGTGGGCTACTGAAGGAAGGAGAGAAATTTTCGCAGTAGAAGACGTGTGAGTGTTGTTGGAGGATGAGATGGCATGAACATCATGTAATGAGGAAAATTCGGTGTCATAAATCTTTGAATCTTGCTACCCTGTTTAGAAGGGTTTACGTACTTAGAAGGGCTCTTTGCTGAAAGTGTTGTGTGTGTTGTGGTCTTACACTACAAAGTAGAAATAACTTCCATGCCCACATGATATCTCTTTTCTTCCCCCCCCCCCCCAAAAAAAAAGAAATGAGAGGAATGTTCAAAAAGAACATACGTGCAACAAAGCAAAGAGAGTGGGGAGCATAAACAAATCGAGTTTCGAAATTAAAAAAACACACGTGGTGGGAGAAAAGCTGGATCAGGCAAGAAGTCAGTGGCTCCAGTGGTGATGGATGAGGGTTCAAATTCAAAGAAAAAAAAGAACAGAAATTCAAGCTCTTCAGTGGGTTCCTGCTGCATCCCATAATACGATTTCCTTGTGCAATCTACTACAAAAAAAATGAATTTAAACGAATAAAATTATGTTGAAAGGGCTAATTCAGTTGGTTAGTTGCTGTGCAGTTTGGACAGTCAGAACTCTGGGTTGTGTGGTATTTGAAGGGACTTTGGTTGGAACAGAGAACGACCCTGTTCCAACCTTTTTACTGTTAAAAAAAGTCAATTTAACAATAGTAAATTACTAATTTATTTTAGATATTTCTTTGGGAATCTGACATGCAAGTACAGCAACCCTCCAAAGATTGGTTACAAGTTAGAAAAGTATAAAGTATGATGTGGAGGCAGTGTCTTATTGTATTGAATGTGATGCTGAAGATAACCATGCCCCCAAGAGGGCCTTTATCTTTTGCATCGCAAGTAATGTATATACACATATAAATCTGATCACTGCACAATGATTCCTGCAAAAACAATGATGAGTTCAGGCTGAGGTCATTCTGCAAATATTCCCAGAAGGTTCAACACAATACCTTAATTTTTAAGCCACCAATTTTTTAAGCCAAAAGATGCAGGAACCAGAGCAATTTTACACACACTATCAGCAACAGTCCCCAAAATTCTCAAATAAGAAAAGTTAGTCACCATAAAGTCTAGATTGAAATTTGAGTATCTCATATAAATCACAAAAAGAGCAACCAGACCACAACCTCCAAAGAAAGGAAATGATAGGAGCGAAACATGAAAGAACAGACCCCCAGGCAAAAAGCTCTTTTTTGAAAAGATAAAAACAAACTCTTTTCCCTGGTTCTCATTAATCCATCGCTTCACAGAAAAACGAGGTCGAGCCCTGTCCAAACATCTCTCCACTCAGAAAAAAAAATCGACAACCCCAAATGAAAAGAAACAATTTTCCCCACATCCACACAAAAAATATCCTCCTCCTTAATTCTTTTCGAATTATTATGAAAAGAAAAAAAACAATGGCATCACTCAAATCAAGTTAGATGGGCAAAACACCTTCCACCAAATCTTTCTTGAATTGCTTCTGTTCCTAGCTAGTTGCAATGATGCAGACCGACTTTCCCTGAAAAAGTCGACCCACAAAATGCAGGTTGCAAAATAATCAAAGAAGAAAAAAGAAAAATGCAAAAGCAACAGAGTTTCTCACGAAATAACAAAAAAACAGGAGAAAAAAAAACAAGATTCGATGTTGAGGTATGATCTGTGGATTTTTATCAAAAAAACAAAATAAAAGTGCTCTAATGCAAAATTTCCCACAAAATCATCCATTTTTCCCTTCCATCAAGGGATTCACTTCAAGCAGCAACGAATTGCTGATTTCTTCCAGGGAGACCATTGGACGCATAACCAACGCAGTTGTCTTTCCTCTCTTGTTCGCTCATGAGGGAATTGGTCAGACACCGGTTGCAAGCCTTAGGGTTGGGAGAATTGGCACAATCGATGCACTTCCACTTGAGGTCAGCACTGAGCGACTCCGAAATGCAAAGCCCACAGTTGTCCCTATCCTTAGTGTTGGTGCAAGAAGGGCACAGGGTTTCCTTGGTCCATTTATCGATTCCAAAAGTCATACACTCTTGGCAGAAATCCGGATCGGAGGTGTGGGAGCAGTGCAAGCAGCTCTGCCTCTTCACATCATTCTCCATGGTCTCAGTCAGACAGAAGGCACACTTCTCAGGGTTGGGCGTGTTCGCGCAGGCATGGCAAGTGGAAGATTTGATGTTTTTCTCGATGGAGAATGTCAGGCAGCCGATGCATGCTTCGGGATTCCATGTGTTTGCACAATGCACACATCCTGGCCTGAGAGAGTCGTCGATCGCAGAAGCCAGGCACTCGTTGCATTTGTATGGGTAATTTGAGCCAGCGCACTTTGGGCAAATCTCTGCCTTCAGTTCATTGTCAGCAGCTTCGGTGTAGCACTCCATGCAGGCCAGTGGATTGGGGGAGTTTGCACAGACTGGGCACTTGGGCTTCAGAAGCTGGAGAAACACAACAACAACAAGGGAAATGAAATGTGGATATTTCAGCGGGGAACGTCCAAATGCACCTGAATTCATTCTTAAAAATAGAGAATTGGCGAGAAATTTCATGAATAATTTGTCGTACTGGCGCTACACCACCAAGCGTTGCTTGATCAGGAGTTTCTCCAGCATTCAGGCCACCTACCTCGTCGTCGATGTTAGAAGCGAGGCATTCGTCGCACTTTGTGGGATTGCTCGAAGCTGCGCATTGAGTGCAGACGTTTTCCTTGATCTTGTCATTGATCGAAGACGCCAAGCACTCGACGCACCTCTCTGGATTTGGGCCATCAGCGCACCTCTGCGACCCAAACAAACGTCAAGCTTGTTCAATGCGGTGCAAAACACATGCAGATCGACAAACCCCGCAGGACTTCCCACCACCGCCAAGCATGCATGCATGCGAGTCTGGGGGAATCGATCGGTTCTTGTTCGAGTTTGACAGAGAATACATTCAGTCACCTTGCAGGTCTTTCGCTTCACCCAATCCGTGATGGGTTCTGCCAGGCAATCGACGCAGATGTCGGGAGCGTTCGTGTCGGCGCAGCTTGGGCACTCGGCGCTCTTCAGCCATGTCGGGACGACTTCAGAATTGAAACAGCCCTGGCAAACCGCTTCCTGGCTCTTGCCCCAGCACTCTTGGCGGCCAGCAATCGCCAGTCCGCACAGCGCAGCCGCCATCACGACCGCGATCGAACTCCATGCATGGGTGCGTGCCATTGTGAAAGCCTGCAACAACGCTACAGCGTTTGAACATGCGCTCCCCTCTGATCGAGCCCAAAGGGAAAAAAACAAACCCGACGATTACCGAAGGATCTCCTGATGGAAGGGTGTGAGAATGGAAAGCAAGTGTGTGTGCGCGTTTTCCTTCAGTCCGATCGTTTCTTAAATAGGGAGAGCGGCCTTGGGTACCTCGCACAATACCCAGGCGTGTTCGCCAGGGGTCACTCTCGTGGCAGACATGCCGGACAGGACGAGGCCTCGCGAAGGACTGAACAAAATGGTGCAATCGTTTACCCACTGGCAGTTCGATCGTCAGTTGTGGTGATTCTGTAGGCAACATGCAATCATTGATTGATTGTGCTTTGCAACTTTTTGGGATTTTTCTCAAGTCTTCTCCTTGGATTTTGGGAAGTTTTTTGGGTGGGTTCTTTACATGGTGGTTGCATTTGTATTTTGCCGACATTATGGGGGGTGATGGCCTCTTTCTGCTTCAGTGTAATTATTGGGTATTTGCAGATCATTTCTTCCTTGTACTACTGCAAGAAAATTGGGGAAAGCTTCGAAATGCATAAAAAGACTTCAGAATTTGTGGTATTTACATCTTTGCGTGCTCTCTTCTTTTTTATAGATGAGGTCAGGGTGGCAAAGTTTACCAGGGCATAGTTCGTCTAGCAGTATTTCTCCATGGTTTTGGTGTTGGTTGTTTTTTTGAGGGCGAAGACCATACCAGCATGTTTCTTCCAGTTTCTCTTGAAGTGTGTGTCTACAACACTCTGGATAAAACGCCTCTGCTAGCTATTGGTCGACGACCTCCACAAGTTCAGGCTGAGGGTGGGATGAATTCCCAACAAATCATTGATAAAGGGATAAAATTTGCCGAATTTGCCACACTAGTGGCGTTCTGCATGCTTGATAGAAACTGGGGAAGCGTATAACGAAGGTTTATGATGTTTTGGACAACACTCCGTGTAGAGGCGATCAGTTTGCAACAGCGATTGACCCCTGTTTTCGTGCCAAAAACCGATGCTTCAAGTGTGTAGTCACAAGAATAATCGACGATTTGAACCCCACAAAAACACAGGGGTTTTTTCCCACTTCATCGCAACATCCAGACTAAATTAAATTTCCAGATCCCACCCCCCAGCAATTAAGATTGACCCACACACGTTTAGCTATCCCCCTGGATTTTTTTTTCTCCAACAGTTCACCACCCCGCTTGCAGTCGCTTAGGGAAAAAGACACCAAATTGAATTCCTTTTCATATAGAGACCTCTTTTTTTTTGGAAAAATTTAGTATAAACAAAAAAAGACAGCAAAATAAATATATATAATATATATACATGCAAAAAAAAAGAACATCATTGGTGGTCGCCTTCCTCCCCTCCATAGTTATAAAGACACTTTTTTTATCCCCCTACACACACACCCTACCCACCCACCAAAAAAGATAGGCAAAAAAAAAGACAATTTTCCCTACCCTCCAACCGAGGTGTGGTTTTTCCAACTGTAGGCATGTGTCTGCAAATATATATCATATGTGATAATATTTCATAAATACATGTTGCATATATACTCAACTTGATTTGCTGAAAGCTACCGGCAAAAAAAGGCCCCCCTCCCCCCCTCCAAAAAAAGGAAACAGTCGAGCCTCATGCTGCGATGTCTGACAAAAATCATCAACCCTTGTCAAAAAACTTATTGATCCAGACATCAAATCCAACCAACAACGATGCAGAGAAGGTCGACCTCTCTCTCTCCCCCACCCCCCCCAACCGAGTCCATTTCCATATACGTTGCCCATTTGTGTCTTTTTTTTGTTTCTATTTATCAATAATCCTAACCGAATCCCCGAGCAAATTTGTAATGGAAGCCTAATTTTGACTCTAGCTCCTATCCCCCCCAAAAAGGAAAAAAGATTTTTTTTTCCCCCATCATTAAGCTAAAACCTTCAATGACAAAGTGTCTCTACGTGCGTCTGTGTTGCTATTTCTTTTCTTGACTCAGTCTTTTTTTACTCATGATTTCTCCCCCCCCCCAAACCTTCTCCGCAATTTTTCCTTTCTTTGAATCCCGAGATCACACTTTTTGCCCCCACCCTCTCATTCTTTTTTTAAAGAAAAGTCTCCCACTTTTCGTCGGACCCCGTGCGATTTTCTTTTTTTTTGTAATCTTGAATCTATGACAATAGCGACACCACTCATTAATTTTTTTTAAAGAAAAAACTTATTTAGAAAAACGAGGGGGAAGGGGCATGTACCATACCCATCATGCCAGCCTCTTTTGTTTCCCTTATGGATTTTTTTGTTTTTTGTTTTCCCCCGGAAACAAAAAATGCATAGTCTTTTGTTTCGAAGAGAGGGATTATCTTTTGAAAAAAACCTCCAAAAAAATTGACATTTTCTCTCTCTCTCTTTTGCATATGCACACACACACACACTCTTTTCTCACTCAAAAAAAAAAAAAACAGAACGGAGCAATTTCATTCTCTGTTTTTCTTTTCCTGGCTTTATATTAATGTTACAAATACGAAATTGACAAAAAAAAATCTCACTCTCACTCTCTCTCTCTCTTTTTTTTTCTCTCCAAGAGACGATGCTTTCTTTTTTTAACCTTTTTTTTTTTTCAACTTGTTTTTCACCTTCCCTTTTTTCTTTTTAAATCTTCTTTTAATGACCAAGAACGGAACGTAGCGTTCGCATCCCTCTCTGATTTTCACATCTCCCGTCCAAAAATAGAAATTGCACATTGCAGAATAGGTTTTGAAACAAAAAACAACAAATAACAGCAAAAAGATTCAAGAAAAACAAAGACTTTGTGTCAGGGTTAATATAGATATCCCCTTTTGCTTTCAATACAACACAGCATTATTGCCCGATTCTTTGTCCAGTTTAAAAAACACACACCAAACCAACCGTTCTTTTTTTTTTTTTTTTTAACCCGGAGTTGTTTTTTGTTTCTTTTTTTTATATGTTAAATGTTAGTTCTTAAAATTCGAAATTGCGGAGGGTTTCAAACAAGGGCAAGTAAAGAAAAAAAAAAGAAAGAAAGAAAAATGCATTGTGTAACCACCAACCCCCAAGACTTTTCTTTTCTTTATCTTCTTTCCAAAACCCCAATCTTATACTAGGAGAACCAAAAAAAAAAAAACAAGAACGAAAAAACATCCTGCACGAAAATGTGCAAAAAAGCGTCAAACCCCCCCAAAACAGCCAACAAAAAAAACACATAAATCGATTAATCAGAATGAAACCCCTTGAAACTTTTGTTTTTTTTTCCTCATATCAACTGTTGCTGATTCTCTTTTCATTTTCGACCGTATTGTTATAATGAGATTGAACTCTTTGTGCAAATTTATCCACGAGCCATGCTTTTTCTTTTTTTTTACCTTTTTTCCTTATCATTTGTTTCTAACCCACCACGCACCCCACCCTAAACCCCCCACCGATTTTTTTTCTTCTGGAAATCTTTTCAATCAATCAGGGACCTCGATAAAAAGAAGTCATCAATCTGCGCAGTCTGAATTCAGGGCTGGTGGTCAAAATATCCAACAGTTTCTTGGCATATTTCGACTTGGTGTCGTCCGAAAGCTGAGTGCTGGAAATCATTTCACGGACGGCCGTAACCACACCCCCTTCGATCATTTGTCGACGGGCTGCCGGGTTTTGAGCCAAATGAAACAAAGCTTTCAGCGCGGTGTCGGGGACCGTCACGAATGCAAAAAAATCGTCGAAAACGAAGTCGGAGTAATCAACCTCTGAATTAACGGGGGGCAGCATGCGAACAAACTCGGACACCGCTCCGGCAACCTGCACACCGATCAATTCAATTTTCGAATTTTTAGAATTGGATAAAATTTTTTTTTCGGGGGGAGGAGGATGTCTGACTATTGATCCCTTTTCGGATCCAGCTTTTGCCCTTCTGCGAAAGAAGATTTTTTTCTAATTTTGCTTAGGTTTTCTAAACAAGTATAATCTTGGCAATTTGAGTTATATATTATCATTTTTTATTTTTTTTAACAAAAAAAAATATAGACTGGTTGCAATGCAGGCAATCGATAACATGACGTCAAAATCCTTCAGAAAAAGACATAGGAAATACCTCAGTTTCTAGAACATAGAATATACCTACAGCACTACGGCAGTTCTCCAAAACAGCCACCACCATTTCCTTTTCTGTGATTCCGAATATCACCTAATCTGGCCAGTCTGACTTTGTTAAAACTGGATGAATAAAACCCTAACCTGAAAAATCCCCTCAATTTCAGATTCCATAAGGAAAAAATTGTTTTTTTTAATATTCTAAATACTTTTTAAATTGTTGGGCCAGAGGAAACTTTTTGAAAAAGAACTGGCATATACCTGCGCTGCCTGACGACCCCTTGCATGTTCCGACAAATATTGCACAGCTTTAGCCAGCGGATATTTCATGCCAGGGTCCCCCGAGGACTTCCAAAGGTTGACCAATGCAGGGGTTGCCGTTTCTGCAACCATCGATCGATACCGCTTTCTGTATGCCAGACTCGCCAAAACGAGGGCTGCTCCATTGTGCGCCTGGATTTTTCAACACATATTAGACCCATCGATTATTTTATAATTCAGAAATATGGCCGATTTTTATTTTTCTTATTTTTTGAAGAAGAGGGGGGGAGTTTAGAGAAAAAAATTGAAAAGGAAAACAAAAGGTAATAATCATCTAACGCATTAACACAATGCATGTTCATATGTTTCGCTACATATTATGTGGTAGACCCTGCGTTCATCAGTTTCACCAGCGCAAAAAATTCCCTTTTATGCACCGCAAATCGAAAGATGCTCTTTTCCCCCGCTCCATCATCCCCTTATCGAGTCTCCGATCCATTTTCTACACCCTTTGCTAATCGGGGGAAAAAAAATTGCCAGCTTTTTTGAAAAATCATGTACCGTTACGCTGAGATTTGCCGCCTCGTCGCTGTCCTGCACCAAAGGTTGAATGATGTCTGTGCATTGGCTTACTCCCATAGCTTCCACAGCATCAGCAACCTCCATCATTCGGCCGCGATGCCGATACGCATGTTCAAAAACGTGGGTCAAAATTTGACGCCTCAGATCCAAATCGTCGATTTTCAACATCGGAATCATTTCTGGGACGTGGAGCACCCCCTTCATCTGCACCAGCAATCGAGCCGCCGGAATCTGTGTGAAAAGAAACCACCGAATGCTTCAACAATCCACGATTCTTTTTTTTTTAATTTCCAGAAAAAGAAAATTCAAATGCATTGGTCGAAAGATTTCCACTCAAGAAACAAAACACAAATAACGAATGTAACAGGTTGTCCGGAACGTCAGGATATATTGTGGCAAAATCACCTCTTCACACTTTCTTCCAACTGCAGACGATTCCACAGCAAAATAAATAAATAAATCAATCAATAAATTCACCTGCAACGAATCACAGTCCACCAGACCCTTCAGGGTATCCATGTTAAATTCCTTCCGTATTCGCTTCAATTGCTGGCCATCGATGTGCCTGGTCATTTCTCGAAGCAACACCAACGCAGCATAAGACTGAGGGAGCGTCCTCTCTTGAACAAGAACGAACAGAGCCCCCACGTCATAAGCAGACACCCCCCTCGACGAAACCACAGAAAGACAGTGGCAAGGGTCGTCCAACGGTCCAAACTGATCGATGGGTGATTCTTTAGGATCTATGGAAGTGCCCAGCGTGGATGGTTGAGGGGGAGCTGGAATTTCGATCCCCTTGCTGCTTGCCCATTCTTGAATCGCTCCACGGACTGCAAACAAGGGGGCCAGCCTGCGGTTGGTGAGTTTCGTCCCTGAGGAAAGCCAGCCAAATACATTCAGACCGCACGCATCGACACCGATCGGCTAAAAAGTGGGTGCTGCATCAGCATTGGGTTGGATTTCTTTTCCTCCAGGTCAATGTCAGTGTTTAGCACCCACGGGTTCAAATTCTGCATTGAGAAATCTGCTCAATGCTGGTCCCCCCCAATCCCCAACACACAGCACCCCAACCAAGACGACCTTGGACAACTGCTGGATCCAATACCTGAAAGCGGGCAGGTGTTGTTCCCCTTCTTGAACCATTCGTTGATATTCGAACGGTCGTATATCTGCCCGGTTTCGACAAGCACGACGGGATCCCTCATGACCTCGCGAGAAATCGGACAGAGGAACATTTCCGGGGGTTGAGGGGCCGAGCTGCTGGTTTCGTTCCCCTCGATACGCCCAGCATCGCCCGAAGCGCTCGGAGGCGACGCGGACGCCATGAGTCTTTCTCTGTTTCCTTTTTTTTTTCCTTGTGGGGTTTCGTGGGTTTGGATTATCCTCCTACTGCTTTCTCGTCCCTTTCTCAGTTATGTGATGAGAATCACTCCAGACGACAGCGTTCGTGTTTCCGGTGATGATCCGACCCCAAATCCCAGGGGCCAAGAAAAGAAAAAAACAGGAAAAGAAAAGAAAAACTTCGCAACCCTCACGGCTGGCTGGGTTTCTTGTTTTTTTGGGGGGGGGGCTTTTTTTCGCCCTGCTGCCAACTATCTCGGAGCTATTGACCAAGATAACTTATGTGGGAAGCCTCACGTCAAATAAGCGTCTGACCTGTGCGAACGAAACCAGTCACTTCACTGCAACCCCCCCAACAGGGGAAAACACGGTCGAGAATTTCGAACGAAAGGGAACGAACGGCCAGACGAGAATCTGTCGGATCCCCGCGCACGTCCCGAAACGAACGCGACACGCACAAGGGTTCCGTTCGACAGCAGCAAAATGCACGCCACTTACTTCAAGAATTTCTCTAAAATGGTTCCGAGCTCGGGGAAAAAAAAAACAACTCTTGACTGACGAACGGTTTTACTACGAGTCGGGTCGTGTTTTGCTTTCTAGACTTCGAGAGAGGGACAGTAACTGCTTACTAGACTTCAGATACGAAAAGAAAGAGGCACATCACCCACTTGTTCGTCTTTTCGGCCTTGGCCATCCTCCAGTAATTACGTGTACACACGCATTCTGCATGTCTGACATGCATGCTTTGTGCAGGACGTCACCCTGTCCAGATACGGCTTCGCCCCAGCAACAAGATTGCAGAAACTGGGGCCGCGTCAAATCAAAATGACGTACTGCATGGCGTCAGCTGCCTCCCTCCCCTTTCCCAGCTCCTTGATGTAATTTTTATTGTGTTCGTTTTGTGAGAAGGTTTTTTTTTTTTTAGTGTATTTTTTTTTCGATTTCACTGGCCCCAAAGTGGCCCTGAATTTGGCCATTTCATCCCTTTTTGTGGCCCCAATTTGTCCGAAGAAAATAGAATGTGGCCCCGACTTCAAAAAGAGAAATTCCAAGGCTAGGTGCATGTGTTTAATGTTGTGGTCCCAGTCCTAATAAACTTTGGGTAAATGTGGCCCTTTTGTGGTCCTCAGATCATCTTGTAAAAAAAACTTTTTTTTGGCCCTTTTGTGGCCCCCAAAATTGCTATTCTAATTTCTTGGGGTCACAATGGGCCACAAAAAAATACACTGGTCATACTATGACCCCATAACATTTTTTTAGTTTCCTCGTAGCGCTCAATGCTTTCGTGGCGTTTGGTAAATCAGCACCGTGAACCACAACCCCTTTTGATGAGTGCTGCTCCTACTCCACCTGCTGCCCCATCACCAAATCCTGTTCCAGTTTCGGCTCGACCTCCTTCTCCAGCTCTAACCCCATCGTCCAGCTGCTGTGAATTTTCCCCCATATCAACGCTTGGTCTCAAGATATGTAAAACTAGACCCCTTTGGAATTGGCTGATTTTGCATTGATTGTGTGCTGAGTTGTGCAAGCAATGCACGGTGAATTTGATGGTGCAGAAAGTCTCAAGGAAGTCTTGTGTGGGGACTTTGCACAACAAATTTTGCAAGAGTGATTGTTTTTTTACTGGTGGTGGTTTCAGATCCCTCCACCCCCGTAAAAAAAAAATGGTTGCATCAGAAACGATTGTATCTTTTGTGAAAATCCAAGTCGCAGCAAAGTTTTTTCGCTGAAAAACAGAATCGGCGGCACACGATACGATATGCACAAACAACAATGAAGACGATTTCATTTTTTCTATCCCAATGTTCATTTATCTTGAAATTACAATCGGAAACCCATCGACTGCAGCAAAAAACCACTTTTCAACAACATTGAGAACTCAAATCCCTCAGCCACGGAAACGTATATTTCATCATGGCAAATAACATCTTTCGAAAAAAACTCCAAACACTCCATCCCCGTTAGACAACTTCTTTCCTCTTTTTTTTTTTCCTCTTTTTTTTTGTTTCTTCTTTTTTTTTCCCTCTTTCCCCCCTGTCTCTGTTTTTTTTTTGTTTTTTTTTGTTTCTTTCCAATATTTCTTTTTTTTCTTTTTTTTTTTAATTTTTTCGGTCAACCATCCACAGTCCCTGCAAAAAACAGCATCCAATTCTTTGTATCGATATTCCATCACGCCCAAGATTTACAAATATACAAACCTCATATTACCACAACAGTTTTTCTTCTTTTTTTTTGTTGGTTGAACAAAAAAAAAGAAATATTAAAAAAAAAAAAAGAAGAGACGTCTGTTCCCAACTCTTCTTTCTTTTGACATGATTTGATTTCACATTTTTTCTTTTTTCCTCTGGTCCATTTCAGAAAGGAAAAAAAAACACAAAAAAAGACAGGCACTCTCGCCGAAGTTGAATTTTTTTTTTCTTCTTATGAATCATAAATTCTGTTTTGAATTTTGTTTTTTTTTTTGGTCCAGATTTTTTTTTTTTTTTTTTTGGGCTTCTTGTTGGAACCCGATTCCAACCCAAATTCCCTATAATACGTTTAGAACCCCCCGAAAAATGATATCCACAATGAAAGGGTTGGGGCAAAAATCAAAAAACCCCAAACGAACAGCCCACAGATGTTTATTATCGACCGATTTTTCCCCCATTCCCGTTCCCCCTTTCTTTTTTTTTTTTCATTTTCGTCAACACAATTGTACGGATATATAAATATAGCATAAACTCATCTTCTTTTTTTTCCTCAAAGTACCTTTTTGTTTTTTCTTTTTTTCTTTTGTTTTTTTTTCCTCCCCCCCACCTCCTCCTCTTCTCTTTTTTTATTCCTTGTAACTGCTTTACCAAGGGCTAACTCCCTTGCAACAAAAAAAAAGCTAGTTTCGAGAAAAGGAGACAAAGGGGGGGGGGGTGGAAATATCGAAAAAAGAAAAGAAAAAATAACCCATGTCCTCTTCCTTTTCTTATCCAAGAAAACAAAACAAAAAAACCAACACAGGAGGATTTATACAAAAAAAATCACCCAGCCGAATAACACAACCCCATCGACCCCCCGTTTTCTTAAACCGAGTTGCTCTTTCCTTTTCCTTTTCAGTTTTTCCTTCTGTGAAAATCCCTTGCCCAATCTTTCCCCCCTCCCAAACCTCACTATTAGCATTTTCAACACTACCCAAAAATATATGTCTGTATATGTATATATCTGTATATACTTCCCCAAATTCAATCCATACACACAATTTAAAACCCCACAGAACCGCTGCTTGACAACCCCCCCAAAAAAAAACATTTTTTTTTCTTCTTTTTTTACCCCCTTGTTCCCATGATAGAAAACCCTTTATTGCTTTTTTCTTTTTTTCAAAACCTTCCGGTATTAAACGCTTTCCAAATATTCCTTTTTTTCCCCACAAACATTTTTTTTTCCTTCGTATCATATTTCCGTTGTTTTTTTTTTTCTCTCCCCCACCCCCCCCACATGTTGATTCTACTTTTGAAAAAAACCTTTTTTGAAACCCTCCTTTAGTTTTCTTTTCATCCCCACAAATTTTTCGAAAATTTCTCCACATTTTTGACCCTCACCAAGCACTTCCTTGGTACAGCTTGCCTTTCAAATTCCTAAAATAGAAAATCCACACAAGCACCGACACATACAATACACCCCATACATTCAAATATATATATATATATACAATCACACACACATATGCCTCTGCATTTCCTTTTCCCCTTCTGATCCATCCCTGATTTCTCAATTCCATTCTCTCTTTCTCACTCTTTCTTTCTCTCTCTCACTCTTTTTTCCCTCTGTCTCAATTTCTTTTTTCTTCTTCTCCACTCGGCCTTACCCAAAAATCAAAAATAATAACAATTAGACCGAATGGGGGGTGCATCTTGCTTGGATTTTTTTTATGCTTTGAAAACTACTACAACCGGAGAGTTGCAGCGAAAGGATCTGCGACTCCGTAAGGGTCGACCTTTATTACGATTCGTGTTTCCTCGTCCATCCGTTTGGAAAGCTCACCCAAACGAGCTTGGGTGGCCAGTCGAGGGGCTGCCACCTTGGAAATAAACAGGGCAAAAAAAAATGATTATAAATTGTGGGTGGTGGTTTGAACATCGGGGACTGTTGAAAAAAAAAAAAGAAAAAAGCAACGACTTGCTATTTTCGAACTGTAATTTTGTGGGGAAGATTTGAAAGGAAAAAAAAACAAAAACATGGACACAAAGATAGGCTAAAAGTTGATAATGGTTGTAAAAAATCGCTGCATTTTAGGAAAGAATCTTGAATCTGGGAAGGCGTCCCGAAATTAGAGTTGGGATGCGTCTGCAATTTCACATTGGAACTGTGGTGCCCATCCAAAAAACCATGGATTTATATTGGATTATATGTAGGTCAAACAAACATTGATGAGTGGGTTTTTTATTCAAAAGAGAAAGGTCCCGGATGAGTTGTTTCGTCGAGGATGAAAATCATATGGCAAGAAGAAAGCAAACAAAACTGGAATGATAAAATACCTTGGTAGGTGGAGCCGCACACGATAAGTCTGGTCGAAAAACTTCAGAAAAATCTGGCATGGGTCTGGCTTGGTGGACCAGCCCTTGCCTTGACGTTTTCAAAATGCATGCCGTTCTAATCTGTCAGGTCACACATCTTATCAAAAAAAGAGTGGGGTGGTGGGAAGAAAAAGAGTGACCTCAAACTTTGCTCAGACCATGCATCCCAGCTGAACTGCAGAGTCGGAAAATTACGCTCCTCCCCCCCCAAAAAAAAAAAATAATAAGAAATAAGAAATCGAAAAAATATAGATATATGTACATGTCAAAAAATCTGAGCTTGTCTTTCCATCATTTCAGCCGGAAAATAACCTTCAAGGTTGAAGGTTCTTTCCTTTTGGGGGGTTTCACTCGTGATTTGCCACACACACACACCTCTTCCTTTTTCTTCCTCTCTTCTTCCGTTTTTCTACGAGCTTCTTCTTTCTGCTCTTGCCTTGGCTTTATTACGCTCGCCCAATGGGCTGCACGTTTGGCGGATTGCAGCCGAGGAGCCTGTGGGGGCTTCCCACTTTTCGGCTTGTAAGCAACCCTTTTCGACTTCGGAACAGGCTTGTGGTCCCACATCATGCCAGCCTTGAATTGACGAGCCCTGGCTTCTGCCGCCTGCTCCTCCTGCACTTGTTTTTTCAACTGATTTACAGCGTATTCGTGTCGAACCACCGACTGCAGCCTGAACGGTTTCAACTGAGTGGTCGGGCGGCACAATTTGGTGGATTTGGACGATTTCCCAGATTTCACCGATTTGGTCGATTTTCCCGATCGATTGGAAATGACTGAAGGGGGACCCCGCTTCAGTCTGTCTTTTTCTCGCTCCCCTTCGGCGACAGCCTGGAACAGCAAAAACACCGAAAGCGATTGAACGAATGGGAATGCTGGACCGGGGCAGTGGAGGAAGCTTGTAACGAACCCTGATTTAGCTCAAATTTTAGTCCAATCCTAGTCATAATGGATTCAAAAATTTCAATTCTATTCGCTAGGCCGTTAGGGAAAGACGAAACTGCCTTGTTTTACAGGTAGCAGATCAAAGGCATGTCAGACATGAAAACTCACTTCGCGATATTTCAATTCCTCGGTGGTGAAGGGTCGTCCATTCTCGTCGCTGGCCACAGGCATATCAGCTTTTCCAGTTACTCTGATTTGGTTGGCTTTGGTCAGTCTTAATAACCTGGAGCTGATTTTCACGAATCCTGTGGAGCCTTTGGAAATGGCCGACCCAATCGACGAACCCGGGGGTGGGGTTGGGCTTCGCTTCTCAGACCGCAATTTTGCCTGCACACAGACGGGCAAAATTTAATCAATGCTGCTATTTTTTAATGTAAAACTCACATGACTAAATTAAAATTAATTAATTAATTAATCAAAATTAGTGGTGAAGATAACATGGCTCAAAACAAACTTTGTTTCAATTTCAACGAAAAGAGGGGACTTCGTCGAACCGCCACCAAATTTGGACCACATTAGTCAACTTTTTTACAAAAAGAAAAACTTTCCAACTTTTTTTTTTATCACCTTGGAGGAGGCAGTTGGTCTCATGAAGCGAGCCATCGGCTTGGATAGTTCTTGATCTGGAGGATTGGCAGGGCTCTTTCGGCCAGACACTGGACCGGCGCCCTCACTCCCACTGCTGGGAGGATTCTCATCCAGCCAAAGTTCAACAACGTTTTTGAAGCCTTGCCGAATTGGGGGCTGGGGGCTGGGGGAGGCGCTGTTCGGTGGATCGGTGTGGGCGTCGCTGGCAGCAGTTCGATAGGAGGGAGGGCCCGACAAGGGATTTGAATAATACTCCGGCTCAGCTGCCGAGGCTGCATTTCTGTTTGGGGTGCTTGATCTTGGTGATTGAAAAAAACAACAACAAAAGAGGGGGAAATAGTTCAGAAAAAAGAAAGGATGGTGGAATGTTGCTAATGGGCGGATTGGTGAAGGTCGGTTTTACATCGACAGGTCAGACTGGGGCGGACGAGACGCACGCGGCCAAGGGGAAGTCGCAACTCATTACTGTTTAACGGCATGACGGTCGATGTAACAGTGCGGAGCGGAATCTCGGGGGAAACGCTGGCCACGTCGGTTTGACGTCCGTGGTTGAGGGAAGAAAGTGGCCGTATAATCGTCGGATCGCGAAAAAAAACAGAGCCACGAGTGGAGGTTGCTTGTGGATGGATCCCGCCTACCTGTCGTCGCTTCGAGGGTCGCCGTTGTCGACTGGCGTTTGACAACCTGCGAGCGACACAAGCACAGCCGTCAGCTCAAGGCGTGGTCACCGTCGACTGTCGATCGCTCCGGTGGTCCATCCAACAAAAAAAGCTGCCAGTCGACGAGAAAACAAAAACGAGACACTGACCCCCATGCCTCAAGCCTCGTTCGAACGAGCGATACCGCAGACGGGATGGGGATCGACCGGTTAAAAGAAAACAGGCAAAACACAACAACAGCAAGGTTGTATCACCCTGTGGCTCCACTCCAATATCCGAGCAGTTCTTGATGCACGCCAGCACCAAGCGAGTGACCTCCCGCTGTGTCAAGAACAGTTTGGCAGCAATGTCGTTATCTTCAAGCAGCCGTCCTGCGAGAACGCAGGCATCTATTCCGTTGTTCACGCAGGCTTCCGCCACAGCTTCGATTATTTCAGTGTCCAGCCCAGAGTCCCGCAAACAACCTAGCAGGAACTCCCGCGAGATCGCCGTATCCATGGTTCAGGAGCAACACACGCACAAAAAAAGAATGGGGACAGCGATACTCGCTGGGGATTCGCGGTGGTCGAGTTCGAGGTCACGAAGACTTTCGGATGAAAATTGAACAGCGTTCTAACGCTTTTGGCGAGGCTCCGAAAAAAAAAAGAACGTGGCGAATCCAGGTTGAGCGGCGCGTGGACAAACGTCGTTGGACTGTGCTGGATGCGGTGGCGGCCGTGTTCAGCCTGCGCTGGGGGACAAGCTCAGCTGATATCCAGCAACTGGCTGAATTTTGGACAGAAGTCCTGCATTGGGCGAGCCTAAAGGAAGCGATTAGTCATCCCCTCAGCGAAATCAAACTGAATTCTTCCGCACAGAAACCTAAAACCTTTTTATCTTTCGCAACGAAATCCAGCCTCGAAGTCCCTCCAGTAACCGGACCGAAGCCGGGGACATCTCACTCTCGCGCGGTCAGCCGGTCAGTAATACCCCCAGAAACATGGAGTCGCCCGAAGAAGGTGAGCGTGAAATTCTCCTCGATCAGAGTGGCAGCTTCCCTCCGTCGTTTGAATTTGGGGTGGGATTGGGAAGCTGCACTGTTCCCCAAAAAAAGCAATGATCCTGGTGGTTTTCCATTGTCACTCATAAGGTCAGTGCGATGGATATGACTTCCAGGTCCAAGTGGGTGCCTGAGCATGTGTGTGTGTGTAATGTGTGTGTTTAGGGGGGGTTGGAAATCTTGCATGCCTCCCCGAAAGAGTGGATGTTGATGCCGAGTTTCTACCAATTTCTTGTGGTGCAACTGGACTGGATTTTCGATTTCCTTTTGATTTTCCAGTCTAGGTGTGAATGTGGGTGAAGCCAGGAACCACGCAGAAAAGCAACACTTTGCCAACGACGATCATCCAGCACAACATTAATAAAAAGTCCAGCCACAGCCACAGCCACAGCCACAGCCACAGCCACAGTTGTCGCACCAGCACTAAACAACCTAACTCGCGAAAGACCGACTGCACCAGACCACCCTTATTCTAAACGAATAACGTTTGTCCATCATTGCGGTAGACCTCAGTCTTCCTCCAAATTGATGGAGTTCCCAAACTTGGCATAGAGAGTGGCTTTCAAGGATTCCATGTCTTTTTCGGCGGTTTTTGCTCTGGCCCTTGTGTCGGCGAGGTCTTGTTCCGCCTTTCGCTGTTTTCCCTCGATAAGCTCTTCCAATTCCTCCCTTGGAAGGTGGACGAACAAGCAATCACTCATTGCATACCGAACCTGCAATTAACCACAAACCTCTGGGGTGAATCGAAAGGAGAAAGCAACAAACACACACACACTTCATGTTGATATTGAGCATCCCCCCCCCATCTGCTTTTTTTTTGGGGGGGGGGAGGGGTCTCCTTTGATGACAAGATGCTGAAAGCAAAAAAACAACCCAAACAAAACACCATGAAAAAAAAAAATGTGAGCATTTCAGCCATGACAAAAATTACTCCAGCAAGGAATGACAACAAAAAACATGAAAGTGCCAAAAAACAAATGATCTACACCTCATCATCGTCGACCAGCATCAATTCATTTCCAGCCTCTTCTAGATCTTCGGCATATCTCTGTGGACACCAACCATGTTTTTGAAATATCGATCAAAAGAAGCTTTTGTTATTCAGGGTCTATGTAAGCTTTTAATATTGAGGGTCCAAACAAGCTTTTTGATATTCAGGGTCCAAAGAAGTTCAATCAAAAAAAAAAGAAGAAGATAATTCACTTCAGGGTTCTCAGCTGAATCCTCCAGCTGAGACAAAAATCCAAAAATGGATAGAAAAAAACGATCCTTGCAAGCATTCCACCTCACCTCGAGTGTTTTCACCTCGATTTGCAACTCATGCCATCGATTGTTGAGTTTGTTGAATTCGTTGATGTTCTTTTGATCCTCCCATTCCACTTGCACGCTGCTTGCCTGCACACGACGTCACTCCAAACCTCGAAAAAGGCAGGCCAACAGTGATAAGGGGCCGACCTGTTTTTCGGTAAGCGAGACGCACCTAACGTACTTTAGGCATTTTGTTTCGGTGAAGTGTCGCGCACACGTTCGTTCCTGGATTGATTTTTTTTTTGCGAGCATCACAAAAGAGGGTGTTTCCGCCAACCTTCTGTCTACCTGGTCGTACGATTCGTACAGTCGTACACTGCCCAGCAATGTGTATTTATAGACTGTTCGAATAGTGGGTTCGAGGCTTGGCGCAAGATGAAATTCAGGGACGAAGTGACGAGGTGCAAGAATCTAGCACGTGAAGCGATAAAACTTCTGAGGGAGGAAAGCACTCACCTCACCGTCGCGAAAAAGGTTGCTGAGGATTGCTGGCCGCTTCTTTGCGACCGTGAGATCTTCGACGGGCACCTGGACCCTGTCTCGTGCCAAGCTCTGGTTGATTGGATCGATTTTGTGTCTACGGAGTTGACCCGTGGAATCCACCCATCGAGTTCGGGAGAAGGGGGGGGGAACGGGAGAATCTGCGAAAACCTCGTTGAAGGTCTCGTCACGAGCTTGCGGTCGGCAGTCGGCGGCCTCCCTGAAAACGAACCATGTCTGTTTCCGCAAGCTCCCCTAGCACCAATTCGCGAGCCAGCGTTTGTTATCGAGGATGCGTCCAACGAGACACCCCCCCAGTTGCCAAAACTCTTGCTGGTGTGCGCTATGTACGACTGGGAGCCCAGTGCGACGCACAACACATGGTCATCACGTGCAATCGGCAAGGAAATACGCCTTCTGCTTCAAGACGTCGTGCGCAAAATTCGTGGGGAGTGGAACGGGTGCCTTGAAGAGGATATCATGGTGGAAAGCATTGAACCAATCCTGGATATTTTGCGGCCTGCCATACTTTGGAGGAGACCTCAAAGCGACGATCCGGTTCGATCTTCCCACATTCTGAGTGAAATCGATAGATTGGTGGCTGCTCACCAGCTCCTTTGGTGCACCTCCCATTGTGGAGGGCAAAACTTTTCGGAGCGAGTGGCCAACTGCCTGTTTCCTTTCGTGTTTTCCACGATAGACGACCCCTCACCGTCTGTGCAAGCTGTCGGGCTCACCAGCCTAGGGGTCTTGAATGACAAGGTGCAAACAAGCTGGTTGACCCCGTGGAGGGAGGTTTTGTTGAACACTCTGAGCGGTGCGATCCGTAATGCCGTTTCGAGCGGTAATGAATCTGTGTGGAGGCGTTTGTTTCCGCTGGCCTCACAGCTTGTGGTCAGGATTGAGGGGGGGCATCCCAGAAAGGCTGGATATGACGTTCTGATATCTCTTATGATCGAGGGGGTGGGAATGAGGGTGCTCCAGAAACCGCACCGGGTTATTCTGATGGAATCGCTTCAGCCACTCGTCGAAGCTCTAGGGTTGGTGACTGTTCGGCACTTTGCAGATCTCATCCCCTTGTTGTGTGGGTATTGCTGCTCGGATGAGTCTGACACGATGGCTGCAGGGCTGACCACATTGGCACTGGTGGTGAAGCACACGTGGCCCAGGATTCCCCCCCATGCTGGTGTTCTGTGGAAAGTTGTGGTCGCAGCTTATCGGATCGCAAGGAAACAGCAAGACCCTTTGGTGGAGAATGTCGAGGAGGGGATTCGAAGCCTGTGCCGGATGCTGCTGTTGACCAGTTGGGAAGCGTCGATGTTATACTTGGAATCGTGCGATTGGATGAGGTCAGAGGGCGATGTGCTGCGAGGAATCTGTTCTTGTTTGATTAATGAGTTGGGAGGAGGGGCTGCCAGGAAAGTGGAGGTCTTCTAGCCAGGTGTTTGGGTGGGTTTGTGGTGTGGGTGGGGATGATTGCATGGTTGGCTTACAATGGAAAAGACATCTGCTGTTCGCAAGAAATGGGTGCCGCTATTTTTGGCGATTGTGATGGGAGGTGCGGAGCTTGTGGGAAGCTGTGAGTGTGGACTTGAGTTCGCTGCACGCTACAAAGTCGTTAGTGAGTGAATTGCTGGCGCTTGTAGATAAGGTAAGAACGCCCAGCAGTGAGGCCTGTTTTCCTTTTTTTGCGCGTGGGTTCTCTCTTTTGTTGGGGTTTGTAAGGATATATATTTTTTTTTTGGGTTGCGCAGCTAACGTGAACAGATGCGAATGGAAGACGAAAGTTGATAGAAATACGGAGTAGCTACAAAGAGGGAGATCACGTTCAGGTGAGCGCGTGCCACGGAAACCCGAAGTGCTGCGTTGCGAAGCAAACACAGAAAGAAACGTCTTTGCTCGTCTTATTTTCGCCAAGTAGATCGGGGATGAGTGGTGGGGTAGAGAGAGGGACAAGTCAGTAGCAGCATGCCGACTTTTTATTTACAAGTCGGTGACAGTATGCGCTCCGGCTTTCCCGTTCTTTAGCACTGACGTTCGCGAGCGTTTTCACACACCCGTCCTCCTTTTCTGCAATATGGTTTGCGCAATGTGAGTTCAAAACGGACGACGCTCGTGTCCAACCGTTACTCCCCCTTTGCTGCGCAGCCACCGACAAAAAGCGTATGTTCCTTTCTTTTTTTTTTGGGGGGGGGAGGTCGACCTGGTTTTTATTACGTGTCGTAGTCGTCGTTTTTCGTTGTCTGCGAGCTCAGACCGCGGGACTCGAACTCGATCAATTCCGACGCAGGTGTAAAATATGCGTTTTGGTCGCACCGGAAACCGCGTTTGCTGTTTGCTGTTTTCGGTTCTCAGTTTTGAGCAGAAAAAGGACGGTGTTAGTCTGGAAGTACGGGTGCCCACGCGGACGGTGGGAGCATCCAAATCTTTGCGAATGGTGTCTGGCGCTTCTTTCTGACGGAAGGTTGGTCAGTTTGTTTGTTCCAGGACCTCGCGTGAATTCAGAGGCCGAGAGGAAAACAAAACTGGCCACTGAAACAGAAAAGAGAGAGAGGAAAAAAAGTTGGAAAAGAAAAATTAATTTGGAGAATTATTTTATTGCTATGGATGCTACGAACTGCCCTCCTGCTAACTGCCCTCCTGCTAACGAGGAACTCCTCCCCAACAACAAGTTAGTCAAAGGGGCGGAGCTGGAGGAGCGACAACCTCAGGTTGGAAAATCCAGGCCATACCGACTGACCATCCCCGAAAGTCTGGCCGGGTGCATAAGCAGGGAAGACTGGCTACAAATGGCCAGCTCTTTGGACAAGGAGTTTCATTCTCCGAACGAGTCTTTGCAAGGTGAGCTTGCTTGCTATACATATCTCTCTATATATAAATCACCTCGTTGTGGACGGCCTTCGTTGGGAAAGTTTGCCTAATGTGAATTATCATACACATTTTTTTTTCCAGTTGCAACCCATGCTTCCAAGTTTTTTTTTCTTCTTGCGGTGGCAGCTAACTTCAAATTCATTTTTTTTTTTTAATGCAATTTCGGGCATCCCTTCTACAGGATATGCATACAAATATGTGTATCAAGCCTAACCTAATAACCACCCATCAGTTAATGACATATCTCAATAAACTCCACACTCGTTCCATAAACGTTAAATGTGGTGTATATTTTTTTTCTTTCAGTTTCCCCTCCCACTCCCCTCCTCTTTCCGACGAAGTGACAAAATATGTGGCATCAACATAAGGAAAATTTTTGAAAGAAAGGCAGTCAGCAACGGGGCGACTAAAAATGCATAACGCATTACCGTGATGTTACAGAATGCCCTTCCTCAACTTCATGCGACATGTTGCTATCCATGGAGTTGGAGCACCTATTGTCACCAGAAATCACCGGCCGGTGTGTAGTGTGTTACACGTATCGGCCGACATGGGCGGCCTGGCCTTGCGGCCACGTCCCCTTCTGCGAGCTGTGTGCCACAGAAACCCTCAGGAGTGTGGGGGACGATGGAGGCACAGGGGTTTCGTTCAACCTGATCAAGTGCCCTCTATGTCGACAACATGCTTACTTGAACAGGATTTATTTGCCCGAAGACTCGGGTGAGCAAAGGAGGTCCGGCCATGTGATTTTCTGTCGAGGGGAAACCCGGGTGCTTCTTTTTCCAACATCTATCGATCACCTCGACCGCAGACAGTGTGGGTCTTCAAATAGTGTTGACCCCAGTAATAGTGGAGGCCACACTGATTCATCGAAAACCAAAATGCTAACAAGGAGTGTAGATTTCGGAAAATAGTGGGGCCCACACTGTTTTTCTGTTTTTTAAAATTTCCTCCGCTTACGGATATAGTGTAGGCCACACTAAATTCGTTTTTTTTGAAGGGTGTAGTGATATTTCCATTGGGGAGCTTTGGACACATATGAACTTCACCCTGACCCGTTTGCATGATGTGTTATTGGGTCTGACTTTTGCCAGCTTTTTTGCTGTGCTGCGTGTAGGTTCGCAGGAGGGTATGTGTTTTCAGTGCGAAAGGTCGAAAGCTGTGGTGGTGGTGAACGGGTGCTGCCATCTTAGTTTATGCGAAGAATGTACGAACGGGGAAAAACAAGTGAAATGTCCAATCTGTAACTCGAACGGCCAAGCTCTAAAAATTTTTAGACCAGAATGAGGGGGGGGGGGGAGAGAGAGAGAAAAAACAAAAAAAGAAAAGGAAAAAAATCCAGAAGCAACTTGTGTGTGTGTTTTCTTCTTCCCCTTGTGTGTTTTGCTCGGGGGCCGTGGGGAAAGCGAAAAAAGATCGCTGGGGAAGGCCCCCCTCCCCTATCTGGTTTTATGCCAATGTACAAAATGAGCCATCATCTGTTGAGGGTTGTCGACCGCTTTTTCTGGTGCAGCCATATCCACAGATCATGAATGAATAAGAAAAAGGAGACTTCGTTGTTTTTTTTTTTAAATATCAGAATGGCCCCTGTTTTCCCCTTTTTGGAGTTCACATTTTCTCGAAAGGGAGGTTGGGCAAAACCCAACCTCTCCTCCCCCTGCCACCATCACTCGAAAAAATAGGAAAGAAAGGCAAAACAGGGGGGAATTTCTGGTTCTTTTGAAACGCTCGCTGGCCATAGAAAATCCTATGCATGCAAGTGCGCAACTGAAAAAAAAAAACAGCCTTAAATTGTACGGTTTAGAGAGTTGAGGATTTGTTATTTTGGTACGAGTGTGGGGAAAGGCGGGGGGGGGGGGGGGTTGGAAAGTGCTTGGGGGTGTTGGGGATGATTTCACTTTCAGATCGTTTGCAAGTTTTGGTCGTTCAGGGAAGGGGGGGGGGAAGGGAGGTTGCTCCGCTTGAAAATTCAATTGAGGAATTTTGGACTATTTATGAGACAAACTTAACGAAAAATAATTAAAAGAAAACAAAAATTATGGTGAAAAGAGGCGAAAAAGAACAACAAAAAAAAATTCGTGGCAGGAGTTCTTGGTTTGTGAGTAACACGTAACTCAAGCGGTGGATTTAATTTTTTTTTTACATTCACCCTTAGTTTATGGTCTTTTTGAATACAATTTTTTTTTTTTTTCTACTTCAGTCGTTCATATGGGCAAAAACTATAAATTATGATTTCTTTTTTCTGAAGCTGTCTGAGTGGGGCCGGAAAAAAAGAAGAAAAAAAAATCATCAAAAAGAGGGTTTTGGATGTGTTTTTCCTTGCTGCTTGCGCATTTTTCCAGCAAGTGTGGTTATTTTCATATTTTCACAGGTGGTGTCCGTGGTGGGGTTTGTACGAAAGAAGGCTTAAAAAAAAAAAAGAAAACAAGTGAAAGAGAGAAAAAAAGAAAAAAACTTTGGCTAGTTGGTGTGCTGCTTGAAAAAGCTCCAAGCATTGATGGGCGTTCGTTGATTGTTGATCGCATGTTTTTTTTTTAATTTCTGGTGGGGCGATGTTGGGACAGTAGTCACCAGACGGTTAGTGGCACAGCGACTTTTGTTTTTGCACCTGATGCCCTATCGATTGATTTGGGTATGTGCTTTTGCACTCACCTGTAAACTCAGGTCCGAATATGTCTTCATTTGCTCGTGCTCTGGTGGTCGCTCAACTCAGGGTGTACTATGTGCGATGTACCGTTTTATCAGACCATAAAAAGAGGGAATGAAGAACTATGAAAAAGAGGAAACTAAGAAATATGAAATGGGACGATGGCCAAAATAATGGAAACATGGCAGAGTTCTTTGTTTGGTCATCTGAACAGTTGCTCGCTTTGAAAGGGGCTCACGAGGAATCTTTGTTTGGGAGGGAAATATTCCAGAGGATCGAAGGTCCAGGGTCATGATGTCATAACCCCCCAAGATCATATCTTGTTTGAGACCACTTCTTTTTTTTTTCTTTTTTTTGAGCTTTCAACTGGAGGATTTCCCTATGTACACTACGTTGTGCGTGAAATTGATGGATAATTGATGGCATTGGTTTCGCGTTTGCACACTCTCCATTTCCACCACCTAGTTCTCCCGATCAGCAAATGGCTAATCGCACCCCAGAAGATATTGCCTGGGAACCCAAGATATCACTGAAGAAACTATAGAATTTCCTCGAGAATTTGAAAAGGATGGGGTCATTGACCGTTCGACAAGGTGATGCTGAACGCGTGTGCATTTCCCAGCACAGGGTCCCTTTGATTTCTTGCACGAAGATACTCGGTATTCACTTGGCTGACACCCAAGCGACGGTTGAGTGCGTCCAACTTGAGAGTTAGATGATGGTTGATCTTGCTCTGCTTCTCAACCTCCCACTCCGCCGCCTTAAGGGCTCCTTCAACGAGCGCAACCTTAGCATCAGCTTCCTGCCTGGCTTCGTGCCCCATCGTTTCTAAAGCCTGAGGAGCGATTGCAACGGTGTTAGTTTTGCCTTTCCACATGTCCAGCCCCAGGAAAGTCACAAAGTTGAATCTGAGAAAACTTGCCGTGTTGAAAGTTGCAAGATGTGTTGAAATGAAAAAAAAGCTTGAATGAGAAAAACAAAACTGTTTCCATCACCATGAAAAACGGAAAATCTGTTAAAGCTACACAAACCTGAGAAGATTTGTTGGCATCACGTTCAGCATCCTGCAGTCTTTGCCTTTGACGATTCGCCGCTTTCTTGAGCGAATCGATTTCCTTCTCCCCAGCTTCCTTTTCTTCCCTCAACCGTCGGATTTCCCTCTCCTTCGATCGTACCTCCAACTCGTGCTTAGGGAAACTGCCTTGATCTGGCAGTTTTCCAGCTTCCAAGAGATTGTGTTCTTTCAACACCACGAGAGCGTTTCTCAGTTGCGCCCTGAGCTTGGAGCAGTGGATTTCCCTTTTCTCTAGTTCCGAGCTGAGGTTGGACACTTGAATGTCCAGTCTTCCTGCTCGAGTTCCTTCGTTTTCGAGCTCTTTCTCTTTGATATCCTGTTGAAAGAGGATGCTTTTAAAATCTTACAGTTTTTTAGTCTCTGGGTGTGCTTCCTGTGCGGTTCAAATCCTTGTGTGTGTGAGAGAGAAAGAGTTCTGCCAGTAACCTTGTCCCTTTTGGCGGCGGCGAGGGCATTCTTGTGTCTGTTGATTTCCTCTCTTGTCGACTTGAGAGCAGCCTCCGCTTGTTTTGTGCGGTTGGCGTTTGAAAGCCATTCCGAGTGAGAGTGGCTCGATCTTCTCACGGAGTTCAGCTGGCTTCTGAGTCGATCACGCTCCACCAAAATTTGCTCCTTTTCGGCGTTTAGATCCAGTATGGAGCTTTCGTTGGAAGATATCTACACAACGGATACGATCAATGTTTGGCTCTAGGTCGCAACAAAATTGTGGAAAAGATGCAAGCTCGGAATGGATCAAGACGCCATTTGCGATTGATTACCAAAGATTCCGCTTCTTTCAAGTCTTGCTCAGCTGTGATGCGCTTCGCGTTGGCTTGTGTGAGGTCCATTTTAAAGGATAGCGACGAGCATTGGCGTGAAAAATCAGTATCGTCCATAGTTGCAACGTCTGCAAACTGATGAACGTCAGAAAAAACCTACCTTCGACTAGTGTCGCCAAGCACAAGTTCAACAAAGAACCTACTTGGTTTTTCTTTCGTTGTCGAGACAGTGGTCTCTGGTGGCTGTGTGGTGTTGATATTTGATTCCATTGCTTCGAGCTTTGACAGCTGCTTTATCAGCCCCGCGTTTTCCTTGGCCAATTGACGGTTCATTTCGTGCAAAACATTGATGGAGGTTTGTGAGTTCTTGCGGCTCGAGGTCGCGGACTGGCTAGAGCACTTGGTCTCTGCAGCATCTACAAAAACCTGGATCGACCTTGGTGCTTTCACTGTACTTGTGCGCTCCAACGCTTTGAAACACAAGACAAGGAAACACCCACCGACAGAGATTGGATGTCTCTTCTCCAGAAGCCTGGCAGTTCGCCTTTCAGCGATTTCTAACACATGCTCTACCGCATCAACGGTTTCGCTATATTTTTCCTGAAGAGCTTGGAGCTCTGCCTTGTAGCACGCGTCAACCTGCTCGCGCTCTGAAACACTGCAAACGTTGGAGAATGTCAGACATGAATGCGCGTTCACGACATATATCATCACATAGACTTAATGGGAACGCACCGTTGAGGCTCTGGCATCAAACTACTGTCATATGTTTTCGTTTTCTCTGGTTCAGTATCTTGGCTTTTGGCGTTAAAGTCCTCGCTCAGTTCCTGTTGAGCGCTTGGCGACCCGTTTGGTGAATTTTGCACTTGAGACAGTCTGGATACTTCTGACTCTAACATTTCAATTGTTGCGGAGTTTTCCTTTTCCCTTTGCTCCAAGTGAGACACAGCAAGGCGAAGCTTTTCGCAGTCGTTTGTGAGGGCAGCATTCATCTCCTTGGCACGTTTTGCCTCGAGATTGTGCTTCGCTGTACCCTGCTGTAGGTCTCTCCTCAAGGTTGCACTCTCGTGTTGCTGCTTAAGAATAAACTCCTGGCGTTCTGAGCTGAGCCTCATCGTCTGCCTAGCGATCGAGCAACATCTCCCAGATTGCTTTTTGAAGACCACTCAAGCTCCAGTTTGATGTGCATTTGCCCTGTCTCACCTGTGCTCCTCTTTGTACATTTGTCGCAATTTCTCAGCTTTAGACTCGAGCTCTTTGGCGAAATCTTCCGCCACCCTTCGTCCGTGTCGCTCAGATTCGAGCGACTCCCTCAATACACTGCACCACAAACGACCTCGTTTGTCGCAGTGAACACAGTGCTACCTTCGGAGATTGATACTCAACCAGCTGCGGCTGCATAACTCACCTGATCTCCTTGTTCTTGTTCTGGAGAGTTTGCTGATGTTCCTTTTCCCTTTTTTTGTTCGTCTTCTCCATGTCGGCGCACCGCCTTCGCAGCTCCGCAAGCTTCGATTGCGTGATCGCATACTGCATCGCAATAACAAATATCTAGCCATGGCAGATTCGTTTGTCCCAAAGCCGAAGGTGATTGTGTTTGCTTGCTTTCGAACCACACGGAAGTCGACAGCTGTGACACCTTTTCCTGAAGCGCCTCGATCTCTTCGACTCGTGACGATATTGTATCGGAAGATGCGTTGGACACTTTCCTCTTTTGAGACTGAGGAACATGTTTTCTCAACTGCGATATGTCTTCCGAGCAGGTCCCTGTTTTGGTTGTCTGGTGAGTGTTGTGCCGGCCGGTGGTACCCTCTCTGAGTTTGTGCGGATCTTCGTGACAGTCTGGATTAGTTTTCTCCTCCACCGTCGCGCAATAACCCCCATTGACAGTACCTGGGAATGATGCTTGCGCTGGGGGCTGGGTGTTCACGACCACATCGAGAATGGCCTTGGGATGTTTTCGAGGGGTGCGGTTTTCCTTCTGCCCAGTCTTGTCGTGAAACCAGTTTTCTTGCGGATAGTTTGCATCCCACTCGCACAATGCATCCACGTGAGCAGACCTCTTTCCTTCCTGTCTCGTGGTTCTGGCGGACGTCGGTCGAGGGGGTGTTCTGGACCTGACAATCCAGAGCATCAGGGTCGCATTCTTTGGACGTTTATCAAAATGGACTGCACCCGAAGCGAAAAAGCTTACTTCGTCTTGGTCCTCGTCGAATTTCGAAACTGATAGAGAACCACCTGGTCATCGCTGGCGGATGTTTTGGCGTCAGTTGCTTCCAATTTGAACGGAACCGAGATCTCCTGAAACAAATAGCGACTTCTTCAATGCGAATACAAGCACCACACCACAATAAACAATGCCCGCAGCCGCCACAGTGTTTGCATGTGGCGGGGACGGGGTGGAATCTGGAGAAAAAGGTGATGCAGAACACGTCCGCATCCGCTCTGCACAAATCATCCTCGTTTTGCCCTATTGAAACAACGGCGAGAGGCAACTCAAAGCAAACGGTGTTCGTGACAGGAAGACGTTGGTTCTTTCACACACGGACCCACACCTCAGTTTTGGTCAAACTTGATGGAGCGTCTGCTGCTGCGTTCAGTCCAACCAGACCCGATTGTGCAATAAGATCAGCGATTTCAGACGCGCGCCGGAGTGCCATCAGAAAGACGTTGGGCCTCCGATTGTTCCCCCCAGAAACGAGATTTCTAATTGGACAACCTTACACAAACGCAAGCGAGCGATCCATCCACAATGTACATTAATCTGCCTTTCGCAACACACATTCCGCTACATCCGTTCCTTTCAACAAGTTTCTCCCCCTTCCAATATCCCCCCCCCCCTCCCTTTTTGCTCTCGAAAACCCTGCATAATTTGCACCACCCAAACCCACCTAAGAGACCTAACCACCAGAAATCAACAAAGCTCAATGTACGAACCCCTCCCCACTCCACATAGAAAAAAATAAAACAAAAACAGAGTTGCGTCACCGGATCGGCAATGGCAAAACATCATCCCTCCCTACGTCTGACAACCCCAACCCAGAACTGGCCAGGAGTTCAGGCTGTTCATTACATTGACTTTCACACCCTGAGGGCTTTTCATCCACAGCCTTCTTTGTCTCTGAAGCTTCCCTCGGTTGTTGAGAAGAACCATAATTGATGGATGCGTTCAGTTGATTCACCCCACCACCAGCAACCCCACGATCCATTTCAGAATCCAACACAACAGGTCCGCTCCTCCCAACACCCTGACGATCACCACCAGCGAGCTCTCCCTTCTCGGCCCCAGTGTCAGTTTTTTCATCCTTCGGAATCGTAGGGACTTTCTCGACCCCTTTCACATCGACAGGAGCAGGGATTGCATTGGCAGTTACACCAGAGAGTGCTGGCACAGTTGCTTCTGTCTGCAACCCGCTGATCGAATGAGCGATGAATCGCCCATTACCGAACATCATTGGTTGTCCGACAACTTGACCAAGATGTCCTGTCGGAACAGCATACAGCGAGCCTCCAGGTTGGATCACTCCCTGGGGAAACGTATACCCCACTCGATGCTGCAACTGGCTGTGGTCTATCACCACCGGCGCTGCCCAAGGCTTTGCCTGCTGAAGGGGCTGCAATGGCTGCACCATCTGGACCGCAGGGAATGTTGGCTGGGATCCCTGGTGAGAAGCCTTCGGTGGATGCACCGGAGGTCGAACGATGTACTGTACTGGGAGAGCTTGCAGAGGGCTCGGTCCAACAGTTGCACCGCTGAGATTTGAACCAGGAATCGATTGCTGTGGGGCCATCGACGCCAGGCTGGATTGTGTCGGTCTTGGTTGAACAGGGACCATACCATGTGGGGGATTCACCGGAACGAGCATGCTGCCGGACATCAAGGCATGCTGGGATCGATCCTCATAACTGACTGCAGGATTCGCAGGCATTGGGAAAGCCCCAGGATTGGCCGCTGGCATCAAAGATGATGGGGCCCTGATTTGTGAAATGTGCCTATGCTGGAGTGTATGGAGCCCTGGCAATGCAAAGTCTGAGAGTCGCATGTGAGGAAGACCCGGCTGTGGCGGCGGGGGCATGGAAACCAAGGCGGGCTGCTGTCCAGGGTTGGTGGGTTGTGCGATTGGTCCGGTGTGCTGGGGCAATGCTGATCTTTGGGGAGTTGATGCTTGAAATTTGGGGGCATCCTATTTCAAAAACAAAAGAAATCACTGAGGAAGCCACGGGATGCACAGTCTTTTCATAGAGTTTCAACAGAATCCTTGCTGACCCGTACCAGTTTCGGTCTTTTCGGTGCCATATCCTCGGATGGGATGAAGTCATTTCTTTTACCCAACACGGCATTTTGCGAGGGCTTCTTGGAGTAGTGGGGTGCAGCGAAAGGTCCCTTGAGAACCACCGACGGCCTGCGTTTCGCCTTGAACCTGGTCTGGGCTGCCTCGATGTATGCCCGAGACTCCGGCAAAACTTCCACAGCACGATTCGTCATAGACTGCATCTCAGCTATGGTGTACCTTCAACAAAACATCCAACAATGAAAGCAAGAATATATGTGTATATATATTATAGGCATGGGTCCATTTTTTGTGTTTTGGAACGAAAACCATATAACATATAAAACTGGTACCCCAGTTCTCCCCCCCCCACCGTCGTTTTGACCTTGATGGAGAAACAGCAAGAACTCAAGGGCAACAATTGAAGCGTTCCATTGTGTATACCTGTAGAGCAGAACCCTGGAGCCTGGAATGTGCGAGGCATGCTCTGGACACATAGCTTTCCCAGGGGACTCTTGCGATACCACCGCAGACAAATAGAGGTCTGATTTGCAGAACATGCAATCAACATCCTCAGTGTTGGTGTGCACCCCGTTTTCATCCTTCGAACCTTGGGCCCCATGCATTCGAAGCTCCTATATTCCAACCCAAAAAAAAAATGCACACTCAGCGACAATAACTGATGAGCCATACTGCATTTCATTCCAATGCTACAAAATCGTTCTTATTTACCTTTGGAAGAGACAAAACAGGGAGAAATTCCTTTTTTTTACTTTTTTTTTGGGGGATTCTTTCGTGGGGGAGGGAAGGGGTCTCCATGAACACACCTTATCAATCCCACACCTCCCGGCGACAGTTCTCCGTCGATGCTCCTCTTCAATCCTCAGCACAAGCTCTCCGAGGGCATACATGGCCACCACATCCTTTGCGGAATCACTGGATGTACCTTTGTTCGCGCCGTCTTTCTTCTGGCCAGCATCACTGGCCCCCAAAACCGGCACCTTCTCTCCAGCTTCCCTTTGCCGCTCACCGACCCCTTTGACGAGGCTGACAAGCAGGGCATCGTGAGAAAACGTTGTGGCCCTTGCTTGGAGTTTATAGCGGGCAGTGGCGTCTGTCCCATGAGGCAACCAATCGGCCGGTGCAAAATTCACGGCCTCGGCACAATTCCACCCACAGTTGAAACCCCCATGGTATGCATTCGGGAAAGTGATCACAAAGCTCCCTTCGCTGTGCTCCACTCTGCGGACGCAAATTTCAGGAAGGCTTCAGTCAGTCAGGTTTCATCATAGTGCCATCCTATCGAGGCTGCAGATCTAAGCTGTCAACCACCACTAATTGCCAATAAACATAATTGTTCATCTTGCAGCTGAAAGCCTCACGAGCCCCTCCCCTGAGCAGCCGAGGGATATGGGTGCTGCAGTTCTTGTAAAAATGACTACATTATTGATTCAATCACCTGTGGACAGGAACCCCTCTATTTTGAAGCTCCCTGGGCGAAAGATGTGTCACGAGCCGGTGCAGCAGATTCGGATCAGCCTCAAACAAGTGTGGGAGGGCATCCTTCATGGCCATCTCGAAATCCTTGCAAGCTCTACCAGGCACCCCATACCACACCTTCTTGGCCCCCTTGTGCAAGTAATTCACGCTGTAAAGAAAGTGGTCCTCCACATGCCAGCAGAACGCCGATAAACAGGACCCCATGTACAGCCAAGGCACCATGACCCCCGTAATGAGTTCGTCGCCTTCCACGTGTCGAAGTACGGAGTCGTACCGCCTAGGCCAAGAGTTGATATTCCAGGGGTGAGCTGCATATTCCTGGATCTTTTTCTCGACTTCAGGGGGCCATCGACTACGCTCCTCCCCTTCTCCAGCACACCCTGGATATGAAAGCCAAACATTACATCCACAATACTCTACTTAGAGCTCAATTCTGCAGTCAAACCTCAAGGTCAGGGGGTTGTCCATTGAAATTCACTTAACATAACTTTTTAGTGATCAGTTCCCTAAACCCTTGGGTTGCTTTCAACCTCTGAATGGCCAACCACACCTGAGGGTTTGCGGTTGGGTGGGGGAAATCCACTGCCCAACTCCCCCGAGTCTAAATCAGATCCATACAGCACTTCGACGGCCGTCGTCGCACTCTCCACGATTCGCCAGAACTCCCCTTCGATCTGAGTGACGGACAGCTCCGGCATTTTGCTGGGGTCCCCCTCAGCAAAGTGCCCAGCAGTCGACCATTCTGCATAGGATTGAAACGCTCGCATGGAAATGGGCTCATCGATCACATGGAATCCAAAATCGTCCGCCTCGGTCAATTTCGGCGACATTCTAGACATCCGGGAGCTGTGGGCTGTGGAGCTTACTTCTGGGGTGTTGCTTGAATGGGTTTTGTTCCTGCTGTATAGCGAACAGGCAAACTGACATGATGCAACTTGTTTTCTCAATTATCAACCAAAAATCTCAACCCCAGCATTCCAAATTTGAACAAATTCGAAGAAATTTTTGGTTGAGTTCCAAGCAGTCTGCCAAATTTTCACCAACCTTAACAGCCTCTGGCACAGGCTGCTGGTCATCTGCTTCTTTGTGCAAAATTTGAACTCCTCCAGTTTCATGCAGTGATCGAAAGGGGGGTCCCAGCCCTCCGGCGGAATGATGCTGCAAATTCCATACTTCTCAGCCTCCGGCCGAATCTTGTTGATATACTCCAGAGGGTTTTTGAATTCTTCCGCAGTGGGGCGATATGTCGGAGCACTGGGCACATTTTGGTGGTGCGCCTTGTCCGGCTCCCATCGAGATTTCGGCCGAACAGCCAAAGGCTCCCCAGTCTGACAAACCTCACATCCGCTCTAAAATCACCCCAATGTATGCATGTCAGTCGAGCGCCAACTCGGTTTGTGGAAAATCCATTTTTGTCTTTTATTATCTTTTCCTTTCACATCCAATGGTGGGGCCCTATTCTTACTTTATTTAAACAGAATGCTTCTATTGGAGAGATATTTTGATTTTGTTTTTGATGATATGTGTCAGGGTTTGGTCAAGAAATTTGCATCCCAACACCAGCTTTGGTCCAGGGCGGTTGAAGCAACTGCTCAATTAGATCTTTTATTTTGAAAAAATAGGGGCCAGGGGGGAAGTGTACAGCAATTACATACTTTAATTGTTGGGTATTACTTAATATTTCACTCACCCATCTGTAATCGCATTTCGGACACCCATACAGCTCGTCGACCTCCAATCCATCGTAAGGATCGCTGCCACTTTCGCTTTCGCTTTCAGAAGTGGTTGCTGGCATTTCGACCATCATTGTGGATTTTGCCGGCCGGCTTCTCTTCCTCTTCAGAGGCAGCTCCTCCTCCTCCACACTCTCCTCGTCATTCGGGTCAGACGCGGTCGGCTCTTGAGGGGAAGCCATCTCAATTCCCTGCGGAATCGTGAGGAGTATAAGGAGGTCGTGCTAGGGAAAAAAAAGGTATAAAAGGGGGGAAAAAGGAAAGAAAAAAGGAAAGAGAAAGGGGATAAAAAAGTTTGGAAAAAGGGGAAGGGGGAAAAAAGGGGAAGAAAAGAGCAAAAAAGGGAGTGAGAAGTTCACCACCGCCTGGCTTAATTGCTGTGAAAAACGCCACCAACTCACCGCTTCGTTGAGTGCCTGCTGCAAGATCATGTTTTTCAAACGATTCGGGGGCCTCCCTCTTCTTTTCCACAATCCCAACAAACTCCCGGACATCAGGGTTCGATGCACTTCTTGCTGCTGCTGTTCAGAGAGGCCCGCCCGAGGCATGTCGACCCTGCTCAATTGCTCTTTTCTCAACCTTTTTTCCTTTCTTCTCTGCGACCTGGCAGCCCGTTTTCTCAACTCCGACGCCTCTCGTTCCATTGCCTGTGGAAATCCAGACAAAAATTTCAAAAATCATTTCTACAGACTCACGAATTGCTCTTCCCTGCAGAAGGTTAAAAAAGAAACTCACTGGCTGATGCCGGTGAGTTACAAGAGCTCCTGCAAAGGCAAAAGGAAAAACAAGGTTCGAAAATAACAAAATTTGGTTGATGGAGGCGCTTTATTTACTCCTCCCTCTTTTCCATGCAAAAAGGATTTTTTGTTTGTTAATTTTTGTTTTTTTTCCTGTTCGTGTTGAAACCCATGCTCCAACCAACACTCTTTCCTCTCCAACAAATCACTCTTTTTTTTCTCACTCTCCAAAGAAGGATGGGAAGCTTCCCCTCTTTCTTTGCCCACCTTCAAGCTCTTTGCCTCTTGGGTTACAAGTTTTGCCAGTTTCGCTCCAGCCCCCGCTCTGGCAGACCTCTTTCTGGTGCAGTGAGACACTCCATCCTCCAAACTCTCACATTCCTTGCTGCCCGGCGAACTGGGTGCGCTATTCAATGAACAACCAGACACCGAGTCCGAATCACTGCAACTATCGCTTGTGCAGACCCCCTCCCCATTCCGGCCGCTTGCCAACCTCTCAGCAGGTTTTTCAGCTTTCATTTGCCAGCTTTTCCCCCAGATGCTATCCTCAGCAGAGTGTTTCGTTGCACTGCCCCTCCCCCCGGCTCCACCACCTCCTTCCTTTCCACCGCTGTGCGATGTTGCACCCCAAAACCGGCTGGAGGCCAACGCGTTTCGCCCCCTCATTTTGCTCCGATGTCCTCCCTTCCAAATCACACCTCCGTACGTTTTCCCCTCGTTTTTCAGAGCCTCTTGAACCTGTTCTATCCAACCACCTGTCGATTTGGTGGGCAATGATTTGGCAGGCATTGATTTTGTGGTGGGGGGGGTGGGGGCCTCCTTCGGCTTCTCCACCGCCAAGCTCCTAGCATAAGTGGCTGCCCCTCGAACTTTGAACATACACTCAGGGTGTCCCATGATGTCTAGATTGGGTTGCCCATTCGGTTCAGCTGGGGGCTTTGTTTTCTGGACAGACTTCGACAGCGTCGGTTGGTTGCAACTGCTGACCTCCCTTTGGTGAGTACAGTCAGCACCCACGGACTCGTCAGTCTCGCCTATAGAAAACTGGAGCAGAGCGCTCGCGACCGCCGCGAACGTGTTTTTTCCGTTTTGGCTCGAGTCCGTCACGTCACTTTTCTTCTCGTCCATCAATGCTTTTCCTTCTCCGCGTCCAGCGCGACGTCCCTGTGGTTGACCGCAGTCAAGAACGCCTCCTGCACACGAAAAGCACACCACATCCTCCGATTCAACGTCCGTCTCAAACAAAGCGAAAGTCGGGAAGACTACTGGCAACAGAATCGCTCTGCGCGCTGGAATGCTGCAAAGTCACAGGTGAGGGAAAAAAGATGCGGTGTGCTACACCCCCCAGAAGCTGCGCCGTGCTATCCTCACATCCCATCGACGGTCGGGAGATGGTGTGACAAGAGGAGCAAGAAAACAAGCACGAAACGCAATGGACGCGAGTAGGTTGACTCAACGGGTCAGACGATGTTGGATTCTCTGAAAGACAAGCGCGTCCGATACGTTTGATCCGTTGCTGGTGCAGCACCCATCACCAGCGAGGGGCGACGCAGCTCCAGCGCTGAAAGAATCTCCAAAATTCCACACAAGCAAGTGCAAACTATCAAAGGGCGTTGAACAGGGACAAGCCCTGCTGAACGCACCCCTCCTCCAACTCGTTAACCAATACTGATCGATAATCAAGGGCCCATGGACGAAAAAAGAACGGCGCGTTCTGTCCAGCCCAAGCAATCCATTCACTCGTCCATATCGTACCCTCAGTGGGGTTGTGCAACGAACACCAAAGACTCTCAAACGAAAATGTCACTCTTCTTGGGCCGGTGCTGCGCCTCTCGACGCCAGCAATTCTACAGGGATTGCTATACTCACAGGAGGGGAAAAAAGAGCCCTGACTGTTCCACCCGTTCCGACAAACCCACTAAAGTGTATTGTTTTGAACCACACCGACACCACAAGACAGGGCTTTCAAACACAGAGAGGAAAATGTGAACTTACTTTTGGAAACCTTGAAAATGCGACCAATCCCAGCCAGCCACAAATCGAAGAAAGAAACGACACACACAAGTGCCCAACGCTCTGAAAAAGACGAGTGTTTGTGGCGGAGAGGACCAAGAAGAAAGACAGCACATCATCAAAACTTATGTATTACCTAATATGATTGATCCGGTTCGCCTCCCAGCCTGATCCGCTCCACCACCAAGAAAATCGACCGCATTAATTTAAGAAAAATGTGTTTGATTTGTTTGCTTCTTTGTTTTATTTCTCTGTCTCTCTTATCTTCTTGTTTTTGTTTCATCTCTCTTTTTTGCAAAAAAGCCTGACAAGAGGAGGAAGAAAAACATTTCGGCTCCGAATTCACCGACAAAGCGATGGATTGATCAAATGTTTCGACCACATTTCACAGAAACGACAGCACTGACACCAGAACGTCTTCGCTGCTGCTTCCCCCTCTTCCACCAATGAAGCCACAAACAAGAACCTGCTCAACGCACCCAACCCCCCCCAGCACCCATGCAGTTTCACCACCCACTTTGATCAAGAATCAGCGGTGCATCACTAAGCCTGGGAGATCAAAAAAAATGGTGTAAAAGAATGACGTAACAGATGCAAGGAAAAAAGGAGTGGTCCCAAAAAGGTTGCACCAGCCACCGCACTGAAACTTCAGGCCAGAAGATTGTTCTACGTATTCTCGATGCTGGCACCAACGGTAGAGGTTTCACGGATGTCATCCCGCTTGACGTCTATGACACGCGCGCGTGCCGATCAACTCGTGCCCCCACAGGTGATTCCTAGGAAAGTCGCGCACAGTTATTCCTCGCGCTAGTTGAGCAGCAAGATGGCACTGAGAACTGTGGGTGTGTGTGTGGCCTTGATCGCCCTCGTCTCGCTCCCCACCTGCGTTGTGGGACTACGCGCTCACATATACAAGCCAGCCGTGGACTTGTCAAGGAGGGATTTTGGTGAAGCGAGCGGTTTGGAGGTTATCGGGCACCGCGTATCTCTTCTCCCGCATCGCCGCCTGCTGCAGAATGCTCCAAAGAAGGCAGAAGCCGAGAAGAAGGCCTTGGAAGAGGACGATGCCCAGGCAGCTTCGGGAGGCCTCAAAGCAAGGGAACAGCGAACCGCTAAGCCTCAGATAAAGGATTCAGTTGAAGACGTCGAACGAAGTGGTGGGAAGGTTTTGGAGGAGATATTTGGTTCAGACCCTCGTGGGGGACTTGATTGCGTAGAAGACGAGCCAAAATCTGGTTTGTCCTCGACGCTGACATCTGGCTTGTCCTCTACGCTGAAGTCTGGCTTGTCCTCCTCGTCAAAATCTGTGGACCTCCCTGAGCCATCCACAGCTAGTGTTGACTCGCCTTGTGACAAGAAAAGCACACTACAACCTGAGGATGATTAACAAGGGGGGGCGACCTGTCTCCACACGAAACGCATGTGCTTCCTCCTTGTCGTGACTGGGGGTATTCTTTTTCGTATTTTGGCATATTTTCCTTGCATTAGAGCAGAGCCGCGCAGCGCTGGGGTGGTATTGGAGTATGTTTGTGGCTTAATTCGGGGAGGTGCGGAGAGCTGCGCTGGGTCTCTTCTCTTCTTTTTTCGAAAGGAATTTTTTTTCTTTACTTTTTTGTTTCTTCTTCCAAAGCCATAGGTCTTGCAGAAGGATAGAAAAAACCTGTGTTGTGGCATACAACCACTGGTTGAGAGGATAACTGAGACATTTCGGGGTGTTTTTTCGTGAAAGCAGAACTTCTGGGAAGACCGTTTTCACCCATTGGTTTTTCTGGGTAAGGGGGATTTTGTTTCGTGATCTGAGATCTGCTCGTTATAGCTTTTGTGATTTGCATGTGCCATTTGTCAAAGGACGCACACACACATACATTTGTCGAACTTAGGTTGATGTTGACATTTTTCTTCCTCCTATAGACATAGACGGCGTAGTCATTCTAGGGGTGGCTGGCACAATGGGCAATGATTGGCAGGATAAAAGATCTGCACTGTTGAGGGGGAGGAGAGAGAGAGAGGGTGTTAGAGAGGGAGAGACTAAAAGAGAAGTGACAAGCAATCAGGGAAAAAAGAAAAGAAAAAAAAAAGCATGGATAGAAAAAATAGAAGGATGTGGGGGTGGGCTCAAGAAACACACACACACACTCACACACACATCCCTCTCTTTCTCTTCCTCTCAACAAGTTCACTGCAGATCTGGTCTCTTTTCTGTTTCTTTTTTTAATGCGTTTTTGGGAAGTATGTCGGTGGTGGAGGGTTGCCCGTTCAGTTGCAGATCCCTGAATGTGGAGGTTTAAGTGGGAGGGGGTGGCAGGGGACGGGGGGGGGGAGAGAGATTGTTTTTGTGTTGCAAATTTGGTTTGCCACATTCACGGTGTTGATGATGGGTTAGGCGTTGGGCTTCTGCTTTCTGACTATACAAAAACCAGGATATGTGGAGTTAAAGGATAGGATGAGATGGGACAGCATTGCCTGTGGCTGTCGAATAGATGGGGGAGGAGGCGTCAGTCTGGTTTTCATTCGTTTCACCATCGCCTCATAACAATCTTTGCATTTGAAAAGCAGCTGGAACAGTGTAGCTGTGCATTTTTCTTCTTTTTCATATATGAAAAAAAAAAAGAATATATATATATATGTATGTGTATATATGTCTAATGATTACCACATTTGACCACAGCGGTGGCTTTCTTTATGGTTTTTTTTATTTACTTTTCGTGTTTTTTTTTCCCTAAAAAAGTGATGCTGTAAACCTCGTTACTGACTACTCTGCTTGACTGAACATTCTTGGCAAAGAAAAAGTGCATGTAGTTTTGGTGGTTTTTTTCTTTTTTGTTTTACTGGCTTGAACCTGGAAGGTGTCTCTGAATAGGCACTTGGATGTGTATTTTCCACGTTTGATGAAGGGAGGATTGTGTGGTGTTAAAAAAAAACAAAAAAAAACAATACGAAGGGCCCCATTCGGTGGTTCAGTTTATTGTGGGAAATTATTGGATATTTGTGCGTGAGGTGTTTGCCTATTGTAATTTTTAGCTCTTGTGATTTGGTAAGAGCGATGCGTTGACCCCCCATTTGCAAATCAGCAAAAAAAACATAACATATTTTTTGAAGTTGTGGGGGGAATTTCTTTCTTTTTTCTTCTTTTTTTCTTTCTTTTTTTTTCTTTTGGGGGGTGGGATGGGGGGGAGGTCGTCTTTTCGACTTTTTTATGGGTTTCGATGGCTGATTGTGAGGGGATGTGATATTTCAAACGAATAAACATTAAACTGTGAACCAGCTGTTAAGGATTTTTTTCTGATGGAGTGTTGAATATTCTCATTGGATCTTTTCGGTCGCTCTGGAAGTTCATTGCTGTTTTTTCCCTAATTTGTTGTGGCAAAATGCAAAATGTAATGAGGCTTATTTCACTTGTTCAGTGCAATGGTTGAAATGGCATGATGAAAGTTAATGGGTCATGAAACCAGAGAATAAGTATATCATCATTTTATCTTATTCTGAGCTGACTGGTGGGGGCGTACTGCAACAGTGGTCCAGAGTGAAAGATATTCAAGAGGCGGCCGGCGGCGTAAAATGGGTGGTCCTGTGGATGTGTTGCAAGTCAAATCTTTTCTGGTGGTTTCCCAGCTCCGCCTTTGAAAAAGTGGCCGCAAAGTGAAACAAATTCTCAATTAAAAATGGTGTTTAATGAAATCAACGTCCAAGTTGAAACAATGAGAAAAAGGTGAATGAAGCCAGACTCTGGGTGGTTTTTCCAGAGACAGGCTTCAGGAAGGTGGTTCTGCCATCCAACATGAGCGGATTCGGACAGCAAATGAGCATGTACCCAGGCGTAACTTACGTCTGTGGTTCTTGTCGAGCTGAAACCGAGCTGAAGGCTGGGGACGTCATCCAGTGTCGAGAGTGTGGATACAGAATCCTCTACAAGAAACGCACGAAACGCGTGGTTCAGTTCGAGGCTCGATAGCGACCCGTCCTCCGGTTTACGACACAACAGGAAAAAGAACCCTTTGTTTTTGGTTGGACGGAGAGCTTTTTTAGCATAAAAAACGAAGAAGCCTGTTTTTGGTGCCCCACCTTGACTGCAAAGCAGAGGTCTGGAGTTGAGCAACATGGAGGAGGAATTGTTGGTTTGATTGGGGGGATCTTCCTGGAGATATCAAGCAAACATGGATATCAAAGCTGTGGCTGGAGGGGGGTGGGTTGACATGCAGGGGCAGGACATCAAACAGCATTCAACAGCATTAGATGGAACCCCTTTGATTGGATTTGAGGAGCAACTTTCAGATGACTTGGGCTCCTGTTGAAGACTTTTTGTTTTGGGGGGTGGGTGTGGGGGCTATTTAGCGAGGGATGGTCAGCAACAGGTGTTTTAGGGCTCTGGAGGAGATGTGCAGGGAGCGCCACTCATTCCACCCATCAGAATTACAAGTTAGATAAGCAGCATAGTCGGACAGGAGTGTAAATGCTGTCGTGTTCGATTGCCATCTTCATGCTATGATATTTTGTCATTTATGCCAGCTCAATCAAATATGTTCTAGCCAAGGAATGCTAGGGGTAGGGTGGAACAATGGACAGCAAACCCCTTCAGCTTTTAAAATGTGGTATACGGCAGAATGTCGCCCTACACTGCTGTTCCTCAAAATACAGATTTTCGAGTAAAATCTGTGGTTATCTTTCCCTTCATTGCAGAGAGTTGATTCTGATGGTGTTGATTCCCCCCAAAATATAAATTTCCATAATTCAGCAGAACCCCCCAAAAATAGTCATTTCCATTCTTCAGAAGAACAGTGCTGCCTCCAATCGCTCACTCTTCTGCTGCATCACTCTTTTTCCCCCCTTTTTTTTTTCTGTGACAAAACCTGCAATCTTCCAGTCGAATGATGTGTTCTGACTGGTATTAAAATCTGACTGGTATTTTTTCGAGGACTACGATTTCCACACAATTAACAGGGGAGGCAAGCCAAGAAAACAAACACACACACACTAATCACAAGAGAACAGGATACAGCGCAAAGATTGTCTTGATGCCCGACATTGCATCCTATACAAAACAAGGAGCAAAGCCTTCCGACTACCTATTCAAACAAAGAGTCCATCCCCCAACACTCTCTCTTCTCCCCCCCGCTTCTTTTTCCTTTTCCTCAAAACTCTTTCCCAGCATCATCTCAAACGATGCACTTATTGATAGATCCGAAACCCCAAGAGTACACTCCCCCCAAAAAAATTTCTAAAAACACTGACCAGCTTATTTTCATTTTATCCAAGCTGGTCAGAGCCCCGCATCTAAAAAAAAAAAAGAAACCCCCCAAAAACATCAAGCGGAACTGTGGGCTTCCTCAGCTACCCCAACGAACTCGGCAAATCGCTCATTTGATTTCAGTTCTTGGACAAAACGGGCCCACAAATTCGGATGGTGGATTCTGAACCCAACCAAAACAGGCATGTCTTTCAGCATCAAAGCTAATGCTACCGCCCAGGCGGTGTGCCGGGTTTGCTGGGAAGTCTCCAGCACCACCTCCACATCGAACAGCGATTTTGACGTCACAGGGTACGACAACTCAGACATGGCTGTCGACAGGGCCGCCAGCAAATCCTCGGTGGTCAGCTCTTCTTCAGCGCTGGCCACCACCCCATTTTCCATTCCGTTTTCGGATGTCGACATGAGTGCAGGCAGACCGCCACCCAAGGGAGCTAACGCTCGCCCAAACTGAGAAATCGGCTCCAGTTTTCCGACATCCAGCAATCGACGAACGTGCTCCCTCACCATTTGCGTAGCTTCCCGGCATTGACCTGAGATTTCTTCCCTTTCGGGCTCTCTCTCAGTTTCGTCGTCTTGTTTGGGTGGAGTCCACAGCCACGACATGAACCATGATCCGATCGACCCCCTGCTCGCCTCGATGTCAGACTTCGCCCCTCTGGACTGCTGTTGATTCTCCTCTGCCGTTTTTTCAGAATCCACCAAGAAGATCAGGTCAAACTCGGTCGGGGAAATCAGGTGTCTAATCAGCTCCGCCACCAGGTCGTAATGCCCGCTGGATAGAGCTGCACCGAGCAGTTGCATGCTGAGTGCCCTGGCTAGCACTTGGCCTTCCAGCTGTTCGATAACTATCAACAAGCAGGCGGCCCCATGCAAGGCTCCCTGACGTAAAAGCCTATCCAACAGTTTGCTCGGTCGCCCTACGGCGTCGAACAGCAGAGGCCAGTATTGAGCATCCGTCTTTCTGGCGACGCTAACCACCACATCGGGGTACTGAGGGAAGCTCCGGACCAGAGATGCAGCATTCTTCAGCAATTTTTGATCGTTCGAGCTGGAGGAAGTCGCATGATGACCTTTCTTGTGTTTCGACCGTTGGGCACCCTCGAATTCGAGCGATGTAAACAGCAGCCATTCCAGCGACCGGGAAAAATGCAAACCCAGCTCTTGATGCTTCTGCGCCAGCAGTCTGGCTTCCCGAAACGCCCCTCGCTGTAACAGCCTCCTCAGCAAACACGGCAGAACCGGTTGGGACTCCGGTATAGGGTAAAAGCACGGCAAACTCGACACCAAACTGGAGCCATCGCTATGCCCATTCGTAGGGGGCGATCTGACGAGCCTTTGGGTAACCCCAATGATGGAGGCGTCCGCCAGCGATATGCCGATCGGGTAGACCTCTCGATCGAACTCCAATTCGGGATCCAGGGCACCGTATGCCAAATTGTCTAAAGATTGCAGGCGTTTCGGGGATAGAGGCTCAAACAGCGAGGAGGGGAACCAGAGCTCCATGCCTCGACTGCCGTAAGCCCACCAAGGCATTTCGACGGTGTCCGAATCGCGTGAGGATGGATTACTCATTTGCCGATTGAAACCACGGCCCTGAAAAAAGAATGCACACTCCAATCCTTTGTTGTAACCAGAAAAAAAAATTCCCCCTCTTCCCCCCCCCTCTCTAAAAAAAATTGCTCATGATACTTGGTATTTCTCTGAGTAAGACAGGGCTTCCTCCCTCGTGTTTATTTTATCAAACCTTGAAAATGATGTGGGCGCCATGCACAGCCAAGTAACATCCATAATCACAAAATGAAAATTGTTCGTTCCTCAAAATATAATAATATACATTAATTTAATGGGAAAAAAAAAAATGAAGAATGTACCTGGGGGGAGTCCGGAGAATCAGGCTCTGCCGAAGCCCCAGAAGTCGTGGCCGATTTATGCGATTCCAGTCTGGCAGGGTCGCTGAGCCAAAAACATTCCACATCGTTCGTAAGCAGCGTTTCCTTGCCTTCCTCCAAGTCCAAAATGGTCGTCACCCCACCCCACCGCAAAACCACACACTTTTCCGGAGTTTTCGGCTCGCAAATTTTCCCACCATCCTCTTCTGCAGGAGCCCTGACCAGAGTCACGTTCAGGATGGGGTGCTCCATGCTCATGATGGATAATTCCCTGACTGGGGTGAGAATGGCCTTGGGATTTCCGGACAACTCGAGCTCCCCTTCGATCGCCACCTCCAAAACTAGCACATCCAAGGGCCGAGACGCCACCAGAATGTATTTATCCAGGCAGTCCAGCGCAACAGGCTTATCCTTCAAACTGTACCGAGCCAGCAGCGACCCGAAATCTAGGTGATACCTCGGAAACAGCAGCAGCTCGCACTCTGGCTCCAATTTCGAAGAGACCGCGTAGCTGGATCCTCGAGATGCCGCCGTGTCGGAACATACCACCACGATTTTGTGCAGCCAGCTCAACGAAAGCACTTGGACTGCCTTTTCCTGACCTACGTCCCCGAACAGGCGCCACCTCTCGCTCCTCCTGCTGAACATAGCCATTCCTTGCTGACCAGCCACAGCAATGTCGCCTCCATCGGGGGACATCGAGACTAACTGAATGGGCCAATTCTCCAAGATGTAGTGTTGGGGTACCAGGATGTGTCTGACCACCAGATCGCCTTCCAGCTCCCCCCTCAGAAACGGATCGAAAGAGTCGGTGCGTCCAAGGCCACCATTCGAACTTGGCAATGGTGCATCCATCCCTTCAGAAACCAACAGCACCCTGTCGTCCCCTTGCAGCACATACACCTCTTCCAGCCCATGGAAAGGCGCCTGTGATGGCTCCTCCTGAGACCTTGCCACTCTGTGGCTCTGGATGGGGGCTTGGACGAATTTCAGTTCCCACAACTCCCTGGCCACCCCTGCCTGACTCATCCACAATCGATAATGATGAGAACCCCACCCCAATGCTGAAATCCCCCATTGCAACGGGGGTACATCCTTATCCACAGGGGGGACCTTTGCTGTGGTGGGGGGAGCGCCGAACGGGCCAGCATGCGCACGAGAAGACCTCGTTGATAGGGTTCTGGAAGGCGTCTGGGGTAAAGAGCACATCAGTCTGCATCCCGACGGCGTCCAAACCGCGATCCCTTGTCGACCATACCCCACAGCAAAAGCGGTGCAATCTTGATTCCATTGAATGTCCCTGACTGCTCCAGTGACGTCTGAGCTGTGGCCCCAGTCCCCCAATCGAATCTTCCGCAGAGGGGGCAAGGAGGGGATGGGAGCCGTGCATGCGGGGGTTGGACCTACGCTGGCCAGTCGAGTGAAACTGGACAGTCTGAACATCGCCACGCTCCCATCTCGACACCCCACCGCCACCAGATTGGCTGCATCTCCGACTCTGGCGCATGTACCCAATAAGTCCGGATCCTCCCCCCCGTTTGTGCCTCGACACACCCACTGCCTCAGCATGACTTCATCCAGCGGGGCCAATCCCCACTCGGCAGTCATGCACAGGGCGACTGAGCCATCGTTGAAGGTGAGCACCAGGCTTTGGACCCTTGCGGAATAATCCATGTCGATTACGCCCCCGTGGGTGGGTGGGGTGGGGATGGACACAAAGGAATGTGCCTTTTCATGCACATCCTCCCCCTCCTCCTCCTCCTCTGTTGAGATGGAGGACATTTCCAGAGTGACTGGATCCACCGAGCCACAATACCAAGATGGGGTTTCGTCACCCCATTCAAAAGTAGAACCCTGGGGCACGCTGTTCAGCAGCTCCCTCCAGAGATACCCTTGGAGCCCCCCGTCCTGCATGCCCACCAACACCATGGATCCGTCGGTGATCAAACAAGATCCCAGCCCGTTGCCGAAGAGTTTCACGCAAACCGCAGGGAAAATTTGAAAAATTTTCAGCTTTCCTCGACCCCCCGAGCCAACCCCGGGCGGGAGCACAGCTTGAGATGATTCTTGGAGCAAAAAAAACAACAGCCAACCCCCCTCCGTCAACGAAACGACGCTGCCCAGTGCAGGATTCCAAACCACGGCCACTTGGACCCCAACCTCCTCCAAATCCTCTGGCGATAAAACACCTTGGCCAAGTTTCACAGGATTCTGGCCCGACGACCAAATTTGGATCCCACGTCTGGACGCGAGCAGCAGCCCATTCGGGCGCGAGACGATAGCGATTATTTCGTCCTCCTCATCGCTGGGTGGAAACGCGCGATAAGCCTTGGGCCATCCACAAGGGAAGAGCATTTACAGCAGACGGGGGTTACAACGAAATTATTTCCTCTTCAAGTTTCCGCGCGTTTTTTTTTCCTTTCGTTTCCTTTTTGGGTCACCGTATCTTCGACGACTTTGTTTGGTGGGGGAAAAAAGTTGAAAAGTAACACACCGTTTTATTTTAGGGACGAACGTTGCGCGCTCGATTGTCTTGACGTCTGACTCGCAGCCAAACCTTCGCAACTAAAAGTGTGACATTTTGAATGTTTTTTTCTGTCTAGGAGTTTTCTGTTCCCCGACGAGAGGATGTCAGTGATAACGGGCGGCGGTGGGTTTTTCCCGTTTTTGGCTTCTCGCAACCAAAGCAAACATGTCTTTGAAAGTCGTGCTGTCGGAAAGAAAGGGGATCTGTCCCCAGAGAGTTCGGTTTTTTTGGATTGTCGATGATGGCGTTCGGTCGATCGAAAGGCGTGATCACTAATTGGTGCCGTGTTCACAGACGAAGTGAACGCGGTGGTTATCGACGTCGGATCTGGAAGCACTCGAGTGGGATATGCTGGGGAAGACACTCCAAAAGCGGTCTATCCATCGGTGAGAAACCGCGAAACAGCTGAAGAACACAGATTTGGCAAATACACACAAGAAAAGAAGAAAGAAAAAAATTCCTCCCCCAGACCTTGAAACTAATTAGGTTGCTTGCCCACAGGGTGGATTCTTTTTGTATCGAACAAAAAAAATAGAATAAACTAAAAATTAATTTGTAGTCCAAACAAAAATTTAGAAGAACTTTGGTTGATCGATTATCAGTTGATAAGTTAAAGAACAAAAAACGACTTCTTAACATATTCAGATTTTTGAGTGATAAAATCAAAGTTCATTTTTTTCGTCGTTCGTTCTTCTGTCAGTTTTCTTCTTTTGGTGGGGAAAAAGGTACTCTGAGGATACATCGTTACATTCAAAAGATTTTCCATAAGAAGCAGGAATTAGTATCATTATTAATTCTTCTTTTTTGGGGGTTCACAGTTTCTAGGTGTGGCCACGTCTGATGGAGATGCAATGGAGGTTGAGAATGGAGGGATGCACCCAGACAGTCAGGGAAAAAAATTCCACACAGGCTTTTCCTCTCTGAGCCATAGGAAGGACAACATGGAGGTGGGATTGATTGTCAGCTTTCAGAAACTTCTGGGGTGAATTAATGTTGTATCATAATTGGGAAAGATGGAGGTGTGAGTTTTTGCTCTGCAGGTGGTTTCCCCTTTCGGACCAGAGTGTATGTTTGAGGATATGGACCGAGTGGAGGCCCTGTGGGATCATGCATTCAAGTAAAAGCTTTTTTTAAAGAAATCAACAAACTAGCAGTTTTATGAGAAGTTGTTGGACCATTACTGGATTTCTTAAAGATCCTGAAAATCAGGATTTATTTATTTACTTATGTACATATATATATATATTTTTATTTTTTATTTTTATTTTTTTCTGGGATACATTCATCGGTTGAGCTCTTGTCACTCTTGTTTGGTAGGTGGATGGGACTCCATGTCTGACAAAAACAGAAAAATTGATCAATTAAACTGTCGGAAAGAGATTCTAATTTCAATGACAAATTCAAATAATTCAACTTCAATCTGTTGTTGGTCAATTGCGTTTTTCAAATATCGCTCTCTGTTTTTTTCGTGTGTATATATTTATTTATTTTTGTGGAATATAAAATCAGGGATAGACTTCGATTGCATCCTGAGGAGCATCCCATGTTGGTGTGCGAACCTTCAAATAATCCGCCAGCAACGCGGGAAAAACTGGTGGAGCTGGCTTTCGAAAAATACAATCCCCCGGCTGTCTTCCTTGCCCGGAACGCAGTGTTGAGTTCTTTCGCTACTGGACGCCAAACCTCCCTCTTGGTGGATTCAGGATATAAAGGGACAACAGGTCAGGCTCCAAAAGCTCCTCCTCCTCAATACAAGCTTCAGTAAAAAGAATCGGTCGAGTTTTTCATGCCAGTGCAGAAGAAAAAAAAATTGCAACTGATTGCTGGGTCCAAAACAGATTTTTTTTTTTTTTCAGAGAACCCTGAAAACCTAAAAATCTGAAGGAAAGGTCGATGCCCTTTTTATTTATTTTTTTCAATCCCTTCTTTTCTTTTTCTTTCTTCTTTTGGGGGGGGGGGGGTTGGGGGAAGGGAAATGCAAACCCCTCCTTTGTTTCTCGAGATGTGGACAAGAAACACAATAAACAAAAAAAAGGCTTTCGCCAATCCATCCTGGAGGTGGGTCACCACCATCATCTCTGATTAATTTCATTTCAATTCTTTTTTTTTCTTTTTTTTTCCTTTTAGGCTGCAATGCGATCAAATCCGATACATGATTTGGTTTTCCCTTATACAGTGGCTGCTGTGCATGATGGCTACGTGCTGCTGAAAAGCGTGACTTGGACCCCCCTTGGTGGAGCGCTTTTGACGGAATGCATGCGGCGATGTGTCGATCCAGATGCCACTCTCATGAAGCCAAGATATGCATTCAAAAAAGTGGAAAGATCACCAGGGATGTACGAGGTAAGCTTTCTTTTTCCTTCAGTGGGTTTTCTTTCTGTTTTTTTCTCCCTTAGTTTTATGTTGAAAATACTGTGGGGCTCCATGGTGGATTTCCACCAATGGTGGGAATTTCCCCCACTTTTCATTACCACGGTTTTTGCTAAATCGCTGTTCGTATATGGGGATAACACCATCGCACAACATTTTGGATGCTTTGCGAATTTTTCCTAACGAAGTATAAAACTGAAGCACATCAGATGCAGTTCAGTGACATTTTTGTCAAAAATTAAAAATAAAATTTCGTAAAAACTTTTCATTTTTTTGCCTCATTTTCGGCAAAGATTTGAAGGAAGATATGATATTCGGTTGAGCAGAAACAGAGCATGAAGGGTGGTTGTATTGTTTTTGTTATTGATTTTTTTTTTTTGGGGGGGGGGGCAGGTGGAGCCTGTGGAGACACCGCTTGTTCGTGACAGCTACAGGCGATACTGCATCAATCAGATTTCAGCGGACCTCAAGGAGTCCATTTGCAGAGTTGCTGATTCCACTTTCGTCGAAGGGGAAAATTCTAACATCCCGACTGTTAGCTATGAGGTACATAAATACCATCAAGCCAACCAGAAACAAAAAAAAATTAGTAGAGTTGCAGTAAAATATGGCCAAGTTTTGGGAGCTGTTTTTTTCTTCCTCAGGAAAGAAAGGGCCCAGATAACTAGTTTAATTTAAATTAGCTGTTTTTTAAATTTAATGACAGCTCGATTGAAAATTTCATTCAGGTGCCGTTTTGGCAGGGAAGTCTGGAATTTGATTTCTGGATTTGATGTGAGCTTTCATTATTTTAACTGTTTGTGTTTTGCCGTTTTTGATTTTCTCTTTCGATGTGATTTTTCGTGGCTGTTCAGTTGCCGGATGGTGCAGAAATTCAAGTTGGGCCGGACAGATTCAAAGTGCCTGAAGTTTTGTTCCAGCCGGTGGGTAATTTTAGTAAAAAAAGAAGAAAAGAAAATTTATAAATCTCTAATTTTTGCCTTTTAGTTTTACGATGGGGCAGCATCAGGCTGTGCAGAGTTGGGGTGTGGTGAAAACACTGCTTTTCTTTTCTTTTCTTTTTTTGTTGCTTTGTCTGTCTTTGCATCTTATGTAACGCTAGAATAGAAAAGAGGGGTTAGGAATGCGAGTTAGGAAGAAAAAAAAAAATGCTTAATGAAGTTGAAATGATACGGAATTGACCTTCAAATCTCAGGAAGGTCTTTTTGCTTTTTTCATGGACAATGGGGCAGGATCTCCATCTTTTTTTTTCCCGGCCAATTCTGTTTGGCTTTCGGAGGCAAGCATATTTTCAGTTTTTTTTCTCTTCTCTTGATTCTCTGTATGCCTTTTTTTTGTAATTTGAGATGGGGAAGTTTGTTTTTTTTTCTATACAGGATTTGCTGTCGACTTTTCCAGGCACGATGGACCCAGAATTTCCTTCTGGGGTGCCGAGTATGAGCTTGCCTGGAATTGTGGTGGAGTGCATAAACAAATGCGATGTCGATATTCGAAGGGAGCTGTACAATGGTGCAATACTCACAGGTAGAACAATATATTCAAGATATAGAAAATACAAATCTACGTTTTATTTTTAGTCTTTCTGTTTTTCTTTTTAATTCAATATTACTTTGTCTGGCATGTTCTGTGCATTCAAAGAAAATAACGGAGAGTTAAAACAAAACCACTAATGTTTCAACTACGTTTTTTGATGGTGGTGTGCATCGGTCGGTGGTTTACTTTGAAATTTCACGGATTGAAAAAATAAAAGCAATTTGCAATGTAATCCTCGTGTTTTTGTTTTTTTTTTCGTTGTGTGATTGTGTGCGATTTTTTTTATTTGATATCTACTTGGAAAGCTATGTGTGGTGATTGTTGAAGGCGGAACTTCGTTGTTTTCACAAATGAGGGAGAGGCTGGAAAAAGAACTGGTGGATCTAGCACCTCAGGCCGTCAAAGTCAAGGTGAGCGTGCGCAGCTCAAATAAGCTGACCCCTGAAAGTGCTTTTATTTTTGGCTGAAAAATCGCCATTTCGCAGCTCCATTTCCACAGCAAGAACATCTACTTTTCGACAGCCATGTTTTCACCAGGAAGACTCCTACCTCTCATTTCTTTGATTTCTGTTGCGCTATTCACAATTCAAAATTTTCTGCAAGAGGTCGATTAGATCCTCACCCAAATATGATTCGACACAGGTCATGCAGCCAGTGAACGCCACAGAAAGAAGATTCAGCGTTTGGATCGGTAGGTTGCATGATTTTCTTGTTCGAAAGCACATGTGTAGAACCACCAAAACTCGACTTCATTATCAGTGCACCTTCCCATAGCCTGGTTGTCTCGACGCCTTGTACAAAATAGAAAAAGAATTGGAATCTGGAATCTTTTTACACTTGAGTAGGTCCTGGGGCCTGTTTCGAGTCTCAATCAATGAGCTGTTCATGCACACCATCATCCTCTTTCATTTTTTTTTACGTATTGTTTTATAATAAGGATCACAAAACAAATACTTTCCACACCACCCAGCACTCTCCAATCGTCCATCCACTGGCATTCGAACTGCACACCTCTTGTGTCATTGAACATAAGAATCGGGGTGTTTTTTTTCGCCAGGTGGCTCTATTTTGGCATCGCTGGGGTCCTTCCAGCAAATGTGGATGTCGAAAATGGAGTATGAAGAACAGGGCACCAGCCTCATTCACCGGCGAGCACCGTGAGGCCCGGATTAAACTTTTGGGGGGAAAGTGCAGCGTTTATTTAGAGTCGAAATGTTTTAGAATTTGAGGGATTCATCTCGCATAATAGGTATTGTCAAGGATCAGGAAAATAGACCTTGCCATTTGTAACACAATTCATGAACATTGGAGTTGAGATTTCAGATGGTGAATGTGCATTCTTTTCCAAAAACCCTTGAATTCGACCTCCCAGTGAACGTACCCATCCAAACCTGGAAGCGGGCCTTTGCTTGGGAAAGCTAAAATCAATCACTTTACTAAGAGTTGCAAATCAGCAGACCTCTGACCTCAGACGTCTGAACTGAACATCAGGCGTCAGGTTCAGTTCAGGTCAGACAGGGACGTGTCTGAAAACTCCCAACAGCAGAATCTCGACGATCACACGAGGCAAAGGCAGGTCGCTGTCTGCACCAATGCCACGCAAGTGCCTGGAGGAGACTCTGCGCGACTCTGCGCAGTCGCCAAGAAAGGCCGATCCAACATGTGTCCGCGCTCTGCCGATGGAGTTTATAGGATTGAGCGAGCGACTTTCCAAATTCCAGGAGCGATCGATTCTGCTTCTGGAAACGGGGGCCTGGGATCTGGCGGCGGGCTTGCGCATTGCTCCAGAGCGGGATCGTTCACTCCGTTGGAAACTCCAGGAAAGGACTTCTCGCTTTGGAAATCGAACTGGTCGTGGTCCGCCGCCAAAAACGGCGGCCGACGCCACAATAAGGGTGGGAGAGCAATTTCTTTCAAGGATCATTCCAAGCTGTGAGTAATAATGTTGCGAACGGAGCCCTGGTTGCGACTGGCGTTCGGCCATGTGGGGGTGGCGGCGGCAAAGCGCTCGTACTGGATTTCGGGGGCAATGACGATCTTACTGCTCGGCATTGGATTCGGTCTCATGGGGTTGCATGTGGAAAATGATGTCGTGGATCTATGGATTAGTCAGCGAGGCCGCATCCACAAAGAGAAAAAGTTCTACGAAGAGAATTTTGAGGTGAAAACGCCTCAAGTGAGTGCATTCATAATCCAAGGGAAAAACGGGGTGGAAAATCTCCTGCAACCCAAAGTACTGGAGGAAGTGTACGATCTGCAGCAATGGATCAGGGTTTACAAATACCAGCATGGGGTCGACTACCCAGAAATATCGCTGGAGAATATGTGTTACAAGACGTTGAACAGAGAGGCCCAGGAGCCATGCTTCCAGTACACTCCCTTGGATTGCTTCATGGAGGGTCGGGTGTTCAATGTGGGTGGTGAAAAAAACTCGAAGTATAATGCGATCTATGATGTCAGGCCATCATACAAAGCTTTCGACTTCGACGAGGATTTCACGGAGGAGTATGTCAGGGATCATTGTGTGCAATGGACCAATGTGGGGGCTGCCGATACGATGCTGATGGGGGATTTCGACCATGGGGTGAATTCCAGAAACGAAACGGTCATTCGATCAGTGAAAGCTTTCAGGATCGCCTTTGGGACAAAGACTCCGGAAGCTTTGGTTGAGGATGGGCTGTCATATGTGGAATTCCTCGAATCTCGGACAGCGGTTTCTGAAGAGGAGGGAGTTTGCCCCGATGCGGATGCATGCGATGATTGCATCGAGACCTTAGATTTGGACACTGCTGTGAAGGCGGGTTGCGTTCCAGGCCCCGTGAAACAACCGGACAGTTGTTGTGAATTGATGACCTCGCTCAGGGCTAGCCCATGTGTTGAGCAACTGTTTCAGAAGAAGCCTGATGTACGGGCGCTGGGTAATGTTGTGTTTGGGGCCTGCTCTCTGCCCCTCGTAGAGTTGGAAAAGCGATGTTCGAATGAATTGGCCATGAAAGGTGGGTCGATGGTGATCGCTTTGGTAATCCATACCCCTTAGTTATGTGTTTATGCAACTGACAAAGAAAAGCTACTCGATCAAGAGAGCATAATGTCTGGTTTTCTCATCTGAGGTGTTTATTTTTCCCTTGTTAATGTGCAGGTCTATCCCAAAATGTGGGGGGCACGCCAGAGGTTGTCGCCCCCACGGAGGAATATCAGCAAGCAAATGAGGATCCCCCTCACCCAGTATGCGTTTGCCTGATTGATAATGAAGACCCCGGATGTGCTACCGCTGCGATTGAGCTGATCACCAACGAGCCCCAATGGCGCGAATCTTTCGTTTCAGCCCAAACAGGAAATGCCAGCGCCATTACCGAAGTCACCAGGATTCTCACGGAAGAAGTAGGCTGCTGGGAGGGGGACGATACGGCCGAACAGGAAAAAGACGCCAATAAATCAGAAACACCAGATGTGTGTGCATGCCTGGTCGATACGGAAGATCCAAAATGCCTTTCTGGTGCTGCATCCACGATCAGTGAGAGACCTGATTTGCTGGAGCCTTTTTCAGCAGCATCGAAGGGTGACACAGAGGCTCAAGCGTTCCTGGCTGGAATTTTGATCAACGATTTGAAATGCTCGGTTGGTCGGAGAAGGCTGCAGGGCTACAGCCCAGTGTCGGAAGATGGTGGCGATGTTGAGGTGATATACAAACCCAGGGTTCTCATTGAACGAAATGGGGTACGGACCGAAAAGCAAGCCAGGGAATTGTTGCATGGCTGGGAAAAGGCTTGGCAAAGAGCTGTGGATAAAAAAGTGAAGCGATACAACCACATCACCGTTTCTTGGATCGCATCCAGTACATTGGACGACACCACCGAAGAGGCTGGGAAAGCCCAAGGTCCTCTGCTGTTACTAGGATACGTTCTAGTGTTGCTGTATGTTATTCTCTTCTTTGCGTTCGATCGACAAGGGTGCAAGCTCCGGGTGGCATCCTCCCCACCAGGGCCGTTCCTTGGAATGCTGGGGTTCTTTTCGATCATCTTGGGGGTTTTCTCGACGTTCGGGATCATAGGCATGTTGTCATTCACTTCCATCAAAGCTTCGGCAATCACGGTTCAAATCGTACCCTTGCTGATGGTGGGGTTGGGGATAAACGATTTCTTCGTGCTGGCGAGCTCTTTAAAATCAGCATGCGACGTGCATCCATCTGGACCTCTTCAAGAAATCATGAAAGAGACGATGGCTTGTGGAGGGACCAGCGTTACTCTCTCTTCGGCAGCCAACGCAGCTGCTTTTGCATTGGGGGCTCTGAGCCCGATTCCAGCCGTCATGTGGTTCAGCATGCATATGCTGATCGGAGTGATAATGGCGTATGTTGTCTCAATGACCATCATTCCATGCATTTTGGCTTGGGGGGCCCAGCGGTGGATCGCCGGACAAGGATGTTCAGTGTTTTGTTGCTTCCCCACCGGAAATACAGCAGCCGATTCTGGTGGAGAGCCGAAAGCACCAAAGACGGTGGATACACCCCCGGCCGGACCAAAACTAGCAGACAGGCCTCCCCCACAAGCTCCTGGGGAATCTGGGTGCAGCAGAGTGTACAATGCTTTCATTCTGCTGCTCTCTGCTGGGCTGATTGGAATCAGCATCTGGGGAATCACTCAATTCGACCAAGGATTGAACCCATCGCAAGCTGTTCCGAAGGGCAGCCAGCTGTATCGATTTCTGAAGCCTAACGAGGAGCACTTCCAGTCATTCCCTGTATACGTGGTGTTCAAAAATGGGCAAGACTTTTCGGATACGGAGGTTTTCCAGGCAGCCAGGAAAGCTGAAATGGACTTCGTTATTGATGGGTACAAGACAGACATCAGGTCAAAGGTCACCTCATGGATGGAATATTACACTCAGTACGTCGAGGCGAAAGTGTGTGCCAATGCGGTTTGTTTGAACGAGGTGGAGTGGATTTGGGACGAGTTCTTTTCTAGAGATTTCGGCCAGAACGATATTTGCCAGCGATTGGACGACCCTGCGAAATGCCCAGCAGCATGTGCTGATTACTGCCCCCAAGGGGCTGTGGACTCCCCTCATCGATGTCAGTTGAGCAGTGATGAGCGGTCGTGTTTCTGCCCATGGAGGCCTAAACTCAAAAAAGAGCTCTTCTACGAAACCCCCGCAGATTTCGATGGGTCGATTTCCAGCTTCTGGGTGGATTTCTTGACCAACACCACGACGGGAGCGGTTGCTCAAAGCTTGATAAGATTCGATGGATCGAGTGCTACGGAAAGGAACGGGGTTGGTGAAGTGGAGGCTTTCCGGACTTTGGCGTTCGTGGAGGATGTGCCCTCAGTCCAGGAGAAATTGAGACATTTGAAAAAAGGGAGGGAGGTCATTGACAAGGAGAGCATCGATGCTTTCCCATTCGATTACACGGTGGGGTGGATTTCCAATTTTAGTTTTCTTAATGTACAACTCATTTCCTAATGGAAGAATATCTTAGTAAATGAACTCTACGTTCCTTTGTGAATTTCCTGGGGATTCATAATATTGAAATGATCTGTTGAAACTCAAGGGCTTTAGGCTATTTTCCTTCACAGGTCTATGCAGTCGGCGAGCAATACGACCAACTTCCACAGAGAACGATGATTGCAGTTTCGATTTCAGTGGTGGTGGCGGCTGGAATCATGATGCCCCTCATTTTACACTGGTTCACCGCTGCGATCGTTACCTTTTGCATTCTCGTGGCGGTGACGATATCTGCAGGGATTTCCCACTGGATGGGCTTGCATTTGAACTATGCTCTGTACGTTTCCCTGGTGGTGGCGGTGGGGCTGTCTGTGGAGTTTTGTGCTCATATCGCAAGGTATGCAATTGGGGAGGGGGGGCAGCGAAACACATCCAAAATTGTTTATCCAAGACCCATGACCTTCTTTCTTCCATCTTTTTTTTTTTCAGTCAGACGGGGAGGAGGGTTCAAGATTGAATATCCTTGCAGGGAAAATATGCATAGCTTCTTAGGGAAACTAACAGTTAAGTGACTTTTCTGTCAGGGAGTTTATGGTCACCCCTGGCAGCAGAGCCTCCAGAAGTCGCAAAGCCCTGCAGAATATGGGGTGTGCTGTTTTCAATGGTGGAATCACCACTTTCCTGGGCCTTCTTCCGGTTGCTTGGGCAAAATTCCCTTATTTTCAGAGATATTTCTTTGGACAATACTCCGTCGTGGTTGCTTCTGGGCTCTTCGTCGGCCTTGGATTGCTTCCAGTTTTGCTGGCGTTGATAGGGCCGAACGCTTATGTGCACAATCCATCAAGAAAACAGAGGGAAAAAGCTGGTGGTCAGACAGAGGGCGCGAACACTGCTTGATAGTAAGCTTTGGTTGGAGTGGGGGGTTTCAAATAAAATACATGGGGGTGGGGAAATGGAAGGTTGGTGATTTCTCCCCAAAGAAAGAACAGAATCATGCCTTGTCATTCATAAAGCAGCGGGGGAGGAGCAATAACAAATATCCAGGATAGAGGTGCAATAATATTAGGCCAGCATTTTCATAAGAATCATTCTGGTTGAGGAGTGGGTTAGGTTTTGGGAACCTTTTTTTTCCGTCTTTGCAGAATCAGATCTGCTGGGGATCGCTCGGTGATTTTTTTTTCAAAAAAAGGGGTGTTCAAAATTTTTTTGATAGACTTAATTCTCTTGTTTCTTCATTGATAAAAACGTTGTGAAAAATGTACACCATTGATAAAAATGTTGTGAAAAATCTAAACCAAGTCCCTTGTAACCTTGTTTCTATTTTTGTCTTTTGATCTATGAATAGATTCCTTGTGTGAGTTGAAAGTTGGAGAAATTCTTTGTTCTTTATCAACTGTTTCTATTCAAGTATATAGATATCTTTATTTTCTTTTTCGGGGGGGCTTGGGGTGGACTAGCCTCCCTGCAAATACTTTCAGGTGCTCTTTTTAGAAATAAGATAGAAATAAAATTCAATTCTCCTTATGTAGTCTCATGTGAATTCAAATTTTCACCATAACAGAAGCAGAATTACAACTTGAAAACAACAAATCAATTTTTGGCAAATTCAGAATAACAGGAGATATTATTCATTCAGATATTACGTTTTGCATCGTTGGTAAAGTCAGAAGCACAGAACCCTTTTCCTCCTGGACAATGTTTCATTACAAAAACATCACGCATGTGAGCAAACATGGAATAACGGTGCCTCAGGCATTACATGTAGATATATAATAAGATGATTGTAGTAAAGTAATTGTTCATTGTCCAGCCCCCACACAAAAACCCACGGATGAGTAATCCTGCTGAACTTATTGGTCAGGAACCATACGCACTCCAACCTTATTAGGCAAAAAAAAAAAAAGAAAAAAAATACGAGCCCCCCATCTTCTGGATGCAAAATTATTTCCAGTGTCCAAAGAAATATTTCTTTCAAAAGGAAAATCCCCTCAGCACAGGAGTCTCACATTTTCCAGAATCCAAGAAAAAACACCACTTCATCTACAGATTGAAAAAACCACCCTTTCCCTTTCAAGTGTTCTCTTGATTTTTTTTTTCTATTTTTTTTTTCCTTTTTTTTTTGCCATGAAATCCCTCTCAGAGAAAATGTAAAACCACACATTTCATCTGCAACCAACCGACCAACTTTCTTTCTTTAACTCGTTGGATTTTTTTTTCCTGGCCTGACTTAGCAAAAGACAAACTCGCAATTCGGCCATCTCAGTCTTTTCTCATTTTTTTTCCTCACTTGAATTGCTTTTTTTTTTTTCGGTTTGTCTTTTTCTCTCGTGGTGGGGTTTTGCTTTCTTGCTTTTTTCTTTCCTTGTTTAATTCAGCAAATTTTTTTACCACATCACTCAGCAAAAATCATACGATTATAAAACACACACACAAAAAAAATGGATCACCATATAAATATATATATATATATATACCGAGGCAAGCCGCGTCTTCCCCCCCCCCCCTTCCTAAAAGCACCAAATCAACCCAAGAAATTCAGACATTGACACATACACACTCTTTCCAGCTTTTTTTCCGCCTTGCAAGTCTGCACTTGTGAATAAACCATTCTAAAATCTACGTCGGAAAAAAAAAACTAACTGTTTTTTTTTCGAGCTTGGGACCGCCATCCCTGACTACCCCTAAACTCCCAACCAAATCCCACCTCAAATCACAAGGGTGCATATTAAAAAGATACACAGCTATTTGATCATAGATGGCTTAGCTCCGCCTTTCTTTTTGTCCCCCCTAAAACCATCCAAATCTCGGGCAATACAGTTCTTCAGATTTTCTTCTTCCTTTTTCTTTCCTTTTTTCTGGTTTTTTTGGTTAATCGGAACCACAGCCCATGAAATATTGCAACAATGGTAAAAAGCAAACTACGGTGTCAATGAAACACTCCATATAGGCGAACCCCAAGCAAAAACCTCAAAAAATATTCAAGCGAAAATGCACCCATCACAAACCCACACCCACCTCGAAACGAAAAAAAAACAAAACGTCCCCACCCCTTGAACAAAAACCACCATAAAATGACAAAAATAACGAAAGGCAAAATGAAAAGCCACCACTGCTACCTGTCGTGCATCTGAATCCCCACACATTCTGGAAATTGGCTTAGGAATTAAAACCATACTTAGTATTTTTTTTGGTCTATCAGTGGGTTTCTTTCGTTTTTTTTGTCTTCGTTTTTTTTGGGGGGGAAGGGGTGCTTACAAGGTATCTCTGGGCGTCAAAAACATTCGAATGCCCTTCGTCCCTTGCGTTTGCAGAGTAAGATGTGTGCTTTCCCTCTGTCTGACTCCCTCGGCACCACCATACGCCGGATCCATTTCAAACCGAAACGTCCCCAGCATTTTAGCCAACAACGCAATCACCTCCATCTTAGCTAAAGACTGCCCGACGCAATTCCTCGGGCCATCGCTGAAAGGCATGAAGGTAACCCCCTTCTCGACGCTTTCCCCAGACCCCCTCGAATCATACACGAAAGTTTCAGCCGCCACATCGTCCCACCTGGATGGCAGAAACTTGGATGCTTTCGGCCAATTCTTGTCCGAATTGTGCAAGCAGTAGAGAGGCATGACGATCATGGTGTCGGGAGGGACGGTGTAAGGTCCGATTTTGGAAACTCGTTTCGTAACTCTGCCGTTAGCTACAGACACCACCGGTAACATCCTCATCGCCTCCTTGATACAACTGTTCAAATATCTAAGTTTCCTGAGATCCTCGTACTCAATTTCCCTCGGCTTGTATCCCGGCTTGGAAAGCAGCCCGTGATTGTCTAGTTCGTTCGCGACTTTTTCTTGGATGCCCTCGTTAGTCACGATCGAAAACAGCGTCCAGCCGATGGTGTGTCCCGTGGTTTCGAACCCCTCCACAAACAGAATTCCAATTTCGGAAAGCAGGCGCTCGTCCACAATCCCTTCCTTCCCTCGGATGCGCATCAACTGCGCCGCCACGCTCTGGTCGTCGTCCTTGGGATCCCCGCGTGCAATTATTTTTTTCAACAGCGAGGTCATGTCCTTGTGGAAAGTCTCGAAACTTTTCTTCCCCTTGGTGCCCCGCTTGAACAAGAAACTCGGAAACAGCGTGCGCAGAGGATTGGCCATTCGCAGTTCGACCTCCGTGAAGCACCGGGGCAGGACTCTCAGCATGTGGCTGGGCTCGGGGTGATCTTGTTTCACAGCCTCGAAATCGTGGCCGAACGCAGCCAGCCCCACCACGTCCAGCGTCACCCTCAGCGCAGCCTGATCCACGTCGACCGATTCCTCCGGCCCCAACGCGCGTAGCCGATCCAGCAACTCGTTGATTTTGCCCAGAACCATGGGATACTTCTTTTTGATGTTTCCGTGGCTGAAAGACACCGCCACCGCCTTGCGAATCGTTTTCCATTTGTTGTCCGAACTGGAGGTCAGCAGGTTGGGGTGCGCGTTGGGCTCCACCATTTGGTTTATGGGCAGGTACAGATCCGCGGACTTATCCTGCCCCCCTTCCCCACGCCCCACGATTCTCGCCACCTCCCGCGGATCCGAAATGATCAAAATATCCCGCCACAAAACTTTCATTCGATAGACTCCCCCATACTTGTTCGCCCACTTCAGCATAACCCGGTGGAAACTCGGCGTCAAAATCTCCAGAACGTTCCCCAGAACCGGCATTCCGTGCTTCCAAGGACCGGGGATCCTGTCCAAGTCGTACCTTCGAGGCCACATCGCCCATGTCGAGATCACAACCGCGATCGCCGCAGCGATGATGGACAAAACGTTCGCGGAGGTCCAGGGCACCGCGACGATAAGATCCAAGACGGACTGCGCTACCACGCCAGCCTTCGCAAAGGCGGCGCCGAGTAAATCTACATCTTTACTCAAAAACTCCCGGGTTTTGCCCAGACTCGAATGGACAAACCCTATAATCCCAATCATCGACAGATGTTCCAGTCCGCAGGGGCCGCCACTCGAAACTCTACTTCCACCTTCAGGCTTCTTTTTTTAACAAAGGCGAAAGGGGTTGGTAGGTTTGTTTTCTTCTTCGTGGTTCTGTTCCTTTTTTTTTGGATTCGGCCCACTGCGCCTTGCAGCTTTGTGATAGAGCGCCGTGCCCTGTTGTTTTCTGGAGCCAAATATTGCTGCAGCGGAATGTGACTGGGGGCGGTTCGTAATCTGATCTGTGATGGGACGTTCCATAGGCAAGTCCGAGGCATCCCCACTACAGAGTGACCACATCCCCCCTCGATTTTACCAAGGAAGGTCCCCACAATCAAACAATCTGTCCAAGAATCTGCCCAACATCCCCCAGAACATCGTTCCACCCAACAAGGAGCTATTGGACAGTTCTCGAATGTGAGTAGCTGGGTCCCAAAAAGGACTTTCAATTGGGCTATGTAGTCTCACATGAGTTCCATCCCCCATGTACAACAAGCGATCGCAGCCAAAAAAGTGAGTCAGCTTGCATGCGTCGCATGTCTTCCCCTCCGAAAACAAAATCTCCTGATCATGGGACGTCCCTTCATTGCTGCTGTTGCAACAGAGCGCACAAGCCGACGCTCTGGCTACGCTTAGGGAGCTGGGGAATCGTGTGCGCCTATGTCCTGTTTTTCTGGCTGCCCGCAAAAAATTCGTGACTTGGCTCTTGGCGGCGGCGCGAGTTCGCGCGTGGCGATTCAGAGTCCAGTGCATGCGGTAGATGCGGCAGCTGCTGGCCGTTCGATCCGGGTCAACGGGACTTCGGCGCGCCGATTCTCCAGTGCGCAGTGCAGCTTGGGCGATTCAATCGGGGCCACACGCGCTGGCGGAAGGTCCGATCTTCTGTCTAAAGCTGGATCGCAAAACGCCAATCGAAAACCATGCATTCAGCACGTCGCCACTGAGGCACTTTGGAAGAATGGTTTTTTTCCCCACCAGCAAACAGTCGAATGTTTCCTTGAATCTATTTGATTGATCTGTTTTGATTCAAAATCCCAAACAGCTGGCAAAAATTGATCGATATGAGAAATGGGTTCAGGGTGATTGGTCTGCCAAAGAAGCAACATCTTGCGGAGCAGGATTTTGTGATCACCCGGAGGCTGGGAGTTGTACCTCACAGCACTAGTGTGAATGGTCATGGGCATATCAACGGAAGTGGAGGCTCCCCGAAGTATGTCTATTGCCCTGGACACGCTTTTGGGGGGAAATTGAAGGAGGCCTGCGGACTGATGTTCAGCCATCTTTTTCTTCTTTTAGTTTTCATTGTTTTTAGTGATCTGTTGGCTGGAGAGGGCTCAGCTGGATGCTTTGTAACTGTACTATCCCCCTTCCTTTCCGGTTTTTTTTCTTTTGGGGGGTTTTTGCACATGTGTCTCAATACTCAATTCTTACATGTGCAGCGGACATGCCCCCCCCAAAGTGAATGGGCACACAAACAATAATGGGCACATGAACGGCAACCATATGAACGGGACTTTGCTGCTTCCTGCCGAAACCTCCATCGAAAAGTTTGACGAGGAGGAGGAGATCGTGCTGCCTTGCGATGGATTAGGGATGAATCGATGGATTCCACAGAAGACGGACAGAACTGTGCTTGATCCAGCCGTCTTTGGAATTGAAATGTATGTGAGGGATTATGAGCTGGACCAGTACAATGTCGTCAATCACTCCATCTTTGTGAATTATCTGGATCATGGTGAGGGCAACGACAAAAAAAAAGAAAATTGGGAAAGATTTTTCGGCGGGGGGTTGGAACGAGTGATCAGAAAAACATGCTTGTTTCAGAGTGCATTTCTTAAAACTATAAGAACGAGAAATATGGTCGAGGAATGTAATTGAGATGGTTTCAGGGTAATAGCGTGGAAAGATTAACATTCTCTGGTGGAAATCGTGGGGTGCATTCGAAAAATGCCCATGCACCCTTTCATTTGGTGTTTTTGCCTTGCTTGTGCAGCTCGTCATGAGTTTCTGTCGAGGGTTGGCTGCCATCCAGACAAAGTTGCTGATGATGGCAAGGCTCTGGCCATAATTCGGCAGGTGAGGCCCCCAGGTTTTCAGTTCACAGCAGATTCTGTTTTCTGTGAATGCAATGTGTGGACTTCCCACTCTTTGGGTTCATTTCAAAGGATGAATGCGAATCAATTTTTGGCCTTGTAATTACACTTTGTCTAATTTTTGTCCTTGTGATTTTCCAGGACATGCGTTACTGGGCTCCGTTGAGAGCACGCAGTAAGTTCCGATCGACGGTGCGTGTGGTCAAGATCACTAAGGCTCGGTGCATTTGGGAGGAGGAGATTTGGAAAGTTAATGATGGTTCGAAGCCTGATGAGGTGAGCTCCCCTCCAAACGATACAGAGTATTTCGAGGGGAAAACAAAATGAAGTCAATTTTATTTTTAATTTCTATTTTTTTTCAATTTTATTTCTTGCATTTCCCACTGATGAAGTCAATTATTTGCCACCAGGCAAAAATTTCTTGTGAAAACCTAGTTCATACATGGCGACGAACCACTATAGAATTTTCGAAAATGTGGAATTTTTAAAGTGACTTATCATGGACTGAAGGGAGATCGAAGCTGTCAATCTCTTTATTGATCCGCTAATTAGGCTAATTATTGCTTAGAAGTGTATGCGTGGATGTAGTTTTTTGAAGGTTTTTTTGTGCTTTGGTGTATTTTGTGGCAGCTGATTGCATCTGCAGAGACGGAGGGTATATGTCTGAATGAAGATTACCGTCCAATTCGCATTCCAAAGCACATCTTGGTCAATTTTGAGGAATTCAGACGTGGACCGGACATCTGCCTTTCACATTAACACAGAGTCTGTGCTGGAATTTGACGCATGCTCTTTTCATATGGGTGGATTTCTCGATTCTGAGTCATTTTTGTCGATTGTGTGCAATATGGTGCCAATGCGTTGGGATCATTATAGATATCTATAAGCAGACTATGTACAGCATCATAAATGGCGAGTTGACTAAGTGGGTGTGGGGGAAAAAAAGAGTGAAAAAGAAGTAACAGATGATAGCAAGAAAAAACAAGAAGTGATCAGCGATCGAAGGTGCTTTTCAGTGTGGTTTTTGTTTTTGGTCCATTTCGCCTTCATGGGATTGGGCACAGTAGATATTTTATTATTATGAAAAAGAGAAGGGTCCTAAACACCCCCCTGTACAATCTGGTCTGGTTAGCGTGGTTGCACCTACACGTGATCCGCAGGTGCTTGCTGTATGTAGCCTGTGAGGATGGGTTGGCCGAAAAATAACGGGTCATGGCTGGACTCGTGTGTTCTTTTGACTCTTGACAGCACTTTGTGTGTAAGATTTCTGGGCTGACCTTTTATATACAAAAACAGATAATTTTCTTGGAAGAGTTTTTTCTGGAAGGGACTTAACTTACTTTCTGAAATATGATACCGCACCCAACAACTTATAGTGCACATCAGTGAAAAGATTGCATCGATACAAAATTAAAAACCTGCACAACCAATACAGCTCCCACAAATACATCACCTAGGGTTTTTTTTTTCTTGTTTTTTCTTGTTTTTTTTTTTTGGGGGGGGGGGGAATGTGTCTTTTCATGACTTCTTTTTCCTTGAACGATGTCTTCTGCGAGGTCGTACAGAAGGAGCATTTTCAAACTCGACTTTGGGGGTATTTGTTGTCTCATCCACTTCAGAGTCATCCCTACAAAAGAAAAACACATGAAAACTTGATCCAAGATGAGCAAAATGTGTGGTGGGTAGCATATGAATAATAAAATCCCCATATAAGAAGTGGCTTGTGGGGATATATATATCAAGTGGCATGTGGAACAAATACAGTGCACTCCGCAAATTTTTGCATGCTGCAACAGACGATCTCCCATTTCCACCTTGCAGTTCTTGGGCTGCATCTCTTTTGGTGCTGTCTTCTTGGAGTATTTTCTTCCCTCTCCTCAACCCTCATCCTCTGCTCAGTTTTATCTGATTTCACCTCGTTTCTGAGTCGAAATAAATCAATAATAATAATAAAACCATACCCCAGCTCCTTTCCGATACCATGGTGCACGCCGAATAATAATAAAACAAAATAAAGATATAAATTCAAACTTCTTGTTTTCTTGAAAAGGTGCATAAATGAATTAGATAAAAAAACTTCAGTAATCTTTCCTATGCACTTCCACCTTACCGGATCTGCTGGTCTGACTCTGTCACGACTGAATCCTTTTGCTTCAAAAAAATCCATGCCGTCTATTTGGGGAAAAGTAAGAGACACAGAATTTTTTTTTCACAAAAAGAATTTCAACATGACAGCCATCTCCAACAAAGACTTATTAACTCAATCAATCGAGGGGACATTTTTGGGCAGAAGTTAAGTATCTTCAAGTGCGATCACATCCACAAGAAAAAATTGAAATAAAAAAAATTAAAAAAATCCACCCTTAGAGGTTTTTTTGCGTGTTGATTCTCTTGTTACCTCCAGAAAGTCGATGCTCTGCTGAAAGTAGTCCAAAGACTGCCTCGACTTTGCTGGCAAATCCACGAGCATGTCCAAACTGGGTAAGAAAAAGCATGTTCCCCCAAATCGTTCACACCAGGTTCAGTTTCTTTTCCAAATTCAACAACGCAGATTTTCGCAGTCAAAAAAACAAAAGAAACAAACAGTTTCCAACAACAGATAATCTCCTTTTCAGAAACACATTTTCTATTTCGAATTTCCACATATCAGATCCCCCAAACCCCCGATCAAAATATCTCACCTTTTTCCCGACAGATTTTGGCTCCCTGTGTAGAGCTCCACTCTGACGAAGCAAAATCTGTGCTGCAGCTGGCAATCCGCCTCACAGGATTCGAACTCGTGACCTGGCCCCTTCACCTCAATAACTTTTCCAACACATAGACCAGGGTTCAAATAACAAAGTTTTTCTTCCACCTCCATGTCGATTCCTTGAGGTAGAAAAAAACACACGAAACCACCCAGCAGAGGTTGATTTCTCCTCCAATGTGCCTCCTCAAAACCTTCAGTAAAGAAGTGTTGATTAAAAAAACAGAAAACGAGTTGAGAAATGGAGACTTGGCTTCCCTGCCCTTCAATAATTGAACATACATATATTTATATTTGGACCAGGGCTACTCTGAAAGAACTTTTTTTTTGCTGAACTTTTTTTTTTGCCAGAATTGGAAAGGTGGCGAACATGAATTCCAGGCGAAACAAAAAAGTTTCTCTAGTTTAATATCATTTGGACGTTCGCTCGACACACCTCAGGGGAGAAAATTCATCCATTAAAGGCACACAACACAGCTCTTCTTAACCCATCTCCCCCTCTCTCTGGACTGTTACAATACCTTTTCGAATTTCAATCATCTGCTTCTTGAATAAAACCTCAAAAGTCACGACTTCTTGCCCACATTCCTCCTCCTGATCAATTTCTTGTTCTTCCGATTCACCCAAGTGCTGCTGCCCCATTGCAACCTCCTCCTCCACAATCGAGCCCGATTGAACATCCGCCTGAGGTTGTGCCAGCAAGGCATTATCATGAGGGACACCATCTTCGTTTTCCTGACTGCTCACCTCAAAAACTCTGACCTCCACCGGGCCAAAAGTGACTTTCTTGACCTTTTTCTTTTCCTCAGTGGTGTTGCCCAGACCTTCGCTGACACAACCAAGCAGCGAAGTTTCTCAGATGTTTTTTTTCTGCGTTTTCTGAGCTCTTTCAACACATCATGCGATTGCGTTCATCGATTGAAATGTCACCAATCTTTAATGTGACCGATTTTTTGACGAAAAATAATGAGCCCATCGAGTGGCATAACACATGGCTGGTGTTCAATGCTTGGGTCTTAGTTAAAAGGACTATAAATAATTTCCCATACTTTAAGAATTTTGGGTTTCCAGTATGTCCATGATTTTCCTGCTAAAAAATACACCTTCTCGAAAACTCTGATGGATAGTGCTGCCTTTACCAGAAGAGTCAACATCCCGTAGCTGCCCAACATCGCCAGCGCTGCTTTCAGACAACACTGTCTCATCATCGCTCGGCATTTCTTTTCCAGAGCTCCCCCTCCCAACCCTTTCTTTCCACACCCTCCATGGATCAGCGCATCCCCCCAGCATTTCCTGCTCTCCCCGTGTTTCAATTACTCCTCCATTATCAATTCCAGGGGGACCGCTTGCCAGAACTTTCTTTTCTTGTGAAATTTCCTCCAGGGAAGCCACACCTCTGTTTCGCCATTGACTCAGTGGAGTGTCATCTCCGCTGAATTTGAAACTGACATCCCTATGGTTTGCTTGCTCAACTGAGACAGCTGCAATTGCCGTTGGGGAAGAAGTCACTGATTGGGGGTTAAGGGATGGAGAAAAATCAACGTCAAGGCGGAAATCTTCCTGAGGCTGGCTGATCTCCTTTTCATTTTGATTCGACCGGGGTCGGAAGGTGTTGAATGGGGTGGACAAAGCTTCTGTGAGTTGATCGGATGGGGCTGCCCATCCGAGGGCTGACAATATTTCACTGTTGAGCTCAGCAACATGAGATTCCTGAAAGAAGATGAAACAAGCAAAAAGAAACCCTGAAATTTTCTTTTGAACAGGTTTCAGAAATGCGACATGGCTGCAAGTTTTTTTTTTGCAACTTACTGGAAGAGGGGCATTTTTGTGTCGAGATGAGGTTAGCTCTGGACAGAAGAGTTTTTGACCTTCCAGCTTTGCCAGGGATTCCTGATGCAATCATCAACACCTCAGAATAATCAATGGGCAAGCCGATTTTTTTTTTTCAGCCTGAACTGCCTGTTATGAACATCAAGTCTCGGAATTTCCTATTATCTTTTCAAATGCACTGATGTCTTTTAATTACGAATGACAAGGGGTGTGGCGACAAAAATAAATAAATAAATAAATCAGTTTTGATTTGACCCAAAAAGAATTAGCAAGAACCAAACATCAAAATGTTGTGAGCATATCAAATCATCCGATATTTTCAATGTTGCAAGGTAGAATGGTGGCATCATAACATTTTTTTTTCCATGAAACTATCTGTGATTCAAGATGCATGGCCTCACCTTTTTGGTTTTCCCGAAAGCATATCCATGAAGACCGAAAATCTGCCCTCCAAAAAAAAGAAGAAAGAAAGAGAAAATGCACTCATTCAAAACGATGCCTCTTATCAAATCCCTGGCCCTGCTTCCTCCAAGTTTCTTTTTCCATATTGCATCCGATTCAAAAAAATAACAGAAATACATAGGGTACATATTGGGCGGGCTCAATCGCTCACCCTCACCCTCAAAAGCAGGAAATAAACACACAACGATGCATCGAGGCAGAGGCAAAATCTCAGTCTGACCTGGCTCTCGTTTTGCTTTTGCCATGAAAACGTAAAAAAAAATACTATCCAAAATGTGAATAATCAGTTGTACCCACTCACTTGCTTGAGGTCTGCTATTCTGTATAATGGCTGCTCCATGTTTGACACAGGCTGCACCGTGTTTCGCCCCTTGGTCAGGCTGGAGTGCATGTCAATGTAAGTCTCAAGCGACATGGGCAAAATACCGGCACTGGCTTCATGCTGGAGTGAAAAAACAATCGGGCAGTTTTGCTCTCATATATTTTACCAGGCAAATTAATGCAGCTTCTGATTCACTTGTTGGTTTTTCTCTCGTGTTATTGATTAAAGAAGGACACAATGAGTGAATTCCCACTGCATGGGTTCAGCATCGATCGACACCAATTCTGGGGGTGTAAAATTTAAGGACGCATGAAATGCACCTGATGGACGTCCTGCTTCTTGGTGGGCTGCCGGTCGTCGACAATCACAGTCTTATCCATCCAGGGCATTTCCAGCGCCGCCCTGTACCCCGCATGGGAATCTGCGGATGCATGCAACGGCGGCGTTGGTGGGATTTGGCCTCGTTCGTTCCCCGGGCAGAATCGAACGCTTTCGATCTGGCTTTGGGATTCGACATTCGAGGATTGAGACGCGAAATCGTCGAAGGGGTGCCCATCAGCGAGGGCTTCATTCTGCGCAAACTCAAACTCGTTTTGCAGCGGGGGTACGGCGCTCCTCGTGATTTCTTTCGTCGATGCAGCTGGAGGGACGCCCCTCGAATCCAAGGAAACTTTGTCGGCGCTGGTCAAGTTGGATCGCTTCTGTTCTGAGGGGGCAAGGCCTGGTGGTGTGCCGGGTTCAGCGGTTTGGGGAGGAGTGCAGAGCTTCTTGAATTTTGACTTCTGTCCCCGCTGAAACTGAAACACTGGCGTTGGTCTTTTTCTTTTCTGGAGGGCATGCTGCCTGTCAGGGAACATGGGGCGCAGGTCGAGAATACCATTGGAAAAGATCGCAATGGAGTTGGTCGGTTTCTGGCATTTTGGGTTGTACAAGGCCCTTCAAAATTGTGTGATCGAAGGATTATGTAATGTTATTGTTCTTGAGGGAGGAGGTTTTCGAAAAAGGTTTTGAAAATCTGTTGATTTTTGAACCAACCAGATTCACAACACGTTGTGAACACATTTAAAAATAATCCAGTATGAAGTGCATTTCAAGGATTGCAGACTCAACAAGCAAAGGATTAATTTCCCTATTGTGGAAATGTTACTGCAATTCACTTCAGTGAAAGCACAGTGAATGAAACAAATAGAATATCAGTTTCTGAAATGTGAAACAGGTGTAGGGCACTGTGGATTTTCCTATTCAAATACAAAACATTTCATGCAGGCAATCCCCAGTGGTGTGGTGGGTTGAAAAAATTTACAGAATTAAAACGCGTTCAAATACTCTCAAAAAACACAAATGCAAACCTGAACTTAATATCCCAACAAGGATGAAATATGAATTAACTCCCTCGATCGCTCGAAAAAAAACAAACTGCTGCAAAGTAAAAGAAAGAAAAAAAAAGAAAAGAAACTACCCGTCGCCCAAGGTTAAATCTATTGTTTCAATATTCCCATTAAAAAAAAGAATCCCTTTCTGTAATGCCTTGTGGATTTCCTCTGCCATCTTCGAGCGTGCTTTTATATTCACGATGAATTTCTGCCTGGCCCCCCCAGCTGAGTCCATTGCACGCACCAAGCAATACCCTACAAGGACAATCACCAAACAGAAAAACTTAGGCGAAAAAAAAGCAAACCTTAAATGTGAATTAAGAAATCTCCATCTAAAACAAAATAAAGATCGATTCAAGGAATCGTCTGAGAATGTTGTCTATGCATATAAAAATATAAAAATATTTCCACATAAAAATGGACCATACAAGCATATCATGAGGGCAGAAGCTCCCACCCCCCCCCAAAAAAAATATAAAAAATAAAAAAGAAGTGAAAAAATAAAAAAATGGAAGAAAAAACACTGCCATTTACATTTGAAAATAAAAACAGGAAAAGAAATGAAAGCTCTACTCAGGAGCATCACGGTGGAAGTAATCACAAAAAAAAAAAAATGTGTGGTTCTGTTTTACGAACGAAGAATTGTCTGTTAACAATAATTAAAAAAAAGAGGATTAAAAAATGGGATGTCATTCAGGCCCTTACCCAAGGATTCTGCACAGTGTGGCGACACTGCGTTTCCGATCTGCGCGTTTTTCGAAGAGGGGCTCCCGCTCAGAATGTAGTTATCCGGGAAACCCTTGGAAAAAAAAAGAAAGAAAATCTCAGAAATTTAAGGGATGTCAAATGCACATGCAAATGCACATTTTGATGATGCCTATAATTTGAAGGCATCCCCCACACTCCATCCACACTTGGTTTTTCACAGGAAAATTTTCAGCTTGAGAAGACTTTATTCCAAATCAGCAGAGGCTTTTAGCTTTTAGTTTTTAGTTTTAGTTTTTTTTTTGGGGGGGGGGCAGTGCAGTTGGCATCTTTTATTTTCGTCTGCCATTTAAACATGAAAAAAAAATCGGATAGACTTAACTTCATCATGTACTTGCTTTTTTTCAGAGAGAAAGAAGAAACCCAGGAAAAATGTATTACTCACTTGAATCCTTTTGCACTCGGCGGCGGTAAGACAGCGGTCCTCTTCATTATGGAGCATGCCTCTGGTGCAGGTCATGTGGGGGTGGCTCCTCCCCACCAAGGTCCCCACAGTCCCCCATCTATCCACCCTGCGAAAGCTTGCATTTTTATTTTTTAAACACGACCTGTTCACCACCAAAAAAAAGCAATCAAGAAAACCCTGAAACTCTCCACAAGTAAATACATGATAAAAAAATACATGCTGGATTATTGCTTTATTAAATTATTGCTGGACAATATTCGTATTCATCAATCCCCCCCCCCCCCCCCCCCCCCCCCCCGAAACTCCCACCCCCCCCCCCCCCCCCCCCCCCCCCCCCTTCCTATTTTTTTCATTACTCTTTCTTTTTTCCCTTTTTCTTTCAGTTTTTATTTCAGATTTTTACTCACTTGTTTACCAGGTTCCTTTTGGAAGACAGGATGAAGCCCTTGGATTCGCAACCATCCCGGTAGATGAAGCCAGTGTGAGGGGGGACAGTCCTATCGACCCCCACACAATCCTCGCTTTCAGGAGCTGGGCAGTCTTCAGCATGCTCGTACCCACAGCAAAACCCTTCACCAGAAAGAAAAAACAAAAACAAACACATCACTGTAATCCTGAATTATCATTGAATCAACTCAACAAGAGATAAGAGCATATGCATGCAAGCTTGCATGTCCGAAGCAATATTACAAGAGCATGCATGCATGTATGATGATGATCATCATCATGCATCGAAAAAATGAAAAAAAGAAAACAGTGAACAGAAAAACACAACGAAGTACTGAACAAAGTGTGAAAACAAATCATAAGGACAAAGATATGTTCCCTCCCTGACAGAAAAATAACGATTAAAAAATTTCTTTTGGAAAATAGACCTAAGAAACCAAAAATGCTTCAACGATATTGAAACAGAGGTTAAATGAAAGCAAACTTTCACTAGAAAGACTGAGAAAAACAAATGACATGTTTGCATTTGTGTTGAGAAATCTGTTGCTTTTTTGGTTCTACTTTTTTCTGACCTGTCATCTCCAAGAACCCCCTCCCCCCCCAAAAAAAAATTAAAAAATAGACTGAGATAAACAAGTGATATGTTTGTGCTCGTATCGAAAATTCTGTTTTGTTTTGGTTATAAATTTTCTGTAGTTAAGGTTTTCAAAAGAAAATACACACGCACACATTTAATTCTTTTCTTACCTCCATTTCTTTGCACGATTCCCGGCATTTTCTCAACGCCAACACCATCACCCACTGGGAGGTGCATCACCCTCTCGAAGTCCACGGAGCTCATCTTGTCCGGGAGGTGGTCAAACAGGAATTCCCCCGGATCCCTGGCTTCCTTCAGCTCGTTTTTTTCTGTTTTAAGCACCTGCAAAGGTATCGAGAAATGTTCAGCAAACACACACCACCAACAAGGATACTGATTCCCCAGGCTATGTTGATAAAAACTTCCTAGACACCACCTTTTCTTTTCCCTTTCTGTTTTGAGGGGGTGCATCCTATACATGGGATATTTCAGGCCAGGGCACTACCTTTTTTTTTCCTCATGGAGATAAGAATTTCACAGCATTCGATCCATATCACCCTTGAGTCAGAATTCATTCCCCTCGCCCCCCCCCCCAAAAAAAAAAAAAACAAACAACAAACAACAAAAAACAAAGAAAACAAAACACCCCCCCCTCTCCCCCCCCCCTTTTCTTACCTCTTCTCCAATTCTCCACTGAAGAACCTCAAGCTGTGCCTTCAATTCCTTCTCCAGTTGCCCTTGGGGAATCTTCGAAACCTTGGAATCATAGGACCTATCTTCGGCCATCACCCTCTTCCCCAGTTTCACCCTCAACCTCCGGCGTTTCCTACGCTCTGATCCACCCTCGTTCTTTGTCTCCTCGACCAGCTCGTCGATCAACCTCTTCCTCGATTCTGGTACTGTGACATTGGAGCTCCCTGAGTTTTCCCCCGTTGGCCTCCTAAGCCAGACTTGGATGGGAGTTTTGGGGCCAGATCTGTGATTAAAAATAATAAAAAAAAAAGCAGAAATTTTTAGTGAAACTGGATTGAATGCATCATGTCGATGGGAGGATGATCGACGAGCCTGTTGCTTTAATTTCCTCAGTTTCTTTTTTTTTGGAACTGCAGCCTCTCACAAAAAAGGAAATGGATTTTAGTCATCCTCTCTCCCCTCCCTAAATTAAGATGTTGTGCAAAACATTTAATTCCCTAAATTCCAGAAGAAAAAAACATTTCAAGCACTTTTTGTATCCTGTAAATAATCTGTTCAGGGGTAGAGAGAAAATAAAAGTAAAGAAAAAAGAAAAGAAAAAGTCTTACTTGTACTCGTATAGGCCGGTCCTCGCGAAGTTGGAGGACGGGGGAAGATCAGACATTATATCCCCCAAGGTAATATGAGGGAAGAGGGCCCCAGTGATATCCTCTCCCAACCTCACATCGCAGTTCTGCCAAAAATAAATAAACAAAACATTCATTGAAAAATGAAAACAAAAAATCAGCGGAGTTTTACTCGAAACCGAGAAAGGGGGGGATTTCAAAAATCAAAGGGTTTGACAGATACGTATATATATATACCAAAAGAACACGATCGGTGGTGTCTGATTTTGTAGCTGGAAGACATGAAAACACACATGCATTGAGAAAAGTATGCAATCCTTATACGACCAGTCCACCTGTCTCCAATAACATTCAGAATTTGTTTTCGAACAAAAAAAAAAAGGAAATAAGAAATAAAAGACAAGAAAAAGGGGGAAAAAAACCCTGTTTGAAACACTTACTTGCGCTTGGCACCTCCAATTGCTGTCGGGCATTGCGAAGAGTGGCTTTGGAAATCCAGGAAGAGTTTTCCCAGACTTGGCCCCCCAGATGAAGCATCGCAATCGCTCCTGCACATTTTCACAGAAACTCACATTCATGCATCCCGTTTCAACCGGAGAGATGCAATGCTCACATAATCATTGCAAAGGTGGCCGAGTCCAGTAAATTCCTTTTGCCGATGATAAAAACACACACAACAACATCGTTTTTTTTCTTTCCAAGAGCTGATTAAATCGGTAGAGGAGGGACGGTGCAGTCCGCGACCTTCACTCCACCAGTTTCTCTTTTTTTTTTCTTTTTTTTTTTGGGGGGGGGGAAGCGTCGATGTTGAGTGCATCCTAATGCGCTGGTGCATGGCCTGAGCTGTGCATCTTTTTTCCTGACATCATGATTATTGGGTGATCATGATATATATATATATATATATCGAGGGGTCGGAATCTTTCTTACATGTCGGCGTTTTCACCTTTCAGTATATCACACCCCAATATATTGAGGGGTGTGTTATTGAAAGAAGTGCATGAGGTTACCTGGGGTGCTCCATAATTTCCAGCAGCCAGCACTCCCATCCGAATCTGATACCCACAGTTGAGTAGATGTAGGCCTGCACACTTTCCATAGACCCCGTCATCTTTTCTGAGTATGTCCTACATGAAACAAGGGACACACACACACATACAGTTACTTGCAGCCATCACCCTTAACCACTTTTTGCAAAAAGAGATATATTCCCGCTGAGCAGTATTTCATTGGTAACCAAGGAGAAAGAAAAAAAACAGAAGAAGAAACCCCAGCAAATAATTATGGATGAAAGAAAACCCAAGGAAACAAAAAAACCCAGCAAAGAATCGTTGATGAAAGAAAAAAAAAAAGTAGAAAAAATCCAAGGGAAACAAAAAAAAACAGCAAAAAACGAAAAAATAAAACAGCAAAGAATCATTGATGGCATGACGAACCTTGATATTTTCGAGGAGAACGAAATCTGGATTCAGCAGTTTCACGGCATCCATGAAAAGGTTTATTTGATAGTTTTGTGATTTTTTTTGAAGAATTTTCTTTGTTGGGGCCTTAATATTGGCACCAGACATCTTTACAACACATACACACACAAACACAAAAAAAAAATCAGGCAAAGATCTTCCACTGTTGGGGATGTCTTTCTGATGGTGTGTATGTTTATATATATATAATAAAAATGATGAAAATTTTCTTGTTTATAACTTAACTTTCGCCTTTTTTGGGGGGGAGGGGTGTTCTTGGTCAAAGATTCATAAACTTTTTTTTCAATTTGCTACAGTTTTTCTTTCTTCTTTTTTTTCTTGCGTAGCTCCTGTTCAAAAGCTTTGTTTAATATTTCTGATTTTATTATTTCTTTTTCCTGTCAGTCGGGTTCTCAGTCGGTCCGTGAGGCTTGAATTTCAGTGTCAGTCATGAAAACATTATAATGTGATAAGGGCTGCACTTGGCAAATATCTTTGCTTCATGTAAAAAAAAATAAGAAAAATCAACATCAAAAAATGAATGTAGGCACATATTTCCTTTTTGGGAAAAAACCTCACGTCTTGACATGGCGTTCCACCCATCACGATGCCGATGGTCCCTGGTCGAGGGAATCCATTGCTTTCCCTGTGTTTCAGAAATTTCCCCAGCTCCTCCTTTCCCACCTTCTCTTCTGACAACCAAACCCTTCAACACCACACATTTCACTCAAAACACTGATCCCCTTTTCCATCCAAAATGTTATTCCATCCCCACAGGGTCGGTGAATTGAAATAATCTCGCTGGACATGTTGAAAATCGGTCGGTAGGGAAAGGGTTTTCCCCCCACCCACCCCTGAAACTAAGCCTTTCCACAATTTGAGTCATCAAATGGTGTTGCATGATCGCTACTCACGTTTGCTGAAAAAACAACAACTAAATGTTATTCATTTTCATTGGTTGTGTTTTCTGTTTTTGGTAGAAATAAAAGTAATAGTAGTGAAAACCTGTCGTAAAAAAAAAGTTGAGCGCAAAAAAAAAATAAAAAAAATACTCACCCTCCGAGGCGAAACTCGATGCGACCCTCTCGGACTGCAACCTGAGTGATTGCTGATTTATCCTCCCCCTGCACAACAGTGGGTGTTTTCCTCAGCCAACACTGACTAATCACCGTACAATGTTTAGTCATTTGAAAAAACCCCGTCCACAACCACTGTAAAGTGGTATTTGTTTTCCACCGAGAGCATTTTTTTTTTCTTTCTTTCATTCCAACTGTAAAGGTTGCAAAGGTTTTTATTCAGGCACTTGTCTATTTGATTTTTTTTTTCCTTTCTGAGGCATCCTCACAGAATCAGTCTGCCATGGGAAAGCATCCGTTTGCTGATTTGACTCCATAGGGAAAATATTAATATGTATATATATGTATGGAAATGCCTTACATCACAATTCTTTTGAGTAGCCAAATTGTGGGGAACGGAGCGAACGCAGTTTTTTCTTTTCTTTTGTTTTTATTATGAGTAAATAATCAAGGAAAAGGATATTGTAAATATTAGGACCTCACCTGGATTTTGTGTTCGTTTCGCTCCTCCAATTCATTCAGCCGCTTCAGCACCAGGTTGAATTCTTCCACTTTCATGTTATGTACCTGGAAAATACAGAGGAAACTTTGAATATCAATATTTTATATCTAATTTTTAACTGTCTTTACATGTTCAGATTCGAAATTTATTTATAGAAATAATCTATTGAGACACAACCTGATTTTCTGAAAATATTGCCAAAAAAAAAAGGAAAAAAAAAAAGAAAATCGAATTCCAGACACCGGAAAAAACTCCACACTATCTGTTCTGATTCTTAAAAAAAACATGATGCCCCCTCAGAATTTTTCTTTTCTGATTTCTTTTTCGCTGCAACGCAATGAAGTAGGAAAAGAAAGATGTCTCAGTTTCTTTCTTTTCTTTTGTTTGAGGTGTGTTTTTTAGAGGAGTGTGTGTGGGGGGGGTGCACTCACACAATGTTTGTTTAATAAACAATACCTTGGCATTTGGGTGGTTTGCTTGATAGCTGTCGCAAGCATCCCTGTTATTTTCCACCGCCACCTTCGGAGTGATCCTCCCTTCGATGCATGCAAAAGACAGGCCTCCACATCCGCAGTACAAATCTGCCGCCAAAAGGTTTGTTTTCCCCTTTAGCAAAAACACGCACACACACGCGGGCAGTCAGTTAGAACAATACCAACGCAAAAAAGCAAAAAAAACAAGAAAAATGTTAAAAAAAAAAATGATTGTGAACAACAGAAAAGTATTTTAAGAAAATAGACATTGAACGATCGCCCAGAAGTACAGACATACACAGAAATGCACCTCAACTGTTTTGTTTTGTTTTGTCGACCCATGCATCGATATCTCTATCGACATATATGGATGTTTTTTTCCACCACACCTTCTTTCCACCATCGTCAGTTTTCACATCCGGAAATTGTCCCCATTTTTCTCCTCCAGCCCCTCCTCCTCCTGGCTCGTAATCTTCGAAGGTATTGCCCCGGCCCGAGTAGGTCATTTTGCAAAAGAATTGGCACTCTTCGGGGGGCTCCTTCCCATACACCACCTCCACTTCCCTAGATTAAAAAAAAACAAAAAAACCCTGATTTTTTCTATGTAAACACAAACATCTCACTTGTTTTTCTCGGGGTTTTTTTTTTTTTTTTTTTTGGGGGGGGGGGTGTTCAGAAAATTTATAACCAAAACAAAACAGAATTTTTGATACGAGCACAAACATATCACTTGTTTATCTCAGTCTATTTTTTATTTTTATTTTTTGGGGGGGAGGGGGTTCTTGGAGATGACAGGTCAGAAAAAAAGTAGAACCAAAAAAGCAACAGATTTCTCAACACAAATGCAAACATGTCATTTGTTTTTCTCAGTCTTTCCCTTTTTTGTTTTTTCAGTTGAGAAAAAATCAGAGCCAAAAAAGAACAACACAATTATTAACACAAATACAAACATCTCACTTGCTTCCCTCCGTCCTTCTCTTTTTTTCTTTCTTTTTTAACCAAATAAAAATAGAACAAACATGTGAAAGGAAAAAAAAAGATGAGTTATGAAACACGAAGTTTAAAAAAGCAAGAGAAAAATCTGAACATGTTACTTACCGTCCAACACGCTTGATTTTTTCTTTTACCACATCGATGTTCAAAAAGCGTTCCCGGTGATCCAAAGCCGCCATGGTCGGTAGCCCATCCTCCCCGCACATGAACATATCCTCCACTGTCATGAATTTTTGGCATGTAAAATACACCTGCAAAAAAATCGCATGAATTTTTGGCGTTTAAAATACACCTGCAAAACAAAATCTCACCACCCTTGAACAAATCCAATGGTTCCAAAAACTAAAATAAAAGGTCCATGCAGACCAAAAAATAGAATAAAAATAACGAAAAAAAACAAACCTAAAATTCCCCCCCACACACCCTGTGAAAACTCTCAATTCTGTGCTGCAGGTTTTGTGGGGGGGGGGGTGCGAAAACCCCCCCCATCTATTTGAAAAAAAATAAAAAAATAGACAGCGCCTTTTGAACAACTACGGGAAAAAACTGTGTGTCAAACAGTTGGCTGCAGGGTAAAAATTAAACCAATTCACTCTTTCTTTGATTTTTTAATCTATTTTTTTTTTTTTTTTGTTCAGCCAACACTGTAGAAAAGTTTTTCAAATGTCATATCAAATCAAATTACACACAAGAATAAACTTTCTGTGCTGTAGCCCTAAAAAAAACAAAAAAAAAGCAAGGGGCATGGGACTGCCAAAAAAAAAAAAAAAGATTATGATCCGCATGCACAAAACAAAACACCAACTTCATACTTTCCCATCATTTTTATTTTGCTTCATTTAAGTTCAATTATTTCAGCTCTACTTGATTCAACAAATTTGTTTTTTATTTATTTTTCATGCATATTTTATCTCTTTCACTTCATTTCATTTTTGTTTTTTTTGCACCTTCATAAAAAGGCGGCGATCAAATGCGCCTTACAGAATTTCCCACGATTTCCACACATATTCACCTCGTCTATTAACTCCACCACCCGCGCCAGACGGCCGCCTCGAAGCTCCACACTCTGTCCCGCTCGCATGTTGAAAGTCGTCATGTTGTGAAAAAAGTTGTGACGACTTTCGGGGGTATTAAAATGACTGGACGCGGTGATTTGTCAGAACTTTGTGGGGGCTGTTTTTGCAGAAAAATGGTCTAAAAATAGAACGGCCACTCTTCCCCAGATGCGTGAACGTACAAGGGGGCAGTGCAAATTTTTGCCAACCCGGCCGCGCGAGCGTAGCTCCACCTGCGCGCAACAAATCACAACAACGCTTCACGCAGCCTTTGTTTTTTTTGGGCGTCGCTGAACTTTTACGAAAACCACCTTCTATTTCGTCGTTCGTTCCGAAAGGGCACGCGCGAGAAAAAAAGGAGAAAAAAAAAGGGGCTAAAAAAACAAAAAGGAAAATTAGAAAACCCTTCTCGGTCGGGTTCGTTTCCTTTTTTTTCTTTTTGCCTGGGTGTTTTTTTTTCCTCTCGTGTTTTGTGCTGGGCAGCGAGTTTTTCCCTCGAGGGGAGTAAACCGCAACCATGGCGAAAACCGTGACGATGCGCGGTTTACAGGTAAACGTTTCGCTTCGACGAGATCCATCCGCTCGACTCTCTTCGTCGCTACGTGTCGTGTGTTCTCATTTTCCCTGTACTCCTGGTGTTTCCAGCCATCTCATGTTGCCTCGCGTGACGCCTTTGGGCTGTGTTTTCTTTTTTTTTTTGCTTTCATGATTTTTCCAGATGTTCATATCGGACATCCGATCTTGCGCGAACAAAGAAGTCGAGGGCAGACGGGTCGAAAAAGAACTGGCGAAAATCCGTGAAAAATTCGGATCCGGAAAGCAGCTCACTGGTGGGTTGGTGCTCCTGTCTCAAATCAAAGCTCGAAAAAATGAAGACGTTTTTTTTCGGTATTACTTTTTTTTTCCTTTTGTTTTGCTTTTCGTTCATCTTTAAACCTGCAACTTTCGACGATTTTGCGTGGAATAGTTTTGGGTTGTGTTGGCTGAATTTTGGTTTTGCCCTGCCTCCCCAGCTTATGACAAAAAAAAGTATGTGTGGAAGCTGCTCTATATTTACATGCTGGGATACAATGTGGAGTTTGGCCACAGACAAGCAGCAGACCTGATACCTGAAGAAAAGTGAGTTTGGACTGAGGGGGGGGGCTTTGCTTTTTGTTTTTTTTAATCAGGAAACCAAAAAGAGTTTGTTGCTGAGCTCGACTGAATAGACACACGCACCAGTTATTTTGTGCAGCTCTCCCCCACCCCCACCCCTTTTTTCAACTTTTTTGTGTTCTCAACCTGATGAATTCTGATGACTTAATAGGGAACCCAGCCGTGGGTGCAGGATAGCTTGATTCACTTGGAATGAAAACTCAAAAAGTTTTGTTTTAGAAGAATAAGGATACGAACCCAGTGGAAAATTGTAAAGAAACGAAGTGATATCGTGTGTCGATGTTACAAGCAGCAACTTTTTTTAATGTTTTTTTCACAGATATGCAGAAAAGCAAGTCGGTTATGCCGCATGTTCCATTCTGCTCAACGAGGTGTGGGGTCTTTTACGAACACAAATCTTCCAAAAACATAAAACATTTCAGGGGAAAAATAAATAAATATATATTCAGGATTGGAAACGATGTAACTGTGTTCCAAACATGTTCATTCCAGCAACATACATCAAATTTTTTTGTTTTTCTTTTCTTCTGAATTTGAGGATATTCTCTTTCCCAATCGAAAGATATACAGAAACCAAATTCCCAGTTGATGGCTTTTTTTTTCATGTGTTTTGCCATGACAAATTTTGCTTATGTGTGCGTACCAGAATGATGAGTTCATGCGGATAGCCATCAACTCCATACGGAATGATTTAATCAGCAGAAACGAAGCTTTCCAGTGCCTTGCCCTATCCTTCGTTGGAAATGGTAAACGCCCAGACCCAGAATTGATCATCAAATTAAACAGAGCTTGATTTTGAGTGAGACACAGGATGGGGTTGGTTTGTAGATATCAGAGGAATTGTTTTCCCAACCTTGTCATCCTTAAAAAAAAAGAAATTTACTGTGTTTTTTTTGTTTTTTTTTCCCTTTTTTTCAGTGGGTGGCCAAGAAATGGCGGAAGCGCTTACTCAAGATGTCATGAAGCTTTTGGTGAGAATAATCCTGGAATTCGTTAAAAAAAAGCTTCCAGTGAAGATTTTATTATATTTTTATAAGTTTGCTTAGTTGTTGAAATCACAACACGATATATATATATATCCCTCTGCAATTTTATGGCTGTTTTTTTGCCCCCTGACAAAAACATCCATACTGTAGTTTGGTAAAAAAAAAACCACTTCACAGGCTCCAGCTGGCGATTTTGTTGTTTGCATGTGTGTGTGTGTTTTTTTCTTTGGGAATTTGCAGGCAAAAACAGTATCTAATACATTTTTTTTCCTTGATGTGATTTTTTTTTGTTTCAAAGACGAGTGGTGCGTCTCGACCGATTGTCCGAAAAAAGGCCGCCCTGTGTGTATTGAGGCTTTTCAGAAAAATGCCTCTTGATGCCGAGATGATCCAACCTTCTTCCTGGGGCCCTAAATTATCGGCCTTGCTGGACGAGCAAGATGTTGGATTGCTTCTGGGAATCGCCACCCTCCTTTTAGGAATAGTTTCAAGATCGTCAGCTGGTGAGTGCCTGGCCTCCGTAATTTTTAATTATTTTTTTCAAGGGATTTTGGGAAAATGAGGGAGGGGTCATCTCCGGAGCTTGTACGTTTTGTTGTGATTCCGCATGCAGATTTCACTTATTTGTTTTGGATGGTAATACTTATATTTGTTCTTCCCCCCTCCCGCGCCTTTTTATTATTTTTTTTGGACAGAAAAGGCGATACCAAAAAAAATATTGAGAGCTGTGAAATTGAGGGATATTGATCAAGGTCCATTTTCGGGAATTTGCATTATTATTATCACGATCGTTCTTTTTCAAAAAATTGGGGGGGGGGAGAAATTATTTTTTTCCCCGAACTCACTGCAATTTTTTTATTTTATTTGTACTGCAGTTGGTTATGAAGCGTGCCTCCCGAAAATTGTGAAAATTTTGGGACGTCTCGTGTTGGATAAGGATGTTGGGCAGCAGTACACCTACTATGGAATTCCTTCCCCTTGGCTCCAAGTCAAGTGCCTGAGGATTTTGCAATACTTCCCTCCGACCGAAGATCCTGCCATCGTGGCCAAGCTGACTGAAATTCTCGGATTAGTAATCAATGGTAAGAGGAAATCCCATCGCATGGGCTGGTCTGAACACTTGCTTTTCTTCAATTGAAGTTTTTGTGCGTTGGGAAAGCCTATGGAGGATGAATGAGCGCCATGGATTTTCTGGGGTTCTCTTTGAACAAGTCAAAAATTCTGGCAGAAGGATCGTCCGTGAGTTGACCTTTTTTTTTTTTCGTATTTTTCTTTTTTTTCAGTTTTTTTCTGTTTTCTGTTTTCTGCTGCTCAGGAATCAACGCGGTGAAAAACCCCAACAAGAATAATGCCCTCCATGCGATCCTGTTCGAGGCCGTGTCCTTGACTTTGCACATCGACATGGATAGGGAATTGATGGTGCAGAGCGTGGCTTTGCTGGGGAAATTTTTGATGATAAACGAACCCAACATCAAATACCTCGCTCTCGAAAACATGTCCCGACTGGCGCTCATCCCAGAAATGCTGGAAGCCATCACGAGGCATCAAAAAACCATTGTGGCTTCGCTGAAGGTGAGGGAAGCAGCTTTGGAATGCTCATTCCAAAGCTGCAATATTTTCAAAACACATTTTAATGTGGAAATGGCACGTAAGTCTGAAAAACAAACCGTGATTATGGGAGGGGAACTCGGCCAGAAGCTAGCTACAACCTCGATCGTATTTTAGTGTGGGTTTAGTAATACTGCGGAGGTCACACTGAATCATGGAAAACATAAACGTTAACAAGAAGTGTAGATTTCGTGTGGCCCACACTATTTGCTCTTTTCTGAAATTTCTGCCGTTTGTTTTACGGAAATAGTGTAGGCTGCACTATACGATTAAGGGGTGTACCTAGCTGCACTTGTGGCATCTTGTTTTCTGCTTTCGAAATGCGTTGCATTCGAAGGATGTCGTTTTTTGGGAGGGGGCATTCAACAAGCAGCAGAGGGCCTGTTTGTCAGTTGTGTGTGTGTTTTCCCCTCAATTTCCAAAGTATCAGAAATTCACTGTTTTCCTCCCAACTTTCAAATCATGGAAAATTACTGGCTATTCAACCACATCGATGGGGTTGAATAGCCCCATCGATGTGGGGGTAAAACTTGCGTTTTCAGTTTTGCCATATATATGGTTTATATTTTATATATATGTTGTCAATTCCAGGATCCCGATGTTAGTGTTCGGAAGCGAGCCCTTGACCTGCTGTTTTCGACATGCGATGCGAGCAACTCGATGGAAAACGTGGAGGAGCTGTTGAAGTACATGACGGTGGCCGATTTCTCGATGCGGGAAGAGCTGACCCTCAAAATCGCCATCCTCGCAGAGAGGTTTGCTCCAGATGTGAAATGGTACGTGGATGTTTCGATGGATTTGATCGAGAGGGCAGGGGAGTTTGTGACCGAGGATATTTGGCATCGGGTCATTCAATTGGTGACCAACAACGAAGGAATGCGGCAATATGCTGCGAACAAGGTGGCGGAATCGCTGCAGAGGGGAGGATCGCATGAGGTAACAGGGGAAAAAAAAAACAAGAAATGGGAAGAAAAACAATTGCAAACCAATGTCTAAACATATATATGGTGGTTTCTTTTGGGGTGGTATGGATGTAGGAGGTCTTGGGGTAATGTCGTAGTTCGATTTTCTGGGAAAATCTGGGGTTGCAGGTGTGTGGGAAGAGGCCCTGGCTTTTACCCCCCCTTTTTTTTTTCTTTTTCTAGTCTTGTTGTTATCTGCTTACATTGTTTTTTTTGGGGAAATGTTTATTCTGAGCCAACTGTAAGGTCTGGAGTTTAATGTGTGTGTGGGTTGCTCCTTCTGCAGGCTTTGATTGCGGTGGGGGCGTATGTTCTCGGAGAGTATGGGAGTTTGATCAGAAACCAGCATCCTCCCAGGGAGCTGTTTCAAATGTTGCACGAGCGTTTCGTAGCAGCCTCCTCCAGCACCAAGCCGCTGCTGCTGTCTGCCTTTTTGAAGATTCTGATGATGGACCACAACAACGCGGAGTTGAGGAACAGCGTGGTCCAAGTTTTCGAGAGGTACTCCAGGGTCGCCGATGCTGAGCTGCAACAGAGGGCAGTTGAATATTTGGTAGGTAAAATAATAAAAAAAATATACATATATATTTATTTTATTTTTTCCTGAAAACCACACCAACCCACACTCAACAAATGCAAAAATGAGACAATATATGGAGGAAAACTGTAGGAAAAGATATTACAGGAATGGAGCTACTTTTTTCCCTCGGATGAAACCCCTACCCATGATTTCGTTTTCTACATTTGCTGAATGCCTTTTTCCTAAAGCAACAAGAAGTGATATGCCATTCATTGATTTTTTTTTGGGGGGGGGGCAAAAACCAGTGTTGTGAATCGATTGTTGTGTCCGACTAGGCCCTGGCAAGGCAACCACCCTCTGTAGCTCTCCAATACATCCAGCCGATGCCGAGATGGGAATCCAAGAAATCCTCACTCATGAGGAGGCTTGCAGCCCAAGATGGAGGGGACATGCCTGATGATATTTCATCGCCCAGTTTCACTGACAGGCAAACTCCAGACATGAATTTGCCCATGGTAGGATCGGTCGGAGTGCCGCAGAACTCAAATGGTGGAGGAATGGATATTTTGGACTTGGGTAAGTGGCTGCAAAGGCAAATCCCGTGTGTCGATTTCATAATGCTGTTCCTCTCCACGCATCGACACTGTTGCTTCCGATAGAAAACCCCACATGCGTCTGATTTCTTATTCTTATTGTCGGAAAAAATCAAGAATATTGTCTAACAATATAATTTAGAATAAAAATCAACAAGTAGAAAAAGTCCCATTAAATATTTTGAGGAAATAAGATTTTATTATTATAATATTTATAATATCATGTACTGGAATCTTTTCTGAGTTTTTCTGGATGGAGCTCCTCTCACGGAGTGTGTTTTGGTGGGCTGTCCTTTTACACACGTGTGTGTTTTTTGGTGTTTTGCAGATAGTGTCGTGGATTCGAATGGGGTTTCAGCTGGTGCACAACCCGCAGTAGACACGAGTGATCCTTTGGCTTTGTTGATGGACGACCCCACCCCAGCACCAGCCCCTGCTCCAGCTCCATCTATGGCTGCCCCCGTTCAAGCCGCCCCTCCACAGTTTGCTGCCTCAGGTCGGAAAACACACATTGACCTTCGTTGTTAAACGCATCCCCCTTTTTTTCTCTTAAGAAGGTTTATTGCCCCTATCCACATCATCGATTTCAGTGCCCCTGTCTGGCTACCCATCATATGGAATGGATTTAGTGTCCAGTTATGAAATCCTTGGAAGAATAAAGGAAAAACGAAAAATAGCACTGAGGCTTTCGTTTGTGAGTTTTTACATCGGGTAGGATTCATCTGATATTTGTTGAATTGTGCAGACCCTTTTTCTGTGGCGACGCCTGCTGCCCCAGCTCCGGCTGTGCAACTCCAAGGGGACGTTGATCAGTGGTTTTGGGGGATGGCTACAAAAGACAAGGGTATCTACTACGAAGACACATTTTTGCAGGTATTTTAACATCAAGTCATAATATCAGAACACCGTTTGCCCGTGTGCAAACAGGCACTGTGGGGAACAAATACGAATACGCCCCCCTCCCCCCCCCTTCCTTTGTCAGGGTGTTTCGGCGATATCAGACTGACACATTCCTTTCTGAATGGCTGGAGTTTCCCGATTTGGCTCGTGTAGAGAAGACATCGATACGAAAAAAGAAAGAAAATACTTGGGTGCATGTGTAGTGGTGATGGGGTTGTTCTGGTGTGTAGATTGGGATGCACACGCAGTACAGGGGGAACCAAGGCCTGATAGAGCTTTTCTTCGGAAACAAGGATGCCGCTGCCAGTCTGACTCAATTGATTTGCATGGTCCCACCCACTCCAGAGTTTAGGGTCAGCATGGGTCCAGTGCCCCCGGAGCTCCAGCCACGAGTCCAAACGAAAGTGAGGTTCGAAACAACCCGAAAAGAAAGCAAAAACGTTGAGAGTGTACTTATTTCCCAAGCTTTTTGTTTAAAAGCTGTTGAGAATATAATATCGAACTCCATCCAATCGTAAGATATGAATAGTTTTTTACTGACTTTGCAGTAGATGTTTTTTTTATATCAACTGTTGAATATGAGAATGGTACCAATGAACAATTAACAGACCTCATTGAAGTGTTCGTGCTTGTGTGTGTGTGTTTTGTGTTTTTTTAGGTCCAGCTGTCGGTGGAGTGCATGCAGCCCTTCCTCGAACCCCCAAGAATGCAGCTGGTTTACAAATTCGGAGGGCACACTGTGAACCAAACCTTGAAGCTCCCCATCATCACCACCAAGTTCCTCGTTCCGGAACCAGACATCACTCGAGATGCATTTTTCGAACACTGGAAAACGTACAGCGGTAAGGGAAAAGTGAGGGTGTGTTTTGGGGGTCATATAAGCTACCCCCTGTTTTTTTGCAAGGAAGACTGCACCCAGGAGTAGTTTTGCCTCGCATATAATATATATATATATATATATATTTCTTCTTGATATCAAAATGTATGTACGCATATGTCCGTATCGATTGCAGTTGGAAGGCAACGTTGCTAAGATGGGTTTGTCTGGTTTGTGGTTTTTTTTTGTGTGTCAATCGCATCAGGTCCCCCCTACAAGCTGCAAGACTTTGTTAACACCCCAGTTCCAGTCAGCCCGCCTGCCGTCGAGGGGCTGCTGACGACCCTCAATTTTGGATGCAAGACTGGTGCCTTGGACACGAACGAACACAACGCCGTCGGTGCAGGATCGTTCAAACTCACAGCCCAGGGCCAGCAACAGAGCTTCCTGTGCCAGGTATTCACCACGTCCCATTGCATCCATTGCATCCACCCCCCTCTCTTTCTTATTCCAGCGTAATTACACATATTCGAGGTTTCTATCAACCAAAAACCCCAACAGAGGTGAACAAAATTGAATCGAGGCAGTTTGATTTTTTTTCTTTTTTGTGGGGAGGGGAAGGGGGGTTGCTTTGGTATAGCAACCCCACCCCTTTTTTTGTGGTTTGAAGTCCCAAAGTTTGATTTTGAGGGTTTTGTCGCGTTCAGATTCGGATAGAAGGAAACCCACAGGGTCGACAGCAATTTCGAGTGACTGTGTGCAGCCCCAACCCCACATTGACATCCACACTCAAGGACATTATCATGCAGCAGTTGGGGGGACTCCATTAAGTGTTTTTCGAGCCCCATCCCCACACAGCCTGAGCAATAACGAGACTTGGAAGATTGAAGTTTTGACTTTTCACACGATCGGTTCGTGGGCGGTTTGGGGGATATGTAATGCCGATGGATCGATTGATATTTGTGAAATGTCTGCACGCTGTTTCTGTCCCTGTAGGAACATCTGTTTATTTATATGTGGAAGTACCCACCCCGGTTGCATTGTTTGGTTGATGCTGACTAATGGCATGTGTTTTAACTTCTGGAGGGTGGGGGGAGGGGGAGAAGATATCTGTAGCAAGAAAAATGGTCGGTGGGTTTTTAGGGAGGAGGGACAGAAAAAAAAGAAGGGGAGGGGGGGGTGAATGTTGCTGGGTTTTTCTGTACCATGTAGAGGGATGTGGGGTTTTGATGTGGCTTTGGGGGGGGGGGGGAAGGAGGGGTTCAAAGTAGCAGTTTTTTTGTTCTGCAAATCGATCCGTTGTGTTTTTTACGCTGCATCGCACCGGCTGCGGAGTCCACACGACCTGGTGATTTTGCCGATGGATATTATTTCGTGTGTGGACGTTGCGTGACAGAACGCCAGTCGTGGTGAAATCGTTGCTCTGCACGTGGTTGAAATTTTGAACAGGTCATTGACTGAACCGAACACGTAGCCGTTGTGTGTTGCGCAATACATAACGGTTGGTTCTTTTGGTGTGCGGTGATGGGGTGTTTAGCAAACTATGGATGTCGAGGTGGATCGGTTGCACGCTTCGGTTCTGAAAAAGGAGGTGAAGGATTCGAGCAGGAGGGTGCATACGTCTCGTTCGCGACTGCCGCAGGATTTGCTCCCATGTCAGGTGCAAGGCCACCATTCTGTGTGCTGAATCGTATCAGCAAGGCTATATCATCTGCAAGGCTACATCATGCCCTGCTTTCCGATAATTACTCAGCGGCTGAAACGGCCGTAATCACTCCACATGTGTCCAGCACCCACCATGTTTCGCTTCAAATCAAGCAATCCAAAACTCAGCAGAACTAGCAACAACAACAATAATTACATATTGCCTGAACCAGCAACTGAGGGTACCAGCTCGGTAATGCAGTGCCAAAGGGCACACTTCCAATGTAATCACGAATTTGGGGCCAAATCTGCAGGCCGAAGAGATGGAACAGGATTGGAAGCCCGATGTGGCGAACACTCCGGCCGAGGTATGCATGGACCCCTAGGTGCATTCTTGCATTTCCTATGTGGAGAGCGAAAACTCTTTGGCGGTTGCAGGATCAACATTTGTTGGATAGCGACGCCAAGTACTCACAAATGCGAGACGCGTTGCACCATTTCGAGGATGCGGATGAAAATCTCTTCGGTCGAGCAAGGGAGCGCGCGTTCTACAGCGCCCTGCGCAAGGCCCTGTATAATTGCGTCACGGCCAGACCAGAGAGTCGTCGAACCGCCAGCATAAATGCGACGCATAAGTGGTTTTTGAAGAGCCAGCCAGAAGATACCGAGCAATCGATGCGACCCACAGTGTCCGTTCTGAGAACGGCGAATGGGCGTCACGCATTCATCAGAGATCCGAACCGACAGAAGGGGGAACCCAACGCAAGAATAAAACAGGTGTGCAAGATTGGGGGCGAAGCGCCGCCTCATGGAGAGATATACAGTGGCTATGGGGACAGGCTGGAGCTTGATTCGTGTGCCAACAGCCCAGTACCGAATTCTGTGACGACTGGCCATGGTGGTGTGCCTTCCGCGCACCGTAAGAGTATTTCTCCGCCGGAACACAGGCCAGGGTGGACGATGGCAACGGGGCCATCAATGCGCTCCACTCCGACACCAGATCTGACAGAAGATAGCACCGCTAGGGGAGGGTGGTCTCGGGCGGCGTCCGAGAGTAGCGCAAGGCCAGACAAACCGCGAAAGAGAAGGGTGGCCCAACTGGAGCAAAACGCTCGGGAGCAGATCACCATGTGCAAGATCAGTGCCGCCGGAGACGATGCCGAGTTCGCAATCATGCAGCAGAGGTGGCTCGAAGCGCAGACCATACAAACAAAGTACGAGGTGCCCAAGAGGCCCCAAAATTTATTCTGTACGTTGTTGGATATGGGCTATTTTTTGGGTCAGTGAAAAATTGGGTGAACCAAAAAAGCTGTGTATAAATCGTCAGGTACATGATGGATGTGGAGGAAGCGTTGAGTCGCTGGTCGGCCCACAGAGCTCGTGTCGAGGAGGAAATCTCAAGACGCCGAGAAGCCACCAGGTTTGCGGCACCCTTCCCTGACCGAGTGCCGCAATCTACTCTGCACCTCTACTTAAGCACCCCTGCTGCCACCCATCCCGAGGGCGAACATCGCAATGACCCCACCATTGACGAACTTTCACAGATGAAAGCGATGTGTTTGTCTCCATACGCACGAAACAGCTATATGATTGGGAAGAGAGCGGGGGGGCTGAGAAGTGAGGTGATTATCGAAAGCGTTGACGAAGCAGCAAGAATCTCTGAGAAGCTGGGACGAATGGGCATCGCTTCGAAAGAAGTTGCAGAGAGCGCGCTGAACCCTGTCCCGGACAAACCACGTGGTATGTGCGAAATCCTGTTGCCAAAACCAGGGGAATTTGCCCCGCCGGCTGACGAGACTGGCAAGAGGTCTGGGTCTCCGAAAGGGAAGCGAAAATCGAGGAAGAAGTCCGGCAGGAAAAAGGCTAAATAAGATTCTGGGTTTCGTTAAAATGTACAATGAACTGGTTTTGAACACCAAATCTGATCCACTCATTCCAAGACGACTTCGACCTCCGGGTGGTGCATTGTTTTACTTTTTTGGGGGGGGACAATTGGGTCAACTGAAACCCACCCAAACGTTGTCGCGATGGCGTTTTCCAACGTCTGGATTTCGAATCTGACCACCAGCTCTTGCGCTGAATCCAAGATTACACACGAATCCAACACGGTCACATGGTCGCCCATTCAACGACACGTGCAAGATTCATACGGATCGTGGGAGCTCGCTCTGCATAAAGCAACGCATCCAATTACGCTTTATAAGATCATGGAGGAAAGATAGAAATCCTAGACAGCGTGCCGTCCGACGTGTCACCGAATTTCTTGCAATGGTGCGCTGGGATCGGGTTTGGTATGGTGAAAGGGGCGGAATCAGTACGATCGTCGCGGCAACCCGGAAGGCACCTTTTTCCCCCCTCAAACGAACGGACTGAAAGTGTCGTATGGATGGCTTGCTCAGGGGATCGTCTTCGCCTGGCTTCCCACCTCAAACCTTTTTCCAAGGCGCCGACGGCAACCCCTCGCTAGACGTCGCAAATTTTTTTCGCCTCGCTCAACAAGCGGGCCAGCAGTTTTCAATGTTGGGAATGGTGAGCAGTGAATCCAGAACTTCCCAGTCAGAACTCGTTCAGCGTTGGCGTTCCTTTCTCCGAACGCGCATTTCGTTTCTTGCTGTGCTCGCGTGTGAAGACAAGTGTTTTGGGAGTGTGAAGGGGGTTTGACTTTCTTGTGGGGTTTTGTCTGTGTTTGTCGTTGTGTAGTACAACAGTCTACTGGGTCCCGCTGGGTCTCAACTGGCGACCCAGCTGGCAGCGCACGTGGGCGCGCAAGCGGGGGCTACCTTTCCCCCACCGCAAAACCAAGCCACCAACCCCTCCAGTTTCAACGGAATCTGGCCACAAGTTCCGCCTCCTCAAAATTGGCCAGGCAGTGGGCAGTGGGCCCAGCAAGGACCCACCCCGTTGCTACAGGGTGGGATGATGGTCCCCAACACGAGGCTCTCCAGTGTGCCTCCAGGATTGCATCCTGTAGTGCCCCCCCCAGGCGTCCAGCCCTATGTGGGTTACCAACACTGCCCTAGACCACCGCCCCAAACTCCAAAAGAGAGGAGGGGAGCAGCTGTAGATAATAGAAGGGAAATTCATGGCGGTGGGGACCATGGCAGGGAGGCCCCCCATTCCGGATCGCAGACCACCAATCAAATTCCAGCGGAGTGCACCCCGTTTGCAACAGCAGCCCGAGAGATTCATGCCAATGGGAACGGAGCGGTGAGGCCTCCACAAGCACCACCGCCTCCATCTGGCCACATGCAATCTCAGGAGTTTCGGGCCGATTCCGTCCCGTTGCCGCACAATGTCTGGAAATTGCTGCAAGAGAGCATGGCAGGGATGGATCCAAATTGCTTGAAGGAGAGCTTGAGTAGAAACGCTGGGGCGGGTGGGTTTCCTCCACAGTTGCCATTCGGGCCGGTCGGTGGATCCACAGGGGGCAGTGGAAACGGTACTGCCAATGGTGTCGGGGTCCAAGGGGAGGGCGAGACAAACCCCAATTCCGGAGATTCCGCTGCAGGTCCCAGTTCGGGGACCGGGGGGGATCAAGATGGGTGTAACGAAATGGGGCAGATATTCAGGGAAAAATTCGGCGAAGAGAAATTTCAAGCTGTTCGGACGGTGCTTCTGGAACAACAGGAGGTGTTCATGAGGCAAGTTTGGGAGGTGCACCGGCTACATTGGTTTCAGTGCTATCTCCAAGCCGTTCAGAGCTTGCCCGATCAGAAGAAAACGGGGGAGTTGTTGAACATAAGGGAATCTTCCTCAGGGAAATGCACCTCGGTGGGCATGGACTCCCCGCTGAATCCTCTCGACCAACAAGGGGTTCCGTATTCACCCAGAGCCACCGCTTCGCATTTGATCAACATGCAAATGGGCATGCATGGGAATGCAGGATCGGTACCCAATTTACTGCAGAGCCCACCCGAGACAGAGATGGATGGGGGTCCACGGATTTCGAAACAAAGCCAACAACAGTCGATGAGATCTAGCAAGGATTGTGTGGGGGCGCCCCCGATGGAGAAAATTGCACCTAACGCACCGGTGCAATCTCTGGCGATGGCGAACGGCCCCCACACGAAATGGTTCCTGCAGCATTTCGGGCAAGAGGAGGCAATTACTGGAGCAACAGCGCAGCAGCAAGCTGCCGGTAGTTTCGGGGAATGTCCCAAGCCTTGGCTGCCATTCGCTAAAGATCTGGAGGCGAAAGAGCACGGAGTCAATGGTGGCTGTCCTCCTCCTCCCCATCCAATGATGCCTCATGACTGGAATGGGGGGCAGGTGGAGCCGATGTCGATCGCTCAGGTTGCTGGGAGGTGGTGGTGGAGGGATTGGAATCATGTGCTGAACGGTGGTGTTCAGGGTTCTCGCAGATGGCCTCTGAAACAGCACGTCGTTACTAATGAGGAAGATGGGCAAGAGGTGTCGTCCTGCAGACCTAATCAACAGGCGAGGAAGCGGTGGGTGGGGTGTAATTTATGGCGTTCGATCGCCATCGCTCCAATCAACATTCCCAAGTCATCCAATCAAAATCCCGTTTCTATGAATATAAAAAAAATAGAGAGAGATAGATAGGTGTAAGACCCCATTTTTTTGTCTTTTCACGTCTTGGTTTATATATTTTCCCAACGGTTTTTAGCTGAAATTGTCCTGATGTCACCGGCTGCAATTTCTTTTTTATGTTTCTTTTTTTTTTTTTTTGGAACGGCGCTGTGTGTCAGTTCACAGTCTTTAGTGGATTGCCGAAAAGCAGCCCCATCTTTTGTAGATTTTTTGTATGGACCCCGGCTCTGCCAAATTTTGTTCCTTCGTAGCGTTTCTCCATGTTGAGAGTGTTTCTGTGGCTTTTCTGTGGAGTTCTTTGAATTTTTACAATGGTGTGGTATCAGGGGAAGCAAGGAGATTGCAAAAACAGCTGGTGGAGAGAAGGCACATCACATTTCTCAACCGTGTCTAGTGAATGGAGGGGCGTCTGTGGATTGGACCAAGGAGGGGGGAAATTCGACGCCCAGATGCACCAGGGCAGTCAAAGAGGTTGAAGGTGGCCGCGGATTGAGAGAAAAACAAAAGCCGATCGGAAACGGAGCAAGTCATAAATCCACGAAACGGAGGATGCGGAAGGTGAGCTGTGATGATAAATGGGGGTTAAAACGATCGAATTGGCTGATTTTAGTCATTTCCCCATGTGAAATATCTTTTTTTTTCTTTTGACACATGGGTGCTTTGTTTTTTTTTGAAGATGGCAACCCTGCCCGTGAAAGTCCGGAAGAAAGCCAAAAGATTTACTCCTCCGTTGAACGAATGCGAATCGATCGCCTCTGGTAACTCTGGTCCCTGCGAGAATGGTGGCAAGGGTAGCGGGGGCGATAATGCTAACAGTAATGGTAACTGTGATGCGCATAACGCCGGGTCAGATGGAGTTCCACCCGGTGGCGATACGGAAAGAAATGCAGCCAATATTCTCCTATCGTTCGCGCCTCGAGCAGTTGGGTGATGGAGAAAAAAGGAAGGGGTGAATTAAAGGTTTGAAAAGGAAAAGAGATGTTTTCCGCCCGATCGCTGGTGTTCGTTTCCTGTGGGGTTTTGACTTTTTTTGTATTAGATAGCAGCAGTGTGGCTGAGAGGACAGGGGGGAAAGGTAGTTGGGTAAAAAAAAAAAAATCGAGAAAAAAAGGTCCAAAAGATAATGTGACGAGGCAAGAAACAAGAAGGGGAAAGAAAGAAAGAAAGAAAGAAAAAAACAAGTGAAAAAGTTCCAACGACCTAGGAGGATAAGATTTTATAAAAGGGATGGCAGACTTGCGCTGGTGGGGGGAATAGTCAGGGTGAGATGCTTTTTTTGTGCCCCTCCAGAGCAACATGAAGTAAGTTGTATGCAGAGAGGATACCTTCTTTTTGTTTTTAGGGTGAAAGGGAAGATGGGGATGAGGTGGAAAATGGAAAAAAAAATTAAGGTGATACTTTTTGAAAGGCAAAAAAAGTGAGATCACACTTTTGAAGGGAAGAAAAATGTGAGATCGTGTTTTTTCTAAAGGGTCGAAAGAGTGCTTTCTTTGTTGTGTTTGTTTTTTTTTCGTCCCATGTCAGACTGCATGATGTTTTGTTTCTTTTCTTCATTTTGCCCTTTTTATAAATGCATGTGTTTTTCGGTGTATGTCTGAGAACACACCCCGGAAAGAAAAAAAAAAAAAGCTTGGAAAGAATGAGGCGGACATCGGATGAGAGAAGGATTTTTTTTTGATAGCAAATCCCCCACTTTTTTTTTTGGGGGGGGGGGCGGGGGGGGGGAACGGGAGGTTTGAATTAGCTAGTCCTTCGTGTTTTTTTTTATGCTTTTTTTTTCATTCCTGTTTTGATAGCTCTGTTTTTGATGGGGTAGGATTTTCTTGAAAGATTTCCACCCCAAGAAACGGATGAGGTTTTTCTTAAATCCTTTTTCTTTTTTTTTTTCTCTTTTCTGCAATGACTTGTTTTCATAGCGAGACAGAAAAAGAAAAAAAAGCACGGGGGAACAAAACTCTATGTGAAGTGTTTTCTTCTTTTTTTTATATACTTAATATCAGGGTTTTCTATATATTTCTATATACATGTGCGAGGGGGGGCAAAAAAAAAATGCATGCAAACCTGTCGGCAAAATGCTTCTGTTTTGTTTGTTTTTGTGGTGTTTTTTTTTTCCCACCTCGATCCCAGGTTGAGGGTTGGTTTATTCTTGCAATCTGGGTTGCGTTTTTCAAGGTTTTAGGGAAATAAGCATGAAAAATATTCAAACAAAACGAAAAAAAAAGCAAAAAAAAAAGAGGAACATGCATATTTCGGAGACAACGATTAGTGTAGGTAGAGATACTATGGGGTGGGTTGATGCTTTTTATATTTTGGTTTTTTTTTTTTTTTTTTTCTGGAAACGGAAGGAAAAGATATGTAGCAATATTTGTGGGATGGTTTTTTAAAAATTGAAATGTTCATGAACTCTTTCTGCTCTTTTTTTTTTTTCTTTTTTTTTTTTTGGGGGGGGGGGAGGGGGGGATAAGCTCAGTGAGTAAGGTGCTTGTGTTGTGTTTGGTAAATATATATATATATATATTTTTATTTTTTTTTTTGGGGGGGGGTCGTGATTTCATTAGCTGGTGGGAAATGCTCTGCAAACTGAATGAGAGGTTCTGTTGTGCTTTCCACAAGGAAAAATGGAAAGAGGAAAAAACCTGGATAGATGTAGAGAGACCAAAGGAGGAAAAAAACAAGAAAAATAATTGAGGAAAAACCATTCCTCTCGTAATAATAACGATGTGCCGCCCATTGCTAGTGCGTTGACTCTCCCTCTAGAAGGAAATGAGTTAGTTCTGTTGGGTTAGATGTATTTTTTTTTTAACCAAAAGAAAAGGAAGATATGGAAGAGTATGGCCAATTGAAGTCATATCGCTCCGCACACATCCATACCAGCAAGAAAACCAAAGAAAGAAAAGAAAAAAAAAGAGATTCGGGGTTTTCGGGGGTTGAGGTTTCGTTGAGCGTTCGCATTTTCCCTCCTGGAGTTTTTCTTTTCCCCTTGCCTATAGAATTCCGAGCAAATGTGGGGGAAATTTATGAAAGGAGGGAAAAAAAACAATTGTTTTTTTTCTTTTCTTGTTTGGGGGAGGTCAATTTTCCAAGCGGTGTGCCATTTTGTAGAGATCTGGAGCAGATCAATTCTTTAAACAACGAATCGATTCCGAAAATACAATTAAATAAGAGTTGTTCATTCGTTTATAAGGATATATATCTCCCCGACAAAAACTGTTCGTGTTCCTTTGTCTTGTTTCATATCTTCTTGGGGAGTGCATCTTTTTTTTTTCTTTTTCCTCCGGAAGGTCTCCAAGGGAATTTCGCAAAAAAATAAATAAACAAAAGCCTTGAAAACAAATAAAAAGCAAGAAAAGCCGTGTTTCAGATTTGAGATTGTGGAAGAATCAACAAAAAGATCTTAAAAAAATCGTTCTGGAACAACACAGTGGCCACCTTAAAACTGACAGATTCGTGTAAAAATGTGAATTAAACACAACTTTAAATTGTCTAATTTTTTTTCCCATCATGTACTTCACCAATTCCCCTCTCCTTTATTTCAGCCCATTTTCTCCAATCACAAAAAGAAAGAATTACACATACATCCTTTTCTCCACCACGGCTCACTTTTCTTTTTTCTTTTTTTTTTTTTGGGAGGGGGGGGGTTCCACATGCAACACGCATCTACCAGTCGAATAGTTTTCAGGAAATCATGTGGGCTGATGTTGCGAGTCGAGAAAAACTGACAGGAGATGTTGAAGCAGAGCCCATGATTCACTGTCCTCTCGGCACTGGCACCAGCCACCATGAAATTTTTTATTTAGAATTTAAATCTGGGAATGGGGATGGTCGTGGCATTGAACCGAAGGTGGCACATGTTTTCATATTAGGTTGAGAATCGATTGTTGCATGTTGATGAAATGAATGATGATTATGAGTGACTCCTTCCACCGTTTCGTGGAAAAAGCAAACGCATGCAACAAACCATTAATTTTCCTTGCAATCCTGGGGAGTTGGGAACAAACTTCAGGTCTACGCCCTGTCCGGTTTCTTTTCGAGCTCCACCAGGGAGTTTCATTCCTTGATGCAGCACAAGGGGCACTATTCTGTCAGTTAATCCTCAATAGCGGGCTGTTTCAGGGTTGAAAATGTCTTGTTCCACAACTGAATGTCTGGCTCTTTAACCCTCCAGCATTATTTACATATGTATACATTGGCTGTGAATTCCAACACTACCACCTGATTGGTTACGTCAATCTCACTTCGCTTGTTATTCCTCAGAACCTTTAGTGAGAGGTATTGCTTTTACACTTTAAGGATTTTCATTTTTCATTTTTTTTTTTGGGGGGGGGGTGGAGGAGGACACGGAAAAAGCTCAACAGGGATCCATATATTTTACACCTCGATTCCACCACACTTTCTTTGCACCTCCAAATATTTAAAAGAAAAAGTCAGCATATCCTCCATCAAAAGTCATCCCTCACTCCTGCACTCAACTAAAAACACTTCCCTTTTTTTTCTTTTTTCTTTTTCTTTTTTTTAATGTACTTGGGCATTCCTGCCGTTCCGTTGTTTTCCCAACTTTCGTTTCCAGATCTAAAAAAAAGAGGGCCCTTATTTAAAAACAAAAAAGTTGCAGTAAGAAGCTATGGCTTTTTGCAACAGAACCCACCTCCGAAAATCGAGATTTTACACACGGGGGACAAAATCATCCAAAAAATTGCTCCTTCCTTTTTGAACCCCTTACCTAACTCGAGCATTTTTGACAAACATCCCCTGCAACTCACCATAAGATATGTTGCACAGGCGATGTTTTTTTTTTTTGGGGGGGGGGGGGGAGGCGGGGGTTGCTTTTGCTTTTTTACTTCTTTTCAACCACAGATTTTCTGTATATGACCCTCCTTTGAAATCCCAATGCCAATTTTCACTTCAACCCCTCCCCCCCCGCCCCCCCCCATTCTTGAACCAAAAAGAGAAACGGAGGTGCTCATAACCCCACTATAAGGGTATATAGGAAAACGAGCGCATTTTTCCTTTTCCTTTTTTCCCTCATAATTTCCTCATGTCAAAGTAATTTCTTTCTTTTCCTTGCTATTGAAAGCAATACCCATCGAACGTTACGCTGCAAGGAATCAGAATGCAAGTCAAAGCATCATCAGCCTATTTTGGCTGAGAGGGGGGGGGGGGGGGATCGACAGGATTTAGGGATTTGAGGATTTTCAAGCTACATAACACTATCCTCCTTCCCAGATATTTTGTGGATGAATCCACGTCCTGCATTCCAGCTAGGGTTGCCTGGCTCATTTCCCCACCCCACCCCAAATATCCATCCTTTCCACACAGCGCCACTAGACAAGGCCATCGACAAGGAACATGAATCAAAGTCATTATTATTGAATCAGAGCTCCACACGACGAAGGTTTGCCATCAAAAACTAATTCAAAAAATTAACAAAAAAGAGAATGACCACCGACGGCATCCTTCCAAGATTGAGCTCCTTCTTCGATCTTTGCCCCCCTCATCTAAAATTCTCTCTGCATGGGCAAAACGGAACAAACCGTTCCACCCAGCTGCGAGCTACAAAACCCATCGAGGTGTCTTTTTCTAGGGGTATCCAAACAGGGAGCAACTGCAACTCATTTTTTGATTTTCGCTGAACTACTGGTTGAAGAAAAGGAAGGAAGGCTTCGATGGCAAGCTGAAGTTTTTACACAATTTCAATCCATTTTCCCCCACATCCAATATGCCAACCACCAGCCCCATTTCTTTCAACTTTTTGCTCTTTCCTCTCAAGACCTCCTATCCAAACCAACTACGAAAGCCAGCAGTTTCAATTCTTGTCTCCATTTCGATCCCCTTATATACTGTGTTGCTTTCTGCCCCCCACCCCCCAACCCCCCACCACCTTCTGGCTGGTTTGCTCTTTTTTAAAAACATCATCTATTTCTAATTACGCCAAATGCAACACATTCTGTTCCAAATAAAAGAAAACCGCCTATCGCTACCTCTGCTGGCCCAGCTTCCTCCGATTCTTTTCCCTCTTGTTAAAAAAAAAAAACAAAAAAAAAACAATGATAACGCCAGCATCATCTTGTTTAGATGGAAAAAGAAAAAAAAAAAAAAAGAAAAAAAGAGTGAGAGAGAGAAAATTCCTTGTGACCAAGAAATCAACAAGTGGGAATCAAGGGAATTCAAATTTCCCCTTTTTTTTCTGTTTCTGTTTTTTTTCTTTAAGTTTTTTTTTGCATTGCAGGGGGAAAGGGGGGGAGGTGGGGAGGAGAGGGGAAAAGAAAACTAAACAGAAAACGCCAAAAAAAAGAGTGTGGAAAGCAGAACAGAGAAGACTATATACATAAGAATGGCCTTTTAGGGAGAATTCCGATTTTGAAAAGAAAGACAAATATTCAGCCAACGAAAAATTGAAAACTCACGAGGAGGTTTTCTTCACATCTTCTAAAAATATACGCACGTACATGTTTTCCTCTTCAAAATGTTTTCTTCCCCCACCATTCTTTTTTATCCAAATTCCAGATTTCCAGCCACAGCAATGATCACTTTCATTTTTCCCCATTTTTTTTCTTTCCTGAAAAGTTCTCTCACTCTCTCACTCTTTTCTCCTTTTTTTTTTGCTGTTCTTTTCTCCTCCCCTTCCCCGTTGTTTTCTTTTTTTTTCTCTCTCTCCCCACCATTATTGCTCGAACAAATCCATTCCTTTGATATTTTTCCCCCTTCTTGATCTAACCACCTCCACCTTGTTCATCCTTTGTTTTCTTTTCTCCGTCCCCCCCCCCACCAAAAAAAAAAAATACAAGCAAAAAATGAAAAGAAAAAAAAAACCCACAAACACACACACAGCTTATTTGCCTACCATTTCATTTCTCATATTTTTTTTTCCACATCTCCCTAAATTTTCCTCAATTGATCTGACTGCCTGCAAAACAAAAAAAACAAAACAAAAACAGAAGAAAAAGGAAAAGAAAAATATGGGGAGATTCAGAGAGCATCACACTTTCTCACTCTCTTACTCAAAATCCCATTCACCACCACTTCCTTTCTTGTTTAGATCTCCTCTCCCCCAAAACGACACTCCATCAACACTCACTCTTTTTTTTTTTTCGTTTCCTGAATTTTCACCACTGAGAGAGGCCCTCATCAGAAAAAAAAGTGAGACATTTTTTTTCCCCTCATGATCTTTTTTTTCTTTTTTTAGGTTTTTTCTCTTTGGGTTTTTGTTTTTGCTCCTTGGACAACTGGCGAAACATATTTATCTTCTACAGAGGAGGCCTTATTCAGATATGCTTTTCAACCCCCCCCCCCCCCCCCCCCCCTCCCTTCCCTTTTTCTCTATCCCCATTTAAAAATCGACGAAAAACAAAACCTTGCACCCAAACCAATTGTCAATTACCAAGCAGCTTGCACACAAACACACACTCAACAGACATTTAAAAAAAAAAGGAAAAGGGAAAAAAAAAAATCCATCAGTATATATGTTGTTCTTTTTCTTTCTTTTTCTCCTCCTTCCCACTCATCAAATTCTTTCCTTTTTCTTTTTTCTGTTTCCTTTTTTTCTGTTGAGATCCCTCCCTCCCCCCCGAATCCCTGTCTTCCCAAAAACCCTCTTATCGTTCCTCATCTGTAAATTAGTAACTTGCATGGAATCACTGGGGGGAAAGAAAAAAGGAAAAAAAAATTGAAACAAAACAAAAACAGAAAAAACACACACGCACAGGATTCCTTATCCTTACAATGTTCGAATTAAAATCAATTGTGTTTCTTTCCAGGGAAAAAAAGGGGTTCAGGGGAGGGAAGGGGTCAGGAAGGGTGCTTCTCACAATTCCACAACCTGGAAAATGCCTCCCCCCCCCCTCCTTTTTCTTTTTTACCCTTTGGAACCCCCCCTCCCTATTCAAGAAATAAACGCAAAGATTCATTTTTTCATTTCCCAGAAATCCACATATGCCTAGAACATTGATCAAACACGCAAGCATCGGCTGTTTCTTTTCCTTTTGGTGTTCTCATTCCTCCCCCCCCCCTCCTCCCCATCAGTCCAAAATTTGTCATTTTTCCCCCTCTCTTGTGGAAGGGGGGAAAATTCCAACAAAAAAAAATCCCCCTTTCTTTTCTTTCCTCCATGTTTTTCAAACTTTTATCGATCCATAAGGATGTGTGGATATGGAGCTCTGAAATGGGGAAGTCGATGCCACCAACTGTATATAAATCTTTTTTTGGTTTTTCTGACCCCCCCCCCCCGCACCCCCCCCTCCAGATCACCCCATGATTTGTTCCTTCCAAGAAAACATCAACACAAACCCTGGCTTCGTTTGTTCTTTTTTTTTCCCTTTCTCTTTTTGCACAGATGGCCGGGTCATCACAATCAATCAAACAATCAATCACAATATTTAATCCCACTGTTCTCTTTTGTTTTTTGTTTTGCTTTTTTGCTTGTTTTACCCCCACTTTTGGTTTGATCGAAAGAAAAACAAAAAAAAAATGAGTTTTTCCCCCCTCTTGTTCTTCTCCACCCCTTGACAGCTCATCACAACAGGTTTAAAATAAAAAAAAGAACTCACAGAGCACGAGTTTTTTTTTCCTATGTAGGAATCGAATACGAGAATTTTTTTTCTCCCCCTTTTCTTTTTTTTTTCATCAAGGAAAAAGATTTGAGGGAAGAAGAGCATGTGATTTGATGTGTGTTCTCCCTTCCTATTCTGAAAGCTTTCGTGATTTTTTTTTTCTTTTCCTTTTTTCGAATGGTTCCCTCTTCGTCACTCTTTTTTCTTCTTACAGTGTATGCACATATCACTCTTTTTTTTTTCTTTTTTTTTCGTCGCAGCCCAGATTTTTTTTTCCAAAAATTACATTTGATTTCTCCCCCTCCCCCTCCCTACCTCCCCCGACGTAACCCCCTATATTCTCCAAAACTCACTTTTTTTTCCTTTCTCTGTTTTTCTTTTCCTCCACACACCCCCTCCTTTCCTTTTCCAAAAGCAAGAAAAAGCAAAGAAAAAAAAGTAGAAGAAAGAAAGAAAGAAAAGAAAATTAAAGAAAAATCAAGCCTTATTCCTCTTCATCCACTTGGCCATCATCGTCTTCTGTTTTCAGCAATTGTTCAGTCAGCCAAGATCTCAGCTGTGGAACCATCCTCTCCATCAAATCCAAGTATTTTTCCAAACCGAATTTCCCCACCAATTCGTCGCACCTCTCCAGTGCAAACAGAACGCATCGGGTGCCCAGCTGGGGGGCGGAATAAGCCTCCGACAGATCATACACATCGACCAGGTTGTCTATGGTTATGGATTCCGATATAGCTTCCTCGCACAAGCGTTTCAGCCCCTCCAACAAATACTGGTCGGCGGCTTGGAGCAGATCCTGTGCCAAATCCTCAGGAACCTCCACCTGAAAAAAAACAGAAGAAAAAACGAAAAAAACATTCAGTTCTTCCAATAAAACGCCCCCCCCCCCCCCCCCCGAGATATGCCAACCCTCATGAAGCATAGCCAGATGATCGCCGAAGGAAATGGGTTATTAAAGTCAGGAAGATGTCTTTTCCATAGATAATATATACGGAGCGAACTGCAATCCAGTGATAAATATATGTATATATATATACACATATATATATATTGCGTATGGTCTCCCACCTGCCCTGTGTAAGTATATCGCATCATGGCCTCGAACACGCTCCACAAAATGTTAGGAATTTGAATTTGCGTGGCTTCCTTCTCCTTGTAGCCGCCATTGAACATCGCTTTGAAAGCATCGGAGCTTGCCAGCAAGGCTATGCGATGAGCGTAAAATTTCTGACCCTCCACCACGAAAGTCACGTCTGCTAGGGTGGGGTTGTTAACATACTGCTCCCCCAGATAAACCGACTTGGTTGGCTGAGCGGGGGCCGCCTCTATCGGCGCTGTCGCCTTGATCTTTGTCGCCAGTTCAAACAGCGAGGCCGCCGCCTCAGAAACGACAGGGGGTTGGGTGTGCGAGGTCAACACCATGTCGAGAAGCACCTCCAAGCCTCGATGATCCAAAAATATCATCTTGAAATCGTCGGACGGAGCCAGGCGGGCCAAGGAAGATGCGATTCGCTGCTGGACGACCTTGTTCGGGGAGCGAAGCTGGTACAGGAGCTGCCCTAAGACTCGCCCTTGTAATTCTAACAACTTCTCTTCCAGACGCTTCACCGTTTTTTGAACACAATCCTGTGAGGGGACAGACAGATGGGTGGTTACTACAGTTGCCCATTGATTTTTTTAAAGAAATTTGCTTCCAACCAGTGTACGTACACATTGACTCGCACACAAATTGACACTACCCCAAGTATAGACCCACTTGTATGTATATATATGTTCAGTGTTTTTTCTGGAAGTTCTCCAATCAGTTTCTTCTTGATGTTACATATAACATTGGGATGATCCGATGTTTTTTTCCCCCGAGTCAGCCTATAACATGTTTCCATGAACGGGCTGCACTCGGCTGAGAAAATTTATTTGGCCTGTGTGTACAATAGTTTTAATTCCATAAAAAAAAAAACTTTTATATCTGTATATATCCCCCCCCCTTTTGCTTTTTCTTTTTTACCTTTGATGCTTGCACAACCAATTCAGCCTTGATCAATCTATGGTACCCTCCCTCCTTTATGATGGTGCAGATGTTATCCTCGTTATCAGCCAGGCCATACAAAGCGAAAGCAGCGTTGTGTTGCAGGTTAGAATTTCGCGATTCCAGCAGATCCAGGAGCGGCTGCAGTCCATCGGAGTGCAAGATTCCTGCTTGGTTGTCTGAGTTTTGGGCCAATCGACCCAGTGCAAAAGCTGCCATTTCTTTCAGTTGAACGTCTGGATTGGTCAGCATGCTTATTAAGGGAGGCACCGCTCCTCGTTGAACGATTTTTGCTTTGTAGTCTGGGTCTGCGGTGGCGAATTGCCCCAACAGAAGAGCAGCTTCCCTTTGGCTTTCGGCACAGGGAGAGTGGAGCAAACTGATGACTGGCTGTAGAGCCCCAGCTTCGAGTACCTGAGGAAAAAAAAAGAAAAAAAACTCTCTTTTTTCTCCCCATGGAAATGCCCTTTCAAAAAAAGGCCCGAGGTGCTGGCTGTTATCATCCCAAACGCACGAAAAAACGGGGCAAAAAAAAAACACTCGTGTGAAGGGAAGAGTTAAGAGTGCTTTTCTTTCAATTTTTTTTTTCTTTGGGTTTTTCTTTTTCATTTGAGAGAGGGATAGGGTGTGTGTGTTACGACACCACAACAGACTCAGACTCTCCCCTAACTGTCCAACCGCCCAAGGGTTGCATCCTTTGGAGTGCAAAAAAAGAAAGGCACAGAAAAGCGACATTCACAGCAATTGATTTCCTCACATATGCACCCCACCTGTTTCTTGATGTGTGCCGAGGAATGCACCAGATTTCCGATCACTCCGACCGCCTCATAATGCACCCCAGCTTCCTCAGACGTCAGCATTCTGATCAGCAGCTCCAGCGACCCATGCTGCACGATCTGAGCCTTGTTTTCGTCGTTTTTGAAAGCCAGCGTCCTCAGGGCCCCAGCGGAAGCCCTCTGGACCTTCACATCCCACGATTCCAGCAGCCCCACCAGGGGTGGGATGCCCCCTTTTTGCCGGACCAGGTTTTTTACATACACGTTTTCGTGGGCGAGGTTGGTGACAGCGTCGGCCGCCCTTCTGGCCACCGCCCCACATTTGGATGCAGCTGGAATTGGGAGCTCGCAGGCTTGGTGGATTTTGAGAAGGTTCACCAGCTCCTCCAGAGCTCCGGAGTCTGCTATCCCTTGCTGGTAGTCTGGCTTTGTTGCCATCAGGCCCAGCACAAAACATGCATCTTTTGCAGCATCGTCCGCACTGTTCATCGATAAAAAAAAAAAGAAATGAAGGGGGGGGGGGGGGATGTAAGGGGAAAAAAAAAAGTTGAGTGTTCAATCAGTACGAGCTTTTGTTTTTACAGATGCCACGGTGAAGCCCCAGCAAAGAGTCGGAACACCCCTTTGCATTATTTATTATTTATTGTTTTTTTTTAATTTTGGGGGTGGGGGTGGGGGTCGACAAACCGATTTGTGATTTCTGTTTACGTGCGAAAGCATAGTGTTTTCTCTGGACAGCCCTTCCCCAACCCCTCCCGAAAAATGAAACAAAAAAAAACAAAAAAGATGTATTTTCCCAAAGGAACAGGAAAGAATCTGCTCACCTCCATCCTATCCAGTCTTCCCCAGGGCTGTCCAAATTAACTGGGTCCAATATCAAGTAAGGCACAAGGGCAGGGACCCCATCGCTGGACATGACTGCTTCCACATTGCTCTCTGGAAACGCAGATATCGCAGAAATCAAAAACAACCAATTCTACAGCAACTCACAGAACTTTCCTCCACAGGTTGAAGAGAAAGGAGTGTTCGGTTGGCATTCCTTTCAAGAAAATCTCGTTTTTCCCAGCATACTTCCACTGGCATCCTCCCTCACCACCACAGAGATGGCTGTATCCTCCACCCCAACATCCCCTCACCTAATTTACACAGTTCCGAAAGACCGACGAGCGCTTTCTTTACAATCAACCCGTCCACTCGGTTCTCCTGTTTGCTCTTGTCTTTCCGCGTTTTGCCCTTCTCCTTTCGTAGGTCCTGGATACATCTGCAAGCCTGGGCATGCGCAATACGAGACATAAGCTTCTCACAAATCTTTTCAAGTCCAGGTACACCTTTTGTTGGCACCATCCGTCGGGAGGAGGGGAAAAAAAAAGAACGACCTCCACCCCACCCAAACCAACAGGGCAGCGTCGTGCTCCTCGGTTACGGTGGTGGGGTTTAACTGCCGTACCCGCCAAGGTTTCTTATTCAGTTTTTCCTGTATGACTGGAAAGAACAGGGGGAGGAGGGTCGAAAGAAAGGGCAGGAACACCGACCAACCCTGTTTTTTTTTCCGGTCCTGTAGTTTTTGGTGGCACAACGCAAAAAAATAGGAAAAAAAAACACTCGTTCGCCAGTACTCCGCGGATTTTGCGGAAGCGTAATGTCGATACGTACCTCCATAGTCACTGGAGCATCCACGCTGTTGAGGAGCACGTCTAATTCCGTGTGTTTCCGTTTACACCCCTTACGCTCACCGCCGAGAGTTTTCTGGGGAAGCAGACTGCTCATAGCCAGCCAAGGTACTCGACGGGCCACCCCGCTATCGGGACCCGAATCCTTTCAATCACGTACAGGGCGTGTTTCTCTTTCCTCTTCGTTTAATCTCCAAAAGGGTAAAAAGAAACCGAGGGGAGGGAAAAAGGAAAAGGAAAAAGAACAGCCCACTGAACAACGGTGGACGAGGCTATATTACAACGTTCCAAGAGCCAGCCACGGGTCGACCTCCACGAGCACCCTTGTCGAAGGCCAGGCGACGAGAAACTGACAGAAACGTTCACAAACAAATGCGTGGTGCCGTGAGTACACGAGCAAAGTAGCCAGCAGATCCCCTCGCCAGAACTGAAATGTGCCCGCAAAACGACGAAGAATGAACGATGGACCCCGCTGAGCTGGCAGTGGCCGTGCGTTCGCCAGCATCAACGTGCAATCCATAACTCAGTTCCAAGGAAACCGGAGGTGGCAAGTAATGGAGTCGCGTTCTCATGATTGATTAAGAATTTCACGGCTTTACTTGCTCCTGATCGTGAATTTTGTGCGAGGTAGGCACGCGGCTGTCCCTCGGAACACAATACCTTGTTCAAGCTCTCAACAGAACTTGGACCATTCCGCAGGCGGCCCGTCCCAGTACGAGCAGGAGCCACTGGGGGTTTCGTTTCCTCGAATTGGAACTTTATTTCGGTGTGGGCTGTTTCGCTCCGCGTCGAGGATTGCGCTGTGTTTGTTCTGTTGTACGTGAGTTTCTCTTAATTGCCCGTGAGGGAAGTGGGGTCGCTTCCGACAGTTATTTGCTTGCGGAACTCTCCAAGACACACGAGAAAACCAATTCGAGAAGCGATCCATCCCCACGCACCGAACCTCGATCGATTGCGTTGCCATACACTCAGAAGAGTATTCAGTTGGCGTTCCGTCTGAAAATGCTCTGTTTCTGTCGAGTCTGGATACAATGAGCGAAAAAACTGTGTCTTTCCCCCTCATCCCGGATGGTGGTGGTGGCGGCGGCGGCGGCAGTCAAACAACTGACGGCCCACAGGACCCGGAAACGAGTCGATATGGGTCCGTGGCCGAAGGTTCGGAGGTACAAGAATCACCCTCTGCTAGCCTCAGGCCAAAGACTCCTGTAGACGTCGACTTCGACGGTTTCAAGGTTTTTACCAAGAAGTGAGTAGTGGCAAGTTTCCGGTGGTGCGTTGACCTAGCGTTAAAATGCGACAGTGGAGGGTTCCTCAGCGAAGTACTCTCATCATATGTTCGAAAGTACCAATACGTTCACGCAAGCCTGAAAAAACCAAGTGTTGAGCCAGTTTCTCAAAAGTTTAACAGACAATATTGCCTTCAGACCAGAAGATCGAACATATGAGGATCTATTGGTCCTAGAAAACGTGCTCAACAAGGTTAAATTTGGCCACGACCTCGATCGAGACACCAGGCTCCGAGTTTGCAGGGTGAGCATTTGTTTTCGACAATATTGTTTAATTTTCATCCTGGCTCGTCGATCTAATTTCTTGTTAAAGATAATGGACGAATTGTTCAGCTGCGACATCAATCAAACAAAACACTCACCAGCTGAATATGCATTAATGTTGGTGGATATTTGTTTTCTGTTGTGAAAAAAGTACGCGATTTGGATCGCTAGAGCAGTCACTTAACTCCACAGTGGGCTTGCTGATAATTACAGTATGCTGAGTTCAGGTTTTGAACTCAATGGGTTCAGTTCCTGGAGTACGAAAGTCTGCAGGCGAACACCCCAGTCTTTCGCCAGGGCGATGTCGGGCATGAGTTTTACATCATCATTTCCGGCCAAGTTGCAGTGTCCCTCAAGCACGATCTCGATAATGAGGACGAAGAGGTAAGAGCTTTCTTCTATGAAAAACTTTCGAGTCAGTAAGATAACCACATTTGAAACATTCCGCCCAGCACAATCTCACACATATCGACCAAATATACAAAATCAGAAGGAACAAAAAAAACAAATATCGAATATCAGAAAATCCACACGCCAGCAGTTTTTGTTACGCGAGTGGAATCCCTTTTCCAGTAGAGCTCAGTACACAATACCATCCATTTTCAGGAGGGGCGGTTGTTCTCGTAGCGCGCTTCTCGATAAAGTTGAAACGGGTTTTCACAGGACAAAGTGGTGGCCACATTGGGTTTGGGGGATAGCTTTGGTGAGCTCGCTCTGATTCACAAGACCGCAGAGAGACGGGCATCAATAACATGCACAATGAACACAGACTTCCTCAAGCTGCACAGAACCCACTACGAGACCACCTTGAAGTCGGACACCCACAAGGAGATCTCAGAGAAAGTACACTTTCTGAAAAACACACCGCTGTTCAAAAACCTGGCATACGCGAAGCTTGAGAACATTGCTCTCGTTCTTTCCAAGCGGGAGATCAAGCCGAAACAGGCAAGTCATTGCACGAGTCATGAGGTGGATCTGCTGAAAAAAAAAAAAAATCGGTCGTTCCGTCAATGTATAAGTTCAAGAATCGCTTTGTGCTCTGTATGTGCGAGAATGCGCAACGCCAAATTTGGACCTCAAGCAGAAAATATATTTTCAGCATACAGAGTATAATTCGGCAACTCAACCTGTGGAGAATTGTGCAGATTGTGCTTCGGCAAGAAGAGGAATTGGAAGACATGTTTTTCATCAGACAAGGAATGGTGAAAATGATTCGAGCCATAAGACTGGACGCAAAACGAGAAACCCCCAAGAAGGAAGATCCAATGAGCCATTCAAACGAATCGACCCAACTCGTTGCTCGCCACAGAACTCACAGGTGACATCTAGTGTATGTGAATAGCAGTTGAGAAAAATGCTCAAGGTCGTCAAATATGGACCTTTGAGATCTTCGAGCAGCAAACTTCAACGAAGTTTTTGAACCCCAGGCGTGGTGGCATATTTCCCGAAGATCCAGACGCCGCCATATTGGAGCTAGAACAATCCCGATCTCGTTTGGAGGCCGCTGTGCAGCCTCGGCAAGACAATGTATTCGCTGAACAGAAGCTCGCAGTCAATTCTGGGGGCAGTGAAAACAAACTGCAGCGCCTGATTGGGAAGCATAGAAAAACGATTCTGAGGAAAGTTGCAGACGCAAAGAAACAACGGGAAGATGCTGCTAAAAAAATGTATGAAGTGACAATGGCAGCGCTTCGAGCCGCCAGAGATGAAAGGGAGAAGTATCTTACTCCAGAAGAAATCGCACAGTTTCAATACGTACACAAAATTCAAAGGGAACCATGGCTCTATCTGGAGGTGGGTAGCGAAACAGCTGCGAAGTTCGATATTTCCTGAAATATTCTTGTATCCGCGCTTCTCAAGAAACTCATTCTCAGCTGTTTAGCGTTGCACAGCCAAAGGCTCATCCCCACCCCACCCCGAAATTCAAGATTTCAAATGCATATGTGCCCAGGTGTCGATGGGGGGGAAGTTTGAATATCTTGGGGAGAGATGCATACTCAAAAACACACGCCAGCCAACAACAGTGATGACCACGTGCACCACCCATTTCTACATTTTGAACAAATGGGATCTTCTAAAGAGAGTCGACCAGGGAACGATTGACAAAATGCTGGAAAGCTCCCATAGCCAGATCGATGAGGAGGCTCTCAGGATGCAATACTTCCAATCGGAAAAGTGGAAATCTTTCAAAAGGTCCCTGGTCAGGGAAGTGATGGCAGATCATAGGGTGAGGAAGGATAAAAAGCTGACTTGGGTCCGCAATGGTCCCCGGGATTCCCCCGGCAAGTTGAAACTGCCAGCGTTGGGAAAGAAATGGAAATGAGGTATTAAGGGATATTTCAGAAGACCCTTTAAATGCGACTGAATGTCTCCATCCTGCTGTCGAAAAAAGTTAAGAAACTGCTATGTGTTCGTTCCTTCGCTTCTGCGATTCTTCTCGCATAGTTTGAAGGAAGAGCTCGTAATCACTGAGTGCGAGCAAGAAATCAACCATATCGGCCGCCTCCGTTTCTCCCGCGGATTTACAGGCTTCATAGAACTCGTCTTCGGATAGCCCCTCTGAACGCAGCAGATCCCCAAACTCCTTTTCGAACAGGCCCTGAAACTCGTTGTAAATCGTCATGTACTCCAGTTTGTGCTCTTCGTCGTCACTGAACGTGTGACAGTGCTTCTCTACGAAGGCTTTGAAAGCTTGCTCGTAAGCGTCATCTTCCAGCAGCCGAGTTAGTACTCTCTCAAGAATTTCCTGACTCATTTGGGCTTAGCCTGTGGTCGAAAACCACAAATCCATATGCAACGTTCAAATTCGGACTCCGTGCTTTCTATTCGTTGACCGACAGCACAAAACGAAGAAAGATGGGAAAGAACGAGCTGCTCCTGTGGCCGCCGCTTGATTGCATTGTTACCAACCCACGCAAGAAAACATAGATGTTTGCTACTTACACTCACGACCAGGTGCGGAATTGAAAGTACTTGGACTAGTGGTGTGCTGCCTTTGACCAGTCAATGGTACCAAGAATGCGCGAACAACGGGAAAGGAATTCTGCAGCTTTGAAACGTATTGTATCATAGACCAATTTTTAACGAATTGGCAACCAGAATTGCTGGTGCGGGTTGCCTCAACACTACCTCTGGCCGTTGATAGAGAGGTACCAGGATCCTTGTTGAAGGCAAGCCTTTTTGATCCTTTCTCCCACCAGCCGGGAAGGTAAAGAAAGAACTAGGACATCTTAAATGCAGTTGGGTGGAGTGTGGTTCGATGGGTCAAGCTTCAACCGATCAAGAAGTTTCAGGAAGAAGGCCTCTTTTCAGAAACACTGGAAAACATGTTCGTTGAACCAAGTTCTTTCATCCGAAAAAATGAAACTGAATCAAAGTCCGGGTGCTACTGTGGTTGATAACGTACAAACCAATCGAATCGTTGTCAGTAGCAAATGCACTTTGCCCACAGGGATTTCCCCTTGGCCGTTACGGAGTATGGAGAGGGGTTGCAGCTTCAATGAGATACATGGGATGTGGTTAAGATCAGCATTGGGTTGTTGTGTGTGTTAGCTCCTCTTCAACTTTTCGCTCAAATTCTTGCACTCTGCCGTTGGTCCGCTGTGAAAATTCAGGGGAAGTGGCCCTGGAGTTTCGTGGTTGGATCGGCGTTGAAGCATTTGGTCGAGAATGGTCGAATTTGGCGGGGCCCAAACGAACACCGTTTCCGCTGGTGGGGTCGGGCTGAGACAGCCACCAGTCTGTCAATATTAAAAGTCTTGTAGGCCCAGTTTTATGAACCCACGCGTATGTTCGTCTGCTAGCCCCGCTGTGACAAACGACGAGCGCGGGTGTACAGTGCAGCCCGCACGTTGTTTTGTGCGTCGATAACCCATACATTTCTCGCAGCGGAGGAATCCCGTCTTTCCGTCTCAACCATGGGAGTGCTGAGTTACGCCGCGCCCCTGAAATGGGCCTGGTTGACTGTGATGGAGTTCACGAAGGCCGACACGACGAACCTTGTTACCCGCGAGATCGAGCCGAAGGCAACCGGAGATCGTCGCAACCGTTCTGACACCACGCTGGCCAGAAAAGGCTCGAGCTCATCATTGACGTGGGAGGATGTTGCCAAGCACAACTCTGTGAACGACTGTTGGGTCGTGATTCGAGGGAAAGTGTACGATGTGACGGAGTTTGGACGCGTGCATCCTGGGGGCAGGGTGATTTACTTGCAGGGAGGCAGAGACGCGACCGAGGTGTTCTCGACATTCCATAGCAAGTCGACGTGGTCGATGCTGGAGGGCTTGCACGTGGGCGACCTGGTGGACGACCAGGATGGCTCCGAGATCATTCGGGACTTCAGAAGGTTGAGGATGGAGTTCACCAAGCAGGGTTTATTCAAGAGCAGCAAGGCGTACTATGCCTACAAGCTACTTGGGAATCTCGCGATCCTGGCCACGGCGATCACGGTCCTGCTGGCATCCTCTGGTGCTTGGCTGGGGCTGGTGGCGTCTGCGTTCCTCCTGGGTCTGTTCTGGCAACAGTGTGGTTGGCTGGCGCACGACTTTTTGCACCATCAGGTGTTTAGTAATCGATGGTGGAACAATGCGTTCGGATACCTGGTGGGCAACGTCTTCCAAGGATTCAGCGTGGATTGGTGGAAGAGCAAGCATAACACCCACCATGCCGTTCCTAACGAATTCCACGAGGATATCGGAGCTATGGACCCTGACATCGACACCCTCCCTCTCCTCGCCTGGAGCACCGACATGGTCGATTCGATCACCGATGCCACTTCCCGAGCGATGATCCGTGTTCAGCATTACATCTTCTTCCCCATCCTGATGTTGGCCAGGATCAGCTGGGCTCAGCAGTCGATCTCACACGCATGCAGGATCACCTCGACCATGCCGAAAAAGGGTTGGGTCGAAGTGGCTCTGCTGGCCGTTCACTATGCCTGGTATGTCGGGCTGGCGTTCCTGGCGCTCCCACCTCTGAAAGCTGTACTGTACCTCCTCTTGTCGCAATCCTTGTGTGGGTTCATGCTCGGGATCGCGTTCGTGCAAAGCCACAACGGAATGGAGGTCTATTGCGACGTGAAGGATTTCGTGACGGCTCAGGTGGTCTCCACCCGAGACATCGCCCACAATGCATGGGTGCATTGGTTCATGGGGGGATTGAATTACCAAATCGAACACCATCTGTTCCCCAGCATGCCCCGCCATAATTTGATGAAAATTCAAGAACCGATCAAGGCGCTTTGCAAGAAGCACGATCTGCCGTTCGAAGAGTGCGACATGGTGACAGGAACTAAACGAGTCATAGGCAGGCTGATCGAAGTGTCGAAATATGCTTAGCGGATTGATAAATTTGAGAAGAGGGGGGGGGGGTTGAAATACCTAACATTCGTGTTTTGCCTCTTCCCCTGCATCCCTTCAAAACACCTGATCGGTTTCTAGAATGACCTCGGTTCAGTAGTTGGTTAAAAAAGCTTTTGGGTAGAGAAGCCTGAAGAGAGGTGTGTGTTTGGGGGGGTGGGAAAATGTATTGTTGGGGATTTGAAAGCACCTCAAATTGGTTTGGATCGTACAATGAATATATGTGGCAGCTTGCTGTGGGGCTGATTGCAAAAAGAGTTGCAGTGCAAGTGGGTCAAAATTGAAAAACAGGAAATTGGGGGGGGGGTAATAATTCTGAGGAAGAATTCCATAAGAAAAATTTGGGGGGGTTGGGGGGGGGGAAAGCTTGGTTTGGATTCGTATTTGTTTTATGGCTGCTGTCTTCTGTGTCGCCATGATCGAGTGGATTCGGATTTGTGTGTGGTATGTCTGCAAAGGATCCAAACTGAATGGGCTCATTGATTTATTTTTTCTTTTTCTTTTTTTTAATTGCTCCCTTGTGACTGGCGATGAGTGGGGATTTTCTTGGGAAAAAAATCCGCTGAAAAATAGTGGGCGAATACATTTGACAGAATCGCAGAATCATCCCCCCGAAGTGGGCCACCCAAGTACAGCAGGAATCCCCCATGGATCTGGTAGGTGTGATTGTCGATTTCGAGAGGCTGTACGTGTTCTTTCTGCGAGACGCAATGGGCGTAACGCCCACAGTCCGACGGGTGCAGCCCGCAAAGAGTAAAAGTTACAGCATCGCCTCCAAACCCGCTGAAAGATACCCGTCGCAATATTCCCGCCTTGTTTTCCCAGTGGAAGCGAACACTGACGCGGTGCGGATAGACCGAGATGGATCAGCGCAACCACAGGCATCCCCCAGGCCCGCCGGCGACGGTCGGTCGCCACCCGGCCCTGCGCGAGCTCGATCCAAAAACAGCTTTCCTCTACACCCCGCGGACTCTGTCGTTCCTCCTCATTGGTGAGGAGGGTAACTCTCGCCTGTACCTCGTCTTGCGTGGTTGGTCCGGTCGAATCCGTTCGTCGCAACCGACTTTTGTAATGCCTTCGAGTTTTCGGCAGGGTTCTGGAAGTGACGTGGGTCGTCTGTTCGTCCAGGATTCCTAGCGGTGGTGTACTTGAGCGGGACGCTCCAGAAACCGGTGCGGCCGATGGACGAGGTCGCCATGCACGAGCTTTCCACGGCGAACGCCAAGCAAGGGGTGTGGGCTGTGATATTCGTGTTTCTGGGTATGTGTGTGTGTGGGGGGGTCGACCAGAATAGTTGGATTCTATTTTTGTTATTCTATAACGTCTGAGTCATTTCTGGCACAGCGGCGGATTTCGGTCCCGATGGAGCTGTTCTGTAATCGAATTAGTAAAATAAAATTAGTAATTGTACATCCCAACTTGAGATGGAAAGCCTGGATCATCATGTTGATCTGTTTTTTTTCTTGTATTTTTTTGTTTTTTTCCGGCTACAAGTCGATAGAAGCAACTTTAAGAAATCCTATCCATTGATAATTTTGCCGCCTTCTTTTTTTTTTTCCTGGATTTTTTTTTTCGGTGAAGATGGGAAAAGCAAACCCTGGTTTTGCTGGTTGTATCGAAATAATATTTTTTTTGGATCTAAAAACTCGATACTCTAGCAAACGTACCTTTATTTATTGCAGCTCGTTCATGGCCGTCTGAAAATCAAACAAACACATAGTCAGCGGGATGGGCTGGTTTCGGCACCCTTCAAAAAAAATCACATAGATTTTCAACATTAATGCATTGCCACATTTTGAGTTGCTTTTTTTTTTCTTGGCTAGGTTACTCGATTCTGCAGGGACCTGCAACTCAGATGGTTCGGCCGCACCCCTCCTTCTGGCGCCTCGTCCATGGCACCTGCGTGGTTTACTTCCTTTTCCTAGTGTGGATGCTGTTCCAAGACATCCATGACGCTCGACTTTTCATGAAAGTGAGTTTTTACAGCCAAGCATGCAAAACACCCACACCTCAACTAGTTAACCCCTATATATATACTACCCCCCCCCAAAAAACGCAAAAACAGGGGTTTAGGTTCAGGAGACATGAGGCAAAATGTGGGAAGCTTCCTCAACCTTGAGTTTTGAAACCATGTTCAGCATTTGTCAGGTGAGCTCGGGGTAGACCTTGCGGAGAGGGCTTACGGTGCCGACTGCTCGCTGTGGGATTCGGAGCGGGGGATTCACTGGAATGTGATCAAAGACACGGTGTGGGATGAGTTCGTAATTGCCCACACTTTCGGATGGTGGTTCAAGGCGGTCATGGTGAGGGACCACTTCCTGCTGTGGGTTTTATCCGTTTCGTTCGAAGTGATGGAGCTCACATTTCAGGTATGCCTGTGAGAGGGGGGGGAGGGGGGGGGGGGGTTGCAGGGCGGGGCGGTACATCGATTTTTGTCATTCAAACACAAAATGTATGGTGTGGATGATTTTTTTTTTTTTCTAAAAATGCATTTGGTGCATGATTTTTTTTCTTCTCCTAAAACTCTATATTGTGGATGATTTGTTTCGTTCTAAAAATACATTTTGTGAATGATTTTTTCCCTCCTATAAATACATTTTGTGGAGACTGAAGATGTGGTGACCTCGCCTTTTCTGCTAACGATTTATTCTGGTGGATTCAGTTTTGGTTTTTTTTTTTGTGTGTGTGTTTTTTCGGATGCAGCACATGCTCCCAAACTTCAATGAGTGCTGGTGGGACAGCTGGATCCTCGACGTTGCTGTGTGCAATTTGATAGGTCGGTGCAAATTTCCAAAAAAAAAGAAGATAAAAACACACATCCAAATGATGTCAGCCCGTGTTTCAGCAGTTGAAGAATAAGCACCCAGCTCAATCCTTGGTGGTTTCTTTTTTAGTTCCAAGAATAAGAAAAAGTTTTTTGGCTTGAAGGCATCGTCACTGGCATGTGGAGCGTTCATTGGTTCGAGTGCCGGTACAAGACCTACAATTGGCGAGGGATTAGTCAGCAGCCAACTATCATAGCAAAGGTGTCTTGGAAAATGTCAAAATTCCCCTTCCTCTTTGAGGTTTATTTCTGAAGTCGTAATTTCGATGAAGTTTTTTTTTTGATCCATTGTTGAATAGGCGAAACGATCCATTCTGCAATTCATGCCATACTCCTGGGACATTTTCGACTGGCAAATATTTTCAGGTGAGAATGTGTGGAGGATGTCTTTTTTCATGTTGAGAAAAAAAAAGTCAAATCATGAATTTCTGAATTTGATGGTGTAGGTCCAGGGAGGTGTTTACAAGTTTTAGCTATGGTGCTGATGTTTTTGACCGTCGAGGTCCAATCTTTTTTCCTCAAGTACATCCTCTGGATTCCTCCCAGAAATTTGCTCAACACCTACCGATTGGTCGTTTGGTTCGGTGAGTGACACTCAAAGCAGTTGATCTGAAAATTAATGCATGTTCTTGGGTTTGGGCAACCAGCTGTTGCGAATTCTGCCGATACTGGAAGAATATGCTGAAAATTTTATGGGAGAGGGGTGTCCCTGGATTTGGTGCTGCTTTCGTGATATTGATTGGATGGCGATCAGATGTGAAGTTTGCTTTTGTTTTTGTTTTTTGTTTTTGGTTATTGCGATGGGTGTAAGATCAAATTTTTTTGAGTGCCATGTTTTTGCAGTGATGGGCCTCCCTGCGATCCGTGAGTATTTCGAATTCTTGGAGGGGCATTCTTGGGACCACCTCATGCACAACAAGCTGGGGCCTTTTGCGTGGCTGGCAGCAGCGGTGAGTAGGAGTAGCTTTTTTCTCGATCCTATTCATTTTTGTTCAGAAAAACACTTGCTTTTGGAAGAAAACAACTGCTTTTTTCACGATTCTATTCATTTTTTGGTTGAAAAAAACACTTGCTTTTTTCTCAATCCTATTCATTGTTTGGTTGAAAAAAACACCTACTTTTGGAAGAAAACAACATACCACTCCGAGGGGAAATGCTTGCTTGCCCTGAGTCAATGCAAATCGCCCCCCCCCCCCCCCCCCCCCCGTTCTTCCCTCTCTGTCTGATTTTTTTTTCTTTTTTTGCTCAAGACGTCGCTGGTGGAATTTCTAATATGCTTGAAGTTCGGGCAAAGCGTTCCCGAATTCCAAACCCCTTGGCCGAGAAAAGTTCTTGTCGCTTGGGGAATAATCGGCACCTTGTTTGCAAGCCTGATGCTCACCTGGTCCCTCCGGCGTTTTCTACAAATATCAAGAGAAAGAAAGGAAAGAAAATCATCATAAGGGGTGTACCACAATCTGAAGGAAGCGGAAAACGGCCAAAAATGGCGGTGTTGAAATTGTGGGGATGATGGAATTCTTTTGAGCAGAAAGTGGAAATTATTATTTATCTTTTTGGGGGGGGTGCAGCGATGGTTGATATCGATCGTCAAGGATGTGTTGAGGTTTTGCTTTGTGCAGCCCTTCTCTTTTTCTTCTTGTGAAGAATATATATATATATATATACATATATATCGTTGATAGAATTCGTTGGGTTGAATTGAGTATTTGATGGGGAGGTGGAATTGGGGCTTTTTTTTCCACTTTGGGAGTTTGATCTGGTCCGCTTGGCACAAAGCCTTTGGGGGCTGGGTTATATATCCGAGTGACACCAATCGCTCCTACTGCTGGGGGTTGGTTTTTGATTGCTCAAAAACGCAAGATGTATTTTAAAAGGAATGCGTCGTATGTGAATTCGATTTGGAGACCTTCAAATCTTCATTTATGTTTTTGTAACATGGCTTCACTGAGTATCCTTTCTTGCTGCAATGTATTACCTAGACAAGTTGGCTTGGAACATTTCTTTGGTGTGGCACTGGTGGATCAAATTCATGGCCATGTGCTCCCCCCCCCCCCCCAAAAAAAAAAAAAAAAAAAAAAGAAATTCTGCAGTTATGGAACTAATTCAGACAGGGTAGTAAACGTCAATCAACCAGTCAGTCAACTGTTGTGAGTTTTTACAACACCCCAAGAAAGACAAGAGTATCTTTTCCCTTTACGACCTAAGCTTTGTTTTTCATCAGGAAAAAAACACCTCCGAACATCTATTCAACCATCGTAAAAATACACCCCACTCCCGGAGTAGTACTACATATAATGTTTCTCAGCACATCTTGGCTACCACAAATTATCACAACATACAAGGTAGTACCTCATACCTCTTATATGCCAACCAGACTGACATGCAACCTCACTAGAATCTTGGGGCCACATCCAACAACAGAAAGAATCATAACAAAAAAAGGAGTTATTCAACGCTTCTCCTGCACTCCCTTTCCCCCCCAAAAAAAGAGAGGGGAAAAAAACACCCAAATAATTTTCTTAGCCCATCTAACCACCCAACAATGTTATTCTCAAATCAGCGAATCTTATTCTACAAAAGCTTTGAAGCATATACTGCTGCCCATATCGAAGGAGTTGATTTTTTGGGAAATTAAGGTCAAGGTTTTTGGGAAATTAAGGTCAATTTCATCAAGGACTTGTGTTCTGTTACACAAAGGGACTAATCGCAATGGCATGATTTCCCCCCCCACCCCCACAGCCCCAATAAACAAAAAAAAATGAGTACCCCAAAAAAGGGAGCCAGTGATACTCATAAATCCGTGGAACTAGTTTTATAAAACACGTAAAACCGTCTGCGTCTGTCCGTTTGTCCATGAGGATAAGCAGCCCCAGAAATGAATATTCATTGTTATTCTTTTATCGTCGTCGACCCAATTAAAAACGTAACTCTGGAGGAGCAAATAAAACAAAATAGTCCTTCTGGAATATCTCCCCCCCTCTTCGACAACCTTCCCCCCCCAATTAGCCAAAAAAAAACAACTAAAAAACACAAATGAGGTGGATACATTCTGTGTCAAAATCACAAAGATGAATTTTCGAAAGGAAGGACGACAGCGATTTGCTGTCGTTTTCCTTCCAGCGCCTATATTTTATTTTTCGTTATTCCTTCCCACCCTGAAAAAAAAAAGAGCAACTTTCCGTTTTCCCTGAAGGAATCGATCTTCATACCCAGCCAGAAATGGAGCAAGGGAGGTCTATCTCACTCGTCCACCCCTGCCTCCAACATGTCGCATTGCGTGTTTTCGCAGAAAGGAATGGTCCGAGGGTACAGCCACGGGTGGATTTTGTATTGTTCGAACACCAGGCTCAACCTGGGCTTTCCGCTGGGCGAACGAAACGCTCTCACCCTGTGATAGGCATCCCCCCGGAATTCCACCATGGCGTTTTCAGCCGGGGTGACGACCGCTTTCCCAGTTTCCGAGTTCTCGCTTTCGAATGGCCAGACCTCCACTTCGCCCCCCTCGATGCCTTCCGGTAAATTGGTATACAGAACGTTCACTTGATGCGCCAGAAACGTCTCCCCCCAATACCATTCCCCTACGCTCGACAGAGCGATTGTGTCGTCCAAGTGCGTACCGACAGCTTCCATCCCCGCATGCCATTCGCTCGGCTGATGGCAAACCAGCAAGTTAAAGACGAAGGCGTTCGCCTCGGGGCGAATCGTGGCATCGATGTAGGGCAGCAGCATCGCGTACGCAGGTATGGTGCGCAATTTTTCCAGGCCGTCTCTGTTGAACTTCACCAACCACCCCGTCGTGTTTTGGAAGTTATCCCCGTCCAGCTGGTTTTGGGTGATCAGCGGATGGGTGGGCAGAACGTCGCTTATTGATCGAAACACGTTTTCCGGCAAGAACGAATGATAAACTCTGACCAGGGGCTGCCCTGGACTGCAGGAAATGTAGATTCTTTCCAGAGATACTCCCGACAGGACATACAACGCGCCCAACGCCAAGAGCAGACAAAACCCATATCGCGAAATCGCGTAGCGTTTAGCGCTGAACCAGTACTTTCTAAACCGTTTCGCTAAAGGAGGTCGAGTTTTGTCCGTTCCGAACAGGGGCTGCGACACCGATCGTTCCATCATACCAACAACACTCTAGCAAAACAGCACCCTCCTTCTTCGCCTTTGTTGCGCGGAGGTACGCTGGCACAGTGGCTAAATACATGTTACACTCCGCGGACAGGTGGTAGGATGGCGTAATTCCTGTACCGTCACATACAGTTCATATGGATTTTCTACGTTCCATCGTGAACTATTTCCCTCCCATCCTTTTGCGATCCCCAGCGGCGCTCTCGTTCGCGAAGGTTTACTGGAGACTGTCCTGACCTACGAACACAAGACGTTCCGCCAAATGAAGCGCGCTATAGGACAACGCCCTGTCGCGGCGCACAGCCACCACCAACTTTCAAGGGCGGAGGATGCATGCATGCAAACGTGCACGCATTCGTATGAAGATGCAGCCCTCAACTTCCACTGAACGTGGCAAGTTGATTTCCTAAACCCCCCTTCGTAATCGTTTATTTTCGTGAGTTTCAGCTCACGAGAAAACTCGCCGTACCGCGTACCGGTTTAAACCGCACCTTGAAACGACGACGGACAGTCCTTGCGAACGCAAACAAAGAAAACAAGAAAACGACCATACCATAAGCGACGAAAAGTTTTTCAAAAAAATCGAGACGATCTGAGCTGCTTCGACCGAAAAAAAAAAGGTTCTCGTCGATTGCGCAACGACGCCAGGCGCACGCGCAACTTGAGCTCGTTCCGTGATGTCGAGCGATATTTACCACTATGGGATACCGGTCCTCACGGCTGTTTGGCCTGAGGGGAACGTGTTCGTTCTGGGTGGTGGCGGGGGCTCAGCGAAAACAGGCATCATGAACAGGTGGGAAAAAAAAGCAGCAGAAAATGAGCGAACTTCTGAAGGTTTTGCTTCACCCCACAAATTGCCAATGGATTTTGATCTGCAAACCAACCAGATTTCGTTTCTGAAATGGAACCGAGATTAAGATGTGTGGTAGTCCAAACTCGACTCCCCCCCCCAAAATAAATAAATAAATAATACTAATAAATAAAATTAAAATCTTTCATGCATATTTCACGGTTGCAATTGTTAATTTTGGAGAGATTGTTTTGAAAGGATGGCTAAATTGATGTGGGTGGTCAGGGTGTTGCTGGTGAAATTTGAGCATGGCAATCTTTCGGATCCCTTGAGTGAGGTAGATTGCAACGATGAATATCCCTTCAGGTACATCAACATCAGCTCCGTTTCACAAATTGCTAAAATTGACCGTTCATATCCTGCAAAATCGATCAATTAGAAAGAAAAAACTTGAACGAGGTTTTTCCTGACCCCCCAGAGTGCATTTTTGTGGCGATTTCTTCGCTAAAAAAAACAACTTTGGGAATTGTATGCATGGGATGGCATATCGAATCCCAACCTTGATTTATTTCTAGGTGCGAAAATATTTATATAGGAAGGTACCTGGAAAGAGTGGTGGATTTTTTTTTTATTTCTGGTGAGGGCATTATAATCGTTTCTTTCCGATTTTTTGGCTGCAGGTTTGCCCTTCATCCGAATTCCTCTGATCTTGTGGTGGGTTTGGGTGCAAAGAGTGCCAAACATTTAAAAATAGAATCCCTGGAGAAAGCCGACAAAGCCAACACGAAGCTGGTGGAGGTCAGCGAGGGCGAGACGATCGAAAAGCTGGGGGCGATTTCTGAAGTGATTTCCAGTTTGAAATTCAGCCAGGATGGAAAGCTGTTGTGTTTGGGCTACGAGAGGGGCTGGATTCAAGTGTTCGAATGGCCTGAAATGAAAGAGAGAGTGAGATGCAGGTAATGGAGTGGAGTTTTTTTTTCTTCTTTTTTTCTTTTTTCAGGGGGGGGGGGGAATTATATCTATTCTTTTGTATGATTCGCTTCCTAAAATGAACAGCAGCGATTTTCGCCTGTTGTAGATTATGGAGGAGCAAAAGTTGACTTTTTTTCTTCGTTTTTTTCGTTTTTTTCTCAAGGTAGAGGGGGGGGGGAGGGTTGCCAAGGGCTAGGAATATCACTGTATGTACGGTGGAGGTGAGGTGTGTTTTTTTTCAAGAAATGTCGGCTTGAGGGAATTTTAACAGTGCTTTTGCTTTCAGCGGTTTGCAGGGATAACGTGGATTTCAGCAGCTTGAATGACATCGACGTTTCGCCTGATTCCCAAACCATCGCCACCACTTCGGAAAGAGGGCTGTGTGAATTTTGGAGCATCGAGGATGGAAAACTGCTCAACACACTGAACAAACCAAGTGCGTATACTGGCATATCCATGTCAGCCCTGCTGAAACTCGAAACTCTGCTGAAATTTGGGTGGATTAGTGTTTTTCTTTGGTGTTTTTTTTTTCTTTCATGCATTGATTTGGAATTCGTTCGGGATTTTTGTTTTTGATGTTTTTAAGCAACTAATATTAAAACAAGAAAGGTTATTTATTGGATTGCATTTCATCTCATCCAGTCAAAAAACACATTTTTTAACTTTTTAATTTTTTTTTAATTTTTTTTTTTTTGGGGGGGGGGTTTAGTCTTTTCCTTCTCCCCTTTTTATGAATCAGGGTTTTTTATCCTGTTTTTTATTTCTTCTTTTTTCTTTTTCCCTCCAGGCCTTCGCGCTCCTCGTTATGCACACGTCAGGTTTCATCCTGCCAGCAGCTCCTGTCGGATTTACACCACGGTGAACACCGGAAAAGATGGAGGTTATTTGTTCAAGTGGTCGGTGGGAAAAAATTGGAAGCCGAAAATGATATGCAAGAGGAAAGTAGCCACGGAAGCCGTCAGCAGTTTTGCAGTCAGTCAGAGAGGGGATCTGCTGGCCATCGGAAACAACGTTGGCGATTTGCTGGTAATCTGCATGGCTGGGGCAATCCCTTTTGCTGAATACGAATAAAACGGAAAGGCAAAGAAAAGGATTAACAGGAAGTACACTCTTTTTTTTGGGGAAATCTGGACAGGAAAAAAAAAGGAATGCCCCTGTGTTTTGACCTTTTTTTTTTCGAGGGAATTCCACGAGATGCCTGCCTGTTGTTTTATCTATAGAACATAAAAAAAAAGGTTTAACCCAGTTAAGTGACAGATCCATCACTAACATTCGCTGCAAAAGTAAAAATTTTGTTGCAAACCATAACCCCCCACGGTTTCTTGCCGACCCAATCAAAAGGTTACATGCAATCTTATATATTGCTGTATTCAATTGTCCTTTCTATTAAGAAAAATTCTTGATTCAGGTAGTTTCTGGGGGAGGGATGTACCCCCTGCAAAAAGTGAAGGGTGCCCACATGGTTTTCGTCACAGCACTCGTTTTTCAAAACGAAAACTTGGATGAGGTCCCCGGAAAAACGATCGGGTTGCTGTCTGCCTCGGCGGACCACAGTGCCAGAATCACGCACGTTCAAAAGAAAAGCGAATTGAGGGCATGGTGAGGGGACCTCTTACTCATGCTGCCAAGCAAATTCGAAATTTTCTCTTTGGCTGCTCTTTCTGCGTCAAAAATTTCATGCTGAGACATGGTGTTTTGCGCCACCGGTTGCTTTCATGATGAGACATATTCTTATTGTTTTGAGAATCGTATCTCGCAAAACATGATTGTTATTGATAGTTGGTTTCGGTCATCGACTTATTTTGGGGGTGCGTTTGCACAGGTTATCCGCCTACGCATGGTTGATTTTACTTATCCTCCTGGCTTGTCTGCTGATCCAACTCGACCGATACGCATCCACCACCAGCACCACCAAGGATGAGCTCTAGGTTCTTCTCGAAAACTGAAAGCTGTTTGCCCCTGCATCAAGTTCTCACGTAGTAACCATTGCCAAATGCTGCTTGCTCGAGGTTCAAAATTTCAGAATGAATTGGAAGTAGATGGGGTGACATTAGTTTTGTTTTGGTCTTTCACTTTATTTTTCTTGGTTGGTGGGTGTATCGAGTTTTGGGGTATCAGGAGGTTATATTCTCCAGATTTTTCGGCTTGAATCATCATTTGATTTGTTGTTTTTCTGAAGCTTTTGACCAGATGTGTGTTGTGGACCCTTGGATTTAATGGAAAAACTCTCAGTGCTTGTTTGACATAGTGTGGTAATCATCAATGCAAAGCTCCTTTTTGGTTCTGCATATTTATTGAGATAATGGCTGGAATTCACCATGGATATATCCAACAGCCCATATTTCACGATATGAAAACCAACTGCTCGAGGGGAAGACCAAGTTATAAAATTCACAGGGCTTCTTGACTCTTCTTTCTGTGCATTCAAGCACTCATTCTCCTTTCTGCCCAAATTTTCATTTCTCGAAACCCCAGTCCTCGACATTCCACCAGTCAGCCGTTTACAACAATACCGCCCCACCACAAAAGCCCACCTATCTCAAACCAAAATCTCCACTTTGCAACCTCGGGGCCATACAAACACGCACGAAACCAAGAAGGAAGTCCATCCACACCAAAAAGCAAGCCCGCCCCGAAAACAGAACCCAAGAACTACTAATCACCAGCAGCAGCCTTTCCCTTTTTCTTCTGCATCTTCCTCGTGTAGAACTCGAGTTCCTTGCCTTCGAGAATGTATCCGTCGGCTTTACCGCATTGACCAGGTCTGGAGGAAATGCAAGCCAAAAGTCGACCGGTTTGGAAATGCTCCGCAACTTTCGGGTCCAAGGCTCGCCTGGCATTTAACCTGTCTTTGATGGCCTTCTTGTCATCCTCGGTCTGAAATATTATTTAAAAGAAAGACAGAAGAAAAAATCACCTCTTGATGAAATGATGGATTTTGCTAATACCTCCACCAGGAGAGCGTCAATTTGGAAGGGAGGAAAAAAACATGGTTTTCTTTTAGGCAAAAAATGCTTCCCAAATTGAGAATCAGCACTGATAACTGTGAGCAGCCAGATTGAATTCAAATCTGCAATATTATTTCATGGGAAAACATAGCCCCACTCCAAAAAAACAGACAAAAGAGAGAAGGAAGACATCGAACCTAATGTTATATATATACGGTTCATTCCTGCAGTGCTTTTTTTTTTTTTTTTAAATGCAATTTAGCAGGAGGTCATTCCCCCCCCCCCTTCTGCCCATTCCCTTGATATTCTATGAATACCATACTAGACCAAGCGAACAGATAGATATGAAAAACCGGGCAACATGTCTGTGCATCATACAAATTATATACGCGCACGTGCATATCAGACATAATCTTCTCCACCCCCCAAAAAAAGAAAAAAGAAATCATAACTATAGAAGCATAAATATAAACAAGAAAAAATTAAGAAAAAGAAAATGTTCAAAGCTATTCTTCTTCTTTTTTTTTTGGGGGGGGGGGGGGAAATTTAATTGTTCACCAGCCATTCCTAGGGACTTTTTGTTTTATCTTCAAAACCCAGACAGAATTTCACACTGAAGACATTACTGAATAATCATTAACCGGCCAAATGTTTTTAGTCAAAATGAAAGACTCGGTACATTTTTTTCCCTCCTGCATTCATAGATATCAACACCCAAAAACTTGTTCGAAAGTCCTTTATCCTTCGAGAAAGAGAGAAGATCTAACCACTATATTAACCACTGGGATTAATGGAGAAGTTGTTTTCCAAGGCAATTTCTGAACTCAGAGTTCCACAGCGAACTCCCTCCAAAGTTCCCCACGATTGCTTTTTGGAGACCATGGAACAATGGCTTCTGGCCCCCCACCATTTTTCTACTTTATTTTATTTTTCTGTTCGACGGATGGCAAAATTGCTGCACGATTTCGAAAAAAACTTACCCCCTCCATCTTGTCGAAATCGGGCATGATTTCAGTGACACCCTCCTTGTTCTTGACTCCCAGCTCCACACCATAATGACTCTGGTACCATTGTTTGAAAGGATGGGCATCCACCTGGACGATGGCAGCCTTCACCAAAGTCTTGGTTCTCACCTTTGTTTCAAAGAGAAAGGCGAAAAAAAAATTCAGCAAAACTGTTGGACTAATGAATATACCAACACAACACATTGGTTAATCAGGGGAAGCTACTAAGAGGAGGCCCCCCCCCACGCAGAAAGAGATAGTGGCATCTAAAAATTGTTTCTTCCCCCCTCCCTCCACCCCCCCCCCCTCTTCTCCAAAAAAATACAGCAAACAAAAAGTGATCAAGACTCATTTACAAACCCTTGTTGAGATGGTATCTTTCAATCCTTACAAATTTGAATTGCCATTCTTTTTTTTCTTTTTTTTTCCGACCAATAAAGATACTTTTTTTCTAAATTCTTTCCCAAATTCTTCACAGAATCAAATGCTGGTCCCTGTCTATATCGTTGCCAATCATAGAACTCCCCCCAAGGGAAAAAAAATAGAGGGCAAAAACAGTCGAAACTAAAACAAACTCCCTGAAAAGCGGTCCTACAAACTGTGTGGTGATGCTGTTGAGTGAGATTTTACCAGGTCGTTGGATGTCGGGTGGTAGACGACATCCACGATACGGGTTCGTCTGGTGTACGCCTCGGATGGCCAAGAAAAAGAACCCGAATCCAAACGCAAGGCTCGCTTCTTGATGTTACCCCCTCGGCACCGCACTTTTCTCACGCATACGTTGGAGCTCAACCTGGTGTTGGCTGCTTGCCTTCCCAATTCGTATCTACCCATCCAATCACGCCAAAAAAAATGTCAAACTTTTGCAGAGAGAAGAAAAAAAACTTCCTGCAGACTCTTTACAGAGAAAAAAAAAAACGCTGTGAAAGGCCAGTATTTTCTCGAAGCTTGATATCCGATGACAAGAGTTTTTCTTTTCCTCGTTGGGAAAAGGGGGAACAAAAATAGAGGAGCCAGTTTTTAGGGAGAAAAAAAAACAAACGAAATTCCAACTTACTTCCTCTTTTTCCTGTATTTCACCCTTCGCCCTCCCGTGGGCTTCTTCTTGGTGAGCGTCCCGCGCGTGATTCCTATTGCCCACGCCCAAAACAAATCAAAAACCAGTAAGCGCCCGAAACTTGGGGTGGGATGCCCCAATCCCAAAAAAACGAACAGCGACAAGGCCCACGGGTAACCCACACCCACCCATTCTCGCTCTTTAACGACACTCCGCTAGAAAGCCCGCCCCCCGATCCAACAACCGCCGCCTCAAGAGAGTTTGCTTTTTTTGTTAGGGGAATGCGGCTGAAGTTGCAATTGGGTCTTGCGTTATTTCAAAAATCACCCAGATCCATTACCCATTTCCTCCAAATCGTGAATTCTATTTTTATTCTCGACAGTTTTGTGTCGCAGGTCGCGCTGTTTTTCTTGTCGAGCGAAAGGTTTCGACTCTGTCATCTCCTCGGGTCGTGTTTATTTTCCAGCAAGCCGCATAATGGCTGTTAGTGAGCAACGCCGCGATATGGAGGAAATCCAGGCAGCGCCGAATCCGTTCGTTCATGCCATCGCGTTCCTCGCAGAGAGGCCGAGTCACGCTCGCTCCAAAGAGCTGCTCGCCAGACTTGGAAACCACGGTGGACCTCGCAATTCGGGCGCCCATATTCCCGACCCAATTCTCCCTCTGAGCGCGTCAAAATGCATGGCTGGTGATGAAGCGGACGCGTGGGAAATCTTCCCGGTTTGGAGCGACATGGAAGCTTTCTTGCAAAGACAGAGGGAACGAAAAACGGCTGTCTCGAAACACAGGAGAGATGCCGACGGCAGCAGCGCAGAAACCACCCCTAAGCGTCAGAAGCTCAGCACTGGGGTAGGGACGTCATCCGCGAGGATTTCTGGACGTCGTGCCAGTGTTGGGTTGTTGGACATATCGTCCGAGGGTAGAACTGGATGGAAGCCGAGACGAACCCCGAGCGCTGACGAAGTCGAGGGATGGAAGTACTTGAGCATCTTTCGGAGCTCCCACGCGGGTGTGAAGCGCGGCCCTGGTTTTTTGCGGGACGACGTGGACGACGAGAGGGTGTCAGGATAGGGAAAGAGTTCTACCGGCCTACTGGAGCTTATTGGGGGGAAAGTGCGTCATGGGGTGGGATGGCAATGGGTTGATTGGCATTGGGCGAACACCTCAAGAGGGGTGCAATATGCACTGGTAGGATACCTATTGCTTGGTGGGGTTCTTAGAGATATTGGTGGGGTGGTGTCCAAATGCAGTTAAAAGGCTTCAAAGGGGGTTTTCTCTGAGGGTGTGCTGGGGGTGCGAATTTGGGGTGCACACAAAACATGTCGCTTAGAGTTGCGAGATTAAAGGATGTACAACGCATGCTTCCAAGTCAAAGAAGTTTTTTTTCGATTTTGTTTTTCTTCTTTTTTGGGGGGGGGTTGAGGTGGTCCTGAATGATTTTCGTATTGTCATCTTGAGGAAACTCATCCTACAGTTTGAGTGAAATGAAATCATCATCGTTTTTTTTCATTCATAAACCATTCCCAGTTAATGAGAACCCACCGCACCGTTGTCAGTTTTTCGTTCTTTCAGAATGCACCCCCACCCCCCCTTCCCCCCCTTCAAAAAAAGAGTAAATCAAACACAAAGACAAAACTGTCAGACTTCTTGTTGCTTCGGTTCTTATTGACACTCAACATTCAATATTCCCTTGGTCTCAGCCCCATCCCTAAACCCAACCAAGGAACAGCAAGACCTCGGGCAATTGTACATATCTATCACTACTGCATTCAGGTGAATGCTTAACTGGTCAGCATTCACAAACATCCATCTCGAAAATTCAGCTGGATATTCATATCATTTTGCCCCTCCTCTTTTTTCCAAACCATGCATTCTTTTTTTCCTTCAATCATTCATCTGGTGATTTCTCCCCCCCCCCCCCTCCCGAATCGCACTCAAAAACACACAAAAACAAAGGAAGAATGGAGTTCAACCCCCCTTGGTGGAAAAAAAAGCAAAATCGCACCACAATACCAAACAGTAAAAATGAACCCAACCCAGAGACCTAATAACAATTCTCATGAGGGTGGTTACCACTTTATTGCTTCTTTCCCCAAAAAATAACCTAAAGACGCTGAGGAAAGCAGTCTGGCAAGCAGCCCAGTAATTATATGAGCATGTATATGTACAGTTTGAATACAGATAGCATAACCCCCTTCAAGTTTCACCACAAAAACTATTTTCAGCAGTCGAGAACTCAAATCCAGTTCCATGCTTGGAAGGAAACTAATAGTCAGTCTGGTGAACATCTCAAAATTAATGCCATGGTTGATGGATCCTCCCCCCCCAAAACAAAACAAAACAAAACAAAACAAAAACAAAAACAAAAACAAAAAGTCGAGCAAATATGATCAGTTCTTTCCTTAATTTTTTTTTCTTCTTCCTGTCCTATCGATGAAACATTGTTGATTATCATTTTCCCTGCATGTGCAATATAATTTATGAAAAACGAGCTACCTATTGAGGATAAATCTGAGATGGCAGCTATCCTACCTGCACCAGGTGGGCCCGGATTCTCTAACCCAGACTCATCCGGTCAAATCAGAACACAGAAATGAAACCTCTCAGTTGTATATAAATAGATAAACATAGATATGTGTATAATGATGTCGGTCAGTTTGATGTCGGTGCTGCCACCTCCCTTTTCTTCAAATGACCTTCCCCTGTAAAATCTTCGCACTGTAGTCTGTCATGCAGTCGGACCCTGGACTTTGCTGGATCGCTTGAGCAGAGAATCGCTGAGCAAAAGCGATTGGGTTCACTGTCGAAGGGTAGGAGGAAAAGATCAAGTGAGCGGCCTGCACAGGGGTGAGAATTTCTCGCAGGAGGATGGGGATTTGCCCCACAAAGCAGTTCAGCTCTTTGCGAAGATTATTCTTCAGCATCGCAGAGAAAATCGCTGTGTTCTGGCCATTGGTATATTGCACTGAAGAAGTGCTGGCACACTGGAAAAGAAAACATAGAACAAGATTGCTCAGATCTACAAGATCGTTTTGATCTGAACCACGAAATCGGAAGTGTGGAACATCTGATTTTCTTGCTGAAACGGCTGCGGGGGGTTCAGTCCAGGGGTTCGGTGATGTCTTACTTGCTTATTTAGCTCCTGTCGTTCGGTGAGAATCGACTGCATTTCGGAGTCGTAGTTTCTGAGGAGTTGCAAAAGGGCTGCGACTTGAGCCGGACTTAACGCCCCTTCGTAATCAGGACCCCACGAGGTTTCGTCGTAGTAGTTGCAGCGGCCGCTCAGCAGAACGAGCTGGATGGTGACGTCTATTGACGCCGAGACGAGTCTCGCTAGAAAGCTCGTCATGGGTGCTTTGCCTGAGGGTGCTCTGAGCACTTGGCACAGCGCGTGAACGTGTTCTCTCAAGTCCTGGCGTAGATTGACGGGGCTCACTGGATGTGCTGGCCCTGTTAGCAGCGCCTCGCGGAGTTGTGCCTTCAACAGCGAACTCTCCTCTTGGTACATCCTGATTTTTTTCTCCAGCAAGGAATTTTCGCGCGCCAAGGTTGTGTTTTCCCGAGTTGTGGCTCGCACTTTCTGCTGCAGCATTTCCATGCGCTCGAGCAGCCGTCCTTTCTTCTGTTTCACTCGTTCCCTGAAAAATAAAACTTTCTGTGTGAGCGTCAAAGATGAAACGAGATGTTTGCGGAAGCAAACTTATTTCCGAGTCCCAACCTTGAGCGCTGCTGGGCCTTCTTTCCAAAATGCTTCTGTATCGTTCTTTTTCCAGTGCTGCCCAGGGAGGGGGTGGTCCCGATTCGCTCCTGTGCCGTGAGGGGCACAACTGACGATAACACTTTTTCCCCATCCTCCTCCACGACCCTACAAACGACCCTGATTTTACTTAAGGCATGGAACAACATTGTGTTTCTTCCGATGACAATAGCCAGAGAGTTTCTGAGTTGCAGCACAACCAATCTTTCCAGCTGTGTTTGTTACGACAACAACAGCCAGGACTCTGCGGAATCCAGCAGAACCAATCTTTCCAAGTGAGTTTATTCCGACAAGAACGGCCAGAAACTTGGGGGGTTGCAGCAGAAGAAAAAGGTACGCCAGACTCACGAATCGAACGATTCCTTTGCGGACGCCTTGCTTTCCTCGTCAGCCGCAGCCAACTCCAGAAGGTGTCCACTCACGTGCTCCCGAAACTCGTCAATCCCCTGATGACCTACAAAAACGAATACGATGCGCGTCAAGACGGCTTTGCTCCGAAACCTTGCGAGTGTCCTTATCCTGGAAAGGTAAAACCCTGCGACGTGCCTGTTGCGACGCTGCCTGTCGTATTCTCCACCAATAAATCTAGAGCGTCAAGGTCCGACAAGTCCCACGGCATACTGTCGAACAGTGCATCCATACCCTCCATTGTCGCAACTGGCAGGCCTCCTCCAAAGACCAACAAAATCGTGGAGCAGGTTGGTCTAGTCGCCACCCACCAAATCGCACGTGACACAATGCTGGGATGACAGAGCACTGAGGTCCTGGGCAGTCATAGGGGCCACTGGCTCCTCCAGGACAGAGACCTCCTGGGCCAACCCACCACCAAATCGAATCGTTTCTCTGGGAGCTTCCTCATATTGGCACTGGGGTCGAACTTCTGAGCAACTACACACACACACGGGGACGCAGCTTCTACGATGCAAGACAGCGGATACTTTCGACATTCTGGATATTTCGCCAAACTCTGGGACGTCTTCTGGATGATCGGACGATGGAGAATGGAATTTGAGCCACTTCTTTTTCGATCTTTGTTTGGTGTTTGTCTGACTCGTAAAAACACACACACACCCTCTGTGGCAATCCACCCAGCTGGGGTTAATTGCAGGAACAGGAGCTGTTGGCTGCAGGATATTCCAGTGCAGGGAAAACAGTGGAGGCGGCCCACCCAACTAATATATATCATGTCGACCGAACCGCCCACAACTCGAATGAGAACTCGTCAATCAATGTTAGGGGTCCATCAATATCACCATCCAAAATTTCAGTTGGGCTCCAGGTGCGACCCGAAGTGAAGGAGGACGTTGGAACACGCCTTCCTCCAAGGCAGGCCAAAAAAAGGGGGCCAAAAAAGGGCTGTTTCAACATGGAGTCGAGCGGCATGCAGACGAGTGGAGACGAATGGCAAGGTGGTGAGCACACTTCCGCGGGCACTCCCGGGACTAATACGCAAACGGTCTTTCGCAAGGTGTTCAACGAAAAGTATACGAAAGTGCGCAAGGATTTCCTGGATCAACGCGAGGAGCGTGCGAAGGTGGCTTTCGATGGAACGCTGCGCACGATCAAGTCCGCTCTGTCGGACTTGAACCGAGCGAGGGAGTCGCGCGAATCGAAGCCCGTCCCAGTGTGCGCGGGGGTGGAGGAGGTGCGCCCCAAGCTCTCTCAGAAAAGTCAACTGGCGGTTAAGACCGCATCGACTGGTGTCGCTGGCAAAAACGCTGGTGGAGAGGAGGCCAAGGAGCCAGAGTCGTCGGCATCCACTGTACGGCAACTGGAGCTGACAGAAAACGTCCGAGTTAAATTCAGCAGGACCGCTCCAGGGAGATTGCACAAAGGGTTCAAGCTTCCGAAGGCGGCTACGATCCCAGCGTACACTGCGTGGGTGTACATTCCCAAGAACCAACGGGATCAGGATAATGATCGACGCATGTTCTACACGGACGAAATCGGGGAAACGGTGCCGGCGAGCGACGAGGAAGTGGAGTACGAGTTCTGGTACTGGAACGGAAAAGACATCCACTGGCGAAATTTTTGCTTGGAAAAGCTGAGAGATGAGTTCGGGGAAACCAAAGAGTTGAAAGAGGCACTGGCGGAGAAACTGAAGGTGGACTCCGACGCGATTGACACTCGCTTCAGGGAAATGGCCAGCACTGGGCTGGAGGAGGTCGAAGTGGACAGGGTGGGGGGGAAGGTGGAGGATGGGCACAACGCATTCCATCAAGCTTTCTGCAGGAGGTGTGGATTGTACGAATGCCGGGTGCATGGGGGGAGCCATGTGATGCCCAACAAACCCCAAGACCGGTTGCCCTTGGCCAGGACCCTGAGTCCTTGTGGATCGGAGTGTTACTTAGCTTTCCAAGATGCATCCCAGGGGGAGGATGCACCTGAGCCTCCTGGTGGTGGAGGGCTGGGTAGCTCCGAACAGAAACCCGACGAGGAAATGGAGGAGGCGGGCAGCTCTGCCGGGTCGAAATGGACGAATGTGGAAAAGGGGTTCATCAGCCAGGGGGTGCTGATGTTCGGTCCGAACCCCTGCGAAATCGCCAGGATGTTTGCGACGAAAACTTGCAATGAGGTGAACATGTACCTGGAGCAGAACCCCTCGGTGTTGAATCTGCGCCACCCCCAGCAGAACCAGAGGAAAAAAGTGGTGAGAAGGAGGACGTTCAACAATCGGAAAGGTCCCTTGGTGGTGCAGAAGAGGTTCCGACACAACGAAGCTGAGCTCTGGCACAGCTACACCCCATGCAACTGCAAGAATGGATGCAACAACTCATGCAGCTGTTACCAGACCAAGAATTTCTGCGAGAAGTACTGCGCATGCTGGCCCGGGTGCGCGAATCAATGGAAGGGATGCAAATGCTCCCACAGGTGCGACACGCAACGGTGTCCTTGCGTGAGTGCCTCCCGGGAATGCGATCCAGACTACTGTCACTTGTGCAAGAAGACCTGCGAACCCGGGTGCCCTCCCGACGAGCACTGCAAAAACATGAATCTTCGGCTGAGAAAACACAAGAGGGTGGCAATGGGGCTATCCACGGTGGCAGGCTGGGGGGGGTTCCTGATGGAAGATGCAAAAAAAGATGATTTCCTGGGGGAATATACCGGAGATTTGATCACGGACCAAGAAGCCGAAAGGCGAGGCAGGATTTACGACCGGCAAGACAAATCGTATCTGTTCAATTTGACGAAGGAAAAGGTGTTGGATGCCAATCGCCGGGGGAATAAGCTGAGGTTTGCAAACCATTCGAAGGACCCCAACTGCTACGTGAAGTATATGTTGGTGGATGGAGATCACAGGGTTGGGATTTTCGCTGGGAGGGATGCAAAAGCTGGTGAGGAGATATTCTACGATTATGGTGGGGCTTGGTGTTCGAAGTGGTACGATCCGGAGGGGGCAAAGGATTAGTCATAGCGGGTGAGCGACTGGATTAGTCATAACTGTGTTTGTAGAGGTGGAGGGCTTTTTGGGAGAGATATGACAGTAGGTTGACCTATATAGTAGTTTGTGAGATGCAGTGTGTGGATGGAGAAAAGGTGGGGTTTCGTTTGTTTTGAGAGTGGTAGCATTGTTCAGCGTTGAGGCATGTTGCAATGGAAATTAATGTGTTGATATTGATAAAAGAAACTACATTCGATCTTTTCAGGCCGTGGGGCTTGGCTTTTTCCCCTCTGCAGCAAGAAGATAATTTGCATGACCCCTGGAAGCAACCTGAACGGAAATATTCCTTGGATTTAAACGAAATTATTCATTTATTTATTTGTCTATTATTTATTTGTTTGCACGACTGAGTGGGGGTGGGGGGTTTGCCACAGCAATCATGCAAAAGGAAAAGGGGAGGAAACTTCCAACCAACGATCATTGAGAAAATAGAAATGTAGCGTGGTCTAGATCAAATCTTTGCATCCTGGTCAGACAGACGTCATTTTTGTTTCTGGCAATTCGACGGGACGTCGCATGTTTCTGCAAGACGATCGTTTTTCTACAGTTCGTAACGCCTTGGTCCCAGAAAGGCAAAAATGGATCGGGGCGGTACGAAAGCTGCAGAAAAACAGGAAACGCCTCTGCGGAGCGTTCAAGACATCGTCAGCGAGTTGCGCTCCCCGATTAAAGCTGGACTGGAAGCCGCGGTGTGTGCTGAAACGATGGGCAATAGGACGAACTTCCTTCGTTTTTTCTTTCGTTTTTTGGGTTTTGCTTAATTCTGACGCTAGCTTTTTTTTTTTGCAGCGAATGAGTTCGATGGCGCTTCAATTCGACGGCACAGCTCACCAGGTGGTTGGAAAAAAAAAATAAAATTCAATGCATGTGAATATCACCACCACCACCACCAATTTCTCTTTTAAATGCACTCCCAATGTTCTTTTTTTTTCTTAATTAAAAAAAAGGGGGTTGTCTTTTGATTTAAAAAAAAAATCTCTCGGATCGTCCATCTTGAAATCGACCAAATTTCATTTCAAACCTTCATCTGAAGAAAATTCACTTCAAAATTTTCATCATCGATTTCCTCCAGCTTTCCTTTTCCTTTTCCATTTCCTCTTCCTTTTTGTTGTCAAGAATATACGAACGGGAAAAAAACACCATCACTGGGATGGATATTTATATGTTTTTTCGTGGGGTTTTGTCTGGCAGATTTCTACGCTGCAGTCCAAATGCCGAGAGTTGGAGGGAGTGTTGCATGCGAAAGATGCAGAATTGATGACACTGAAACATCAAACCGATCAGCTCACCAACGATTTCCTGTACAATCTCAAGGTCGAGCATTCTACTTTTTCGTGCAAAACTGAAAGTATCTTCATCGTCTGAAAATAACAATTCTCTGAATTATTATCATCTTTGTTAATTATTCTTATTACTCGTATTAATAATAATTAGTATAATTTCATCGTCTTTTTGAGTTTGGGAAGGAACTTCTCGATGCATGTAACGAAACGACCAAAGTGAAAATCTCGCCGTTTAGAATTAAAAAACGGGGTAGTGGAAAAAAACCTTCTTTGAGCCTTTTTTTTTTCAAAGTTGTATGATCGTTTTCTGTTCAGCTTCTCGAACAAAGGGACCAGGAAATCGAAACGCTGGACTCAGCCGACGAAGAGCTGAAAATGACATTGGCTGCAAAAGAAGTGGTAAGATACTGCAAAGAAAATAAATCAAACACACACACGAAAAAACACCACTGCATGTTCTCAAATCAAAACGACAAAAACTGCACTGGTTAAAAAACTTTTGAAAAAATATGCATCGATTTAACAAGGAAAGTGTGAGAAAGTGTGAGATTTGTGTGATTGTAGCTGTTGACCAAGAGTCAGACACGAGTAAACGAGCTGGAGCTGGAGGCAGCCCAGCTCCACGAGCAAAAAGCTCGAGCCGAAGATCACTTCAGAAAAGAGCTTCAGGAAGCGCACCTGGAGTTTCAACAGGAACAGCATAAACTGTAAGATCACTGCCTCGTGCCATTTTCAGTTTTATTTTACACAGGTTGGAATCTATTTGCATTTTTTTTACAGGTGGATAGCACGTTATTTTTGGGTTCTTTCTCTTCTTGTAATTTTATTTCTTTATTTTTTTATTTTTTTTTTTTGGGGGGGGGGAAGTAAAACCCTTTTTCAACTCTCATTGATCAAGAATGACATTTAAAAAAAAACCTTCAAAATTTTGTACGCCGTTTTTTTTTCTTGCTGATTCTCCATTCTTTTCTTGGCCCCCCCCCAAAAAAAATAAAATAAAAAATAAAAAATCGTAATTTCTCAGCTTTATTGTTTTTTGGTTGTGCATCCATTTCCCCCCCTTATTTTAATTAGTTTTTTCAATTTATTTTTTTCAAAATCAGGGGTGAAGATGTGAACAGAATGCAAGTAGCCATTCAGGAGGCCCAATCCAAATATGCAAACGATATTCAACAAGAGAGACAATTTGCCTCGAGCGACAGGGAAGCTCTGTTGAGAAATTACGAAGCACAAATCAAAGAGAGCAAAAACACCGAAGCTTTGGCTGCAGAGTTGAGACAGAAATTGAGCATGGCCGAAACACAGGTAATTTTTTCTTCCACGCCAAATTTTTGCGCTGCTATATAAATATTTTGTTTTTGAAGTGTTTCTGTAACATCGAAACAGTGAAATCCTGCAGAGGTGGTGCCCTGAACGATATTTCATATTTCATTGGATGCCCGGACGAAGAATTTCAAAACATTCGAAAGATGCTTTTGTTTTTGTTTTTTTAAGAAAAAAAAAAATGGAAAAAAATAACACACACACGTGGAAGTGAGCTTGAATATGTTGGTACTTTTGTATATGTATATTTCTATTTATTTATTTTATTATATATATCTTTTTTTTTTGGGGGGGGGGGCGGCTGCATTTTCTATTCAAATATGATTCTCGGCTGTAGGTTGAAAGTGGAAATGCAGAGCTTCAAGTAGCGTTGGATAAATTGCAAGGAGCGATTTTGGAAATCGGAGAACTGGAGAAGAAGCACAAAAAGGTGCCCCTTTTTTTTTTCTTCCACAAAACAGCAGAAAGGAAGAATATGGGATGTGGCTTATGGATGGAGTGGATAGAATTAACACAGCAAATGCAACGAAAAAATAAAAATAAAAATAAATGATGCCCCATTCCAGTAGGTTTTTTTTTTCTGATTAAAGAAAAGAAAAAAAAGAAAAAAGAAAGAAAGAAAGAACCCTTCAGTTCACTGCTTGCCACACATGTACGTTTTTGTCATGTACTTTAGCTCTTTTTTTTTCTAAAGGTGACTGTTGTGCGTTTTTTTTTCTGTGTTTGTTCAGACATGCCACGATTCTCAATCTCTGCTTCGTGCGAAGGAAGAAGAAATCCAAGTAAGCTTACCCCCCCCCAAAAAAAAAAATAAAATAATAATAATAATAATTAGAGTATGATAAATTATTTCCTCCGGCATTATTATTACCTATTACTTTTTGCAGATTTGACTCCATCACAGTTGCGTGTTCCCTCTAAAAGAAAAACACACGATTCCATTAAAAAAAAATGCATCCTGACATTTTTGAAAGTAAATTTAAGAAAAGGGTTGTGCGATTTTTGCGCTCCATCTTGTAAAAAAATCTTTTCTTTTTTGTTTTTCCGCATCCAGAAAAAGAAAATTTGGAATCTGTAAAAAATGAAAAACTGATAATTGCAGAAGAGAGGTGGCATGCGAATTCATTTTTTTTTCTTTTTAATTTACTTTTATTGTTGTTTTTTTTACCAGGATCTGAAGCATGCATTGGAGGCTGAAAAAAACCAATTGGAAGTGGAGGGCAAAGAGCTGCTGGAAAAAGCTGGCAAGGCCAACGAAAAGAATAAAAAACTGCAAAAACTGTGCGAGCAGCAGAATCAGCAGCTCAGCAAAAACACGATCGAACAAAAACAGCAAATGGAAGAGAAAAAAAAACTGAGCCAAAAGCTGAAAGAAACGCAGGATGAACTGGAGAAACTGGAAGTGAGTTCTTTCAGGCTTTTTCATTAGTCTGTTTTTTTTTACTTCGATTATTTCAACGTCTCATTTTTACTGAATATCTGTTCGAAAATGTGGTGTCGTGTTATTTTTGATGATTTTTTCGCCAATTTTTTTTTTTTTTGCTTTTTATCTCCCTGTTCAGGGTTTCTTTTTTCGTTTCTTCACTCACTTTTCATAATGTTTTTCTTTAAAAACTTGAATTTAAAAAACAACAGGAAGAAAAGCTGAGTTTGCAAGAAACCCTGCATCACCAACTGTCGCGGCAAGAAGGGTCAGAAAAATCAATCGACACTTTGAAAAAGAAGCAAGAAGAAATGGAAAAGAAAAACGAAGCTATGCAAATTGAAGTGATTGACCTGAGGTCCAAATTGGTGGAAAAATCCAAAGAACTGGATATCAAGAGGGAAAAGGTCCGTTTCTTCGATATTATATATGTATATGTATATATATGTATGTCTATATAAATAGCAGCGATGTGAACTTTAAAAAAAAATGATAATTATAATTAAATTTTATTTTTGCCTTGTTAATTTTTCTGGGCCACCCTCAGCCTCAGAAAGATTTAAAAGAGTGATGTGAATAGATTGCGATAATTTAAAGAGTCGTTTTTCTCTTGCTATTTTTTTAAAAGGCTTGTATATATTTTTTTGATCCAGGGTCAACATGTGTTTTGGCCAAACGTTGCATGTTGATATCTGAGGGGGCAAAAATCGAAAAAATAAAAATCATTGAAGTTTCTTCCAGGATTTTTGTTCGGAGATAAAGACGACTACTAACCTGTTCAAAATCGCCCATCAATTTTTGTCATAACACTTCTTTTTTTTGGGGAGGGGAAGCCTGTTTTTTTGTTTTTTTTCCCCTTCGTGACGATACATGATAGCTTGGAGTTATTTTATTTTATCTTCTTTTTTATTGGTTCAGGTGAGGAGCACAGAGGAGGATTATCGAAGGGAAAGAAAACAGCGACATGCTCTCCAGCGTCAATTGGCCTCTTGTTTGGAAGAAAAGGAAAACCACCACAAACAGAAAATGGACCAGATTCTTCTCGCCCTAAAGGTGTTGCAAAATTTGACAGCATCCAACGCTACTTGAGATCGAACGAAACATTTCTGTTGCCTGTGCTTGCTTGTGCCGTTTTTATTTTGCCCAGCTACGTTCGTCACACTTTTTATTTTTATTTTCCTCCCTCTCTCTTTTTGCTTCGTCACACTTTTTGTTTTTATTTTCCTCCCTCACTCTCTTTTTGCCATTCGTCACACTTTTTGTTTTTGTTTCCCTCACTCACTCTATATTTTTTCCCTCGTCATTTTTGTTTTCCCCATCACAACAGATATAACTGTCGGTTTTTTTTTTCCTTTTCTTTTTCTGGGAAAGTTTAGGTTTTTTTATAATTATCCTTTTTTTTTCGGGTTATTTCAAATGTACGATTTTTAAAACAAATGTGAGGATGTTGAAATTACGTTTTTTTACGCATGAAGCAAAAAAATCTTTGCTTCATAGATTTGGCCGGTAGAGTCCTTATCCAACGGAAACGTGTTACAGGCAAATTCATTATATTTTTTTTTCCTTCTTTGAAATTGTGACGTAGATTCTGTTGTTTTTCTTTTTTCCCAGAAAGAAAAATCCACATCTTGGTCGTTGCTGGATGCAGCAGAGCTGCGAGGTCGAAACGCAGAGAAGGAGCTGGAAATCGTCAAAAAAAGAATCGAGCAGTCTTGGGAAAAAAGATGCAAATCACCTCAACCGGTTTCCCCAAGACGACCCCTGATCACCCCAACACCACCCACTGGTAAGATTCCACCGAAAGCTCGTCAAAAAATTTGCCCACATAGAAAAGAGAAAAGAAAAAGCAAGAAAACACCGCAAATCGAAGATATGAGCAGTACATACCCTTGCTGTTTTTTTGGAAAGGGTCATTTCTCTGTTTTTCATTGATTGTTTCTCGCAAAGTGATTGATTTGTTTTCTCTTTCGCTCAGAACCGGCTCAAGCCAGCCCATCCCCCATTCGCCCATCGCACGAATACCTGTTGAACAGGAATCCATCCACGCCCATTTCCGAACCCTGGATCACCACACCAAAAAGAGAGCCTGCCGACAATCTGCTCCAAAACACTTTCGAACTCCTCCAAAGTCTGGTGGAAAAAATCGATGGTGGCGATGGCAATCCCACCAAAACCTCATATTTGGCATCGGAGAGGAAACCCCCACCACAGCAAGCAGCAGCAATGGGAGGGGTTTCAGGGGCCTCTCCGAGATCTTGCCGGTCGAGGTTGAGTAATGTTCATGTGGAGAGGGAATCCGATCACGTGGCGGAGCGGTTGAATAGGGTTATTGGTATGGGGTCGACGGAGGACATGGAAATGCAAAAGGCCATCAAGAAATTGCACAAAGAGAGGAAGAAACTCGTCGAAAAACAAAAGTTGGTGAACAGACAGACTAACAGTATCTCTTTTTTCAATTTCTTTTTTAATTTCAATTCCAAGCTTTTTTTTCCGTAATTTCTTTCTCTGCAATCCCATTTTTTGTTACTTCAACGAATTCTTTTATTTATTTATTTTTTTGGGGGGGTGGGTTGGGGGGGGATATCTTATTAGTTTTTTATTTTTTTATTTTTTTGGGGGGGGATACATCAACAAAAGATATATTGTTCCCCTCTGTTTTTTTTATTCTTATGATTTATGGGTGGTGGAGCAAAAGACCTTATGTTTTTTTTGTTTTTTTTTTGGCAGGGATATCGAGGCGATGAGCTGCAGAGGAGGAGCTACATCGTCGACCGAAAACGAACACCAAACTCAGATCGACTTTTTGAAATTGCGTTCTGAGCAATTGAGCGAAGAAAACGGACGACTTAGGTATCAACTTGCAGGTGTGCATCTCCTCGGCAATCTTTCAAATGGAACAAACAATCATGTTTTTTACTTATTTATTTATCTATTAATTTATTTATTTTCTGAGCTCGTTCTGGGTCATCCTTCTTTTTTGAGTTTCAAAGCTAAACAAAGAAGTCGGCGAAATAAAAAAAAATAAAAAAATATCTTTTTCAGCAACAAGAATCGGAAATATGTAAACCTTCTCATCAATATTTTGGAAGTTTGAAAATAATAATAATAATAATATTACTCAAAGGTAAAACTTTAAAAACAGGCATTGGATAAGCTTCTGCATATTTTATAACGGTATATCGATAAATAAATGTGTGTGTTGTTTTTGCGTTTGCAGCCACTAGCAATGGTTCACCAACGGATAATTTGGCAAACACCGCCTTGCCTACTTTTCAGCCATTGAGCGATCAAATGCCAGCATCCGCTCCATCCTTTCAACGCTCTTCCGAGCCCAGCATCATTCATCCAATGGAGTCTCTGACACGATTCTCGACACCACCACAACCAGTTTCAACCTTGATTCCAGAAAAAAGGTGCCGAAATTTCACCCTTATGCAAAAACAAATATATAAAATTCACACACACACACACTTTGTCTCTTTTTTTTTTTTCGTTTTTTCCCGAAGCAATATATCGCATTTTCATGTCAATTAAGCAACAAAATTTAAAACAAAATTTTGCTGTGTATCGGCTATTTATGACCTTATATTTTTTTCTCAGTCGGATTTTCAAGGTTTCGAAAATGATTGAGTTTTTGAGTGAGATGTGTGACATATTTTTTCGAGCAGGTTTGGGGAAGGTGATGAGCGAAGCTTCAAGAGAGAGTCTGGCTTGGAAAGGGCCAAGAGCAAAATTCTTCGAGCAAAGGTTTGTGGAAAAAGATGGAACGCCATATGCATAACTGTCGAGAACATCTCCAACAGGGCGTCGATATGCAACTCAAAAAAAGTGGGGAACGCAAAAAAAAAAAAAAACACACACACGTAATCATCCGTATTCTGGAAGTTGTAGATATACATCTTTGTTCAAATCTGCAAATGCTGGTTTTTCGGGCGATTATAGAGTGTGGAATAATTTTGCTGACTGGGGTTGTTTATTTTTTTCATGTTTTTTGCTGTTTTTCAGGAGCAGCTGCGAAAGGCTGGAAAGTGATGTGCGTGTTGTTTTCTTCGGTTAATTATTGTTTTTTCTTTTGAGTCAATCAAAACCACGGAAAAATATAGATATAGATAGTGCTGGATGTAAATCATGTTGCAGAGTTGTCTTTTAATTGATTCTGGCAAGAATTATGACATGGTGAACGCACGATGATCGAGCGTGCATTAGTAAGAAAAAGGCATCCCATGTCATGTCATCCCATTGGATTCCACAAGCCCAACTGTCACAATTTCCGTTTTTACTTTCACTTTTCGCAGCAATTTCAGAAAGAAAAAAATACGTTTTTGGAAGAGTAAGATGCTTTTCTGCTGGTAGGATCCAAGGATTCTGTACAAAAAATAATCTGATTGCAGAAATTTCCCACATTTAGAATGAGCAGTGGGAGCATAGTCGGCCTATAACCACAGGTGCAAGGTTTTCAACCTGCTTCCGAAATCTCTTTGTGTTTTGTTTTTTTTGGTGATGGATGGCTGCTAGTCAAAAGAGTGCCCAGGTTGCAACCAACTGTGAATTTACAAGTAATAAACACCAGGAACAAGAATATACATCGCAAGGAGGCGACCCACAACAACAAGAATAAACAAATATATCGTTTGATAGTTCCTTTTTCTTTTTCTTTTTCGCACAGATAAACAAATATCGTTTGCTAATTTTCTTTCTTTTGCAAATACTCCAGCCAAAAAACAATTCGATGGTTTTCCAACATGTTCATAGAAAACCAAAAAAAAACAACCCAAAACACCCAATCAATTTCTGTCGCCCCTCGCTTTTTTTTTTTAATAGCAAACTGTTTCTTCTTTCCCTTTTGTAAGAATCGTGCTGGCGGCTACGCCCCTCTTCCCGTTTCCCCGCCGTCTGGTTTGACGTCTTTCGCGACCTCGATCTCGCTCTTTTCCATGTTAGCAGCGATTTGCACGCAATGCTCACACTCTTCAGCCTGGTTGGAAAATATCATCCTCTCGTTAGTCCCTCACCCCAGCAGCAAACCACCCCCCACATCCAAATCGATTGAATTTTGGGGCGGCAATAACAAAAAACAAGCCAGAAGTGAAACGATTGTGCCGCATTTCTGCATATTCGACACTTCCAGTGTTCGTTGAGGTTATGTGGGGCTTAACCCCAATCGAATCGATGAGAGAAACTCTGGGTTGTGAAACTGGGACGCCATCACTGGCATCAGGAGGAAAACAACGAACATCTGGAGGGAGTGACGTCTTTCAAATGACGTAGACGTCATTCGAAAGACCTTTCGAATGTGCTTGCCTCGATTTTCGTCAAAACTCGTCGCAACCGCTCCTGCGTCGAGCCCATCGAATCATACGCAGTCGTGTGATACATCCAGTCAACTTTTCCATGCAGAGGGCAGTTCGAAGTAACTTTCTGCTGCCAATCACTGCGATTGAGCTCTTGACTTTCGCGAGCGCGTCCGGCGAGAGGATGGTATGCTGCGGAGCCATACATCCAGTCCACGTTCATCAGATCCCCTCCTTCCATTTCCCTCACTTCTTCCACAGGGTATGCTTCAGGATCGTAAAGCCAGTCGACCGTGAAACGGCTGGATTGACTGCCAGCATGGGCCAATGTCTCAATCGGCGCTGCCACCCTCACGGTCAGATGAAGTTCAGATTCCTCTTGATATGCTCGTAAGGCGTACAACCAGTCGACCATCGCGTATGGGCACATGGGGCTTTCCTGTGGCCATCCTGCGTTGTTAAGAGCACATGCATCTGATGATGTGACGTCTCCTGGAGCCCTCCGTTCAATCTTTGTTTCTGTTCGATCATTTTTTCCTCTTGGAAATTGGGTCAAAGGGAAAAGATATTGACCTGGAGCTGAGTCAACAGAACAGCCCTTGGGATCATTGCCTTCTTTCTTCTCTTTGTGGAAAGCATGATTTATTTCCCCATTTCTAAAATTGGATTAAGTATTGGGGGATTATCTTTTCCCAAACTTAAACCAATTTTTTCTACCCCTGCCACTGTAAGACAAAGGGCCAATTGAAAACCAATTTTGGAGGATTGCCGAAAGAAAATTGCTGATAGAAAAGAAATAAAACATGAAGCAAAAAATCATGTTTTGCCGTTGCGGAATGGTTCAACATAAAGACAGTGGAGCAATGGAATTCAGAGACAAAACGACCAGAATTCCCCTTTTGCCTTCCAAGTTTTTTTTTTTCAAATTGGGATTCTCTCCAGTTCACCCCATAACAAAAAGAATACATCGATTCGAACACCCCTCGCAAAAAAAAAGTCCCCCCACTTGGGGAATAACCGAGAATTACGAGAAGCTGCTCAAACTCCCTCAAAACAAACACGTCACAAAAAAAAGGCAGTTCAACAAATCAAAATTGTTCCACCCAAAAAGGGACCACAACAACAAAACAAAACTTATGCAGTTTTCGACCTCCTCTCCATCATTTGCCGCCTCATGTTCCTGGCCCATTGATGCAATTGAGCGGGGAAATGGTGGCGGCCGATGATGTCGGCCTCATCCACCATTTCTGCCTCTTTCTTTGCGTTGGCGGATTGGGCCTCGTCTTTCAACTCCTGAGGGATCTCGGCAGGAAGGGCAGCCGCAGTGCTCGTGAACACCTGCAAGTTTTCTCATGTTACTCATTTCCCTCCTTTTTTTTGTGCTAGAAGATCATATATTTGGCACACCCATCATATTCATGCACCTTTTTCCTTTCTCTTTCCTTCATTTTTTTTATTTTCTTTTCGTGGGGGGAGGCAGGGCATTTTTTGTCATGGAATAACAATAACTCAAATATATAAAAAAAAACTAAGCATATATGTGTGCATTTTCTGCATATTTTTTTGTTTTTAATATTAAAAAAACTCGTGCCTAAGTATATTATTCCACTGCTGACCTTGATTTTATTCATTGGAACCAACACCACAGAACATTTCATTGATAGGGAATTGGAAAAAAAAAAATGGTGAGACACCCACGTTGAGGATGAGGAAGGCCAGAATCGGCGAAAAGTCGATGTTGGCCACAGGAGGAATCAAACCCCGAAACAGGTTCAAGTAAGGATCGCACAACGTGCTGCAAAAAAAAAATGAAAAAACAGGGGCACAAATTTATCAAAACACTGAGAAAAGCATGCCAGATGGAGATCGAGGATTTTTCTTGACTCATTCTTCTGTTGATTGTTGATTCGGAACGAATTCAAATTTTGAATTTTAACCGTGCAATGCCAGTCAGATGGAAAAAAAAAAGTTCCGAAGCAGCGATCATTCCATCAATGAAAGAAATACTTCACAGTTCCGATGCTTCATCTGGAGGTCAAAGATAACTTTTGGGCGTAGCCCTGTTGTTTTGGATTTCATCTCTCAAGTTTTCGCTCGAAGTTGGGGGATACATCAAACACAGAATCATTTGGTAGGGAAAGGTTTAAAAAGATTAAAAAATTCATGGGATTTCCACCTGAGGGGCGTGACGACCGCTTGTGGAGCTTGCGGGAACCAGGTCAAGATGAGGCGACCGATCAAGCACAAGTTGTACAGATTCCTGACCAGGAAAAAAAACATTACTACATTCGACACAATTTTGCAGGAAGGATGAGAGAAAGACCCTAATTTCAGCATGGTTCTCTGTTCCAAGTGTAACGTGTCAACATTGGAAAAAGCGTGTTGTTTTAATTCTGCTTGCCTAACCCCCCCCCCCCCCCCTCCAATAGATAAAAGTGGGATTCAAATTCTACCATTCGATCACGAAAAACCACCACACTGAGGTTTTGTGTGGGTGGATGTCCGTTATTTTCTTTTGCTTTTTTTTAGAAGTGTGTTTCTACTAGCCTCTCTTTTATCAAGGCAATTTCTGAATGTCGATGTCACACTTCGTTATGGTTTTTTTTTCGGAGGTTCTTGCCCACTCACAGGAAATTGTTCAGCGAATTGGTGATGACCAGCTCGGCAGCGCTGTCTCCAGGAATGACAGCTGCGAATCTGCTGGTGCTCGCGAAAGCGCGCCGGAAGCCGCCGGGGAGCGCGACCACTTCCAAAACCGGATCCCTGCACAGGACCAAAAAAACAGGGTTCCACAAAAATGCGACACGATCACAGCGCTTCCAACAACGGCACGAAATCTGATCGATCCAAGCAACTCGTCCTTTGCCCTCGTTCCTTGTAGAGAGTTCGACTAGTGGTTCTCAACATTCTTTCTCAACTCGTTTGCCGATTTCAGGATAGTAGCGCCAACCCAACGCGCACTCTGTGCGTGACATAGGAGCACTACAGTTGCGCGTGAAAGATGGGGTGACGACCACGTTTGGATGCCGATCCAGAGTGTTTTTCCGACGTGAAACCCTGATCTCCGCACACACCTTTGTTTGAGGAAGTCGACCACCCAAGTTCGGAGCTCTCCCAAACCGCGTTTGAACTCATCCCCCACTTCCTTAAGGTTGATCTTCAGGGGAAGGTTCAGGAGACCGCCTGGTTTCTTCTCGATCATGGTTGCGGAGCGCGGCCAAACGAAAGACGGTGGTCGAGGGGTGAAAAGGATGCCGATTTCAACCGGGGTGCATTCCTTTTGTCAATTCCCCCTTTGATGCATTCACTCAGTTTAATTTGATGGCAGATTTGATGGAATTCGAGTTTGGGCTGATTTGTCCTGCAGCACTTTCAGCTGTTGCAGGAAAATCACAGTGGAGACGAAAAGGAATCTTAGGAATCTTACTCTTTTTGCGAAGATGCCTTCACTGAGTGCGGAGTAAATCGTACACAGGGGTTTGGGATATAGCACACTGAGATGATTACACAGAAAACATTGTCCCTTTATACTCCACAGGATCGTACTGTCAAACTCCTGCAACTGAACAACCAACTCTAACCATGCTGATCAGTACAATCCAACCGACTCTAACTGCATACCCGACTGGCTCAAACCCATCGTACACACATACAGGTCTCGGCAGTACACACATCCCATCATGGCTGCTATATGATTGTCCCATAGAAACTGACAAAGCCTACCAGAAACATCCAAACATAGATCAAGGAAAAACCCATCCTATGAATCCAATTCTGCCATCTATTCTGACACTCTTGAGAAGGCGGCTGGGGCTGTACTCCTAGGGCCTGTTTGAAGTCTCAATCAATGAGCTGTTCATGTGCACCATTATCCTTGTCTCCATCGAAAAGGTGGCTACGAAACGCCGACGTTTTCCCCCAAAGCGTCAACGTAACGCGCGCACTGCCCCCGCTCGGCAAACTCGAGTATCAAGACTGCTGAGGTGCTCCAGCAGGTGGCGATGCGGCGACCTCCACCAAACACAACACACACACGCAAACTTTCGACCGTTATCCTTACGCCGAGAGGGGCTTAGAAAGCGCGCCACGTCCATCCCGCCAGATCTGACCGAGAGAGTAGCTCTGGCAAAACAGAAGTGAACATATTTTCTACACCCCTCTTTCATAAAAAGATTTCTGTTGCTGTGGACGGACATCGTCCCTTCACACCTGGACCAGTATCTTTGGATGATTTGATGGATTCTGCCATTCCCCAAACGTCCCGCTCATGTAATCACTGCTCGTGTGTGCTGAACCCCACGTTGAGCGCGTCGGGCGCCGTTCGAAAGAAAGACACAGCGAGACGGGTGGTGCGAGATGTCAGGGACGTTCGATGCTTTGCCGGATGCTTGCGTGCATGAGATTTTAAAAAAGTCTGACGAGGCCACGATTCTACGTTTTCAAGCGACTTGCAAACGATATCTGAGTTTGGGAAGGGCGGCGTCCCTGTGGAGACAGAAACTAGAGCAGCTATGTGGTTTCAAGTTACCCCAGGCCTTATCCAACGACTCGGCCGCTTTGGCGCGAGTGGTCAGGTATGTTGGCCTATCTTTGCGTTCTGACAGGGGTCGCAGGGTTTGCCTTCGTCTTTTTTTTTTTTTTTGGGGGGGGGTTCAGAGGGGTTTTGGGTTTGTTGCTCTGTCGGGCGATGGGATGTGGAAATCTGGAATATGAGGGACGTTCACGAAGAGGTTCGCAAAGAATACCCAGGATATGTTTTGTTTCGGAATCTGTCCTAGGCAATTTGCGAGACGATCTTTCAGAAAACGCATGGTAGATAAGAATGTCGCGTTTCGTCGTTCTCCTGGTGTATGAAAAATCGCATCCTGATGGCGAAATCGACACACCCTCTCGGACATCTCCACATTCTTGTCTGGGTGTTTTTCCCACTGCCTGGCTTGATTAATTCATTGATCAATTCTGGGCAACATAGCAAGACTCTGAAGGAATGATTGATGGCTGTAGGGCTGTGCTTGAATGCTCCGATGACCCCATATCATTCTCCGGAGTTTCCACCGATGGTGGGATGTATTCAGAACGCTATTGGTTGGACAATGTGTTTCGGGAGGGGCGTTTCGGCTATTGCACCGGAGAGGATGCCGATCATGGGGTGTTCTGCATAGCCGCCCATGAAACGGAGCGAACCAGTCCAGGCAATCGCCATGGTTATGTGAGCACCGTTCAGGGGGGGCGTTCGATCACCTGTAACGACTTTGTGGTGGAGGCTCTAGGCAGGAGGGACAACGAAAAGGAGTTGGTGGTGGTCCGGAGGATATTAGTCAACCGATCTGGGCAATATTCCTGTCCTGTTGCATCGGGGGGGGTTTCACTCGGGCATGTGAATTGGAGGTCCCTGATGGAAGAGCAAGCATCACCAATCAACATTGCCGTCCGATTACACCAGGAGGTGGGGTGTGTGGAGGAGAATAAACTGGGAGCCCTTGATTCCATGGAATCCGTGCTCAAAGCATGTCAAAATGGGGAGCTCCAGCCTGAGGTGGTGTCTTGGGGCGGCAATGGGGAGTGGATTCAGTTTTGTGGGGGAGACGATGTTTCGCGGCCAGTGATCTGGTTTCATTTTTTCAATGACGAGGAGTACGAGAGGAGAAAGACTGATGGGGAAAGGGAACGAAGGTGGCGGCTCACAGGTGGGGAAATAGTGCTCGCATGGCTGTGAGATTTTGATTTTTAGTTTTATTTTTATTTTTAGTTTAGTTTATTTATTTAATTTATTAATTTTATTTTTTGTTTGTTTGTTTGAAGACACTTTGGGCTTAGAAATGTACATCGTGACACTGTGAAAAATATGGAGTTGAAGTTCAGGAAACTGTACATGGTTTGGAACGGATGACATCCAATTCACCTGTACATGATCAAACTTTAAAAGCCCAAAATACATGATACATGATACATGATTATTTTTACAAAATTTAGCAGACTTAGCTTCTGTAGAAGCTCCTTCACTCAACGGATAAGTGGTTTTTTAATTAAAAAAAAAATTGTAGAGGATTCTTGAAAATTGATCCACAACTCGAAAATCTATTTTAATTTGAGAAATTTCAAGCTTCTGCCCTTCCGTCGGTAGGTGATATCGTTGGGGCACTGCTAACTGGAAGTGATGCTTCAGTTTTTGATGCATGGACTTTCATCAGCTTATGTATACATCCCCCCCCCTTTTTCTCCCCCCTCTATTTTCTTATTTAAGGGCGTTTGACACTTATATCTCCTATTAGGTGACTTCCAGAAGCTGGGAGCTGTGTGCCAGACTGTGGAGCTCGAACTGCAAAATCAAAGCAAGAAACGATCGCTGTTCACCGACTCCAGGAACCAGTTGGACATGGTGCTGACTCGGCCGGCAGTTGGATCGGTAGCTTTCATCAACTTGAACACTCACGAGCAGATCGACGAAACGGCACGGGGGGAGGGGTTCTTTTCAGCAAGCACCAACATCGACATTCAAAAACTGAAACTGGCTGGAAGCGTGGTCGACCTCATGAAATTTTGCTCCCAGCAAGCAGATTGATCATTTCATTTTTTTATATAGATATTTTTTTTATTCTTTTGGGCAGGGGGGGGAGGGGAAGAGCAAGGGGGGGGGGGGGGGATTAGTTTAGTTTTTCTGAAACGTTTTGTGGGCAAACTCGGAAGTTTGTGGTATTTTCTCAGTGCCATATATATTGCATCTTGGTGAAGAGAATTTGAATGTGCGGGCTGATGTGGGGGAGTTTTGATCCTTAACATTTGATTTTGTGTCCGTTCTAGCACCTTCAGCTGAAAACCCCCTATTTCTACAATCGACAAGCAACCAAGTTTTAGGAGGGGGGCGATACGAAGCCTATCAGTCAAGCGTAACTCTACGGTTTTTAGGTCTGCTATTTTTGTGGTGTGGGGAAGCTGGGGCTAGATATATTGGTGACTTCGTTACTGCAACCTTGAGGGGCTTATGTATTGTTATGTAAAAGCATTTGATTTGAGAACCAGCTGATGGCTTGGGGGTGTCCTCTTAGTTCCACCCTCCTTTTTGAGTTTGCGAAACAAGGGGTCAGAAATTCAGAAAGCAGACGAAACGATGTGAAAACATTTGGTTAAAAAAGCCGTCAATGGATATTATCATAACCCACGAGTCTCGTCAAAAACATCAGTGGCAAATAAACAAACCTTGTGTCCCAACCAATGTAGTAGAATGCTTTTGGGAATTTGGATGAGAGTGCATGATCTAAGTGAGGCAAAATCTGAGAGGAGGGTCCGCTCAAGGCTTCCGCCATTGCGTTCAGTTTTTTGTTTTGCTCCACCAAGGCCGAGCTGTACCTCTCCTTGACATCCTGCGAAAAACAAGCACCCAGTCAGTCAGGAAAAATCCAGGAAGGAAATTCGTGTGTGGAGTACCCCAGACGATCTGACCGCTGAGATGCTCACTTCGGACGCGTTTTTGTAGTTCTTCTGTAACTCCGACGAGTTGCTCATGACCATCTCCGTTCGCATAAATCCAGGAAGGAGCTGGGCCACCTTGACCCCGAATGGAAACATCTCTTTCCTCAAAGCATCGCTGAATGCGTTCGCCGCAGCCTTCGACGCGCTGTAGTCAGCCATACCCGGCGTGGCTTGAAAGGCGGCTGGACTGATCATGTTCACAACCCGTCCCTTGGACTCCACGAGCATCGGCAGAAATTCCTTGCACACACGCACGACCCCCATGTAATTGACGTCCATCGTTTTCTTGAGGGTGGCGACGGGCATGAACTCAACGTAGCAATTTCCAGCGACCCCGGCGTTGTTCACGATCGCGTTCAGCCTTTCATCGCTCGCCAAGTTGCTCAACACAAATTTTCGTGCATTGGTTACGCTGGCTGCGACCGTGACGTCCATGACGAACGGGAGGACTCGATCGCTGTTCGCCTCTTTGCTCAGCTCCGAGCATCCTCGTTCCGTCAAGCAGCCAGCAAAAATCTGAAAAACACGCAGTGGGCTGGATTGATCCGCTTGGGCAACACCAGAACTGTGACGATTCCTGCGACGACTTTCATCTCTGAATGTTCAGATCTAACCTGGGGAGCATTCTACAGAGAATTGTGTAGAAAATTCACCCATGTGCCCCCCCTCCATGAAAAAAGTGATATCCTCCACACAGCAATTTCATGTTGCAGTGTTGATTGATTGGCCCCCCCATTGGACTGTTGAAACCTTCAGCAAAAGAGAGCCTTTGCTCACCTTCATCCCTTTTTCTGCCAGATGCATGCACATTTGCTTTCCCAACCCTCTATCGCATCCAGTGACCAGCACGACGTGGCCCTTCACTGAATTCAGGAACACATGGGAGGCGATCGTTGCAAGCGCGTGAAAACAAAAGCAGCCGACCGCGAGGGCCCCCACAAGCGACAAGATCTCCATCTGGGGGAACGAAGAAACAGCGATGGCTGCCCAATGGCCCTGTAGAAAACGAAGGTCCGTCTGTAAAACGACGCTGTTGTTGGTGGTGTGGAAATCAACTCTCAAAAGGAGGAAACATTCGATTTTATCCGCGCATTTTCTAATTACGAGACAAAATTTAAGGAACGACGGCGCATTCTTTTGATACTTTACGCTTCTGTTTTTTCAGTGGTATGCTTTGTCTTTGTGGGGGTGGCAGACTTCTTTTGCTGAGGGTTGCGATCACGTGATTGGTTGAGGGGCAGCATATCATATATGTGACACCAAAATTCTTAAAAAAGAGACCTCCACCACCCCACGATTAAAACAACTGAACAAGTACAGATTACAACTTAAGTTTGCAACTTGAAGAGCACAGTCTAACCCAGCCCCCAAACCTCCAGCAACATCCCCATATTCCCACACACACCCCCAAACCAAAATATATATATACTCTTCCATGTATAAAACCATCCTGCTGATCCCTACTATCCTTCCGTGGGATCAGTGTAAAATCCCGAAAATCAAGTCCTAATCTCCCTCGGGTAGAACAATACGTTTTGCAATGATGCCGATTCACCAGCACCTCCACGGAAAAAACTGCAATCATTATCAACTACAGCGAGTCCATTTTTCCACGTTCGTGTCAAATACCATTGGAAATGGGACTCCCTCATTTTGGGTTTTTGAGACTGCAAATCGGAACAAACGTTGCTCCTCCTCTACCACGCATTCCCCTTCCTCCACTCTGACCCAAATATCTCTGGCCGATTCGACGCAGCCATCGGCCAGGTCCACGCAGCAGAAATGACGCCTGGATGAACCCCGTTTTTTCAAAGACCCCACCACTCTGGGGACGACGGCTGCATTGAGAAACAGGGTGTTGGCTGCTTGATCGAACACCACCCTCCTCCGACATCCTCCCCCTTTATCGTTCAAACCAACAGTGGAGGTCAGGTTGGATTACACCCTCGCCCCCCCCCCCCCCCAAAAAAAAAAAGAAAAAAAAAGAAAGAAACAGAGGACCAGAGAAGCACCCCCACCGTTCATTTCTGCATGCATGTGACCAAAAGCAACCAATGCTGGAGATCGGCCATCCTTCTTCAGCTTTTCCAGCGCCTCTGCCATATCCTCATCTCCCCAATCCAAATCATCTCCATGTTTCGGCTTGCCGAAATCCACTCCACAAATATCTTCCCGCTCGGAGCCCAATCCTTTCGGGCCGCAATGTCCGATCATGACGATTGCATTCTCTTTCGGGCACCCCATGGCCAGATCATGAATTTTTTCGATGTACTCCTCCAAAGAAGCCAAGCCGTACAATCGAGAATACAGTCTCCATTGGTTTTTGTATCTTGGGCCACCCTGGATGAATGGCCAAACAAGGATCATGGTCAATGGTTTAATTGGGGGTGGAGTGGCGGACTACATGTATGTATATAGGTAAAGATATATATATATATATTGGATGTTGAGGAGTGCTTGGCTTACCCAACTGAAAGGCCTGGCTCCAACGACAGTCACAGCTTTCGATGGAATCTCTTTCGTGGAAAACCCTATGTGGTCATCCCCCAATAAATCCAACTGATCATTGACTGGATCTTGGTCAGCGGGGTCTCGATACATAGCCTCAGGACCAACTCGATGAGCTGGCAAGGTCGTGAAGCTGGGGGCAAAAATAACCCGAAAGGCAACTTAACATATTGGCAGCTTCCCCCGGATTCTGCTGTGATTTGCTATCTTTATGGGAAAAAGAGAACCCACCAAAAGGCAACTCAACATATGGGCAACTTCCCTCCGATTCTGCAGTGATTTGTTATCTTGAGTAAAGTCTGTACATTACTAAAACCTTCGAGGTGTGGGGAACACCAAATCATTTGGTATTTGAAAGGACGTAGGATATTGAATCGTGGCGAGGGCAGCCATGGCGACCTTACCAAAAAAGGCAAAAAATCAATCCAACCTACAATGAATCGTGGTTGCCCAAAAGAACCGCTTTCGGGAAGTCTCCTTCAGCGATCCTTCTCACAAGCTTCACGTTTTCGTTCCCGATGTCGCCGACAAAAATCGTGAGGTCGGGAGCGATCGCAGAAACCGCTGCGACGTCCTCCTCATCCCAAGCATTGTGAACATCGCCCACAATCAATAACCTAGTGGTGTTTTCTGGAGCGCAGAAACAGATGCTAACCCGGTTTAGTCAACCAATGAGGGTGGTGGATGGAATGAACGCGCGTGTGTCGAGGAAAAGATATGCAGGCGGAGCCAGCGTGAAGTCAAGATGGAGTTGAGTCCCGACCTTTTCTCGCGTCCATTGTGGCGGCTGCAGGGTGTTGAGTCGTGATCCTCGACTTTCCACCTGTCCAGGCTGGAGTAAAGGTGGTGTTTGCTGTAGCAAACACTCGGGGGAATCGGATGGGAAGTTGGCGAGCAGCCATCAAGAATATGATCGCCAACCCCCAGTCAGATCGGGGGAAATCGGGAAGGAAATCAGGAACGAACAACAGCCAGAGAATTCTTGGTGAAATGCGAATCGTTCTGCTGGCTTCGGTGCTGTGGTTCTGTTTGATCTGCTGACTCAAATGACAAGACTTGTGCAGCATGACAGCAACAATGGGGAAATCCATGTGAAGTCCAAATTCCCCCTGATCCTTCGCTTTTACTAGATTTCTCAAGCCTTGTACTGTCTGCGAATAACAGTGGATTCGCATGACCATCGAAAGCTTAGCCAAACACGCAATTCGTGAGAATCAAATATTAAATCGAAAGCAATCGGCATCCCATAACACACCCAGGCCTCCAAACAATCTCTCTCCTATTTCCTCCCCGACATGTCATGATTTGGCCAGGAGCTCCAAAGCCAACCTTTCTTGCTCCTTGATCCCTAATTGGGAAATACCCGACCTGGGTTGCCCCACAGATCTGTTTGCTGGTTTTTCCCTTCCATCATCAGAGTCAGACTCGATTTCTTCCTCCATCGAGAAATCACCCTCAGAATCGAGTTCTTCCAAGTCACTGCCACTCAAATCAACGTCACCGTGGGCAGCCTTGCCATTGGATTGGGTTGACTGCGATTTCAGCCCCCTTGAAGAATTATCATAGTCATGAGACTGCAAAACCTCCTCCTCGTTGCCGTTGTCGTCACTGTGGCAACACAGAGAAAGTGTAATATATATTTAGAACTGTGATAAAAGAAATATACACAGTTTTTTCTTCTTTTTCTGTGTAAAGAAAAGAAGAAGACTAAAAGGTACAGGAGAACGAAGGCCTAATTTCACTCTTTTTTCAATTTTTCCGGCACAGCATCCAAGACCAAATGCTCACCACCAGCAACCGCCACATCAATTCTCAAAACTCCGGTTTTCATGCAGGCATGACGATGAACTGATCCAGTCTTTAACCCAAATCGGAAAACGCAACCCCCTCCCCCCCAAAGGATGTGAAAACAGAGGCTTGCCACACCATCTTCCACTCACCTTGAAAGTATCTCTTCCAGCTCCTCATCCGAAACTTCAGCGTCCAGACTGACCAAACTCGGCACCTCTTCTTCAGCACCATCATTACCCCCGTTACTAACCATACCCCCACCATTTTCGTCACCATTACCACCATCCTCACGGCCCACCAACCCCTCTTCCAAAACTTTCCTTCTTCTTTTCCTCCGAACGTCCCCAGTGACGGCATCCGATTCGAACACCTTTTTCACATCATCGTCGATGGACTTCCCTTTGTCTTTGAACCCCTCTTTTTTCTTGGAGGTTTTTCTCTTTTCGGCTTTGGAAATGATCTTTTTCAGGCCTCTGGAGCTGGGCATGGATTCCAGGCCTAAAGACTCCACCAGCTCCTCCACGGCCAATTCCTCCACTTTGAAGATTTTCTTGTTGGGCTGCAAGCTGACGGATTTGATGTAGGTCACCAGGGAACGCTGTGCAGAGCTCTACGTTTTTTGGGCAACCACCCAAAAAAACAACAGAAATGAAAACAAGAACTTTAAAAAAAAAGCACTTCGCCAAAATTTCAAGATAAAGCCGTATCCTGGGGAACGACTGCTGTCCAAAACCTGGATGGGGAGAACAAATCAAAAAAATGAAACACAGGCAATGTCCAAAACCTTTCCTTAAGAAATTCAAACCCCACACAGGCAGCCATACCACACCCCAAAAAATACGAAACAAAGAAGCCCACCCTCCCCCCCCCCAAAAAAAAAGAAAAAAGAAAATATAGCTGATCTTTTTCGTGGCCTCAAGATTGTCAACTCTTAATTTCAGGCAGCACCTTGATTTCAGGGAATTTCGCAACCAGAGAGCGGAGGGCAGGAGTGGGGGACTGCAATTTCGATGGCTTCATTTTCAGATTCTTGATGGGAATTTTCTTTTCATTCAATTCCTGGACCATTTCCATTTCGCTGGGCAATAAAACAAGCATCCCTTGGCCACCTGGACATAAAACACACCATTTCGATCGTTTTATCATCAAACATACTCCAAATCATCGTTGCCGACAGGGGAACTTTGCCTCACATCCCTTTTTTTCACATGTCTCCTCAAAACTCCACCTGCATTCGTTCCAAACCTCGAAAAAACGAAGAAAATTTGAAAAATTGCCTATTCTTTTACCTGAAACGTATCGGGCAGTTCGTCCAACTCGATGGATGTAAGTTTCTGTATCTTCGGGGCAATCCATCTGAACAACCCAGTCGACGCTAGGGAAATCCAAGCCTCTGGCAGCCACGTCCGTCGCAAACAACACCATCTCCTTGGCTTTACAGAATCGATTAAACATGTTCATCCTGGAGTTGAGTTTCATGTGGCCACCCAAGCCTCCGATCGAAACCCCCGGTTTCAGCCGGCGGAAGGCTTCATAGATAAATCTAACCTTCATACCCAAAAAATTCCACGATCACTCATGCTCTGAAAATAGCAAATTAGAAGAGCTGCTCCCCGTTTGGTTTTAGAAATGTCGAATTTGACAGATATAACAGAAAACAATGATTTTACTGGCCTCCATCCTAGCCCCTTTGTGGTCCATGTGAAATAATGGTCAAAACCACACCTCAAAATTGATTTTGAAACCAAAGCGTCATAAATAAATAAATATATACATATAAATAGAAAAAAGGAAAAGGGATACCCACTTGCTTGCACGTGGAAAAGAACACGATCGTTTTCTGGTGGAGGTGGGTTCGAACAAATGACCAGAGAACAGTCATTTTTTCCCCCAGGCTGCAGGTCACATAAAACTGGTTCAGTTTGGCAGGGGTGGCTGAGGCGGCCTCCGAATGGGCGGAAATGTACTCCGGATTTGTCAGACTCAGCCTCGCCAGAGCTTTCACCGACTTCGTCTGCGTGGCAGAGAACAGCAGCGTTTGCCGTTCCCTTGGCAGATTGTCGACGATTGCATTGAGGGTTTTCTCGAACCCCATGTCTAAGATTCGGTCGGCCTCATCCAGAACCAGAATCTGCAAGGATGGCACACACACAAAAAAAATATGATGAAAACCTGATGGGTGCCCAATGAAAACATCTTCATTTTTCGTATTGAAATCGTTTTCCACAAGGCCCAAAGGCTGAGTGCAGCCCGTTTACAGAAATGTGTTATAGTCTGACTCAGAAGCAAACCACCGTTTCATCCCAATGTCCATATCTAACTCTTTACCCCATATTCATATATGTGTGTGTGTGTGCGTTTGTTTGGAGAATTTTTTTATCTTTTGTTTTTTATTCTGTTTTTATGCACCCCCAACAATAAAAGAAAACGTGCCTGCAAAGCTTGAGCCTCGAATCCATAGGTTTCGTCCATGTGCTGAAGCAATCTGCCAGGGGTCGCCACCAGCAGATTCATTTGTTCGACATTATCCTTTTCCTCCTCCACGTTTTTCCCACCCATCAACAGTCCAGCACTGAGGTCGTGATGCTTCCCCATTTTCCTGAGCTCCGCGAAAATCTGAAGCGCCAATTCCTTGGTGGGCGAAATGATCAGCCCGCCCAATCCATCCATCGGTCCCCAGCTTTTTCGGTACAATACCTCGACCACCTTCCTTCCGATGAAAGAAAACGAAATGAAAAAAAAACAAAACAATTCTCAAAAAATTTTGAACAAAAAACACAAGATGAAAAGATTCGTGTTGGTAGTTTAACTGAAATTGGATTTAAAAAAAACGAGAAGGCAAAAAATATCGAGTACAGAAACACAAAGGGCTTGTTATTACTGAAACGGCAGGAGGATCGATGTCCAAAAAATATCGAGCCATGTGGTTATCGATATCATGTAGATATTATTTGCTGGGTTTGTTCGGGGTCGATGGTGAAGCAATCGAAAATTAAATTTCATTGTTTTTGTCATTGGTCCATTTTTCTCCTGAACCAGTTTTGCATGGCCTCATTCTGATCATTTCGGCAGGACTTCTGGTTTTCCTCCCCCATCCCCCTTCCCCAATCCAATCAACACAAGGATGAATCGGAATGTCAGGAAAAAAAATCATGTGAACCATGCAACAGTTGCAGGATGGCTTGATTTCAAAAAGAGGCGACCTCATGTTTGTTACGTAATCACGTAATCACGTGGTCCTCTTTTCACACACCGGGATCAGGAACGCGAGCGTCTTTCCAGAGCCCGTTTTCGCGGCACCCAGAACATCCCTCCCCGCAAGAGCATGTGGAATCGACGCCTTCTGAATCGCAGTGCTCGTCACGAAACCCGCCTCCCTCAACCCCTTTCTCGTATTTTCCGACAGAGGCAAATCCTCGAACGCTTCGAATCCCACATACGCCCATCCGTCCGTGGGTGCTTCGGCGTTGAGCGGGTTGGTTCCTGGCTCGGGCGCGCCTTCGCGGATGCGTTTATCGAGTTCTTCGATTTCCGCGATTCTCAGCGACGTCTTGCTCGGCGCGCGCTTGTATCGTTTTTTCCCTTTCCACCCGGATTTCTTCCCTCCCTGTTTTCGCTTCTTTTTCCCCGAGCTTTCGGAGTCCATCTTTCTTGCGAACGGCAGCTCCAGAACGCATTGCTCGCCTCCAGTGCGTATTTATAGGTGGCGGCTGCCGTACGGGTTTCTGTTCAGTGTCGTACGTTTGCCCGATCAATCTGTCGACCCAGCCTTCCGTTCCGTTTCATTCGACCGATTTCCGTGAACACGCGTGGGAAAGCAAGCGTTCTGTTAGAAATTTCCACCTCACCGCAGATCGTGTCTTTTGTTTTTCGACAGGGCAATAACTCGACGCTGTTGTGGGAGGAGAACCCGGGTCGAAGATGGCAAAACATCATCCCGATCTGATTATGTGTATGAAGCAACCGGGAATAGGTGAGGCTCGACGTTCTATCGAACGGGAGTTTTGTTAATCCATTTTTGCTTTTTTTTTCTGCATAGGATATTCACTTATGTCGTGCATGTTCATTGGTTTAAGAAAAAAAAAGCAGAGTTAATTTGAATGGACAGTTGGTCCGGCAATTGAAAGGAAACAGTGGTGCTACCTGACTGATCTTTTTGTTTTCACTTATGGTTTGGCTGTAAGAATAGAAACCAGAATTTTTATTTTATTTTTATTTACTTTTTTACTTTTTTTTATTTTTGGGGAGGGAGCAAGAAGCAAATTCTTGTCACAGAAACTTTCTCCATAAGCATATTCCTATTCAATTTGACTTCGTGTTTGAGCAAAACATGCAGAAAGCATGATTCCAAAATCTCTCACTTCTTGTTTCTTCCCCAAGTAAGATGGTTTCGCTGATCTGATGGGGGTTTTTTGCTGCAGCAATCGGTCGGCTTTGCGAAAAATGTGACGGCAAATGTCCGATATGCGATTCTTACGTACGGCCATGCACACTGGTCAGGATTTGCGACGAATGCAATTACGGCTCATATGAGGGCCGATGCGTGATCTGTGGAGGAATAGGGGTGTCGGATGCTTACTATTGCAAAGAATGTACCATGCAGGAAAAAGATGTGAGTCATGCAGCCATTCCCCATCCTTCAATTACACACGAAAGAATCAACCTGTTTTGGATGTGGTTTAGAATTACTGTTGCTTGGGAGGAAAACAGCAGTTTGAATGTTTTTTTTGACGTAATTTTTGTGTCCTTTGTTGTTGTTTTTTTGGCCGCAGAGAGATGGCTGCCCGAAGATCATTAATCTGGGTTCCGCGAAAACCGACTTGTTCTACGAAAGGAAAAAATATGGATTCAAGAAGCGATAGGCAAAAAAACAAGCAGCTCCTCATTTTCATTTTTCATTTTTTTTTCTGTTTCGGGGAATATAGTGCTAGTAGTCGTCCGTTCAGTCACACTGGCTGAGAATCGAGTTAAGATAGGCCCAGCAGCGCTGGCAGGAAAATGTCACTATCCAATGTAGAAGGGTTGCATTCATAGGGCAAAAAAAACGAATTAAACATTGTTGTGGGCCATCTTGTTTGAGTTTGGACCCACTCAGAAAGGAACACACACCCGACCCCTCCAAAAAAACAAGGTATATTCAGCCCAGAGTAATCCTGTCGAATAGAGTGGGAGAGGGTCGCATGAATGTTGGTGAGAAAAAAGAACCTCCTTTGCAGACTTCAGAGGATATCTTGAATTTGCATGGTGTTCCTGCAGTCAAGTAATGTCTGTGGGTTTACTTTGATGGGCGCCTTGGCCTCCCATTGCACAAATTAACAGACAACTGGCATTCACAAGGAACGTTGAGTTGCAACGTGCGATTGCTTTCTCGTTCTGGAACAGGGAAAATATCCTGGGGTGGTCACCAAAGGCAAATATCCACAACAACAAAAAGGTGACATTGAGCCCCACTCCCAGTTTATTGAGAGGCTCCTGTTCGAACACCACCACCGGCAGGCCTTAGCCACCTAAAATTCTTTTTCTTTTTATCCTGAAGATACCACAACACTTCTGAAGCTAGTTTATCCTCTCACCCAACACCACCAAGGCTTTCACATCTGCCAGCATCCATGTGGATGTATTTTTCACAGAAGGCATTCAATTTACACAAGCAAGGCCCGCACACAAACCTCACCCCTTTCCAATCGCATCAAGCAAAACTCAGTTCAGACAAAAAAAAATCACAATCGACAATTCACTGTTGGGTCCAGTCCCTTCAAAAAAATAACATCCAACCAAAACCAGTTAAGCACACAACTGACAAACAACCCAACCGTAACCACAGTTCCCAACTGATCGTAGCATAAAGTGACTCAACTTTGAGGCAGCTGTCATCCCAACGAAAATTCCACATTTCAAAAAACAAAAACAAAACGACATGAACACTGCTTCCAACAAGCAAAAATGAGAAAACAGAAAGAAAAAAATGAATCATCGCCACCACTGCTGCTGACCGGCGACCAGAACCAAAGAAGAAAATATGTCGCTTTTTTTCTGATTTCTGTTTTCTTTTCTTCTTCCCCTCCCCCCGTCCCTTTTTCCTTCTCTTGTCTGACACACTCAATCAAAAATAGAAGTTAACAACTCAAACCCCCTCATTTCTTCAACACATGTATGCCCCCCACAGTCCTGTGGGTTTATTTTTCAAATGGATTCTAAATGACCAGGATGCCCATTTCAAACATGAACCCCTTTTCAATTCAGACCCCCGCCATACAAACTTCGAACGGCTTGGCGCCCCCTTCGAAGATAGCGCCCAGCTTTTGTTTCATCTAAACCAGAATCTCCTGAAGCAACGTCTTTTGCAGCCCTCTGAATTTGTTGAATAAAGTGTTGTACTTCTGTCTGGGGCTTATCCCACTTCACCACCTCTCCTGCAGTGGGGTAGAGGACAAGGCGCGCATGGTGGGGTTTCGGGGAATTTTGAACGGTGAGGGCCGTCTTGAAGAACCTATTTGCAAACGTAATTGGGATGCCGGATTGATTTTGTGCGACCCAAAAGCCATCCATGCACTGTTGAGGAGAAAACATTCTCAGGCTTTCCCGGGCAGCACGACGAACGATCCACTTTAAATTTTTGCAGGCTTTGAGTAGGGGCTCTGTCAGGGGTGGAGCGACCCCTGGCACGGCCTCAACCACGTCCCCTACAACATCTAGGGCAGCAACACGAATGGAAGAATCTGAATCCTTGCAGGCATTGAGCAAGACCTCTACCAGGACTGGGGCTTGGCCTGGCTCAACCTTAACCACCCTTCCGAGGGCGTAGAGGGCATCATAACGAACATGATATTCTGGATCCTTGCAGGCATTGTGTAGGACCTCTACAAGGCCTGGGGCCAGGTCTGGATTAACCTCAACGACCCTTCCGAGGGCAGAGACAGCATCATAACGAACAATATCTTCTGGATCCTTGCAGGCATTGTGTAGGACCTCTACCAGGCCTGGAGCTAGGTCTGGATTAACCTCAACGACCCTTCCGAGGGCAGAGACAGCATCATAACGAACAATATCTTCTGGATCCTTGCAGGCATCGTGTAGGACCTCTACCAGGCCTGGAGCCAGGTCTGGATTAACCTCAACGACCCTTCCGAGGGCAGAGACAGCATCATGGCGAACGACCCACTTTGAATCCTTACAGGCGTTGATCAAGGGTTCTACCATGGATGGGGCCGGGTCTAGATTAACCTCAACGACCCTTCCGAGGGCAGAGACGGCCGCACGTCGAACCTCCGTGTGCGACTCCGAATTCTTGCACATGTCGAGCAAGGGTTCTACCAGGGCTGAGGTCAGGTGTGGCACGGCCTTAACCCACTTCCCTGTGGCCCGTAGGACAACATAAAAACACTCCCGATTTGAATTAAATGAATCGTTGAGCAGGGGCTCTTGCAGGGTTAGGACAAGGGCTCGCATGGCCTCAACCACCTTCCCTATGGCCAGGAGGGCATCAACACGAACATCCAAATTTGCATTTCTGCAGTCCCAGAACAGGGGCTGTACTAGGACTGAGGTATGTCCTGGCACGGCCTCAACCACCTTCCCCAGGGCCTGGAGGACAGCGACACAAACCTCCAAATTTGCATTTTCACAGCTGCTAAACAAGGGTGGTATCAGAGCTGGGGCATGTCCTGGCACAGCCTCCGCCACCCCTCCGAGGGCGCGGAGGGCAGCATGATAAAGCACACAATCTGATTTCTTGCAGGCGTTGAGCAGGGGCCCTACCAAGGCTGGGGCAAGGGCTGGCCTGGCCTCAACCATCTTTCCGAGGTCGCGGAGGGCATCACAACAACCCTCCCAATTTGAATTCCTTGCGTTGAGCAGGGGCTCTTGGACGGCTGGGGCTAGAGATAGCAAGGCCTCAACAATCTTCACTAGTGTCTCGAGGGCAGCAACACGAACGTTCCCATGTGAGTCCTTGCAGCTGCTCAACACGGGTTGTACCAGGTCTGGGGCCTGTCCTGGCACGGCCTCAACCACTCTTCCGAGGGTGTCGAGGGCAACAAGACGAACCTCACAGCTTGAATCCTTACAGGTGCTCAACAGGGACTGGACCAGGGCTGGGGCCTGCTCATCTGGCACGGCTTGAACGACCCTTCCGAGGGTTGAGAGGGCAAATTTACGAACCATGAAAACTGAATCCTTGCAGGCGTTGAGCAGGGACCCTACCAAGGCTGGGGCAAGGGCTGGCCTGGCCTTAACCATCCTATCTAGGGTCTGAAAGGCAGCAGAATAATTGGAAAGGGCTGGCAGAACCTCGACGACCTTCCCTAGGTCATCGAGGGCAACAACTTGAGCCTCTGAGTGTGGATGCTTGCAGACACTGAACAGGGCCTCTACCAGGGCTGGAGGCAGGCGTGGCACGGCCTCAGCCACCTTCCCTAATGTCTCGAGGGCGACATCACGAACCTCACAGCTTAAATCCTTACAGGCGCTGAGCAGGGGCTCAAACAGGTCTAGGGCCAGGCCTGGCAGAACCTTGACGACCTTCCCTAGGGCTTCGAGGGCAACCTCTGAGTGTGAATCCTTGCAGCCACTGAACAGGGCCTCTACCAGGGCTGGAGGCAGGCATGGCACGGCCTCAGCCACCTTCCCTAATGTCTCAAGGGCAACATCACGAACCTCACAGCTTGAATCCTTACAGGCGCTGAGCAGGGGCTCTAGCAGAGATGGGACACCAACAGCTACAGTCGGTGAGCTTTGCAGCAGCCCAGTAGCGAGAACCTCTAGAAGATCCTTCCAATCGACCTTACCCCATTCTGTCTCTCGCCGCACACCCTCCAACCCTACTTGGAACCACCCCTTGAGGGACTCAAACACGTGAAACTCCCCTTCAAGATCAGCAAGGTCTCCTTCCAAGTCTTCCCCGGCTACACAAAGCCACTCATGCAGCAGCCGCACCTGCAACAGCACATGTTGTACTCCTACGATATCTCGGGGCTTTGCGTCGACCAGCTTCAAGACTTGTTTGATCTCCTCAAGCTGTCGCCTTCTACTCACCTCCCCAGCCATAAATGAGAATGTCTCTCTAAACTGCTGTGCATATTTATACTTCGCAAAAAAACTCTCAGCCTTGCCCCACTTGGCACCTTCCCTGGACAAGACCTGCTTAGCTAGCCACCGCCCAGCAAAGTACTCCTGGAACGTCAGGTGTGCAAACTGGTACTGCTTACCCAAGTCTTGTAGCAACAAGAAACCCGCATCTTTCAGCATGTTCCTCACACGATCGTCTTCCTCTTCCAACACCCCATCTACCAACCCTTGGCTGAGCGACACTTCTCCGCACTCCAGCCCACGGACAGCTATCCGGCCCAAAGCAGCAAAGAGTGCCTCATGGTCTTGGTATTGCAAGTGCTGCTCCCTGTGCTTCTCCTTGTATCGATGCCACACATACCACGTAAGCCTGTGGTACAGCCCAGCAAGGCTGCCATTCACTGGCACTGCATCCACCCCACCTCCCTCCCCCTGGCCTTGCCACTCCCACAAGGCACACAAGATCTGTAGGTTTACCGGTACATGGGCTATCAATGCTATGGCGGGCTGCTCTCGGATGAATGCCTGCAGTGTGGCACCAGACTGTGGGGATATTTCATGAGTTATGAATTCTTTCATCTGCGCGTCATTCAACCCTGCATGCTCTATTTCTATGTCGGCCAAGAAGCGCTCTGCCTCGATGCCATAGGGCCGAGACAGTATCAGCAGCTTGTGGCTGCCTGACTTGGCTTGATTGAGCAGCTTCTCACTGGCTCCATACCGCTCGTCCATTCCATCCAATACCACCAGCGTCGTGGGCTTGTTTAAAATCTGGCTGATCTGGTGCCGCAAACGCTTGTAACCATCCTCCTCCCTTGGAGCAAAACAATTCCTGACAATGGCATTAGCCAGGGTCTCGTCCCGGCGAAAGCTCACGTTATCATATAGACTTTGCTGCAAGGCCCGGACTGGCAGCACATACACTGCCTCAAACACTTGGCCCCACGTCCCTTGTGCCCATCTGTAAGCCAGCATTCGGCTCAGGGTGGTCTTCCCAGTCCCCGGATTTCCCACCAAGAGCACCTTGTGAATCTTGTGCACTGGCTCTCCAGGCTTCTTCCTTCTATCATGAAATATCTCCTCCAAGGCGATGGGCGTTTTGACCTGTATCAACCGCTCATAATGGGTGGCCAAATGGTCTTTGGTTCTGCCTTGGACGCGCAAATGATCTTTGGTTGCACCTTGGAGGCCATCCTGAGGCTCACCGTCCTTTTTGCCAGCTTTGACCTTGGCCAGCTCAAGAAGCATCAGCTGGCACTGGAGAGAATCAACATGCTTGGGGGCCTGCCCGTCAAAGAGCGACCGCACTCTTGCAAAGTCATTGTGCTGGTAGTGGTCCCTGAGTGCTTGGCAAGCCTCTTGCACCGCTGCAGGGGAAGGGCAATCTTCGGCACCGGATATCGCACCCAAATTCAGATGCTGTGCCCTGGGAACTTGGGGAGCTTGCAACGCCTCTCTGGGATCCAGTCTCAGCCTTCTGTTGATCTCAACAAACAAGCCACCAAAAACAGGGCCAGGAGCAACCAGGGTACTGAGTTTCTCTTCCACTGTCTGACCACCTAACCACCCTCTGATGGCTTCTTGCATTGCTGCCGCACGTTTTCCCTTGGCCCCGAGTGGCCTGCTGGTCAAAATTTCCAAGGCCACTTCAGCCACCTCCTTTTCCTTCTCATGTCGGCTGTGCGCAGCAATGGCAGCCAGACCCTCCATCAGCTCCTCCAGGATATCCAAGTCTTCCAACCAGCACTTCCCATCAGCGATACTACAGCACTCCGCCAGAGAAGCCAGCTTCTCAACACTGGCCTTGCGTACCTCAGCATTTGCACCCTCCATGGACAGTAGACAGAGTTGCTGGACAAGGCCAAAGCGCAGGGCCTTTCGATCAGATGTCTTGCGCATGGATACCTCCTTTTCTTCCACTGCTTGCAAGCACTTGCAAAAGACATGATACTGATCAGGGTCTTCCAAATTCAACAGACATGCATGTTGCATGGCCTGGTGCCAGTCATACCAGGGTTTTGACTCAATGTGGTGGCTGGTAAAGGCAGCTTTCCAGCTCTCGCACCCCGATTCAAAGGACCCGATGTCAAAGTCGAGAGTAGCTAGGGCCTTCACACCATTGTAGAAGTGAATTATACCCTTCAGGCCCATACCTGCCCGCCTGAGCCGATCTTGAAAACGCGCTCGATCCTCTCCTGACGCCAGGCGCTGCAGGCTTTGCTCAAGGAGGTGGGCATGGTAGCAGATCGGATACCACTGTGCACTTTCAGCAATAGCTTGCACCTTGGATTTGATTCGTCTGTACAGCCCATCCCCTTGCTTGAGGTCCAACTGACCTGGTGCAACCTCCTGGATGAGTATGAGGGTCTGGTGCAGAGCATAGAGGGGACTGCGGTGGGTTGGGTAGGCAGCTTTTGTGAACATAATCATGGTGGGATCCAGCTTGGCAAAAAAAACATTGCCCAACTGGAACAATGAGGTAGGATTCCCTTCAAACACAGCGCTGTCCATTGTTTGCAAGGTGTATTCCAGGGCTTCGATCAGGAAGGTGCTTCCGAGACTGTCCTCTTGAAATTTACGGTGCAAGCTGTCAAAATACTCTCGCAAAATCCTCTTTTGCGCATCACTGTCCGGCTGAATGCCTGCCAAGAGGCTGTACTCTTTGATGGCAATACCTTCCTCATGGTCCAAGTTTCCGATTGGCTCTCTGTTGAACCATTTGATGTATGCCCGCACCCACTCTTGTAAAGGTCGATCTTCAGGCGTTTGGGATGCATTAAGTTTCTCAACCAGTGATTCTGTGCTAGTAATATCCCCCTCAGCCATGCGATTTTGCAGGACCATGGAGGCGCTCCAGCCTAGGCTTTCCAGCGACAGGGGTGGTCTACTGCCACAAGCTCCAGCATCTTCGAAATTTATCATGCAAAAGAAAAACAAAAAACAAAAATGAAGAGAAAGTTTTGCAGAGCACTCCACTTGCCTGGATTTCGTTCATTTGTAGATTGCTCAGTGTGGTGTTTTCCTGGAAATGTTGAATTCTTAAGCTGGAATGATGCTTCCAGATGCTTCCCCACCTCGGTGCATTCCTTTCAAGCCTTGCTTCCCAAAACAGACTAACTGGGAGGGTCTGTCGACCCAAAAGGCCGCCCCTCAACCGTTGTTTAGCTTCCGCTCGCAGGACGCTCGAGTTTCATGTAGCAGGAGTTCTCTTCGTATTGGTGCTGCTTTTGGATCGCTTCTTTCGAAACAGGTGGTGCCAAATGGGGTGAGGTGCGACGTCGTGGGCTGACGACTCCACACCCTCTCCTCAGACCGGTGGCCGACACGACTGCAACCTTGCGACGTCGCCACGGGTGCGACGTAAGACAGGTCGCACCCCAGGTGCGATGGTATACTCCCAACGTTGGGAAACAGGGGTTTGTGCCTGGTGAGAAGTTCGGAAAATGCACGAGTAGGACAAATGTGGGTCCTGGTGATCAGATCAGAGCACGGCTTTGTGTGGCGCGGTGTAGAACTGCCCCATCATCAAAAAAATGGTCAGTTACAATGTTTGAGGGGGATAGAGACTCCATCTGGGAAGACTGGAATTTGAAAAACTCCATTTGTGTTCCCATTCCCCATCGCGCCGCCTTGCATCGACATGTCCACACCGGACATGTTTTTCATCTGTGGCAAATTCTTTTGCAAGGACATCTCTTATGTTGTCGAGAGCCGGACTCTCCCCAGGGATACCCACTTCATCGATTTGTGCTCGAAAACGTCGCAACCACCTCTTTTGGCTGCATTTTGGGAGTGCCCCTTGTGCAAAATCATTAAATTTGCATCAACCTTCCCCCTGATCTTCGATGCGAATGAACTATAACGCATTCTTCTTCTATGGATACTTTGACGCGAACTGCAAGTTTTTTTAAAGGAGGACGAACAAGCGAACACAATGACGTCCTCTTTTCAAGGAATGTTTTCAAAAAAATTTAAAGTGAGGTGTTTCACACAGTTGCTTTTCTACAAGCGGATTGTGACCTTGCAAAAAGGTGTCTCCAAACACACAGTGAAGATGTTTTATCCTTGCACCTGACTAACATCCAGTCAACTTATAAATATAAAAATGGGCACATCAACAATGTGCATTCTGGCAGGGACAGTCCAACCTTTCAATCAATCAAGCATTACACACTTAAGAACGCCGCTGGGCCTGTTTCAAGTCAGCCTTAGAATTGTTCCATTGTACTGTGGATCCCATTATGGTTCGATGATCTTTGGGATACAGGGACGTGCTTGTCAACACTTCACACTTTCTCCTCCCACACAGTTGAACTTTCCTTTGTCTATTGTCCCCACAGGCGCAATCCTGGGATTTCAGGGAAGGGGGGCCACAAGTTTTTTTGGGGGGCCCAATTTATTTTCAGGGGGTAAGAAACAGTTGGTTGAGGCATGGTGCCGTAGATTTCCAGGGGATTTTTTTTTTCCTTTGCTCCTTGACTTTTTTGGGGGGGCCAGAAAATTTCTAGGGGGGGCAACTTCCCCAACTGTCACTCGAAAGGGCAATTCTCCTCAACCATTGTGTCTTAGCAAGGCATAGATATCTATGCGATCGATCGCATAGCGGATGCTGAACATCACCGACATCAGATCCCAAAAACATCGCGCAAAGTGGTCCAAAACATCGCACAGCAAAGGAATTACTTACACGCGCTGTGCAATTTGAAATAGATTCAGTGCATTGATCTTGCTACAGCCGTCCAGCCAGTCGTGATAGATCCAGCTTTTTGTGCGATTGTTTCGAAGACATTGCACAGTACAGGTTTTCCCATAGTGTTTCCTTGCAAGGAAAATCAATTGATGACCTTTCTGTACGAGTTTGATGGACGGAAGGAAAGCACCTGCTGTCAAGCCGATCGACCTCTGCGAAGATATTTCCTTTTCCTTTTGATTTTCGACATTTGGGGGTCTCTGATTGATTTCGAAACCTGCACCAATTTTCCTATCGATCAGAAAAAAGGTGCAAAGGAAAAGAGTGGTTTAGCACCAACCCAAGAATTGTTTTCCCACAACTGGCATCGACAATCTTTGCTGCAGCCAGTAATGATGTGTTGTGGAAGGCTGAATTGATTCATGGGCACATCCAAAAAACCCAGCTGTCCATGGATGCACCGGGACCTCTCCGTTCAAAACTCTTTCCCTTTTTTTTTTCTCATCTGCACACACGAAAAATTTGATATCCTGAACCCACTGATCTTTCCAACACACCTCCAGAATTGAAATTGGTGTTACTAATCATATCTACATTTTGATCTGGAGGAAAAAAAAACCATAGAAAAAAAAAAATACCAAGCGAGGGGGAGGGAAGTGTAAAGGATTGAGGGGAAGGAGTCAGAAGATGGGCGCAGGGGATAGGGAAGATGGGTTAGGAAAGTACGAATGTGTATTGTAAAGTGGCAGTACTGTGGAAGAGGTACTGTGTATGACAAAGCAGTACAGGGACGGAACGGATATTTATTGATGGATGGAAATAGTTGCGATATCTTTGTAAGTCCCTTCTGGGCCGAGACCTTGTGTGTTTCAGTGTGTTGTATCTGATTGGGTTCATATTCACGCCCCACTCAGAAGTCTCTATTATTACATGGTTTCGGAGCCATGAATGAGCCTGGAGAACCCGGAGAGATTTTGGCAGAGGGCTCACTACCGGAACAGGCAACCGCCATGGAGTCAGAAACTGTGAGGGCTATTCGAGCGAGCTTGCGTGAAGAATTCTCACGGCTGGAACTACGCATGTCAGCACTGGAGGCTTCGCAAGGCCTAAGGCCGTCCCCAGAACGGGTAACCATTCCACCAGAAAGCGAATATGAAGAGGTCTTTACGGTACCCAGCCCAGGTGGCCGTGAAGCAAGGCGAAATGGAACATCAGTTGAAAGTGGGGTTCGTCATCATACAGTGGCCAAAGTAAAGTTTGGCATGCCCGAATATTATACTGGGGAAAAACCTGACGAAAGTTTCCAGGATTGGTGGTTCGGAATACACGAATATCTAGAGTTGATAGGTGAAAGCTCTGAGACTGCGAGGGTACGCTTCGTCGGGACTATGTTACGTGGTTTCGCGAAAAGCTGGTACAGAGTTCTTTTGGAACGAACTAACATACAAACTCTGTCTTTTGAGCTGCTACGGGAAAAAATGAGGAGTCAATTTGCAAGAAAGGACGACAACACCAGGGTTCGGAGGTTGATACGTAGCTGCTCTCAAGGCGCGAAGGGTGTTCAGGAGTACAATGCTCTGTTTCGCAAATTGGCTGTCAGGATACCAGAGGCCAGCGAGGAAGAATTAGTTGGCCACTATTTGGCAGGGCTTCACCCTCATATTCGTGTTCAAGTTGAAACGCGTAAGCCACACACGCTCGAAGACGCCACCTCGCTAGCTAGCGACTGGGAAGCTTTGGGCCTTGCAGGGAACAAGGAAGTGAAAGTAAACTCGGCAGAAGGTATCCTGGAGGACGAAGACAGGCTCGAAGTCTTTCCGATCAACGGCAAAGGGTTGGTAACATTCCCACTTCAGCTCTCGCGCATGAATGAACTTTTGACGACGGTCCAAAAGGCTATGCGAAACCCGTGGCTTGCTGAAAGAATTACTGACATAGTCACCACTGCCCAGACGGAGGGGGGAAGTCCTCCACAGAAATCAGTACCAGGGAAGCTTACTTCTGGAAAGGGGCCTATGGCAGGAAAGCCAGTCAAGCATGTCGACGCCAAAGAGGAAAACACTGTCAGCACCGTATGGATGAACTCTGATTCGGACGAAGAAGACGCGTATGTGGGAGTGGGACATACTTCCGACAGCAGCCAGCAGAACAGAAGACTTATGCATGTTAATGGAATTATCAGAGGACAGCAAGTCAAGTTCTTGATTGACACAGGAGCTGCAGTCAGTATTCTCTACGAAAAAACGTTACGAAAGTTTGGGCTTCCTTTGCAGCCGGGAAAGATCTCCATTCAGGGCATCACGCAGGACAGTGTGCAGTCCCTTGGGACAACCACAGTTTTGGTCGAAGTCGGAGAGAACCAAGCCGAACTGAAGTTCATTATTCTGGAAGGGCATGGAAGGAGCATTTTGGGCAAGGAGGCCATCGGAATGTTAGGCTTTATCATAGACCCAGGGACTGACCGTTTGGTAGACAAGAAAACAGAGGCTGAGATAATCTGTTTTTCAGCCACTACTAAGGAAGCACCAGCAGGACACACAAAGGAGACTCAAGCCGACTCAGGAGAATGTGTACTGACTCTAGGAAACGACACCTTATTGGGGCCTGGAAGAACTACACAAGTCGTTTCCTCTGCTCGATGCTTTCTTCATGGGAATGTGGTTCTGGCTGTTAAGCCGCGAAACGTACACGCAGATAAACACGGGTTACGTGTGCATTCGCAATTGGTTGCTGGGCCCACAGAAGGGGAGCCTATCGTCATTGGCGTGGACAATGAGCGAAACCATCCAGTCTTGCTTAAGAAGGGAGCCAAGCTGGCCACGACGATTTTTTTGGAGAAAGCCAAAGTGCAGTCCACTATCTGTGCTCAAGAAGATCCAAAAAAAGGGGTCCTGGGTGCGAGTCGTCCGTGCATTCAGGAAGCGATGGTAGGACGAGCGAAGAAGGCATAAAAATACAGCTCACCCAGGAGGTGGAGTACTATCCTGAACAGTACAAGGATGTTGTCGTTTTTTACCTTAACCGAAGTATTGTGTTGGGGCCGGGGGAAGTAGCAGTACTGAGTTTACCTTACGAGCTTAGGGGAGTTCGAGGACCGATTATCGATTGTCTTAGTGCAAAAGGGGTTAGGTTGGTCATGAAACAGCGGGCAGGAGGCACGTTGTTTGGATACCTCGTTAATGACAGTAGTGAGATCCAGCACGTAACACCAAAAACCAGAGCCTGGTTTATTCCAGGACGATTGAGTGAACTGATTGATATTGACGGACGATGTGCGATCTCCAGAGTCCGAAGTAATACTTCTGACCGACTGTACGTACAAAAGACAGACAGCGAATGGAGGCGACGAAAACAGGGATCTACTGAGCAAGGAAAAGAAGGGAGTTGGATTCAGCGCAAGAAAGAGCGACAACATTTAGAACGTGGAGCGACTAAAGTTTGGGATGTCCGTCGATCTAAGTGGGGACGATATGGGAAGTGGGATGTCCAGGGAGAGTCGCAGGATGTAAGCGCAGAAGTTATGAACAATGAGTTGTTCGAGCCAGAAAGTCACGACGAATGTTTGTCGCAACTTATGCAGCGGTTTCCTCGAGTCTTTGATTTGTCACCAGAATCGAGCGGATTGGCACGTGATATGGCCGCTCTTACTATCACGATGTCTGACTTAGAACAGATTGGAACTGCGAACTTTAGTGCTTTCAGTGACTGGCAGCCGTTATCCACGGGCCAGGAAGGGGCCGCCGAAACAGAAATCGCATCGCTCGAAAGAAGAGGGATCGTTAAAGAGCTGCGCTGGGACGAACGCGGGTTATTCTCCCAGCCGTTGGTTTTCCAAAAACCAGGGAGTACATCGGTGCGAATAACGTTGGACTGCCGACGGATAAACAAATTATTTCGAACCTGGAAAACTCCTCTCACACCTGTGAAGACGATTTTGTCTCGACTGAACCCCGAGTATAGGGTGTTTTCCGTGATTGATCTTAAAGATGGGTTCTTTAATTTGGGGATTGACGACGAGCTTAGCAAATACTTCTGTTTTAGCATGGGGAAGAAGCGGTACCGATTTCAGAGATTAGTACAAGGATTCAACGGGAGCGCATTAATTTTTCATTCGATTATCACGCGCGTACTGGAAGAAGCTCGGAAGATATTTCCTGATTTAGACGCCGAGGTATATATCGATGACCTCATCATCGGAGCCCGCACTGAGTGGGAACACGATCGTAAGTTACAGTCACTCTTTCAAATCTTGGACCGATTCGGTTTTAAAGTGAAAAAGGAGAAGGCTCAGCTGAAGAAAAGCCACGTCACGTTCCTTGGATTTGAGGTTTCTCACGGAACAGTCAGCTTGAACCCGTACTGTCAGAAGCTACGTGAAGGACTACCAAAAATACAAGGGCGTAAGACACTGCAACAAGCGCTTGGGATGCTAAATGTGGTGAAAGGACATGTACCTGGATTTGCGAGGAAAGTACAGACTATGTACGAGGAATTATCGGCTGTCGGGCGGGAAGCGGATTGGGATCTCGTCAATGAACGTTTTCAATCAGTGGTGGTGGACGTACTGAGTGCTGTGTACGACATGCGGATGCAGCAGCCAGGGGAGGATTTCCAACTATACACGGATTGGTCGTCAGCCGCCGGGGGATATGCTTTAACACAAGGTGATCAACTTGTGTTTTTGGGATCACACTTAAATTCTCCGAGCAAAAGGGCAGTATCCAGCTTCCTGGGCGAAGCGCAAACAATTGTTCGTGCGCTAAAGAAAGTCGCGTGGATTACGGGAGGAGCAAACGTACAGGTTTTTACCGATTCCGAAGGGTCGGCTAAAAAGTTTAATTCGGGGAGCCTAACTGACGATTCTGATCTAAGGATGCTGCGCCTGCTCAGCTATATCACAGGAAACTACACGGTCGGCGGCAATCTTCGTTTTACGCACTTGCCAGGTAAAGTCAATGTGCTCGCCGACTTGCTTTCACGTTGGGCGAGTCATGAGACAGAAGCAAAGCTGACTCTATACCACGTTGACGAAGAAAGAAAGCAGCGAATAAACCAACTCCTTAGGGAAGCGCACAGGGGTCATTTCGGCGTCGCGAAAATGTTGAAGGTTTTACGGATGCGAGGAGAGAAGATATCCCGGCCTATTGTGGAGTCCTACGTGCACGCTTGTGTTGTCTGTCAAAAATACGAGCGACCAAAGGAAAAGGCGCCTTGGGGAGATACGAAACGAGGGGGTTGGCCGGGACAAGCAGTCAGTATGGACGTGGTTGGACCTTTCCCAAAAGGGACTGACGGATCCAATTATCTGGTAACCACTATCGATCATTGCTCGCGATTTGCTGAAGCACGACCTGTGTCAAGTGCGAATGCTGTTGCTGTGAGTCAAGCTTTGGAAGTGTGGATACAATCTCATGGGCAACCTAAGGTTGTCATGACTGACAATGCTGCTGTGTTTACCTCGCGCCGATTTTCTACGGTGATGGAGAAGTATGGGATCAAGCATGAGTACGTGCCTCCATATTCCCATAAAAGCGCAGGGTTGATTGAAAGGTATCACCGCACGCTGGAGGATCGCATCAAGCGAATGACAGAAGGAAAAGTGTTGGAGGAGTGGCCAGAGCAAGTTCAGGAAGCAGAAAAATTGATTCAGGAAATGCCACATGATGCTACAGGATTCCCTCCCAGGCAGCTGATGAAAAAGAGAGACATATGGGACCTGCCAATTTCTGACCAACAATGGAGAAATGATGTGGGCACTGCTTGGTACCGAGATGCAATTGGACGACAGAAGAGGCAATCCAAACAGAAGTTTGTGGAAGAAAGTTATAAGGCTGGACAGTGGGTCTGGTGTTATGATCATACTCGGATGAGATCGGAAGGGGAAAAATTGAAAGCATTCTGGTATGGTCCGTGTTTGTTTGATGGGTATGTGTCTAGGCACAGGTGTGTGGTTAATGACCCGGATCACAGTAAGTTTTTGACTCACGTTGATTTCGTGAAGCCATGTCGGTTGTCAATGTGGGAGTATTAGTTCGATAGCGCAGAGGAAGCGTGTAAAGGATTGAGGGGAAGGAGTCAGAAGATGGGCGCAGGGGATAGGGAAGATGGGTTAGGAAAGTACGAATGTGTATTGTAAAGTGGCAGTACTGTGGAAGAGGTACTGTGTATGACAAAGCAGTACAGGGACGGAACGGATATTTATTGATGGATGGAAATAGTTGCGATATCTTTGTAAGTCCCTTCTGGGCCGAGACCTTGTGTGTTTCAGTGTGTTGTATCTGATTGGGTTCATATTCACGCCCCACTCAGAAGTCTCTATTATTACAGGAAGAACACAAGGCGTCAGTGACGCCGCGTCACATAAGCAATACGGTTTAATACGATGATGGCTCCAGGAGGTCGATTATTAAAGAAGGAAAGTGAGGGAGGGGTGCTAACGAAACACTAGAAAAGGATAACAAACAAAAATATCGAGTAGTGTTTGTTTGATAGTTTTTGCCAAGAATGGACTTGCTCTGTTGCAAATTGGATGTAAACAGCAGTGTGTCGCTCCAAAGGCCGTTTTACCCTCGTGTTCTGTTTCGGGGAGGAAACTGGCAAGAGTTTCCAAAGGTCTCGTCGGACAGCGCGGGGGCGGATCCAGAGGGCGAGCGCAGGAGCGCGCGCACCCCTGTCTCATAAAGTTTTTTTTCCTTTTTGTGTGTGTGTGCACCACTCTAAAGTAGAGGGGATGATAGTTGTGCAATGTCCAAGACATGTTTCACGTTATGAACGCACACACCCGTCTGTAAAATCATGCATCCCCCCCTTGCAGCGTACGAGTAAATACGGGATAAAGGCCCATAGGCACGTGCCACATATCCATTTTTAAAAGCCCTGACTTCCAAAGCAACAACAAAAGAGTTGGTTGCACGTGGATCTCTCTGCACAACATTCAAGTATGGAGCGGTTTTTGCGCGCGCCAACCAACTCACACCTTTCGTTTTTGCAATGCCCGCACAGAAAGCATGATTGAAACAATTTTGAAAATGGCGCAAATCATTGTTGTGTGCGCGTGTGTGTGTGTCATGGAATCCGGCATCTCCTACACAATGTAAATGTTGTTTGTTTGTGTGTCATGGAATCCGGTGAGCTCGCATTCGTTTCCGTTTGCCAAGATCCATGATGTGACAGCCACCATTCCATAATTGCGATCGGTTTCGGTTTCGGCGGGAGGTGCTGCTGGCGAAATGGAGCCGTGGATGAAGGAGGTGGTCGATTTGGTGAACTACAGGCACGTGCAAATTCGATTACGCTGAAAAGGACTCCATGCTTCTTTTGCTGCCATCTCCACAGCCCCTTTTTTTCCCCCTGTGTTTTTTATACTTTTTTTGTTTGGTGCATTAAAAAACCTGGGGAAGAAACCCAACAGAATTGCCCTCAATTGTGTTTGATGATAGAATGTGTTATTTAATGAAGAGGGTGGCAGATTATTTTTTTAATTTATTTTTTGTGATTTGATTTGATATTAGGCCAGAGGTTTTGGATCCTTGGTGCCCTGGAGTGACAGTCGATCAAATCCGAAAGAAAAGTAAAAAAAGAGGAAATTCGCTCAAGGAGGAGCCGCAATGGTTGAAAGAGTTCAACAAGAGGAAATGGTAATCTAACAAAAGGATACAAATAAATAACGGTCGAAAGTTACTCAGGAAATTGCATGTATTTTTTATCATCAAAAAGCTGAAATAAACTAGCACACGTACAAATTTTCAGAGAATCAAAAATGTGCAAAGGGACTCACAATGCATTTTTGTTGGGAAGGACTGCAATCGGCAATTTTTTTGCCTAATGTGAAACGTTTCAGTAGGAATGTGGAGTGAATCTGCTTTTTGATTTGATAGGGTATTGCCTAAAACTGATGTGGGGGATGATGAAAGCCAATATGAAATGTTCAAAGGGCTGTTTTGCTCCAAAGAAAAAAAAGAGGAGTTTTCGTGGGTTCATCGATTGCTGACGGAAGGGGTAAGAAGCCCCTGCCAATCATCAATTTTTTCTTCTTTTTTTTTTATTTGCATGAATCCATATTCCCATCTTGTTTCGAAGTTTTTTTTTCCCAGCATTTTTTTTCTTCATTTAGTTCTTTTGCTTGCTTATTCCAGTTCCTCGCAAACTACTTTTCTTTGTTAACCTGTTGTTTTTTTTTTCTCTTTTTTTCTTTCTCCTCTTGTTTTTTTTTTTAATTGTTTTTGAATCTTTGTACAGAGCATGCTTTTTTTTTTTTGGGGGGGGGGGGGGTGGAGGGATTGACTGTTTTTTTGTTTCATTTTTATCCAGGAAAATGCTGTAATTCCGGAGCATGACATATCCACTTTGATGGAAGCTCACAGGAAACTGCTGAGTAGAAATCGTTCCTCTGAAGTGAGTGGCTTTCTTTAATTTCTTTTACTATCATTGAGCTTTTTGGGGGGGGGATTGTATGTACTATGTTTTTTTCTCAAAAATCCACGGCGTTCAACCTTTATGTGATCGATCAGATTGATCAAAATGTATAAATTGGATCCGGAGATGTTTTTTTGTGAAAAAAAAAGCATATTAGGAATCTTGTATCTATTTAAAAAGAACGAAATAAATGTTGATGGAAGAAAAATATAATATCCCTTCCTTTTCCGATCATAGTGAAATCATAGTGGAATCCACCCAAGTGCCTTGTTTCTTTTTCTTCTCAAAATAATATATTATACATAGCTCCAATCGATGTTTGTTGTTTTTTTTTAATTATTCGAGGTGAATATTTCGTGCGATTCTTCTTCTTACACCAATATTTTTCAGGCGTCGTGTCCAGCCATCAGCGAAAATTGCTCCGGCCGATCGTTCAAGAAAATCCCTGGCAGAGAACGTCGAATCAAAGATATTAGTCACCACATCGACTGGGGAAAAGATTTTCACGACGCCATGGAAGAATGCTTGGATGTGGAGGCCTCCGATTTTCCATCCACCAAAAGGCCGAGATGGCTGGAATCGATACAGCCCACCGAAGAAAACGTTGAAACGGCAGGGACCAGAGAGGAATTGCAACTGCAGGTATACCTCATTTCGCTGGGATTCTCACTTTCATTTTATTTCTTTGAGGGGGGGCTTGTGCAGGCACCTTTATTTTTTGTATCAATTAGGAAAAAAAGCAATTAATATCTGCAGAAATCATGTTTATATTGTCTAATTGAAGAAAGAATTATGGAATCAAATCCAATTCTATTAAAATAACATGATACTCTTGACATGTTTGATTTTGACTAATTTTAGTATTGATTTTTGATTTTTCCGTATGTGTGTGTTAGTTGGACTCCATCGATGAAATTTTGAGGTTGGATTTGAACAGCGACCGGATCCAATGGCCTCAATCCCAGAATTCCTCCAATCCTCCAGAATGGAGTTTGAAAACTCAACTCGACAGGATCGCTTGTCGAATCGATAGTATTGCCACTCCAATAGAACTCCCCCAAACTGGGGTCGAACTCACCGACTCAATCCCATCAGTGTGTTGCCCCTCAGAAAAGGGTGCCAAGACAAAACCCAATCAAAGAGAATCGACTGTGTCTGACATCGGTGCACTGGCTGCAAGTCAGACACTGGGAAATGGAGATGCCGGTTGGGGCGAAGGATTAGCTGGGCTGGATGTCTGTCAATCAAAAGGGGATGGTAGAGTACCCAAGGCTTTGCTGATGTGTGATGTGGAAATGCTGGATGTGTGTCCCACACAAGAAAATGTTGGGGAAGTGAAAGGCAAGGATATGCTGATGGCCGATGAGGGGGCGATGGCTGCATGTCAGACACGAGACGGTGGTGGTGAAGGAAAAGACGCAGACTGGTTTCGATCTCTCTTGCCAGCTTTGCTTCGGACTGCAGACAATGGGGAGGGTAAGCAAGACAAGGATTTGCTCAAAGGGGGGGTTCTGGGTGCACGTCCAACATTAGACAATGACATTGAAGTGAGAGGCGGGGACTTGCTGGGGGTTGCTGTGCCAGCTGTATGTCAGACAGAGGGTGGTTTGAGAGGGATAGACGAGGACCCGGTCCTGTGCACAGGACCTGCGATATGCCAGACTCAGAGTAATGATGTGGAACGAGGAGAGGTCGAGGCATCGTCAATGGCTGTTTTGCCAAACAAGGGGGGGGATGTGGAAGCCAAGAACAGAGAAACAGACATGGACGATCCAGCTGTCTGTCATGAAGAAGACATTGGTTTGCACGCCAAACCTGAGGACTCCCTGATGGGTGTCGGACCGGCAGCATGTCAGTCGCAAGGAAATAGCAGAGAAGGAAAGCCTGAGGCCTCTTCGATGTCTGTCCCTGGGGTATCAGCTCAGTTGAGCAATACAGAAAAAAGGGAAACATCAGCTGTATCTCAGACTGGGGTGTTGAAGTTCAATGGGCAGAATCCCCACACTGGGGACAATGTCATGTTCACATTTGGAATGATTCCCGACCCTGTTGCTTTGCCTCCGGGTAAGGATAGCGACAAGCCGTCTGGGACCGCACCACCAGCAGCGGAACGTCTGGTGGGGAAGAAGAGTCCAGCTGAGTCCAGCTTGATGAAAGGCACCCCCACCGAGAAGCCCCACACTGGGGATGATGTCAGAAACTCTGGAACAAATCCCAAGCCTGTTGCTTTGCCTCCGGGTAAAGATAGCGGCAAGCCGTCTGACACCGCACCACCAGCAGCGAAGCGGCTGGTGGGGAAGAAGAGTCCCGCTGAGTACAGCTTGATGAAAGGCACCCCAAATGGGGAATTTCTGGCAAACCTGGATGTTTTTGTCAAGGTCAGGCCCATTCCGGTGAATTCGTTCGGGAGGAGCGTCGCCAAGATGTCTTTGAAGCAGGAGGAGCGCTGGGTGACAGGAATTCTGTTGGATATTTTGGAGGAGGTGAAAATGTGCCGGCAGGATCGGGGGGATTGGAAGGGTGGGGATGAGGAAGACCCTTTCTCGAAAGTGCAAGAGTGGCTGACTGGAATTCTGGCATCGAATCCGTTAAACCATAGATGCTTGCCTGCGTTCGAAAGCTCAATCACGCAGGTGGGTCAATTCATGCTGTGAATGTTTTCTTTTTTCCTTTGTTGATAATTTTCAAGGGTTTTGTTTGCATGCACAGAAGTCCTGCTGCTTAATTCGGAAAAATATAAAATATAAAAATTCCCTTCATAATTTCTTGTGCCATGTGTTTTTGTTTCAAAAACAAAACTCCTTTTCTGATTTCTTGTGCTGTGTTGGTTTTTGTTCCCAAAACACGTTTTCCAAAAAAAGAAAAACGATTGAAGTTTTGCAAAATGTGTTTGGCCAGGAAGACATCGAAACCTTGAAGGGCCTTTTCGATGGAAATCTGGAAGCCTACCTGCTGTGCATGGCAAAGGTGGATCGTGAGCAGAGAGCTTTTCGGACCCTGGAAAAAGCTTGCCTGTATCCAAGGGCTCTGAAAGCTCGAGAGGCCCACAATGAAGTGGGGTTGCATCAACTGGAGGTGATCATTTCCCTGAAAAGAGCCAGGGTTCGGCAATATCCGAAAACCTACGATCGAATCGACACCGTGAATCTTTTCGGGGCATCGACGGAAGAGGTGAGAACGAGTTTGGAGAAGTTTTTTCTGTCAGGGTTGAGAGCAATATAAAGATATATATATATATATATATTTAAACAATAATTCTAAGATTTCATTTTATTTTATTTTGGTTAACTTACTTTGGTCTATTTTAAGGTATCAAGGAATGTAAACTTAATGACATAATTGAATTTTCACCAAGTTCAATGTTTTCTGGAAAAAAATTATGAAACTGCAGAAGTGGAACATGCGAGTTGCAGAAAGGTTAAATCTGTCCCCGGAAAAAAAAATAAAAAAATAGAGATAAAGAGTTGATGGATTCCTGTCAGGTCTGTTCTGGATGGCAGATATTCGGTTTGAAAATGGGGCGAAACCAAAAAAAAAAGGAAAAAGAAAATCGTTCATTTGATAGAAAGATGATCTTTGGCTTCCTATGCAGACTCTTTCAACTCTTTGTGGTTTTATTCTTTTTTTTGTTTGGGCCAGATTCTTTACTCCGATTCAAACACTCCAGAATTTTCTCACGTGGCCGATTTCACGCAAGTGAACCCAAGGCTGTCCAGTTTTGGTAGAATCAAAAAAGGGATGTACAATCATTTCGTCAAGAGCTGGAATCCAAAAAGGGCGCTGGCCGAGGAAGAAATTTTCGTTCCATTGGCAAAAGATCCTGCTGCCAAAAGATATGCCGATGGAATCGGGGCCGATCTTCTCATCACCAGCGAAGCACTCAGGTAAGATTCAGGATTTGAATAATTGAGGGAAAATAATTGCTCGTCTGTTTTTTTCATATTTAAAACATGTCGCATCGAGGTTCCGATGTTTCAAACATTTTGTACTTTTTTCAATCAAAAGAGTGAAAAAAAATTGTAAATTTTTTTTCGAATCAATTTTTTTGTCTTCAATTTTTTGCAATGAATCCATGTGTGGTTATGAAATTTCCATAAGCGGATTTTTTTTCTTTACCCTGTTCATTCCACTTTGTTGCTGCAGGGCATTTGCCAGCGTGTCGATGGATCCTAAGTGTGGAGAAGGTTTTGAAATTCCCTTTTCTTCCAGCCCGACTTTTGCCTCTGGAAAATTGGGCAAGCGATTAGTCATCGATTCCCCATTGTTGGGAAGAAAATTGGGCCTCAGAGAAAGGGATTGCATGAAATTCGAAGCTCATTTCCAGGATCAATATTGCAATGATCCTCGTGATCAGGTGAGGATATGTTCATTTTTTCAGGTGTTTTTATTTTATTTTTTTCATTCAGTTTTCATTTTTTTTCGACCATTCAGCATGGTTCAAATTCCGATTCCAAGAAGGATATGTCATTGAAACAGAGAAAAAGGGTAGGAAAACTTTTTTCACACTTTAAAATAAAAATATTGACCCATTTTTTTTTTAAGCTTTTCCACAGCGTGTGCATCATTGAGATTTTTTTTTAAATCGTGACTTTGTTGCAATTCCAGTTTCTTTTCTGTTTTTTTCCCCAGTAGCCCTTTTTTTTTCTTTTTTTTTTTTGGGGGGGGGGAGGCAGGTACACCGCTTTCTATGTACATAAATGCTCTTTGCTTGCTTTTTTTTTAAACCACTCAGTTATTTTTCTCGCTTTCTGAAAACCAGTCGAAGGGTGTGTTGCTTTCGTATCATTATTCCCACTGGACTATGGATGGGCATCCGATTTTGGTCAGGAGGATCGATCGCATTCGAGCCGAAAAAAACCCGTCGAGCAGTCAAACTGTGTGTGTAAAACCCGATTATTTGGAAGGGCTGGACGAGATGTTCACTCGACAAGAACTTCTCAGTTGGTGGATGGAGAGCTATTTACGAGAACCATCCTCACCCATATTGGTAGGCTGGTTTTTCTCTGTTTATTTTTTTATTCCCTTTTTTTCTTTTTTTTGGGGGGAGGGGGAGGAGGGGTCAGATCATTGTATAGGGTTGACTCTTTTTTTGTTGAGTGCAAAGTGTTGCTTGTCGTTTTTTGTTTAAGAAGGGGGGGAGGGAGTGGGTTTCTTCTGAAGCTAGTTTAGCTGGTGTTTGTTTCGTAAAGTAACCCCTGTGTCAAAGAATTCATCATTTCGACGAAATTTTGTGCTTTGTATTGTGCCAGGTTCAGAGACTCGATGTTTTTAGACATAAAATGGGGCATGTGTTGACTTTCAAGTCGGGGTCGGCCATCGTTGGATATGCTCGCCAGCAAGGCATGCGAATCAAGGTAATACAAAAAAAGCACCTCCATGCAGTGGCCAATCTTCATCATCATTCTGCTCAAAACTTCGTTAAGCAAAAAATTGTGTCCCATGTCAGACATCGCATTTGAAATTGAAATGGGATATGTTTTTGCATAAGAAAGCGGAAAAAATTGCCTCATCAAATTTCTTCGAGTTTGTTAGTCTTAATGCTGACGACAAGAAATGCAATTCAGCGAAAGACTAGATTCCCCCCCCCCTTTCTCATTGTCATGTTGTGGAATTCTTTGTTCAATCATTTTTTGTTCATTTTTTTTTCGACTTTTTTTTTTTTTACCACCAAACGCAGCCTCGTCAAACTTTTTCCCTCCTCCAAAAAATTATGGCTCGATTTGCGAGGGAGGACCCTGGCTCGTTTCTGCTCACCCACTGCCCAGGCCAAGTGCATTCCACCCTATATCTCGCGGTGAATTCGGACAATGTGGCTCAGCATCCCCACCCCCCCTTGCCAATCGACCCCGCCGCCTCAACTTACACAGGGTGGTTCGATCTGCACAAGGCCCACGAAAACAGCGGGGAATTCGACAAGACGAAAGAGTGGTTCCTTCCCCCCCACGCAAAGTATTACTTCGCAGACATGCCTGGGACCTTTCCCAAACGGTTGAAACTGCCAAGGAGCGAGATATGGGAAATGGTGTGTTAGGGGTTTTTTGGTTTTTGTGGAAAAGAAATGTAAGTTTCAGAGGGGGGGAGGCTATGTTGAGGTTTTGTGGTTTTTGTGGAAAATAATTGTAAATTTCGGGGGGGGGGGGGGGGGGGGGGGAGAGGATCCATTGGACTGAAGATAATTGAAGGAAGGTTGTCCCCAAAAGTGGTGGAAAGAGAAAGCAAGTGGGCATTGAGCTTGAAGGTGGCACACAATGGAGGGGAAAAATCACTTTAGGGCGTAAATATAGAAGGGTTCGCTTGCAAACAGCTGTCGAAAGATCAGGGGTTACATTGGACAGGGAGTATTGAAACGCCGATGGATGGTTGGTGGTGGCGTCTTAATTCCTAGCTGGAGAAGTCTTGTGTTTCACATGCTTCCATTCTGTGTCGTGTGTTGAGCACCTTCCAAAACGCTCTATTGGGTTCAGTCCCTACAAATCCGGAACAGGAAAAAACGCGCGAAGAGAGTGAAAGAAACAGGTTCTTCCGTTTACCGCTCCACTCAGGACTTGGCCACCGAAATGTTTTCGCATGTTCTTATAGTTGTTAATCTCAAGCGTTCAAGAGTTCAAAAAAAACCAATGTCGCAAGAGAGGGTCACAACTGTTTGGATAAAGGCGATTTTGTGGGTTTTTCGGAGTGATTTGGCTGCAGTTGATCGATATCGGGAACCAGGTTGTCTGTAACTAGATAGTTCGGCTGACTGGGGACAGTTAGCAGTTTGTTTTTAGTTGTGAGCGAGGGGAGTCGCTATTTGAAGGAACATTGACTTTGGGAACTCAGTCCTTTTGTTTTTATAATTGTGGATACTCGAAGGAACTGTGTTCTATACTGTGCGTCTGGGGAAAAAGGGTCGTGACTCCTGCACTGGTTCTCCGTCGGTCAGAATACAAACGCCCTCGAACGAAAGGCCAATGGAAGGTCTATCTCAACACAACGGCAATCCAACTTTCGGTTAACCTTGCTCCAAATTGTCAATCAAGCTTGCTCCAGATGCGTTTCAAAAAGCAAGAAACGTCTGCGCCGTATTTCGTTTCGCTTCCTTCTGAAAAGCTTTAAACACGACAAAGCTCCTGGTTCGAAATTTAAAAACCGGAAAGGGGACCAGGTTGCACTGCCGTTCTAGAACGGAGATCTCCGTCGGGTCGCGTTCTGGGCGTAAAATTGCGCAGACTTGCCAACGCTCCAGCTCTTCCCAGTTCACCAAGTTCAAACGTTTTTTCACAATCACAGTTTCTTTCAAGTAAGCCTCATTCGCTATGGTTCCGTGTGATCGGAACTGCAGCGGAGAATCGCTCGTGCAGCACGTCGAGCAGCACTCATGCTCTCATATTCTCTTCGACAGGAAAAAAAGCTCGAACGAAACTTGCGAGGAATTTTGGGATTTTCAGAGTAGAGTTCCCCCAAACCGCTCCCTTGCCCCTTATCTTTCGCGCGCACAATTTCCATACATCTCGCGCGACAAGCACAAGAATGTATATTCGTAACGCCACACCCATAACTTGAGTGTCGGCAGTGGACCCGTTCGGGGAGAGAAGCAAAAATCCCAGAGGTACCCAATGTCAAGAGTGCACTGCGCAAAATTTTGAGACTGGTCAGCGCTCAGTCAGACACGGTTAGATATGTGACGCTGATTTGGCGGCGGAAGTTTACATTCCGTTTTTGGTTCGGTTTCGCTGCTGTGGGGGCTACATTTTTGGAGTCGGTTGGGGAATGCGAAGAGCGGTTGCGTGCGTAGCGTGGTGGGTCAATGGGGTGGTCAAAACAACATCTAGAAACCTTTGATATTCCTGTTGGGCGCGAAGTCACGGCTGTGACTTTTGGTCGAGTTACCGAGTGTTTTCCACGGCTTTGTTTTTTCTGTCGCCGCCGTATTTTTTGCTCGCTTCGTATGTTTGATGTTTGACTTTCCATGGCTTGTGCGTGTTTGTATTTCGGTTGACGGTCAGATGGCCTGTTTCTGCATTTAACGGAAGATATCGCGCACATTTTGCGCGAAACTCTTCTAAGATATGCAAAGCGTGCAAAATTATCCGACCGCTCTTAACGTTTGTCTAATAGCTGCATTCATTGTTTACTTTTCCTTGCGACGCTTCACTGTCTGAGGGGATAGTGGGAATCCAGTCACTTTTCTTAATCATTTTTATCTTTTTGCTATTTTATTGCACTGTGCTCAGTGAAGCGGATGGATTTTTGTGGCAGTATTTTGGGCGTGTGCTCTTGTATTCCCTTTTTTAAGGTTCAGTGTGGTCTCCTGGCAATCGTATTGATGTGGCGCTCCTCTCAGTAATTTGATGGCACAATTGTCTATTCTTTATAACATCGTGATGTTGTCCCATTCGATCTGTTGGGCTGAGCAAGATTTTGAACCTGAATTCAAATCTGGGTTTAAAACGATGACAGAGTTGTGGGGATGTTAGGTTTGTTTTTCTTCTTTACTCCTTTGTGGAGTGTTTGGCTGGTGGAAGCACATTTATTCCCGTTTCAATTCTTGTGTGAGTTAAAACTTTGTGTTCGTTGTGAATTTGTTCTAAAGGAGTAGAATCTCATACGATTGCTCCAAAAAACGAAAGTGGGTTTCAAAGATTTAGCAACCGCCTGAGATTGGCATTCATGTTGGCACTAGGGCGAGGGCAGGGTGAATGAGCAATGTCTCGCCAACCTGAAAGCATTCCAGCCGGGGTTTCTGCCGAAAGTGGTCCCAACCTGACGTCTTCCGGTGGAACCTCCGTCTCTTCCGTCGGCCCTGCCAACTGGATTATCGAGGGGAAGTTTTTGCAGGGGTGGAATACAGGAAAACAATGGCTACAGTACCGTCTTTCAAACAACTGGCTACCAGGCTCCAGCAAAGCCTCGACTATCTCAGCCCCTTCAACAAAATCAGGAGCCAGTGATGGATATGAGCTTATCCCTGGAAAACAGTCCGAAATTCTGCCTGCCTCTTCGAGATCGTCCACAACGGACTATCGGCAGAGATCGAATTCCTTTTCAAACCACCGATCAGGCAGGTTTGAGCAGCAAGATGGCGGCACCAGAGAGAACGAGGGGCTTCTTGTCGAAACATCTTGGAAGTCTGTACCAAAATGGGTCAGGCAGCTGGAAAGCTTCAGCCCAGAAGTTCAGTCGTCCCAGGGCAGCGTGGGGCCCAATCTGATGAGCGTATCGTCGACTTCGGATATTTCTCTTCAGCGACCTCGACCGGGATACACAGTCGATGAGCCTCCTACTTCACTATCTGTCGAAAGCTTGCCAAGCATGTCGAATCTTGGCCCAGAAGATCGCTTCGAAGGGTTGAGGAAAGCGGAAATCCATAGAAGGACGATGAGAGATAATTCTACCAGCGAAACCTCAACTGCAGCTCAGGAAGATATCTTACCACGCACTGGAGGGCGAGAATTGCTTTCATCTCACCGTGTTGAGTTTGATATAGATGCCAGCTTCTCAAGCTGCGAACTGGGCTCGTTTAGTAACCAGGTCAACGCCGTTTTAACCGCCCATGATTCCCATCTTGATTCGAGGGATACGGACAAGTCCACTTGGTCGCAGTCGCGCAATCCTTCGAAGAGCTTGAGACTGTTGGGGAACGGAGGTTCCTCCCTGGGAGAGGAGGAGCTTGAATCAGGAACGCCATACACTTCACGAACAACTTCGAGATCCACAAGGACGGCGGACATTTTAGACGGCATGAGTGAGCTCCTGCAGAGTTCAGGGTCTTCGAGCACCTCTTTTCCCTCGTTGCATTCGCCAGCATCCCCGTCGCAAGGTTATGACGGAGAAAGTTTCTCGACGTTGGCGACGACATCACATTTTCCCCTGGCCCCGGCAGATGAGCTGGAGAGACCAATACCAAACTTAGTCGTCCGCTCGTCTGACGACATTCCGAGTCTATCCATGGCACAACAAGCCCCGCTGGAATACAAATTGGGAGACTATCAGCAATTCGTTATTGGTCCAACGATGCCTGTGACCCCTCGTGATATCACAGTAAACATGCCTGCCCCCGCATTTCAGCGTGGCAATGAAAAAGGGGAGTGGTGGAGCGGCTATCTGCCAGTGACGAAATTCCAAACAGGAGGGTTTAATTCCTGTGCAGACAACAGCAACGACTGTAATAAAAAAGACGAGGGCCAGAGCTCATATGAACCACTGTTGCCCAATCAAGACCAATCGGAACACGAGGTTGAAAACCCTCTTTGGGAGTCTAAAGGTGAGTGTTGCAGCGGGGCCCCGGATGATCAAATCCCAAAGTCTGAATAGTTTTCGCTGTGGAAATACTTGACTTTTGCGACAAGAGGATGAAGCCTTGCCAAGTGGGTTGTTTGGGGGTTAGAGCGCTCGTTGGCTGAGATGTGGTGATGATGGTTTGTTCTCAGGATCACACACCGTTGGACGCTCAAAAGACTCGATTTCATCAAGAGTGGCGGCCGTCTACAACGCTTACAGGGTAGCCGTGAATCTGTGGTCGTTCTGATTCCATTGCAATGAGTCTATCTCTTTCAACACTGCTTTATCAGCAAGGACCTTTTTTCAATTGCGCGTTCTCTTATGTCTATAATTGTGCCTTTAGGATCGAGCGGGGAGAGCGTCATTTGTACGCGATCACAAGGAGAAATTGAAGCGCTCAACCTGTGTCTTGCTCGTGCTTTTCGTTCTTCTCCTCGCGGGTATCGTGGCAGCCTCGCTACTCATACCCAGGTATTAGATTGGCATTGCACCACTCTCGCCAGAAAAGCACCAGCAACAGCACCATTTCCAGATGTTGATGCAGTAGCTAATCTCTCGACGTTGTCGGTTTTACAGAGCGAATGAGAAAAACAATAGCAACGTAGAAGTCTCTGCCAGCTCGAACCCGGGATCAATCGATTCTGGCCCGCCGCCACCTGTGGATGTGGTCGGAGAAATCGTAGGGGGCACTGGGAGTCCTGGTCAACCTCCTGATATTGCAGAGCAATCAATTGCTGGTGGTGGTGATGAATCTGGAGATATCGTGTCTCAAGGAGAAGAGGATTTCACTCCAGTGCAAGCTCCACCTGAAGCTCAAGCTGTAACAGCACCAGACTCAAGTTCGCCCATTGTTCCCCAAGACCTACCGCAACAAGCGTTCCAGCCTCCTCCTCCTCTAATCCCATATCCGAGCCCTCCTTCCCCAGTCTCTCCAACGGCCCCCTCTTCCCCGCCATCAAGCCAATTGCCTATCGCCACGTGCTCTGTTGAAGAAGGCACAACTATCAGAAATTTGGATTCGCTGCCTGTTGGCTCTCGTCAGGAGCTCTTGACATCAATTCAGGGACCTGAGCTTACCACACTGCGGACCAATCTCCAATCAGACGAATGCTATAAGGTCCAAGTGCACGACTTCATGTTCATTCATTCAGGCCAACGGTGATGTTGAGCTACTGACAGATTTTCAACCCGTTTTGTTACAAGTATCTAACAAGAATTTCCGTTTTTCCAGATCAAAACGGCCTTGAACGATTATGGCGATGGCACAAAGGAGCTCAGAGATTTTCTGATACCCTTCAGCAGCTATCTCATCGTTTCCGTATCTCCAAAGACACCCGCTCGCAGAAGCCTAATGGCAGACAACCTGAGCGCACAGCGGCAGTTAACAGCAAATGAAAACTTCGGAGATATGACGGTTGTCTACGAGCCTGGAATGAAAAACCTGGAAGCCGAATTTTCTCCTCCTGGGAACAGCATCGTTGGAGTCACCACCTCTTTCAACATCAATGGAGGTGGCACTCGAACCAGATCATTTGTTTTTGATGTCAGAGGCGTCGTCGAATCGAGAGACGTCGGTTCCAATCCGCCTGATCGATCTTCACCACCGACAGCGGTCATTGCTGAACCCCCCGCAAACCCTGTGCTTGTGGGGGATCTGATTGATTCTGAGATTGCACCAGGGATACCACCAGAAACAAGTGATTTGGAAAAAGAGACGCCCCTTGAACTGGGAGAGTCACCGGGACCATCAAGTGTCGAGGTCTTAACCGAGTCCTCGCCAACATCTGATTACCACCAAGGGAGTGAACCAGCGATTGCAGACCAAGGAGAAGATTCGGCTGCCAGAGTCGCCAAACCACCTCAAAGTGAGCAATATGGAGAAAACGATGTCGACAATGTTGACGATGAAGTGGAGGTCGTCGAGGAATCGGTTGCACTGTGGCCAGCATCTCACGAGCAACAGGATACTTCTATGGAGTCTATCGCTCCAAGGGAGGAATCGATTGCGATGTCGCCAAACTATGAGGATGAGCCAAGCACTGGATTATCGCAGGAATTATCTCCGATTGATGCAGGACTGGCGTCAGAAGATTATGAGCCGGAGGGTGTTTCCCCACTTCCAGGCTCCGCTGGATTTGCACCAAGACCAGAGAAAACACCTCGTGATTCAAATGTCATTGCGCTCTCCCCACTGAGCGGTGATTCGCAGTCTGTAGACTTCATAGAGTTACAAGAACCTCCGATTGAGGTGATGCCGCACGATCGACCGGTCGTGCCTGAGCTCCCTCCGTCTGATAAGTTGGTTGATGCTCCTGAGCAGTCGAAAGATTGGGAGGACGATGAAGTCATCTCTGTTGCACCACAGCCAGCCGACGGCCTCGATTTGAACTCAGAGTCTGGCAAGAGAGGGAATGATACCCAACGGCGATTGGATTTGGATGAAAGAGATCTGGAAACTGAATTCAAGCAAATTGTGGAAGAGTTCTCCTCCAAAGGCGTTTCACCAGATTTGGATAGCCATGTGTCCGTCGACAAGGAGTCTGAACCTCCCTCCAACGGACCTGTCGAATCTAACATTTGGGAAGATACACAAATTCCGTCGAGCAATGAATTTGAGGATATCAAACGTGAAGTGGACTTATTAGATGACGAATTCGATGGTCCAGCTCCAGCCCCAATTGAAGCCTATCGAGTTCCCATGTCTGTATTGGGTGGATCTCATGGATCGTATGGATCATCTGGGTCATATGGCGACGGATCCTCTGGAGATGGCAGAGAGAAGACAACATTGCAAGTAGGGGAAAGCGAGGAAGCAGAATTTTGGCAGCCAGAAACTGCTCCAATGGAGCACCTCCTGGATGAGCCACCAGAAGTCACTGCGGATCCACCAAGTGAATCTCAGGCGGATTTGGAAAGGAGAATCGATGAGGAACTGAAAAAAGAGAGTCAAACAATTGAAGAGCTTGATAATTTCATGGAGGACGAGGACGTATCTGTACCTCCAGACACATCTGTGGCGGCATCCCCTACGCACACAGTCTATATTGTAATTGGCGAGGAGGAATCTGTATTTGTGGATGCTCGGGAAATTGAGCCCACTTCCAACGCTGAAGACAACGAGCCTGCAACGACAGCTCCACCACCGTACGCATCCGAAAGTGATGATCGTGTTTCGGAACAAAGTTTGGAGAGTTTTGATGATGGGGAGTCTCTTGCCGCGCCACCTACTCTGGACTTCGGAATGGGTGATAAAAAAGATATAGAGGACGAACTTGAGACAAACAAAGAGAGCGAAGCACCTCTCGCCACAGGACCATCGGTTGTAGATGAGATCAGAGGTGATACATATGTTTCTGATGGCATTTCTGAACGCGAGGAAGTCGTCAAGGATGAGAATGGGAAGATGACGGTCGATGAGGAATCTCTTCCTCCGTCGCCATCCCCTGTGGACATCTCAGACAGCGGAAACAATTTGGGCGATCAAAGTGAGGCGGAGGGGGAATCTCTTCCGCCAGACCAGTCTTCTATGGATACATTGCAGAATGAAAAACGAACGGAAGATGAAAATGGGTCGAGCGAATGGGAGCCAGCACCTCCACCACTTGGAATCCTAAATGCGGACAAGAAGAGTGAATTCGTGGGGGGTGAGGCGGATGAGTTCTCTCTCGATCCAGCCCCATCTCCTGAGGTAATGAAGGTGGAGAAGGACACCAGTGAAGGTGAAATGGAGGTAACTGACGAGCGTGGGGCATCTTTGGGTCCAGCACCATTCCCCTCAGACACGGAGACGCATAAAAAGGTCATGGATAACGAAAACAGCGAAGAGGAAAGTCTTGGTGGGGCATATCCTGGTTTGGCACCGAGCTCGGGAGATATATTGATGACCAACGCGGAAGGGCCTGTTGGACATGTGGGGGAAAGCGAAATTCACGCACCTGCCCAAGCACCATCTCCCAATGATACTATCGAAAATGAGGATGTGGACGCTGTGGGAAGGCATGAGCCAGAAATTTCGGAAACCGTGCCAGCTAGCAGTGGTCCACAAGCGGCCACAAGTCCCTTCTCGACCGACAACGAAATTGAGGAGCAAGGAAAGGGAGCGTCGGCAGTTGTGCCTGACGAGGGCGTTACATCCCCAACAGAGGATATAAGGGAAGTGGGCGATGGTGAACCTGCGGATGAGGACAAGGAATTGGACGTCCAGGCGGCACCTCCGGGTGGAGACCAGCGTTCAGATGCTATGGCTATCGAGAGCCAAGCCATTCCGTCCGAAATAGGTGTAGCCACGAGCTCGTCTCAGGTCCAAAAGACTGGGGCGGGCTCCAGCAAAAACTCCGTTGCCGCCGGGGGAGATGGGGGGAATGATGGCTTCTCCCTGTGGTGGCTTTGGGTTGTGATGGGAGGAGTGGCGGGGATTGCTGCCGTAGCCTTCTACGCAGCCACCCATGACGCTGCTGGAGGCCGGGGCTTCAGGAACATGTCCCGAATCAGCCCAGGGCCGGAACCAGAAGCACACAGCGAGGGAGAAAGCTCGAGGGGAAGCGTTCTCCCCGAGATGGACCCCAACTCCCCCCGAGGAGCGCCCACCTCCATAGCAATATGGAGCGAACAGGAGCGGACGGCGAAGATGCGCGCGGACCTCGATAGCGCTGGACACGGAGGACCCAAGAAGCGCGGCACCGAGGGGGACCCGTCAGTGCTGTCGAGCGTCTACTTCCCGTTCAAGACCTTGTTCGGGGCGATCCACACGGGCATCAACACGGTGTTCAGCAAAGGCGACGACGTGCAATCGGAGAAGGTCATCGTCAGCCCCAGCAGATCGATGACACCAGAACTGGACACGGAGCGGTGCAGAGCCCCTGATGAGGGACCATCTTCAAGGATGGGAGAGCCAACGCCAGCCAAACAAGACACTCCAAGTGCGCGATCCACGATCCCCACCGTGCCAAACAGCACACGAAAGGAATCATCTGGCGGCTATTTGGGGGATGCAATGTCAACAGGGAGCGAAATCGGGTGCTCAGAGATGGATGCAGAGGAAGTGGAGGAGCCCCTCATACCAAGAAACATGGCGATGAACATCAGGACGGAGGGCTCTTCAATGGATTGGTCGCACCTCAAGACAAAGAATGACTTCCAGGAGCCCTCGTCCCCATCTTTCAGTCCCCGTGTCGCAATAAAGGAGATGGTCAGTATGGTGTCTGCGATCTATCGGAAGGTGTGGAAGAAGAACAACCAAGTGACTTCCAGCGGCACGTCTTACAGCCACGCCACAAGCGGAGAACAGTCAATGCACTGGGCGACAAAAATTCAAGGATACAGTGCTGGAACCAGTGGGGTGTCTCTGAGAACTGACCTCCCAAGCTTGGAAAGCTACTATGCGGAAACCTATGGGGTGTTCTCTGGGGCTGAGCGCCAGGAGCACGAGTTTTAAGCGAAGGATGAAGAAACGAGACTCTGGGCAGGATTGGGGGAAGCACACGGAGCCCTTAATTTTTTTTTGTGTTGAGATAGGAAGTAGAGGGTAGGAACAGGCATATCTCAGGCGTTCATTAGGTGCAAGGAGGGGTTGTCAAAATCTTGCGCGCAGGAGTCGAAGGAAATTTTCTCGAGCAAGGAAAAGACTTGGTTGGGAGGGATTTTTTTTTGTTGAGTTGGGGGGAAAGCATTTTTGAAGAGAACGAGTTGAGTTGACATCTATTGTGGGAATTTGCATTACATCAAACCAACAGGTTTGGGACCTGTTTGCCGGTATTTCCACATTCTCCCTTCACAGTGTTTGGAGGCAATGAGAAGCACCCCATGGATCTCCTTGAGGTTATTTTGGGTAATGATGGCCAATATTTTCCTTTCCAGTGGGGATGACCTCCACCCATCTCAAACTACAGCAGATAAGAGTTTTCGATGCAACCCATCAGGAAAAAAGTGAGAATCTGTGGTTCCATAAAGTACAGAGAGGTTCTAAGCAACTGTGACAAAATGATTGCTCATGAGTTGCAGCTCGAAGTGCATGCCTGCATAGATTTGACCTATGCGGCTCTGGATACCTATCCCACAAACAGTTACTGTAGTTCTGGCTGATATGTTCCCTCAACCCCCCCCCCCCCAAAAAAAAAAAAAAGAAGAATCCTACATAGCAACGCAGAAAACAATTGCACCCGGCTGTTCAAATTTCAGGAAAGAAATTGAACTTGGGATGGTTGAATGAAATGAGCTCCAAGAGCACCTTCCCAAATAGATGATCCCAGCCTAGATTTGGAAGTCACAAATCATATCACGGCCTCCCTTCAAGAACTATTGGCAAGCTTTCAAAGACCTACAGACATCAGCACCAAAATTTCAAACACACAGTGGACTCCTAAACATGGTTTGTTGGCAGGCATTTTGCACAACACCTCCAGACTGGCTGAATGGAATATATCCCACAACACAACAATAAATAGAAAAAATGTCAAAGGGTTGAGAATCGGGCAGCTGGGATGTTCCGTCTCGTTCGTGCATGGGAGGATGAATTGAAGCAGCCAATTTTTGTGTTTGTAGCGATATCACTAAACAGATCAGTAAGCGAGAACTCACTCTGTTTTCTGAGGCGGGCTTTTCACGGCGCAGAGAAAAAACACGTCTTCCGCGTTCAAGTCTTCGAGAGCAACGGCAAACTCCAACTCCTTGCACCCAAACCAGGTGGTCTTATCTCTCCACTTCCCCACAGTCCAGGCATACCCATTTGCCGCAGCCGAACATCTCGGCTGGATAGCTCGATTTATGTTTACAGCGCCCATCCCGCCGATCAGCAAGGGCTCCCCTCCTTCCACGTTGCTGCAGTCCGGCTTGGCCTTCCCTTTGTCGAGAGTTCCCCAGAAATAGTCCCCATCTTCCAACAACGACCAAGTTGGGGGGTTCTTCCACTCCTTTCCACGCCACGGAAACCAAGAAACCACTTCATTCCCATTCAGTTCACAGGCCCCGAAGACGCTTTCACCTTTGAACAGCGGATCTTCCGACCAAGCCACAAAGTATATGCCCCTCTCTACTCGGAAAGGTATTGCTGGAAAACGGGCTTTCGACACGGGATCAGCAAGCTTTGCGAAACTCGTTCCAGAATCCGAAGCAAAAAACCGGTCCGCTCCACTCGCGGTTCGTGCAACTGCGAGCAAAATCACAAAGAACTCGAGCAGTTGTACACTCCTCGACCACATTTGGCCTGGGGTGACAAAGAATGTGTGGAAGCAAGCCGCTTTGCCCCTTTTTCGTATTCTCAAGAACCAGTTTCCTTGCCGGTCCCCCCAGCCCCAGTTCTTCAATCCAGTGGAATGGACCAAACCTCAGTTCATATTTTGTGACAGATCAAACTTTCGTGAGTAGCACATTATCTCTCGTTGGCATTTCAGATTTTCCATTCCCCCAGGGTAGGATGGACTCCAGGTTCGATCAGCGTATTCGCATGCAATTTCCATGTTCGATTGTTCTTTTCAGTGTACAATCACTCACAACTGAAGTCAACCCTGCGCCAGTCACACTTTCCTCTTGTGTTTCAAACGCTGGACCCTGCGGGTACGTCCAGAATTTCCTTGCAGTTGTTTCTCAACAAAACGAAAACAAAAATGAAAATTCCCTCGACAACTTTCTTCGTTGGTTTGATTTGGTGTTGGTCGGTTGTTCTGGCGTCCCCGTCCCTAGAACACGTAAAACGCGAAGGTGTATATTTTCACTTGGTTTCCGTGTTTGGTTTCCCTGGCCCAGTGTGTTGGTAGTTTTACGCATCCCTTCCAAAACCTCGGCAAGGAAAAACTTTCGAGTTTTTTGTTTTGTGTTGCAGACGTTCTGGTTAGGGGTGCGTCGCGGCAGGTGCTGCAAGATGAAGTCGCCGCGAAAATTCTCGTAGGTGGCCCCAAAGATTCGCATTCCACTCTCAAGGCTGAACTCTTTCCAGCACTACCGTCGACTCAACAAACACATTAAAAAAACATTCGTCGCGAAAAGTACTGCAGCTTCCGGGTGTGTTGGTCTACCAACATCAATCGAATGTTGTGCAGAGATTCAACACACATCCATTATAACACCCATTTTAATTTCATGTGGTTTGATGGCCAGGGGGGTGAAACCGCTGCTGAGGGTCGATTTCCATATGCAGTTTCACTGCAGGATTCTGGAGGTAATCACAGATGTGGGGGAACCCTGGTGGGCAAGCAGTGGATCTTGACAGCTGCACATTGCATCGACCCAGGATTCCCGAGCGCACTGGGACGAAATCCCAATGTTGTTATTAGCATCTATGCATCGGATGGCTCTGGGGGAGCTTCCGAGGTCAGTTTTTCCTCAGAAAAAATTATAACACTCATCAAATCATGGTGGTGGGGCCACTGGTCAGGATATGAAGAGAATATGATCAAGGGAAACCAAGTGTGTCTTTTGCATGGGCTGATTCTAGTGATATTTCTAAATATGACCTGAGTGCTTGCAGAAATTAATTGGTTGGGTGACAGGATGTTCATCTCTAAAAAGGAAGTGTGACCATGGTGCAGATCAAGAGGGTCACCGAAAGCTATCTCCATCCGAAGTGGACAGGAAAGGCAAGCATTTGGCCAGATGGCATGTGTCTAAAGCGACTTCAATCGCTTTGATCGTTCCTCTCCTCCCCCCCCCCCCCCCCCCCCCCGAAAAAAAAAAAAAAAAAAAAAGTTCAATAACCCCACCCCCCCCCCCCCTAAAAAAGGGCACATGCTTGAAGAAAGCAAAATGATGGTGTTATTCTTTGGATCCCGTTGCGCTGCTTTCTTTCATTACTGATTCATGGTTTTTCTGTGGGGGAGAGGGCAGCATTTCGGGATCAACCGTCGCTTCGTTTATCACAGTAGCTGAAAGGAACCTTACATCTCTTTCCAAAACATTACTTTGTTTTTCATTCTTTCAATGCATTGAAATCACATTTATCAAACCCACGTGATGTCAAATGAACTGCAGTGTTTTTCCTTGCATGCAGTTGGAGGATGGGTTTGACATCGCTCTGCTTCTTCTTCCAAGTCCATCGGTGCATAACCCTGTTGGCCTACCAAGTGCCCAGGCCGAGTTCAAGAGAAGCTCCAAACTATTGGCGATCGGACTGGGGAAAACGGGGCAGGAGCCCTTGCCAGATTTCCTTCAGCAACTGGAGTTGGAAGTGGTGTCCGAGGTGAAATGCACGGAGCGGTGGAAGGCAAGCGTTACCATCCGAAAAGAAATGCTGTGTGCGTTTTCTTTACAAGGAGATGTTTGCAGAGGTTAGTGTAGAATCGAGTATTTTACCCTTGAATTTTTTTTTGTCCTCCATATCTTGTTGGGTATTTTTTTGCCCTTTCTAAAAAAGTATTGGTGTCGAAATGACCCTGGAAATGTTGAATGTCGATGGATGGGATGTTTTGGGTTAGTTCACATTTTCCTCCTTTTCCACTGAAATATGGACAGATTTTAACCGCCTTTCTCTAAAAAATACCTTTGTGTTTTGGGGCTTCCCTCCTTTTGTGAAAAAAGGTGATTCTGGGGGTGGCCTCTTGCAAGTCAACGCTGGCGATCAAGGGTTGAATGTCAGTATCGGGAATCCTGAGCTGGACATCGTTGCTGGAGTCACCTCTTTCGGGACCACATGCACCACTAGTGCCGACCTACAAAGGGCTGTCAAAAACCCTGGGGTTTACACTCGAGTTTCCAGCTTCCGGGACTGGATAATGGACACCATGGAATCGAACCAGGGGGCAGGTGGGGACTCCCCAGCCCCAGCTCCGAAACTGCCACCGGTCAAAATCGGAGAAAAAGACGACTTGATGTATTACTGGCCTGGCAACGGATGTCACTTTTTCAAAACCTTGAAATGCGCTGAGTTTACCAAGATCGGGGTGTCGAAGTGTGGGGGCGACTGGGATTTGGCGATCACAGGAAACTTTGATGGGACCGGCTTGACGGACGTTTTCCTTTACAAAAAGGATGGGACCGGTGCTTTCTTGATGCATGGCGACTCAGTGACAACTCCGGACGCCAGATATGATGTAACCCTGGAGAAGGGCTGCGAAATCATCCTCCCTGGCGATTTCAATGGGGACGGGACCACAGATGTTCTCTGCTATGTGAAAAGCCAAGGGCTGGGCGTCAAATACCTGATCCAGAAGGGAGGCAAACTGGAGGTGCTGTTCAAGCACACGTACTGGAGGAAGACTTGGACCTCCATCGCCACCGGGAATTTCGATGGCAAGGGGGGACCCACAGGGCTCATGTTTTACGATGGCACGAAAGGGGAACTGGAGTTCTACACCTCCCTGAAAAACGGAGAAATCATGGGCATCGCACCCACTCTGACGAACGTCGGGGTTTGGGATCAGGTTTTGACCGGTAATTTCGACGGGGCAGGGAAAACCACCGGGGTGATGTTCTACAAACAGGGCCAGCCGATCATTTTCCACTCCACGGATGGGAAGGGGGGCATCAAGGCATTGGAGAAGACCCCCACGTTTCCAAACGATTGGGATTTGATCATCCCTGGAGATTTCCATGGACGTGGAGGCACCACATCGCTGTTGTTTTATGAGAGGAAAACCGGGGTGGGGGCATTTTACACCACGGATGGGAAGGGAGGCTTGTCTATGACCTTCCAGAGCGATACCTTTACCAAGACTTGGACGAACATCAGCCCAGGCACTTTTTCTTGAGAAAGGAAAAAACTGGAAATACGGGTGGGCTAGTTTTCCGTCTTTTTGGATGGCGGAGGGGGGAGGGGGGAGGAACAAAAGACTGGGTTGACCTTTTGTTGTTGAAGGCAGGTCGATCGTGAATTCAAACGAAAAAAAAATCGACGTTCGTCTGAAATGAGTGGTATGTGGAATGACTGTACTCATTACATCGTGAGGTGAAAATTGAAAAGGGGGGGGGGAACAGGGGTATAATTTTCATTTTAACAAAAAAACAAGAATGTCCAAAGATGTTGGTTGCATCGGCATCCAAGTCCCTAAGCCGGTCAATAACTTAGCAAATATAGAGTCATTTTTTTTAAAAGCATTGCAAGGATTTGTAAGGATTTTGCTGGAGTTTTTGTTCGTGTGCGTTGGGGAAACTTGAAACTTGTGCGTGTGGGATTATCCCTGCTGTAATTTGTTATTCTTTTGTCGACATTTGCTCTGTGTGGTGGGATGGAACAGAAAGGGAAAAGAAACGAAACAACAGATGTGTGTGTGGGGGGGGGGGGAGTGAATCCGTGGGGGCAGTCATAAAAACTGTGTCGCCAGTTCATGCACAGACTTGATATCTATGGCTGGTTTCCTTTTTGGACAATTCATTTCATCCAGAAAAAAGACCGATCGAAGACGTCGTAACAGGTGTTTTCAATGTCATTCCAAAACTTAGGAGACGTTTGCACAACTCCCAGGGTGCATCATCAATTTTTTGCATGAGGGGGCCGATATCATTCATTCTTGTTGCAGTCTAATAGAATAATCCGATATCCTGTATATACAATAATGTAATAATGTCCTGGATGGGGCTTTCTTTCCTCGGGGAGATTTGGTGGTGTGGTGCTGTGTGTGGTGGTTGGCTTGTGAATGCATGGATCATGGGTTAAATGAGATTTAGCCTTTTTTTAAGGTGAGCTGATGACTGACTGCTCTGAAGTGGTCCTCTTTACTTGCTTCTGCTTTTCTTGCAAGAAGAAGAGAAAAAGGAAAGGGGGAGGGGGGAATTCATGGAAAATTCTCTTGACAAAACTCAAAATAGACCACCAGCTTCGCATGACAAATGCAAGATAATTCGGGCTGGTGGGCGACAGAGTTTGCCGAAAAAAAAGCACCAGCCAGTGGTGTTTTTCTCATTCTTTTTTTTTTTTCGCTCCACCAGAACGCCTTCGCGACTGCCGCTGTACGCAACACAAACGCACAAAAAAAGAGGAACAAAAAGAAAAAAAAAAGACAGGAGAATTTTTAGATAACCGACAGTCGCTCTACAGACTCTCCACTCGCTGTTTTCGCAAAAACCGATATGAACCCGGGGGCGCTGTCTGCTGCCTTCCGGTGTTGCTTTCGCTGGGATTTACGCCAAGGAATATTTGCTTACGGATGGGCGCTGATCGTAGCGTCGATATTCAGGGCCTCGGCTGCAGCTGTGGTGATTTGGGACCAAGGCAACGCTTTCTTTTTACTTTTCGTCGGTGCAGCGTTGTGAGTTTTTCAATCCAGCACCTTGGGGAAATCGCGCGTCCGTTATTATTGAAGGTTTGCGCATCCCCCCCCCCCTCCCCCCCCTCCTTCAACCTTTTAAAGATTTCCGGATTCTGCTGAGACTTGGTGGTTTGGCGTCTTGTTTTTTTCTGCTGCGCTGTCTTTTTGCTGATTCCCTTCGCAGCTCCTGTTTCGAACTCGTTTCGAAAAGTAAAAAACATATGTTTCAACTGAAAACGCGCATGGTGGGAATTTTGAACCTATCGATCGCGAACGCCGTTTTTTAAAACCAGCTGGGGTTTCGAGGGTTTCGTTGAACGAGCTCGAGTGAGAGGAAAAAGCGAGAAGGAATCGTTTTTTTTTGTTTTTTTTTGGGGGGTCGTGACGACCATAGTCGTCGGCACCGAGAGTTCGCGTCAAAAAAGAGTGAAAAGTGTGTCCATCACAGATTGTGCTCGTCAGAATTTTTGAATTGAAATGGAAATTTTGAAAAAGGAAACAAGCAAGGGTTTGCAAAAGTACATAGATACTCTACAGCTGCATTTTTTTTCAATTACTAATGATGTCTTTCGGCAGCCAACCATTGGGTCAGTTTGAGTGACCTCCTCCCAACACATGCATCTTTATGTATGATATATAAAGGTATATATATTCTGGTCAAAAAGGAAAGATTCAAAAATGTATATAGCTGACATGTGATCTTATAAAGTATTTTGGATTGTTGTGTAGGTATGTCGGTTATGGATGGGCTTGTATACGGGCGACTAAAGGTAAAAGCCAGTTATTCTCATTTGGAAAACCCCTGCATTTTATTGAAAAAGGAGTCGATCATTGATCTGGAGTTGCGAATTTTTACCACGAAGTTTTCTTGCGATTTTCATTCTCATTTTGTTAGTATTTTTTTATTTTTTTTTTTATTTTTTTTTTTGGGGGGGAGAGGCATTCCATCCATCCATCCATCACTAGGATATCACCTGATGGCTTCTTAAATTGCACAAAAAAAACGCCAAAAAAAAACACGGAAACACGCACACATAAACACGTTTTTTTATACATTATTGAATGTAGATTATCGAGCTGTTTTGGGGTGGAGCCCTCAAATTCGAGAGGCATCCACCATGGCTATCGGCTTGAGCGTGGCGACTATCGTGGTGGATGGAGCCACCCTTTTATATTTAGCTACATGGTCCGGCGTGCATGACAAATCGGATGCGATTCTGGTGTACATCCCCTTGCAACAGAGCCTGCTGCTGCTGATGGAAGCCTACATGACTTACATCCTTTGGAGTTATTATGCTCGCTTGTCGGAGTACAAGCCGGTCATCCCGGAGCAGGAAAATATCCCGGTGTGGACCAAATAGATGCTTGTTAATTTTTTTAATTTTTAATTTTCCTTTGTTTTTTGTTTTAATTAATGTTTTTTTTGTTTGTTTCCTTTTCTTCTTTAATGAGGACCGAATAGATGCTTTTAATTTTTAATGTTACCTGTTTTTTTTTCTTTCCTTTTTCTTCTTTAAGGTTGAAAACTTCATTCCTTTTTGTTTATTCTCTTGTTAAAAAAGATAGCAACATGTTTTTATGCTTTTATTTTATTTTTTTCTAATATTACTGTATTTTTTTTCTGTTTCCTTTTTTTTTAACAAACAATTGCTTGCTTTCACAGCCGCCGGCAACCAGTGCAGCATACCCCCCCTCCGCCTTCGCCCCGAATCCACACGTCATGAAACCTGACACCAAACCGATATCGAATGGCGACGGGGCAGAGGATTCCACTGGGCTGTATTCCAAAGGCAGCACTCCGAAACTCATCGACCACAAAGACGTGATTTTCTTGAAACAAACCACAGGGATGGAAACCTACTCTGGAGACCTCGGAGGAATCGAAATGATGAGCGTGGCCCCACACCACACTCACACAGGTGCTTTTTTTTGCTTTCCGTGCCATTGCGGCCATCATTTGAGAGTTGTGACTAATGGGAGGGGGGAAGGATGGATAAATAAACGAATAATGAAATAAACGAATAAAGAGGATAAATTAATAAATTAATAAGTTAGGATTGAAAGAACAGTGGCGAATCTGTCTTCGTGGAGCGGATAAAATTGCAAAGAGAATTTTTTCATTTCAATTTATACTTTCGTTCTGTCGTCATTTTTTTTTTTTTTTTAAAAGCGACATACCATTGGTGTGATTTTTTTTTCTTCTTCTTTTTTTGTTGTTCCAGGGGTAACCATATTCGAAACGGAAGATGTGGTGCCTGACAGAAACTTGTCGAAAAATTCCAGCACCAGCTCAGCGTCGGCTTCTGTTGAGATGCTGCCAGTCAGTCACACTCCGATGGGAAGCGTCGGATCGGAGCACATTTCCGTTGAAGTGTGTGAAAGGATTTCGGAGGCCGATTCAGATAAACCGGAGCTAAAAACAGAACCTGAACCGGAAGTAGAGGTTTTAGTGGAACGGATTCAAGCAGAAATCGTGGAAAATGCCGAAGAGGAGGAAAAAACAGTTGTTGATGTGACGAAAGCAGAATGATTTGTTGTAGGGGTTGATAATGAAGAAGGGAAAGAGAAAAAAAAAAAACTTGCAGCTAATAGATGATTAACGGTGGGGTTTCGTCTGTTGAGGGAGGGAATGGAGATGTTTGAAAAGGGGGGATAGAAGGAAAAAAAGTAAGTTTAACAATGAAAAAAAAGAAAAATCGAAAACGTAGCCTGACAGATCTCTCGGTGAAATTTTCTTCTTCCTTTTTTTTCTTGCTTCCCTTTTGCTTTCCCTTATTCCTTTTTTTTTGGGTGCAGTTGAGAGTATATGGGGAGTGTTGAGAGTGGTATGGATCTAGATGTTTGAAACAAATTTTCGAGTGATTTTTCTAAGGCAAAAAGAGGGGGAAGGGGGGAAGGGGGGAGCTTTTTTCTGGATGAAAAAAAAAAGAGGAACATATACAGAGAATAGGCTATTCTCAAAAACCAACAATTTTTGCCTCATGATTAGGTGTCATCCTAATTCCCGACTTCTTTCTTTTTTGGAATTTTTTTTGTGTTTTTTTCGATCTGCAGAAAGTTTGATCCGTCTCGACCAGAATGCTATCTTTCCCCCCTTTTTTCTGAGAATGGTTATCTCGGGTTGTCGTTTTTTTTTTCAACAGAATTATACTTGTTTTGCCCTTTTTTGGGGGGTTTCTTTTTGGTCTTTTATATTTTTCATCCTCGAAAAGAGTTGTGTTATATTTTTGTTCATTTTCGCTTGAGAGAGAAAAAGGGGTTGAAAATAATTAGGGAAAAAAAAAGAGAAAAAGATAGATCCTTCAAATTATGGGAGGGAAATACAGTGGCGTTTTGTTATCGACAGAAACATTGACGTTCGACATACTGGGTTTTTGTATTTTTAATTTCAGGTTGAGACTCCTTTTTGTTCGTTTTCGTTTTCATTTTTTTTTTTGGCCAGTCGAGAAAAAAAAAAAAAAATTGGGCAAGAAAGACAAGTGTCTTGAGAAAATTTCAAGTTGCAGACGGTGAGAACAGAAAGAGTGAGGGAATAGATAACAAAGGGGGTAAAAAAGAGTGACAAAGGGGAAAAAGAGTGAGAGAGAAGTGGAGGAAAAGATAATAATTTAAGTGGATGCTGCAGGATTCAAACTCTGGGTTCAACAGTGGGTCAACATGGCAAGCCATAAGAGTTTTTTCGTTTTTTTTCGTTTCTGTTGGAATGAATGTTGATTTCTGTTGTGCGAACAAAGAAAATCCAGTGACAGTTGTAAAGGAATGAGAGGTCGAAACAAAAAAAAGAAAAATAGAAAAAAAAACTTTCTTAAAATGCAAAAGATGAAAACAACATTCCATCTCGATTCTGTTTTTTTCATTCCCGGGGTCTCGTTCTTTCGAAAAATGCAGGAAAAAGATGAAAAAAAAAGTACAAAAAAAACGTTTCGAGGGTCAGGGACATGTGTGACGATGTTCAAGGGGTTCTATCGGGGGTTGGATATTTGTCGTCTGATTTCCATATGATGTTTGTTTTTTTTAGTTCGAAAACTGAAAGGGTGGGGGAAGGGCATCCGTTCCTTTTTTTTGATTTTTGTTATGTCATGACGCAGTGTTTTTTTCTTTTTTTGAGAAACTGCTGTATTGCTCTGGAGAAGGATCATGTAATGAATGCTGAGGCATGTAAAATTATCGTGACGTCAGCGTTCATGTCATGTATTCATTGTTTTTTTTCCCTTTTTTTTTTGAATGCAATGACCAGTTCAGCGGTTCATACACATGTCAGGCTTTTTTTGCACAGAAACAGAAATTACAGGTTTTCTTTCTTTCATTTTTTAAATGCAATGATCAGTTCAGGGGTTCATACATATATTTTTTTTTCGCAGAAACAGAAATCACAGGTTGAAAAGGGCAGTGAGCACTGTCTAGATTTGCTGTTTTCCAGAAACAAGGAATCCTTTTTATCAAATGAGAGAAATCTGATGTCAGCAAAATTGCTTTATGCTGTTCTTAACACGACGAGTCATGTGCTCTGTTATGAAAAATGACAAATCGATCGAGACTCAGCAATGCCGATAATCGACACGTAGAATGGCAAGTAAAGAAAAAAAAATAAAGAAAAGGATATGTCACCGTTGCTTTTCCCCTCTTTGACAAGCAAATTATGTCTGGACCGGATGATTTGGTTTGAAAGAAATTACAACCAGATTTAGAAACAAAAGGTTAAAACCTTCTGATTCATGTGACGGCGTCTCTAAGCATGCAGTTTACTTACTTCATCAAACTCTGCCTGTTAAAAAAAACAGAGAGGTGGGGGTGAGGGGGGGTGGAGCACAGGCAAAAAAGCCACACAAAAACACAAAACATTCAGGAGTAGTCTAGAGTATATAAAAAGTATTTAAGACAGGACTCCTTGTATAAAAAATGAACCATTGTATAACTTATAGTTGTGCTCGTTCGTTATCAATTTAAAGGTCGGCAAATATTGGATTCTTATATTATCGACTTACCCCATAGTCTAACGTATCTTATTCACTAAATGCAAATAAAATAATCCTATTAAGGTGGATCACAAGTGGCATATCGACCCCTCGAAAACGAAAAAAAAAAATCGAAAAAGAAGAAAAATGACCGAAATTCTTCAGTGCCTTGCTTGAAATAATAATAGAAAAAAGTGCTACAGTCTTTTGATTGGTTTTTTTGCAGTGCTTTATATATGTTGGTGTCGACACTCCGTTGAAGGCAATGATTTGCATTACCTTCAGCTGCTCTATTTTCAACCCCATGGATCTTTGTAACTTGGCCTTCGGCTCATCATCCAGTTTTCCCAGGAGCGCATTCCATTTGTCCAGCACCTCCGTTACAAGTTTTCTCGACTCCTCCACAGCTTCGTCAAAATACACCTATCATCAGCACCACCGCATTAAAAAAAATGCTTTTTGTTTTTTCTTTAAGAAAACTACTCTACGGCAACCCCCCTTCCAAAAAAAAAAATACTAATGCTAAATACAAAAAACCTGAAAAAAAGTATAATAAAGAGTGTTGGAAGAAAGAAATACCAAGAAACACACACAAAAAAACCTGGTCATCCAGATGGATTCTTGAATTCCATTAATTTTCCCTCCTTACCAGCACATCTCCGTGGAAAACATGCATATCTGCACGATGATGATTATCTTTCCTCATATATCTCACATATTAATTATCCTTTTTTTTTGAGTCAATCGGATCATTAATCATGGGTAGCTGAACGGCGGCTGTGGCGGCTGGTTGAGACAATTAATGACTAATACACATATATATATATATATATATATATATATATACCCAAATCTTTTCCTATTCTTACGCTTACTAGCATTCACAGAAACGAGGCACTAAGTGAAAATGTACAGATTTGGGCATGGCCTCTTTGGTAATTCTCCAGTGCTTCCCATCACTTGATGCTGTCTCACCGTTTCTGAGTCATCCCTAGCATCCTTGATCTCTTCTCTAGCTTGAGCGAACAACTCATTGATTTCATCCACCTAATGGAAAAACACACACACACACACCCTGGTGTAAATAAAACGTTCATCAATATTCGGCAGATTGCCGTTTTCATGGTGTTTTTTTTTATGGTGGCACAGGGTTTTGGTTGATCCATTAACGTTTCACCTCGTCCTGGTGCGGTTGGGCCGATGCTGCGAAATTTCGAGCGAAATCCCATGCGACATTCCGTTCATGGAGTCTCCAACCTCCCCAGGCAGAAGGAGGTTCAATCGGAGTGGAATTCCTGACGGTTTCCTTGCACCCTCCAACCCGAGCCAGCGCCACCAACGATCTAGCCGCCGTCAATCTCTGAAAACGTGAGAGCATCGCGGTGGTTTTTTGCGAAGGAAATCCCCGAGAAATCGATCGATCAACGGAACGATCGCTCGTTGGCGGGGTTGGGGAGTCGATGAATCGTCGATAAGAGAGTTTTGGATGGAACAGATTGAATCGAAATGCTACAAAACCAGCACTGGACGTTTCGCGTTATGCTTCGCTGCTGCACAACATCATCATCATGTCTTGTGGAGCTCTTCGCGCCAGCGGATTAGTTAGAGCAGCGAGCGGCGTTTCCCGTATTCCTTTGGTTCGTGGAGTTCGATTGGCACGTGGGCAGTGTTCGCGCGTTTTCGCTGCCGCCGACGACATGTCGAAAAAAAACCTCGATAAAACGACATCCAATGAAGACTGGATGAGCATCTTGTCTCCAGAAGAGGTTCGTTTTTTTTTCCTTTCTCTTTTTTTCTTTTTTTTTATTGCGGGATCACCAATTGTACGAGTTGGCTTGTTACAAGAAAACACACTCACACACACATGGTTTCACATCATATATTATTATATTATTTCTTATTATTATTTTCTTTTTTTATTTCTTATTATTATTTTCTTTTTTTATTTCTTATTAGTATTTTCTTTTTTATTTATTTATTTATTTTATTTGGTTTGGTTTGGTTTATTTCGTTTTGTTTTTTTTTTCTTTTCAAAGTTTCGAGTTTTAAGGATGAAGGGAACTGAAATGCCGGGAACCGGAGCTTACAACAAATTCAACGAAGCGGGTGTCTACAATTGTGCAGGATGCGGAGCCCCTCTCTTCACGTACGCCTACAATAAACATCTTTTTAATTTTTATTTTTTTTCCAAACAGGCAGATTTTCTTCTGTGCTGATCACCGTCGCATCAACTGAATTTAACCGTATGTTTGGGCCCATCTGGTGTTGATTTGATGCCGATTTTGGCTTTTTTTTTCGGGGGTTGAGGGAATTGTACGTAGCCACACCCAGAACTTTTTTTTTTTGCCAAAGAAATGTGTTATAGTCTGACTCAGAAGTAAACCACCGTTTCATCCCAATGTTCGTATCTAGCTCTCTTCCCCAAAGGCAAGCAAAGAAGAAACTGAGTCGAGAACCTCCAGAAAAAAAACGCTGGCGATCGGCTAATGTATGTGTGTTTTTTCCTTTGATTTGTAAATGCAGTTCTGAGCAGAAGTTCGATTCTGGTTGTGGATGGCCTGCATTTTTCGACGAAGTGCCCAACTCCATAGACAGGGAAGTCGACTCTTCGATGGGTGCAGTTCGAACCGAAATCCTGTGTAAAAAATGTGGAGGGCATTTGGGGCATGAATTCAAAGGAGAGGTGATTGCTTGTTGAAAAACTTTGATTTCGTTTTTTTTTCTGGACTTGGGTTTTGTTCCCAGAATTGGGAATCCCCAGGGTGGAAACAATCGATGGAAAAAAAAAGAAAAAGAAAAAAAGCATTCTTGAAAAGTAAAATTAGGTTCGGGGACGGTGGTGTGCAAAGCATGCATATAGATGCCCTCTTTCATTTCTATTTTTTGAGAACGAGCACAAAAAAATGCTATGCCACATTTTTTGTGAACGAAAAAGATGCGTGCTTTTTCGTGCTTGTTTTTTTTTTTCACCCCAATTATTTTCAACCCATTTCTGTGTTCCTTTGCAGGGCTTCCCTAACCCAACCGATATTCGCCATTGTGTCAACAGCGCTGCCCTCAAATTTAAGAAAAAAGATGAATAGGACTTCTTCTTCGACTTTTTTTTTTTTCTTTTTTTTTGGGGGGGGGGAGACTCTCATCAGAAGCTCTGTTGTACACATTGGGGGTTTTAAATTATGTGCGTGGTTAGCGCTGGTTTGGACAGCCAACGAATCACAAAAATAATTTTCTAGCCAAGAGCTGAAAATCTCCAGGGTGAAAACAGAAAAAAATCTCTTTAAAGAAAGAAAGACAGAAAGCAAGAGCAATGTTGAAATTCTTGAGGTGTCGGGAAACAGGCAGCTCTGGGCGAAATCGTTAGAAGAATCTGGCCTCTCCCCAAATTACTCATTCTCATCAACACAAACGCGCGTTCCCCTGTACAGACGTCTAGAGTCCCGAGCCCAGAGTCGGGCCCCGTCAAACCATCAGCGTTTTCGGCTTTCGTTTCCTCTTTTTCCTGTATCTTTCTAGGGGGGTTTTCGTCGGAACGGATAAGCTCCTGAACGGAATCGTTTCGCGCCATGAACGTTTCTCCGTCGAGTTGTCGTGGATGCAACGGCTTGCTCCCGCAAAGAGCGCGGCTATCCGTCGGCCTCCGACGACTCTCGCTAACCGTCCAGGTATGGAGTCATTCTTCGTTCGTTTCTGTCGAAAAATGTCCTTTGAGAGGTGCTTTCCAACATTCGCTTCGTCTCTTGTAGGGATATATATCCGTTTAGAAGAATATACATTTCGTCGCAGTGTGGTATTCCCCCCTTTTTCAGAATAAAAAGAAATCGAACCCCTCAAGTTTTGTTCATTGAATCAATTTATGATTTCAGACTCCTTTGTTCAGACTACATGTCTCTACACAGAAGATTAAGCCAAAAAAAATAAATATGCCTATCTGTCTGAAAGGTTTTTTTTTTGATGTTCACACAGCAAAGAAGACCAATCCATCGGTCTCAGGTCGTGAAGGTACGAGGATGATGGAAAAATAAGAGAATAAAAATAAAAAAAAAGTATATTAAAGTATCCAGAGACTATTTTCCAATTAGAGATTGTGTCTAGCTGTGAGCTTTCTTCTTCTTTTTTTTGTTGCATTGATGAATCTATACTTTTAAAAAAGTTTTGTGTAAAGCTAAAATAGCACAAGGAGTTTTACGGATGGATACCGATTGAATGCAATTTTTAGGTTTTTTCTTTTGATCTTCCTTTTTGTCTATTTTTTTTTTTTTTGGAGGGGGAGTAGAAAGGAGTGGTGTTGTGTTGAAAAAAGAAAAAAAAAGCGTTTTGCGGTCATAGGTATATTTTGATGAAAAGAGTCGAGACCCCCCTTGCGTAATATTTTCCCTTCAGTTTAAATCACCACCTCCAGTCGAAACATCAGCATTCCAATTTTTTTTTCAACAGTTTCTTGGAAAAGGGATCCACGGAGGGAGCGGAATTTTGACAATGCGCCTAGTTTTCCCCAGTTTGGAAAAAAAACATATATATATATATATATTTTTTTTAATTATTATTTTTTTCCTTTGCTTTTTTGTTATTTTATTTTTCCCCAGGTTTCTGCTGGCAGAAAGCAGAAAAAAGCCATTGCTGAAGATGCTGCCGATTTATCAGTAGCCCCCAGTGAGCCAGCAATTTTGTCAAATACGGGGGAGGTCCCCAAAACTCCATTGACCCCCACCAGCCAGGCATTGAAGGAAAATCCCGAGGATGTCGAAACTCCAAATTATGCGTTGTGGATCGTTTCGCTGTTGGCAGTCATCGGGACATTCTATGTCGTGGTGTTTTATGCTGGAGCAGGTGGGTGTTGAACAAAGAAAGAAAACGAATAAAAAAACAAAAGCGAAATTCTGCTGCAGGGGGCTAAAAAAACAGAGAAGAAAAGAAAAAAAAACGAAACTCGCAACGGTACAATCCCCACCTCATCCCTTTTTCTGCCTTCGTTTTTTTTTCCTTTGTTTTTTCCTGTCGGAAAAAATGAATTTCGACAAAGCTTTACAGAGACTCCCCTCCGCCGCTTCCCCTCAGTGTTGGGTGTCTGGGTGGGAAAAGGAAGAGGAGGCCAGGACGCTGAGAATGCAATTATTTGCAATCTCATCTTGACCTACCTTTTGTTTTTTTCTTTCTGTGTTGCTGTTTTCTCGCAGGCTTCTTTTATTTCTTGTCCCAGAAAGTCGATTTCAAAAGGAAGGATTTCGTGCCGTACTCGGAGACATTGCGATTACGAAAAGAAGAGCAACAGGCGGCCATCTCCGAACTGGAAACTGGGAAATCTGCACCCGATTTGGCGGAGGAGGAGGAACCCCACCATGCGAAAGACCCAAGCGGTCTGGTCGCCAGCGAATCCCATGCCGGAGCACATCAATTGCCTTTCCAAGGTTTTGGAGGGGAAAGCCCTTTGTGAAAAAAAAACAAAAAAGGGAAAAACATGATGAGGAAACGTCAAGGAAATGTTTGAGAAGAATTTGGTGGCATTGTGGGGGGGGGGGGGAGGGGAAGAACGAATTGAATTGTGGGGGAAGGGCTTGGAACATGTTTCGTGGGGGTTTTCCCAATGTTGTGTGTGCATGTATTCTTGCGATTTTGGATGGATTTTTGAAAAAGAAAATCATTTTCTGGTTTCGAAAGTTTTGTTTTTGTCCTTCCGATTTTGGATGGGGGTTGGCAGCCTGTTTCGACCTTTTTCATTTTTATCGAGGGAGTGTTGCATTGGAGAGGGTTCTTGACTTTTGGTGGCTTTTTCTTTCCCCCCAAAAAGGGTTGATCAACAGTTTCTGGAGTATGTGTCCTTTTCATTTTGGCTTGGAGTGGAATCCCCTCTCTCAAATTTGGTGGTTTGATGAATGCACCAAAAAACCAAAGTTTTGTTCTGAATTCCATCCAGCACGAGATGCATCTAGGGCTGAAGTTGGTACTGTTTCATTTCTGTGAACTACTTTCCCCTAGAGCAGCCCAACATGACAGTCACTGCGACGGAGGCATTACAGTATCAAGAATTTTCGACCAAAAAGTGTGATGTCACTCTTCTAGGAGTGTGATCGACCATGGCAATTCCACAGCATTTCAAGCCGAAGACATCTCAATGCATGAGAATCAGAGCAAAATAGCAACTATTACAACTCAAAAAAAAAAGGTAGAAAGTAAAGAAAAAACATATTTCCCCAAGCCTCCCAAAAGGTGACAACCCCCCCCCAAAAGAATCAGAACAGTCTCAACAATCTCTTCTTTGTTTTTGAATTTACAAAATACCCTCTCCCCACCTCCCAGTATAATTTGGCCAAGACAAATTTGGCAAAAACCTATAGATGCACACGAAAAAAAAAAGAATTTCTTCCACAACATGCTGTCTTACTTTTTTTTCTTTTTCTCAGCTCGATCACAACATGTTTGAAACGAAAAAAATACAAAAAAACAAGGCAAGGTTTTTTTCTCTCATCTTTTTCTCCCCTCCCGACACACATCCTTGCACCTTTGTATATATTAACACATTTTCCCTTGTATGTTTTGTCCCCACGGGGCATCCTCCTCCAAACCGTGTCAGTTCCTCACGCTTTTTCGGAGGCAGGCAATGCAGACGTTTTGTCTAGGTTTCTTTTTTTGTTGATATGGAGGGAAGAGATCAGGAGAAAGCACAGGTCCCCCCGTGTTGAAATCGAACTGACTATCCAATCACTCCAGATAATAGGATTAGTAATCATCCCCTGGTTGAAATGCCAAGATTCAACATGCATCGAGCAATATGTCACCCAAAGCTTTCTTCTATTCTTTTTCTTTATGTATATTATATCAGTAGTGAATTGAATTGAAAGCAGTTGACACAAAGCCAAAAGGCCGAGTGCAGCCCAACCGTACATACAAATACATAGATCGACACATTCAGATCAGTTCATTCCTATATCCCCCCCCCCCAATTGAAACATGGCAAGGCGGCTCATCATACAGACAAATAACAGGACGCAGAACAGAGCAGGGAATCAAAGGTAAAAATTAATGTTCCCAGCGACAAACTCAACCCGGGCGGCGGGGAAATAGAGCAAAAAGAAGAATATCCAGGGTTTTTTTTTCAAACAGAAAAGAAAACCCCCTGCATTGTCATTCTTGAGACTAATCTAAGTCTATGCCTATCATCATCCCCCATCAGTTCTTTCTTTCCTTTTTTTTCTGTTTTTTTTTCCCCTTAAATCCTATGTACGTTTTTTTTTTTTCTTTTTCGTTTTCCCCTCTCCACCTCCACCATCGCAAATATGTATTTTAGATTTTAGTTTTTTTTTCGTTTTCTCCTCCGATGCATGTGTGTGGCTGCCTTCTTTTCCTTTCAAGTTTTCCAGAAAGAAAAAAAAAATCACAAAAAACTATTTAAAAAAAACCGCACCACCACGACGTTAGGAGAAATACTGGCCAAAGAATCCACATGCCTATATAAAAAAAAGGGGGGGAAGGAAAAAGGAGAAAAATAAAAGGGGGAAGAAAAACAAAAACAGGAACAAGCCCTAAAAAAAAAAAACGTACGCAAGCATAGAACCCAGAAACACATGTCTCTCCTTTCTCTATTTCCTATTTTCTGGATAAATCCTTTGATCCTCTTTTTTCTTTCTTTCTTTCTTTTTGTTTTTTTCTTTGACACTCGCCATATCCTCATTGTGGAGTTTTATATATTCATATACCCCTCCACATATCGAAAGGCTCAAAATGCTGTTTTTATCATTTCCAAACATAGAAAGGGAATAAAGGGACAAAAAAAAAGGAAACTTGGATCGATTGCCCTTAAATTCCAACTGTTCCTCTGTTGAACCAGAAAATGGCAATTAAAAAAAATGCCATCTCCACACAGCCTCTCTGCATATTCCAAGAAAAATAAAAATAAAACCTACACAATCACAAAAAAATGTCATTTTTTTTTTCTGCACATTCTCGCTGGCTATCCTTTTTTTTCTCTCTCTCCTTTTTCGAATTCCCTTCCCCCGAACTTTTCCCCTCTTTTTTTTTTTGGTCCGTAAATTCGGCCACTACCACGAAAATCACAGGATGTCTGTCTATTAATTTTCACACATCTTTTTTCTCTCAGTTTTTTTCTTCTTTTCCCCTTCTTTTTTCTTAACTTCTGCCATATTTCCTCACAAACGGTAAGAAAACAAACAAAAAAAACCACCATTGCACAATTGCCCCCCAATTTCCCAGCCAAGAAGTTATCCAACCAGGTCAATTCTCTTTCAGTTTTGTGTTTTTTTCTCTTTCTGATATTTCTTTTTATATCTATATGTATAGTGCTTGTTTATCCATTCGATCCTGCAGTTTCAATTTTTTTTTTTTTTAATTATTCCCTCAGCCCATCGGGCTCAAACAGCCAATTCATCAAATTGATCTTCACACAACACACACACACACAGGGATATATATATATATATATATATATATACTCTTCTTTCTCTTTTTTTTTTCCCTTCCACCTTCCAGGTTTCTTTTTTTCTTTTCCTTCCTTTCCCTCTGCGTTGGCACTTTCAGTTTTTTTGGTTTTAAAATCCAGACCTCCTCCGCATCACCTGCAGAAAAAAAATCCAAAGGTTCCCCAAACGCACCGCGTTTTTCAGCGGACAGTCGTCGTCAGAACCCTGTTTTTTTTTTCCTTCGCCCCCCTCCCCCCGCCCACCCCTTTTTCTCGCACTCCCGAAAAAAGATTCGACACGAAGCCCTCCAGAAAACGCTCAATCAAGTACCATCCCGAACCTTCCCCATCATCCCGTTATCCCCCCACCCGTCCTCCCTATCCCCTTTTCGGGAAAACCTCAAACGATGAAGCCACCCGAATTCGTCTCGCAACTTTGATTCGTTCTCCCTGCCACGTCGCCGTCGGTCATCAATCAAACAAACAGTGTACATATCTCTCGTATTTTCTCTCTCTCCCATCTGCTCCTCCCCCCCCCCCCAAATATTGCTCTCTCCATTGCTCCGCATCAAACAAACCCCCACCCCACCCGAACGCAAGGACCTTGTTATTTCTTCTCTTTCGATTCCCTCCCCCTCCCCCCGTTTCCCCGTCCCACCTCATTTCGCTCTTCCCATTTTCTCTTCCACGTCCATGAAAAGAAGCAAAACCAAAACTGCCGTACGAGCGTTCCGGAAACGGAAAGGAAAAAAGCAACAGAAAAGCAAAAGTTGAGGAACAATCAAAACAAACCGAAAAACGAAAAAAAAAAAGACGCTATCACGGCACGCCCCAATTCACACCCCTCCACCGTGGCGTTCAGGTGCTGGGCGGGGTGGGGTCGACCGGTTTGCTTCCGTCGGCCGGTTTGCCCCCGTCGGCCGGTTTGCTTCCGTCGTCCGTCGGTTTCGCATCTTTCCCTTCAACGGCAGTATCTTTGGATTCTTTTTCGGCGTTCGCCTCCCGCTCCTTCTTCTCGGCCAGGGCTTTCGCTTGTTCCTCCACGATCGCATCGAACTCGGCGCTCTTGACGAGGACGATTTCCATCTTGGGCTTGCGCACCGCTCTTGGACGTCCCCGGTCCGTAAGCATATCGATGCTCGTCATCAGCTGTTTTTCTAAAACCAGCTTTTCCTTCTTCAGGATCTCTGCGACCGAGACCATGTTCGACATGGCGAACCCCAGGGCGGAGAGCTTCACCTCTCCGTGCTGTTGCATCAGTTTCTTTGCCAGATTGACGTAAAAATATAACGGTTTTTTGTCCAGCGAAACTTGGATCCTGGGAGGGTGCGCTTTGGCGTCCGCCGGGTCGATCGCCTCTTTGCCTTCCGCCGTGGCGACCGGAGGCGGGTCGACCTTGGGCTCTGTCGAAGACGCTACCGCAGCCATATCGAACGAACAGTTCTGAACCGTCTTCCTATCCCTTTCCTTTTTTTTTTGCCTTCAGGTGGCTTTCGCTTCCAATTTTAACTCCCCAATTTTTTTTGTGGATTCCAGAGCGCGTCCCCGTGGTCTAAAATACTCTTGCTGCTCGGGATGCGTTTCGGCGTGCGCAAGCGCTGCCCGGATCGAGCCTTCAACGAATTGTGGCCGGCTTTATAGGGAGGCCACTGACCGCCTCGCAACCTTACGATCCACATCGAATCCAGAGCCGACCAGCATAGTGAGCATCCATGACGAGTGACAGCAATTTGGCAGCCGACGACTGACCCCCCTCCCCCAGTCGTTACTAACCCAACGCCACGTCGGTATGTCGGACGGGGGCCCCGCCCCTCCCAGCGAAAACAACGGGGAGTCTCGCTTTTGCCACTCGCTTTCCAGGAAGTACACAAGCAACGGAAAGCTAGTGGACACTGCGGGGGTTTAGAAATGGGGGGGGGGTCGTTTTCTGTGGGTAGGTTGTGGATTCATGCGGGGGCTTTACTGGTCCAGTCGAGGCTGTGTGTAAGAGACGTAAAACGTGAACATCGCCAGCCTCACGTCTTCCCGTCTTCTTGGGCTTTTCTGAAATCGGATCGGAAGCAAGGGCAAGGGAAAATCATGCCACCCCCGCAAGCGTTATCGAGGACGTTAGCATCGGGCTCATGCTGCGGCCGTGAGCCCTGTTTTGGGGAAAGACAGCAAGTTTTTGGCACCCCAAGTTTTTGCTTGACGTCTCTTTGCCTTTGTCCCCCTTCTGAACAAACTTGACCGTCCGCTTGCTATCTCAGACATATAAGCCTTCATTTTGAATTTTCTTGGCGGCCTCCACTGTGGCTCGTTTTGGGCTTGGCAACCATGTGGATCAGACGCCACCAAGGTGGTCATACCTCGTACTCAGCAGAGGACACTTTCGTAATCAAGTCCAAACCAAAAAAGGAGATTTCGGTCGGAGTGCCACATTTTCGTTATCGCCGTGAAGCTTGACGGTGACCTCTTGCGCCAGAACCCTTGGCAGCGAGAATCAGACAGGGAGGGGGATCCACAGCTTTTGCAATTGTTCACATAGCTAAAAAAGAAATCAGGCAAAATACCAATTTCACCCAAACAAACAACACTGAAAATGCTTTTTTGCTTTTTTTTTTTTCCCTCAGCAATTTTACCCCCCACTCATCCTCTCTTTAAAAACAAAAAAAATGGAAAAAAGAATGCCACCCCGTCAACCACAACATAAAAAAGACGACCGACACCAAAAGCACAACCCCGAAAGTCCTAAATGTAATGCTAATACTGCCATTGCAGTCTAACCGAAGCCCCTTTTCTATTCCCAAGGCAGAGGCTCAGTGAGTTCCGGAATGTTCCCTTGACCGTGCTTTTTCCCGACCATTCCTTTGGCCACATCGAAGAAAGCGTTTCTCATGAACCCCCCGATGGTGCCTTCCTCTCCTGCTATCATTCCACCCACTCTTTCCAGCGCCAAGCGGCCGATATCTTTGGAAGCCGAAGTCCAATTCACGATGGGCTCCTCTGTGGTTCCCCTCAAGGGCAGCGGGAGGATGTAGCCCGGCTCCACTTCGATTCCTGTTCACCAGATCGCAGAATTAAAATAAAAAAAATAAATAATTATTTTATAAGAGGGCAGAAAAAAACAAACAGCACTCTTCCTGCCAGGAAAAAAAAAGGAGCAAAACAAAAACATCGAAAGTGGGGTTTCCTTTTGTCGTTATTATTCTTCCCGAGCGAAAAGAGCATGGCCTTACATCATGCTCGATATTTCCAATTATTTATTTATTTATTTTCACTTTTATTTTTTCCATTTTTCTTTTTCTTACTTATTTACTTCTTTATATTTTTAATTTAGTTTAGTTTAATTTATTTATTTTAATTTTTTTTTTTGGGGGGGGTATGTAGGGTTTAGACTCCACCTGCTCGAGCAAGGGCATCGGCAGGGATGCCGAGATTCATGTTGAGCTCTTTCGTCAGCGAATTGCACTCGCCCCACACCACCACATGGATGCCCTTGCCTGGTTTTCCCAACAGCATGTCGCATCGCCTCACTCTAATCATTTCTTCATTCCTGACTTCGATATCCACCCCAGACATCCACGCCTTTTTGACAAAAAAATAAATAAAAACAACGTTTCAATAAGAATGAATGCACACCACCGGCGCGATTCCCCACTAAACTCAACGAAATGGGGGAAAAAAAGCGGCAGAAAGTAATTCGTTTGTTCGTGGAATTTTTAATGAGTCAGAAACTCCCCGGGATGTAAAATATACTGATTCTAGCAGAATGCTTGGAGGTTTTTTTTCCTCCTCCAATGCTATTTTTCCCGTTGCTCCAGAGAAACACACACCACTGTAACGAAAAAAAAAACAAAAAACGAAACAGAGTAGGAAGAAGAAAAAAAAAATCAGAAATGCAAATTACCTGGAGAGGTTTTCCTTTGCTGAGGCCTCTCTCTTGCACATCCAACAAATCCAAAAGGCCATTTGCAAGGGGGCCAGAATCGATCACCACTTGAACTGGATCCATGTGAAGTTGCACCGTTTTGCTGGGAAGTCGCATATCTGGAGAAGCCACTTGAACCCGAACCTGAAAAATTATTTCGTAGAAAAAATATAATAAGAAAATCAAACGAAACGAAAAAACCAATTAAAAAAAAAAAAAGATTAAGAAAAAACCAGAGACTTTACAAAAAATAAAAATAAAAATCTAGGGGGGGAAAAAAGGAGTAGAATATTCGAAAAAAATATAATCGTATGTACAATTTTGAAAAAATAATGTCAAGGTGTTGCAGGGTTTTTTTTCTTCCCATTTCTTTCTGAAAATGAACCCAGTAAAAGAAAACATAAACAAATTTTTTAACAGAAAGATGTGAAAGCTGCTGACCTTGGCCCCCTTTGACATCTTCATAGTTTCACCCAGGAGGGGGTTTATTTTGGAGAGACCCTCCCTGAAAAAAAAAAAGAAAAACAGAGTAAGAATATATTGCAAGTTTTGCATCGCGACAAAAAAAAAATCCACCTGGAGTAAACAAGTTTAGTTCACTTTTGTGTTTCCTTTGCATCATCGAGTCAAAATTGTACAGGAAAAAAGCGCAAAAAATTCCTAATGACCCTCCATCTCTACCAAAAAAAAAAGGAAGAGAAAAATCCTCAACTCCTTGAACGAAATTAACTAAGTAGATGCATCAACCCCCCCCCCAAAAAAAAAAATAATAAAATAAATAAATAAATCATTGTGCATGGATGCATGCATCATCTAAAATGAATCGATAACTGGCCTCTTGCTGGCCCCTCAATTCATCAACTCAGTTTCTAACAGAACATCCCGACTTTCCAGGTTGGATAATCCCACCTCATAAATCATCCCCCCCCCCCCTTGGTCTGCTTCAGCACTCCTATTTTCATTTCTTTCAATTTAAAAATTCATTTTTTTCAATTTATTTTTTCTTTCAATTTATGGATTCATTTTTTCACCTTGCAAGCAAAGGAGTGAATTGGGCAATGGCAGTCGCCGGTTCACCTAATAGAATTCCATCAGCGGTTTTCCATCCTTTCATGTCCAACCCCACATTGGGCGAGTTCACAGTCACCAGGAGGGCTTCCGAATCTTTCGGCTTCTCTTCGGCTTCCAGCCAGTCGGCCTCCATATCTATTTCATCGCTCACCGATGCCACGGTTTCGTCCCCTTGGGCGATCAACCAATGAATTTGCTTTCCGATTGTATACCTGTAAGTTTTCAAGAACGTAAAAATTAACAAAGAAGGAGAAAACAGAAAGGCTGGGAAAAACATGATAACAAAAATTGCTATTTTTGCAAAAAAAACAGGAAAACTCAAATTGATCAGGAAAGTGGCTTTTTTGGGGGTTTTTTACGGGTTTTTTTTTTTTTTTGGGGGGGGGGATCCCCATAAAAATGGATGTAATAAATTTCTCATCAGACTCAACCTGCGAATGAAAGTTTTCTTTTTGTTTTCTTTTTGAATCGCTAAAAAAATTCCCTCCACACAGCAGTCCTTTTATAAAAAGGGCAGAGGCTTGATATTCTTTTTCCTTATCGCTCTTTTTTTTTTTTTGAAATTCAGAACAGGGGTTAAAAAAAGCTTTACCTCAATTCATCCCCCACGAACAGGCGGCCATCGTTTACATAAACGTTGGAATTCCCGTTTTTCACTTCCCCGCTCATCGAGACCAATTTCCGTTGGTCTGTCTGCAACTCCGTCTTTTCGACTTTCGATTTCTTCATCATCCCAGCTTTTTCTGCATACCTTTTTCAAAGACACAATAAAAAAAAGCATTTTGGAGCTTCTGAAAACAGAAAACTGAACGAAAGTTTGGAGCAAAGATCCGGAGATTTCGATCAATACAAACATTACGTTTAATGACTTGAGGAATAATAAACAAAAAAACTGAAGTAGAAGTAAAAACTGAAACGACGATGAAAATTTAGCTTCTTCTTTGGGTTTTTTTTGGGATCTTTTTAGGGTGGGTTTTCAACTGTATGCATGAACCAACCTGACTAATGGTATTTCCCCTTTACTATCTGGGGCTGCATCGATCATGAGGTCGGTAACAACCATGTCGAAATCCTTTCCTATCATCAAGGCAGAAACCAAAAGTTAAAAGCAAAACAAAAAAAAAAATATCAACCGCAGACAGCGTTCGTTCGTTCGACTCTTCACATTGAATGAATTTTCGTGTCAAAAAAGCACCAAAACAAACAGATTCCACTTGAAATCTGTTAATACAAAGCTAGTCAGACATATGTTCATATTAGACATATGTATGACTAATGCATGAATAAAAAAAGAAATCTGATGATGGACAAACTGCCATCACGTGCCAATACAATCATTTACTTATCCATTATTAATTTAATAATAATAAATTTAAATATAAATTTAGTTTTTTTTTTGGCCATGTCTGCACCTATAACAACATCCCACAAATTTTCAGTGGTCGTTATTTGCTCGATTCCAACCACCACCACCTCCGATTTCGAATCTTCTTTCAGTTCGACGCCTTTGACATTGATGGGCTTTCCCCATGCCATATCCACATCCCGTACTTCAACCACACCTTCAAAACAAAACAAAAAATTACAAAAAAAATACAAAAAAATCAGAAATGTATGTGTCGCAATCACAAGATGATTTTTCAATTCCCTAGTTGTAAGGATGCAAATTTGAACCTGAGATTTCCTCCCTCACAAGGAATTCAAGGTTTTTGGCTTCAGTGGCTGAAAACCCCGTAGAGGTATCAGGTTCGAATCCCAATCGCTACCATCCGTGAATTCTTCTTTAATTTGGCATATTTAAAGCAATAGCTGGAACGATTTACTCAAGCCAATACAGCGGACACTCTTAACATTTCGAAAATGTTTTGGTTGGCATTAGGGCTTACAAAAACCTCGAACAAGAGCTGGAATCGAAATTCAAGCTCTTATGGGTATGCTTTCGATGGAATGTTTTCTTATGCAGCTTTCACAAAAACATGCAGAGAAGAAAGGTACCGGTGTCTGTTGCTTTTGTTCTTTTTTTTTTGTTGAATCCATTTGCACTCACCAGGGATGAAAACATTTGCGACGGCCTTCGTAACAGCCAGTCCAGTTTTATTCGATAATATTGCTGGAAGAGCTGCGACCAGGCAGCCTGAGTTTTCATACACACACAAAAAACCCCTCAAATTTTGCTTCGATGAAAACCTTGCTGTGCTTTTTTTTTTAACGTCTTAGTATGTATCTATTTTAAAGCCTGAAAATTTAATCTTATGATTTTTTAAAATTATTTTAATGTTTAATTTTAAAATTTTCAAACTGTGAAAGGTATTCAACAAAAGGTTTACGACATCTGCAACAGCCCAAAAAAAAGTGGAAAGTACATGAAGGTGTGGAAAAATACCCCCCACAAAAGCGGTACTTAATTTTTTTTGATAATCAACGAAAAAATAAGAAAAATAAATAAATAGCAAGGAAAGCAAACGAAAGCAAAATCCACGATGAAGGGGGCACTATGACATATTTCAATTTTGAGTACCAACACCAGGTTTGCTTTATCACTCTTAACAAAATAAAACAAATTATAAAGAAAATAAAAAAAAATCAAATAAAGATTTTGAACCATGCTCTATCTTTTTCCTTCTCTACTACACTGCTCTTATCGATATTTTTTCAATTATGAACGGCAAAAGGTTCAACCTGCCTGTTCACAGTTAATAATGTATTATTATTTCTTTGTCCATCTTTATTTTTTTATTTTTTATTTCTGAGATGGGTCGACGTACATCCTGCGAGGAAAAGCCCGATGGTCCATCTCATTAGCTTGTTGAATAGATTTGACCAGAATCCATCGCTCTGATCTGGGTTTGTGGGCATGGCTGCGTTGAAAGCATTACTACGTGGAATGACCCCTGAAAATTTACCCCCTCCTTCAAAAGAACAAAAAACAAGAATAAAACACAGAAAGATTAAAGAAAGAAAAAAAGCGGTTCAATTTTTAAATGATTTATGCCGGAGTGCAAATCTTTTTCCCTATCTGTTCAAGGGAAATCAACAGAAATTGATGTGAGAAGAAAAAAGAGGGTTGCATCCTTGCACACATTCTCCAACAGGCTTTGTTTTTTTTTCCCTCTTTTTACCCTTTTTCTATTTGACTGTGATCTTCCATCAAGGAAAGTAGGACGATGAAATATCAATGCATTAAAAAAATGTGTATATATATATATATTTATTAAAAAAAAATGCATGGTGATGGGCGACTGTCACGAACCCAATCCTGTCATATGGGCCCTCCGATGAATTCTACCTTTCTTTTTTTTTTAAGTCGGTTTTCGTTTTACACATATCACCGACTAATTCTACCTTGGATTGGATGAAAATCTCTGGACAATGGAAACAGCCCCCGATGTGGGTGATCCAGCCCCGAGGTTTTGGGTCGATATGAAATATTGTTATCGATCCGGGGAAAAGAGCAACAGAATCCAATGCCAGAGTGTCGGGCTCCACACACAACTTTCAGATTTTTCCTCAACAGAAAATGTCCTCGGCCCAAACCAATGGGTAGCATTGCCATTGTCACACACCTTCGATTGGAATAACCAAAACCAAAAAAATAACGAACTGGAAAATATGCATATTTCACCGGGTTTCTGCTCGGAGGAGTTTTTGAGAAATTCAGCATTTTTAAGAAAGAGAAATAAACGATATGGATCGTTCCGGGGACTCCACTCGTGATGCAACAATGAGTTTGTTTAATTTTTAAAATATCTTCGATATTCGAAAATCAATTGGGGTTTTCTATTGATTTCATAGTAAAAAAATTTTCAATTGTGTTTTTTTTTCTTGTTATTTTGGGAAATCCCCAAAAAATGCTAAAATCACATGACTCGAAAATTTTCCTCCCATCTTTTTTTTTACATACAACGGATCGCTCTGGGGCTTCTTGTTGGGTTAACGAACCTGCCGAAAAGCCTGCTTCAGCCCACCGCAGCCAGTTTTTCTTTGGTTTTCCCCCTCAATCGACAAAGGATCTTGGGGGTGCACGCTCGATCGTCGCAGATCGAAGCCGACGAAGGTCTGTTACTGAACCCCACCTGCCAGTGAAGGTGTGATAAAAAAAAAGCAAGAATCTTTGGTTTGGATTCGGCCCATGCCAGTCTGACATGAAGACATCCTTTTCTTGAATGCATCAAATCCGAGGCAAAGATTGGAGGGATCTGGGGCCTCGCCTCCAAGGATCACACCTGCAAAAAAAAAACTGGGAGGCTTTTGCCGAACAGGGGTGTGTGACGCTCGCGGCTTCTGCTACGCCGAGCTTCGTTTTTTTTTCTTCTTTCTGGTGCAATTCAGCGAGCTTGTATGAACGGTATCTGTCCGCGTCCGTTTTGATAACGCGTAAAAGAAACCAGGGGCTTCGGATTGTTTCGTGGGCATGGCCGCAGCAGTAATCCAAGATTCGTCCGTTCAATATCGCCCCACGCGAGGCCCGACCGTGATGAGCCTCGAGGAAAGGCTCTCGAGGGAGGTTCTACGAAAACTCAGACTGGTAAGCCCGCGTCTGCGGGAAAACGAATGCGTCGCTCGAAACCATCAACCCTAGGGGGGATTGATTCCCGTTGGACTGGAGGGGCGGATGAAGGAATGCAGCGATACAGAGGACACTGTGGCTCTTTTTCTTTGAGATGAGCGTGGGTTTCGTTGGGCAGGCTTCGGAGTCTGTCGTGCGTGAGGATCGAGAAACCGTTTGCGAGGAGGTTTTCGGGGACGTCACTGGAACGGTGGACGCGTGTGCTAGGGGTAGGGGGGGCTCCTCGTCGGCTCTAATCACAGATATGCAGTGTTCCTTTTCGGGTCCAAAGACGAATTATGGCCTTAGTGAAACGAAAAGCAGCAATTAAACTTAGTGAACGAAAAACAGTATTGGAGAGAGGGCCTGGAACAGCCAGTGTGAAATGCTGTAGTAGGTTGAGCAGGTTGAAATAAAAAGCAGTGGGGTTATGTGTTTAGGGAGTTCTGTGTCTGGACAGAGGCCCTCGAAGTCAGCAAACCATGCTGCTTCTATGAAATCTTGTCGGATTATTATGCCAGGGTGAGGGGAACTGAAAAAATTTTGAATATCAAAGAAAAATAGATTAATATCGAAAATAAAAATAAATTGAAAAAAACTGAAAAATGAATATCCTTTGTGGATTGAATTGAAATTTGGGTACGCAATCCAGTGCATTGAAAAAAAAGGACATGAGATTGAAATGAAGGTTTAAAAAAAAAAAAAATGGAAATCGATAATGGATAAAAAAAAGAATACAATAAAAAAGGAGAAAAAGTAAAATCCAAGTTATGCTGAACCAACAGCCTCTTTCGCCTTTCGAAAAATAAAAAGCCAGGAAAATATGCCAACAATTATAATTTTTGTTTGAAATAAAACGAATCACTTAACTGGCCATTCCAAAAAATTCGAAGATTTCTCGAGCTGTAATTCATCTTAAACAAACAAAAAAATTAAAGAACAACGAAATATTTTTTTACGAAAAATTGTGTTTCGCCCACAGACATGGTCCGCTGCCGACAGTCTGCTGACTGTTTGTCGGGGGATTTGGGGTCAGCCTTTCGTGGCTGCCATTTACACTCTTTTGCTCCATCGATGGCTCCTGGGTCGAAAATCGGCCGGAGGAACGGAGCAGCGCCAAAAGCATCTTAACGTTCTGGTGGCAGGTAATTTCTATATTCCATCTTTTTCTTCTTTTCATTTTTTAAGTGAACAGTCACCTGACAGCGAACGATTCAACTCTAGCCATGTAAGATGCTAGTCCCAACATGCACTCGAAATCAAGGAAAAAACATCCATCTTCGACCCAACTGGCAGCCAAGTTGCTGAAAGAACCCAAGAATTTGACGCAGGCACCCAATCACGACAGAGATAGATCTTTGATTCTTATTCAATTTTACTATTTTTTTGATTTGTTCTTTTTTGGGGGGGAGGTAGGTGCCCGCCAGCTCTTTTGGATAGATGTGCATGCCGACACGGCTCGGTTTCGCCCATTGTATGATTTCATTTCCACGGATGTTGTCTTGCATCAAGATGCGTCAAGGTTGGACAGCCTGCCTGGTCCAGCCAGGGCAGCCCTCGTGACACTCGTGGCCTGCTTCATGCCATACTATACCAATGCCAAGGTGTGACTTTGGTGGCCTAATAAATTTTAACGAAAATGTCTTTTTTTTTCCTTCTAGCATATCGGGTAAAGATTTCAAAGGTCGGTTATTAGAGGTGTTTTGGGACGGTTGATTGCCACTCTTACCATTTTTAAAAAATTGTGGAGCTTGAAAATTTTCTAAAATTGGAGATATTTCCTGTGAGAAAAAAAATTGAAAGCTGGTTGAAAGCACTTTTTGACAGACATGATCTGATTCCTTTCATTATTTCTATTTTTGGTTTGCTTTTTTGCATGGTGGAGCCCATGAACACCCTATTTGCATCATTATGTTTATTAAAAAAAAGGAATTTGAAAAAAGTAATTAAGGTGGTTGCTAGTAAAAAATTATACCAAAAGAAATATAGATTTATTTGATTTAGCTTGGGACTGCCCCAAGGTGCGTTCCCTCAAGGAATCAGAATTCAAATAGGCACTTTCGTAAAGAATGCATGTCCATTCAGCATCCCAAGATGGTTGGGGGAAAAAATTCCAAACCTCAGGGCAACGAAAAAAATCACATCTTTTTCAAACTTCAATGGGAAAAAAATAGGGACGTTAAAGGTCAAAAACCTGGCCAAAAAAAAATAAAATATATATATATATATATATATAGGTGAAGATGTGCATTTGGAACCCTTTTTGGTTTTTTCCTTTATTTTATTCTATTTTTTCTTTCTTTTTATTTTCTGCATGTCTGTTTCTCCAGGATATTTTGGATTGCATTTCAAACTTCCCCTCCCCCGAAATCGACTACGAAGAGGGAAAAGAGCATCGGGATGCCGATTTTTTATTTGGTCACATAACGGACACCCTGAGGGCAATAAAAGCGGAGCCCGGCCTTGTGAGGTATCTGTCAGCCCTGACAGGGCTGAAGGCCTGTGTCCAACTCAGAGAGATAAAAACGGTGACGCGATTAAGGTTACAGGTAAGGAAAATGGGGGAGGGTGTTTTTTTTGGGGGGGAGAAGCTCTGGACATCCGTGCCCGTCGGTATGGTGCATGGGTCGGTAGGGGGGAGAGTTTGGGTTTGGGTTTCGTTATGGTTGTTTTCTGTGGCCCTTTTTTTCATGGCTTTTTTCAGTTAGGATCTGTTGAACACATGAATGGTCAGTCACCAATTGATGGTGGCAACTGTCATTTTGAGCAAACTCTTTGGAATATTTTCACCGCAGGCGGAGCTGTACAGTTTGACTTCGCCGGGGGGTCCACGGTACGCTTCCCGTGAAATCAGACATGCCTCGCTGCAAGCTTTGGACACTCTGTTTCCAGCTGGGGCGACCTCGCGTCGAATTGTGGGATGGGCGTTCCGCCTTTTGCATCCAACGGAATGGCCAGGCTCCGTCTTGGCTGGAATTCACAGGTGGACGGTGACTGCCCAAACAAAATCCACTCAGGTGGTCACTTTTCTCAGGGAATTGTTCGTTTTCTTGTTCATTTGGGTTCTGGCCAGACTGGGATTACGAAATCGATAGGTCCAGTTTTAGGGGTGTGGGTGTTGCATTGAAAAAAAAAAAAGGGGGGGGGGGGGTGTTGTGGAGAGAGGACAAAATAGGGGATATTAACGCAATATCTGTGGAATTTGATGGGGAGAAAAGATTTGTAGGGGAAAAAAAGGGAAAGTTGAGTGCAATCCTCACTAGAGTGTGGGAAAAACAAGTTTTGAGAGTGTGTGTGTGTTGGGTATGTGGGGTTTTGGGGGGAAATCGGCATGAGGGGTTGAGCGATGTACACAAAAAAAAGGGGGGTTGGGGGGAGAAAAATGAAGAAGTTGATTTCTGCAAGGGCAAAAAAGAAAGAAAAAAGAAGGGGAGGGGGGAGAGTGAGGGGAGGCCAAGCGTCGAAAAAGAAAAAAAAAGAAAGAAAAAAAAAATGCTTGGCCCAATGTGGAAATAATGGAGAATGGTGGTTTTGGCTTGCCCCATGCATGTCCCGTATATCCATCTCACAGTAGGCGTTCTTTTATTCAGGGGATTTTGACGAGCAAAAAAGTTAAGAAGGGCAAAAAAAATAACCCAGAAGTGATGGTGATTTTGGCTTGGTGTTTTTTTCTTTTTCTTTTCTTTTCAAAAGGGGGGCGAGAGAGAGAGAGAGAGAGAAAGAGAGAGAGAGAGAAGAGAGAAATGTAACAACAATGTCCGCAAGGACAAGAGGAAGGGGGCAGGGGGGGGGGGCACTTTTTAGGATTTTTTTTTTCGGGGGGTGGTTGAAACTGTGTTTTTAACTAAAGGGAACGTACGAAATTTTAGCCTTACTGTTATATCGATGGCCTTGGGGAGGTTTTTGTCGGTCCCTTTTCGTCGTCGTTTTTTTGGTTTGTGGTTTTTGCATCCCCGATTCTCCAAAGCACTGACCAAAGACGGCAAAGGGGATAAACATCATAGACTATTTCTGCTTCTTGTTGATGATTTTGGGTCTATAACCATTCCAGAAATCTCTTGGGGAAAAAAGAAAGAAACGACCATTGCCATCACTTCGTTCCGGGTTTTAGATGTTGGGTTATAGATTTGTCCGGGAATTTAGCAAATTTTGGTCCATGGAAATTTGGTGGGGCGTTTTCATCTGCTTGTACACATTTTTGTTTGTTATCTTTGTTGAATCAGATGCAGTGGGGGGCTTTGGACATGGTCGCTGCGATTGCAGTGTTGATGTCTTGCAAGAGAGGAGTTGCTTTTTTTTGTGTTCTTTGGACCATATTTTTATAGACACGTATTGTTGCCATAGATTGATAGGGGGAAAGGAGTATTAAAAGCGACTTTTCAAAAACTTGAGGATTTCGAGGTCTCTACAAAATCCACACACATACACACACACATCCTCACCCCGCTGTTATGATCGAACTCAAGGGATTCGCTTGGTTAGTTGAGCGAGGTAGGAAATGTGGCACATTTCCTTGCATGTTGACTAAACACTTCAAGTCTCAGCCCGAGGTATGATATCAAAAACAAGCGCAAGACATCCAGAGGCCACACAAAAAATACATCTTGCGGTTTGGAGTTTTGTGCCAAAACTTCACCGTGCGTGTCCCCAGAAGCTGTCGTGTGACGCCTTTTGTACATCAAGCTCGAAACTTGTACGACAACTGTTTTCGTCATATCACTCTCCCTTGTGAATCCTGGTGTGATTGGCGAAAAAAAAGAGAACCCAACCAAACGGGTGAAAAAAAACAACACTGCGCGTGTCGACACAAGCTGTACGTTCCCTTCGTGAAGCTTTGCGCCATTTAATTCCGGCACCTCGACGACGTCCAAAGTCGATTGGCGACCTCGCGACTCGCTCGGTAGGCTTTTCTCGTATCTCGTTGAAAAGGTCGACGAAAAATGGCCAGTTTCCAGGAACTGGAGGAGCAAGATGCGGTGCGGTTGCCGTGGAACATCTGGCCTTCTTCTCGAGTGGGCACGACCAAGTGCGTCGTTCCCATGGGCGCATTGTACTCCGTGAACAAGACGCTTCCTAACATGCCGGTGAGCGTTCGTCCTGATCTCAAACTTTTGCTGTTTATTTGGGCAATTGAAACCTGGTCTATTCGTCCCTGCGAATATGCTTTCATCTCGTGGGTCGCTCGAGTGGTTTTCTTTGCCATTTGTATTCGTTTCTTTTTCCACCACCTTTGGTTAGCGACTTTCGTTGGGCTCTGATTTGCTTTCTTACTCTTTTTCTCCCCCCCCCCCTCCCTCAGGTCGTCCCGTACGAGCCCGTTGGGTGCAAAACTTGCGGAGCGATGTTGAATCCCTACGCCACGGTGGACTTCAACTCCAAGATTTGGATCTGTCCGTTTTGCCACGCTCGAAACCACTTCCCCGCGCACTACCAAGGCGTGTCGGAGAGCAACCTACCGGCGGAGCTATTCCCCTCTTACGCGACCATCGAGTACACCCTCCCTCGTTCGATCGCCCCCGGACCCCCCGCGTACGTGTTCCTCATAGACACCGGAGTCGATGACGAAAGGGAGCTGGAAGCATGCCGTACAGCGGTGCTCCAAGCCCTGCAGCTGATCCCCGAAACCTCGAGCGTCGGTTTAATCACTTATGGGACCCACGTTCAAGTGCACGAGTTGGGTTTCGCTGAGTGCCAGAAATCTTATGTTTTTCGGGGTTCCAAGGAATACACTCCAGAACAAATCGCTGAGCAGCTTGGGTTGGCGAATAGAGCTGTACCTATGACCAGGACAGGAGCTCCGGGCCCTGTTCATGCCAACGGAGGGGCTGCACCTGCTGCCAGCAGATTTGTGGTTCCCCTGGGTGAATGTGAATTTCAGATTTCTGGGGTTTTGGATGAGTTGCAAAGGGATTGCTTCCCACCTGTTGCGGAGCATCGAGCAGCAAGGTGCACCGGAACGGCACTCCAGGTGTGTGGAGAGTTCTAAAAATATCCCGGAGCCGAACCAGATGTTAAGATGTTTGTTTTCTCCTCCTGGAACGAAACAAGGGGTGCGTGAATTTTCTTTTCCCACATATATATAACCAACGTGGGGTTATTTCCACAGCCATACGAAAAAAAACAAAAAAAGGATGTGCGGACATTTCCATATCCAAACCGAAAAAAACACAGAAGAATAAAAGAAAAAGCAGGAATGGATCGAATCACTCTTGTTTTGTTTTTGTATTACAATTTGTGTGGAACTTTTTTTTCAATTTAATTTTTTTGGGTAGGTTGCTGCTGGAATGATGAGAGCTTGTCTACCCAGCAGCGGGAATACGTGCCGGTTGATGCTGTTCGTTGGTGGGCCCTGTACCGAAGGTCCTGGAAAAGTGGTTTCCAGGGAGCTGGCTGAACACATGAGATCGCACAAGGTGAAGCATCTTTTCCCCCTCCCCCCCCCCCGCCCCCCCCCCCAAAAAAAAAAGAATAGAGAAAAAAAACCAACAAAAAAACATTATCAGCTGATTAGGATTTCTTTCCATCTTCAGGCAACTTTTCCCAGAGCTCATTTTTATTTGAAAAGGGGGGTGGGGGTGGCGAGCATTGTTTGGAAAAAAAAATACGGGGCCAGATATTAAAAAGGGTTATGATGAGTGTCGTGCGGTTGTTTCAGGACTTGGCAAAGGATACCGCCCCTTACTACCGGAAAGCGGTCAAATTATATGCTTCAATTGCTGACATGATGATTGCCCAAGGGCACACCTTCGATCTTTTCCTCTCGGCTTTGGATCAGGTGGGTTCAATTCTCAGGGCATTTGCTTTTATATTGTACAGTCATTTCAATTTTTTTTATTTTATGTTGCCAAAAATTTTTATATGAGGGCATTGGCAGGTGTTGATTATTTGTCTGTCTGAATTAATATATAAGATATATTTATTATGTACTTATCATTATTGTTACATATCTATTCTCATTATCTAGGGGGAGCGTATTGGAGGAAGTGATGGTGGTGTGTAAAATTATTGTTTTTTCACGAAAACACTTGAAAAAAAAGTTTCCTCACTTCATTTTCCTCCTTTTTTTTGTGCCATCCTTAAGGTTGGTCTGGCAGAAATGAAAGAAATCGTCGAGAGGACCGGCGGCATGGCGGTGCAAACCGACACCTTCACGAACCCTGTTTTCAAGGATTCTTTTAAAAGAATGTTTGCTAAGGAGGGCGATCCTGGTTTCCTGGGAGTATCTTCAGGAGCGACATTCGAGGTAATCCCTGATATGAAATTCGAGGGTAATGTCCATCTCAACAACCAATCTAGGAGATTTTTTTCTAATTAAAGTAGTGTATCTATTATTGTTTTGGAGAATCGAAAAGGAATGTATCTTGTTTTTTTTCCAGTATCAAAAAGCTCTGTCGCCAAAGTACAATCCAGGCAATTTTTTTTGGGGGGGGGAAGGGCATGCTGATGAGAAGCTCCCCAATGCATGTTTGCAATGTTTTTCGTTACCCCCCTGTTGATTTTCCCAACCTGGTATTTTTTGTTTCTTTGTAAAAATATATATATATATATAATTTGAATCAAATGTTCAGTGGGGTGGTTTCTCGTCTGCAGGTCATCCCATCAAGGAATATCAAGGTGGCTGGGCTGTTTGGACCCGCCGCTCGTTTAGAAAGAAAAACAGCACATGCTTCAGAAAACGAGATGGGGTTGGGGAGCACCACTCTGTGGAGGCTGAACGGAATGGACACCCAAACAACCCTCTGCGTTCTGTTCGACGTTACCAATGCCAGCAGCGGGTGAGAAATCTTCCTCCGAATATAACCGATCGATTATTTTTAGAATCAGGGCACTGAAAAATAGCTTGAACAGGGAAAGAAAAAAAACTACGTTTAGCTATATATATATTGGCAATCGTTTGCGTTCGAAAAAAAAAGTTTAGAAGATTGACAGAGGAAAAACTGCTCGAAACTCATTTCCTCAATTTTGTGGGTTTTTAGCAAAGGTGATCCTAACATGGGCCCGGACGGTCAGCAGCTGTTCTACCTCCAGTTCATAAGCCGATATTTCCATTACTCTGGAACGCAGCGTTGCCGAGTCACCACTATTGCTAGGCAATGGACGGCGGACGATAACCTCAGCTCCCTGATTTCTGGTTTCGACCAGGAAGCTGCCTGTGCTTTGATGGCAAGAGTGGCCTCTTACAAAATGGAGGTGGAAGAAGATTTCGATGCCACACGGTGGGGTTGGGATAGACAGTGCTTCAATTGAATTATATTGGATTGTGCTGTGTGTGGGGGGGTGCTTTGTGCATTTACATTTCAATATTCTCTTATTATGTAATTTATCAAGCCAAACAAAAGAATCCAAATTTTCCGAGTGCAGCCCTTCTCACGGAGAGGTGTCAATAAAAATAAATAATAATAATAATAATAATAGAAAGAAGTAATTGACATTTTGGACTTTTTTTTCTGTGTGTGTGTGTGTTTTTTTAACTTCCTTTCGCCTCAAGATGGCTGGATCGTTCGCTCATTCGATTGGCGTCTCGATTCGGGGAGTATCGAAAGGATGATCCCCAGTCGTTCAGCCTGCGACCAGAAATGTCTTATTTTCCCCAGTTCATGTTTAATTTACGAAGATCTCAATTCGTTCAGCTGGTGGGCACCAGCCCGGACGAAACCGCTTACTGCCGCCTCATGCTAAATCGTTCGCCTGTCGGGTCAGCAATGGTAAGAAAGCTTTGTTTTTAAATAAATTAACAAATTAATAAATAAAATATATGTGTAGATAATTCTCAATACTTAATGCAAAGGTTTAATGCAAATGCTGTAGCTGTTCACGTATTTTTCCGATTAAGTTTATCCATATTTTGGATTACTGGTTCAATGAGAAATCATTAAATGGCAATCTGATTTGGAGGACCACCTAAAAGTTGAGAATCATTTTACAGTTTTGCGGAAAATTCCGAAATCAAAGGTGGTCTATTTCATTTCTCAGCATTTCCCTGACTAATATTAATATTACCTTCGCCATTTTTTATTTTCTGTTTTTGGTGGGGGGGAATAAACAGAGAGTGTTTTGAAGAACTCTGGAGCTGACCTCTCTGTGCTGTGATTTCAGTTAATGATTCAACCCCAAGTTACTTCTTACAGTTTTAATGGACCTCCCGAACCCGCTCTTTTGGACGTGCAATCGATCCAGCCAGACAGACTGCTGTACATGGATGCATTCTTTTACGTCGTGGTCTTCCATGGAACGACGATTGCTCAATGGCGAGAATCCGGATATCACGAAAAAGAGGAGCACAAAGCCTTCGCTGAAATGTTGTCCGCACCACAGCGACTGGCGGACGAAGTGTGTAAATCGAGGTTTCCGGTGCCGAGATATGTGGATTGTGATCAGCATGGATCGCAGGTAAATTTGTTTAATGCAGAATCACAAAAGAAAGAAAAGGATGCACTTAAGTTTCTGCGAAAGTGCCTGAAAGAAACCGATTGAAACACCATTCACATATCTTGCTTCTGGGGACCGCATGGAAAGTGAAATGAAGCGTCGTGCATTGTTTGTCAGATGTCTGACTGCCACCCATGTGTAGGACTGATAGAATTGAGCGTTTTTTTTTTGGGGGGGGGAGGGGGGGGACTGAATGATTGGAGTTTCCAGCTTGGGGTTTCTTAACCTTTTTTTGATTAAGAAAAAATGACTTCAGCTTTTTGGCCATGAATTTTGCATCTGCGTTGGAATGAGTGGGTGTGTTTTTCTGGGTTGGTTGCAGGCACGCTTCTTTCTTGCTCGATTGAATCCTTCTGCAACCTACAATTCTGCGCAAGTCCTCTCGTCCGAAGTCCTCATGACAGATGACGTCAATTTGCACGTCTTCTCGGAGCACCTCAGGAAACTGGCGGTGCAATCGTGACCTCGCTAGATGCTCAGGGGGGAAAGAAAAACCTCTTTTCGTTGCGATTTGCAGTATTTTTTTTGAAAAAAAGCGAAGTATGTCGAAGAAATCAAAGGAGTGAAGAATATGTGCGAGTGGTGGAAGAAAATTATTCTTGGAACCTCGGTTTTTGTTGTGTTTTTTTTCCTCTTCTGCTTCGCTGTGTATTTTTCTTGCTCTTTTCTTATGGTTTTTCGATTTGATTTTGTCTTTTTTTCGGAGGTCTGTTTGTAGAGTAGTAGAAAATTGAGGCAAGAATTTGGGAAGGGGGGGGAGGGGCAAGGGGGGTGGTATGTAGAGGGTAACCGAAAATTTGAGGTGATTTTTCGTAAATGAAGCATGTCGACAACTCAGCAAGAGATTGGGAAAAAAAAGTCGAAAAGAAAGAACGATGAAAAAAAAAACAAGAAATTGTGTTTCACCAAAAAGGCTGGTGTTCGAGGAGGTTGAAAAGAAGAAAAAAAGAAAGAGGGGATGTGGGGGTTCAATAATAGAATAAGAGAAATTCGCCCCGAATTGAATTCAGAATATCATTTGTTCACGAGGATGTCAGAAATGCAGTATTCAGAATTAGTTGCGTGCCAAGATGGATAGATACTGCAGAACAGGTGTTCCAGGTGTAACCACCATGTAGCTTTGAAAGACCAGTTCCATTTGTCCAAACCACGAAGTCACTGATCGCTTCAGTCTCACTGATAAGGGGGTATTTTCCGAGTCCACAATAGTGACAACGGAGAAGTGCTTGTTTAGTGATTGGAATTCTCACGACTTTTGCTCGGCTGCTGCACCAAATTTGAATTTCAGCAAGCGTAGAGCTATTTGCAATCAAAAACAAGTAAAAAAATGTAAAAAATGTCGTACCCCCTTCCCACCCCTTCTTTTAACAAAGCCGAAAAAAACACTCGGCAAGAATGAATGTCTGAATCTGTGAATGCTGCTTTTAATCGTTTTGAAAAAGAAATAAATCGTTACTGTTGGTTGTGCTTCTTCAGGAAGCCCCTTTTCTTCCCTTTCCTTTTCTATGCTGGTCATATGGCCTTTCAGTTTTGAGATTGTTGTATTGAGCTGAAACAGAACAGGGACTTTCCTCGAATCTGAAGTAGGAAGGGGGTATTAGTCATTCTGTATGGCAGATGGAGATCTGACCAAAAAGAGTATTTGAAGTGGGTGGTCAGTTGTATGGATACCATTCTCTCTGTAAAAGTCGCTACACCAGTCCCTGTGGCATCCAAGTACCAAACAACAAGATGGAAAAGATCCGATTCTATCTGGCCCTGTATTTTTTCTCTTTTTTTTTTTGTAAAGAGGGAAAAATTATTTGTGAGGTGGGATCTTAATTTCTTCCTTTGAATTGCTATTTTTCAGGAAGGAGAAGCCTCTGAAAAAATGAAAAAAAGATTCAGATGTGGAAGGCATATGTCACAGGCCATCGAATATCCTGTCACATGGACCTTATCTGTGACATTGTTGATGATAACAAAGAAACCCCCCTCCTGTTGCTTGCTGGAGGAGTTGGAACCTGGAAATTGTTCGTAAGCCACAGGAAAGGGGCTGGGAAAATTTTTAATGTTCACGGCTATATTTCATTGTTAAAAAGGGAATCTGAGAAGATATATTAATGTTTGTGCTCAAAACCTTTGTTGGAATCTTGTAAATCACCTTGAAGTTCGTTACACAACTGGACACAGAATGAGAGGATGAAGGGATGCTTGTTGTTGTGCCTTGGCCATTTTCTGGAAAATGTTTATGTTCCGCTGGGACGAGTACTTGAGACAGTGAGCAAAGCATGTAATTCAACTCTATTTTTTTTGGTAAGATTAAGATGTTCATGTTATGACACCTTGGAATTTGGACCAGGGGCCATTTTATCATTCTTTTATAGCAACTGGGCCACAACAGGACCACAACAACACAAAACAGCCAAATCTATGGCCACTTTTGGGTCAGCGAAATCGCAAAAAAAAAATGAAGGCCAAATGAGCCCAAATCGAGAATTTACAGGTGGCACTCCTTCCTGCGTACTCCTGAAACAGGGTTGGAGTACACCAGCAACAAACCGAGCTGGGAGTGAAAAATCAGAACAACGCTTTGCTGTAGCACGATTGTTCTTTGTTTGTTTTTGTAAGTTTTCTACAGTTTTGTCGAATGGAGCTCGACGACGCGGATAAGTATGCGAGCGCGGCTCTTTTCACTTTGGCGCTCTACCAATGCCAAGTAGGTCGAATGGTCGAACTCGCGCTCACAAGTTGCTTTGAAAGGAAGAAAAAAATTGTACAATTTTTACTCAACGTGGCGGTCTCCTGGGGTGTTCTTAGCTCGAAAGCGGCGCGGCATTGAACTGTGGTGGCGTGTTCGCAGATGGAGGTGGGCGTGGATTCGGAAGGGAAGTTGCTTTCGAGTTATCCTCGCTTGTGGGGGTGAGGTTGGCAGTGGTCGTTCTCTGACGAAGTCGGGTTGAATTGTTGTGGAGTTTTTTTCGCAAAAGAACAGCCTGCGGCGGTCGGCAGATCCATCCGTTTCCGAAAGAAAAGAATTTAACGAGTGCGTTTCCCCCAGTAGTTCAAAGGGGGAAGCGAAGAGGGCGTCGTTTGGTGGAATTGGGCTTCGTGAATCTGAGCCGACCTTTCGCTGTGATCAGGTGTCCCGAGCATTTCGACCTCGACGAGTTTTTAAACCACCCGATAGTGACCGCTGGGGAGAAGCAAACTTGCTGGGGATGGGACACCTGCGGCCCGAATGGCTTGTGCAGAAGGGTGTACCAGCATCTCGCGATTTCGGAAAGAGGGTGGGTGGGTCTGCTGAAAATCCCTGACGGCATCGGCGACGCTTTTGATTCGGGAAGCGTCAAGAGGCTCACGGACCTCGTGAAGACCTACAGCAACATCCTCGACCCCGACCTGACGTTCACGGGGGGACGCGCCAGGGAATTGTTTCGCACGCACAAGAAGGCCGCGCAGGCCGCGGCCGAGTTTCTCGAGCCTTTCACGGAGTCTTCGGACTGCGAAAGCGTTTCGAGCGGTTCGCCCAGGAAAAGCGGGGAGAGTGGCATGGAAGGGCGGATCGACTGGGGGAAAGCCAGCGCCATGCTGGAGGAGGAATTGACCCCCGCACGAATTCAGGATTTGCTGCATGGGGGCAAACCTGTGAAATCGGCCGGGGACCTCACCCTGTTGGCGGATGACATTTTCAAGCACCAGGGGCAGAAAATAAAGGGGGCTGGGATGAAAACACCCGACGCATGTCAGGTGGGCGGGAGCAGCGGTGGGGGGACTTCGGTGGAAGCTGAGTCTTGGTCGTTGGTGGAAAAGAGTGACAGTGAGCTGGGTGATATGGATGTTTCAAAGACTGACCATAAAATTGCTATAGAAGAGCCAGAAAATCCTTTCAAGGATATAGAAAACGAAAAATCGACATCCCAAACAGATGGTGTTGGGGTCGATCAAGCCGTCAAGCAGTCGAATACCAGTGAACAGGCAGGATCCAGTTCACAATCAATGTCAGACTCTGCGAAGCTCAGGTCTGGCAAGTCTGACAGGGATTCCGGATCCGAGAATTCGAGCGTTGTCAGTGACGATGAGGGGGGTCTGGATAGAACGGCGGTCGTTCCAGCAGCAGCTTTCAATCCTGGGTATATGTACAATCACCATGCGGCTGCCAAAGCATGTATGGCTTTGCAGATGTTGCTGGAGGGCTGCCTGTCGGTCCCGCTGGCTGACAAGAATGCGAAAAAGAATAAATCGGAATCTTTGGCTGAAATGAATCAACAGGAGGGCGAAGTGCAAGTGCAGTGGTAAGACAGGGAGGTGCTGTTGGAGTTAAATCTCGTTGTGAAAAAAATGTCGGAACGGAAAAGAAAAAGACAGGGGAGGGGGGGGAGGAGCTTTTTTTTCCCTGGGAAAAAGTACGGTGCTTTCCTTTTTCAAGAAAAATGGAGAAGAAAACGATAAGCAATGAAGGATTCCATCGTTGGCTTTTATTTTGTTTTATCATCAGCACCATTGTGGCTCCTGTAGGTTCTCGATTTTCTGGATGCATTTGCTTTTCTGTTTTTTAATATTTGACGGTTTATTTTTTTTTGCTGGAAAAAAAATGTGAAGGTATGATGCGAGATGTCGGGTCGCTTTGAAGCGAGTTGCCCATTGGCTTCAAATTCCTTGGCCAACCATGGTCGCTTTCGAAATGGGGCTCCTCTCCGAGGGAGTGAAACATCTCAAAAAGGAGGGTGAAATAAACAAATCTGGAAATGTGGCCGCTCGATGGGCAACGGTTGGAGCAGTGGCTATTGGCGGTGGTGCGGTGGTGGCCCTGACTGGTGAGCTGCTCTTTTCTTTCCTTAAATTTTGAAAATGTTTCATCTGCTGTTGTGCAGAGTGGTGAAACGACACAGGGGAAGAAAAACATGTTGAGGATATGTTTTTTGACGCATGCCACCCCTTTTTTTTTTTCCCTGGAAGTGGCAGTTTCTGAGTGAGGGTATGTGTTCAGGATAGGTGGGCTTGCGGCACCTGCGATTGCTGCTGGATTGGGCAGTGCGGTTTCACTATTTGGAGGAGGTGCTGCGACAGCCACTGCAGTCAGTGGATTCGCTGCAAGCACAGCGGGCACTGCAACGATCACCAGCACTTTTGCTGCAATAGGGGCAGGCAGCACAGGTATTTTCTGATTTTTCCTCTCTCGACATCTCTTGAATCAAATCAATATGCATGGTGCCTCCCCCCCCCAAAAAAAAAGAAGAAGAAAAGAAAGTAAAAGAAACAAAAAGTAAAAGTAAAAGAAAAAATCAGAAATTGAATTAAAAGATTGAACAAAAGTTGCCTCCTACCTCAAGCTCAACATCTTTCCTGCAGCCAAATAGGTAGGGAGTCCAGCTGAATGTCAAATATTGTGATTTAGGGTTTAGGCTCCATATTTTTGAAATGCAATTTTCTCTGCTGAGGAGAAACAACAGGTCTTGATTTTTCCATTTATTTATGAAGGCAAGAAGATGATGAAGCGAATCGGGGGCATCAAGGAGTTTGGATTTTGGGACGTTTCTGAGTCTTGGGAGGAGGTCGAAAAACTGCACATGGATGTAGAAGAGGAGGTGGAGAAGAAGTCTCGATTCAGCTCTTGGTTCACACGGAAGGAGGTGGCAAAAGACAAACAGAACGATAAGCCTCCCATAAATCCGAGGTACAGCTCCCGGGGGGGGGGGGGGGGAAAGAGCCCTTCACATTGATGAGTCTTGAGAGTTCTTTCGTTTTGTTTTTAGGGTTTCATTGGCTTTTAGAGTCAGTTTCGAAGCATATATATATATTTATATTTATTTATAGTCCATGTTTTGAGTGCTTTGAGAATTTGGTTGGACTGATGGATAGGTTTCTTATGATTTCATTGCAGTGGGTCAAAAAAGTGGAGTAGCTACTTTACGAGAAAGAAAAAGCAGCCTGCAGAGCCACCACTGCTTCAAAACTCCGACGAGTACTCCGACTCAGTCCAACCCACCCCTGTCGCTGAAGCCACCCCTCCACCCACCGACCCAACAACCCAAACTACTGACAGCAAGGGAACAGAATCCAACACCACGTTGCATTCCCAGGGACCGAGACCATCGGAAAGGAAGCTCAAATCAGCGGAGGAATTGTCCTCCAATCCGAGAGCAGCTTCCGACCAGCCGCCACTGCTGGGGAGGAGTTCGGCACCCGGTCGGATTGCTGAGTCTGACAGCGATGGGGCCACCACCAAATCGGATGGCAGTCTGGGGGAGGCAACCTCCAGCCGAAAGGAGGAGGCCTCGTGGTGGGGCGGAAGTTGGTCGAAGCTGAAGGAGAAAAGGCCCTTGCTGCCTCTGCCCATGAATCCCAGGCGTCCGGAGGGGAATCTTTCATTGACGATCGGGGTGACGGGGTGGCTGAGAAATTACGAAGATTTTCTCACCCCTTGGGAAAAGCTGCCTGGGTTGGGGACAGACCGGATCGCTCTGGTGTGGGAAGCGGAAATTCTGAAAGCTGTTGGAGATGCGTTGGTTAAGCTCATCACTGACCAGGTTAGATTTCAGCAACCTAGAAAAAAAAAGAATTCTTCAACGGACACATGTAATGTAAGACTGAGGAACCAGTTTTGGGGCAAGAAATATAAGCCAGTGAGGGTTTAAACCAGATGATAGGTAGAGCGCATGGGTTCAAATCCTTCCCTTGACGCTTTTCCGAATATCTGTCTGGCAGACGCCAACTTTTGATCTGAAAAATTGGAGGCTGCATTGCTGTTGCTTTTCAGATTGCAACCGAGACGGCCAAGTGGTTCATCAAGAAATACCTCTACACAGGTTTGCTCTCAGCAGTCGCCATCCCGCTGCTGATTCTGACCTTGACCAGCGTCACGATCGACAACAAATGGGCCATTGCGATGGAGAGGTCCTCCCAAGCAGGCAAACTCCTCGCCCAATGCATAATCGAACGCTTCCATGGAGACCGCCCCGTTACACTGGTGGGGTTCTCTCTGGGGGCCAAGGTGGTGTTTCAGTGCCTCCTGGAATTGAGCCGCCAAGGAAAGGTGGGGGTGATCGAAAACGTGGTGTTACTGGGGACTCCGGTGGGGGTTGACCCAGCCAGATGGTCGATGGTGAGGAGTGTTGTTTCGGGGAGGTTGGTGAATGGATATTCTTCGAAGGACTGGGTGCTGGGCATAACGTACAGGGCCAGCACGGGGTTCATCAGGAAAGCTGCTGGGCTGTGTGCGGTGGAGGTGCCTGGTGTGGAAAACGTGGATTTGAGCGAAGTCATTCACGGACACACGGAGTATGTGTCGAAAATGGAGGAGATCATGGACCTGCTCAATTTAAGGAATTTTCAAAAAGATTGAATGGGGGGCGATGGGGGTCCAACACACTCCATCGATCGAAAAACGAATATAGGACAAGGGCTGAGGGGGGAATTATTTGTGTTTTTAAACATGTGTTATATATAAGCAGTTAAAGGTTGGATTGGGTGGTCGAAATCGTCCAATCAATCCACTGCATTCTGTAGGTTTGATAGAAGAGCTGGGGTGGAGTTGGTCGTGTTTATCTATTGCAGGTTTGGTTGTTTTTCTTTTTGCGTAGGACTTAGAGTCAGGTATTCGTGGTCAACAGTGTTTGTTCGTGATTTGGATAGAAATTTGAGGGGGGAGCACCAGGAGCAAGATTTGCTTCTCTGAAAAACGAAAAAAAATAATGTACGTTGGGTTTTCATCCACAGGTGGGACCGTTGTGATAGTGTATTCAATTATTCTTGCAAGGACATCAGCTGTGAGAACAGGCAGTTTGAAGGGGTGCAGTTGCCCGTGTATACAGTGAATCTCGGCGAAACGGCTTCCTTCTGTCCTTTTTTGGTTCAGTGTGAAGAGCCCCAAGCTGTGGTTTTATCGAAGTCTGACTGTGCCAACATCTCAGTCCTGTTGTGACATTCTTATTGTGCAATCCTATGAAATCAGAAGTGAAAAGTGCAATGAATCCAAAAAGAAAGTGGTATTCATCCTGTTCCTGTTTTTTTATTGCCAGCGAACTATGTTCTCGTCATTAGACACATCCAAATCCAAACCAATTCCAATTCCAATTCCAAGATATGCATTGCATGGTTTGATGCTTTCTATATGCTTGCAGCGATGCATGATCTCTCATATTCGTCTTTTGCTCGCCCAGTTTCTTCAAGGGGCTCTAGCGATTATGGGTTAGGGTTACGCTGTGCGGGCTTTGCATTGTGTTTTCTTAATAAATGAGGTTGACTGAAATATATAAGCTGTGGGGAGTTGGTTTTCTGTGCGCCTGAACGTGGCTGGGATTGATGGCAGTCGATTTCTGTCCCTGCATATTACAAACTGGCACTTCCTCTGGGTGGATCTGGATTTGGGTTAGGACCCAAACCCAAATTTTCTGTGTTTATTTCTGATCTAAAGATAACAAGAGTCAGAAAAATAAAAAAGGGGAAAAGAGCCGTCTTTATCGGTAATGAGCAGCAGCGATCAAGATTTATTTTGATGATGAGTTTCCGTTTCTCGTTGCTGGTTCGCCGATTGGATGCGGTGGTCGTCGTGTGAAGTACTGTGTTTTTTTCTTCAATTTTTCTGCTTGGACTGATTTTTTTTTTTTTTCAAAATTTTCCTGCTTGGACTGAATTTTTTTTCTTTGAAGAGTATTGCAGAACCCCTAGTACGAAATCCCCATAACCGTAAAATCATTCACACTAGTTTTCTTTTTTTTTGCCAGAAAATTAGCTTGGCAATATTTGGGGCCAACTTTGGGCCAGTGAAATAGAAAAAACGTACAACCCACAAGAATAGCTTTTTTAGCTTTTTCTTTTCAAAAACCACAATGCTGTTTCATCAACCATAGTCCATCTTCCAACATTATTTTTGCCCACCCAATGAAAAGACACAAGTTTGCTTCTCTGCAGAAAAAAAACCCAAAAATAAAAACCCAAAATGCAGAACACAAAATCTGCCTGAAAGAAAGACGTAACCATCTCAAGCGAAAAGAAACAAGCTAGAATAGATTGACTCTATTTTTTTATGCCCTTTCCCTTCTTAATCATAATTTAAAAAACCCCATGCTTTTATGATTTAGTAAAAAAACGTGCCAGCACATAAAAACCGCCAACAAAAGAAAATCCAAAATGAGACCACAAATGTTTCAAAGAAAGTACGATGATTTATTTTCAAATAGTTTAGAAAATACGAAAGTAAATCATTGACCCAAGCCCATAATCTTGAAAAAAACAATAATAAAAGGAAAAAGACATATTCTGCAAAACTGTGTTGCGTTAAGAAATCCATTTTTTCGTTATGCACTTGATTTTTTTTTTCCTTCCAAAGCTCTCTCCTTCCCAATGAAAAGAAAAAAAACATGATATGGTAATCCTTACAAAAACAATGGCGCCTTAAAATCAGAAATGAAAAAAAAAAGAAATATATGAGGTGAGGTGAGGTATTTCCTAATACTCAATACACGTCATCGACCTTGCATGCTTGCTTTCCAAAGAAACCTTATGCAACCTTATGAAACTTTATGAAACCTTTTTTTTTCTCACCTCTGTAACCCCCCCCCCAAACCCCCCCTTCGCTTTTTCCCTTTGTCACCCCCTATTGTCTATTTCCCCCCCTTTGCTTTTTTCCTAAAAACGAAAACACCCAAGCGCTTGTCGCTTTTTCTGTTTCTTAAACAAAACCCCCAAAACCCTTACGGACGATACCCTAACACATGCGTGTGCATATGCTTACACAGAGTCATTTTTTTCCCCAACAAAACACATTACAAAACAAGGGCCGACAAAAAAAAATGTCAGAAAATATCTTGTGAAAACTTCTTATGAAACTGGTTTCGCAACATCGGATTCCTCGATCCGCCTTTCGGTTTTTCTTTTCATTCTGACCATCATACTGGAAGCTTTCCCCCGTGTTTTTTCCCTGGCCATTGCAGCATACACAGCCGCCAGTTTCGTAAACCTCGCATACACCCCATCCGGAACTGCTTGCCTCAAATTCCTCAACCGTGCAGTCACCACCAGATCCAGCGATTTCCAAACCCTCCACACAAACAGCCCTACCAAGCACACATTCAACACCAGCAGCATCGCGCTGAAAAGCCCCCTGGCAGTCATGGAAGTGTTGGGATCGTTGTAGATGATGCCGGAGTAAAACGTGAAAATCGACACCACCAGAGAGGTGCCTTCCAGCGTGTTGAGGGTCGAATACTTGAAAGGGCAGGCCAGCAATTGAATAATCAACGCCACCACCAGGATCCCCAATGCCAGCACCCCCTGCAGGTTCGCCCCCAGAGGATAGGCAAACACCACGATTGCATTGATCAGAGCTTTCCTCACCATGATGACCACCTCCCAGTAGACGTACTGGTGGAGGTAATTCTGATACAGGAACCCGTAGGTGTTGAGAAATTTCTGCTCCATGAGTTTGGCTTTGTACTTTTTGTAAACCAAGAAGCAGAAAATGAATGCCGGGATTCCTATGACGAAGAGAATCATCCCGGGGGCACCCAGAAACACCACCAGCCCCAAATGCTCGCCTTGGTAGCATTTGTGCAATGTGTCTTCTCCCCAGTAATGTCCGATGGCATTCACGAAATGGTCATGCTTGGCTTCGTACGTTGAAGTGTCCGGCCTTCGATCCACCTGCGATTAACACGCCCCCCCCCAAAAAATAGCAATTCATCAGTGTTCAGGGTGGATTGAATACATGCTATGTGTGTGGCAAGCTGGTTTTTTTTTTCATCTTCGTTCTTTTTGTGTTTAAAACGGAGGTGGAGGGGTTTCAGCAGCACCAAAAGGAGTGACCGTAAATTGTCTAACAATCCTTCCCCCCCCCTGCCTTCAATGCAGGCTTACATGTATACATATTAGTGATTTTTTGATGTAGATCCACATGCATATTTTTTCTATATTCCAGTCATTTTAAAAAAAGTAATTGTATGTGAAAATATAGGTATTAGTCATACCTCCACACAGTTCATGATCCTCATGATGTCTTGCGTAACGTTTTCGTATGCAAAAAACAGGGCGACGATGATGGCAATAATGGAGTACTGCTTGAATTTTCTGGCCTTGGATCTTTTCCTGGCTCGGTACGTCAGCACCACGTACAGCAAGAAAATGACGAAACACATGATTATGATGGGGAAAAATATCCTCAAAATGATGGACTGGATGGAGCGATTCTTGGGATCCGAAGTCAAAATGCAGTCCAGCGGCGTGGCGGAGGAACCTCCCGAGAAACTGGTCAGAGCATCTGTTGTGATTTATTGTTTATTGTTTGGTTTTGTTTGTTTTTTTTTTTTGGGGGGGGGGGGGAGCGAAAACACAAAACATCATCACTGATGAGTCAGAATGCAAAAACTGAAAGAAAAAAAATGGTGAAATGGTGAGAAGCGGTGTGCGTACCTTGAGCCAAAAGCATCTTAGCAATGGATTCGGTCCATTTGACGTTGATCTGAAGGGCGATACTTGTGACTTGAAGGAAATTGGTCGCAATCTGAATGCAAAACCCGAAATCCAAATATCCATTAAGGAATCAATGCTGAGTTCAAAAAAAAAAAAATACTTCAAGAAAATATTAATTCTAAAAAATTATAAAAAAAGAATGCAATACCCCTTCGATATCGGGAGTGTTGTCGCTCAAAGAAGTAAGGGAGTTGTAAGGTGGGCAAGTCAGATTTCTAGAATTGAAAGAAAAGAAAAAAATTAAGAAAAAGGTCTTTCTTTTTTATTTTTTGTCCTTTCATAAATGTATCGACGCCACATACACATAATTCTCTCCTCCTTTTTTTTTTTTTTTTAAACCACCTTCAAAGTTTCCGAAATATTTTCGGCACCGATGATGTGGTCTGCCGTGACTAATCCAGTCGGCTGAGTCAGCTGCAAGATGTGTTGACTTCTGGTGGGCTGCCCTGGAATTTCTTCCATCGGAATATCTTCCATGGGCGCCTTTTCCATCGGAACCTCTTCCCTCAAATCCACAGCTGCTGGCCCAGTTTCAGGCAAAACGGTGGGTGGGGCTGGATTGCCATCGGTGTCCAGATCTCTGACTATGACATCATCATCATCATCATCCTCGTCTACATCATCGGGATCGATGGTGATGTGCACGTTGCGGTTGGCATCTGGATTCGACCGGAAAAACACTAACATAAGTAACCTGTTTTTTTTCCCACATTTCATTTAACAAATTTTTACTTCTTTTCTAAAGGTTATCTCAAAGATAACATTCAGGGTTAAAAAAAGATGTTTTTCCCCACAGCTGCCTCTCTTCTGTACGCTCCTGAGAGTTCATGAGAGTTAGTCATGGGCAGTAATATCACCCCTCGAACACTGGATGAGTGCTTGATGGGCAACTAGGGTTGATTTATTTAAAAAAAAAACTGGGGGAAATGCATCCGACACACATGCACACTTCTCTTGATATCAAAATATCACACACACACACACACACACACACACACACACACACACAAAGAAAGAAAGAAAGAAAGAAAGAGTCTGGATCCAGCCCTTGAAACAGGCAGTTTCGCATATATTTTTGTGAAACAGGTATGCATTCATGTTTGAGGGAAAAAAATGCAAATCCTCACCACCCTGTGCTGCCTGTCGAGCATTAGCATCCTCCATGAAATGCACTTCTTTGAGGTTTTTGATCGCGGAAATCGCACTTCTCATGGTGAAAAGCATGAGGCCCAAATTCCAAAAGGCCACCACCACCACTTTCAGCACATTGGCAGCTTTGCTATCCCCACAACTGCTGCATTCGCCCCCTCCCAAATGGCCATACCCCAGTTGACAAGATCCACACAGCACACCCTCGTAACCCTGCATCGTTTCAAAAAAGGATTTAAGAAAGGAAAAAAACGCTTTTCAGGCATTTTTTTGCTTGTTTTTTTTTCCCTGATAAAACGTAGCTGGGATAATGTACTGCCTCTGAAAGTTTGAACATTTGTTCGGCAAGAAATTGTTCTCCTTCGATCGCTGATCTGCACTGAGGGTCTACTTACTCTAGGAGGATTCCAGCCTCCACTTGACAATGTTTTTTTTTTTTCAGTGGAAAAAATCTGACTACTCCAGCCAACGTTCGATCTTTTTTTTTTTAAACAGTTTTCTGGCAGTGTTGAAAAAGATCAACTACTCCAGCCAGTCTTTGAAAGTTTTTTTTGGCTGCATTTTTCGAACAGCATCGTAAAAGATACAAAACCACTCCAGCCAGTTTTCCATCCTCACCGTGTTGCACAGCGGATAGACATCGTTCTCGACATGATTCCGACTGGGTTTCAAATCATTGACGTTTTTATAAAACTCATGCAACCTTTCCCTTCGATTGTTGTACGAGCATGCCCCATCCACCAAGCACTCATGCAGTTGATCAGAATACGGGGTGGAATGCCAAAACCCATCATCCAGCAGCAAAACCGGTCCCCCAGGGCAATGGGCATTCGCCATGCATCTGTCGCAAGGAAATTCGGGCTGAAAACCGACGAAACCTTCCACACACTCTGAGCAGATGCCGTTCTGAGTGAGGTTGAATTCACCGACGTTGCAAGTGCGGATGCTGTATCGAACGGTGACGTTTTTGACGCGGGGGGCGGTGAAAGTGAGGGGGTAGTCGCCAGGCTCTGCTGTGAGTCGGACGGCATCGAAAAGGACTTGGCCTTTATTGGTCGTTGCTACTTGCTGTCCGAGCACGTGAGGTGAAACTGCTTCCACTTTCAGCTCTATGGAAAAAATTGGAAAAGCAAAAATTGGAAAAAATTTGATACCTTGCAGCCTCTTTGGAAAAAGAAAAAGAAAAAAATAAAGTGAAACCCATAACAATAAAATATTATTTGAAAGGTAGAAATAAAATCAAGAAAGGATAAAATAAAAACACTTGTTGAAAAAAAGCTATCGAAAAAAATGAATGGAATAAAATGGTAATAAAATTAAATAAATAAAAAGAACTAGAAGCGCAATTGAGAAATGCCTGACAGCTGCAATGCAGAATGGGGTTGAATCCTCGCACTTTTCGATATTCATGATTTCAAATGGGTAGGGAAAAAAATCCCTGCAGATTTCTACTGATATGCTCGATACACACCAGAACAATATTTTTTTTTGAAAGGGTGTAACTCTTTGATTAAAAAAAAAAACTAGGAAAAACCACAAACACACACATGCACTCTTTATCAACACCCCTGCAAAAAAAAAAATCAATCCGGTTCTGTCAATTTCCCCACCTGCATCCGTGATCCCAGCCGTCACTTTGTTATCAAAGAAATCTTTCACCAGGACTGTCATGGGGTCCACCACTTGCCCACTGGCATGCCTTTTGGCGATGTATCCATCGGAGCTGCTACCGTTGTTGAATTCCAGAGTCTTGGCGATGGAGGCAAAATTGCCCCCAAAGCCTTTCGCACCGACGGTGTTTTTGGAAAAGGAGGGCGTGCTGACTTCGACCTCCGTGTTGTCGACCAGGTCGACAAACTTTGGTTTTTTGGCATCCAATTCCGACATCGGTGTGTATATCCGCTTTCCTTGATCCTGGTGTTATTCGGTTGGGATAAGAAACAAAGAGGTGGGGGAAAAAAATACCAAGAAACTGTACATTGTGGAATTGTGTACAATAAAAAATAGGCTTAAGAATAAAAAATTATTAAAAATAAAATATTTGCAAAAAAAATGATAAAAAATGCATAGTTAGTTTTATGGGGGATTTTGGTGAAAAAACGCGTGACAGTGAGCAGCACACTGTTTGTCGTTGTTTTTATATAGCTTCTTTTGTTTCACTTGACAACTATATTCGTTTCATCCTACCTTGGGTGAGAAAAATACGTTTTCAGGGTGCGTCACAAACATTGCACCTCCAGCATCAGAAGCAAAGTTGTCTATTGACAAAAAAAAAGAGATGCAGCGTTAAGGAAATGCATCACAAAAGCTTGTTATGGAATTTTGTCATAAAAACGAAAAACTTGAGAAACAAACAGTAAATTAATAAATTAATATAATATTATATTACTAAAGAATGTAAAAAAAAAATCATACGAGAAAACTTAATGCAGGACTGAAATTGTACAATTGAATGAAAATAATACCTTCGTATTGCTTTTAAAAAAACTGTTTTTGGAGAATCTCTAAAATCGGACCTTGGAATGTTACGTTTCCTGTGATGGCGAGCGAATGGCATCGGGACAGGGTTGTGCAATGATCCACCCAGTCGAGTTCGCTTTGAGTGGAAATAAAAATGCCTCCTAAGAAAATTAAAAAAAAAATGAAATTTAATTACTTTTAAATCGTTGAAAAAAAACAAAAACCAAAAACGATTCACAAACAAAAAAGGGAAAAAAAAAATCAGGCGAGAATCTGTGTGTCTCCACATACATAGCATATAAGTTGTGTAACCATAAAATAACTCTCATATACCCCTCTCCCCCCAAAAAAACAACCGAACAAATCATATTCTGAGGTGGATATTTCAGACGAAAAGGAAACCTCTCTCCCTCTCTCTCTCTCTGTCTGACCTCCTGTGTAAGCTCTATTTTTCTCAAAATGGGCCCTCGTCACAGCAATGTCAGCCGTCGCCTGCTCAGGAACTTGATTCAACACCAGACAGATGGCACCGCCCCCTCCAGGGGCGCAAGGGTCGCTGTCCAACGGATTGATCAATTCTCCTCTGTTGCCTTGCCTTCTGTTGATTTCTGCAAACCTGCCTTGGCGGTCCAACAAACTTCGAGCTGCAGGTTTATTTAAAAAAAAAAAAAAAAAGTCAATACCAAGAAAAAAGAAGAAGAAAAAAAAAAGTTTAGAAATTTTTCATGGAAAGAATTGGAAATAGGGTGATTTAGCAGGGAAACAAAATTTGTTAGACTGACTGTTTGGTGCAAGAAAGAAAAGACGGATTTTGTAACGCTTGCATGTATAAATTCGAAATGAAAATCGAAAAAAAAAAAACCAATGAAAATATTATTGTTCTGAATTGACTGCCCAATCTGTAAATTCTTCCATGCCAAAACACACTGACAATGAATTATCCACAGTGGGGGTAATTCAACAAAACAAAAAGAAAGAGAGACATAGGACGCACAATGTTTCAGTGTTTCGGGGGAAAACTTGATTTTCCTGAGCTCTCCTGTGATATCCCTCACAGCTTGATTTTTGAGAAACAACACATCATCGACATCCACGATGTTTTGGATCTGGCTTGCAGACCTACGGCAGAAAACAAATGGCGTAATTCTCCCCCCAAAAAAATGAAGAATGAAAGAAGCCTTCTTTTAGATGTTGAAATTTAGAAATTTAAATTTGCATCCATAGACCAGAATGTTGGAACTTGCGGGTTCAACCTTTGTTTTTAACCGTCGGTCATGGTTTTGCTTCTCTTTTTTTTCCTTGTTGTTTGAATTTTTTTCCCTACCGGAGACTGAAGATATATATACATACGTTTTTTTTTTTTTTTTTTGGTATTCTTATGAAGAAGGTCACCTGATGTACAGGGCCCCCCCAGCTTCAGCTTTGTTTCCCCTCAGAGACGGTCTGTTTGTCAGCTCCACCCTCTGCCTCACTTCCTCCGCAATTTTTTCATCTCCGACAGCCAAAAGACCACCAGTGGAAGCCCTCAGCTCGAATTTCGAAATGCTGTCCACATAAATGGCACCTCCCCGACGTGCAACGTTGTCAAAGATTTCCACCACCACCAGTTTTATGATGGTGCTGGCCAGAGACTCCGCAAACCCCAGGGCACCCCCGTTTCTCATGGCTTTGTTGCGATAGAAGTTCACGGATCCAGTCATTTGAATGCCACCTTGGAAGTAAAATCACACATGAGATTAGTCATTGAATGCTGTGACAGACTTGCAACTGGCCATAATTCTGACTGGCTTAATGTCTGTTTTTTTGGTGTATTTATCTCGAAGCCAAAATAATTTTTAGTGGCTTAGGACCAAAAAATGCGATCATACTTTAACTCGGCTTCGACTTATTGCAGCCACGTGGACGGATGGAAAAAATTAATTCCAGGCCAAAAAAATATGTTTCAACATAAAACCTTTCAAAATACAACCCCACCCCCCTTTTTATTTTTGTGAAAAAAATAAACCTCAATGCACCTGATCCAAAGCAATACATGCCTCCCCCATCTGTGGCTATATTGTCGCTGAAAGTGCCTTCAACAAGAGTCAGCACCGCTCCATTGGTGACGTACAGCCCCCCTCCAGCTTCATGGGCTTCGTTCTTGATCATCCTGAAAGCCTTGATGATAACCTAACAATGGAAAGAAAAAAAAAGTAAAACGAAAACTTCCTTTCTGCTCCCACATCAACATTACTAGGTGCACTCACTTATTGCATCAATACATTGACTCTGTTTTCCGTTCCATTAAAATTGCATTTTGCATTGTGATTGATACGGGTTCATCACCCATCCAAATGATGGATGAAAAAATAAGGCTCGCTGTGGAAAAAAAATGGTCATATTCTTTGTCCCAGATTGCTTCTGGCTTAAAAAAAAGAAAATTAACCGAAAAACAGTTGGAAAAATATTCTCTTTTTCTTCAACACTGTTTCAGAAGATTTCCAGTCAGAAATCCACACTGTTTTTTTTCCTGGCCTTTTTTTTGTACGTTTTGGAAGTGTTGTACCTTGTTGGAGTTCCTGACGGCAATGGCACCTCCAGAGCCATGGGCCTTGTTATTGGTAAATTCCGTGGAAACGATTTCAGGCACCTTATCGCTCACACCGGCCGAGGTGACCAAGTGCAAGGCCCCACCAAACCCCGCAAAATTGTCCTCGAAATTGCAATTGTGAATCTTCAGTTCGCTGCGGGTGGAAATCAAAGCCACGTACAGAGCGCCTCCTAATGCTGTTCTGCGATCGTCGGCAGTCTCTTGGGATTTGCCTATTCCCTTGGCTTGGTTGCCTCTGAAAGTGCAGTTGCTAATGAAAATGGAGTCATTGTCGGTGATGTACATGGCCCCCCCCGCAGGGACGGCAGAATTGCCCTCGAATGTTGATCCGGTCACCTGCACCTGTAATTCCACAAGCATTCTAATTTTTATTTCCCTCTTTTGCAGCCCCGAAGCGGTACATTGTAAAAACAGGGAAAAAAAGGGTTTGGCCCAAAGCATTCAAATACCTCTTTCAATCCGGAGACGTGAATTGCACCCCCAGAGCTTGCAGGAGTTTCGAATCGGACGAAATTGGAAGCCTCCAAGTTCGACCCATCTTTGATCTAGACAACAAATTTCGAAACGTAAGCAACAAAAGAAAAACAAGGTGAAATCCATCCCCCCCCCCCCCAAAAAAAAAAAACACGAAATATATAAAAAAAAACATGTACTTTTGAAGGATCAGGTGACTTTACTGTTCATTTAAAATGGGTGTCTAGTATTATTGTAATTATCATATGCAACAGAGAATATAAAAGTGGGGAAAATATTAGTCACCTTTAATCCTCCCTTGTCAATTCTTCCATCGACATTGCGATTCTGGATGAATTCGCAGTTTTGGACATAGAGTCCAGAATCATTTCCCGCAGCCACATTCGACACTCCTGCGAAAATAGCGGGGCCTGCGCCTTTGTCCACCGCTTCATTCTCTCTGTTTCATGAAGTAGATAAGTAAAAGGTTAAAAAAAAAAAATCATCAAGCCAAGCTGGTGATTTCCAGCTCCCTGACCCCCCCCAAAAAAAAACAAGAAAAAAACAAGTTTTCCAATGTGGAGCAAAGAAAAAACGCCCCCCACACACACCAAGTTTTTTATGAGCAATAAATTTCACGGGAAAAAAGATTGGATGAAATGTGTAGTTAGGAAATTGATTCGCTCATTTGTTCATTTCCTTTTTGCATTATGTTTGGACCTGAATGTGGAATTGGCAATGGTCACCGCTGCACCAAGCTGCATGTAGACACCCGCCCCTTGAAACGCAGTGTTTGATTCGAACAAACACTCTGTGATGGCGACTCTACAGCCAGTCCCAACACCAACACTCCCTCCACCTGTTTGTTGGGTGAAACAAATAAATGAATAGAAATAAATTAAATAAATAGTGACATTTGAACACTGAGGATTGTGTTGTTTATTCTTATTGTGGAGCCATGGGCCCATGTCACTCATTTGCATCGTGGTTGGGCAACATGAGGATTTTCAGCCTCGACGGAGTGCATTCGAAAAAAAACAAACAAAAATTCGAAGAAGACATTGGCACAATCAAAAGCAAAAAAACAAGAACCTTGGGGGGGGAGATACTCAACCAATGAAAACGCACACACGCACACACCTGGCGTGCAATCTGGGAAGCCTTGCTGCACCTTGTTCTTCACGAAATCCACGTTTTCAATTTCCACATTCATGGTGGGTCCAGCCGTCCGCAACCCACATTTGAATCCATCCTCATCTGGCAGCAGGATCTGGACAGCAGTGGCCTCGCAGTCCCTGATCACGAAGCCCTCCAGTGTGACATCCGGCGACCTGCAACAGCCCCCAACCCCAAGAATGAAAAATATCCGCGTAGGGACCTCAACTTGCGGTTTGCCAGAAAAATTATATTGGCACTGAATTGTATATGAATGAAGGAATGAAGGAATGATCTTAATTTATATTAGGTAAACTTGCCCAACAAAGGCCGTCCACAATGAGGTGATTTAGCCAAGCCCTTGGCGAAAAAAAAAACCAGCTGAATATAGTCAGTTCTAGAAAACCCTTCACAGTTGGTCTAAGATAAAAGTAAAACTAATAGAAATCCCTTGATTATATAAACATATACATTTTTTTTTCTTGATTTTGTTTTTACCTGATCTGCAAATTTGCACCTGGTGCCGTACACTTGATGATCGGTTTTTCCCCTTTTCCATCAGCTCTCAAAGTGATGGGCGCTGTCACCACGATCATCTCGCTGATCTCGATGGTTTGTTTCGATTGCATCTCGAAGATCGTTCCATTGCTGGCCTTCTCGATCGTCTGTTTGAAGTTTTTGGAATTCTTTTTGGTTATCCTGACGACCTGGCTTTTCTTTGCTTGGTGCAATCGTCGATGTGTCTGCACATCTGAGAGAATACGAATTTAAAAAACGGACTCAGTTTTCGCTCAAAATAAAAACATATCCCAATGTCGAAAAGACAAGATCACACAGACACAGAAAAAGAAATTTATTTTCTTATTTTTAATCTTTTATTAATTTTTTTTTTTTTTGGGGGGGGGGCATTTCATTGCTGATTCCGCTGTGAATGTTTTAAAATATATTCATCGTCGGACCGCGTTCATTCGAGCATCGACAGCTATCAACGCACTATCATATTTGGGCAACAGGATGACCGCTTGCCTCAATCGACCTCAGATATCCCTGAGTCGCGTTTTCGATCGCAAAAGAAACGCGCCGTTATCTGGCCACCTGTGCACGGGATATTTTTTGGTTCGAGGAGCAAAACGCAAGATAGAACAAAGAAAAAACGGCTCAGCCGACGCGGCCGCAGGAACCCTCACCATCGATCGAATCCGACCCACACACCACCACCGCCGCCAACACCAACGCGCAAATGGCGGCGCTAATCCTGACAGAACAACTGTCAGATCTCCCCATTGTTCCTCCAAACGCCTCTGCTGAGAGGGGAAGGATTGCCTCCCCTACGGCTCTACGAAACTCCTTCTTCTATCCAGAATGCTCCAAAAAGGCAACAGCCCGTGGCAAGAATAATCGTGAACGCCGGCCTCGTCTCCTGTGCGAGGAAGATGGGGCACTGCTCTGGACGCCTTGTGCGAACCCCTCAGAAAGGCCTGACCTTACGCCCACCCTTGGACTGAAGCGGGTACCTGCCTTTCCACCCATCGCTTCCGACGCGGATCTAACACGTCTTTTCGTATCTATGTGTGTGACGATTCTTGAAGTTCTACGCCTGCTGTGGCACAAAAAAAAATCCAAACTTCGACCTTTGGGTGAACTGCACATTGAACGGTGGCAGTTCCTTTTGCAGAGTCTGGAAATTTCCGTTGTAGCAGGAAAAGGGGGTCAGGGTTAATCCTTAAGAAAACCCTGAAGCATTCACGACTGTGTCCACAACCGGTGATGTCAAGTCTGAGCAATAAAAATGCATGCGAACCCTCTACGTCCCATAACACTCAATCGTAGATTCCATGAATAGGTGCTAAGAAACGTCTCAAAGCTTGTTTCCATTTTTATGAAGGGGTACCACCTAGACTCGCTGCACACACATAAGAGGTCGAAGTGAACTCCAGATTGTGGTGCTCGGAAAGAGGCTGGCTTCCTCTGACTGTCACTGAATCTGTGCCGTGGTGGTGAAATCTTCCTTTTGGTGTGATTTTTTTGCAACTCATGTCAGCTTCGATTGGGATTGAGCAAAATATGTTCACCAAATATGGTAACTAAAAATCTGGCATGAGATGGGTAGGGAAATCAGTCTTGCAGGATGGTTGCCGTCTGTCTGTCAGCCTGTTTCTCTTTCCCAGATTCAACTTTCATGTTCATCATGTGAGGGCCTCCTTTCCGTATTTTTTGCAGTTGTTGGTTTTTTGGCTTGGTTTTAAAATGGACGTCTGTTGTATACGTTCATGATGGAAAAGTTTGCCGTTTTCATTGGACAGGGTCCCCCAATTGATATGAATTTGATCTGATCTGGATTCACAGATAAAAAATTCATTTTCCATGAATTTGAGCATTGACCACCCCCAATGGAGAGAGGTAGAGAATTGAAAAGCATCTTTTGCTTATATATACCAGTTTTGAAGCACAAAAATATGCACCCCAGAAAACAACCCATGCACGTTCTGAATGTTTCTTACACGGCCTCGAAGTGCTGATTCCACAACATGCACAAAACTCTGGATGTGGGTTGAAGAGAGGCTCAGTATTAACACCAGCTGGTGACAAAAACAACATTTTCTTGAGAAAAATCCCTGCTTTCATGCATCACAACTTGTGATTCACAAGGACAAGGAAGAATGGGCAAATCGGCTTCGCCACTCGTAGCCTTTCTGGACTGACGAACGCAACACCAAACGCGTGCGTACACGTACGTACGTGCGTGCACGTGTACTCGCTGAAAGATCCGAACCATGCAAGTGCGTTTTCTACGCTCCCAGACGTTCAACGTTTTGAATAATTTGATTCACATATCTACCCAAAGAGAGCGAACATTAAAAAGTATGAGAAGTGTGAAAAGCGTGAAGAGTAGGAAGTGTGAGAAGAGTGAGAAAAGAGTGAGAAATTAAAAAAGAGAAAAAAGGGATAGGTCTTAAAAGAGAGGGAGAAAAATAAGGCAACTAGAGGAGTTGAACCCCTAAACTCGTCCTTACGAGTTGCCTCTTTTTTACGGGAGACCCCCGTAGGGGAAGAACCCGGACCTCTCCAACTCTCCTTTTGGAGGGCTCGTCCGATCCGGCCGAGGTCCGGAAAAGAGAGCGACCGGAATCGCTCGCTTTTCCGGCCCCCCGACCGGATCGGGCGAGTCCCCCGTGGGGAGAGCCGTGGGATTAGGAGGATCCTAAACTCGAGATCCGGCTAATCCGGAGCCGTTAAGCCCCGGATGTCGCCGGATCACGAGAGTAGGATCAACCTTGACCCGTGAGAGATGATTTGGGTTGATCGGGTATGGCTATCAATGAAAAGTTTTTTTTTCTCCTCCTTCTTACTTCGTTCGCGCAATGAACTTTTGGGGTGTCTCTTCTTGTAGGATGTCACATCGTTGTTGGCATTTTTTTTTAAATCAATTAATCGAATCGCGAGCGCTCTTCGTTTTACCAATACGAGTGGCGACCGATGACAAGATAAGAGTTTCGCTGAGACTTTCACATCCGTTCCAACCAAACTACTACGCGCTTTCCGTTCTTGACCCCTCTTGCTCTTCCCTCGTAAATGGGAAGTCGTCTTGGTGAAATTCAGCCGCCACTTGCTCACCCGTCGCCAACGCGACGAGTGTTCTTGCAAACGGCGTTATCTTATTCGGTGAATATCCTCCCAGTGGGATCAATCGTTCGGATTCGTCGGGTTTGGGGGGTTCAATGCATAATTTGCGGTAGATTCCTTGCAACTTGAAACATTGAAATTTGGGGTCATTGGAGGTGCCACAACGTGCGAAAGGCACTTCTCAGTCGAAGAATTTGAAACAAAAAACCTTTGAAACACAACTTTGGTTTATCTCCTCTCAACACAGCTCGACGGTTTATCATCAGGCCCTTCCCAATCATACATCAGGTCTACCGCCACAACACTGCACCGTGGCAGCCAAGAACCCAAGTTAAATACACAAATGCACTAAGAATCCCAATTGCAAAACACCGTACACTCCTCTTCTCACAAAAGGTCTCTTTACCCCAGATCAGTAAAGAGTGAGAAAATAAAAACTGAACAAATCTGTAATACTCTCTTCGCTGAAAAAGATAGGTCTTTGTGCATCGATGTAGAACCGTTTATTTCAGAGGGAAAATTATTTTGTTTGTTAGGATGAGGATGATCAGAAGAAAAAAGAAGGTTTCAGCAGATTGTTCTCGGTGCTTTGAAAGTCTTTCCTATCATTTTTTTTGTTCACCACGCGTCATAGTGTCATGGTCTCAAGAGGATTTGTTTCTCAAAAATAATTAAAAAAAGTCGTGCTGAACATGCTTACCAATTCTACCCATGACGCTGCTGGACTTCCTGTGCACCTGTGACTGGGTAGGTAAAGAATGGCATTGACATCCACAGCAAGTATTACCTTTCAAAGGCAAGTCTTTCCTTTCAAAGTTAAGCACTGGACGCCCTGCAGTGTCATGTTACATAAATGACACTAATTCTAGGCAAGAATTGGTAGTCAAATCCAATCGATTACATTGGGGACCCTTTCCCTCGAAACCACTGCCACATTATCCTTTCCCAACATTCCCTGTTAGGAAGAGATCCCTGTCCATAACGTTAAGAACACCCATCCGTTCATTAGTAAAACCCCTCCTTTCCCACGGAATCAGGACATGCACCCACCCAACCAACCAATGCGTCCCAAAATCCAGAAACGTGCAAAAGGAAAAAAAAACAAAAAAAAAAGGTTTATTCAGCTATCCCCAAAAAAGACGTAATTCCCCGCCTAGATTTGTATAAAAATAGGTCGCGATATCCGAAGCAATCAGGTGTACCCAGGAACACCTCCACGGTTGCTCTAGAATTTCAGAAAAGAACAAAAAAACAAAATTTATATTAATATGATTCAGTAGAGAAGGTCACAAGCAACCTAACTCCTCCGTCTTGTTGTAACTGTCCACCCGTCAAGATACTCAACTTAGCGACAAAAAGGGCATTTTTTTTGGTACTACAAAAGAAATTATCAGCAGCCTACTCATAGCCCAACCCTGTTCACTTGATTTTTGCATGTCTGTGTTCAGCAGTCAAATAATAAATCACCCCTCTTTTTACCCACTTCCCAATATCTGCCTAGTACAAAAGATAAAAACCTAGTTTCAAAAAAATATCATTGAGCGTTGGATGGAACATTTGTTCTCAGGGAAAAGAAAAGAGCATTCAAAAAAAAAAGAAAAAGCTGAGAAACCTCTTGGTTCAGCACAACCCTTCAAGAAAACCCTTTTTTTTGGCTTTTTTTTTTGTTTTTTTTTGGTGAAGAATCGGTTTCCTCTTTTTGGAACGATACGTTTAAGAGCAGCAAAAAAAAAAAAAAAAATCTTGAGGAAAAAAATATTTCCTACGAGGTCAAGATTTTTGCCGGTGCTTGTACTCCACGTATCAAAAACTGGCAATTATCATCGCTCATCTTCTTCTCATCAACCAAAAAACCCCAGACCACAAAAAAAACAAAACAAAAAACCAAAAAAAAACACATTTAGAGCTTTCCAATTTTTGCATCCTTTCTTCTCTTTTCCCCGTCATCTGCCCCACCGCCATTCTTGAATATCTCAACGTCCTTGAATTTCTTATCGGTCACTGGTGTCTGCTCCTTTTCCTTTTCATTCTTCTCCACAGAGCTTTTTTCCCCCTTTTTCGAGTTGCTCGACCCGTTCTGTCCGGATCCAGCCTCCTCCTCCACCTCTCGTTCATTGCTGGACACCCCACCCACAGATTCTGTTTCATCGGCTGTAACCGATGACCCCCCACTTTTCTCAACACTCTGTTCGCTACTACCATTCGTTTCCATATTCTGTTTCTGTCTAGCAGTTTTTCCAAGTTTTTCGTCACTCGGAGACCCCTCTTGGGGTTCCCCCTTCAATAATAAATCTTTATTCTCTTCAGACGTTCCGCTGCCATTCGTACCGGCATCAGCTGAGTCACCAGTCTTTTTCCTACTCTTCTTTTTAGCAGGTCGCTTTTTCTGAGATTTCATCTCGTTTTCATTATGCTCCGACCCACTCTGCTTGGCTTTTCCTCCTTCAACATCAGGGGAAGATCCTACTGATTTCTCAGCCCCTGAATTTTTTGGTTTAGTCATTGCCGCCTTTTCTACCTCTTCCTCGTCGATCTGCTTAACTGGACTGGAACCCAGAGCGCTGTGTACTTCCTCTCGTCTTTCCACAGGTGTTTCAGTAGATTCCTTTTCTGTTGGAGGAAATCCCATTCCTTTCTCAGTGTTTCCGTCCTCAATACCGACCTCTCTCCTCGCTGCTGCTCTTGATTTCCTCAGTCTTTTCACATCAGATTTTCTCACTTTTCGGGAGGGTCTCTTCTTGAATTTCCTTGCTTTCTTGGGTTTCTTGGCGCCCTTGGCTTGCGACCTCCCCCTTCTGCTTTTCGGGGGTCGCTCCTCTTTTTCCCCAGCATCAGAGGCGCCATTCTGGATGGCCACCCCCCCGGAACTCTCGACCTCTTTCGCTAGAGTGATTTTTTCGAAGAGCTTGGCTTCTTGCTTTAAGGTTGTGTCATCCCAAGTGAGCCCCTCCTCACGAAGGCACATCTCAGGTCGGCCTTGAGTGGAGTTCCTCATGTTCCAGCTGTGATTTCGAACCAGCTGCATGGTGGTGTTGTGGCTTTTCACCACGATGTAAGGATCCTTGTAGCATTCCCCGCAGCCCCAGCGATACAGCACCCAGAAGTTGGAGCCTAATGCAGGGCCGCCACTGTTGGCACTCTTTTCCACGAGATCATATACCATCTTGAAGAAGGAGTCCCGAATGGCGAGATCCCCAGCCGTCGATTCCCCAGCCCTCAGAGCACGGGGACCAGCCTCTTCGTACAGTTTCTGCGCCGGGATGGCTTTTCCAAACTCCTCTATGATCACAGGCTTCCCCAGTTTCTCGGCATCCTCCAAATGGGCACTGATCCAGAGCTTCAGGTAGTCGAGTTTCTCCTTCCACACGTCCCCTTCGTACTTATAGTCGAAGTTCTCGTTGGAAAGCCATGGTGAGTAATCCGCAAAGCCGATCCAGTTGTCGGGCCATGCATGGACAGTAGCAAAATCGATGTTTTCACTTCGATGGTTAGCCAGGAAATCTTGACCCTCCTGCAGCGCCCAGGGCGAGCTGCCGATCCCTGTTCTTCGAATGCCAGCACCCGGGTTCAGCCACACACGCTCACAAGTCGATGAATAGAATCCCTCTTCTCCGATGGTAACCATGTGGTTCGGATCGATCGATTTCATGTATAGACTCATTTCATCCACCCAAGCACTGATTGCCCATCCACAACCAGTACAGCGAGGCTCGTTCATGAGATTCCATCCCAAAATGGTGGGGTCTTCACGGTAAAGCATGCCGTTAAAGGTGTTCCTCCTGTTGACTATCATCTTGATATGGTCCTTGTACATTTGCCGGATGTCCCACTCGGTGTAGAAGTCGTTTCGGCTGCCCGCACCCTCAGACCATTCCAAGTACCGGTCAATGGATAGCCAGTAATCCTCCAAGGCCAGCAACAGCTTCATGTCGCGTTTTCCAGCAGCATCCAGGGCATAGTCCAATGCTTGGAACACTGTCTCGTCGTATTTCCCTGGGGCCAGGTGCAATCGTTGCTTCCTGCCCTCTTCAGTATCACGAGTGCCCAAACTGAAAGCCCAGGTGCGGCCGACCGTCAATCCTTGAGATTTCATTTCATCCAGACGCTCTTCGACAGCCCACCACAAGGAAGGATACCTAGCAGTGTCCATCAGATTCCAGGTGTTGGCCCCGACATAATAGTACGGATCGCAACCCTTGTAGAAACTTGCCCCTTCCGCTCGCACAAACTCATTCCTTCGCTTGGATGTGGGTGCGAAATCAAAGCCTTGGAACGGAGCCCCATCCTTCCTCTTGATCTGAATGCCACGGCCACCTCGGAAGCTTCCATATGGATAGCCAGGATACCCATCGACAACAAAGGTGTACTTGGATCCAGCCTCCATCTCGAAATCTTTCACATCATCCACTCTGGAACACTCATTGTCGGTTCGAGCCTCTTCCACGCCATCCTTATAGATTCTCAGTCCCTGATCGTACCCCCTGCTGCACAGACGCACATCGATCGTCATGCTTTCCTTTGGCTCGAAAACATACACTGCGTCTGACCCCAGCTCAGGATCGATCTGGCAAGGATCGTATTTTTCGCTTTCCTTAATGGTGAGAAGGCTGGGGTGCCTGGCCCTGAGCTTTTGAACATTGATGCCGGCCCCGTGCATAGGGACCTCCGCGAAAATTTCCACTTCGCTGGAGCCAGCTGGGATCTCCACAACCCCACGAATCAAAGTCCATTCACCATCGGGTGCTTCAGTGCTTCCAACCACCTGAATAAAAAACACAGACAAATATTAGTCTCCTTCAGAGGAAGACTTCCCAGATCCAGACGAGCTCTTCAACAGGAGCAACATTTGGTCAGTCTTTATTCAGTTTTTCTTGGAGAGATACGATCTGGCAGAAACCTGGGGAAGGAACAGCAAAAGGCACAAGATTCTATCAGACCATCATCCACTCACTTGTCGCCTCTGGACCCCGTCTGCGGTGTATTGTAACACCAAACTGGCCTGGACACCCTTGGCGATATGATCCGATCGCTCCTCCCCAGGGTTGGGAGCATCTGTCGGGTCGACAAGAACATCACCAGCATCCCACAGCTCCCCAGTGGCTTTCTTTGCCCGCTTAGCCAACTTTGCACCAAACTTTTCCGAAGTCCCAGAAACCCAGACCTCTCCAGACACGTAGTACTGGGTGGCAGCTTCACTCAAGATGCCCTCGATCTCAACTGGCTGGGTTCTTGTGTAGGTTTTACCTTTCTCGAACAGGTGCAAAGGCTGACTCCTCCGTTTGGGTATTTTCTTGAGGGGGCATGCATGCCAGGGATGTCCACACTTTGGTTTTCTTTTGGGAGCGACTGGAGGTTTCGGAGCTTTCGGACAACTCATTGCAGCCTGGACGTTGTAGTAGTTCAAAGTGACATCTTCACCCCTTGCCCAGGATTGCATGCTGGACACATCCAGCCTCTGCTCACAGAGCTCCCTTTCAGAGGTTTCGCATTTGTTGTCGGCTATACTGATCATAATATCACCATCCGTTACGTGGCCGTGCAAGGTATCCCCAGGCTGCAGAATTATGGTCTTGGTGAACTCGATTTTCAATCCTCGATCTGCTTTCGTACCCTCCGGCCAAGAGTTCTCAGTGAAGGACACATCCACGCCGTGCCAACACAGATTCCCATCCTTGCTCCAGTCGACCTCGGTGGTGTATTGAGACACTGCCCAGCAGTGGACCTTGAAATTCTCATTGGGGTCATCCATCCGAGTCCACTCTCCCTCCACCTTGGTGTGAACTCCACGGGAAAACGGAACGATGATCCAGGCACCCTTCAGATTCACAGGTTTCTTGCCTGCATTCCTGATTTGCCCCAGAATCACGACTTCGATCGTGTTGAACGGAGCTTCGAAATTGCTGTAAGTACCCTTCCATTCTTGTGGAGGCTCTTTGTACAGGTTTGCACCTTTCTGCGAACAAAACCCGACATTATCTGGCTCCCCAGGCAAACACACCCACGGCATTCCTCCCACATGGAGCGATAGATCCAGGCTGTGGCATCCCACCCCAGTGGGGACAGGCGGCTCGAACAAGCAAACCTCAGCACCGGTCTGATTTGAATTGAGACTTGTAACTCTACCACTGTGTTCCCTCAACATGACATCCACTTCGTCGTATTCATCCGACTGGGTGGGAAAGTATTGCCCATACCCTCCACCATAATGATCCAGAGGAAAGTACCGAGAATGGTACAGAATCCAGAAAAGCACCCCCCCGAAACTGCCCCCACGCTGTTGGGACACGTACTGACTATCGAATGCTTCTTTGAAAATGTCGTATCGCTTTCTGTCGCCGAGTTTCCCTCCGAATTCCTCCAGCACCACTGGCATTTGCAGGTCCTCTTCGGCAGCCTGTTGGTGAACCTCGATCCAGTCCTTGAAAAAGCTCATTTGCCCCTCCCTGTCTTTACCCTCCACCGTGCACAGCCACTGGTCGACATATGCATGCATGGTGGCAAAATCGATCCCTTTCGCTTTGTGATTTCTAACGAAATCAACTCCTTCGAGGGTAGCCCATGGACCAGGATTGGCATACAGATACAGTGGAGTGGATGCACCAAAAAAACCTTCCTCACCAACCGTCAGCAAATGAACAGGGTCTACAGACTTGACAAAACCAGCCATATCTTCAATCCAATCCTGGAGCCCATCCCCACTGTTGTAACTGATATTATACACCAGTCCAGACGTGGTTTCTCTGGTAACGGTGTAAAGATCCACGTACGATCGAGGTTCGTTCATCAAGTTCCATCCAAAGATGGTGGGGTCATCTCGATACACTCTGCCGTTGATCGAATTCTTGCGCATGAGCGTGGTTTGGATGTGGTTCTTGTACATTTGTCTCGTGTAAGGATTGGTAAAGAATTCGTCACGGCATGCAAACTCTCCATTACAGGTTCCATTGCCAGCTTGCCAGGCCCATCGATTGTACTGATCGGTTCCCCCGAAATGCTGCCTGGAAAGATGAAAGGGAAACGAAAACGCAAACAGGAAAAATTCAAGCCAATCTCCGACCGTCCATTACAAAATTTTTACTAAAAAAAATAATTCTCTTTCTGTACATGCAAGTATCAACAAACGGAGGCAGCAAAATTGCGAGGGGAGGCAAGTCATCAGCGCGCACCGACACCAATCATTGTGAAAACTTTTCTGAAAATGGTTGGACCAAATTCTGTCATTCCAGCGAAACGCAGCCGCCTTCGGTTCGATTCGATTCGATTCGAACGCGCCCCCCAAATCACAACACAAACAACACACCGAGGGCAAAAAATACCGCAACACTAGCCCACATTAAGCAAAACCCCAAACAGCCACCCAACTCGCGAAACACATCATCGAAAGGCCTCTGGTTACGCCAGGGGCTGTTATCATTCTCACCAGTAGTTCCCAAAGGCGATCAGCAAACGAACACCCCTTTTGCTTGCTTCGTCGAGGGCGAAGTCCATGCCTCGCCAAGTGTTTTCATCGTATTCTCCAGGAGCCGGCTGGAGCGATCGCCACTCGAGCGGCCCCTCGGAGAAACCCCAGGTTCTGATCACGTTGATACCTAACTCTACAGACTTGTCGAGAATCTCCTCCACTTCGCAGCGACCGAGTTCGTCAGCCGCCCGCAGCATGAGATAGTAATTGTTGGTGCCCGTGAAGTAGAAATTCTCGCACTCATCCTCGCGGGTGATAACGAACCTCGTTCCCGCCGTTTGCACGAAATCGTCGATCGCCCCGAGCGTCGACCCCGCACATAGCGCAAGCAATACAGCCACGAACGTGGCGCGCAATCGCAGCATCGTCCAAAAGCCCCGATGGAGTGGGGAGGTCGATATGGAAAAGGAGACCAAACAAATGAAACGGCTTTTGCTTTAAAAAAAAATAAGGTTTGGCTGCGATAAAAACGGCAGCTCTTGTTGGAGCAGAGAAAAGAAAAAAAACGGAGGACGAGGTGTGTCCAAATTCTTTTTTTTCTATGCGCTGGTTGCGGCTGTTGGTGCAACCAGCTACCGGACTCGTTGCGAAATTCCGGGGGGGGGGGACGGCTGAATATGCCATCCGCTGACTTCTAAAATAGTGGGGCGTAGTGCTCTGGTGGTGAAACGGCTCAGGGTTACATCAGGAGGTGACGGTCTAAAAAAACAAATCGATGATAGAAAACGTCGGGAGCGTTCGGGAAAGGCCTTGCACGCCACACAACGTCTTGATGCAAGTACCCCCGGAACCTTTTCCAAGGTTGCAGAAGGGTTAAAAGACAGGAAGCTGTTGCCAAAGTTAACGACTCGTCCTGGGTATAACGCCACTCCCGCCACACCTGGATCTGGTGTTATGAAACGCCAATCGTTAGAGGCTGTGCTTAGTTGGGAGGCGGGGGGGGTGTGGAGGACTTCGACCAAAAACGCTGCAAATATTGTTGATGAATAGTGTGAAACTTGCGAGAAGTCATATTGCAGGGACTCTTTCGTCTTTGAAGAGAAAACAAACGTTCGTTTTAAATACAACCCCGGGCCAACACTCAACGCAATATATTGAATAGGAAACGGACGTTCCTCCGCAAACTCGTTTAATTTATTCAAATTCCTTTTTATGAGGTTTTCTGGACGATATAACACAGTATCCCTGCTACTACGATGTTCAAATAGTTTGAATTGGTAACGAGATTGGGCGCAAGTTTGGAGAAAATCCGGCTTGATTTTAGTCGTCATTGGCTTTGGGTGGCCTCCTTTTTTTTGTACATTTTTTTTTTTCTACTGTTGTTACTGGAAGAACGAGCCTTCCGCAAAAAAAGTCTTACAACAAAAAGACAACCCCGAACTCCCGTTCACAGACTTTCCTTCCCGACTCACTCAACTCTCACACTTCCTCCACTGACTCATACCTCGTACTTCTAACGTGAAACCCCTACTGCCATGGGGCCTCTCACCCGCACTGACCAGTCGATTCAACACATTTGACATCGCTCTCAGAGTCAAATCGTGTGGTAGTACTTTCATTAGAAATGAGTGTCCGTTGTGTGGATTTGTTGATGTGACGCTCTTATGTCTGTCTTTCAGTACTTGTGTTCTACCCGGTCCAACACGCTTCACTGCCTCAAACCTCCGAAAAAGTTCTACTCGTGGTAGAATAAACTAATATCCTCACTTCCACACCAGTGTAGCCTTCTCCTACACTGTGTTTCATCAGAAAAAAAAAAAACATCCCTCACCGGATGGAAAAGAAACCTTCTCTCCTCCGTTTACTATGTCTTCTGGTCCTACCTATTCTCTCATCACCACCATTCTACTCAGAAGAAGTGCCTGATCTGTGATTTGTGCACTTCTAGGAAGGGTTTCCTACCCCTCCTGAGTTTGCCATTGATTTCCTCAATCCTGACTCGACTGGGGGAAATCAGTTCCACTATTTTATATGGTCCCTTCCAACTTGCACTGAATTTCTGATCCTTTTTTTCAGCCCTTGCTGAATCATATAAAAGGACCTCCTCTCCCAGAAAATGATTCCAGTCAGACAATTTTTTCTGTGCATTCACCTTTTCTCTGCTCTCCTTCAATCTCTGTTGAATTCTATCCCACTCCTTGCTTGATAGTGTCCACACTTTGCATGGTGGCCATCCAGTGGTTCTATTCACCATGTTGCAGACCATCCAGTTGGCCTTCTGCAGCCAATCATCCCAATACCCTCCATGATCCAACAACAGTACTCTGATTTTAGAAATCAGAGCTCTGTTCCTCCTCTCCACCACTCCATTCGCTCTGTGGTGATAAGGGGGTGTCCTCCAAACCTGAATGTGGTTGTCTTTGTACCATGCTCTCATGTCCTTCGAATGGAAGTAGGCAGCTCCATCACATAATAGGTTGTCTGGAGATCCATGAGTCGCTATCCACTCACCTAAACACTCTCTGACCTGTTTCCCCTTCACCTCCTTTGTCTTCCAAACCATCGAATCACGAGAGAGGTGGTCCACCACCACTACTATATGATTGTGGCCAGACCTACCAGAGGGTAGTGGACCGATGATGTCCATGCCCACTGTTTGACCAGGGTGGGTTAGATGCCCAGCTCCCCTAAGAAGTTCTTTTTCCTTCTTAGGGGCTACCCTCTGGCAGGTCTGGCAGTACCTCTGAATTTCCTCCAGATCTCCTCTATTAGCCTTCCATCCATGTTGTGCACACAGCCATAGCAATTTTTGTGGGCTCCAGTGTCCCTCCTTGTGCAACCGTTCCAGCTGATCTCTGCTCAGCTCTTTCCCTTCCGCTATCTTGCCCAACTCCTCTCCCCTTGAGCCTCCTGTATATGCATGTCCCAACTCTGTGTTTCCTGACATGCCAGACCTTCCTGAATCACTCTCTTTAGAGTCCACTGCCTCAGCCTGCTCCAGCACCTGTTCTGTTGATCTGTTGGATCCTCCTGATTCCATGCTTGTGTTTTTACTGATTTGCATCTCTTGTGGTTCAAGTGCACACACCTGCCCTTGTGTTTGTGTTGGCCTGCTGTACCATCTAGACAGGAGATCAGCCCAAGGGTTAGATGTCCCTGGCAGGAATTGAACCCTCAACCTTCCAGGGGAGGGGTAGTTCTCTGCCAACCAAGCCAAGAGACGCACCACTCTGATGTCCTCCACGACTTCTTTCGGTGCTAACTTCGTAATCCTTTGCACTGCTGAGTTCGAATCAGTGTGCAGGGTTAGCTGACCCCCAGCCACCACCTGTGAAACCGATTTCAATGCCCATATTAGAGCTTGAAGCTCCCCCAAATAGGAGCTGACTTTTTCTCCTCCCTTATCCGCACACTTTCGACTGTTGAGGCTGACGATACACCCCTCTGAGGGGGTACCTCTGAACAGAACATACCCCCACCCAGAGGATGACCAGTCTGTAAACAGATTATACTCTCCAGAATCTGAATTACCCAACTTGACATTATTAGTCAGTATGGATTTCCATGCTTCTGCCACCAACTGTTGCATGAGTTTCGGATTCGATCCCTTGGGAAGCTCCAGCAGAGGTTGAATGATGTTATGGAAATTCGGGCAAACTCCCCTGCAGACATTAAGCATGCCGACGAATTGACGGACGTCCCTGACGTCGCGCATTTCTGGCAACTGACGCACTTGGTCGTCGACGTAGCGTCGAAGGCCGTAGCTCCCCTTCGTGACCGTGTACCCCAAGTAGGTAACCTCCTTTTGTCTGACGACCGCCTTTTCCCTGTTTATCCGTAATCCCATTTCGTCGAGCCTGGTCAGAACACGTCGCAGGTTCCTGTCATGGCCTTCGACGCCTTCTCCGCCGATTATGAGGTCGTCGACGAAGTTACGACCGGGGTATCCATGGATAGAGCTCCGGATGCGGGAGTGGAACAGCCCTGGCGAACAGTTCCAGCCCTGGGGGAGACGGAGGTAGGTGTAATCCCCCTCTCCGGTTTCGAACGCGAAGAGGGGTTGGAGGGCGTCGCAAACGTCCACCTGGAAGAAGCCCTGCTCCAGATCCAGGACGGTGAAGTAGTCCCACTCCGGTGGGATCGACTTCAGCACATCCCGGACATGGAGCAGGGACGTCTTCCAGGCGTCCGAGTACGAATTCAGGAGGCGGAAGTCCACCGTTTTCCTGACTTTGCCATTGGGTTTGCGGAGGAACAGGACCGGGGAGAACAGAGCCCGCTCGCCGACGCCCAGGGGACGGATGACGCCTTGCCCCTGCAACGAGGTAAGCAGTTTTCGAATCTCCTTAGGCGCGACGTCGGTGGCGTAGTACCGTATCCCCGTGTTGTGCAGCGGAATCCTGTGGAAGGGAACGCGCCATTTCACCTCCCTGTGGCAAACCCGAAGAGGAGCAGCAGTCGCCTTTGCGTCTCTGCTAAGGTCGTCACGAATCACGTTCGGAAATTCGCGTCGCCAGTATTCCACTGAGCCTGTATCCTCCGTCTCTGACTGCGTTTCCGACGTGCAGGCAGGTTGTTCCTGAGTGGTTTGCACCGTAGCAGTATGTCCGTTCCAGAGTCTTTCCCCTGTCCCTACTGCTGTGGTGTTGTCGAGAAGGTCGTCAGCCACCTCCTCCCAAATCGTCGTCAGGTGAGAGACAGAGATAGGACTTGGGCCAAATTTTTGGTCCGACTCCGGTCCGGTCCGGTTACGGTCGGGTTACGGTCACCGTACTACGGCCGTAACTCCGTACCGTAACCGGAGTAATATGTTGTTTTTACGGTACGGAACAGGTACGGTATAACTACGGTAGGCCCTAAATCACCGTGAAGTAGCGTGGTTCAGTGCTAAAGCGTTAGGCTGCAGTCAGTAGGGTCGCGGGTTCGAATCCCCCTGGGTTCCTTTGGAATCGCGGGACCCTGCGGGGGTCACTTTCTACGGTTTACGGTTGTTACGGCCGTTACGGTCGTTACGGTCCGGTACGGAGCGGTACGGAGTGGTACGGTGCTACGGTTACGGCCGTAAAAGTACGATTTTCTGACGAAAATTGTACTCCGGTTACGGTCCGGTTACGGTGGTTACGGTCCGGTTACGGTGACCGTAACCGTAAAGTCCTATCTCTGGTGAGAGAAAGGGGATGTAGTGTGTTCGCTAAAACTTCTGCCTGGTGGTTTCCCTCTGAGGGCTTCCCAGTACTTCCAGAGATCAAGGTGCTCCTGTTCCACTGTCCCCCCTACCCCCCCCCTGGGTGAGCAGAGTAATTTTTCCTCTTGAAGGTGAGAGACTGAACTCTGGTTTTTCCCCAGTATGTCACTGTTAGTGGGACTCTCAGTAGTTACAGTCTGTCCCTCATTGTGTGTTTGTTCCACTGCCCCGACTACCCCCCCCCTGGGTGAGCAGCCCCCTTTTTCCTTTTGTGAACTCTGAACTGTACTCTGGCTCTGTCCCAATGTTTCCCTGTCTGTAGGACTCTCAGTAGCTACAGCTTTGCTTTCTTGCAGCAGAGTGCTGTGTGCAGTCAGGCTGTTAGGTGTGAGGACACTCTGGGTGTGAAACGGATTTGTTTCCTGAGGCTGAATACTTCCAGCCGCCACTTAACCCGTTCTTCACACACGTTGGGAGACGACCAGAAGTTCTGTAAGAAAGGTCTGAGACACGAGAGTATACAACTGAATCTTATTTCAACAAGCTTGTTCTTTACAACGATCCCCAGCCTTTTATACTCTCAGCCCAGAGCTTCTAGAGAACTCCCAGCCCATCTCCTAACCTTACAAATACTAGCTATCATCTAGCTCTCCTCAAAACGTCTCTATCATTTCTCAGCTCAGCCCTTCTAGCCAGAGCTCCGACTAACCCTTTATAACCCTTGATAACCTCTAGACTAAGGACCCAGACTGAAGCTCCTTCCAGTCTGACTCCCGACTCTCTACCCAAACTCTCAGCCATCTGAGATCTGACACTGAATATACTGAACCTGGTTCGAACTCTTTTCACTACGTTTCAGCCTCTCGTTGAGCATCACGTAACTACCCCATTCCAGTCAGTCCGCGACTACCTGGAACTCTCAGACTGTAACCTCTGTTTTCCGCCTAGATCTTCGCCTACTAAGTCAGCCGTTTCACTCCTCCCCCCTTAGAGAGAGATCGCTGACCCAGCGATGTTCTGTACACTAAGTTCGTATTGCACGACTCACCAGAACTGCCAAGTTAACTAACTCGCTTATTCTGAGAATACCTCTGATATAGCTGTAAGCAATATTCTCCGACGTTTTCCGTAACAACTTCCCGATTGCGACTTGAGCTGAATGTTGGTTTCTGCTTATGGTTACTTCTGCCGCTGTGACATCCCATCCCAGCCCGTTCACACATAAACCCAACCCTGTTCAATAGACTTCACAGCCCACACTGGAAATCACACAGTCTCAGCTCTAGTCAAACTGTAATTCTCACAAGTGTTTTTACACACTCAGTATGTTAATTGTTTTCCAGAAATTCCCTCTACCCTCACTTGATCCATTCACTGTTCTTTTCCTTTTTCTTCCAAAAACAAAATAAAATTCAAACACCCAATTACCAACAGAAAATCATATTTCACTCTTGATCCTATTTTTTTTTTCATATATATTCAACTCAGGCTTTTCTGAGTTTCACATTTCTGGATCCTCCTGAACTTCCAGGAGGTTTCCTTTTCTTTCCTTCTGGTCCACTGTCTCCGCCTGGCTCATTGACGACCCAATCCCCATCGTAGTCCGTTGGTTCTGCATCGTCTTCGGCTGCCTCGAATTTTCTCAGGGGGCCCACGGTCCGCTTGGCCTTTAAATACACTCCCCGAGTATAATCCGCCCCCAACTTGAAACCCAAGGCGCAGAGTTTGCAGGTTTCCGAGTGTAGCACCATTGGTGGCCCTGTTTCAGCTGGTACCCACATTCTCCGCCAGTCTCGTTTTTCCTCATCTACTTCCAGACTGATACTCAGCCACACCCGATCCCGACACCCGATATTCGAGCACACCCAGTGCCGTTGGCAGTCTTCTCCGGTCGGCTGACAGTTGCTGCTCGGGGTGCGACAAAACACGCAAGTGTGTTTTTCCCCCTCTTCGTGCTTCACTTCTCCGCTTGGTTTTCCCGACATGGACTCCACCATACTCTTCAACAAGTCTACCTGGCCCTTGAGCTGTTGGTTCCGCATTTGCTCTTCCCGCAGCTTGTCTTCGACCCCGTCGAGCTTGTGGCGCATTTCCTCATCTGCCCCCTCCATCAGCAGCTTTTCCACCTCTCTTTTCGCCGCGTCCGCTGAAGTTTCCGCCATCGCCAATTTTACGCTGAGGTCCTCATTTTCCGCCAAATATTTCGCCCGGTCGTCGAGCAACCGAGTGCGTTCAGCCTCCCAGCTATCTCTTTCCGCCTGAAATCCCCCTTCTTCTTCCAGCTCGCCGATCTTTTGCTTGAGTTGTTCTTTTTCCTCCTCCAGCTTTGCCATTTTTTCCAGGGCCTCCTGCTCATCTCTTTCTTGGATTCTTTCCAGTCTGGTTCCTTCCTTCAGGTACTCCTCCAGCATTTTGTTGATCCTTTCCGACACTCCCTCGATCGCTCCAGCATTCTTTTTAATCTCCTCCAACAGTGCTTTGACTCCTCCACCAAACTCAACCATGTTGTCTGCTTTCTTTTTCTTTTTCGAACTCCAAACTGTCTCTCGCACACACTCGCACTCGCACACACTCAACCCGAACTCAGGAAAACAGGAGCTAGTCCATGGAAGATTTTTGACGTAAATACTCCTGCAGCACTTGCTGCGCATTACCCAAGTGATGTGACGGGAGCCACTGGTCCTCTTCCGATCCGTATCCTTCCCAGGAAACCAAGTACTCTGTCACATTCTTCTTTTTCCGCCGTTTGGTTCGATGTGTCTTGATCTTTTCGACGATATATTCCTCGACTCCTTCCAACACCACTGGATCTGGAGGTGGAGAAATAGCCCTGGCTGGAAACTCTTCTGATCCATCTTCAAATGCTTTTAGCTTGGAAACATGAAAAACATCATGTATTTTCCAGTGATTAGGAAGTTCCAACCTGTAAGTTACTGATGTCACAATATCAATAATTCTAAAAGGTCCACAAAACTTAGATACCAACTTCCGGCCCATCATTGGCGGTAAAGGTAAATCAGCTGTCGATAAAAAGACATACTGATTTAATGCAAAACTTGCATCCCTCCGCCCTCGGTTTGCGACAGCCCTCTGTCGCTGTTGGCTTTTCAAAATCGCTTTCCGAGCCAGCTGTAAACTTTTAGCCCAAACTGTCCACCATTCATCTGAAACTGGACCTGAGTCTAACAAATCCTGAGGGGATCTGGGATGTTGCCCATAAACCAAATAAAAAGGTGTAAAACCTGTTGATGAGTGAACGGATGAGTTATAAGCAAACTCAGCCGCCACTAATTTAGTGTCCCAATCACCCCCTATGGTCGAAATATAAATTCGCAACATGTCTCCGACTACTCGATTTGCCCTTTCAGTCATTCCATCAGTTTCAGGGTGATATCCAGAGGACATAGCTAAACGAGTCCCCGCTAATTCCCACAGTTTTCGCCAAAACTGGCCTGTAAAACGAGTATCTCGATCGGAAATAATAGCCTCGGGCAACCCATGATGTCTGAAAATTGTATCAAAGAAAATTTCAGCTACCCCACTAGCTGTAACTGCAGTAGTGGTGGCTACCAAGTGGATCATTCGACTAAAACGGTCGACCATAACCACTAAATAATCATGACCCTTTTGTGTCATAGGTAAAGGTCCCACAAAATCTAAACAAACTTCTTTCCAGCGTTCGTCTGGAACTGGAATTGGCTGATATAACCCCAATGGTTTTTGAGTGCTAGACTTGTTTTTCTGACAACCAACACAAGTCCTAACATATCGTTCGACATCCTCAGTGCATCTAGGCCAATAATATCTTTTTCGAACATTTGCGACAGTCTTGTGTCTCCCAAAATGTCCAGCCTGATCGTGACATTCAGCCAACACTGTTTGTCTAATTTCTTTGTCCTTTGGAATATACCAAAACCATTTGTCTTTCAGACTATACCACAATTTTGTGCCATCCCACCTATAACGCGGATCTTTTTCACCAGCTTCCCAATTAGCTATAACTTCTCTGCAATGTTCATCCCCTTGATACGCAAGTCTAACCTGATCCTGAAATACTACGCCTGCTCGGACTTTTGCCACAGCGTTTAATTCCATTTCCGACCTTCGACTTAATGCATCTGCAACTGTATTTTCTTTTCCAGGTTTGTATTTAATCTCAAAATCAAATTCCTGTAAAGTTTCCATCCACCTAGCCTGTCTACTGGATAATTTAGGCTGCGTCTGAATATATTTCAGCGGAGCGTGGTCCGTGTGAACCACAAATTTCCTCGCCCCCAAATAATGTCGCCAAGTTTTCAAACAATAGACTATCGCATACAGTTCTTTTTCGTGTGTCGGATAATTCCTTTCAGCTGAATTTAATTTCCGACTTTCAAACGCTGCTGGTTGTTGCCCCTGACCTTGATCTTGCGTCAAAACTCCTCCAATAGCAAAATCCGATGCGTCTGTAGTTACTTCAAAACTCAACTCCGGATCTGGAATTATTAACACAGGTGCCTCTTGCATGCTCTTCTTTAGCGTCTGAAACGCTTTCTCCTGACTTTCAGTCCACTGCCATTTAACTTCCTTCCTTGTTAGTTCATGTAACGGCGTTGCAATCCCAGAGTATCCCTTAATAAATTTCCGATAATAATTCGCTAAACCCAAAAACGACCTAATATCCCGAACTGTCTGAGGTTGTGCCCACTCCTTAATGGCTAAAACTTTCTTAGGTACCACGGAGAGTCCCTCTCTTCCGACTATGTGTCCCAAAAATTCGACTTCTGTCATCCCCAAATCACATTTGTCCGGTGAAACGTAAAGTTTGTGTTTTTCGAGTAGCTGAAACACTTGTCTAAGATGTTCCTTGTGCTCTTCCCAGTTCCGACTGTAAACTAAGATATCATCGAGATAAACTATAACAAACTTATCCAGATGTGGTCGAAAAACATCGTTCATCACATTCATAAAAGTTGCTGGTGCATTTGTCAAACCCATTGGCATTACTGTGTATTCGTAAGATCCATATCTAGTTCGAAAAGCAGTTTTCGCCCAATCCTTTTTCGCCATCCTGACTTGATAGTATCCCGAACACAAATCTATTTTTGAGAAGTATTTTGCGCCATGAAGCTGATCTATCAGTTCATCTATCCTCGGAATCGGATAAGCGTTTTTCACCGTCACCTTATTCAATGCCCGATAATCTACACACATGCGTAGTTTCCCGTTCTTCTTCGGTACAAAAATTACCGGTGCTCCCCAAGGTGATCTACTCGGTCGAATAAACCCTTTTTCCGACATGGCTGCAATCTGAGTTTTCAGTTCTGCCATTTCCTTGATGCCTAGTCGATAAGGTGCTTTACTTTGTGGAACCGTGCCTGGTTCCAACTGGATCGTGTGTTCGATACCTCTGGAAGGGGGTATCTCACTGGGTAATTCTTCCACAAAAGTGTTAGGAAATTCCTGTCTGATTTCTGCTGCAAGTTCAGCTTGTCTGGAAACATTTTGTTCAGAGTCAGTTCTGTTCAAACATGTTTCAAACACCATCAGCACACACTGTTCCTCTTCCTCCTCTCCGGGGTTTGCCGGAGGAATCAAATGTTCTTTCAGCCCGTCTGAAACCACTACCTCATTCGTTCGAAAATCAACCCGGGGATTATGCTTAGCCAGCCAAGTTTTTCCCAATATAGCATCATACTTAGCAAGAGACATTTCATGAAAAATCTCCCTACTAGCAAAATCTCCAAATCTGAGAGTAGCCCTGATCTTCCCTTTAGATTCTAAGGTACTTCCCCCAGCCAGGCTAACTTTTTCTTCTTGTGCTTCTAATTCCAGCTTATTTTTCTCGCAAAATTTCCGAGCCAAAAAGCAATCAGTTGCTCCACAGTCTATTAATATCTCAGCTGCAAAACCTGAGATTTCCCCTTTCACAGTAATCAGTTGTCTAGTTCGGTTATCAGTTTCAGCCACTGCTAGAAATCCGAACTTAGTCATGTCTAAATCTGTCCCATCAAATGAATGGACTTCTAGGTTATCTTGGTTATCAGGTCTAGTCGGTTCCTTGGACGTTTCTTCCAACGAAAAATCCCTCGAATTCCTAGAATTCCTCGAACTCGCAGGCTTCCCCTTAACTTCACACCCTGCGAGTTTACCTAACATACTCATTTTCGCGAGGGGCAGTCTCGAGCGTAATGCCCTCGACGCCCACACTTGTAACACTTCACCTCTCCGTCTGCTTTTTCTTTCTTCCAGACTGGCTTATTTCTTTCTCTCTCTTTATCACCTCGCTGTTTCTGCTGTCTCTGTTGTCGCCTTCTTCCGACGTAGTCCAATTCCATGTGATCTGATCTGCGATTTCCGCCGCCGCTGTTGCCGCCGCCGCCGCGATCTCGATTCAAGATCGAACTCCCGGATTGAGCTCCTCCCCACCTTTCCGCCACTCGAATAGCTTCATCCAAGGTCTTGGGGTTTTGGAGGTCGGTCTCGATGCCAACCCTCCCTCGCAAACCATCGACGAACCTGTGTATTTTCTCGCCCTCTGATGCGTCGGAAATATACAGCATCAGCTGTCTAAAACGATGCGTGTATTCCCGCACAGACATTCCGCCTTGGCGTAAATTCGCCCATTCTGTCCGTGTGCGGCGCAAAAAATGTGGTTCCCCGAACTGGTTTTTCAGCTCCTCACAGAAGTCCTCATACGTCGGCAAAGGTCGGCCTCCATCAGTCTCCGACTCCTCCACTCTTGTCCTCCACCATGTCGCGGCTGGCCCTCTCAGTAGAGATCCTGCCAGGCGGAGTTTCGAGACTCCATCTTCGACGTGGGTGGCGTCAAAATGCACTCGGAGGCTGAACAACCAATCCTGGATAGGAGGGTCATTCTGCCTGCCTCCCCACAGATCAGGTCGGGCTGGCTTACTTCTCAGGTCATTACCTCGACCACCACTTCCAGCCGCCGTTCCAGCCTGTGCTGCAGTTGCCGCCCCGATTGCTGTTCCCACTTTGTCGGTTAGTTGCTCCAAAATGGAGCTTCCCACAGCCTCATTCACCGCCGTGCTCAGCATTCCCGGTACTTCTTCGACCACGCCTTGCACTCGGTTCAACCTTCCCATTACCTCCTCATACGCCGCCCTCAACTCAGCCACCTGTTGCTCCATCTCAGCCTCAAAAATCCTCGGTTAGGGTATTCCGCGGATAGGTAAATTCGGATACCCTAACTTTCTTCGACTGCCTTTTCCGATCAAGGAGCTCCACTGACTCTCCTTCCTGATTTACGAGGGTGTCTGGAACCCTCTTCCTCTCTGGATCTCCGGTGCACGTCCTCACGATCTGCCGCTCCTCTTGGGTCAGCTGCAGAAACTTGTCGCCAAACAAACCCAGAGGTCTGATAGTTGGGATTTCCAGACCCTCTGAGTTCACAACCGGCTCTTGCTCGTGCCCCCGTACGTTATGTACTCCTGGCTGCGCGAGCGTCCACTTTACTTGGTAGGTGTCGTTTAGTTCGTGGATCCTCTCCTCTTTCATTGGTGAAAAAGCGATGTCAGGGCCAAGGAGTTCCGTTCCTCCTCGTCGTAGCGGTAAAACCTTGATGTAGTGGGAAAGTCGAGAGGTGACTCGGTAGTTGGGGTTGGCTGATTCTCCTTGTCAGCCTGTTCTTCCAGCTCTTTCAGGAAGCAGAGTAGGTCGAGTTCTTCGTAGTTTAGCTGGACCTCGTTCCTCCTAGCTTCCCTCCGCACTACTGGTAAGTCCAGTTCCTCGCCGGGATACTGCCACTCTACTCTGTAATAAAGATCGAGAAGGTGAGCCAGCCAAGGGTCCATAGACAACGAACTCACTGATGTTGGGGTTCCTCCTGAGTTGGGGTTTCAGGGGTAAGCGGAAGATCAACTGTCGCCTCCGTCTCAGTTCTCGATTCGCTTGATCCTGTGCTTTCAGTATCACTATTGTCTTCGCCTATGTGCAGAACTTCCAACGGGTTCTCTTCCAGCCAGAGGTCTACAAGCAGTAACCTAGGATCTCCTTCTTCGCCAAACCAGTATTCTTCTTCTCTGATTATAGGCATAGAAACTCGCTCCGAAACCAGTGAAACGGATTTGTTTCCTGAGGCTGAATACTTCCAGCCGCCACTTAACCCGTTCTTCACACACGTTGGGAGACGACCAGAAGTTCTGTAAGAAAGGTCTGAGACACGAGAGTATACAACTGAATCTTATTTCAACAAGCTTGTTCTTTACAACGATCCCCAGCCTTTTATACTCTCAGCCCAGAGCTTCTAGAGAACTCCCAGCCCATCTCCTAACCTTACAAATACTAGCTATCATCTAGCTCTCCTCAAAACGTCTCTATCATTTCTCAGCTCAGCCCTTCTAGCCAGAGCTCCGACTAACCCTTTATAACCCTTGATAACCTCTAGACTAAGGACCCAGACTGAAGCTCCTTCCAGTCTGACTCCCGACTCTCTACCCAAACTCTCAGCCATCTGAGATCTGACACTGAATATACTGAACCTGGTTCGAACTCTTTTCACTACGTTTCAGCCTCTCGTTGAGCATCACGTAACTACCCCATTCCAGTCAGTCCGCGACTACCTGGAACTCTCAGACTGTAACCTCTGTTTTCCGCCTAGATCTTCGCCTACTAAGTCAGCCGTTTCAGGGTGCCTTGGTCTTCCCCACATGTCCGTCCCTCTCTCCCCCTTGGTAAGTCCCTCCATTGATCCTGCTGGGGGGTGGAGAATGTACCCTGGCTTGTCCCCAGTGTAGCACTGTTTGCAGGACTCTCAGAAGCTACATTCTCCTCCTGTGTGTGGAATTTCGACTGCTGTACCCTTCCCTGAGTATCTGACTTGGGTAAGTGATGTACAGCCTCTGAACTGCTGGTGTGTAAGCCAAAATTCTTTTCTCCCTTCTCCCTATCTGAACTGATGAACTGTCCAGTAGCATTAGAGCTATTGGGCTGACAGTCAAAGTCTGTGTTTGATGTCTGTGTTCTCCCCTCATTCTCAGAGTCCTTCCCCTCAATCCTGTCCCTGAGTGGATAGTGCGTAGCAGAACTCACATCCAGTTCTGTGAGAGAGGCTGTGCTCTGGCTCTTCCTCAGTGTTGCACTGTTTGTTGGATTCTCAGTAGCTACAGCCTCACTGTTCTGTGTTGTTAAACTCCGTAACACACACCCATCCCCTGAACTGAGATGCTGTTCTCCAGAGTCGGAACTGATGGTCGGTATATCCCTGTTTTGGGCAGAATTCGATAGTACTCTACTGTCCCCCTCTGGGCTCAACTGCTGTCCAACAGATGCAAGCTGGCCTGTTTGTGAAACACAGTCCTGATTCGACTGCATTGTGCCCCAACTGCCCTTCGAACCACTGGTTCTGTCAAACACTTCCAGTGACCCACAGTCATTCTTTGGTGGTGGAAAAGAAACCTTTTTACATCCTCCATCTCCCTTCTTTTCAATCCCAAAACACCCCTCCTCCTCAGGTTCCACTTCCTCCTTCTCTCTGAGATCCAAACCATGGGGCAGTAAACCATCCTCCTCCTGTTCGACACATTCCTCCTCTGCTCCTCCTTCCTCTATCACCACCGGCGTTCCCTCAGCCACCCTGAAGCTAACCAAACACAGTTTTGCAGTAAGCATCCTCGCCTCCAACTGGGCGTTATACAGCGTGAGTCGAACTCTTCCGTCGGAGTTCGTCGTCACAGAGTGAAGGAGGTTGTGGGGTTGTCCTATGGCCATTAACGAAAACAGGCCAGGCCCAGTAATTCGAAAAGGAAGAACAACCGTTTTAATCGTGTAGGGTCCCAGAACCAACGACGAACCCAGGGGTAACCGAAACTCCCCATCCTTCCCCACTAAACGAATCCTGCGTCCTTTTTTCGTGAGGGGGTCTTGCAGCACTCGAACCACACCCCGCTCTAACTCTCCCGACTTCTCCCCTACCTTCATGACTGCGTGGCAAGGGATGGACGTTCCGTTCTTGCCCCAGAGGCAGTTGCGAGCGCAGTCGACGGTGAGGGAAAGGTGTGCGAGGAGGGGGACGCCCAGAATAATCTGGGATGTGTTTTCCGAAACCAAAAATACTTCCTTCCCCTCCCACGGTCCTACTTTGACGTCGAGCGTCACCGTCCCTCGCACGCTCTCCTTGCTTCCATTGAACCCGGTCAGCGTTAGCACTCCTTTCGGAGGAGCGACTCCCCATCCGTGCCTTTGACATACCTTCCATGGCATGATGGAGCATCCACTTCCGCTGTCGACCAACGCTTCGAAAAGGTGGTTACTCCCTCCCTGTTCTCCTTCCAGCCTGAGTTTCACCCGAAGTTGTTTTCGCACCGTATCTCCGGCGGGCGTTCCTGCTGCGACCGAATGGCACGACGACGACGGCTGCTCGTGCTGTATTGCCTCCAGCAGCTCGCCGAAAGCATCCTCTTCCACACTCGCCACCTGCGCTCTCCTCTTCGTCCGGCACTGCGCTTCCCAGTGCCCCTTCCGCCCGCAAAACTGGCAGTACGGAATCTCTCCCGTCCGAGTAGGTGGCCTGTCCGCCACCAAAACTTTCGTCCCCACCTTAGGTTCTGCTTTAGCATCCACTTTCACTTCTGCCTTTCCCTCCTCCTCCTTCTTTACTTCCGCGAGAACTGCTTCCCTGTATTCCGTCCTCCTCTTCATTCGATCCAAAAGCTCCCGAAGTCCGCTGAAGGTCAGTTTTTCGAACTCTGTTTCCAACACGACGCGGCTCAACACCCTCCCCGGTAACCGGGCCACGAGTAGCTTGACCGCTTTTTTCTCCTCTTCCACCTCCGCCGCTTGTCCCGTGTTTAAGAACATCAGGAAAAACCGCTGCAAGAACTCCAACTCTGTCTCCTCCTCCGTTTGTTGCAGCCGCCGAAGTCTGTCCAACGTAGCTGATCCCTCCGTCGAAACTGAAGCCGCAGGCGCCGCACTCCCGAGCTCCAGGACTTCCCTTCTCATCGCCGTCTCTGTTCTACGCCGCCGTAACCATGCAGAACCTTTGTCGAGGAACTTCAGTAGGTACCCCAGCAGAAGCGAGGAGGCGATCCCTGCTCCGACCAGGTTGGCGTTGGATCCCCGCAGGACACCCCAGAGCTTGTGCATCCTGTCTGCAAGCTGCACAAGCTCCAGGGTGTCCCACGCAGCAGCGGGGTTCGGTGAAGGGGAGGGTAGGGCACGATGTGAGTGTCGATGTCTGATCGACCACATCAGCCTCTGCCAGAGCTCGTGTGGAGACGTTCTGGGCGTGTGAGGCGTAGAGAATGGAGGAGGTGATGGGGGATACGTTGCTGGCGCCCTTCCGGCTGGTGTTGCCGGCGCCGCATTTTGATTTGATATCGTCGGTGGTCGCTGTAACAGCAGCGACATACCGGCTAGTAGAGCCAAGCCCCCAAAGGCCAGGATCCACCCTGTTCGCTCCGAAACCATGTTGTTACTGGAAGAACGAGCCTTCCGCAAAAAAAGTCTTACAACAAAAAGACAACCCCGAACTCCCGTTCACAGACTTTCCTTCCCGACTCACTCAACTCTCACACTTCCTCCACTGACTCATACCTCGTACTTCTAACGTGAAACCCCTACTGCCATGGGGCCTCTCACCCGCACTGACCAGTCGATTCAACACATTTGACATCGCTCTCAGAGTCAAATCGTGTGGTAGTACTTTCATTAGAAATGAGTGTCCGTTGTGTGGATTTGTTGATGTGACGCTCTTATGTCTGTCTTTCAGTACTTGTGTTCTACCCGGTCCAACACTACTCAATATCTGTACTCAGATTATCTTATGTCTTTAGCTTTGCAAGCCAACCAGAAAATGCACCCTGGATGAATGGAAACTTTCCGTTCATTGTTTTAGGCAAGGTGATTTTCACCAATGACAGCAGGACATCTCGAACAGACATCTCGAACAAACAAAGCAGTGAAGAGAATATTAAGAACCGGGGATTGATTGGTCGGACGGGGAAGGTAGAACAGATGACAGTGGTGCTTGTTAATGTAATGTAATTTGATGTTTGTTTGTTTGCTGCTTGTTAACGAAGATTGCCTCCCAATCAAATTTGAAAAATTTTCTGTAAGAACATATTTTGGCCTCTGGAGCTCAATAATCGTTTTCACCACCTGTCAAAAAGCTAAATTAGTTTTGGTGAACTTTGGTTTGGCTGAATGACTAAAAATAGTGTCATGAAAAAATGAGGTCTTGTAGAGAGAGAGTATATAGCATCTGCCATACCCAGTTCGGAATCCTTTTGAAAATTGGACAGATGTACCTCAGTCAGGAAAAAAAAACACTGACAATTCAAGATAATGAGAAGAAACTGGCAACAGGAATTGGAACAAGAACAAGATGAACAGGTGCCAACTTTTACCGCCAGCGAGGGATTGGGCGGGAAAATAATTTTGAAGTTCATCAAAAACAGATGGTCTTTTTTTTAGGCTGCATATCGATGCGTTCAAAATCCAAAAATATGCAAGAATGCATGCACTTAATCTCATCCCTTCCGTGTTAGAGGCCTGCTGTAATAATATAATTAAAGCCAAAAGCTCGACCTCTTTTCTGTAGAACCAAAACTCAATCAATAAGAGCGGTCCATAAAAATTGGCGGAAAAAAAAAAAAAAAAAAGACTTCCAAAAAAAAAAAAGAAAAAAGGACCAAGAAAAAACGACCTCACATGGGACATATCACCGCACGAACGAAATAAAAAATAAATGATACTCCGTCATAGGAGCGTCGAATTCTCACCAGGGTTCCTTTTTTTTTTCCTCTTTCTTTTTTTTCTTTTTTTTTCCTGGTATTGCTCGTGGAGCCCCCATCTCTCCTTGCCCTCCACAACGAAACACACAAATCCCAATTTGCTCTTGCACACCACCCCATCGGCCGGTAAAATCCCCCCCCCCCCAACCCACGCTCCACACAGGTATTTTGTATTTTTTTAGGTTTCTGTTAAACACATGAATCGTAAATCTTCTCGGCCCCCGTTGCTGTTCCACCATGAAATCGTCTTTTCTTTCCCAAACCCCCTCTCTCGCCACTGACCACCAGTATTCCCCCCCCTCCCCTTTTTTTTCCCCGACTTCCTTCAAATCGACTCAATTTCTTTTCGTCCAATTTCCAGAGCCCCACAAATCTCGCACCCAAAACCCTCCCCCACATTTGAACCCCTTTTTTGTTTTTTTCTTTTCAACTTTTTCGAAAATTGACTTTCCAAAACAAAAATATTCCAACAATGCTCCATGACTTTTTTTTTTTTTTGCTTTTTTTGCTCTTTTTTTTTTTGCTTTTTCGTATAGATCTTCCGTTTCTTGGTTGCACACAAAATTGCGCAAAAGAATCCCCACTCCCCAAAACCACGCAAGTAGCCGACTGTTCTTATTCCACCATTCTATTTTCCTCCCTTTTTTTTTTTCCTTCCCCTTTTCCCTTTTTTTTTCGCCTTTCCATCGGTTATCACTATTTTTCTTTCTGTTTGATCCCCAAAAAGAAAAAAAAAAAAAAAAAGAAAAAAAAAAAAGAAGTCTAGTGCGATGCCCATCAAATAGTAGAAGGGGGGAAAAACTTGAAGCAGAAAAAAAAACCAATTAGGACCGCATAATAACATTCAAAAGCCGGCGTGCGCTTTCGTTGTTTTTGGGAGGGTTTCCTGATTTTTGTCAAAAGTTTTCATTCCTTCATCAAAGCCCAAGCTCTCCGAATAATATACCACAAAAAACACACCCCCATATGATAAAACCAGAACCATTTTAAAAAGTAAAAAGATAAAAGAAAGAAAGAAAGAAGAAAATTAAAAACAACTAATAACTGTGAAAGTATGCAATATAGTCTCTCGAACCAACCATCGAAGCGTTACTTCTATTTGACTTTTTTTTTCTTCTTTTCAGTTAAAAAAAACTCGTGTTTTTTTGTTTGTTTTTTTTTTCCGCACTTCATTTTTTTTTTTGAAATGGAACCTTTTCCTTGGAAACTCACCATGTCTGTACAATTTCGACAATTTTTTTTCTTCCCTTTTTCCACACAAAAACACACACACTCTCTCTCTCTCTCTTTCATGCATAACCCCCCATGTGTCGACCGACCTCTACAAGTCTTGGTTAGTTTCTTTTTTTTCTTTTTTCGATTGCCGTCTGCATTTTACCTTTTACTAAAATGAAAACAAGCCACCTGCCCCGGTTGAGATTTTGTTTTTTCGACCTCTTCTTTTTCTTTTTTTTTTTTCCTTTTTCCACTTCTGCTTCATGAAATTACGAACGATTTCCGCTCGACAAAATACACCCAACAAAAAAAGAAGAAAAAAAGAAAGAAAAGAAAAAAAAAGGTAGCCCAAAAAAACCAAGCACCCCAAAACCCAAAAACAATTGATGCGACAGGAGTATGGAGCTGACTATATAATCCCTTGAATTTTTTTGTTGTGTTGTGTTTTGTTTACTTTTCCCTCTCTTTGTTTTGGACGTTCCGGCTGTTAAAAATCCTGAATTAAAAAAGAAAAAACACCTATGTATATATATGTATATTTGAAAAGGCTAGAGCTTTTCGTCAGCCTCGACCCTGGGACGCCATTAGAACTTTTCGCTGGGACCCGATTTGCCCAGCCTTTCGGCTGCGCCCACCTGGTCCAGTGCATGCTGAAAGCCTACCAGCCTTGTATCTGTAACACCAAACAAAAACAAAAACACTTCAACAACAAAACAACAACGAAGGCTGAATACATGAAAATACCATGCTGCAGTCCCTCCCCCCCCCCAAAAAAAAAAAAAAAAAATCGAAAAAAAAAGAAAAAATCCATCGACAAATCGTGTGTTTTTTCCTGTTTATTCTTAAACAAATATGAAGCTCGCCAGACTAAGAATATAGGTCCAAGACGCTTCCGGAATTCCCTAACCATATAATTAATCAGATTCTCCTCCCCCCCCCCATCTCCCCCCATCGACACTCCCAAGTGGTTTCCACAATACAAAACATCCGCAAAACACTTGGTACTCACTTTACTCCACATGCATTGCACAGCGTTTTTTGTCCAAAGGGCCCCGCTCGCCACTGTGGAGTCTTTGAAGCCCCGCAGTGCGTGCACCGCCGTTGAGGCAAGCCGGAAGAGCCCGACAGCCCGCTCCCTACGCGGTCGTCCCGAACCTCATCATCATCTTCATCATCGAATTCGTCGTCTGGGCTTTCATCCAGCGCGGCCATGCTATGAGCATCATCCATTGATGTACACCGCCTACGTCTCTTGGAGCGCTTGAGTTTGGTTGCCGGCGGTTGTTTGGCAACGCGTTGAGCCTGCTGTTGGTGTCGCTTCGTGAATGCAGGGGGGATGGTCACAGGGACCATTCCGTAAGGAACCTGTGCATGATTCGAAAAAAAACAAACCGATGTTGAATTTGTGGTGGAAATAAACAAAAAGATGGGGTTCAGGATGAGAACTGTTGCTGACCAAATGTTAAATGTCGGAACTCCCATTTAAAATTTCTGATTGTTTTGGTGTCGATGGTTTTTTGAACATATGCTTCCTGCAGCAGTGTGCAGCATAATCTCCTGATATCATAAAATCATGCCAAATTCGAACTCTTCTTGTTTCCTTGTTTTCTTCCAATAAATCGGACCCCACGCTGAGCAATTCTTCCGGATATCAAAAAAACCATTACCAAAACAAGGAACCAGCACTTCATTCACGATTGCAGGAATTCTCTCTATTTTTTCTATCCTTTTTTTCTTTTTCTTTTTTTTTTTTTTTGGGGGGGGGGGGCCGGGGCATCACTTGGTTATTCTCTCAATTTGCAGTCTTACCCCAGGAACGATAGTCTGAATACTCGATGGCAGACTCTGCGAACAGAGAGAAGTCACCAAAGGAGCTGGCGACGTCCCATCGACTCCAACCACGAAATGCTTCCTGCTTTGAATCGGCTGATGTCGAACCGCAGCAAAACCCATCACTGGGCGCTCAACCTCGCCAAACATATTGCTATGGCTGAGATTGGGCAGCGCATCTGTGTGCGGTTCCACACACCCTCTTAGTCATACTTTCAACAAAGAATTTCCAACCCAGGAATCAAGCATCCCTGTTGGACTTGGGACGTCAATCGGAGGTTGATTTTCAAATTTTTAGACAAACTGGAACCCCCACCCCACCTGCTCGCTTTTGAAGCCCTTCTAATTCTTGATTAGTTTTCTCTTCTACGAGGTCATCCGTTCCTTTCGACTCAGAAACGTCACTGGTCGTTTTCAGAATTCCCCCCGTTCCTTCCGACCAATTCATAGAAAGGAATTCAGACTCTCCCGTCCAATTCGGAGCCAGACCTTGGGAAAACTCTATCAACAGAGAGTCATCCGAGTCTGACGGCCACCCAGCAAAGCCCTCCAACGTTCCGCTGGATTGCGAACCGGTCGTTGTCGAAGGCACCATGCTGGATGCTTTCGTCGATATCGAGTTGCCTAACAAAAAGGGTTTTTGAAAAAAATGGAAAAAACGTCAATTTGGGTGTGCGAACCACCAGAAGGGAGATTTCTCCTATACAAATAGGGCGGCTGTTCAAATGCACAGGCCACATCAACATATTCAACTTTGAAATTTTTTGAAGGATTTTGAAGTGTGGTGGAGGGAAGATCCGACAGAAACGAAATGAACTAATCGATGGTCGATATATTGACAGTTTCAGTTTCAGGAAATTTGGAATTTCAATCAACTCAAACCTCTTCACATAGATTTTCAAATTCTTAAGAAATGTAAGCGACAGAGAGAAACTCAGAGACTCTTTACCGAGGACGAGTGGTTCATCCTCTTATTTTTTTTTGCATTCCAAGTTTTTTTTACAGTAGCTAGGGAGATCATTGTGCAAATCAAGTAGCAGTTGACAAATGTTGCATTGTGTCAGACTGGAGAAAAACTCCAGAGGTTTCCTAAATAGTTAGCGCGAATCTCTTTTGGAGGCTTTTCGATTTCACGCACCATGAACAAGATAGCGCGGTCCCACTCCAGAGCTCCTCTCTTCGCACCTCCAGCAAAACACCTGGGAGGAGTAGGCCACACTTTGGTTTCGTAAAGCAATTCTTTCCGTGTTGAAACGAGTATCGCTGCTTTTTTCGCAAGAGGAGGCCAAGAATGGCAGCTGTGCGTCACGCACGAGGCCGAAAGCCGAATTTGCATTAAGGCCCAAACTGGGTGCTGAGAAATGGAAGTCCAAACGGTGGAGTGCGCGTTGATTGCCGTGGGAATACTTCTGGAAACTGTTCACTTGATATCCAAGCGCCGCGAAAGCACGCGCAGGGCGACTGAGAAAAAGCGTAAACCACAGCGGTGCGTGGGGTACTTTCTCGAACACGTGGGGACCAACCGTCACTCGCGCTCGTCGTATTTTCGACGCACCTGAGTGTCCGAAGGAGAGAAAACTCGCGCGGGCGCGTCCTGCAACAACCAGAAACAACGACGACCTCAGACATGCCGTGAAACAAGAGTCCGCAGTTGGTCGACAACCAAAACGTGAGCAACGAAGTCAATTCTTCCGCAGCACAAATGACGAGTTTCGCTGGACGCGAGCATTACCTTGCAGACGCCGCACAGCAACGGTGCTCCGTTGTCCGCGACGGGGTTGACCTGCGCGATTCGACGTATTCCCGGCGACGCGCCCTGCGCACCGTCCCGCGACTCGCGGTCCTCACACTGACGACACAAGCATACTTCCTGCGACCCAATTATACACACCCACGCCGCCTCCTGCCTACATTTTTCGCATAGAAACCGGACCATTCCCTGAGCAAGTGATAGAGCGTGTGTTGAGCGTGGCTGGGTGTGAGCAAAGTTGAGACATACAATCGCTTCGGGGTAATGCAACAAAACAGGAGAGGGTGACGTGTCGATGAGAAGCTGTACGATTTCGGCAACCATCGTGGTGAGTTTCTGGAAAGGATCTTCGACCACGGACTCTCAGCCGCACACACAACCTGCGAGCACACGTCCCCTCGCATTCACGCCCATCGTTCCCCTGTCAAAATTTCCCGTATCTGTCGCCATATCCGGCGGAAAATGGGTCGATGGGCTCCCCCGTTTGATGGCGGAGTTCTTTTTGTTTGCATGCGCGCACGTAACACTCTTACTACCTGGGGGAAAGGGGAATATTCAGAGGAAGTCAGTGTGATTCTCCTCCCAACAACGTCTGTTATGGAGTCTCAATAACCGGCGGCGCACAATGGACAGGTGCATAGCCGGGGGATCTGGTCTGAATTCCCACATCTTTCAGAAGAGACGAAGCGTGTGCTGATCCCAAAAACTTACAACAAAATAGTACAACTACGAAGGGTGCAATGCTCCCATTCCAATTCAATTTACGGAAGAGCTATCAACAGCCTGCTATTGATATTGATAACGAAACCTTTCCACCAACTCAAAACCCTTCAGGACCACGCAGACGACCAGTTTGGGTTGCTGCACGACTTTCACTTGGATCGCTGGTCCAGGTGTTGCAAGGTGGGTTCATGATGGCTCCTCCTCCCCTGTTCGACAGCCTCAGAAATCCTGGAAAGCGTGGGTTGCCATTACGGGGTCGACTGGCTCACCATCAGGATCATCCAGAGACTCGTTGTAACATTCGAAGTTACTCGTATCTCCTTCCTCTTTGACTTTCGGACAGAAGGGCGGCTTCATCTTCCCTGAGGAAACAGTCAATTTATCAACTGCGCTCTGTGTCCACCTCTGGAGGATGACAAACACCCTTTGCTTCTGAACCCAGAAAGGGATGGACGCTCACCCGATTTCAGATTCTTCCAGTTGAAACCTTTGAAGAAACGATGCTCCATAATGTCATTTGCCCCGTTGAACAAGTTGCCAATCCTCTTTGATTGATCCGCAGCCAGGAGCTTTTTAATGAGGTCCTACACCCAACCACAATAAACCTCTTGTTGAAAAGCATTCTCCTCCACATTGTAATATCCTGTTTCCTTGAACCAATCAGCATGAATTTGAAAAGCAATGCCTTCTTTCTCAGGTTTTTTGTTGCCTGAAATGGCCCAGAAACCACACAGTCATCCGGTTTCCAGCCTGAGCGTTCATGTTACCTTTGCCCAAGGATCGAAGTGCTTGGGGTATTCGACGCGTCCTTCCAGGATCCGCTGGTATATAACGAATGGATTTTCGTGATGGAAAGGTGGATATCCAGACAACATTTCGAACATCATAATCCCCAGCCCCCACCAATCCACAGCTTTCCCATGCCCCCTGCTCTGAATAACTTCCGGCGCCAAATACTCAGGTGTGCCGCAGAGAGTCCACGTCCTGCACAGCGCCACCGACTTTGTTTGGATTGATTAGATGGCCAAAGCAACACAGGCGTGGGTTCTTCTTTAGAAAAACTGATAGGAATACTCCATCTTTCAAACACACAAGCTAGCGTCCAAAATGAAATATAGGAAATAGGAAAACTTACCGATCTTGCACCTTTTTGGCGAAGCCGAAGTCAGTTAGTCGCAGGTACCCTCTTTGGTCGACGATTATGTTTTCTGGCTTCAAGTCTCTGTAAATGCAGTTGTGATTGTGCAAGTGCTCGAGAATGATGGTCATGCACGCGACATAGAATCTAACCGTGGCAACGCCAAAGCGGCCAGCCTTTTTCAAATGGAAGAAGAGTTCGCCACCAGGAATGTACTCCAGCAACATGAACACTCGCTGGCTGTCTTGGTAAGTTCGCACCCTGTGCCAAAAAAAAAATATCAGCAAACACACAGGGGATAAATACCGCCGCAAATATTCCAGCAGTCCGACTTGGAAAGGGAGTTCTAATGGAACTCGAATTGGTGTGGCATGTCATGTAATATTTTTGGTTGGTCGGTTGGAACTCGAAGTTTGGACACTCACAGGTTGGCGATGAATGGATGTCTGATTTCCTCCAAGACTTTCTTTTCGTTGATAACATGTTCCACTTGTTTCAGCTTCAGGAGCTGAGCTTTCTTTAGAATCTTCAGTGCGAAAAACTTTCCATCCTTTTTGTTCCGCACCAACCGAACTCGGGAGAAACTTCCAGTTCCTTTATCAACAGATTGTCACCATCTGTTGTTCAAAAAATCTTCCTCTAAAGATGCTTCTATAGTGAATTTCTATAGATTTGATATATTTCCTATGCTTTTATATCTTTTTGTATTTTTGTAGGAAATGGTTCTTTAAGATGTAGTAAGGTTGTTTTCAGAGGATGTGGATCGCTCTAGTCAGACAATTTATAATTCTGAACAAGCAAATCCGGAGGAGAACTTGAGATAATTCATATTGACATCCCCCATCATTCTCACACACGGAAAACATGCACAAACATTAATCTGGGGCTAGTTTTGTCGTTGACCAGTCAACTGAGGATCGGTTCCTTCAGGTTTCACATTCGATCTGAAAACAGCTTTTTCATCCAGAAACACACATTGATTCATGAACCGGCGCAATATACATTCCCTTCTCCATCATTCAGAAACGCTCTTGTCCTGAACAGTGTTCTGATCAGTGACAGACGCAGAGCTACACAGGATTCCTGTGCTGTGACTTTGTTTCGCATACGCACCTATAGTCTGAAGCTGTTCGAACTCGTCGAGCAGAGGATAGTCGTTGTTGGTGGGTCTGGTCGATGTCGAGCGTTGAGATATCCTATCTAGGATGGCTTGTTCCAGCTCATCGTCGTCGAGGACTTCCAGGGAGCCGCCGATCACCCCCCCATCCGGCATCATAAATCTCGAATCAACTGTGATTCTGGTGTTGTTGTGAGTTTCGCAGCCGCCACGCCGTTGCCCACCTTACGGCGTGCTACTACGAATAGCCCAACCGCGGAAATTTCCCGATGATGCAGAATCGATTTCCCTTACCAAGGCTAGCCGAACTTTGACACGAAAAGATAGTTTATCGCCGATAAGCCAAGGACACATTTAAGCTGCAGGCAGAGGGTGCGCTTGTTGCGCTGACACACTGGCAGCGACAATATTCTGCAGTGTTGAAAGCCGGTGCTTGAAATCGAGTTCATACCTTGTGCTTTGATCCATTGCCACGCAAGTGTGGGACTGACAGCTGAAGACAGCGGTTGATTGTTGAGAATAGGATATCATTAAAGGTTGCTTCTTTTTCTTGAAAACTAGTTCTGTTTGGTGGTTTGGACATCTTTTTGGTTTTAAAGTTTTTCTATTTTTGACCACATGTCCACGTGCACAAGGGGTGCTCCCATGGATTTGCGGACCCATAATAATCGATCCCATATATTGTCAGATAAACCTTAAGCTTAAGGTTTGAGCAGAGCTAGCAAGGCTGCTGAGAAAGATAGGAAAGAGAACCGGGGCAAAACAGAAACAGAAACGTCTACACTGCACCACCTTGAAACAATGTAGTCAGTTTTCTTTTTTTATTAACGGGTATTTTCAAACTTGAACGCAAACGAAGGAGTCACTTTGGGTGGGAAACCAATGTTTTATGTAAGGTGTCCCTGGAAAGCAATCTATCAAATTGCCACACCCAGACTCATTTACAAAAGCACCCCACGCCACAAGAAGAGTCTCTGTTCAAAGTAGGCATGATTTTCGGGCTGCGTATTTTCCGGTCTGAAACAGTCAATGGTTGAGACGGCTTCCTTTGAAGTCATGGATATTGACAACATTCGTTGTCGTCCCTATCGTAATCCCAAGGTGGTTGGTGGCGCACCACCGAACCGGTTGTATAACAGAGACGGGTGTGTGGATGTAATGTTCCTCCCGGCACGATTCATGTCTTAAAAGGCGCGACGCCACAGGTTTAGAAATTTCTACTAAACCGTATTGGGAGACAGACTATGATTTGTCTCGCGCAATTTCAAAGCGAATGTCACCGTGAACTGAGCCTCCCTCGCCGTAAATATGCCCCAAAAAATACAAATAGCCACTCCGAAACCATTCCTTCACGGGGTCTCGACGGAGACATCCACCCAACAATATCAATGGATATCGGAATCATGTCTTGTGCGCTGCGTCTCTGCGCTTACCTGACGATCGTATGTTGGATGCTGGGGATTGTGAGCGCCGACGTTTGCGGTAAATGTTTTTTTTTGTTGGCGACTTTAAGCTCGCTTCCATAGCTGCAAGCATATCCGAAAGTGGCTCTGGAGGAGCTCGTTAAGTTTTATGTTTGCCACGGATCGTCTTGAGACGCGGAACAAGCCACTTCGGGCCGGGGGGGGGGCACACGCGCTAAAAACTGCCGATTTTGGTAGTTAAGCAAACTCTTCAGCAACGCGCGTAATAGGGAGGGTCTTTGAGTTGGTGTCGGAAGTCCAGTGTCGACGGCTCTCGTGTCGTTGTCGCACTTGAGTGTTGGGTTTGTGATCGTCATACCTCGGAGTCGACTTCTAACATATGGGGGTGTATGCAGCTCTGTGTCTCTGAGTAAAATCGTCTTGTTGTACTGACTGAATGTTGTTGTGTACACACACCAGACCCGTGTAAGGATTGCGAAGTTTGCCTCGCGAATGATCCCGCGCCTCCTGAAGCAGGGGTAATTCGCTGCGAGAAATGCGACGCGGGCTTCCGACTCGAGGGCGAATGCTGTAAGAGTCCTCCGATACATTTGTGGTCTTTCAGCATCATGGGGGACGGTGGACTCTTCTAAAATTTTGTTGTGTTGTAGTTGTTGGTATTGGCAAGACTCATCCATTAGTCGAGCATATCGCAACTGTTTCCTTGCAGTCAATTTTTTGTTTCAGCTGGCGACCGCCGCAAACATCCTTTTTCGAAAAGTTTTGAAGCTAACAGTCAAATTTTGTCACTGTTACTGTTTTACCATGCTTATTCTGTTGTGTGTTGACGTTGTCAAGGTGTTCCAAGCGATTCTGGAGGTAACCAGAAAAGATGACAGGGAAAAAACTGTCGGCGCAAATTTTGTTTGCACGCGAAACACGCAATCAAAAATCGATTCATAGTATGCATATGTCTATGCTTTCTTTCAATGTGAGCCCCGCCTGGCCACATGAAAGCACTTCAATTCGTTCAGAATTTTCCAAAAAACACCACTGACTTGGAAACCTCTTCATTCATTGATGGTTCAACAGGGCTGGTCAAGTAAAGCAAAAAATGCAAATGAGGAAAAAGAGCTTCTGTTGTTCGCAGGATCTTGCGTGTGCACACTGGAATTCAACCCCGTGTGTGGAGTGGATGGAATGACCTATCCGAATGCGTGCCAGGCAGGATGCAGCGGGACACTGGTGGAATGCTTGGGAGAGTGCCCTTGCGGCAGTAAGTGATTCTCATTCACTCCTGCCTAATAGATGACTTGAATAAGATACAACAAACCAATGCAGCCTGTGCATGAAATAGCCTTTTCCCTATGGGAGAGTTCAGACGAGTGGGTGGGTTTGGGGCATATCAGATGGGGAACCAGTCCACTGAACAAGATGTATGATGTGTTCACAGAGCCGCCGCCAGGGGCTTGCACCTGCTTGGCAGGTGGTCCTCGTGTGTGCGGGAAAGATGGCAATGAGTATGGAAATGCCTGCTTGGCTGGTTGTGAAGGCGTCGAAGCCGCGTGTGATGGGCCCTGCCCCTGCGGTAGGGTATTTGTAGCGGAGTGCACATGTCTTTGTGGATACGGAACTTGAATGTGGGGCCCACAGTGCCAGTGCCAGTGCTAGACAGTCCAGACTCCCTGAATTGGCATGGAAAATCTCCTCAGACAGTATTCTCTGCTCGCTGTCGACCCCACAACAACCCTGCAACAATTTTCCACTGTGTGAAGACTTCACAACCATGTGCTCCTGAGCATTCAAACTCACCCAAATTGTTTGTGTTTTAAACTCAGGCACTCCTCCTCCTCCTCCTGCTGAGTGCCCTCCTGGGGTCCCAAAAGTGATTTGCATTTTAGACCCGTGCAGACTTGCCACATGCTCTGCTTTCCCAACAGCAGTGTGTGAGTCAAACTTTTGTGGCGATTGCAATGCAATTTTTACAGTCAATGGACAAGAAGTGGATTGTACCGAGCCTCCGGCGCCAGTTCCTCCTCCTCCTGCTGAGTGCCCTCCTGGGGTCCCAAAAGTGACTTGCATTTTGGACCCGTGCAGACTTGCCACATGCCCTGCTTTCCCAACAGCAGTGTGTGAGTCAAACTTTTGTGGCGATTGCAATGCAATTTTTACAGTCAATGGACAAGAAGTGGATTGTACCGAGCCTCCGGCGCCAGTTCCTCCTCCTCCTGCTGAGTGCCCTCCTGGGGTCCCAAAAGTGACTTGCATTTTAGACCCGTGCAGGCTTGCCACATGCTCTGCTTTCCCAACAGCAGTGTGTGAGTCAAACTTTTGTGGTGATTGCAACGCAATTTTTACAGTCAATGGAAAGGAGGTGAAGTGCTCAAGACGTCTTGACCCTGTTCCCTCCCCGCCTCCTTCTCCAAAACCATCTCCTCCTCGCCCTCGTCCTACCATTCGTCCCCCTCCTCGCCTTCGTCCTGTGGTAGCTACCATTGAACCTCGTCCTTCCATTCAATCTCGTCTTTCAGTTCGATCTCGTCCTTCCACTCGTGCTTCTTGCAAGAGGGTAAGCTATTCTGATTTTCCGCAGAAAAATCCATCCTTGTGTTCAACTCTTTGATGAAACACCTCTTAAATTTGGAACCCCCAAGGCCTGCTTTGATGAAAGTAAGGGGGGCACAAAAAAAGGGCATTGTCACTGGGAGCTGGAAATGGCCTCATTGGACCAAGGGAGAGTATCTTTTCCTCCTGGAAAGCTTCCAAGCAGAAGATTATCTTGCTGAGGGGGCCGAGGCGTCACATTTGTCTTTGATTTATTTCTCCAGGGAGTTTGTACTGCCACTGATACCTGCTGCTCTGGACAATGCTGTGCTCCCTGTGGCAGTTCTGGAGGCCGATCTCTCTGTGGAAGCAATTGTAGCTGCGGAGCACTTGGAAAGTAAACTAGTTATACTTAGATGGAATGGGGTCAGTTCTTAGGTGTGAAAGTTCCTTTGGCAAGCGATAAATATGTCTGCTGACAAGAAGAATTCTTACAAGAAAAGGGGAAGTATTTGGGGAGATCGCTGTTCTCCAAGTTTTTTGCGATCCTTTATGTTATTTTTAGTTTTTTGGTGCTTTAGGCACGCATTATGTTACTGTACTGCATGTAAAAATTGAAAAAAAAAATTGAATTGAATTGAAAGAATTGTTGCTTTGAACAGTGTCACTTTGTGTTCAGTTTCAGTTCTTGCAAAGGAGAAACGCCCAGTATACTGACCTAAGAGATCGGCCTCTTTTTCCCCTGAGCGCATGCTGCCTTCTTTCTTGCGATGGAGTGCGCACGTTGCAACGTTTTACAATGTATTCATCTACAGATATGAATGCTGCGGTGTTGTAGCGAATGGTCCTGGCGCACAACCGCCAGAGGTGCCATGGAAAACAACCGTAATAAAACTTGCTGAGGTCCGTTTCGAAAACAGACCACTTGTTCCATTATAACTGCGAAGAGCCCTTGCATACGCAACTTCGCATACGCCACCTTGGTGTGGATATCTTGCACAGCTTTCCTCATACCTTTCAGACGGCGGTTCGAGCTCTGTGGTGAGTTTTTGTTGATCACTGGATATCTCTTTCGCAACCAAAAGTTTGGAAGCCCTCCCCTTGCTTTCCACTCACCTGACTTGCAATACGAACAACGACGAAGGGCCCCCAAGGCCTAGTTATTTGCGCCGAATTCAATGTTGGAAACTTTTTCATGGCGAAGGAACGATGGAGTCCCGCGTAGACAAGCTCCTTGGTCTGTTCATCTTAAAAGGGGGGACAGGAAGTTGGGAATGGAGAGCGAAGCCGGACAACTCGGGTGTTATCTTGGGTTCCATCCTAGGAAACACCACGTTAGCAGACGAAGACCCTTTTCAAACCACCGTCCCAACGGAGGTCGCGGAATGGGTGCTGCGAGAGAACGGCTCGAATGCAATTGATGTTGAAGTCAATGCCTTGAACGCGAACGCGGCGCCATTTCATCCTTTAGCGGCTTTGGTTCCGGCAGTGGAACGCAGATAGCCTGACGTGTCGACACACCACGCGGGGTAAAGACATGAGGAACGAGGAGGTCGTTTGTCCTAGTGCTCGTCTGAGAAACTTCAAAAAATGAATTAAAATGAATTCTTCAAAGACTCTCGCGTGGCAGCACTTGTCCTGAACTCGACTGAAACACTGTTCCAGCTTGTCTCCCTTTGTTAACTGGAAGCTTCCAGCCTGAAGGCCACCACAAGTCACTCCGTTGTATCCATCGCTCGGCACTGCCTTGAGAGAAGACGAGTGAATTCTAGAGTGGATAGTTGTTTGTACTGTTGGTGTTTTTTTTTGTATGCATACAAAAAAAAATACCATGTGGCCAAGACCGAACTGCCAACTCCCCATCACCCACCAGGATGCCAGAAAAAAAAAACACAAATGTGAAGTGCAAAAAAAACCCACGGATAAGTGATAAAAAAAATGCAGAAGAAGGAAGAAAAAACTTAGTCGAAGATGCCCAACGTGTCTTCCAACTGTTTATCAAGTCCTGGTTGCAAGCAATTGACATTTCCGAACTCTACAATTTGAGGGCAGCAAAATGATGATGTTGAACATGTTGCATCTGCAGCCGAAATTTGTCACGTGTGGGGGTCAGAAAGCACAGCACAACGGCTCAGAAAGCAATCATTCCATTACCCCACATTGTTACAGTCACATCGATTAGGAATTATATGGTGGACAATTGTGTGTTTGAGAACAACTCCCCCTGTAGCATTGATTCGTCAGTTTTTGTTGAGTGGGCAAAATCATACATACACACACCTTCGAGACTTTTATTTGAAGTTTATGATTTGTCCACTCAACTTTTTGGGTCTGCATGAACATTTCTGTAAAACAAACACCAATTGGACACCTTCGAGACACATGCATACTGGTTTAATGGTGGGTTCCTGCAACTATTGGCTGTCTTGTATGCAAGACATGCCAGAACGAAAGTAGGTTACACGGTCATATGTTCTTTGTGAAGCGTTTTTTGAAGCATATCCACCACCCCCAAAAACAAACAAACAAACAAACGAAAACAAACATTATTACAATTTTTTTCCCCCTGGAAAAATCGACTCTATTCAAGAAATTCCGACGAAGCCTGGCCACCTTGCTGATGGTCGAGCAAACTTGAGTCTGCTTGGAACACTGGATGTCAGAATCTGCCACCCTTTCCGCCCGGTGTATCTTATGTAATCAGTATGATTTTGCAAGATATGCAAATCAACCTTCAACCCCCAACTTTGCTTTTCGCGCGCGTCTTTCGTCGTGGTGAGCTCAATGCCACAAGGGATCTTTATAGATGCCCACGCCCAAGCGCTCTCTGCGGGCCGTGCGAAATCCCATCCTTTAGCGTCTCGTGCTACCACCTCCAAACCGACCACCTCCAGGAGACCGCTGGGACCTCCAGTCGTTCCTGAGCCACCCCAATTCTCACTCTCTGCGTTCGATCCTCGGATAGAAGCCATCCTAGATGGGGGAGCTGGCAAAAGAACTCCTGAGAAGAAACCCTTGAAAATCAACACGGACCTGTTGTTGGTAAGGTTTCGTAAGTTGAGGAACGACCTCAGGTCGAAAAGGAAAGAAAAGTGAGAAAAAGTGTGACCATCCCTTAGACCTATGCTGTTGTATGGACTTGAGCTGTGAATAACTGAATAATTTATATACAGTTGAAGTGTTATACAGATGCGTCTAATATTGTATTGAATTGTATTTTATGTGTCTAATACCTCTCGGAATAAATGAACAGCTGAGGAGCCACTAATGATTGTCTAAGACTCAATTTTATCTAAGGTTGAATTTTTCGCCATAAGCACTCATCAAATCAAAGGGTGGGGTGTAGTTTGAAATTTTTGAAAGCTGGTTTCCTTGCATCCAGTATCGTTCTAGGCAGAAGAGAATCCATTCTCAGCGTATGTATGAGCCTGACAAAAAGAAGAAAGCGTTGGTGGCATCCGAAGAGGGCTTCAAGAAAGTGTTGAGGTCGGATCCATCCGAGGGGCGGGCGTATGTCAGCCTGGGCAGACTCTATGTCAGTCAGAAAAGATTCAACGAAGCCAGGAAGTTGTACGAGGATGGATGTGCGGCGACACGTAAGTTCTTGGGTGAATTACATAAGAAAAAAAAAGGTATATGCAACCCCGCTTTTCCGAAAACAAATAATATTCGAAAAGAAACAAGGATGTCTTTTGGCAGTGCTTTCCCCCCCCCCACTATCAAGTGGCTGGAAGAATCGAGGATCAGTTCGCTTGCTGATTAGATTGTCTGACTAGAAAGCACATGACCAAAGTCATGATTTGGATTTGGATTCGGATTTGGATTTGGATTTGCAATCAAGTTCAGTCAGAAACCAAACAGAAAACACACTCATTGAATTCAGCATTGTTTAGTTTTCGTTTTCTCGTCGCTCCAGAGGGAAACAATGCTTACATATGGACGGCTTGGGGAAACTTGGAATCCAAACAGGGTAACCCCCCGAAAGCTCGTCGACTGTTCGATGCAGCCGTCGTGGCCGACAGATCTCACATGGCTGCCTGGCATTGCTGGGGAATGCTGGAGGAAAGGGAAGGCCACTATGAAAAGGCGAAAAATTGCTGGATCAAAGGAATCAAATACGGAAAACATGCAAAGAAAGCTGTTTCGCCGTATCTGTACAATTCCCTTGGGAATTTGGCTTGCAAATTAGGCCTGCTGGAGGAAGCTCGATCGTGGTTTAGGTAAGTTGGGCTGTGGGTGTGCATCCGTGGCACCTTGGTATGCTTCAGATTTATATCGGGATGCTTCTGGGGGAGAGTTGGAAATTGTGTTAATAAGATTTTTTAGTTTTACTTTGGTAGGGAAGGAACTAACACCACCCAGGAAAGCTATGCTTTGTGGAATTCCTGGGCAAGATTGGAGGCCGAAGTTGGAGATCCGAAAGAAGCACCCAGATTGTTTGAACAAGCTTTGAAGGTGGGCGCAAATCTGACATGTTGGGGGAAATCCCCCCCCCCCAACAGAAAAAAAAAAATTAAAAGAGAAGAAAAGAAAATTAAAGAAAATTTGCATTGTTTTCAATCAGGGGATGTTTTGTTTTGATATTGCCTTCCAAAACGTATATGTTGGAGATTTAGTTTGTTGCATGAATTAAAGCTTGTACATTTCATTGGTCCAGGAAAATAATGATCTATCCAGAAGTTTACCCGTTGTGTTGAAAATGTCGCTCAGGTGAATCGGAGATGTAGGTATACTCATTTGACTTGGGCGATGCTGGAGAAGTCGCAGGGAAGAATAGAGAGGGCTAGGGAACTGTTGGAGCGAGGCCATTTGTTGAATTACACGGAGCCTGCGATTTTGCAAGCCTGGGCCGTCTTGGAGTGCGAAGAAGGAAACATAGATAAAGCTAGGGAGCTATTCCAAAAGGTGCGAACACACGCGTCAAGCGAATCCTCTCTAAGCTGGGGGGGCATTCGACGCTCCGTTGGAAAAAAAAAATCATGCTGGAACAGAGTTGGAAGGAAACGTTCAGTGCGTTTTTTTAGTTTTGAATTCAACCCAGTAGAATTCATCTGTTTTTCTTTTCGTTGTGTGTGTGTGTGGGGGAGTAGGGTACGGAGCTAGACGGGGACTATCAGCATCTTTGGCAAGCATGGGGTGTTATGGAATTCCGGGCGGGAAATATAACCAGAGCCAGGGAACTGTTTCAAGAGGGAGTCTGGGCAAAGCCTTCCCACAGGAATGCAGCCTACATATTCCAAGTAAGCACAGGGGAACTGCACCTCCTATTGAAATAAAATTAGTTTAAACCTTTTTTTTTTTGGGGGGGGGGGGTCTTTCACGGTGGGGAACGGAAAGTGTTTTGAAAAGAATCGAAAGCGATGATTTGCCTACCATCTCTTTTTTTTTTTATAGCTCTGGCCTCGTTAGAATCTTTGAGTATCCGATTTGTGAATAGAAAAAAAACGTTTTAACTTTTATGTGTGTTTGTTGTTGCTGTTTTTTTTCCATAGCTTTTTATGTTTTTTTTTTTTTTTGCGTGATAAATTCAGGCGTGGGCTGTGCTGGAAGCCAGCGACAGAAACGTCCCTCTGGCTCGAGAGTTGTATAAGTGTGGTGTGAAAGTGGATCCAAAGAATCAAATGATTTGGGATTCCTGGATAGCGTTGGAGGAGTCAGTCATGGCACTGGAACGAGCCAACGAGTTGCGCAATATCGCCATGCAGCAGAGAACTGAGCCAGTTTTTCCAGACTCCTTCACAATGCTGGCCTCAGAGGAGGCCAGCGTCGAGTCATTTCTGGAAAAGGTAACGAGTAAAAATACTTGTATGAACTTTCATGGGGGGTTTGTATTGTGGCATCTGATTTTTCTGAGTCGGTCTGTAACACACCTTTCCGTGAGGAGGGGGGTGCACTCATCATTTTCTTTCCCTTTGCTGCGTTAAATATTTTGATTAAAAAGAGTGGCTTCTAATTGTTGGCCGATATTTCCTTCTCCTCAATAGAATTTGCATGTGCTGTTCTTGGTGGTGGTGGTGAGCATATCGGTCCAAGGGGGAAAAACAAAAATTTAAAATTAATAATGATAAATAATAATAATTACTAATACTGTTGGATTTGCAAATCGGCCCAAGGGGGGGGGGAATAAATAAATAATTATTATTACTAATACTGTTGAATTTTTTTGTTTTGCAGTTATCAGATTGGTTCACAGATTTTAAATCGAAATCGAGGGAGAACCTAATCAAACAGCGGTCGCAATTGGGAGGGGGAGAGACCTGAAAATCTCCATTGCTCGCAAAAAAAACTTTGCAGGATTTTTTGTGGATCGAGCCCTGTTAAACATTTGAATGGCCGAGGTCAATAGCAAAAGGGAGCTGTGATGGGTTAGTTTTTGATGTGTTCTATTTTTGGTTTCAGGTTTTGGTTTCAGGTTTTGGTTTGAATGGGTTTTGCCGGAGGCTAGCTATATCTGGACTTTCTTTTTTCAGCTTTATCGAATTCTTTGTTTTTTTCCAAAGGCAAAAAAATTGACATCCCTAGTATGTATAAGCATAATTTTTCCCTCCTTGTAGCTGTTGAAATGTTGTGGAAGGCTTGTTTTTTGATGCGGCATAGTTGGAAGGAAAGATAGAGCCTGAGATTGATCGGGTGCTGTTATTTTTCTTTCCTTGGGATGTAATTGATGTAGTTCACCACCAGATGTTGCAGGGAGTGATCCATTGGGGTTGTGGAAATGCAAGATTTGCATCAATCGTTTCACTTTCGAGTGTTTTTTAATTGATCTGATTATGTCTTGACCCAAACAACTGCCATCAATTTTTTGGCTGTTACAGTAGAATTTGCTCGATGAGCCATTGAATAGTGCACCCAATTCGGAACGGCAGATTTTTCACCCCTACAGATCCACTGCCGGATAATACAGACTCCGAATAGCAAGCCCAGCTTTCACAGGGTGACTTCAGCAGCATAGATTTTGGCAGCTCTGGTGAGTTTGCTACTTTGACCCCTTTCTGCAACTCCTCACGTTTAAAAATAAAAATATCTGGGGACAGCAGATATCAGACTTCGGTCAATAGGCCCCAAAAGTCCTGGCCCAAAGCTGGGCTTGTTAAGTGGGTTCTATTGCAGAATTCAGAATTCAATGCTTTTAGGTCGTTTCCTACTTTTTTCAGGTCATTTCCAGTTTTATCCTTCTGTGTTCACATACATCCATTCCAACACGTAAAAATACATCGCCTTATTTTGCTCTCTTATTTTCCTTTGTTCAACTGCTCAAAAATGGAGAAAAAATTTCACAGGAAACACGGGAAAAGAAAAAAAGTACCCTCCTGTGAAAACGTCCTTCAGAACAAAGCAAACATACATTGCCCCCGCCAATCCCCCCCCCCAAAAAAAAAACTCGCATCAAAACTGGTAGAGTTTCTTTTTTTCCCTGTTCAACTGGAATCATCCGATTTCGCCTTGTGGGCATATCTGGATGAGATAAATTCCAGCAACCAAGCGGGGGAGGGCACCTTCATGTATAGAGCCGAACCGAAAAGCATAGGTGCAGGCTTTCCATCCTGACTGAGGGATCCACCCTTGTGTATTGCACATATGACTTCCCAAACGTTTTCGCCAGCATTGAATTTCACCTCCCAATCTGATTCGAGTGCCCATTTTGTGCCAAATTCAATGTTTTTGTCTGCAAACTTAACCTTCACCCCTGATTTTTCATACCTCTCTTTCACTCTGGGGGAAACCAGGGTCAGCACGTTTTCCAAAGCTTCTTCCATCACTTTTTGGGCCGAGAACTGGCTGTCGAAATTGGAGTCCAGTTTCCTCACGGCCTCTATGTCAGTCGGGTGGAGCAAAATTGACACGGCGGACGGTTTCTTGCACTTTATCCAGTAGCTTGGAGCAGTGCTGTTGTGGGTCTGACATCCATCCAGATGTGGGTGATGGAGAAGCGCTCGAACAGTCAGAGCTGCATCAAATTCCCCAGCGGTTTCCTCCGAGTCGAGCATTTCCACAGTGGGCTGGCCCCAAACAAAAAGCTTAAACACGGTCGCTTGCTGGACGTTTACCTTCACCCTCGACACCACATCAGCTCCCAGAAACCCTTCCAAGGCTTTTGTTTGAACCGCCTTGGAAAAATCCCTCAAGGCTGCCAGCTCCCCAGGGGTGGCGAGCGCAGCCCTCTCTTCGAGGGCAAATTTTGACTCAGGCCGAGTAACCTGGCTGAATATTTCCACCCCTTTTGCATAGTCTATACTGGAAGCATCAGCACTACATGAGCCTGGGATGGCATCTTGTTTCGCTAGCTCCATCAACAGGTCCCCTCTGCCCAAGACCTTGACGTAAGGCGCCACCAAGGAAATGGAAAACCCCATCGCCCGTTCCAAGCCTTCGAACAGCTGTCGATCTCCCCCACATCCAGGAATCGAATTCAACTTGAGGAAATCCCCAATCACGTGGCAAACCTGCTCCATAACCTCCTCGTTCTCCAACACCTCCGCCAGATTCGTGTCAGGCAAAACTACGATGGGTTTTTGCTTCACTGTTTTTGCTTTCCCATGTTCCTTGAAATTTTGGACCACATCCAGCATCGGGGGTGCCAACTGGCTCAGTGGAATTGCCTCATCCAGCTCTCCACTCAAAAGCATCACAGGCCAAAACCATTGGGTAGGAAAAGGCATTCGCAGAGGGGAGGAAATGCTGATGAAACCCACTCCTCGCCCAAACGCCAACTCTTGAGCAACGACACTGCCAGCCCCGTGTGCCAGAAAGACACCATTACGGATCCTCGGTGAAAACTGAGGTTTCACAATCGCTCCTGATTCCACGAGTTTCGCAACCACCTGGTCAAGATCCTTCGACAGTTGATCGACGCTGTCTTGAAGGTCGGTTTCTGAATGGAGTGCATCCAGGCATGGGGTGCCCAGGATTGCAACCCATGCTTGTGCGCTAGATTTCAATGTTTCCTGTAGAGCCAACCCCAATTGCTTGTATTCGGAGGCGCTTCTATTAGGATCCCCGATCAAAATCAGCACAAGAACGAAGGATGGACTGCTGGAGCCTGGTCCAGCAGTAGGAGGACTGAGAATTTCAGAACCCAGTGGCATTGTGGTTGGCCGTGGCAGTTGTCCTGCACACCAATTCCGCCAGGTAGTTTTCCTGCACACAAATCCCATGAGGTTAGAAATACTGACACCTTACGTAACAACATGATTTCCACCTACACCCTTTTTTCCCAGTGTTCCTGCCTTCGATTCGGTTTTATTCGGCGCTCATGTCGACTACTGGCGTTTTCACTGCATCTGGAAACGGGTCGCTGAAACTCATAACTCGATCGCTGTGCGGTTGAAATTGCATGCACGCTTCGGGCGTGGATGGTATGGGTGGAGATCGTCGCAGAGCTACGATATATATATCGTCCCCCAGGTCCAAACGAACGAAAAAAAACCATGACGTACCGTTCCGCGGGTCGCCCTCAGCGAGAGGCAAATTCTCTGTCAGAATAGAGTCTCGGGGGAGGGCGCCCAAGTGTGGCCGTTACGGTTTTTCCAAGATGCGTTGGACGACATTAACGACCTCAATCCATATCACCACCATCCAGCAAAGGTTTCGGAACAACGCTGTCGGACAGGACGCCGCCGACGCCTGGGCTGCGCGTACAAAAATGTCCACTGAATCGCGACAGAAGTGCGCATTAGGATGCAGGATGTGGCTCAAGCCGATTGACCCAACAGCATGCACACAGGACTGGATTGGCCGTGGTTTGGTGTTTCTGTGATGACTTTTTCGTGCTTCTGAAAGGCGTTCAGTCTCATGATGGATGGGTAACCATCGAATCGAGCTGCTCACAGTACTTTCAAAATCTGTGTGGCATCCCATGGCGGCGGTAAAATTCTCGTGGTGTTTTTTTCTCAAAAAGCGCGGGAGGTGAGTGTCGAAATCTCTCGAGTTCCATTTTGACAGCTGCGTGCAGAGTACAACTCGTCCAATAAACCGATTTTCCAAACCTCAAAATCTACGGTGCCAAAAGAAAAACACAAACCCACATCCCACGAATCGCTGCAAGATACACACGAAATTCTTTTCGCCCCCCCTTGCGTTGGCTCAATGCAAAAATCCCAGAACACCTCTCAAAGAATTCTCTCAAAAACCCTGACACAGACGTTGTTCAGCTCAATTCTGTAACTAATCGTGTTCAGCTCGACACGGTCCTGTTTCCATTCTTCTTTTGAAGCATTGCGGTGACATCCACCGGCTGCTGAGCTTCATGGGGGTGGTCTGGCCCCTTGAAAACCTTGACATTGTGGAACAGTCGCCTGCCCAACCTACCCTTGGGCAACATACCCTTCACAGCTTTCTCGATGATTCGCTCAGGAATTCTCTGTGAAGCCGCACACACACACACACACACGATAATAAAACAGTTTAGAGTCCGTTTTAGAGATTTTTTGACATTTTCTGCATAATTCAAACTGAAATCACATTGGGCTCCAAATCAGAAATATAAAGTTGCAGATATACCCCCCCCCCCCCTCTCTCTCCTACCCCCCTGAAACACCTAAGCTGGTCAAAAAATGAACCGAAGGCAAGAAAGAAGGTTTTCTCTAATTTCGCCACAGATACATAAATGCACTGATTATTTGAGCATATCATCAACAATTTCATGACTTGAATCAATAAAGAAGGTACCCCATGCTCGACATTGACTGCGGTTAGACAGCATGAGTAAATTTTCAATTCCTCTGTAAGCAACTCGACCAAAAGAAAACAACAAAGCACACGAAGCAAAAAAATACACACGTTCAGTTTTCAACACACACTTTAAATTGGAGACGATTGTTTAAGGTCATTTACCTCTTGGAGATCCTTGAAGGCTTCGATTTTGTATTTTCCTGGTCGGCCAGTCGTGTGTCTGAAGTACTTTTTGGCATTATATTTGTTTCCGGTAACCACCACCTTCTCTGCATTGATGATGATTACGAAATCACCCATATCCATGGAAGGAGAATAAGCAGGGTTCAATTTCCCCCTGGAAAAAAAAGGTAAAACAAACACAAAGACATGACTAAGGAATTCACCTGACTAAGGAATTCACCTGACTAAGGAATTCATCAAAAGGAGCAGGTCGGTGTCATCGAGGGTAATTTTTGGTATCAGTTTGTGGCCTTTTCTTCAAGAAAGAAACTCAAACATGGGTATGCACAATCATCGACTCATGAATTTCTTTTTCCCGGAATTGGTTTCAATTGCAAAAATCTCGTGAGGATTCAACCCCACATCAGCCACTCCGCGTTGTTGTTGTTTTCCACACCCTGGCAATTTAGATTTAGTTTTTTCTAACCAGGGGATGGGGAAACCCTTACCTGACATGGTTGACAGCAAGACAAGCCAATCTTCCCAAGGTCTGGCCCTCAGCATCGATGATGTACCAATTTTTTTTAACCTTTGCCGTATCCATCAACTTGGGGTAGAAAGTCTTGTTGGCAGGAGAGGGGCCCAAAGGAGCATCAGATTCAACAGCATCGACGGCGGCTATGAAAAAGTCCAAAAAAATAAATAAAAAGCAAAAGAAAATGCCCCAAAATCAACACACCATCAAATCTCATAATCAATAATGGCAAATTTGGGAACCCAGCTTCTGCCCGAACAATATGATATGATTTTTCTGAATTCAGTTTCTTTCAAGAAACTGACAGATGCAGCTGGGTGGTTTTCTGATTGTGTGTATGTGTGGCTGTGAGGGGAAGTCCAGTGGCAAACAATAAAAAGGGGGCCTTGGTTTGAGTGTGGGAATCGTACCCGCTGAGCAAGTGAATCTGTCCAGCTGTTCGACCCTTTGAGGGCGGGCACCACCCATACGGACAACACGTGACTGGAACGCAAAACACCACACAGCCAAATCAGGATCAATTCGACACGCTTGCAGGTTTTTCGTGCAAGGAGGATGGAGCCCGTTTCTCGGGAACTGTGGGCGAAAAAGGTTTTTTTCGAGAAGGCGTTCTCACCTGACATCTCGGCACGCTGGCCCTGCAAATAGTGGAAACGCGTGCGCGCGCTTGAAGGCTCGTTTGTGCCTGCATTTTGAAAGTCAACGGGGGCGATCGGAAGGGGGATGCACAAGATTGCGACGACGTAGGCCGGAAAGGGGCAAAAAAATTGAGCAAGGCAGTCTTTGAAAAACACTTACGAGACAATTCCTGGCACATTCAAAAGCATTATAAAATGGGTTAATTTTTTTGTTGGCTTTCCATCCCCTTCACGCCACCAATTGCCTTTTTTTTCGCCTGTTTCGTTGTGGGTGCGAGACGAAACCACTCCCAATGTTGTGCCAACAAGGAACCGTTCGGCCGCTGGCGTCCAGGCAAACAGGTGCGCCCCTCCACTCTTTATCGTGTTTCGAACGCTCGTTTTTGCCTGCGGTAGAAATAGAAAACGGCGTTCGGAAAGGACTGGTTCAAGCACTGGCGCTAAATTCCTCCTGTTGCTGCTTGCTTTTGCGACGCAGCCTTCCTGAGGGGAAACTCAGTGGGTCATGGCGTGTGTTCCGCCTCCCCTCGAAGCCGCTCCGTTTCCGTTGTCAGGTGAGGGCCTTTTTTTCCTTTTCTGAAAAATTTTCTTTTTGTTGTTCTTCCAAAGTGCCTGAATGTGATCGTCTCAGAATGTGCAAAATCCACACCACCCTCCTCAAAACAAGTATTTTCACTCTCTGGATAAACCCAAGGGCATCTCCTCTGTTAATTTGGACCAGATCAGGCCAGTGTGTGTTTTTCCAGAGCATTCTGTGGAAAAGCAGTGAAACATCGATCGATGGTATGTTAGTAATCATTTCAGCCCAGCAAAATCGGCAAACCCTAACTCTGCGGTTGGTGTGATTGCTTTTGGCAGCGCTCGATACCGAGGAAAGGGGGGCGATTTTTCCAAGGTCCACCAATTCAGGCAATCTCCGTCTGACTGCGGGAGCTCCCAGTTTCAGATTGCTAGGTTGTCCGCCAGAGTGGATCAGTTGACCACCCACTTGCAAACCCACAAGAAAGATTATGCCAGCGAACGAGGACTCAAGCTCATTCTCTCCCAACGAAAGAGGCTCCTGTTTTACCTCTACAACAATGACAGGTCAGAATTCAAGGGAAATCGACTGCAGACAGCAACTGATTTGCCTCAGTTGGAGCATGATTGTGTGTTTCAAAGGAATTTTCCAAAAGTATTGATTTAGTTTTCGATCGATTTTTGTTTATTTTGTTTGATGCAAATATCAGAATCATTCAACATTTGTTTGTGGTGTGCTATCAGTCACACTTTTCCTTCTGTTTGAAAAGAGTGAGAAAGGAAGTAGACTTGTGAAGGGGGCACAGTTGATATGTCCTACAAAATCTAGAATAAAACTGCAGCAAAATTATTATATAACTTTGTTGTAACACGATTTTCCTAATTTTGGCTTCCATCAACAGGAGTGAGTTCGAAAAGGTGATCGCCGACCTCGGAATTCGATTCAGCGCAAAGAAGTTCTCCGCCAGCACTTGATTCAGCAGAGTCAATTTCTGAAGTCCCGTTTTTGATTCCAGTGTGGCCAAGGGGGGTTCGTGTGAAGGCATGGGGGGGCGGTCCACGAATATTTTTCGAATTCTTTGACCTTTTGCAAAAAAATTATGTGTGGCAGAGAGAGAAACAGACATGTTTTTGAAAATAGAGGGATTTGTGGGGGTAGTGAGTGCGTGTTCTTCCTTTGTTTTGTTTGCAACGGTCGGTTTCCCTCTCCTCGATTGTGCTGTTTGTTTTCACTCACCCTTACGAGTTTATCGTCTGCCTGAGGTCCCCCTTCAGGATTCAATAAGAAGTTGGACCATGAGAAAATCCCATCAGGGGTTTTTGAGCAATCGCCCCCCCTTCATCCCTAACAGATCACCCTTGGCAATCCATTGCTTGGTTGAGTTCCTTTCTCTGCGGGTATAAGAATCGTAAGACTTGAATATCTGGGGGTTCATGGCCTGGAATGGATTTGATACGAGTCCACAGTACTTTAACACCCATGGGACGGCATTTAAATTCTGTGCTATCCCAGTTTTCCATGCTTTTTTGCAAACAGTGGAATTGAATTGAAGTTGAGAAATCATCATCCCGATTTACAAAAGGGCAAATGGATGTGCATGAGACGGTCAATTCACCGCAAGTCTGGCAGCAGAGGCTCACCACCACACACCACCCAGAAAGGAAGACGAACCTCTCCCCGTTTTAACGACTGTCGACAACTATTGCCTTGGGACACCCTGATTTTTATTTTAGATAAAAGAACCCTCAACAATCCAACAGGGGGGGAGGGACCTATTTTTTTTTTGCTCAAGCTTTCTACTTCTTTCCTTTCTGGTTATTCCCCAAAATGAGTCCCAAGCACCTCCAATATCATCTTTGATTCAATTCCAAAAAAAGCTCCTCGTTCAATATCACCTTTGTTTTTTCCCCTTTTCCCCCCATCCCCTACCCCCCCACCCCCCCCAACAGTTTCCAAACTTCTTTCTGAGCTTCAAAACACGCGGGCCGCACGCCCACTCCCCATGTATTGCATGCAGCACACACGCCTGTTCGACATCGCTTCAAACGTTGGCAACTTGGAACCCCGTTCGTACGTCACTCCCCAGGACTCGAGATTCCCATTTTCATCTTTTCCCGCTTGAGTTTCTTCGCGGAATATCGCTTTTTTGGTTTCGGCGCGACGCCTCGTTGCGCCCACCACCACAAGAAAACGTTCAAACCCAGCAGGAAGATCACGAAGCCCACTACAGAGATCAAGATCGTCGTCACCGGGTTGCCCCTCGGCACCACGACCTCTTCTCCCTCTCCTTCGCTCATCTTCGACACTGGCGTTTGGCGAACTCGGTTGCTTTCAATAAACACTGGACAGCAAACTCGACCCCAGCGAGTTTTTTTTCTCGGACACGTTACCAAGTGGAGAAAACTTGGAGGAACAATCCAAGTGCGCGCGTTTGGAATGCTTTGACACAGGGTGGGGCGCTTCCCAGTCTCACTGGCCCACACTACACACACTATCAGTCAGATTCTTTTTTTTCAGGTCTTCTGGTTCGACAACCTGCGAATTTTCCTTCATCCCTACAAAATGAGAAAACCCAGAAGAACAACGCAATCAACTCCAACCCATTCGTTCAATAACCATTGGGGGGGGAAGCAAAAGCCAAAGGATATCTCGGAGAAAAAATCGAATCGCTCTTCAGCTCTTCTGCAGGAAGTGATAGTGTGCTGGTGGAGGAGGGCAGAAAAACGTTCCTTAGTCCAGCCGATCGTGGAATCGCGTGTGGGCGCGTGGATTGCTGGAAGCGACCCAGCCCCGTTGCTAACTGTTGCGGAGCGCCTCGATCATGGAAGAAGAACATGGTTTCCAAGAAGACTTTGTGGATTCCCTAATCCAAATGGCTCACAGCCACGACCAGGACGGGAGCTTTGTGCTGACCGGCGATCGATTCGAGTCAGTGTACATTCCCACAGACGTCGAAATTTTGGAGATAGTGGCAAGGGAAAATCCAGAGGATCCAGAGGAACGGATGGAATTCGTTCATCGCATGCGGGTGCCTTTGGATTCGAACTCGCTGGAGATCACTGATGTTGCGGCTGTGAGCGTCCGAATTCCGGGAATTGGGGAGCCTTGTCCCGGCACGATCTTGTCGGAGACCTCATGTTACAGGGATGTCGAGGTTTTGGTCCGCGTACAAGACTACTTGGGGTGGATATTCTCTGAGTCGGCGGAGCTTGATAGGCTCTGGAACAAGTGCCAGAGTTGGTTGTTATCGGAGGAAGCGTACGATGATTGCGTATATTGGAAAGTGGGGGAAGTGGCGGCTGAGTTGCGCCAGTCCTTGCAGCGTGGGATCGAGCGCGTTGCCAGTGTCGAGCCGCCAGATTATCACCCCCACACCAATGAAGTAGTTCGAGACCACGTGCATCCATCGCTGTATCCGTTCATCAAGGGAGTGAGCCAATTGAAGGAACCGCAAATGTATCGAAAAGCACCATTTCTGTCTGGAAAATCTGGAGAGGATTTCTGGGGAAGGCTGTACGAAGCTTCGGTGTACCAATGGTTGCCAGCCCAGTTTTTCGTGGACGAAAATGGGAGATGTAGCATCAAGTCCTACATAAACAACCTTTCCTGGGAAAAGCATCCTGATCTGTACACTGGTCTCGAGCAGCTGTTTGAGGTCTTTCTGCCTCACTTTCAAGAAGTTTGCAATGCTGCTAATTACTGCATGTGGACAGAGTTCGGGGGAAAATTGCCGGAATTGATCAACAGGGAGCTTCAAGTTGTGGTGAAAATCGTGGATTATGAAATGACACCTGGGAAAGCGTTCGAAGGGGTTTGGCATGTCGAAGGAATGTCTCATGAAAACATCGTTTCCACTGGGTTGTACGTAATCGAAAGATCGGAACATATTCTTGGGGGGGATTTGCTGTTCAAGAGGCCATTTTTGCCTGGCGAGGCTTCTGATTTGGGCGGACAAATGCCTCAAAGCAGACATTACAGAGTGGATGAGATAGTTACCAACGGATTGGTGCCAATCGGAAAAGTGAGAACCCAGGAAGGGGCAATAATTGTGTTCCCAAATTCTCACGTCCATAAAGTCGATATGCTGTGGAATTCTGGAGAGGAGTTTGGCCGAAGGAGGATCATTGTTTTCTTTTTGGTGAATCCGTTGGTGGAGATCATTTCCTCCAGAAGTGTGGAGCCCCAGCAAGGTGTCATACCAAGAAGTGCTGCGTTGCAGCACAGGTTGAGACTGATGGAAGAAAGAAAAAGGCACAAGCAAACCTGGAACTTGCGAGAAATCGAACTGTGTGAGCATTAATCACGGTCTGGAGAGGGGCTTCAAAATTGTAACGCAAAATTGTAATTATAACTGTATTTTGACAGCACTATATTTTCTTGACCCAGTTCAGTGTATGCTGTGAAATTTGTTTAATACCTGGGCAGCCCTAAGGCAAACTTGACCAGTTGTCTTCTCCAGCTCCTGTTGCTGTTGCTGTTTTGCAAAACATCCCCCATATTTCAACCCCATACTGCACAGCCCCAAAAGCTTTTGTTTGAATAACCCGGATGGATATAATTTGTGGCGAGATCAGCTTTTGGAGAGAAACCCTTTCCACCAGACCAACCAGGGCTAAACTTCGAAATCATAGATCCAATGTGGGTTATGAAAAATGTTTCGAGGTGGGGTGGTGTGGTCAGGGAAAATCGCAGACAGGTACTGATGACTTCTGTAAGTACATTCTTCTCTCATACATCCACATCTCTCGACTCCTATGTCCAATTGTTGAATTGAATAGTACCCTCTCAGGAGGCAGCCTTTCGACCCCTCTCCAGAGACGGACACAAATTTACCACTCATGCGCAAGGCTCAATGGTTCTCGAATTTAATGTGTAATTTATTTCTTTAGAATTGTTTGGACGAAACAAGTTGAGTGATTTGACATTTCTACATTCCTCAGACAGGGCATGGTTATATAGTGCATGTTCGTTTATGTTAACACATGATCAAGGACAGGAGACATACATAGCAACACACATGCAATTTTCTCAATCACGCCTGGTTTTTACAATCTCTCAAGCAGCGAAATCTCTTCCAAAGCATCGCAATCTTTTTAACAAGAATGCCAACCAAATATTCAATACGATGGGAACAAAAAGGCATGCCACGATGGACACACTTTTCAATCCCCAATCTGTATCAATTAATAAAACGCATGCATTTGGATCTAAATCCCACTAGACACTCGACCCTTCCCACCCCCCCAAACACACACAAGCATGAATGCCGGCTCAGTCCATAGGTTCAATCCAGCCAATGCATTTCCACCGCAAGTGTTAGAAAAATCCCCAACAATACAGAAAACAACTAAAACCGCAGCGGTCGAACTATTCACTGATTAAATGTAAAAAAAAAAGATGACAGAAAAAAGCTTAAAATTTTAAAAAGAGAATCAATCGATCAATCAATCTAAAGCACACAAATCCCAATTTTGTCCCAATTTTTTCTTCCAGTTTTTTTTTTTCCTTTTATATACATATGTATTGTCTTTTCACCTACAGCTTCCGAAGTGGAAAGGTAACCAGATAATGGCGTCCCTTCACTTCGTTTTTCATACTGCTTTGACAAAGCCCCTCCTAGTTCAATTCTCAGGAGCTCCGTTTGTAAAAGAATAAAATCAAGCATTTGCTGCTGAAAAGGCAGCCAAAAATTTGGCAAAACCCTCCCAACGCTCGCTGCTTGTTTTTTTTTTTCCTTTTCTTCTTTTTCCCCTGAAGTAAAAATCCCTGTAGTATTTTCTTTCCTCTTTTCATTTTTTTTTGGTATTGTTTCGTTTACCCCTTTTTTTTCTGCAAATTCGGGGGTAAAGCTGGTAGACAAATTAGCCGACTCAAATCAATGAAAGGTGCCCCTCGCAAAGTATATACATTGCGGTTTTCGGGCACAAGATATGCATGCAATAGGATTCAAATAATAACGGTGTCTGCAACTTCAAGCAAGGAATCCGAGAAATTCGCCATTCTTCTTGGCCAGTCTGATCACTCCTTGAGCAACCCTCCTGTCTGCCCCAACATTTCCGCAGAATTCCTTGATGACTGGTAAAAAACACAACACCACAAAAATTGTCAGCTTGTATACATATTGGCAGGAAAAAGAGTACCTTTCCTATATTTACCAAATTCCACACTTACAAAATCCCCCTGACATGCTGCCAGCATATATCAACAAATTTGCCCCTGTTATTGGGGTCAAATGCATGCTGTCGCACTTACACACACACAGGTTTCTGAAAGAAAAGAAAAAGAGCAAATTTGACCACAAAAATACCAAACAAGTGCAGAATTGGTTATTATCCCTCACCATTCGAGTGAATGGAAATTGCCTTTCCACGGAGCTGGTTAAACTTCTTCTTGCCGACGACATCCCTGGCGACTCGCACCAGGGGTGCAAAGGGACCAGTGGTGGCTTTGTTGCCCATGGTGGTGACAGCCCTCACAGGTCGACCTGCAGAAAATTCAAAAATTCAGCTATACGACACCCCAGTCTTACAATTTGGCACCTAGAAAACTATGTAATTGGAAACTGTTTGTAGACCATGCCTGGAGCATGAGGAATGCTAGTCTGCGGCTAAACCAGGTGCATACTGGTGGTTTTCAAAAAAAAAGGTGCCCCCCCCTCCCCAGCGTTCTAGAGTAGACACGTGCGTCAACACGTAAAGAAACGTATTTCTACGGATATCGACGGGAAGAAACGAAGGGAGGCTGTGAGTTGAGGTGTGAATCTCTGTCCGTCCGTTGTTGGAGAGTTTGATTCACAACAGCCCAAGGACACCTCCCGCGAAGGAGGTGCCCAGAACAAGCAGCGTTTAATCGACATGCCAGGGAGTAGCCGGCCGACGCACCACCGTTCAATCTCTTGGGACTCTCCAACGGAGGCGAGCAACACCGCACATCTACGCGCGTCAGCCAGAAACGCAGGCATCCACCGATGCAAGCCCATCCCGCCCCAAATAGGATATCAAACACCGGAGCCTACCTGCACTAGAGACGGCGCGAGCGGAAACTGGAGCTCCAGAGATAGATGACGAAACCCGGCCAACCTGGCCGCAAGAAGTGGACACCCTCATGGCTTCGCCTCCGAGCATAGTTATCGACTTTTAAAAAAGAAGATAAGGTATGTGTATTTTGTTTTTATCGACAGGCGAACAGCGACGTTCAACACGGTAGAAGCGGGAGAATTGCTTGGTGCGTTGGGAAACGATGTGTTTGCGGTTGGAGGCCTGCTGGGTTTATCAACACGATAAAAGATCTTGGCTGCCTCCAATCTGGAGAATTAATCGACGACATTGATTTCGTTCGTTTGTCGCAGCCCGACACTCTGACCCGCGAGATGCGATCAGTTGGTGCTCCTCCACTCACTATTTTGTGTTTGAAGACATTTCATGAAATGTGAAAGTTTTTGCGAAAAAACTTTTCAATGCCAAACACTTCAGAGCGTCCGAGTGTTTGTGAGTGGAGGTAATAATTGATTGATTGTGGAGGCAGGTTTTTTGAAGATATGGCTGGCTGGTTTATTTTGGTTTATTTTATTATGCCGGAAGCCACTGCCAATCACAAGGCAGCAAATGCCCCAAGTCAAGTGTCGGGATTTCCAGAACCTCCAAAATCCCGCACAAATGAAGGGAAAAATACATGTTAGCTTCCAAAGAGGGGTGCCAATAGATTCCAATTGTTGTGTTGATGGTCTGCAAGAAAAATCGCAAAAAAAACAACAAAGTCTCCAAATAATAACCAATTTCTGGATGATGGTTACACAGATTAAGACGCCACACTCGTTGCTACCTTGCGTCGGGATTTCTTTTCTCAACCAAAATCAACCCCAAGCACCCCAGCAGCGACATCATTTTCAAAACTGAAAACTAGAAATGCCACCCGAGGTTTTGATTCTAACCCCCACCCAGCCTTGCCCTGTCCTGTTAGGAATACAGCCGGCATCATCCAAGCAATCAAAACCCATCATTACCCCCATCATTCATCTTTGTTTCTGTTTAATTTTTTTCCACTTTTCCTTGATAATTGATTGCATGTGTCCCCAAAACTTCAGATCGCATAATTTTTGTTTCTTTCTTTCCACCCTTTTTTGTTTTCCCCTTTCTAAATCATCAGAATGCAAGCAACAAGAAAAAATGATAAGATCCTTTTTGTGGAGTAAAAAAAGGGAATGCGTGTTTTTTTGGTGTTTTTTTTTTTTCTTTTTCAATCAACCCCACCTCTGTGGTTTTCTTTTTCTTTTTCGTTTTCTTTTTCTAATTCTAAATACATGCGGATCAACACTTTCTTCTTTTGTTTTTTCGAGGATTTTTTGTTTTCCTTTTTCCCCCCAAGAAAACCCGGCCGTCAAAATCAACCCCCAAAACCCTCCCGTCCAGTATCGACAAAAACAACAACTTAAAAACCCCCTTTTTCCCACAGAAAAAAAAAAAGAAAACACGAAAATAAGCGAGTCAGTGAGGGCACTGTTTTTTTTTCCTTAACTTTTCTTTTGTGGTTTTTTCTTTTTGGTGAAATTCAACGTCAACCCATCAAAAACTCGGATGAAACCAAAATAGAGGTGGATAAAAATAAAGGAAGCAAAAAAAAAAGGAGAATAAAAAGGTAAAAAAGCAAGAAAAAGCAGCCAAAGGTCCATTATTTTGGGAAGAAACAACCTGCGAGCTGAAACTCCAGCCCTCGTCGACAAAGGATTGATTCCTTGAAGAGAAACACGATGTAGGTTATGCTGATTGATTAGTCAACAATTCAGACGGTTGCAAGTTTCGAAAAAATCCTGCAATTTTTTTTTTTGCACTCCTTTTGACCTTGTTGGGGGTGCGCCAAAACACACACATCCAACAAAACACCCATAAAAAAAAATACCAACCCAGAACCACCACTACTCCAGCAGCGAGCTCAAAATCGGCACTGAAAAAAAAACCAAAAAAAAAAAGGGAAAAAAAAAAGATGAGTCAAATTTTCCCTTGCACCCCCCTCTCTTTTTTTTTCTCACTCTTTCCAAATTCAATCGTCTTTCCAAAATATGCTAAAATAATAACAGCTTTTTTTTTCGAACCTCCCCGACCGAAAACTTCTTATCGAATCCTTATGAAAATCAACACTGCTCAGGTGAAATGAAACCGAGAAGAAAAAAAAAAAAGCATCATCTAAAATATGAGAATAGGTACGATCGTTCATTCCATAGATTCGATACATCGATAATATATCAAACCCAAAAGAGTGTGGGGGGGGGGGGTTACATCACCGAACAGCATCCACAGTCACAGATGGGGGAGTAGTGTTGGTTTCTTGGTCGTTTCAACGCATAGATCATTCCGCTGGATTCGATTTGAGAAAAGCGAGCTAATATTTCACGGAAGGTGGGTCGATCGTCAGCCTTTTCTTTCCAGCAATCCTCCACCAATTGCTTCACAGCATCCGGCCAAAAAGACGGAATGGGCTCCCTGTCGAAAAAACCCAAAGATATCGTCAATTGTGCTGTCCAGAAATTTGCACACATTTGACTTTAAAAAAAAGGATGAAAACCGAGTTTGGCTGAACAGTGTTTAAAAAAAAAATATCAAAAAAATTAATTTTTTTCTGCCAACACTGTTTTCTCCCCGTGATCTTGAGAATCAGCCTTGTTTAGCGAGCTAATCATTGATATTTATTTATTTATGTTCCATAGAATTTCCCCCCTCCCCCCCCCCCGGCACGAACCTCACCCTAAAAAGATGACCATGAAATGAGTGATGCCAGTCAGACAGGAAAAAATATATAGGAAAAAAAACTACAATTAGATTTAAGAAAAAACTATTTATTCTCTATATTTTAAAAACTCAGGCAGTTAGTTACCTGTGCCCCTCGGCAACTCTGTCGGCGTAAGTATTGAGCTCATCTTTATCTTCCATCATGGCGTATTTCACCAAAATAACGGACTGCATCAAAACCTCGTACATTATCACCCCAAAGCTGAAAACATCCACCTTTTCGTTGTACTTTTGCCCCATCACCACCTCAGGAGCCATATACACAGTGCTGCCCACTTTCTGAGTCAGACCTTCCCCACCGGAGGAGCCAGACCGAATCGAAGGGTTGGACGTTCGGGAACGCACACTCCTAGCCAGGTTTGAAATAGAGGTCGCCAACTGCACAGCAAAAAGAACACCACTCATACCCTGTAACCAGCAACCTTGCAAGAAATCCAAAACTCATTTCAAAATCCGAGAAATGGCAATCCAACGTGGTGATGTGCTATTTATAGCGAAAACCCACAGTTAAAAAAATCGGAACGAAAAATAAATTAATAAAAAATTAATAAAAAAATAATAAAAAAATCCAGGGGCGTTGGCAGCCCTTCCGATAGATATGCTCACATGTCCAGCAATTTTCCGGCCGGTACCCCCTGTTTCCCCATTTCGGCTGCCGGCATTCGGAATCGGAATGCTTTGAGAGCTGGTTCCCAGCTTTGGAGTCTCCAATCCGGAGCTGTTACTCAACAGCAAATCCACCCCAGCTTCGGCAGCATATTGACCCATCAGTTGACCTCCCCTGCTTGTCGCATCTACAGCGCTGGGGCTTTCCTCGGATTCGAAACCGGATAGAGAGTCTGCAAGAATAGGAAAAGACTGGCACTGTGGGGATGGACCGGTGCCTGCTTACAATTAAAAGAAAAACACAAACATACCACTGGCTCCTCTTAAATCATTAAAAAACCCTCAAATTAAATCAAATTAACCCTCCCATCAGGAGAGCGCCTTGTCTATTTGTTTGATCTTTCTTGGGGGGTCACTCTACGCAATCCGATTTCCGGGAGTATATCATATACTTATTTAATGTTTACATAAAAATATGATATAAGAAAACACACCAAAAAAAGACTGGTTTGGAACGGGTAGCTGCTTCACCTGGAATGACGGCTTCTGAGAATGGTATTGAACCTCTTGGAGTTCCATTATATCCCAAAAAGCCTGGCGATGTTGGGGCGTCTTTCCCCCCCAGCAGATTTGCCATGTACAGCGACCCCCCGTAGTATGAACCCTCCGTTACCCCCTGAGACTGCCAGGCATTGGCCAAATTATCATAAGATCGATTCCGGCCACGCAGTCGTTTGTGCAAACCGAAGTCGCACAGCTTTGCCTGTCAAAAACAATGAGAATAAATTATAGCTCCCCATAAAAAGCCTTTGAAAACTGGACATTGAACTCTGATCGGATGTTTTCATTGGGTATTGTGCCTTTTCGGGGAAAATTCACTCTGCTGGACATCGACCCTCACCATAAACTCTTTATTTTCCCTTTTTTAAAGTAAAGAAATCCAACACAACACAAAATTTCCACCACCTTATTACGAGAAAAGCAAAAATCTATCATTGCCCCCCCCCCCTTGTTTTGTTCAGAAACACGTCCAAAAAACCTCGAGGGGACACCTTACCACGGGGGGTTGCCCACTGAGCAAAATGTTCTCCAGTTTCAAATCTCGGTGAATTATCATGGGTCGGCAGACGGAGTGCAGATAGTGCATCGCATTCGCCACCTCCACCAGCCATTTGAGGGCTTGCTGCAGGGAGTAGACCTCCGTGTGTCGATTCAGCATTTGGTTCAGCACCATGTCTTTCAGGGTGCCCCGGTCCATGTATTCTTGCACGAAAAACATCGATCTCCGCATGGTGCTCAAGCTGGTCAAATCCGTGGCGCCAATCCCAATGCTTTTCACTATATTCCTGAACCACAAAGACATTGGGTTCATCAAAGCTGGGGAAAAATGCCTTGATGTTTTCTTGGTTTTCCTTTTCTTTGTTCTTTTTTCCTGATACCGGGGGGTGGGAGGGGGAAATGCCTTGATCTGTTGATCGTTTCTCTTTTCTTTTTCCTTTTTCTCTTTTTTTTTGTGTGTGTGTGGGGGGGGAGGAGTTCCCCTCGTAGTTAAATCGAACTTGAAAAAAAATCTCACACACACACACAAGGCCACCTGTGTCAGACCCACCTGTGTTTGAGCTTCCTCTGAAGGTTTGCCTCCATGATGAATTCGTTCAAATCGTCTGGGCTCGACAACAAATCAGGTTTCAGCACTTTGACGGCCACCGATTGAGAGGCACCCGAGTGTGCATCGAACAGCGAACATCTGGACAACCGCAACCACAACCCTCAGAGAAAATCCTCAAGGATGCCTCGCACTATGTGTAAAGCATAAAAACCAACATATTCTTGGCACAAACTGGGCTGGGTGATATAACGCAGAATATCGATGAGCGCAAAGATTGCTTTGATTTTTTTTTCATCTTTAAAAAAAAAAATTATAATTCTGTATTTTTTTTTCCAAATATTTTGAAGGTCACTCCTCCATTTCGAGGAGTATCGCAGTGTGAGTTGCTGTGGAAAAAAAAATCTATTCCCCTTTTTTTTCCACAATCGATGTGCATGCGAGGACAGCCACCAAATAAATAAATAAATAAATAAATAAAATTGAAAATACAAAAAAAAAATTGCCATCTGCTTCGGGCTGCACTTTGTTGGCCTCCAGAGATTTTCAAATTTTTTTAATGTCTGACCCTCATTCAGCTTGGCATGAATTCAAAAGGTTGCTTCTTTTTTTCCACATTGAAACCAGCTTGGCAAAGATTCAGCGTTCAGCACGTTTCCTTGCTTTTTTGACAAACTGTGCAAAAATTTGATGGGAAAAGGGGGTCAATGAATTACTGAAGCGCAGGAAGGTGGTGATCCATTACAAACGCAATTGCTTTTTGACAAAAGCTGAAACTGACATGAATTTTGTACCAGTGCATTGCAAAACTTTTGTGAAAACGCCAGCTGGGATGGCAGTAGACCTCGATTCCCAAACTTAACAGGGAAATAACATTTCCTGGGTTTAGTTTCAGAAGTTTATTGTTTTTTTAGTCATCCAAAAGTTTTTCTTTAAAGAGGAATCCAGGACAACCACTAGGCAGTCAGGCTTTGGCCAACCCCCCCCCAAAAAAAAATAATATTAAAATTAAAAAAATCAAAACCTTCTTCAAATAAAGTCACCTACTTGCTGACAGTTGCAAACCCCCCTTCTCCAAGGACCTCCCCCATTTTCAACATCGTCGAATCCACATAGAGATCATTCAACAGGTTGTGCAGCATGTCCGCCAGGTTCTGCGACTGCATGCCCAGGACACCTCCACCTTACGGATATAAAAGGCAAAGATTTCTTTTTACCCCCCCCTTTCTTTCACACTCCATCAAGGGTTCCAAGCCTAAAGAGGAAAAAACAACCAAACAGGGGCTTTCTCGATTTTCGTGAATTTCCCATCCTCCACCCGCTCCGGCTCGAATGCCATAACGCAGGACAACGGCTTTGATAATGTAATGCAGGTAGTTGATTGTTGAATTTTTTGGAGTGGATCCACCAAGGAAAACAGTTTTTCTGCAATTAACCTAGTTCTCCCCCCCCCCTTCTCCTTTTCTGCGCATCTCAGCAACATTTTTTTTCGACCCCCCCCCTCCCTCCCCCCCCCCTCCAGAAACCTGGATTCCACTTCAGAAAAGTAGAACTTAGCGAAGGCAGTGCATACCTGTCACAATTTCGCGAATTGAATTTTCTGGCGCGTTCTGCCCTTCGTCATCCTCTTCCCTGACAGCGGCTCCTTCGATCCCAGCAAGAGGTCGATCGACGGACATAGAAACGCGACGCAGTTTTTCGTCGCTCTCTCCTCCATCGTCCTCTGCCTGCGAAAAAAACCAAACGCAGCATCCGAATTGACGCCCAAAGACGTTTTTTCTCATTCTAGAGTGGAAAAAAAAAAGAACGGTGCAGCGCTTCGTGCGGTAGGGAGCGAAAGGGTGCTCGGAAAGATCCGTACCAAGATTTCGAAGAACAGCGTTGCTCTCGACCGCACTTTGGGAATGGGCATGACGTGCACCTGGGCGCATAATAACATCCGCATCCGTGAAACAGAAAGTCAACCACAGATCGCTTTTGAACGAGCATGGGGACGGGGGAGGAGTGAACGGTGAAGTCTGGCGCAAAAGCGTCCAGAAAACAAGGGAGGAGTTTCGTCGACACAGAGAAGCGTCCGTGTGTCAGGGCTCTTTCGAAATCGTTATATGACAAATGCGAACAGTCGAAGGGAGCAAGAACCTGATATAAACTTCCTGCAAGCGGCCAGACGGTTGGAAAAAACGGGAAAACAAAATTGCGGAACGGACGACAGCAACAACGAAACCTGCAAGGTTGTTACGCAAAATCCGAGATGGATACTGTACCCGATATCGCGCTGGGATGCTGTCATTTTGCAGTCCCTGTTGTATGCTTTCCACATTTTTGTTGGATGAGTGGATTCTGGCCTTCGGTTTCATTGGAGGCTTGGTGCTGTCGTGGCCTTTTTGGATTGTAAAAGTAGGGAGCAATCAATCAATCAATTACAGCAAAAAGAGGCCATCACCCCCCACAATGCCAGAGTAATACAAGGTGAGAACAACAAAAACAAAACGGGAGCGGAATAATGGAGAGAAAGAGAGAGCTTGAAGCAACAGATGCGATTGACGGATGGCAGAGGGAGACGGAGATACAAACATTAGAGTGACAACTGGAATTGGGGGATGTTGAGAGGAATGTCTGATAGGGAGTGAGGATGAGTCAATGGTGAGGAAATGAGGGGAGTACAGTCGAGAGGTCAGATCATGACAAAACCTAGCGGCGTGAGTCAATGTTTGAGACTTGAAAGAAAAAAAAAACTTGTAAGTCTTCTCCCGTGTGTTCAGGTCACCACAATATTACGCAGTAACGCAAGGAAAAGCTTGTTTGATTTTTTCAATGTGCCTTTTTTCTTAATAGTATGCCCTTCCCAAACATAGAAGAACAAGAAAAAGAAGGCAATGTTCAATATCCACAATCCTTTGATAGGTGGTCCATCACCTTCAGGAGAAAGGAGAAAGCATTCATTATTCTGAAAAATTGGGATTTGGAGATGTTGCAGGACAAGTGGGACCAAATTTTTACACGGTATTATCAATAGCACCGCCTTTGTAGACAACAACACATGAACTCCTAATGGTCAAATCAGAAACTAGCCAGGAATCACTACCACAGGAGAGGTTGAAACGGGGGTCCAGAATAACAATCAGAAGGACAATCACTTCACAAAACCCACACGATTTTCTGAAACTACATCTCGGGAAAGATATCATCACACCAAGGATTCTTGATTTCCTCGCAAGAACTCCACACCACTGATTTCTTCCCATTTATCCTCAAAGGAGATGGTTGTTTTAAAAATACACACAAAGGATTTAAAGATAGTGTCTTGGAATTCAATCAAGCCAAAACGAGCAAAGAGAATTTAAGAAAAAGAACCTTTTGAACGCTCCCCCCTCCAAAGAAAAAGGTGAAAAGGCGCACTCTCTTTTGTCGCTTGTTTTGGTAACTCACTGGTGTCGCGGTTTACATCAACGCTTAAAAAAATGACTGGCACCATGTAAAACACGTGAGGTTCTGGGTTTTTAATTTGGGCTCCTTTACCTAAGAGAGAGACAAGCTGCAATAAGCGATTGGAAACTTTCGAAGTCACCAATGAAAGATGAAAAATGACCCTCTACAAGTCAAAAACGTAGTGACAGTGTTTACTGTAGATCAAAACAGAAGACCCAATGACCTGCACCACCACAGTGCTGCAATGAAATCGTTTCCTCTGACAATATTAGAACAAGATATCAAAACTCATAGCCAATACATATGACGCCGTCTTGGTGTTAACCATAATCTTATCCGTTATCGAGGTTGGGGTTAACAGATTGCAACGAGCGGCTCAGGTCGTTTTCCCGCTAGTTTCTGGAACAACAGTTTCTGGCATCAACAATCAACGGTGCACACAAGCTTGCGACTTCGCAACCAACCCTGACCGCTCATTTCTGATCCCGCTTTAGTATTTATTCTTGCTTTGCCGGACAACATTCAGCAACATCCAGTCTTCTGATCTTCTTTGCATTGAGTCCTATTGCCATCGACTGACAACCAGGCGACCAGGCAAGTGTCTTTCGTGGACCTTTATAAGGCCGTATCATTGAAGCACGGCTACTGGCTTTTCTCGACGACCCAGTCGTGTTCTTTTCAAGTGTGCACTCTCACAAAACACAAAACACTTTTGTGCGAACAGGGTAAGTTACAATGGCACTTCAACGAGCATCCAAGGCTTTGGCGGCCTTCCTGATCATCGCATTCGCCACACGAGGTAGTATTGAGCTAACCGTCGATTGATATCGCAGCTAGCTTTTTAACATGGACTGACTCTCCTTGCCCAAGAAGCTTGTGTTCTTGTGTTGTTTTTCGAGCGTCTGCTGACTTCTTGTGATTTTCGTGCCACTATGAAAGGTGTTTTCGCGGGTTTACCTCCAATGGAGCCTGAGCCAATCTACGAACAAACAGAAAGTGCTCCCGTCTATGCCGATCCATTGATCACGGAGAAAGACCCAATTATTTTGGCCACCGAAGAGCCACCAGCAGCTGATCCACAAGATGGAGTAGATATCAGCTTCCTCGACCAAGCAAAACTTTCCTACGACCCGGTGCGGTTATCTTTTCTCCATCTTTTTCCTCACTGTTTTGCAGTTTCTCATCAGTCCACTTAATTTTGCGAAACAGTATTTTCTCTGAGGTTTTCACCCGACTGACATTGCTTTTTTCCTCGTCCAGGTACTCTGTTCTGAGCCCGACTTTTGCTTTTATTGCCCCCTTGCTGCAACCATTGGAGGACCGTTCTTCGTCGACCACAACAAGAAGGAAGCTGTTACCAAATCCGACATCAACCAGGTTGGTGGGGAGAAACGCTGCAACAACTGTTTCTTGGCTGGGAAGCATTGCAATGCTTCATTGCAATTACAATTGTTTGGAGTTAATCGGAAGTGTGTGTGTTTTTTGTGTAGGTTGGTCTAAAGTGCCTCAAGACTCTGCACAAATCGAAGTTTGGCATCTTTTTGACGGACACCGACTACGTCGCTTTGGGAGTCGTCGACCTCTACAAGGAAACCGAGCCATCGTTCAAAGAGATCGCGTTGACCGCCACCAAGAAAGGAAGCTTATTGACCCATCTTGTTTGCAAGCCTAAGGTATGGCTTGGGGCATTGAGACCATTGTCCAGTCGAGTTTCACCATTTGCAGTCTTTCGATTTTTCTGAATGAGTGGTTCAACTGAGTGTAAAACGTTGTTTCCTTATTCAGTACCCCGACACCGACCCTCGAGACGCGCCATTCTGCACAACCTGCTCTAACCTGGACTCGAGGGAATGCAAGGAAGAAATCCAGAAACTCTGCGAGGAGGGCTTCAGCCCAGTCCAATCTCGCCGAAGCTACAGAACCTCTTACAACTTCAAGGCCAACTTCTTGTGGAAGCGACTGTACCGTGAAACCCCACGAGTGTGCAAGGCGTTTCTCAGCCGCCGAGTCTCCCAGGCTGACAAGCACTACTCACACGTCGCCCTTGCCAATGTTATCGTCGACCACTGCGAAGAAGCCAGACGCTACAAGCCATGTCGACCACGATACTCAAACAGAGGCCCACACAGAGGCTACCAGCAGCAAGCTGTCTACGGGCCACAATACGAGGAGCCCAACAGCTACGGGCCATCATACAGGCCACAACCATATGGACTCCACGAGCACACTGCCGACTACAGCGATGAGGGCCCCGTCTATGGTCCAACGGAACCCTACCATGACAGTGGATACGGTGTCGAGCAACCTTCCTACGATCCCTATGGACCTCAAGTTCAATCTGGCGGCTACCATCATGGTGAGAGCGGAAGGCGCTACGTCTATCAAACCGCCCACTACGCCCACGAAAGCAAGGGATACCCAAAATATGATCCGAGGATTCATGGCTCGATCTATGATTACTTTTTGAAACTGAAAAGCATCGTGAGGCCTGCCCATGGTGGGTAAAATGGCTGTGTAGTGATATTAAACTTGTTCTTAGGTGCCATACATTTTTCTCCCATGGCCTTAGCAATAACATAGTTTTTGACGTTTCCACGGATCGCTGAACTGCAAAAACGCTGATACAAATATCTTGGTGGAGAAACGTGATTTCGATTGGAGTTAGCCCACATTGTAGCTTCTCCAGCAGGCTTCTATAACGTGTTTTTGCATTCATTCCAGGACCATCTTACGACGAGCCCGCCAACGACCCTTACTACTACAACTCCGGTTATGGATTAAGCGGCCATGCCGAGTCGAGCGACTACGAAGTCTACGACAAATACCTTGCTTGAATTTTGACATGAAAACGAAAGACTCCCTGTTGAGACTGTGGAGCTTTATTGAACGAGCATGAACAGTGTGAACTGAAAGAAACTGTAATGGATATTTGAATGAAATTGTGATTTTTTGCTGTATTCTTGCACTGGCAATTTTGTGATTAGTTGTTTGGAATCAAAGTTCCTGGAAAAGCATGCCAAACAATGTCTGATCCATTTGCACTCGATGGCCATTGATCGCTTTGTTTGAATCAATTGTTTTTTGTCTTTTGTACAATTAAATTGGCCCACCTCTGCTTTCAATCCTAAAGGCTGCAGGCAACGATATATTGGTCGTCTTGCACCATGAAAATCATCCAAAGTTTTCTTCACTCCAGTAAAATTCAAGGATTGGATATCAAGTATTAGTTGAGTTTGTGATTCACAAGCATTGTCAAGCGAATCGATCAGCCTTTGCAAATGTTTGTTGAACCTGTCCCTCTGCCTGCGACACTGCAATACTCACAATGATCACTGGTGGAAATTCCCTTCTGCACAACCCCATCAGGTCAGACTGAGCACTCCTTGAAAAGCCAGACCCAGCAAGTTGAACTCCACAGTTGCAACAGCTGGCCGCAGCCACTGAGACGCCGTACATATCGAGAATACGACGTCATTCCCCTGCACCACAAATGTAACCGAGGTGGAGCGAATCCCTGGTGCGGGCTTTTGCACCATGTCTTTCTCCAGCACGACGAGCAGCGTTTTCCTGTTTCTGTCGCTCATCCTGCTGAGCGATTTTTACCCCATTCAAAGCACCGTTACCCCAAACTCATTCGGATACTACTACTTCGCCAGGTGAGGCAAAAAAAAAACCTAGAGATTTCATGCAAGGCGAAAGGAAAAGAAATGAAACTTTTTTGAAAGAGTTTCCTGGATTCGAATGGTGCTCATTCCTTTCCACTGGTGGCTGCAGACAGTGGCCTCCGGGTATGTGCGTTCATTCAGACTGTGGCCAACATATCCCAAGGTTAGTTTTTGCTTCTACTCCAAATCAAAATGGTGAAATCATGAATTTGATTATGTCTAATCGATCTCGAATCCTCCATTTGAGAAAGCATACACACAGAAATGTGAAAATTTCTGTTTTAAACTTTTCCTGTGAACTCATGAGCTTGGAGGTTCGTTGAGTTTTGTTCTTGTTGGTTTCCTCCCTGAATCTAAATGCTATTTTTGGGGTTTTTCCTGTTTCTGTTTCTTTATTTTTTTTCTCTGTTTATAGACAGTTCATGGTGCATGGCCTCTGGCCTTCCCGCACAACCTATTGCAACAGCTCTGCCTTGTTCAATCCATCAGAAATCGAGGACCTCAGGCCAGAATTAGAAAAGATTTGGCCCTCTCTATCGGGAGATACAGCTCCCACGGAGTTGTGGCGTGTAGCGTGGGAAAAGTATGGAACTTGCTTTTCGGAAAGCCAGCATGACTATTTCAGTCTCGTCATTCAACTGCATAAAACTTACTCATTACTGGTGAGGGGAATTTTTTTTTTTTTAATTATTTACATTTCCCAAATAAAGCTGTTAAAGTGAACGGCCAAAGTTTTGAACCGGAGAATACCTTTCAGAGTTACCCTTCAGAATTACCTTTCTTTGGCCAGGGAGGGGGAAAAGTTTTGGCAGGGGGAATATGTGAGGACATTTTCTAATTTTTAGGAATGGGTTGTAGTAAATTAATGGGGGTGCTCTGGGTTAGGTTTTGATGCAATTGGTTGGGGAACTAGCAACCCCGGTTCGAGTCCAGATGGGTGCAGAAAGATCTACCTTTCAGAATTAGCCAGCGGGCGAGAAAGGCCTTGTTATGAAAAGCCAGAGCATATTTTGAAAATGTCTCTGAATGAGTGTTGACCCTGATGCTCTGTTTCTTTTGTTGTTGTTTTTTGTTTTTTTTCCCTCGGCATTTCTAGGAACCGTTGTCCTCATGGCAAGTGATGCCTTCCGACTATGAAATGTACAGCAGATGGGAACTTGAGGAATCAGTGGGTCACTCGTTTGGGGCAGAACCCATCATACTATGCAAAGGCAAGCAGCAAAAATATGTCACCGAGGTGAACCCCTTTCCCTGCCCCCCTCCCCCTTTTCCCCTGAAAACTGTTTTCTTTCCGAAACAAAAACAGTTGTAATTTTCGATTTTCGCATTTTTTTTCACCCATGTCCTGTACTCGCTCAATCGTATTTTCCTTTTCTGTTTTTATCCCTTCCCAGTGTTGTTTTTTTGTTTTGTTTGTTTTTTTTCCTCTCAAGGCCATTGGGGGTGTCTTTTCCACAGATTTGGATGTGCCTGAACCTCAATTTTGACCCAGTCGCATGCCCGCGAGAAACTTCTCATGCATGCACAACAGTCAGACTCCCAAAACACACGAGAAGGATGGTGCCTGTTTGGAAAATCATTGTGGGGTCCCTGACCTTGGCAGTTTTTGGTGCTATGATGTTCATACACAGAAGGCCGTGCCATCCCACAAGAAGAGCAACCGCAACAGGTAGGGCTCCACAGGGTTTTTTGGCAGTCCTACTTTTAATTGGGATTTATTTTGTCATAGTATTTAATTTAATATTAGTTTTTTTTTTTTAATTTAAAAATATACTAAATTAAAGACTTTTTTTTTTGTTTTTCATTTTATTTGGTCATTGTGTCCCCTCCACTCCGCCCTTTCCAAAAAAAAAAAAAAGAAATAAAAAGGGAGAGAGAAATATGGGATTTTTAAGATTAGTCATTGCTTGTTCTATCCCCATGAAAGACATTTCCATTTATTTTTGCAGGTAAATTGTAGGGGGAAGCTTTGTTTTTCCTTCTATTTTGTTTCCCAGCCCCTTTTGCATTTTTTTTTTCTTCCTGAAGTTTTTTTAATTTTCAGAAAATCATGTATTTGTACAATTTTTTGCCCACATGTCATCATCATCATTCAATTGCATCATGCTTTTTTTTCCTGCTTTTTCCACAGATGATCACGAACAGCCTCTTTTGGAAACAGAGGATATGTAGGAAAACGTCGGCATTGGCTGTTTTCCATTTTCAGTTTTGTTCTAGGGACAGGGAAGGGGGGGAGGGGGCAGGGTTCGAAAAGTGTTGTTTTTTTTTTCATAGGAAATCGCAGGGATGCCATAAGAATGTCCCAGAAGTTTTCGAACAAGAATACCCTTGAGTAGTGTTGAATGAATGCTGATGGGGGTTGGGGGAAATATACAAGTTTTGTTATGTATAATTGCAATTGGGGTCTGTAATGTGATACAATAAGTTTGGAAAATTCGCTGTGTGGGCGTTTCATATCTCCAGCGATTGCTTGTGTTGGGTGGCTTGAAAACAGTTCACCAAAATTGAAAAAGTGTCATATCAAGAAACATGTCTCCAGCGAAGAAACCCCCAACCGCATTGGTCCACAAGACAAAGGCGGCGCTTCTGCAACTTCAGCTGAGAAAAATCACCCACCCCTTATTCCAGACATTGTATTGGCTTTTTGGTTGATGGATTGTGGATATAACTACGGACTTGTAATCAGCCCCTTATTCCAGCCCGCCAGTTCGATTGATCGAATCGTAGCACGCTCAAAACTGTGGGCTGTCGTACAGCTTTTGAGTTTTATGTCGGCGTCTGGCCTTGTTGATTTCCTTTTCAGACAGAGGGATCCGCTTCGTGCAGTGGGGTACATTGTTTCACTTGCACAATGGCAAAGAGTGCACGTTCCAACAGAGGGAAGCGCGTCAAGGCATCTCGGCGGTGCGTCAACTCCACAGGAGCTCGATCCGTGAAACAGAAGCCAGCAGTTTTTCCCAATTTTTCCTCCTCCCCCTTTCAAAAAAGACAGTGCAAAACTCTTCCTAGGTGTTTTTGCAGCAAGGTTAGGAGAGTTTCATCAAAGGAGGGATCTTTTTTAGAGTATGTTGCTGATGTTCTGTAGAATTTTTGTGTGTACAGAATTCTGTTGGAGAATCAGCCATCATGGGTGAAAGATGCAAAACAGAAGAGGCAAGATGCGATGGCCGAAAACCTCAATGCTGCTAAGATTGAACCTGTAGGTCGGGACGGCTTCCTGGATCTCTTTCTTCGACAACTTCCACACCGAAAAATAGGAGAATATAAAAAAAATGAACCCTCAGAATTCCTTTTTTTTTTGGAAAGTGTTTACTGTCAAAATCAATGAAAGGGAACTGTAGTCATGGACTCAGTTTTATTAGGTGTGGAGTGATCGTCGATTTTCTGTTTTTGTTTTTGATGGTTGGCTTGATTTTTCGAAGGTTGAGTTAGCACACCATAATTTCGCGTTTTTTTTTTAAGTTCATTTTCTCCATCTCAGATTGAATCAAGTGAGGCCCTAGCCATGTACTGTCATGGAATTTTCCAAAGTGTGTGTGTGTGTTGATTTTGTCATTTATATTTTTCATGAACAGGTGTATGAGAAGAAAACGAAACTGCTAATGAGGAAAAGAGAGTGAGTTTCTGATCGAGGCCCTGCAAAAATCCATGATTTGAAAATGCGAATTGGGGGAGGCATAATTTTTTCGTTAAGAATATGATCATGAAGGTCAGGGACCTCCCTTGCCAATTTTCCAGTATTGTATTTGTTAGGTGAAGACATTTTATTTTTTTGTCGAAAAAAGCAAACTGAGAAGCCCTCAGCTTAGTCTCTCGAGGAAGCTTCCTTCCAGCTGGTCCTGTTTGGTAAAACTTAGCTTTTATTTTTCTGAAGTATGGGCATGGAAGGGAAATCATACTGCAATGGTTACTAATCATTTGAAATGTCTTTGAATTCAGGGAGAGGAGGGCACAGAGAAAGGGCATTGTAAGTTGAAAAACAAAAAACGAAAAAGCTCCACCTGAATATTATCGAACCTGTCTTTTTTAGAAAACCAGCAGTGAAATCTCCCCGGACTACATTTTCGAAGTCTGGTGTAAAATTCACTTGTGCTTGACAAATCAATCAATCTTGGGTGCTGAAGGCACTATTTAGAATTTTGAATTTTGGGCTGCTGTGGTGTATGTTTATTTCCTTGTCGATCGGGTGTTGAGTAAACAGTGGCGGCTAGTCTGTGAAATCCTTGCGATACTGAATGGATGGTTTTGGTGAATAGGTTCAAAGCAGCTTGAGTGAATTGAACGATATGGCCATCAGTGCCATGGAATCTGGAGCTGCTGATACTGAAGCCAAGCCAGTCGTCTTGTCGGAAGACCAAAAGAAGATTGCATTTCTTCGAGCGGAGCTTGGCAGATTGAGAAAGTGAGCCCCGCCCCCCCCAAAAAAAATAAAAATAAAATAAAAGAGATATAATGAACCTTGGATTCAATGATTTGGCATGTTAGCAATCTTTTTTGGAGAGTTTTTTTTCTTTTTCGATCCGTTTCCAAACCAGAGATGCATGTTTCAAAAGGACTCGTAATGCAGGCTTGCAACACATTTCTAAAACGAAAACAAAAACGTGGGCCCTGTGTGAGTCTATGTAATGTTATAGTTGTCGTTTGTTTTGCCAATGAATTCAGGCAAGTTTCGAAGAGAAAGTACCGAGGCAGAGATTCGATGTTTCAAGGAGAAAGGCGTAGCAGAATTAAGGAAATTGTCCAGATTCTCAAGAAAGCCGTAAGTGCACAGGTCTTCTCCCCCCCCCTTTTCCCCAGATTTTTTACCAGAGGGTTTTCAAAGTTGTTTTTTCAGACGCCTCAGCGAAACCACATACGAGTGAATTGTTTTATTATATTTTAAATTTTTTGAAAGCCTGGGGTGGGTGGGTAGTGGGGGAAAGCGAGGGGAAACTCAATATCCATCTGGATATATGAACTGTGTTTAATGGTGCTCTCCTCTCACAATTGAAAAGCAGCATGCATACGATTCAAAACCGTGGATTTTACTGTTTTTCAAAAAAAAAACGTGTGTGGTATCGTTCACCTGATTATTATTTCTTTTTTCCCCTGGTTTTCTTGAAAAAAGGATCCAGCCCCCTGTGCGGAAGAACCAGCGTTGCTGAAGTCCAAACGAGCGAGGAAGGAGAAAAGAGATCCCCTGGCTGTCAAATCAGGTGGTGTGACAAAAGTAAGAGGGGCGGTTCCGGAGCCTCGAGAACATCTCGACGATAGGGAGGATATGGAAGAGGATTCCGACGGCAATGAGGCTGAAGTGGCAGAAAATCAAGAAGGGAAAGAAAGCGAGCAGCCCCCCAAAAAAGGTATGTGTTGATGTGCAAGATTGGAACGTTGTGGTTTTGATGAGAGGTGCCCAAGGTTGGGAAAAAAAAATGAAAACTGTTTGGTAGAATGCGAAACATGGGTGCGTTGTTTTCTGATCACGAAAAGGACCAGAGTTGAATTGACCTATCGAATATTCCAGAAAAGGAAAACAGCCCCCCCCCCAATGGATTTGGATTAAACTGTTGTTAAAAAGCAAATTAAAAATAACCAAAAGAAAAACAGCCCCCCCCCCCAATGGATTTGGATTAAACTGTTAATAATCAAATTAAAAATAACAAAGAAAATCAAAAAAATCGAAAGATCAGAACTCAATGGTTTTCCAAAAACGATCAGTTGTTTCAGTGGAATGAATTCGAGGTGCTGGTTTTGACGATGGCCGTACAGATCCAAATGCGTTCGATGGAGGGGTGGCATTGAGGAGGAGAAACAAGCTGGGGAGGATTAAAAAAGGTGCTGAAATGTTGAGCAAGGAAACAATTTTGTCCCATTTCTTGACAGCCATTTATATCCCTTTAACAAGTTTTCGATGAATGAGTGCTGTCGAGGAAAATGTGAAAAAAGTTTGCCCCATGCACACATCCCTTTCGTTTTTGGAGATGATATTCCACAGGACCCTGGTTTGCTGAGGTGGTCGGTAGATTTGCCGCTTTGCAGGCGAATTTGTTTTTCACAGTTTCAAACCATGGTTGCCCAGGGCTGATGCTATATTCTTGTTTTGAGTGTTGCAGTTGGAAGGATTAACAAAATTGACTCCTACTCACTTATACATACAGCCGTGTGCCTTCAAATACGGTGGTTCTCTAGAAACGATTTGCCGTTGTGTTTTTTTTAGCGAGGCATGCACCGGTGGGCTCCGATTGGCTGCGAAAGACAAAAAAGGGAAATCCTTACCACAAATACGCTGGAAAAACTCTCAGGCAGAAGAGACGATTTGAGTTCAAAGGAATTTACCAGTTCTATCCAAAACCCCAAGCTCCGGCGGCAGCTACAGATAAAAAAGATTGATGAAGTGTCAGTGGTTGGCTGGTTTGTGTGTGTGTGTGTGTCCTTTTCTTGGGGGAAATGGGGAAGCCTGGTTTGATCGATTCATCGTTTTGTGGAAGGGCTTCCCTGTGGTCCAGTCTTAGGATTTGTAAGATTTCTACTAAATCTTTCTTTTTTTAAATATATATTCTGGGTTCCTTGCGATTCTGTGCTCTTTCAGTTGCGGCTGGTTTATCAGTGAATGTGTTAAAAAAGGAAGCATGCTTTTCATACTTTCGTGAAAGATTGGAACAAGGATTGCACACGATGTCGTCGTTTTTTTTTTCTCAAGGAGTCGTTTTCACACAATTGAATTTTTCCCTTTTGCCAGCCCCCACAGCAACTGACCCAACCCAGGCTGCATCCTTCTGAAAACCCCTCGGTTCACCAAGTTTGTTGTCTGTTTTGCTCTTTCTGAACACAATTTGCTGCAGCACATTCTTATGCAGAATGAAAGGTTCGTTATTTTAATGACACTCTGGGGGGAAGCTTAATGCATGTCTCTTCTGATCACACTGGTCATTATGGCTTGGTGTAGCCGGGCAAGTGGGCCCAAATTCTTTCACGGTATTAACAATAGCACCGCCTTTGTAGGCAACAAGACATGAAAACTACCTCGAACTCCTAATGGTCACATCACAAACTAGCCAGGAATCACTACCACACTTGGTTAGTTGTGTTCAGCTGTAGTGCACATTTGCTGAAAGTACTCCCAGCACTGCAACATTCCAATCAATCACCCAAACCACAATTGCACCTTGGAATTGCTGTGCTCCTTCCAACGCAGCTCCTCACGCATTCTTCTTGAAAAACTTGCCCGAAGAAAAACTTGACCATGTTGAGACCTGTTGTGCTTGGTGATAAATTCGGAGGAATTACGTCTGGTGCAGAAGAATCTTTCTTTTTCCCCAGTACAGAACATTTGACACATTTCGGAATGGGGGGTGCTGAAATCTGACTGAGTTCTGGCCCATGGGAAAGATACGATGTGTACACGCGAACACAAAGCCACCCACAATCCCTTTTTTCCACATCTGTGGAAAGGAGTAATTCAGCTTGGTGGTTGATGTGGAGTTTGTACAGTTTGGGCACTCGGTTGGACTTTGTTTGGAGTAGGGGTAGTGCATCTTCCCATCTCTGATATTATTCATCATAAGCGTGTCTTTTCACCCCTGATTTGAGAGAGGCGGCGAACGTGCATCTGGATTGCCACCGAAAAAACCAAAGGTGGTACTTATATCAAGTTGGATATCTTGTTGGGCCAAACCCCCGCAGCTCATTCCATGTAATTTCATTTTCATTCCAGCCACTTCATTTTGTACATGAAATGAAATAGAAAAACTGGAAATTGGAAATGCATCAAGAGATCTATCTGACAACAGAATATCACAACAGAAATGCAGCCTCCCCACCCTTTTGAAACCCCAAAGCCAGCTAACCCACAATCATACACCCCCAACTGATATAACCACTGCTTGCATGTCAAACCAACCCTACCACATATATGTAATACTCTAGTCCCCCTTCCAGAAGAACAAGTCTTGGTATCCCCCCCCCCAAAAAAAAAAAAAAAAAAGCAAACGAAAAGAGACGAAAAGAGGGAGCATTCCACTCCCCCGCAAAAAAGAGTGAACAGACGAAAGGAAATTCACAACAAGCAACATATTGCAACTACTTGGCAATACCATCATCCTGCTACAATGATAAAAAGAGTCCACTACCCCCCCATATGCCCTGTCTGACAATTAAAAAAATACAATAACAAAGCCAACCTATTAAAAGTTGGTGCGAAGAGGCCTGCTTGTGCCTTTTCGTTTTCAACATCCACCACCACCACTTCCCTCAGGAGGAAGTCGACCACTGCCACTACCTGCTGCACCAAACCCAGCACTTTCCCTACCAAAAATTGATCCATCATGCCAAAGCCGAGTTCCATCAGTCTGATCAGTGGGGGTGCCAACCCCACCAGCTCCATTCCCGCTCCCTTGTAGCTGTTGATAAGGTACCCCAGCACCTGGCCCTGCACTCGAACCTGCACCCTGCTGGAAAAGCAACCCCCCACCGCCTTGTGGTTGACTGGATCCCCCCCCGGGCTGCTGGTAGAGCACTTGAGGTGGCGGCGGCTGATTCGATCCTGGGTTCCCACCCATTGCAGTTTGAAGCTGTGGCTGCCCGACAACCCCCGCCAGCAAGAGGTTCACCAAATGAGGGTCATACATCTGCCTGAGAGAATCTTGCCCTCCAGACGGGTTTGGGGTCCATCCAGGCCCCACAGGGGTGTGCGGCTGCTGAGTCTGACTGGGTTGAACCGGCAGTCCTTGGAAACGAAACCTGTCCAGCACCGAGCTGGCAGCCTGTGCCACCATGGAGGCATTGGTGGAGTTCGACTGTGGATTCAGGAACAAGGGGGGGAAAACTTGGGGGGTCCGCTGGGAGGAGGGGTCGGATTGAGTGGGAGGCGGAGGAGGGGGTTGGCTGGTGCCAGGAGGGGGTAGGGGGATTTGGTTTTGGTGATTTCCTGCCCCACAGAGTAACTGGAGGGCAGCCGCTGTCAGGAATGGACTGAGGGGCCCTTCAGGGTGGATGGGGTTCAATTGAGGAGCTCCTACAGGCAGAGCGCGGAGCACATTCAACAGTAAAGACAAGGCACCGGTATCGAAGTTCAAACCACCTGTCGCCCCACAGACAATTCGCCGCAACAGTTAGAGAGAGGTTCACCGCAAACATCTTCACATCGCATTCAAAGTCAATTAGAGACTCTTCGTACGATCAAACAGGGTAGATGCTTGAAAACATGGAAAAACAGCAACCTTCCCTCTCCCCAAAACAAAAGAAAAACCACTGCACACACACAAGGAAGAGGGTGCCAACTCCCCCCCACACACACTAGAATAGTAAACAGTCACGTGGTGCAAAAGGCTGCTGTGCCCTCACCTGGACCAGCCCCTTGTGCTGTACCATCCTCTCTGCTCAACTGTGGCCTAGGGTCTTGACCATCACCCAACCCTCGATCTTCTTGTCCAAGCAATGGTGCTTGCATCGACATCTCTCCACTCCCCAAAAGACTTGGCCTCAGGGCTGCCGACTTCAGACTTGGCATCGGATTTCCTGTTCCGGCTGTAGGTGGCCGTCCCTTCTGGAATTTCCTCAGCAAACTCCCAGCGGAGGGTTCGGCTGTCGACATATCACTCATGGCACCCTGCAAAATGCGAAACCCAGGATATTTTCTGCACCAAGATTACATTTTTGGTTTCCATATTTTTCTTGCTACTGATGGAAGTCCACTGATTCGCAACCACATCTTCCCAACCTCCTTTTTGCCCCAACCTCCTTTTTGCACCACTAGATGTTGCGAGTCTTTCTATTTCAATTTTTCCCAGCACTTGTCCATCCCTACCCGATGAGGCATTTCAGCATTTCCATCGCTCTGTGGAGGGGCTGCTTGCTGTGGAGGAGGGGGAAGACCTTGCAAGCTTTGACTCAGCAATGCACACACCTCCGCTGCCGATAGAAGGTTTGGCATCGACACCCCCCCCAGACATCCCAATCCACAAACATTGTTGTACAGCTGAGAGTCCAAGTGCTCGTACCCCCCTTGCTGCTGAGGCGGCGAGGAGAGATAGCTGATCGGGACATGGAGCAATTGTTGATGCGTTGTTTGAGGATTGTGCGCAGACAGCCCTCCATCATGACCTGATCGGGCAGTTTCCATGGCAGACGTCAAAAGGTTTGGAGCTTGTTGGGCACCCGGAACCTCCATTTCGTCCATCGGTTTAAACAGAGGGGGTCGTTGGGAGGAATGCCCATCAGCGGACCGCTCAGAGGGTTCCCTGGATAGGGATGCACTTCTGGACATGGCCCCAGGGTTGTGGCGCTCTGGGGAGTGGTGTGGATGATCCAATGAGTCATGCTGGTTCTGATTCTCTTCTTTCATTCCAAAGGAGCCCAGATTGGTGGCCCCCAAATGCCCATCGTCAAATGAATGTCGACGGACTGGTAAATCCCGCATGCGAATCTGCATAATATCAGGGCCCTGTTTTTTTTCTTGCACACTTTGGTTTGATTATCAGAAGAAAAAAACACACAGATCTTTGATGAAACCCTCGATTGTCTTGGCACCAAGTTGATAGAAAGCTTCAGGCACCAACATTGCTGAAAAGTAATGGGCCAGTCATAGATTTTTCTGCTGGTTTTTAAATAGCACTATTTGGAAAAGCAAAGAGGCTTTTTCATAATGAACGCAATAGGTAGGGCTCTCCAAGAAACCAAAGAAGAAAAAAAAACCTTCAGTCATTCCTTCAGATCCCACCCGGTGGCACGGCTCAAGCAACACACGGGTTGGGATTTTGAGAAAATAGAAAACTAAATTTATTTTTTTCTGTTGATAGAGGATATCGGGATTGCTGTGACTGACTGACCTTCTCATCCATCAACCTTTCAACAGGAAAGACGGAATCCTCGTCTCTCCCCACCCTGCCTTTGGATCGATTTGTGGGCAACTTGAGTATCACTGACAACCCATCCTTCTTGGCCACCACTTCCTTGTCCCGTTCAGCCAAAATTTCATCGAGCCCCAACCGTCTTCTATTCTGTAGCATGTAATTCCCAACCATCTGGACATTAGAACCAAACTGACGGGCAACTGACCTCACATCACTCCTATGCCTTCTCACAGATTCAACGAATTCCTTTTCACCCCAAGGCACATCAGCATCGCGAATTCTCGATGGAAAATGACCTGGTTCAGCATGATCCAGCCGGGGGCCCCGTTGCCTGAGATGAGGAGCGTTCGGGTTGACCGGGTTTCGAGTTCTCGGACGAGTGAGGGATGAACTCGCAGAGAATCGGCGTTTCTCAGAAGGGGGCAGCATGTGATGGGCGTACGAACTCATCCGCTTCGTTTCGGCATGCTGCCTTCTTTTTTTCAGCTGTTGTTTTCGACGGACCCCCGCAAACTCATCCAGCTTCTGTATCCGATAGTACAAGTCGATGCATTCGGAAGTGGTTCGTTTGTCCAGAAAGGTAGCGATGGTTCTAAAATCCTGGTAAAAATTGCTCAGCCTTGGTCAGGATCCACCCACAAAGAAATATGAAATCAATCGAGACACACACACACACACACACACACACTCTTCTCTCCCCAAAGATAATTATCTTGTTTTTTTTTATGTTAATCTTTACATTTTTTTTCTTTTTTTTGGTTGGGGGCCCGCAACTTCACCTCCCTTTTTTCGTCCTTCTCGACTTTATGAGGATGACTATCTCCAGCACAAATTAATGGGAGGAATCCACAGAAATCAACCAAAAACGACACCAAGGATGACTGACAAAGCAAATAAAAGGCCAACCATAATCCTCCTCCCCATCAGTCAGTCACCTTTGGATGTTCGATAAACTTGTCCATGAAAATTTTCTTCTCCTCCTGAGTCCAGGGCGAATTCTCCAGCGAGGCCTGCAAATCGGCCTCAGGGTCCCTGACCAGTCGATTCTTGTTCATCCACATCCTTCCTTGCCAAGGGTACAGCAATCTGTCTGGCATTTTCACCATGCATTCGAGCTCCTCCCGTCCGATCATCTCTTGGACCAATTTGAATTCTTCGTAGTCGCTGCGGGCGCCACGATATGTTCGGCTCGGCCTCTTCTGATCATCCCCATAATCTTTCTCGGCAAAACACGAGGCCCCTGTCAGAAAAAAAACAAAACAAAACAGGAACACCAACCCCGTTGAATACGGCTCCTTCAAACCAATACATTCTTAATACCTTTCCCCCCTCCCCCCAGAAAGAAAGGAAAAAAAAAACGAAGCCCATCTCAAATACTAATGAACAGTGGGGGAAAAAAAATTCTTATTACTTGTCCCTTATTGTGTCGAAGAAATTAATCTCCCTGATGGATGGACTTTGTTTTTTTAAAACGGACCATTTCCCAACCAAAGATACTACCTGATGTTCAACAGGGTTGTTCATCCGAAACACAACTTGCGTTTCTCAACACAAAGAGTGAAACTCACCTTCATCCACTTTTTCCTTGAACACATCGACGAGTCTGACATACTCTCTGGCCAATTCCCTCTCCTTGCCCTCCTGATCGAGTTTCCATTTCTGAATGATCTTGACCAAAGGAAACACCCTGGACCCATCCCACTTGAACTCCAGCTCTTTGGTTTCTTGTTGCGAGGCCCCTTCTTTCAGCACCTTGGGGAAATCCTTCCAAACTTCGGAATGGGAGGAGCGAGCTGTTTTCTGATTTTCAGCCATCATCTCTGTGGACCTTCACGAGCAACAGTCAGTTTCTCGATGTTGATTAACAGATCAAATCCTATTCCGAACTGAATTTCAAAGAAGCAAAATAAATTTTAGATATATGAATGACCCCCGTTCTACTCTCCTGAATCCTAAATCGACATACATTTTCGCAAAGAAAATTAGTTTCAGGAAAAAAAATGCCTGGTGTGCATGGGAATACAGACTTATCCCAAATTCACATCGTAAACGACAAAGAGACAAATATATATTGCCCTCAAAATGCCGCCTAATTGGAGGTACCTCAATGAGCCATCCTACGGGGAAGGGGGGTTCCAAAAAGAATCAACACATACGCACAAAAAAAAAACAAAAAAAACATATCACTGCTCCACACTGTTTTTCATTTCCTTCTTGGTACACATCCAATTTGTACCTTTCATCCTCAAAAACATTAATTTTCCGGACGTTTCGCAGAGAATCCTCCACTCTCGCTTGGTCGCAGCTTCCCGCACTCATTTCTGCTTCAGAACAAGTGCCCTCCGGAGGGCTCCTCAGCACATCCCCTGCAATATGGCCACCATCCCCATTGGCTTCCACGCAACAACCTGACCCCACCTTCAATCCTTCCACAACCTCGTTGCTCCTACTCCCATCGCTACCCAGCCTCACCACAGAGTTGCTTTCCGAATCCCCTATGTCAGACTCCATTCCCGAGGTAACGATCCCATCAGATTTGCTGTCCAAATCGTCAACCTCACTCAGTTCCGCTTTCTTCTCCAACTGATCAGCCGTTTTCGATGCATCCTCCAGGACCCCCTCCGCCAAGGTGATCCTCCGATCGAAGTCACGAATCTCATCATCCAGCTTATCCATTTCCTGCACTATTTTCTCAGCTTTGCTGCGGGATATTTCGTCTTTCGGCAATTCCCCCCCACCCCCCTCTTCGACTGCTGGGATGGGTTCCCTCCTTTCCACCGATTGCTGCTTTTCTTGCTTGGGCTCTGGAGCCTCCCCCTCCCTTTCCTTCTTTGGAGGGGGTGGAGGATGGGGTCTGCTTTCCTCGACTGGATCAGGGGAGAACACTGGGGTGGCAGCTCCAGGCCCCGACCCCCCAGATTGCTGTGTCCGTCTGTAAACTGAATCACCGAAGCCCAGTCGTTTCTTCCTCATGGCTCCTCCATCCCCAGCCCCTCTTTCCGAATCATCCACTATCCGGGTTCGAGGCTCCAATCTCACATCTTCCATATCTGCAAAAAAACACCGACCCACAGATTATCAGAGCTGTTTTCTTCTGGTTTTTTCTTCACCTAACTTGCACAAGTTTCCATTGCCAACACAACACTTCCCTCAAATAATCCATTGATTTCAGTCTGTATTGGGGAGGGAGAAAATTTATTCGGTAGATGCCCTCGAAAATGGTGGTGGTTAGGGAAAAGAGTGCATTCAATTTAACCACACCACCACTGCAAACGTAAGCTATCAATGCATTTGTCATGTTGCCCGACATGAACCCCTTGGCCCATCTTCTCACCCGACTTGAACGACCCAGACCTCCCCAGCCCAACACCCCTCGGCTCCAATTTGACGACACCCCGATCCTCCCCACTCACGGAATTCGGCCTCAAATTCCCAAAAGCACGGCTCCCTGGGCCAGCCCCAGGCTCTCCAGAAATAGACATCGACCTCGCCATATCCACATGCACATGTCTACCTGTCTGTGAAAGATGCCTTCCCCCTTCTCGCTGTTCAATCCAGCGCATGTCAGATATGCCGACGGTTTGTCGACTTTCAGACCAGGCCATCCAATGGCGATACATGGGTTGTTCTCTGGGTGGAGGTGGATGGCGGGACTCTGGGGGTAGTCTGGGGGAGCACTCGGCGTCCGGGATTTCGTGCCTTCGTGGAGATGATTTTGGGGGGCTTCGGTAGCGGGGTGGAGCTCGACCGACACTCGGGGAATATGGGAGGGGTCTCCTGTCCAGAGGTATGTTTCCGTATTCTGCGAATGCAATCAAGCCAAGCCCCGGATCAGCGCTTGGACGCATTGTCCGGATAAAATCCTCTGTTTCCAACCCATTCTGAACGATGGGACCCCCGAGTGTGACATGGCAAAATCAGAGATTCCTCCAGATAATAATAAGGGTACCACTGAGTTCCTTCCAGAGTCCCGTGAACTGCTATCTAAACATCCTCAACTGGACCTCCCAAGGCCAGTAAAACAGACCCATGTATTCACCCTACTAGCAAACCTCAACAGAATTAGAAGTTAACATAGAACACGGTACTTTTCAACATGATTCCTTACCCCTCCCTGGTCGCCTTGATGGTGTGGGACGGTCCACATAATCGGGTTGCAAATCTCTTCTGGAGATGGACCCCGTTTCCCGACGACCGCGCTTGCTGTGGTAACTTCCGCGCAGGTCCCGTCCCGTGTCTCCCAGCGCCGGCCATGGGCGCTTCTGTGGATTGTTTGAGTTGAAATGAGTGAACACCGCGAGTAACTTCGTTACGGAAAAAAAAAGTTGGAAACTGAAAATTATGGACCCCCCCCCCCCCAAAAAAAAGAAAGAAAACCTTCCTCGTCCCGTGTCCATACCCTCCCTGTCGTGAGTCAATTTTTTTTCCCAAGGTTGAACGATGAGCAACGATACGTCCCAAGAACAGTGTCGGAAAAGTCGAGGGGACCGTCCTGTTGGGGAGTTAATCTTTTCTTCACTTGCAAACATAGAGATTCGGACCCACCGCACGACTTGGATGCCTTGAACTGTCCCCCATCAACGCGTCCGAGAGGTTACAAGGTGGGTGACCTCTTTAAAAAATCTCGACTAGGGAAGCCACACGCCCCCGGTTCTTTCAAAAACAGAAGGCCACAAATTCTCACTCTTCCCAGGAACGCCGGCAACTCCTCCCCAGAAAACACGCCTATTCTATGTCAGACAACGCAACTTGACAAGGGGTTGGGTTCAAGAGGGAGACGAACAAATCCATCGCCCACGCCACGAAAAAAAAACAAACGCCAGAAAAATGTTGGCCACACAAAGAAGAAACCTGTGCGAATTTTTTTCGAGAAAAAAAAAAAATAAAATGCATCAAGGAAAAGTCTGACGTGGAGATGACGTGTCATCCGACGATACGGTTGCCCTCCCCCCAATTTGAAGCCCAAAAAACCCTTGCAGAAAAGTGTCAATTCGAAAACAGCGGTTTCCCAGCGAACGAGGTGGTTGCCGAAGGCTAACCTGGAAACTGTCAGCAATTTTGCTTCACCAGGTAGCACACCCTGGGCTCCCGGCGGCGCTCTGCTGTATTTCCGTGTACTTTTGGTTTTGCTTGTTGTGGTTTGGTGTTCAGTTCCACCTTTGTTTCAAACTTTATCCCTTCTCGGCACGCGATGCTGCGCCGTGTAAGAAGGAAGGGAGAGGTTGGCGCACGATGAGCACAACTGATTTCGCATGTGTTCGCTGATTGTTGGGTCTCGACTCCACAGGACCATCCCAGCCTCGGCTCCTGGGAGCTCGCTATCTTTGCGAACGTCACCGCCACAGAGGCCTACCGCTGGACTATTACAGCACAAGGAAGTAGGAGGTCGGTCGTTTGTGCGGTGCCATCGTGGTTTGGGTTTTGCTTCTGTTGACGAGTAAGGGAAGACGATGCACCGCAGTCCAAGGCGGTACGAACGTCGCGAGGAGAGTCCTCGCAGATATGGCGGTGGGGGTGGGGAGCGCAGTCCACCTCCTCGGAGGTACCAGTCTGGCGGAGGGGGTGGAAGGGGACGTGGTGGTGGGGGTGGTGGTGGTGGTGGTGTTGGTGATGCGAGTCCTCGGCGACGTCCGAGCCCTCGTGGCCGACATCCCAGTCCTCCGGGCCAGAGACGGTACGCTGATCGTCGAGAAAGCCCAAGGAGAGGGGGTTACGGAGCTGATCGCAGTCCTCCTAGAAGACAACACGGGTATGGTGGTTCGGGAGGTGGCGGTGGTGGTGAAAGAGGGGGCAACTTTTGGCCCAGCGAGCCTCGCGATATGAACAATTCCTGGCGACGGGATCCTTCTTCCCACGCGGCGCCACCTCCTCCTCCTCCTCGTGGGGGAGGCTACGCGGATAGGCGCGACAGAGGAAAATCTCGCTCCCCGCGGGGTCATGACGGTGGTGGTTCGTACGGGCGCGATTTCGGGTCAGGAGGTCGTGGTTCGTATCGGGGCCGAGGCCGCCCTCGAAGGGATATGTCGCGAGACGGCGACATGAACAGTGGTTATGGACGTACCAACGGAATGTCAGGAAATGGGGGCATGGCCAGTCGAGGTGGAGGTTACGGTGGAGACAATGATAGGTATGGGCCTCCTCAGCCGGTGGATACCACCAAGTTCAACGCCTCCCAGGCTCTGCGGATGTTTGCTGAAAGGTGGCAAAGGGTTTCCAATGATTTGCACAACGATGACTTGCCCAGCTCTGAGAAGCCCCAAGTATACAAAGCTGAGGCAGGGAAGAGCGTCTGGGGCCAGTCCAAACTGCCCTTGCAAGCCTCGGTGTCAGACTTCCTGGGGGAATTGCAGAAAGCGCTGGCTCGTAGCAAGGAGGATGTAACGCCAAGGTCGCCTTCTGATTGAAAATGTTTTGGTAGGGGAAAGAAAATGAGCTGAGGGGCTATTTTTTTTCCCTTCTTTTTCTACTGGATTCAAATGACGAGGGATGTGTGGCAACTGAGGGTGGGAAAGGAAAAAAAGGTTGAAATTTGACGGGTCGATTTGATGAATTATCTCCTCTTCCTGTCATGACTATGACTGGTGGCGCTTTGACTTGTTTATTTTATGTTGGTGTTGGAGGGGAATTGGTGTTATGTTGAGTGGGATGAATTGGGCCGCCAGCTGAGGAAAAAATCTTCCATGTTGGGGGCAGGTGCTAGGGGGGGAAGGAGTGACAGGACAGTATCATTGGAGAGAGAGTTGCTTGGGAAGAATGGCTTGGTCCAGATTCTTGTCTGGTTTTTTTCACTAGCTTAGGGACCATCAGTCTCCCCAACTGCCATGAAGTTTCAACAGGGGTTGCTGGTGTTTTGTTGAATAGCTAGTTTCGCTGTCGTCATTGAGGGCAATGAGTTGATAGGTTTTTTTCACAATGTTGGACAAGTGGCATGCGTTTCGATAGGAGAAAGCAGGGGTAGTTGGGGGGATTGGGGGGCAGCACAGCCACCGTGGTGTGACTACTGGTCAGACTGGAAATGGTGTCCTTCATCTGGGCTTGTGAATCAGCCGCCTTCGATTTTTTGCACATGCGACACATTGGGAACCAACACAAAAAAATGACTTAACGCCAATGAGTTGATCATGGTGGATTTGCATTTCAGGCGGAGGCTTTAGTTTCGCCCAGACATTCATGGCTTTTTACTTTTGGGTGGGGGGGGAGAACTGAGCTGGGTTTTTTTTTGTTTTTGGATTCTGGGGGGTGAGGGGTTGGGCAGGGGGGAAATGGGGGGCGGGGGTTCGGAGGTGTTGTACTACCATATTCAACTCTGGAAAGTTGCCTCTGCTGATGTTGTGGTTGCCTTTTATCTGTGGCTGTGAGCTTTCGCAGTCGCTTTCGTGAATGAAATGAGCCTGGTGTTGTCCGAGGTGAGGGCAATTCTCCTGTTAGGGAGAAATTGGGAGCAAAATTGCTGTGGCGGGCTCAGACAGCTGGAGAAAAGAAAATGTGACTAGCACAGATTTGGAAATTCACATACACAATTCAACACTGCACAAGATGGATGTGAGTGAGGGGCTGGTTGAGTGAATTGGAGGAACATAATGTGAAGCTGGATAAAAGTGTGATGCTGTTCATAAGCATGCATTTAGAATATCTGGATGTGCCATGCCTGTCCAATCAAAGGGATGCACAAAGGAAGATTTCTGGCGGGAAGATGGCAGCCAATTCTTTAACTAGAATCCAACCAGTATGATGGACCATATATCTATGTCAATCTTCTTGGAGGCAGCGACTTATTACGTTCTCAAACATACAACAGGAGCAAACCTTACTGTTGTGGTGGAGACAAAACTCGTTGAAGCAAAAATCCCAAACTTTTGCATGACTAAGAATCTATGGGAGCCCATATCGCATCGAGAGGATGGTCTGCAGGAGGGGTTTTGGCCACAGTAACACAGTTTGGAAAAAAAAAATTGAAAAAAAAATGGAGAAGATCCCCTGACAGACTGACACCAGGAAATAAGAAAAGTTGATGTTGCCAAAAGAAAAAAGTAACGCAGCCTTCATGTTGAAGAAAAACTGATAAACACTGGAAAAAAAAAGGAGAGGGGGGGGGTTGGGGAAGTCGTTTCCCCTCAAAAGAACACTCGCAAGAACTCTCCTTGTGGAACGATGAATCTCAAATACAGGGCCGACCTGCAGCATTTGAGTCAAGTGACAGCATATCAAAGTACAGATGCACGACTGTCCATGAATTCAAATCAAATCAGATTGGCACGATTTCTTCTGATTGAAAAATGTACAGGTCTGATTGACCAATTAAGTTTTGTTTACAAACATGTTCGTACCGACCCAAATCTGCCCTTCAGTCTATACTGGATCAATCCAATGCAAGTACCTTCGGGCAATCAATCAATTGCAGCAAAAAGAGGCCATCACGCCCAAGTCCAACCATATCTTTCGCTCGCACTTGAGCATGAGATTTTTCTGGAGGAGGAAAAACTGTGACTGCATGTGAATGTGGGAAATTGGTTCGTTTTCTTCCTCATGAACAAATGTTCGTGAGAAGTGATGTTCTGTGCGTGTTGTTGGAACTTAAAAAAAAAGAAGTCAGACTTCAAAACCTGGAAGGAAACTTTTATTCCTTGTAATCTGGCAACAAATTTGTTTTCGATCTTTATGAAATCATATTTATCAAAAAAAGCTGTCAATGCACCGACAGTGGTTATTATACGGGTTATTTCTTGGTTTTTATGGAGACCATCTTTTTTTTTTTTTGGAACGTTCTCTTGAGTTTGGAAAAAAGTGTTGGTAGTATTGGTAGGATCGTGCATAAATAAGAGGGTGGTCAGGGTGGAGAGGCTTGGATGGATGAATGTTGGGGGAAGAAATCATATATATTTCGTTTGAAAAAAAGTAGGAAAAAGCTGTATAGTTATCAAAAATTCCCTTTCACAATTTCAATATTAGGGTAGGAAAAAACATGATATGTTTTGGGAAACAAGTTTGATCAAGAAAAGAAAAGAAACAAAAGTATTATGGGGAAAAACAAGGGAAAAAAAAACACGAAGGAATGATTTGTTTGCTCTCTATTGTTGTAACGAGATTTTTTTTTCATTAAGTGTGAATGCAAGTTACCTCCTATTCACTCCAAACAACATAGTTCTGGATTCAATACTCCAAATCTCCCCACTACCCAAAGAATGATGCAATGAAAAATCAGAGTTCGATCGAAACCCCTTCATCCACACACCATCCAACAGTCCCCTGTCTTGACAGTTTCTTCCACAACCCCACGAATCGTTCATAAATTCTAACTATTGAAAATCAATCAAGGTCGAAAGCCCTCCCGTGGCGAGGAAGCCTTTCACCGAAAAAGGTTGATCCAACCCACCCCCCGTGTTTCACCCCCCGTTCAACCCCCCCCCCTTGCCCAAACTACAAAAAGAAAAAATGCACGGAGCAAAAATTTAGCACCAATTTGTCAGGACTGATAAAAAGAAGAAAGCACATCAAAAAACGAACAGAGCCTCTTCTCATATTCACTCCCTCGATCGTGGTTTTTACTAAAAAAAGACATGCTAGCCCCATCCTGATAGTGCTGCAAATCCCTACTGGTGGCCACACAAATGACCTTCAGGATCTGCTAGAAAATGAATCAAAAACAAAAAATAAAAGAAAAAGGAGAACGCTCGCCAACACAAAAAACCCTTCCATCAGTCACCCACGTTAAACCCTAACCCTGCTTGTTCACACCACTAATAAAATTTTCTTCCACACTTTTTTTAAAACTTTCCTTTCTTTGTTTTGAAAACCCTCGTTCGCAGCAGCTCTGGGGGCCGTTACCTAACAGGGCTCTTTTCATAAAAAAAATAAACATAATTTCCCCATGATGTTTTTTTGAATGGAAAATCTCACTGAAACCCGGCTTCCAAAAAAGAAACAATAGAGATATTTACCCATGCCTCTTTATCCGCTTAGCAAAAAAAAAGAAAAAAAAAAGAAAGAAAAGCAGTCAAACAAGCAGCCTTAGCCCCCCCCTTGGTATTTCCACACCCCCCAAACCCGAAAAGACACAGCGTTCATATGTTGGTGGAAAATCAATTGTTGCCGACTCTTCCGAAAAAACAAAAGAAAAAAAAAGAAAAGCGAAAAAAAAGCTTTCGTTTTCTCTTTCTTTCCAATTTTCAATCGGAGAGCATCAATTTTGAAACAATGCCTTGCAGAGTTTGCTGCTTTGTCTCGATCATCAAGACATAAACGAAGGCAAAGCCCAGTACATTTAAAAGTCCATACGCCAGGTACGTTCCAAAGAGACTCATCGCTTTGAGCATAATTGGGAAAGTGAGGCCGATGATCAGGCAAGCCACCCAGCTCAGACCAGTTGCAAAGCCAGCCACAGAACCCTTGATGTTTGCAGGCAGCACTTCAGCCACGTATATCCAAGGGACTGGACCAGCTCCGATCGCAAAGAATGCCATGTACAAGAGCACAAAGCCCAGGGATGCATTCTTTGACCAGGGGCCGGCGACTGCAGAAGGAATATACACAGTTCCAATTTTTCAGATTCAGCACTACTACAAAGCCAGCAACAATTTGACTCTTGTGCTTAAATATCTTTCCGTGCCAGCAGCCAAAGATCTTGTAAGAATATTCCAAAGGAAAGTTGGAGGATACGGTGCCAACCCACAAACCCACTTCTTTAAAGAAATTAAAGCACTACAACTGCTATCTGGATCCACATGCTCTCTCCCCCCCCCCCCCCCCTCCCCCTTCTCTTAGTCAACCGGGATGGAGAGACAGAGTCATTTTGTGCCGATTGTACACTCACCGAGACCGGAAGTGGCCATGGACAATCCCAGGAGACCGAACGCCATTCCTCCCATGCTCCACAGCATCATTGGCCTCCTTCCATAGCGATCCAGCAACGGGGATGCCACGATGGTCATCAGCAAATTCATTACGCCCGTCAAAATACTGCTGAAAATGGGGTTCGACATTCCAGCAGAAGCAAAAACCTAGAATAGGAAACGACAGGTTCACCACAGGTTCCTAGAGATTTTGAAAAGAAAAATCGCACTCTCTGCAGAGATCTGGAAAATCAAGGACACGAAGCGGAAGATAAATTGAGGCGATAAAATGAGGCAAATGAATGCTCACCGTGGATGAATACATAACGACAGTGTTGATTCCAGAGAGCTGCTGGAGCATGAGAACTCCAATTGCTAAGACCACCATCCAACGGTAGCGTCTTCTCAAAATACAGCTCAAGCCTTCGGACTTTCCAGACAACTCCTTGATATCGCACTCACCCTATGAACACAGACACCCAACGATCTATCATTATTCTCTGTCAAAACCACAAAATCATATTCATGCGTTTTAGTTCAGTAACGAGTTAAAATCCATCAGATTGTGAAGGGATGCTGTTGTCTATATATAGATATACCTCCTCCATATCGTCAACCTCCAGCAAAGCCTTCTTTTCTTCTGCCCGTCTGTCGTTAGCAGGGCCATACAATTTCACTCTGACAGCCTCTGCCGAATCGTGCTTGCCTTTCCACTCCAACCAGACTGGACTCTCAGGAGCACAGTTCATCATCACAATCTACAACATCAGAAATAAAAGGGCTTCGACGATTGCATTTTGATCCTATATACATCTCAATTTTAGGCAAATGCTAATATCCAAACCAAGGTCGTTGGCTCTCTTCGGAAGAACCAGAAATATCAACTTCCACATAACGAGAAATGTCAATACTTGAAAGGAGGATGTTATACATACATGTATATCTTGAGCTTCAATTGCAAGAAAAATCCGACAGGAAGACCTCCCATGAGTTGGAATTTGTCTTTTTCCCAAGGAAAGATGGTTGTACAAACCTGCATCAAGGATCCGATGGCTCCAATGGCCAACATGACACGCCACCAAGAAATTTCCATAGAGAACATGTGGGTGTGCTCCATTCCGTACTCGTATGGCAGCCCAACGATATAGCTCCCCAGAATTCCAACATTACAGAAAATCTGGAAAAACACCAAATGAAAAGAAAATGCTCACGTTGCAAATGGATCACATCTGATCATGGCACTGACTTTTTCGTGAACTGTCTAGTTTCTAACGCAAGTGCTGCTGGCAAGTGGGCAATCGACGGGTCGGAAGTCGGAAACCCCACAGATCAAAAGATGCACAACCACAGCGCGCCAACCTCAACTAGGCACTAAATGTTTTCCCCACTTACGATCGAACTGGGGGCAACGAGCACAATAGCGCATTCCGGTCGCACCCACCTGCACGAGTGAACCAAGGCGGCCGCGCATGCTCGGCGGCGAAATCTCCCCGATGTATCGTGGCGTGTAAACCATCCCAGCCCCAGCTCCCAGACCCTGGATAAGCCGACCCAGCAGCAGAATCCAGGGGACGTTTCCTGTGCTGGCTGCGCTTGGCGACAGCGCACACATGACGCTTCCGATCACCGAGCCACCAGCTGAGTAGATTGTTGCGCTTTTGAGACCCAGCGAGTCACCCGCCCTTCCACCAAGGGTCGCGCCGAAAGCAGCACCAAGTAGAGCAATCGATACGACGCCCGCTCCCATCACGGTTTCGTCGAACGAGAGCTCCTCCGCGAGTTTGCCGAGGATCGTGTTAAGAACACCAGTCACGTAGCCTGAGCAACACGAAAGAGAATCACACAACACCCGCGAAACGCGCCACGGAGTGTGCGCGTTGCCTCCAGAAAGACCTATGCTGTACGTTTTTCCTCTCTTTTCGTTTGGACCACTCCAGGGGGATCTCACCATATTGAAAAGCACCGAGCACGGTTGCCAGAACGGAAATCCAAAGCGTAGAGGTATGCGACATGTTGAAGCAGAGGAGGGGCTCTGGAAGCACACTGATCAATTCGGCGCAAGCGGAGTAATATGTCGTCGAAGAACGGAGCGCGTCCTATGGTTTCTTGGAGATTCTGGCATTCAGTGAGCTGACTGACAACACCCCATGCTGCGAAGTGGCCCCTGACTTTGTCGTCTGGTGGAAGTATTCTTGTACTGTTTTTGTCGCTCTTGGCTTGAGCCCATTCAGAGTGGACATCCACTTGCAGCTTTCGCCTTCCTTTCTTTTGCGACATGCACAAACAATTCTGGGGCAAAAGAAAGTCCATCCCTATTCAATCCCTTTGTTTCAAACCACCCAGGATGCAGGTCTGTTCCCGCGAGGAGGGGCCCCAGGAATCGCAACCGCCCTCAGCGCTGAGAACGCTAGCGTTTCCGTCCTCGTTCCTAGCTCGATAAACAAGAAAACATAAAGGAAATTGCGACAAATTCACGGAGATGCATGGACTTCGGCACGTTTGCGCTCGCTCGCGCTTGGCGGCTTGGCTCCATCAATTTCATCCATTTCGATTCTTCATCAATCGCTGCCACATCAGTGCATCGTCAACCTCATTTCTGGCATCTGGGTTGGGGGGGGGGTCTGCTGCTCACTCCCTGTAGGCCAAAGACGTCCGAGGCGCACCATGGAGCGAGACGCCGTTCCCGAGCCGGAAGCCAAGCGTCTCAAGTTGGACGAGGGGACAATGCAACAGAGCGGAGCTCCAACTGTTCCAGCGAGCGAGGTCATCGCTATTCACTTGGTGGACGCAAGTCGCGACAAAACGGCTTGCTCCGCGGAGAGCGAGCCTTTCCACCCGGAATTCACGCACCAAGTGTTTGGGAACGATGAAACGATCACGGGTTATGAGGGGCTCACTGTGGATATCTTTTTGGACGCGAAAACATTTTATTCTCGAGTGGACGTTCGCTACGAGTCCTCCAGCCCTGGGGCCGACGACGTGGTGTTGAAACTCTCTGCTGCGCTGGAGGATGGTTTGCTTTTGTCGGAGCAAGAATTCAAAAACAAGCTTGACGACTATCCACACGACTGGTTGTCGATCGAGGATCTGGGCACGGTGGTGGGTCGGAGTGATTGGAAAGCCGGGGAGCTCTTAGTGACCTTTGCAAATCTAGCCCAGGCAGGGCCCAAACTCCGGGTGAGAATTCAATCCGCTCCCCTGTTGCTCTTGGACTTCAGAAAGAGGATGGCAGCCCTTTCCCTGGTTTTTCTCTGGTTTATGCCAACTTGGTGGCAGCCTTAGGAAGGATTGCTGGAGAGGAAGGCAAAGTGATTGGTGTGGCTTTTGATTGTTTTGGCAGGAGTTGCACAATCGCTTGGAGCTTTTCTTGACATTCTTTATCGATGGGTTTGCCTGCATCGATCCGGACGATCCAAATTGGGAAATATTCACAGCATCCTATAAGACGGAGTCCAGTCTTCGAGTTGTGAGTTTTTGCAATTTTTTTCACTGTTCCTCGTCTTTTTTTTCCATATCTTTTCATGCAGTTTTTATCAAGGCTTCCAGAAAATGAGTGTTACTTAATGGTTCGAAAACAATTGACTTTTGCTTGGCCTAGGATGTTTCGATGAAATATGCCCAACTTAACCAAGGGACGATTTCCTCAAGGTCTTTTTCGCGTATGATTCCAAATCTGAAAAATGGAATGCTTTTTCAGAGCTTTTCTCTTTTTCTTTTTCCTTTTTTTTGGAGGGGGGGGGGACTTTCCTTCTCGTTTTTATGAAATTTGAAACGAGCCTTTTGTGTTGGAAATAGATTGGCTTCGCGGTCATCTATAATTTACCTTTGCTGGAAAAGCGGCGAAAGAGGGTGGGGCACTTCTTCATTTTGCCAAATTATCAAGGCTGCGGGGCTGGAACGAAAATGCTCCAGTGCGTATATGAAATCGCTGCTGGCCATGAGGCTCAAGATGTTACGGTGATAATTCTCCAAACAAAACAGCACCAAGTTATAATATTTTTTCTTCTTTCTAGAAGTTTCGGGACTGTTGCAAAAATCCCAGATTCAGATATTCCAGAAATAACTCAACATATTCCAGCAGTGCATATTTACGGGCTTTATTGGTGGAGGTTTTGTATGCTTACCTATCTGTTTTGATTGTCCATCACTGGGCGATTTATCGCTTTTTTGTTGAATTCAGTCGATGCATCCTGTACGATCCCAACCCCTCAAATGATCTCTGTAATTTGAATTTGAGGGTTTGGCTCCTTGCAGCTGGAAGACCCGTCTGACAACATGCGGAGCCTCCGGGATAAATGGGACACCAAGAGGCTCTTCCAATGTGATTGGCTAAGGAAACATGCATCTAAGGTCAGACCTGATGCGCACCCCTCCAAGAACGAAATAAGCAAACGTACCCTGAACGTGGTGATGTGCTCTTGGAGTTGAATCCCGTTGTAAAAAAAATGTCGAACGAAAAAAAACACAAAAAAAAGCCGTGCCCTGAAGCCTGATGGTTTAAAGAAGTGCGATATTCTATAAACAGATTTTTTTTTGGCATCTAAGAGCTTCCCCCCCGTCCTTCATTTTCAACTTGTTCCAATGGGTAAATTCTCGAACCACCTGCATTGTAATTCACAGAGGAATATCGGAATCTATCCTCTTCAATTTAAGAGTTAACTTTTGTAATATTTATTCCACACCCCACTTTTTTTTCTCTTGTAATGGAAATAAATTTGATGGGTGAATCGGGGACTGTAATGATTAGGTAATCAGCGAATTCGTTCAAAATCAACAGCAAAAGGTGGAGAAGCCTTCGGGTAGCAATGGGAAGCCGCCAACCCAGAAGACAACCAAACAGGGCTCGCATGCACTAGCACTCGATGCAGAGTATCGAAGGAAAATACAGGCCGACCTCAGGATTTCTCAAACTCAAGTGAGGGAAATGGAAAATATGGATACTTGTGCTGCCCTGAAATTGAAACGCTGCAAAGGGTAGCCACAGAAATCGCAGATCGCCATGGTGTGAAAATGAATTGCATCTTTCTGGGTTTGAACGATGTTGATTTTTTTTTTGTACTTTCTTTTTGTATTTGATGGTTATTAGGTTATTCTTCTTTGGGAAGGCCTTTTGATGATCGAATCGAAGGGGGACTCCAAAATGATGGAAGCCGTGTGGGAGTTTGTATTTTGTCGACTGGCTAATCACTGGGGCTTGAATTCCGTCAGCAAGAAGCTGATTATCGAATCCAGAAACAAGGATGGGCCAAACGATTGCTTCATGATGGTCAAATGCCGTGAGTTTCTAATTCAAGAAAATTTGACACAGTAGAAAACTCATTGATATTGTTTGGGAAAGGAGAGGGGAGGGGGGGGTTAAGTGGTCGTGTGCAGCTCTCCTCATGGGAACGCTCGGCTGGTCAAATTTGGCACTACTCATCGGCTGTAGCCCAGGGTTTAAATCCTGATAATTCACAGTATTAATCCATTTTCGTGGATTTGATTTGAGAGAACCAGAGGCTCAGCTCGACCTATGAATTTGAAGAAACAGAGGAATGTTTCCGATTGGACAATCCACAGAGTTTTTATCACTTAATTACTTGATTTTTCTGGGTTTTGACTTCAGGAAATATTCCTCCGGTGCACGAAGCTTTGAAAAAGGGGGTTTTGTTGACCCCACCAGAAGAGACAGGGCATGAAGAGAAAGCCGAACAAGTAGAAAAAGAGGTCGAAAAGCGAATGCAGGAGCTGGCCAGAATAGCTATTCCATATTGGGAAAAAAATGGGGGCTAGGAGAAGAAACACCGCCACTCTCTCCTACCCCCCCCCCCCCCAAAAAAAAAAGAAGATATTCTGAATTTATGCTTTCTGTGTTGATAGGCTTGGAAATTTGGTAGAAGTTTTGCACAGTGAAATCGAGCAAGAAGAAAAGGGAAAAAAAAAACACTCAGAAAAAAATAGCGAACATGATCCTTCAGCACATCGAAATTTTCTAGCAGGTGGTTTTAAAGAAAACATAGTCTTTATCTCAACATCTGATTACAAGCTACTGCGATTAAGAAAAAACAAAAGAAAAGCCTCCAACATTGACATATTGATATCATCTTTTTCCCGCACACTTTGATTTTAGCCCCCTTCAAAATATTGGACTGAAACAGGTAGTCTGTCGAGCAACCAATCAATCTGTCAAGGGTTCATTTCAAACCCCCTTGAGTGGGTTGCGATCCGCTCATCCAGAGATTGGTCATCGGGTGGTCTTGTATTTCTGTCAGCAACAAAGAGCTTCAATAAATATAGTCCATTGGATCATAATCAATTCCATGGCACAAACAATCCATGCAAGAATGACTGATATGAAAAAATACACCAAAAGGAAAAGAACCCTCTGCTGATAAATTCTTGATTGGGATTCACATCCAGGCAAAACCTTTGCTTAGAGAGGAGAAAATTCTTGAACCGTGGGAAAAATGGGCGTTGAAATTTTGAGCAGTGCTCAATAGACCGAACATGGATGCATATAACCCTGCGAGTTATTATATTTCAGAAGCGGATGGATGTTTTTTTCTTTTTTCCCTTGTGCCACATGACCAACCTTGATTTTGGCAAGCAGGGCTTTCGCTTTCGCATCCTTCTGGAAATGATCCCTCACCGGTTGAAGAATGATATTCAAATGCTTTGCTAGCGCCGGTTTCAAATCGCCTGATGCAACAAAACAGAATTAAAAAAAAACATTACAAAAAAGGGAGCTAGCCCCCTCAAAAAAAGAATCGGTATTTTCATCATGTTTCTTTGCTATTTCAAAGCAAAACCCCCTGCCCAATCACAGTTCACTTCATTCAAAAAAACGAAATGAAACGAAATGGCCCCGAACAAAATGTTTCTTATTTTTTTCCATTTTTTTTCATCCATTTCTTCATTCTATGTTCTGCAAAGTTAAATGTTGGATAAGAGAATCCCGTTAACCAAGGACACAGGACAATACACTCATTACCTGGGTGCAATGCTCCGTTCTTGTAATCCTCTCGGAGTTCATCCATGTCGGTGTAACTCCTGCACAACAATCAAACATCCATCAGCCAGCCAAAGCCAGAAACCAAACAGAAAATTGACCAAAGAAAGACAACAAAGGATGGGTTGACTCAGCATGAACTCACTTTTCCTCTTGGTCCTTTCTGGCGACATCGAACTTGCCAAACCATGGAAGAATGATGTGTTCGACGTACTCGATGCAAGGGTTGTCGGCCAGTTCTTGGGGCGGACAGAAAGCCTTTTTCACTTTACGGCTAACTTCGGCCTCATTGTCATCCATGAAAATCGCTGAATCGGGATCACTCTTGGACATTTTAGCTTGACCCTGAATCGGGACACAATCACCATTCATACAATACATACATACATTTTCCCTTTTCACTTGAACCAGGCCAACCCAGAAAATCATCGTCAGGGTGCACTTTTTTCATTTTTCGTTGTTTTCTTTGTCGAGAAAAACATAGTAATGTTGCACCAAGAACACCCCCACAGTGTAATATGCAGAATAGGCAAGGTTGCGTTTTGAAGTTACCTGGAGTAGCCCTGGCATCATTCTGTGCGACAGGATGATTGGCTTGAGTTTCCTCTTGACTTGGTCGCAGTATTCACGAGCCAACATGTTCACTTTGCGTTGATCCATCCCAAGCTGGCAAATGTCGGCCTGGGCATGGAAAAAAAAAGTCTCAAAACACAAATTCAATTATAGAGTAAAAAGACATCCTTGAAAGGCAGACTGGCAATACAATTTTTTTTTTTGTGTGTGTTTTTTCAACTTTGAATCTTGAACGTGAAACAAAACCAGCAAAGGAAATACAGACCCCCATTCATACTTCAATTATATTGGAATGACTGGACTTGTCTATAAATAAAGGAAAAAAAAAGAAAGTACATTGAAAAACAGGCAATACACGCACAGTAAAACTCAAAACTTTACCTTCAGGAAAAATATGTCGGCACATTGCATACATGGGTAGAAAATCTGAGCCGCCGATAAATCGTCCGTTTCAGCTCGACCCATGATGGTCGAACACCGAATAACTCTTTTCAAATTGTTTTTCATGGCGACGTCCATCACCAAAGTCCAGTACTCATCGGACCGCTTGTTGATTTCCTCGGAGGCCAAAATGAATTCCACCTTGGAAAGATCCATGCCCAGCACCTTCCAGATTTCCACCATGTACTTACCGACCTCTCCGATCTTCTTCAAATCGCCGCCCATTTTGTTGTTGAGTTGAGCAAACCAGTCCGCAACCCTTTGTCACAAAGAAAAAATAAATAAAAAAACAAATCATCAATACGATATTGAAGCGAACAATTGCCAGACTGTTCTCTCCCCCCCCCCGAATAAATAAATAAATAAATAAATGCCTGTCAGATTTCCCCCTCTTACCAGAATTTGAATGTGCATCCCGCTTTGGTCAGCTTGTTCACATTCAAAACTTTCATCACTCCCTGTCAAAATCCATCAAGAAGAAAACCAACCACACAGAGCCTGGGTTCAGCTATTTCAGAATTCACAATCACCGCAATGACCCGACCCACTTTATTATCTTCCGAAAAACAGCAAAAGAAAACAAAAGCAAACCCGAACAAACAAGAATTCCTTGATTTCCAAAACATTCACTGAAGCGCACCTGAGCGATATGCATTCGACCGGAAGGTTCAAAACCATCATAGGCCACAGGATTCGGTTTGTTCGCCAGCAGCTTCCTCAGTTCTTCTTCTTGGATGCACTCCTCACCGATGCTCCTCACCAAGTCATACTTCTCATCGGCAGTCAGCCTTTTTTCAACCAAATAACCGAAATTTACCGAGCAAATTTTTTATTGTTTCCTGAATAATATTGTCAGTACCATACTGTACTGAGCTGCAATCAAATGCAGCCACTGGTTGCCCCCAGTACTGATTACCTTTTTTTTTCTTTTTTTAATTTCTAAAAAATCTCATCACCAGCAAAACTTGATTCGTTGGCAATCCTCCCCTTCAAGGTACAAGTCCACCGGGGAAAAAAAAAATTGTTGGGGAGGCAGTGAAATTGAATTCCTTGTGTGGCAAAATCTGCCCTTTTTTTCCACTTTAGTCATTGTGCTTTTGTATTGCAGCATTATCGACATTGAAAAAAAACAAAAAAAACAAAAAACAAACTGGATGTTCCTTCCGCGTACTCGTCAGTGGAGGCGTCTGAGAGCTTCACAGCCGCCATTTTCTCCGCAACAGGTTCTTTGGTTTCGTGTGGGGGGTCTGCTGGCACCTGAGATCCGCAAGCTTCTCCTGACATCGTTGTCGTTTTTGGAATTCCCTCGCAAGAATCTGCGTGGGCAGGATCGAACTTGCAGGAGTGCAGTCAGGAAGCTGATCGGATTTTTTTCGTTCTCATTCTTGAGGGGTAATCGATTACGAATAGGATGATCCGTTTCATTTTGTTTGTTTCTTTTTACATTTCATGGTCGTCACCCCAGAAGTACGGCTTGTCCAACAAAGGGGGAGCGGTGGTGGATTTCCTTTTTGTCTGTTCTATGAATGTGTGTGTGTGTGTGTTTTGCCCAGCTGCGCCAACCATTATACTACAACATACACGGAAAAAAAGCAAGCAGATGGTCGAAATTCATATTTCATATATCCAGAAATAACACCACATTCATATCAACATGTCGGTGGCTGGCCCTTGGAAGTGTACGCAAACTAAACATGACCAATCAGATCCACAATTCATCTCAGTGAACCCCCTCCCCTCCCCCCCCCAAAAAAAAGATAAAATCAAGGAAATAAAGACACACAACATGCAAGTTGGAAATTTCACTCAAAATTTCAGCATCGACATTGAGAAAGCCCCACCATCTTCGCACCACAAATTCTAACAGGCCCTTCCCAGAAAAAAAAGGAAAAAAAAAGGAAAAGAAAGAACAAAAATGAACCAACATGCATGCCACCACACAAGGAACTTTTCCTTCAATCTTTCAATTATCCTTTTCTGACCGTAACCGTTCATTTTGCTTATTGACACACTCCATTCTCAACTCGGGGGTGGGTTCCCTGGTGCATTTGGTAGCTTCTCTAATGGTGGTCGAAACCCCACTCACACTCCGCCCCACACTACCCACCGTATTCCCAGTCACCTCGATCGCACTGTCGATCCTAGATTTCACCGAATCTTTGTTCTTTTCCACTGTCCCCACAATGCTATCCACCTTGGAAGTGACGCCAGTTTTCGCCTGACCCAGGGGCTCCAGCAGTCGATCCACTTTGTCTGACACAGCTTTGGTCGATTGACCGTAAAGAGCGGTCAAAGAAGAAATTTCCTTCTTGGTGGAGGCTTCTATGAACTCCAGATTCCTTTCAGCTTTGACGATGGGCTCCGGGGCAAACGGCCGGAGTTTGGGGGGGATCAGCTGGTAACCTCCCACTATGACCAGAATAGCTCCAAATGCAATGATGTAAGGACTGAGTAAAACCCCCAGCACCCCCAAGGTCACCAGGCTTGTCTGATAAGGATGCCCCTGAACGAAATTGAAACTCTGCTCCAGAAACTTCACTGTGCCTTCCGGGTTGGATAATGTCAGCGATCCAACAAAGAAAAGCACTGCTGGGATGACTAAGAATCGAATGGTGAGTTTGGTCAGCCGGGGAATGAGATAATAGAGGACCCCCGCCAAAATGATGGTCACAATGGGGTTCTGTAACAGCAGCTGCAGGAGTGCCCAGGGATCGGAGAAGTCCAGGGTGGCTATGGTTTGCAAATCGATGCTGGCTGCAATCGAGGGAGCAGAAAACAGAAAAGGTCCGGCCAGAGATACTGGCATGGCCCACCAAATCGACATCATGTCGATTTCGCCCACCATGTTCCACCAATTTCGCTCTCCATCCCCTCCAAATTTTGCGGTTTTGATCGAGGCTTGGGGCCGGGAGCTGGATTTGGCCGCGTGAACGCTCCGTCGTATTCTTTCGATCCGGCAAACGTTACGCAGCTCGCCACACTGCTTGATGTGTGCACACGGAGTCCATGTGAAATGAGGCATTCTCGATGGATGGGCCCGATGGCCCACTGCAGGAACTCCAATACCCCCCATTCAGGTTTCAAACTCGTTTCATGCTTGTGCCAACAGAAGCGGTTTTTTTTCCCTCCTCAGCTCGAAAGCTGACCATCTGAGCGATCGTCTCCCTCCTGTTTTGGGCCCTTTCAAAATTCTGACATCAAAATTAGCGATCATCATTTGGGGGGGGCTCCTGTACTTTCCAATACTTTCCGTGGTGTATTAAATCAAAACCTTTCCACCTCGCGACGTCACCCTCTACTAATACAAATACAACGAGCTGTGTCGTTTGCCGTGGCTTTGTGAACGGCTTTCGTCCGTTTCATATTCGACTGTCTGCTGGCTAAGCTGTTTGGTCGACGGGGACGAATCAAAGATGTCGTCCAAGATCCTTTTCTCGCTGGTGTCCCGGGCGAAAGTGGTTTTAGCGGAGTACAGGTAACACCCGGACACGTTGTCGGAACGTCGAATGTTGGGTCGAGCTACAAAATATCCCCGCAAATGCGCGTTGAAAGTCAACGGATCTTTCCGTCGAGTTTGTTCAAGATCTGATGCTTGTTGTGACCGGTTTCGTTCGTGCAGCTGCGTGTCTGGGAATGCCATAACGATTGCCCACCGGATCCTGGACAAGCTCCCACAAGTTGACACGTGAGGTTTGCTTTATGGTCAGTGCTTGAAAAAAACAAAGCATTCAGATTTGGAGTATGGAAAAAGTAACATAATGTCTGTGGAATTTATTTCGAGAAGTGCAGCACTTTCCTCAATTCATGGGACCCCAAAATTGTTTGCAGTCCAATCCCCCCAACTGTTGATTTTAATTTAAATTTCTTTCATTGTGTTTTCTTAAATTTTTGTTCAATTATTTTTGAACAGGCGGGTTTCCTACACTCAAGACAGGCACATGTATCATGTGCTCGTCAGCGATGGAATCACTTTTCTGTGCATGTCTGAGGAGGTGAAAAAATTGTGGAAAAACTGTGAAAAAACTGTGAAAAATCTGTGAAAAATTTAAAATTAAGTTATGGGGGTGAATCTGTGCATCAGCAGACAAATTTGGAGAAAAAAAAATTGATAATTCTTTTGAGGAAAAAAATTATATATTGTGAGAAAATCAACAGATCATAATCTTTTGCTATCCGGTGTTAAAAATTGGAATGCAGGTGAAATCTTTTTTTTTGTTAGGTGCAATTGTGTTTAGAAGTGGAGGCCCCCTCCTAGATCAACCAAATTTGATTTCAAACTCATGATAACTTTTTCACCCAGGATTAAACAGAATATTTGTAGGAAACCCCTCAATATTTATTGCAGACAGATTTGATGATGTAGACTGGTCGTTGTTGTGCAGGGTTTTGGCCGGAAAATTCCTTACGCATTTCTTGAGGATGTGAAAAACAAGTTTTTCGAGACGTATGGAAACGCTGCCCTCAATGTGAGCAACAGGAACTGAAAGTTAAAATATTATGATGCAGTCAGGAATCCAACAGAAAATAAAACATTGTTGAATAGTAGTCTTTCATATTTCTTCGTTTCATGCATTAATAACAAAAACAAAAAACAAAAACAGCATGATTTTGTAGAGGATAAACTCCAGATTATCATCACCAAATATTTCCTCTCTGAATTGGAAATATATTCCATTGCTTTTTCTTGCAATTTTTCCACAAAAGAGGAAAAATCTCTTTTTTTTCCTCCTCATTCTGATGAATCAGACAGGGCCTACTGCTGACTTTAAAGAGGAGTTTTGGATTTTTTTTTCCTGCAGGCTGTTTCCTACGAATACAACACTGAGTTTTCTCGAGTGCTCCAGCAACAAATGGACTATTTCTCGAACGATCCCAATGCTGATGCAGTCACTCGAGTGAGGGGTGGCATGGCTGAAGTCAAGCACATCATGATCGAAAATATCGAAAAGGTGTGGAAATATGATTCAAAAACATTCAAAGGCAAATATATATATATATATATATGATAATGTACATATGAAAAATATATATGAAAAAACAAACATGTTTTGGGCTTCCCAAAATGATGATAGAATCCACCAACTTGATGCATCTATGGTTAATGTGGTGGGGACCTACACTTATTATGATAGAATTCTATTTAATAGAATATGGTGCTGAATCAAGTAGGTTCCACTTCAATCGCTATTCCAATTCTGCACATTGCATATTGTCATACTTTCTGAAATCATAGTATTTTACTCCCCTCTGTTTTTTTTCCTCATTCCAAAAAAATACGCAACTTGATTTCCCTTGAATTTGAATTACAGTTGATCACGCCCTGCAGTGATTTTTTGTTTTGTTTTGACATTTTCAAAGATTTTTTGTGGGTTTTTTTTTCCCAAACAAGAAATTGACGGTGTGCGGGAACTTGGTGTAGGTTTTGGAAAGAGGGGAAAGAATTGAGCTGCTGGTTGACAAGACTGACCATTTGAGCAGCGAAGCTTTCATTTTCAGAAAAGAGGCCAGAAAATTGAAAAACAAAATGTGGTGGAAGGTGAGCGACAGCTTTTCCTTTTTTATGGCACCCAATTTTCACTCTGTTGAATTTTTTTTACAGAAATCTGGAAATCAAAATCTTCCAAGGTGCACCCCACTGTTTTCGAAAAAAAAAATAAAAAATTCTGCCCTGAAATGTAGATTTTTTTCCCTTATGATCCGTGTTTGTTTTCTTTGGGTGGGAAAGGATGGAAAGCTAACACATAGAGTTGAAAGAATATTAAAACAATAACAACTTCTTGATATTCCTTGCAAATTCAGTGCTGCTTTTTTTATAGAAATATCTGAATGGTGCCTTTGTTTGTTTGTTTGTTTTTCAATCCCTATGCAGAATGTGAAGATGATTGTGTTGATAGTGGTTTTGCTCCTGGTGGTGCTGTACATCGTCTTGGCTTTGTCGTGCGGACCTGCTTTGCGTTGTGGGAAAAAGTAAGAAGCAAGGAGTTCATTTTTTGTTTTATAACACCCTTTCAAGATTGATGTCGGGGGGTCTAGAATCAACAAGGGCAGAGGGATGTGCAAAGATAGAGGAATAATCGGAAAAAAAAGAAAACACGCGTCGGGGCTTCCGGTCATCGGAGCCTTCGAATGAACGCTTTGATGTTTCCTGTTCTTTCTTACTGTTGTTCTTTTTCTTTTTTGGGGGGGGTTAAAAAAGAGAGGAAGGGGGCCTTGAGCAACGAGGGTTTTTCAAGAGTTTTTTTGTGGAAACGGCAACAAGTCTAGACCAAGGGGATTCGGGGAAGTTCTGGGAAATTTGTTTTTCTTATCGTTTTGTTTGGTAATTTGTTCTTTTCTGGCCTGTTGATGGTTGAACCTTAAGAATGGTGGTAGCTTGAACATCCAACACTTCATGCGAATCGTTGTATGTTTGCGATATAATCTTTTGCTTGGCGATACTCAGCACAACATGATTAATTGACTTTCTGAAGGTTCAATGAGTGATTGACTTTCTTAAGGTTAATGATCTGAAATCCGTGCCCAGGGGTGATTGATACGATGGGTCTTTTTGCTGGCTCCCCCTGATCATTTGAGTTCAGCTGGTATTGAGCAAACGAATAAACAAACATTATACATTTTGCGGTATTGCACCTGGCAGTGTGGGATCCTTAAAAAGGAAACAAACAATGATTGGGATTAGGGCAGCCCCCCAACGAAATTATCTTCTTGCATTTTAAATATGAACCACCTTTACTTGCAGAAACAAGGATAATTGATTTCGGTTGATGATTTGAAAAATCTCCTAAATAGATCAAATGCGATATTTTTTGTTGGATGTGTTGCACTGAGAATTTTCCCCCCTCAGAAAATCACAGCTTCACTCTGGTCCAATTGTTGACAGGGGAGGTGCCTTTGGGCATGATCTGGATACCATATGATTTGCATGGTCAGTAAAAAGATGAACGAGCGGCAAGGGGGTTCGAGAATCACTCTGAGTTTTCCCGAAAACAACTTGAGAAACAAGTTTCTTGAGCGAGGCAGACGTTCAAAGACGCACTGAGAAAATCCCCATTGAAGTAACGAAAAGAATCGAAAGATGGCTTGCGAAACAACGGCGTTCCCAGTTCGCGATTGGAAAGTCCCTTGAAGGAAAAAAAGCACCAACGAAACAAAAGATCCACCCCTTTCTGTCCATACTACACTTGGTGATGTTGTTCAAACATGCGGTCCCCTCAGTTCATTCTTTTAATGAACGTTACAAGCGAAAACTTTTCAACATGACCAGAATTCATTCTGGAGAGAACCACAACCGCGTCGAATTCAACAGCAACCATTCCTTGTTGTTCAGGCTATTCCTTCTTTGTACAAATATATAGAACACAAGGCCCAGCTGTTTCTTTTCTGAGAAATGCTTGCCACCTCAATACGAGCCAACAAATACTCAATCAATAAATACACCCCAACATATTCCTTGCAACTTTCAGTCCCAAGAGTACAATCAACAAACTAACACACACCCCAGTCCCAGTCACCCCACTTTTGCATTGAACTTTCTCCATGCCAAATCTACTAAGGTAATAATTTGCTGGAAAAACACAGTGGATGATGAAGTGTCCCTCAAAGATGTATCCTCCATAGCTACAGTTGAGAATTCACCAGCCCCCTGGAATAAAACAAGTTTGCAACTTTAAGCAAAGATCACCCTGCATGACTCCTGCCAGCAAACAGATTAATACACACAGCATCCAACTTCTTTGTCATTTGGAAAATATGACAAAAAAAATACTTTTCTGTAAAATAGAAACAAAAAGGACCGCCCCAGTGTATAGCCAATATCTCTCGAAACAAAACTCCTAACCTGTTTACTCAGAGCTTCCTCTCGGTATGCTGGCAGCTTCTCGGCAACTTCTGGCTTGTCTTTCAACCTTCCCGCAAGCGTCATTTCCTCTGGATCTCCATCCCCACTCTCTTGCTGCAATCTGTTCAAGGTGTTTGCCACCAGGTTCGAAATGGAAGCGGCCTCGATCGACCCAGATTCTTCATCGACAGTTTCGGCCCAAGCCCAGCCTTCCACAGCTGATCCGCCAGCTCTGGGGGCCCCCAGCAAGGCCAGCGTCATATACACCACACTCAACCACCTTCCGAGCAAAAGAAAGTGTCAAGATAAGCCCAATGATTCGAAGTTTTGATGATATATCCTTCAATGGGTTTGTTTCGACAAGGCTTAATTGCGGAGAAAAAAACCCGGAAAATATCACAAAAACAATGCTCTCGAGGGAAATCCACAACCTTCTTCAATCTCTTTCCGAAATTCCTGAAAAATTATAGCAACATTGCTGGCTGCAGAGTGGTCCTGCCCTGAAAAGGTCATCTTGTGTTATGTATATAATATAACAATACGTATTTTGGCCCCCTCTCCCCTGCCTCTCCACCTTGCAAACAGTTGGCCAGTGGAACCCTTCTTCCCACCATCAGCATCATCAAAAATGGGCAGCAGGCCGCCAGTCTGCTCGAATTCATGGCGATCCAACTGAGACAAAACTTCCCTCGCAGCAAGGCCCGACTCATACACCCCCATAACACAGTCCACGAAGAAGATCAAGCACACTTCAGAGCCCAAAACCCCTCCCGTAAAACTCAACAAGAGTTGAACAGCCAATGCCCTGACTCTCTCCACTTCGCCCCAATCCTGTTCGAACCCTTGGACCAGCACCTTTTCCTCCGTCGATGATTCGACCCTGCTTCTCCTTGGCTCGATTATAGCTGCATGCAAGAAGCCGGTGGGCGAGTAGGTGGAGGTCTGAGGGGGGGGAGCTTCGGCAGGTGTGCCTTTCTGAATCAATCCTTGGATGGTGGCGATTTCCAGAGCTAGAATGATGAGAAGTGTGTTTTGCTGCATGAACCGGCCGGAGGGAGATGGACGTGGATCTTCCTGAACAAAGCAGCAATACATTTGTATCATGTATATATATATGTGTGTGTTGACAGGTTGTCCCTCCCCCCCGTCCCCCAATGCTCCATCGGAATTTTTATCCATACTTCAACGATACTTTTCCAGCCAATGCATCCAATTGCTGCTAGCAATTGACAATCGACCTGTTTTTGAAAGGTGTGTCGGCTATGTACATCTTTCTATTTAACCCGAAGGAGGCCCATGATCCACTAGGCCGTGATGCGATAACCCTCACCGCTTGCATAGTTTTCAATTTCTCTAGATTCATTCCCTCTTCAGCCAGTTTGATTGTTTGATCGACATACCCCAGCATGCCCAACGAATCCTGGCTCAGACCAAGAACTTGTTGTGCATCCGTTGGGGTATTCTCTTCGCCCCCTCTCGGCTTTACACCAGATCGCCACAAAGTCAGCATTATGAGGGAAGCCCAGGAAACCAAGACAGCCCTGCCATGCTCTGAGAGGATGTTGCTGCCCAGTTCGAATCCCCTCACTGCCAAAGACACCTGAGTCCAAATTCATCCAAAACCTCTCTCAATGGAATCGCTAAAATTCAAATGACCTGAGGCAGTCCCTCCATATGTTCGTTCCGAAATGCTCATCAAGACCAAACAGAAAGCAACTGGTGGAAAAAAAACATGAAAAAAAAAATCTTTTTATTTTTTTCGCCTCCTGGTCCAGAAATTGTGGAAAAGAGAGAAAACATCACCTCCAGCTCCTTTGATGTAAACCCTTGTCTGTATATTTCAATAACAATCTCCACCAAGCACGTTGCGGCGAAAAGCGATTGAGACTGACATGCGGTGGATGTTATCACCAAGGCATCCGTCAAAACCCGAAGCCGGTGATCCTAGCCCCACAAAAAAGAAAAAGAGGGAAAGTATGTCAGTCACAACCCATCAGTTATACCCTGCCGATGATTTCCACAATAATGGCCGATTGAAGATTTTGATTGGAGACATTATCAAACGCAGCCATCAATCCAGCGTAAACCATTCGAGGCACCTTGTCGTCGACGATTTCCTGGCCATCGACGCTGCTCGAGGCCACGAATTTCCTTTTGCGCGGCGCTGACAATTCCGATGGACGTCTGATGGAGCGACGCCCAGCAGAACGACGCGTTTCAACTCGATCGATGCCTGCCCCAGACTTCAATCGCTTATGATTAGCGATCAGCGATCGACAAACCACCCCTTGGCCGTCCAATGCGCGTTGTGTCGCGCTGTGGAAACCGGAAACAATCATGGACAGAGAGAAGTATCGGGAAATTGTACAGGATTTCGTCAGGGAGCGGAGACCACACTTTCTGCGACGTTTTGTTTCGCATGACTGTCCCATCGCAACATCACTGCTGACAGAAAAGGGCAGCGAATCCGCCGGCATTCTGTCAGAGAGCGTCGGTTTCTGTTGTTTTCACTGCTCCCGATCGATCTGGCGAGTCAGTGTTTTAGAATGACGACGCGTGCTATCCTTGGTGGGGGCGCCATCGTGGAACCCGTGAAAGCTTCTCGCTTGGCGTCCACCGGTGGGTGTTTACAACTCGAGGATGGTTGATGGAAAACGTTCCGTTGAAGATGTAGCACTTCAGAAAAGCAATTGTGCCAGTGGAATCACGTCAAGTCAATGCCTCTGCTGAGCGCTTGTTCGCGCGTTATTTTTCTCAGTTAGGCTTTGTGGACCACCGCGCTCGCCATGTAGAACGACCTCGTCGAGGCGTTGCGCAAGCCGAAACCCATCACGAGTCGCTGCTTCGAGAAGCAAAGTCGTTGCGGCAGCCGCCGTCGAAACTGAGGAGGCTACCGCGCAACCAACAGGTAACGCCAAAGCTAACATGTCTTCTCCAGTGCTTTAGGGATCGATGTTTCGAAATGAACCAGTGGTCTGACGTCCCTGTTTTTGCTTCTGTTCATGAACAGTGGTGGCTCCTGTCTGCGTCGTGACGGGTGCTTCGAGGGGCATCGGAAAAGCGATAGCGTTGGCGTTGGGTGCGGAGGGAGCGAAAGTGCGCAACTCGCCGATATCACTCTTTTTCGGTTACACATCTGGATCTCCTGCATCACGAGGAAAAGAAAACCAAAATATGCCAGCAATCCAATGCAGATCTTCCAGTTCCTGAAACAAATCATGGCAAATGGTCACTGGATAAACAGAATTTTGCCATCCAGTTCATGCTTTTTGGCACCGATCAAATGTAATAATGGAAATTTTACTGGGGCGCCACCTTTGCATCACTTTCTTTAGTTTATCGAACATCTTTCTGGAACTTGTGGTTCAGGTTGCCGTGAATTTCGCATCATCCTCGGGGGCAGCGGAGGAGGTTGCTGACCAAATCAGGGCTTCTGGAGGGGAAGCCATCGTGGTCGGTGCTAACGTGTCCAAAAAGGAGGAAATCGATGCGATGTTCAAGACTGTCATGGGGGAATGGGGTACTGTCGATGTCTTGGTCAACAATGCCGGTAAGCATCCATCCATCCGGAAAACCAATTCTTAGGAAAGGGGCAGAATTTAATTCTCCAACCGTCTGCAATCGATGGATGATAAGATCATGCGTTACCAGTTACCTGACCGTAATAACATTTTTGGGAAAATTATGTACATATATAATGCTGGTCATATCCACACAGGCACTAAAACAATGGGTTGTTTTTGTTAATGAGTTTTTAGAGAGTCTACTTTTGATTTGATTTGATTCAATTCAATTTGATTTGGTTTCTTGGGTGGGGATTCATTAGGAAAATCAGTGATGGTGCCGGATCACTGATTTACACAGTGAACAGACTGCACACGAGTATTTCAGTCTTGATGCAGTGCATTTAAGGAAAAAAAAAAGATGGTGAATAAATGTAAAAAACACTGCAACACTTGTGTTTTTTTCTTCAACTTGTTTGAATGGAATGCATCGAATTCGCAGGTATCACTAAAGATACATTAATGATGAGAATGAAGCCTGCTGCCTGGCAAGATGTGATTGATACCAACTTGACCTCAGTGTTTTTTGCCACTCAGGTCCGTGTTTTCCTCAGTCCAATAAATTTTTTGTGTTTCATCATGTTGCCAGAATAACCACCCTCTTCTTTGCTTGGTCGGACGTGCTGGAGAACTTGATCCAAAAAAAACAAAGTCTTCTCTCCTTTCCCCCATAGATGCATCTTCAAAAGAAAAACCACCATTTCATGCTTTTGAACCTGTTGAGATTGCGATTTTTCTTCCAGGCAGCGACAAAAGTTATGTCTAAGAAGAGGAAGGGCCGAATTATCAACATCGCCTCAGTTGTGGGGTTAATTGGAAATCCAGGCCAAGCAAATTACAGCGCTGCCAAGGCTGGTGTGATCGGTTTGACGAAAACCACAGCCCGAGAATGGGCAGGAAGGAACATCACTGCAAATGCTGTGGCTCCAGGATTTATTGCATCCGATATGACAGCAGCCATCGACAAGAAATACGAGGAAGCCATCTTGGCACAAATTCCACTTGGTCAGTGTCCCCCCCCCCCAAAAAAAAAAAGAAAAACAACAGCGAAACAAAAGGAATATCATTCATGTTGCATAGTGGGCAGAGTGCATAGGTCTTGATGTTGAAAATTAACCAAAAAAACTATAACAAGGTAAAGAAAATAGGCATTGTTTGTTGTGCGATAAACAAAAAAATAACTTGGATTGAAAAAAATAAATTTAATCCTGCCTGTTCACTCAAACCAATGTTCATTCATTGAAGGAGATGCTTAATTATGAATTTCCTTGTCTAAATGCTTTCTTTAAATTTTTTTGGGGGTTGTTTAGGACGATATGGTCAGCCCGAAGATGTGGCTGGGTTGGTCAAGTTTTTGGCATTCGACCCTGCGGCCGCTTACATCACAGGTCAAACCTACAACATCGACGGAGGAATGGTCATGTGAACAAAGAGGAGAGGAAAAAGCATATTGTTTTTGTTATATTCATAAGCACATCGAGGTTTTCAGGGAAGTTTTGGTCGTTGGGGTTCCCTGTTGTGCAATCTTTTCTCCTTTTTTTTTTTTTGGTTTGGGGGGAGAGCAACTGCTCTGCAACGATGCAGGTGTAATTTCTGGGCGACCGAAATTTCATTGGGTGGGTGCATCCTCAATGAAGTATGAGTGGAATCGTGATTTCTATGGAGGTGCCGCACTTTGGAACAATTACCAATTCAGTCATTCGAACTGAACCCTATCTTGACCGTTGCACTTGTCAAACCTGGAACTTTCAACGTGGTGCATCGCCCAGCACAAGATTGAGATCTGGTGGCGGCGCCGCCACGACCAAAACCAACCACAGGAACTAGATGCTTCGGGAACTTCTCTCGTATATATAACCCGATAAAGTTCTTCGTGATACTCCCGACAGAAACGAAAGCTTTTTACAAGGCGCAGCCCAAGCATTCTCAATTCCGAAAGACACTCCTCTATACAGAACCTTAAGAAATCTGTAATTTTCCTTCTTTAATCCTCCCCCCCCCCTTCTCTTCTCCTTTTCATCCTTTTATTCTGCCTTTGTGGAAAACTCTCCTCCTGTACCAGCAGGGCCACTCACTATTTCCCCCTCCCCCATTGCCTGTGCTTTCTTAACTTATTGACTCACCCCCACTAAATCTATTGTTGAATCCTTATTGGTGTACCACCCTTACTACTATTTTGGGTGCGTACTAAGATTCACAGGGCTAGTTTTTCGTTAGTCGCTGAAACTCATCCTTCCTCCTTTCTGCTCAATTCATTCCTTCATCGATTCTCCGTTAACTTTTTTTTCCTCCCTTTCCCATATTTTTCGCCTTGGCTCGAAAAGGGGGAAAAACCTGTCTAGGGTTTCGTAGAAAGGTCGTTTTCCTTTTCCCCCTCAACTGAGGTTAAAGAAAAAAATCAACCTACCTGCTATCCTCCCATTGCGGGGCTGCTCGGCGATTGCACATCAGGTACACAGAAAACATCATTTACTGCTGCTGTATAAATTGACCATTCCCCCCCCCCAAAAAAAAGAAAAAAAAAACTGATCAAGGGGGGTGTAGTACTCAGCCCACCCCCCTTGCCCCCCACCCCCTCCAGGAAAAAAAAAAGAAACAAATTAAAGAAACAACAATCACCATTGCATTACGAGGTTTTCTTACAAAAATAGACTTTTGACCACCACATTATAACACATAATCATTCTCTCTCCCATTGCTCTTTGTTTTTTTTTTCTGTTCTTTTTTTTTTTTTTGGAAAATAACTCCATCTTGCTTTTGCATTTTTTGCCAAAAAAATTTGCCCCCTGTTTTTTTTTTCGATTTGAATTTCTCTTCCCCAATATTTTGCCCTGATCAAATTTCAATGCGACCCCTCACACTTGCTTATTCATTGATCGTTCCACCCATTACTCATTTCAGACACACATTAACATGTTCCGCTAGGAGGGGTTAATTTTAGCACCTGATATAATAAAAAAAACAGACAAAACTTCCCCACCGTTTTCAATCAAGGGGTTTTCCCAACCAAAAACAAGAAAAAAAGAAAACAAAAATCAGAACAGCCCACGACCCAATCCCTCTTTTTTTTTTTTCACTGCAAATTTATGCAATTTGTACGTCTTTCATGGTTTTTCCCCTCACAATGTTTCTTTTTTTTTTTTTTCCTTTTCCCCTGAGGATGAAGAAAAAACAACCAAAAAAAAACAAAATGACCCTCGCTTTTCAGCTCCACAACAACAGCAGGTATAAAAATGTTCAATGCGTTCCCTTATCCTCTTCATACAGAATAGAAACACACTTTTCTGTGCTATTTCTATGAGGAAAATCACAACCGGAGGCTCCCCCTCCCCCCCCACTTCATTCCTCCCACTTATGTCCTTGTAACACCCCATAAAACTTTCCCTGCCGCAGGAAAATTGTTGCTTCAGAAATATCCCCCCCAAAATCACTTTTTTCTTTTTTTCTCCAACCCAGCCCTGCTTTCACAATAATCCTATTGGAAAACGTAAGCACCCTAATGGTGTCGCCCCATGTACAGATTGATGCCCCCTTTCCCCAGCAAAGGCAAAGACATGAAAAAAAAGGTAAAAAAAAAGATGGTAATAAAAAATATGAGACGTGGAAACAAAAATATTAAATTAAAAAAAAAAAAAAAAAGGAAGGACATGTATCAGTCCTTTGGAAGAAAAGAAAAGAAAAAAGCGAACATCACACCCCGACATGCGTAAAAGTTTTTCCCCCGAGGGAAGTACATGCCTGTGTGTGCATGCATCTGTAACCCTCCTTTTTTTTCCCCTTTCTTTTTCAAACTCTCCCCCCCCCCCCCCCGTCCCCCCCCTCCCTTTCCCAACCATTTTCAATTCCAGTCGAAATCCTCAAAGTAGCGACGGCATCCTCCTTTCCTTACCAAAGCTCCGTCGAATCCATCGGGCAAAAATCTTATTGGATGAGGTTCGACCAATGCCCCCCTCTTCATGCACAGAGGTAAACATTTTTACGGTTACATATCGAAACGTCTTGACAGGGAGTGTTCCCTTCGAGAATCACAAGAAAAATGGGGCTTGAGCTTTTTTTTTTTTTTTTTTGATTAACTGAACGAAGAAAAATCACCTGTCCAGCTCATTCCCTGCTCATGTTGTTTCTTTTTTGCCAATTATTTTCTTCCCCCCAAATAATATTCCTTTTTTTCCCTCCCTTCTTTCCCGATCTCACCTCCTATACACCCCCCCCCTCCTCCTTCCCAAAAAAAGAAAGAAAAAAAAAAAAAAGCGAAAAAAAACAAAACAAAACAAGACGATGAACTTTTAACGAACAAAACAAAAACAGACGAAGTAGGACAACGAAACCAGAAGGGCATATTCAACAAACCCCCCAAAATACTTTCTTTTTTCCCCCCATTGCCTCACAATCACCCTGCACATTTTCTTTTCAATCTTCCCCCCCCCCAAAAAAAAATCTAGTTAGGACTCCGACCCCCCCCCCTCCCTTTTTTTTTCTGATAAACATCGAAAAAAAAAAAAAAAAAAGGAAATCGTCACATACAACGGCAACATGAAACCTCCCCCGCTTTGTTGAGAATTTCAGACTCCTCCAGGTCGTGCAAATGACTGACAATTTCACTGAAGCTTGGTCGATCGCAGGGGTTCCCTGCCGTGCATTGCTGCACCAGCTCCTTCACTTCGATCGGCAAATTTTCCGGCATTTTCGGCCGGAAACCCTTGGAAACTTTGTCGGCATAGAGCTTGCTTTCTATTGGCGATTCCATGTCTGTCTCCGATACCACCAAGAGGTTCCGGGAAAATATTTCGTACATGATGACCCCGAAACTGAAAACGTCCGCCGACTCGTTGTATGGAGAACAACTGTACACCTCTGGAGCCATATACATGTAAGATCCAGTCTGACCTGTTGAAAACATCCAACCTCACTTAGCTTATCTACTAGTCACATATGACCCCTCCCCCCCCCAACATTCTTTGGAGCTTCTTTTTTAATAATAAATGTGTCCCTTTTGCAGGGATTTTTTGAAATGTGGAGAATCTTTTCAAAAAAATTCCGATAACAAGACTCAAATTGTGCAAACATTTTTTTTTTTCCAGAGCACACAGGTTTACAACAAAAAACACTCCCTAACACAATTCCCACCCGAAAAATCACAATAAAAAAACAACTGTTCCGAACGAAAACACACATAATCTTTTGGAGGTGTCCAAAAAGAAACACCACAACTGCATCCAACCCCCCGTCTCTCCTTACCAGTGAGGTTATATTTCCGTATCAAATTCTTGAGCGACATGCTCTTTCTTTTGTCGGGCAATTCTATCAATCTTTCTGAGCTTCTTCTCATGACCGCTGCGTGGTCATCCTCGTTCTCATGATTTTGGTTCTCGTTTTCCCCCGCTGCGATATCGTAGTTTTCCCCCTGAGGCCAAGCCGCTTGGGAGTTATGGTCAGTTTCCGTGGCTTTTATCTCAGGTTCTGGGCTGGCGATATCATCGTCGGTGGAAGACGGGGGCACAGCAAATTCGAAGGGTGCTTTCTTGGCTCTACTATCGCTCGACAGAAACATGGTGGATAATCTATTAACAGGCTCGCCATTCTCATCAATCAACTGCAGCGCAACCGGAACACACATCCTTGTTATTTATGAGGGTTACTTCTTCTTTTTGGTTTAAGATATATTATTACTTTTAATATTACTATTGGAGCTGTCTTTTTGATAATGGAGTTCTCGCACTTCTGAACATCCAAGAAGAAGGTGGCGTTCTGGAGTCTGACCTCAGGAAATTGGATGCTGGAATGATTCTCGCACAGAACTCCAACAATCCTTATTCTGAAACTGGAGGCCCCTACCATAGAAATATGCTGCAAATTAGCTTTGTCGAATTATACGTGCTTTCGACATGCCCAGGGTCAGTTTGCTTAAAAGTTTCCCTTATTATTAATTAAGCTGCTATTTTTTCTTCGACTTTTTTTTTAATCCTTCAAACTCACCATAGTCAACCCAAAATCGATCAATTTTGCCACCAGCCTTCCATTCTTTTTAGTAACCAATATATTGTCAGGGGTCAGGTCCCTATGTAAGACTAGTGGTCTCAATTTGTGCAAATATCTGAGAGCACTGGCAATGCCCAACAAGAAGTCCAATGCCAGCTCCAAAGAGTAAACCTTCCGGAAGGGAGATATCATTTGTTTCATTAACAAATTTTGCACTGTTCCCCCCTGGAAAAAACACACACAAATAAAACAAACGATTCAAAAGATTTTCATCGTTTTTTATCGTTTTTCATAATAATATGGGGAAAAAAAGTTGGCGCTGGCGCTTAACTGTAGCAGCCACCTTGGAGGTTAGAACAGTTTTCACCTTATTATTGATTTTTAAATACTTTTCTGTTTCTCCTTTTTGCTCCGACCATAAACACATAAACACATATCTGCAACATCTATTCAGAAATTGCCACCAGTTGTGTGGTTCTTTCTGCATGGCTGTAAACCTTTCCCCCCCCCAAAAAAAAGCAAAAATCAACCCACCTCAAGATATTCTTCAATGAAAGCCAGTTTTGGCCCATCGATTGCTTCTGCAATGTGCCGGGCACCTTGGGGAATGTTTACCACCCCAATGTATTGAACGATATTTCTGCAGTCACCCAAATCTCAAAATTCAGATATTTGTGCAGAAGCTACTATTAGTTGATTTTTTTGATTTTTTCATGAGATGAGAAACGATATCATTCCCCCCCAACCAATCAGGTATGCTTTCATGTTGATAAAGTTGGATCGATTTCCACAATGATCAAAATTAATCGTGGGGATGCCAGAAAATGATGTTTCTGTAAATCAAATAGCAGTTTTCTCTTCAAAACAAAGACTTGACCCCCCCTTGAATCTTTTACAACAAACACCTCCTTTTGAAAAAAATGACTACAAATCGACCTTGGCGCGGGGGGTCATGGTACGTGGGGTGCGCGCGTCATGTTGATGGACCTTTTTTCTTTCGAAATTGATGTATCACGCCCGACTGATCACGTCACGGCCGTTTCGGCTTTTTTAGGGAAACGCAATCCCTCCCACCCACCAGCGGTTCGAAACAACAAAAAACCTGCCACGATCAAAACTCTGAGGAGATACGCTTCCCAACTCTTGATCAAACCTTCACTTTTGAGCACGCGCGCGCAAGCGTCTTTTCGGGAAAAGGTTGCGTGCGGGGGAGGGGGGACAAAAAATGGGGGCGTTCGCGTGAAACAGCCATTGGGTTGATGTATCAATGCAAAGCCTGGGGGGAAACTCACTCGTGCTCCACCATTCGAAGAACGGCGGCCTCTTGGACGAACATCGCCGTGACGTTCGGTCTATTAACTGCGAGAACCTTCACTGCGACTGGTCGTTTGTAACCCTCCATTTTTGCTTTATATACGCATCCGAACCCCCCCAAGCCAATTCGCTCGAACTTGCTCAGGGACTCGAACGGAACGAGATCCTCGACCGTGTCAGGCCACCTCACTATACCTTCCTCCCCACCCATTAGATCGCGTACGCAACACACGTTAAACGAAGATCGTCCGCGCGGGTTTCTTTCCCCTGGGGTGCGCGTGTTTTTGTTTCAGGGGCGTCTTGTTTTTCTACGGCAGGTGGATGGCACGAGAGCGCAGGGAGAAGTCGTGCCAAGCGGGGTGGTGTATTTGTTCCAAATATAGCCTCCTCGAAAACCTGCGTGGCAGAATCATCCGAAATTGCCCGGCTGCAAAAACGACTGGAGGTGTCACACGAAGTGTGTGGAAAAGTGAGAAGAAGTTCGAAAAACCATTCGCACACGAGTTCACATCGACGAACGGTGGACGAGGAGGGGGCAGAAATGAAAGAGGGGCAACTTTGGAACGATCGTGGGTGTCGGCGCACTCTCACTTTTGATCTGGAGGCGCTGCGTTGAATTCGGCCGTAACGGAAGTCCGTACAAAACAAAAAGAGGGGTGCGATCGACGATACGAGCGCCGCTTTCTCAGAGGGAGGAGTGAACCATCCGTCGAGATTTTTGTTGAGAAGGGGGTGGGGCGTGGATGCACTCATAAGGGGATGTACAGTTTGATGTAGTATGGGGGGGGATGTTTGTGGAGGGAGAGGCAGGTCGAGGGCAATACTGTGTGGTAGTGCTCGCTGGTCAACGGAGGAAAACAGCGCCCGTTGGTCGCCAGAAAGTTGAGATTTGGGAGTGAGAGCGGCGGGGCTCTTTGAAATAGTGTGACCCTTTTGGCGCCTGTTCGTGTCGGTGCTCTCGGAGGCGCTTTCTGACGGAAAAGTATCAACCCCGCAGGTCTTCCTGGGGCGGGAAAGAATCAAGGAAAAACACTAACACAACGTAATGTGTTTTTTTCTTGATTTTTTCCCGTGCGCGGCCACAATCGCTTTCCCTTGTTTCGCGTTCGGTGAGACATGTTTCACTTTTGTTGCTTGCTTTTTCTTCCTTTTGTCCCGACCATACACATGTTCACATTTGATTTTTACTGATCCTTGTAATAGGAGAATATCTCTCCCACACAATGTAATTGATGTTTGTTTGTTTGTTGTTTGTCCCGACCATACAAGCCAAAAACAAGCACATTGGGCTTTGGTTTTGAAAATGAATGACCATATTTGCGCCCATGCGTGAAAGCGGTTTAGATCCCATTCGATTTCGGAAATTTCTGGTGGGGAATCTCATCAACCTCGAAAAAAAAACTCATGGATTAAAAAAAAAGATTAACAAAAATTCATTCGGTGGAAAAGAAATCAACCACCTTGGCATCAGTTTTTGACAGAAAAGAAATCAACCACCTTGGCATCGTAGGTGGGGTGGAGGGTTCCAAGCCATCGATCCCAATGGGTGAAATACAGCGAAAAGTGATTTTTTGGAAAACAGTGGTGCATGTCGTGGTGCTGCACTGTGTTGAGCGCCTTTGGTGGAATTTTTTGCCCTCCTCGGAACACCAGGAACAGCATATTGAACAGGGTGGGGACGAAGGGGGCTATTTCGTACCCAGCATGTCCACCTGCAACACCAGATCCCATCATGAAGGAAATCGGGCTGGAATTTTATCAGAAAGGTCGACCCGTCTGAGGAAAATGTGTTCGTAAAAGAAATAGGGCAATGAAAAACACAACTGGAAGAGACAACAATCGCCGCCTCAATCTTTTTCTCAGAGTTCGATGCTCAAATTTATTTCCAACATCCAAGTTAATTCCAAAAAAAGAAAACGATCAGGGCTCACACAAGCCTGTTTCTTTTGCATTAATTTCCCCCTCCCAAAAATTAATAAAAAAATAAAAAAAATTCAGAGTTTCTGCCAAAATATAACCCAAACACCATGAATTCAAACTCCTGCCAAAATTGCATTTTTTTTTTGTTGGTGGGTACCTGAAAACCCCACGTTTCCTTTGAGGACTCACCTTCATGAATAATCGTGGTTGCAATGTGGTATATTCGGTGCAAGCCCATATGAATTGGGAACAAAAAGCAAACCAAGACTTCATTGCTGAACACAATCAGAGCTTCGATCACATGGAAGCTGTAACCAGTGAATGCCGTCGGGGCTCGAGTCCTTGAAAATCACAACAGTTGAAAGAGGATCAAAAACCCTTGGAAGGAAACACTCGTCTCAAAGAAACACAATATTATGGCAAAAAAAATAAAAATAATGAAGAAAATACTGATATGAATCAACACCCCTGCCCACCCCCCCCAAAAAAAAAGTAAAAATAAAAATGAAAATTCAGACGAATCAATCAGAATACAACCATCGAAAAAAAAAAAAAAAGAAAAAAAGGGGGGAAATACATTTTATTTAATTTAAATGGAACAATACCTTGCTTTTCCGCCCTTAACCACCCCCCCCCCCCCCCCCTTTAAAAAAATTATAAAAAAACTGGTTCAATCTTCAGCTACATGAAAGCCACACATACCATCCAGAAAAGATTGAAATTTTTTTCCTGGTCTTATCAACAGCAATGCTTTCGAACCTGTGGTGGATATGATGAATGTGTTTATAGAGAGGCCCCCAATGCATCAACCGATGCGTCCAATAAAACCAAGCGTCATGGAGAATATCCAGAAGAGCAATGGTCAGACACAAGTACAGCACCTGAGGAAAAGCCCTTCAATGCTTGAACAATCCATTCATTTGAATCAAAAAAGCAGAAAAAAAGAAAACTGCCAGTGTCATTCTGGACCGACAGAAAATAGAGTGAAAGGCTTATCAACGACGATTAAAAAAAACTCAAAGGATAAATCGATCCTCAATGATTTCCACATTTGAAGCGAAATGATGTATTTTGTGAGCAGATCAGATTTTTTAATATTTTTTCGATAGAATACATATTCAGTTGTGTGCATGTGTTGCTACTTACATCCAGGATTGACGAAGGTCGGCCTTCATAAAGTTTTCCAAATCCGGATTTGTGAAACCATTCCACCAGAACCCACACTCCAGCCTTCACTGCAATCGGCCCTGTATCAGCCCCCCCCCAAAAAAAATCAGCAATCGAATAGAATATCCCAAAACTTTCAACAAAAAGAAAACTCGTCAAACCCACACTCACCCCAACCCAACATATCGACACGTATTCTGTTTCTTGAAAACAACCTTTCCTTTGTCGTTTTCTTACTCACCCGAGCTGACGAACGCATCTCTGGTGACTTCCCCAAGCTTCCGCTCAACTGATTGAATTCTTCGGACTCGAAAAATTATGGGAGCGACATAGTGCAGAACCACCCCACAGCCGTAGTAAAAAATGGCAAGCTGGCTGAATGCCACCCTGAAACCGCCGCCATAAAGAGGAAGCACCGCCATCGTCCCTTCCACAAACACTTGCTCACAGCTTCAACGGACAGGAACTTTCTACACCTTAAGAATCGCTTGAATGTCAGACATGGGAGCCTTTTTTGTTTTTTGAAAGATATGTTATCGATCTGTGAAAAAATATCAAATGTTTGAAAAAAAAATTGAAGGTTTGTGAAAGAGACTAATAATTGCTTGCAAGTACATGCCTGTATTCATATTGCTCCATAGAAAATCAAGAAGATATTTTTCCTGTTTACACATTTTGCTTTTGATATATTCAACCCAGAATGCATGAAGCCTGGGAGGTTGAGATGGTTGCACACACCACGTAAGCAAGTCGTGAAACGAAATCCTTGCCATTTATTTAAGCGTGGATTTGATATGACCGTAATAAATGCTTCGGCTTTCTTTTTCCACAAGTCTCAACAGTGGAGCCGAGCGAAATTCCTGAGGGTTTCTTGTCCGAGCAGACGGGGAAAAAAAAGTTCTCTATCCGCGAAGGAGGGAAAAAACTCGACTGCTTAAAATGCTCGAAAGAATCAGGGTATGGATCGCGACACCCCCATGACGCCTTTCCCCAGCGTGGTGGACGGCCGTTCCTTGACCGCTAACTATCTCTCCTCGGTGTCAATTTTTTAAAGTTTTTTTGGAGCAGTGTCGAATTTTTGAACGAGCCTTCCCAGTTTGTTCTCTACTGAAAGTGATTTTTGCTTCGCGGTTTTCCTGTGTGTGTGTGTTTTTTTTCAATTTTTTTCCGAGAGAGTGCGACCTTTATTTGTTTTCTTGTGCTTCTTGCGGTGAATTAGGAATCCTTTCTGGTGGCCGCATCAAGCGACGCCCCCACTCCCGAAGCGGCCAGCCAAGCCTTGTGGAATTCATACAAGGACACCCCTTTCCCCAAAGATGTGAGGAACCTTAGCTGATGGCATTGCCTGCTGAGTTTTTGTTTCTAGTTGTTTTTTTTTGGGAGGGGGGGAGTTCAGAAAAAAAAAATCCCCACTCTGATGAAAAACTTGATGGAAAGACCATGAGATTAAACTAGCAAATAAATATGCTTCAAAAAGAAAAGTAAAGAAATGAAGGAGCACAGGGGGCTCCTGTCAAATCAAACACCACAGCACTCTTTTTTTTAGAAATGGGTGCCAAATTTCCTTTTTGTTTTTTTTACCTTCCCAAACAAGCATGTGAGGATGATCCTTTTTTTTTTCAAATTTTTGCTTCCGTGATGTTGTTTGAAAAACTTTCAACACTTTCTGACAGGATTTGGCGGCGGCAAGGGAGGAATTGTTGGAAATTAGATCCAAACAGCTTGTCGAGGATAGTTTGAGAAGCTTGCTTTTGGAAATGTGCCAAGAAGCCCACAAAACAAAACAGAATATGCTCCTGCCAAAATCGAAGAGATTATTGGACATTGCCCTTTGGCTGGCCAGCAACAAACTCCTCGAACCTGGTGGGTTACAATCATCAAGTGGAAATGATGCCTAATGAGTGTTTGAGATTCTTTTGTTAATAATTATTATAATGTTGGCGTATCTTTTTTTTGTTGGTTTTCTTTCTTTGTTTGTTTGTTTGTTTGTTTTTTTTTGGGGGGGGGGGGAAATTGCTGCCTTTATGGTAGGGATGTATTGATGGAATGGGTTGCTGCTTTTATGATTTTTCTATTTGCATCGTTAATCGCTGCTGGTTTGTGACAGGGTTACCTTGCACATTGGTGGAAGATTTGGTGGAGGTTTGCGCCACCCCCGAAGAACTGGAGGAGGTGTTCGATTGGATCGACAGAGAAAAAGCCGTCCTGAAACAGCCCCACATCTTTCAAAGGGGAAAGCTCATCTTGCTGAGAAGTTTTAACAAAGTCCTGAAGCAAATTCCGGGGGTGCGTCGATGGAGAACTCAGATGGAATCATCGACTTGAATTGCAACCAAACATGACCTTTCAAACTTTTGTTTGAACGTTCAGGACACATGCCCCCCCCCCCCCCTCCCGGTCCATTGAATTTGTTTTCACCAAATCAATAATTAGTCATATTATAATTTGATAGTAAAATATGCATGGAAATCAAGTTAAATTCTGCTGGCCTGGGTTCGAATCCTGTTTTGGCCACTTCGACAATCATTGTCGATCATAATTCATGGTTTAGTTGTGGTTAATAGAACATCCCCATGATTTTCTTAAAACAAACTTTTACAACAAAACCTCTTTATTTTTTCAGTATCAATATATATATTTTTGCTTTTTTTGTTGATAGGGTTCAAATGCCGATTTAGCGGGGAGGATATTGCTTTGCATGGCCTATCTTTGGCCACTGATCGAACGCTCGGCAGTAAATCACGTGGGTCAATACAACCCCTGTCAAGAAATCAATATGACCGTCAAAGAGGAGGGTGCGGTCATGTACGATTCCAGAGGCATCCCAGTTAATGGAGAATTTTATGCCAAATTCTGGACGCTTCTGAAAGATTTCAAGGTGCGACCGATTGTTCCCGTTGAAATAAAAAAAAATACATCCACAGATTCCCATCTCAATTTGAGTGTGCATATTTGGGGAGGGGGGTTGGAAAAAGACCAACCGTGGTTGGTTCTTTAAGTTTGATATGTTGTTTCGGATTTTTTTTTGCCCCCTTTGAAGAAAAAAACTATCTTTGAACCAGGGAAAAGTTGGATTTTTTTTTTAACAATCGTAATCAGATCCTCGCGAAAGGTGGAAATTTTGCAGTCTTTTTTTCTTACAATATAATGGATGATAAGAAAAAGAAGCAACGAAAGAAGAAGTCCCATAGATTTTCATTTGATTTTTTTCCCCTGCTGTTTTTTTCCTCCAGGATTCAGCGGCCCCGTCGACGAAGCTACCATCCATATGCCGAGATCTGAAGTCAGTCATAGGTTTCATAAAGAATCAGCCCTTGAAGTACAACACCACACGAGGTGGACTGGGCGTGGGTGGGCACCACAGTCTGCAATACACTACAGAGCCCGGTCTCTTCCGACTGCAACTACAAGACGCCGGATTCAGGTGTCACTTTTTGCTGGAGTGTTTGATATATTTGCATCGATTGGATTGCCCTGGAAAACTCAACGATCCTAGTCCCTCTTCGGAAGTTCTGCAAGAAGTCAAATCTGTGCAAAATGAGGTGAGGATTTGTTTTCTGTTGCAATGTAGAGAGTGATGGAAATGACTTTGAGAATATTTTCTTATTTACACTCCAATTTTTAATATGAAAATAATAGAAATTCATAGAGTTTTATGCATGCAAGAGAGGATGTAATGGTCGGCAGGGTTGGTTTGTTTTGAAATTTTCTGTGTGACTGACCGTTTTCGAGCAGTGTGTTAAAAATCTGCAAGGGGAGTTCCCCGTTGTTCTGTGGCTAGTATGGAAAATTGTAAGGAACGATAAATATATATATATATATGCATATTTATTTATTTATCTTCTATTTATGGCGGTGCGTTTTTTTTTGTTTTCAGATCGTTAACTGTCTAAGGAGGACAGGAGTGGAAGGATCGAGTCTGTGCGATTCCATGATTCAGCAGTTCAAACGAGAAGATCAATGGGTGAAGTGGAAAAGCGGGGGCTGCAAGGACTGGACGTTGTCTACCCCAGAAACCGAGTTTTTGGACATGCACAAAAAGAACGGGGAGGTCAAAGCTGAAACGCTGAATTGGACTTCCAGAAAAAGGGGGAGGAAGATCAAGAGATATTGCCAGGCTCAAATCGAGGATCAGTATTTGATCGGGAAAGGAGGCGAGTTCGTTCCGTCGGTCGAAGGTGTTTCGGAAGGTTATCAATATCCAAATGTCAAGGTGGGCAGAATTTGCACACATACTGGCAAATTATGTGTGTTAAAAACAAAAAAACAAAGAAAGAAAGAAAGAAAGAAAGTTGTTATTTTTGCACCTTTTGTATTGTTGAATATTTGGATTTGCGTATCTTTTTAACCCGAGGGGGTGAGGGAGGAGCAGCCCTTTCACTGGCCACTGATTGGTTTTTGTTTTATGTTCTATTGTGGTTGCAGGAGTTTGTGAAACCTCTGCTGGAAGGGGACTTGCCACCGACTCTGAACGCAGCGGATAAAGCAACTTATTGCTGGAGGGTGTACCGGTTGATGGCTTCTGAAAATCACTTCAGCATGGACACGTCTGCTCCCTTGGACATCCGCAAGTTTGTCACTGTAAGAAAAAAAAAGCTCTGGAAACCAGCATTGCGATCTCGAAAAATTTGTTTATTTTACTTTAGGTTGGGTTGATGGATTGAGGAGAAAAAAAATTGCTTCCTTCTTCTCCATATGGTCACGAAAAAAAAATTAAATTAAATTAAAATAAAACTGCTGGCTTTGCCAAAGTTTGTTTTGTAAAAAAGAAAACGACAGCTCTGTTTTGTTTTTGTGGATCAGAAGTGTGTTTTTATCCTTCGATCAGACAAAGAAATCTCTTCCAACAACACAACCACCGCCGCCTTCTCCCTTGTCCAGATATTTTATGGAGCGGCGTTCCTAAATTTGGTTTTATGTTTTTGTTTGTGGATGTTTTTTAACAGCAAGGCTTCCCTGAATCGGTGCCGAAACCTGAACCTCCGACCAACGGAAACGAAAACAGCGGTGCTAATGCAACCAGCTCAAGTCGAACACCCCAATCTTCCAGGGGAACGAAAAGGAAAGACAGATCGTCCGGTGGCGGTGGAAAAGATGCGGCTGAACAACAACAAGCAGCACCAGCAGAAGAGAATGGGTCACCCAGTCGAAAGCAGAAGACGGATGATGGTAAATCAACGAAAAAAGGAGAGTCGGTTTCCAAATCTAATGGAGAGGGACGAGCTACACCAGATGTGGTAATCATAAAAAAAGAAGAAAATTCTTGAGATGAAGAGATCCAGGATTTTTTCTCGGTTCTTTTTTTGGGGGAAATTATCATGTAGCGGTTGGTGTGGTTGCTCCACGGTCCTTTTTGGGGTTTTCCTTTCCACTGGAGGTTTTCTTTTCAACTGGAGGATGGTGCTGGAACGGGGGTTGGGTTTGGAGATAGAGTAAGAACGGAGGAAGGGCATTCAGAATCTTTTTGTATTACTTTTTCTGGGGGAAAAAACGCAACACTAGTGGCCGATGGCTGTTTTTTATTTCCGGGCATTGCGTTCAAAAAATAGATAAAAATCAAGATGTTACCAGGAGACTTTGAAAAAAGGTTTTTAGGGTTTTTAAGAAAAATAGGGAAAGAAACATATATATACAGAGAGATATCATGTGAAAGGCAAGAAGGAAAAAAAACCCTGCGGTGGGGGTGCAGGAGGGAGGGTTGCCTGCAAAGGGAGAGAAATATTTGGACAAGAAAAAATTTTGCTTTGTTTTTTTTCTTTTTTTTATGGCGGCTTGTATCGAGACGCATGTAAACAAACTTTCTGAGTCAACAAAGAAAAATCTTTGAACTTATAGTGGAAATACTATGGAACGAGCTGAATTTGATGGATACTGTGGGGTAGGTGCGAGGATCCGTTTTCTTGGGTGGGAGAGGTGCAATCTAATGCCAAAAAAAGATATGTAAATCAAAGATGGAAAGATAAATAAGTTAATTCCGAAAACTATTAGTTGTTTTTGGATCTGAAAAAAACCTTGATCTTGGCTCCACATGCTTAGACACCAACAACGAAGAGTGTGAAAAACACAGCTCAGACCATAATCTTGAAAGAACTCCTCTTTCGTTTTCAATCTCTGTCGATAAATGACACTGCGTGGCAACACAGAACGAATTTCCCTGCCTCTTCATCAAAGAGACCTTAAACAATCAAAAAATTGAGATGGAGCTGACCCTGACCCAACAAATATCAACTCTTCACAAGCAACGTGGCCTACCACTGTGTTTAAGAGTTGAAGTCGTTGCTCTTCTGGGTTGTGGAGTAGTTCTGGAGCGGTAGCGGGACTTTCATGATTGTTGAATTGAACGACGTTGCAGCAAGAATAATGATCTTTCAATGCTTTGGTCCAGCCAACGACTGCGAACGTGATCCAACCAATCCCCGAACGGCCCCGAAGCGGTGAGGCTACGTTTCGATCGCGTTGTCAAACAAACGAGAAGACCACAGCAGAACGAAGTGGCGTCGATCCGTATATTGCAGCCGTTTCGACTTTGCTAACCCTTCGTTTTTCCTTTTGTGTTTTAGTTGCTTTAGAATTTTATAAAAATACGCAGGCCCCATCTTTTCTCAAGGGATCTTTCCTAATTCCGTAGCGCCGCACCCCCCTCACCACCATGTTGCCGTCGAGGCTTTTGCTTCTGGGATTTCTGTTTGCCATTGTGGATCGATTCGCGGTCCATGCCTTATCAGCGGCGGAAAGCGAGCTCCTGAAAATCCCTCGGGCGGCGGCGGAGAAAACCTACTCTCAAGAAACCATGCGCGAGGACCTCTCGTTCGATTTCACCCTGGAAGGCATGTTTGCCATGTTTGGGGGAAGAATGGCCATCCAGACGACGATGACCGAGCACCGCTTTCAGCGCAAAAACGCCAACGGCGGCCACGATGTTTACGCCCAGACGGGCACGTATGCGACGATGGGGGGATTTCCTGTTGCATCGTACAAAATGGATGAGCTTGTGTTGGACGGGGTGGCTTGGGCGAGGCTGGTGGAAGGGAAGTACGACACTGAACTGCCCGAGGGCTGGTTCCAACCCGCCGACCTTGGACTTTCTGATCTGGAGGGGGAAGTGCTGGATCAACTGACGCAAGCTACTGGGGTTGAGGTACTGCTCAGCATGCAGTTGTGTTGGTGTTTTCAGTCTAAACGATATCTTGCCCATTTCTTTTGCAGTGCTGTCACTGCTCCATCCATCAGGGATATGTAAAACGCTGAACTGTGGCAGGTGAAAGAAGCCTTCCTGGAGGAGAATGCGTCCGGCATCACCGAAGTGGCTGGTGCTAACCCAGACACTCGATGTTTTCAAGTGAATCCAACGGATAAATTCAAGTCCAAGATGGTGGGTCAGGAAGTCGACGAGGGCTCCGAAAGCTTGGTTGAGAAAGCCAATCTCTTGGAGACCTTCTGCGTGGAAGGAGGCTTTCTTGTGGATTTCAAAATGGATATGAATTCTGCAGGGTTCACCACTGACCAAGCGACTGATGGAGCCGCCACCGGAAGAGGAAGCAATACTTATTCGAATTTTGGGAAACCCGTGTATATTCCAGATCCTAGACCCTACTAGAGAATGTTCGAATTGAAGTAATGGAGCGATAAATGTGTTTTTTTGGTGCTTCTGTTCCTCAATTGATACAATGGGGATGTGTATAGTGGGTTTTTTGCAAGGTTCAAGATTTCGTAGGTTCATGATTATGTTTTTTGGGGTTTTTGAGATTAGTTCTATTTAATTTCATTGGGGTGCTAAGATTGAAAAAAATGATGCAGCGCTGGGTTGGATCATGCACGAGTTTTGTGTTCTGAGGTTTGATTGGTTTGAGTTGTACTGATATTCTTTTCACAGAAGGTGTGCAAAGCAAACACTAAATTCTTGCCAAAAGGCTTTGTCTTGTCAGATGGGTTTTCTAAAGATCGAAAGGGGCTGATCTAAAGAGGTCCAGAACTTGCAGAAAAGCAACAACTGGGTCACCTCAATTCACCAACACACACATTTTGGACTACAAACAAACAAACATCAAATTACATTGTGGAGAGAGAAAAGCTCTCCTATTTTGGACTACACTCAGCCAAATAACAAATAATGAGTAGGACAGTGATTTTTTCTTCGATTTCGCACCCAATCACGAGGAGAATGCGTTCCCATCCTGAAATGCTCGAGCACAAAGCAGCCGAAAGCCAAAGCCGAACACCTCACTCACACTTTGCGCTGTGCAAAGAAACAAGCAAACAAACAAATGCTGCGTCGTCAGAACCACTCGAGTTCCTTTCAACAAAAACCAACCAAACACCATACCATCTTCCCACAACACAAATATATATTTTCTGCATTGTGTGTATTGATCGTACTGGAGTGCGACCTGGCGTTGTGATTGTGATTGTCATTGTTGTTGTGGACTGGAGCAGTAATGATTACATAGCTGATTCCAATAAACTCTTTTGTTCATAGGCAAATGTCTTGTGAACGAAAACTCGAAGCCCTTCGAGACTGTGCGCGAAAACACCCAAGAGACCACAAGGTATCCTTAATTTAAATTGGCACCCCAAAAGCCAGCCAGAGAGGGTCGGAACGGGCTCGTCCATTCTGTTTGTCGTGTTCGTTTCGTTGGGCGTTTGCTAGGTGCTTCCTTCGCCCGTGTTTGTTTTATTGAAGTGGAGTGTGTTCTGTTGTACGAGGATTCAGACCATCTGCAAGCATTTGCACGTCGCAGCTGGGTTTTGCGTCTTTGGGCAACTCTGCCCTGAAGAAGGTGTGGTCTTGTTTTTTTTTAATTATTATTATTCAAGTTCCCTCCATCTGCTTGATTTTGGACAAAACGAAAAAACATAGAAAATGACCGAACAGAAATCGAACACAAATGATACCGAAAAGGATCCATCAACAATAAATAAGATAAATAAGACAACTAAACATATCAATACGGTGTCTTTTTTTCTGCCAATAGAAACGAAAAGAGGTGATATTTGTTTGGTGAAATTTGTTTCAGTGGACGGCCTGCTGGAGTGCTCTGGAAGGGGCTCACAAGGTTTGAATCTCAGATCAGTTCCTGCACGCTGTCAAAAATATTTGGACAGACTGGACGGCTGCATCCAAGGTCACCAGGAGGCTGCTCAAGAAAGGGCTGACCGTTGATAATTGTGATCAGGAATAAATTCTTCCTGAGGTGAGAAGTCGATCTGATGAAACTGAATTTCAATAATTAAGCAAGCGGTTTGTTGTTTTTAAAAGGAAATTCAGTCAATTGCCGATTATCTGGTTGATGAAAAAATGCTTTTGGATTTTGTGGAGGTTAAAAGAGATGATGTTGATCTCAACCCAGTTTGAAATATGACTGCCGACGTTGTTTTTTTAATGTAGATGTATATTTTTTTAAAGTTTGTTTGAAAATTTTTGTTTCAATTCCTTCAGGGATTTTTTTTTCTTCTTGCTTTTTATTTTTCCCCACTGGTGGGAGGTCGATCTCAGCGATGACTCGCTCGGGCCCCAGGACCCCAAACAAACAAAACGGGGAAAAGAAAATCGACATTCTCAAATTGAGCAACGGCGGCTCACATGAGGGTGGCAACCATGCCAAGCCACAGAAAGGGATTCGAGACGAGTTGGGCAACATGGTTCTTTTGGTGGTTTTGTATTGCTTGCAAGGGGTGCCGATGGGGCTTTCAAGTGGAGCCATGTGAGTGAACTGGTGAGGGTACTGTAATACGTGGTGTTGTTTTCTTAACGCGTTGTTTTGATGCGCCGTATATGAGAGTTATTTTTTCTCCTTTGGGCTAAAAATATATATGTGTGGGGGGTACAGAGCTAGATAGGAGATTGGGATGAAACGGTGTTTTACTTCTGAGTCAACGTATAACACACTTCGGAAGAAGTTGCACTCAGCCGTTTGGTTTTTTGTCAATGTAATTTCAAAAAAGAAAAATACATATAGAAAAGGACATGACTTTTGCTTATGTGAATTGCTGTGAAAAGACAATGATGCTGCCCTCTTCAAGAAACATCTGCTCTTTTGGATTTTGTTTTGGAAATTTGGTTGAAGAGCATCTCGTCAAATCTGAGCTGCCAGCGCTACCAGGTGCTTTCAGTTTGAGCGTTCATTGTGAGTTTTGGTTTTCCTTTTTCAGGCCGTTTTTGCTGCAAGCAAGAACTTCTTACACCAACATCGGCCTCTTTTCCCTTGCGAGTTATCCGTATTCTTTCAAGCTGCTTTGGAGTCCCATCGTGGACAGCGTTTACAGCCGCTCCTTCGGCAGGAGAAAAACTTGGATCGTTCCGATTCAATTAATGAGCGCCTTGATCATGATAACTTTTGCTGACCATGCGGAAGCGACGCTCAAGCGAGCCGATGTTTTCGGATTGACTCTCTTGTTTGCCGTGCTGATTCTTCTTGCAGCCACACAGGTAAAGAGGATGTTGAATTCAAAATATTCAAGAAAATTCAACCCAGAAAGATGAATTGGAATCAAGAAAGCCTATATATAATGCCGATTACCCAACCCCCTTGGGCAGAATCCCAACAACGTCAACCAAATATTGACTGAAAAGCAGGAATTGCCCCCTCTCCCCACATCCAATTAAAGAAGCTTAGCCCTTGGCGCTCTACTCTTTACTCACCTTTTTTCCACAGTTTTTTTTTGTTTTTTTGCTTTCCTGCCAGCAAGAGTCGTCTTTGTTTTCACATTATGTCTGACCATGTGTCGACTCATTCTGCACAGGACATCGCTGTGGATGGATGGGCTTTGACTCTCCTTTCCAAAGAGCACGTCGGCTATGCATCCACTTGCCAGACCATTGGAATGAACATCGGCTATTTTACTTCTTTCACGGTGTTCCTGGCGTTGAACGATCGAGAATTCTGTAACAAGCACTTGAGAGTGCAGCCGGCAGGGGAAGGCATCGTCACTCTGGCTTCCTATTTGAGATTCTGGGGCTGGGTTTATGCCCTGGTCACCGCGTTCCTGTTGTGGAAAAGGGAGGGGAAGAGCGAGGATGATTGGGATATGTCCAACAGCAGTACTAATGGAAAGTGAGTCTGTTGTTTTTTGTCTTTTCCAGAAAGAGGAAATGAATAATAAACAGGAAAAAAAAAGTGGGGTCCAGCATCAGACCACTTTAGAGAATTGAGTTTTTTTTTGTTGCTTCTTTCCATTAAAATTGAGAAGTTGTTCATCTCCATCGACTCACTTTGTCTGTGATTTGCAGTCAAGGTAATTCTGAATGTTGCATGTCTGTCCACTCAGGAAAAAGCCCAAAACAACAGAAATCTACAATGCCTACATGCAACTGTGGAGGGTGGTGAGGCTTCCTTCCGTCCGTCAATTCGCCCTCATACTCGTCACCTACAGGCTTGGGGTACTGGCAGCAGAATCGGCCACTCCTTTGAAGCTGCTGGAAAAGGGGGTCTCCAAAGAAGCCCTTGCAGGTCTGGTGCTGCTCGAATTTCCAATGGAGCTAGTGTCAGCATTGCTTGCTGGACGGTGGGCTGCCACGTCAACACCTTTCACTCCATGGATATTCGGGTAAGTCGAGCCTCGCACGAGGAATCTGTTTGTGCCTGTACAACACTGCACTTCATAGATTTTGGATGCAATCAGGAGAGATGCCCTGAATTTGCCAGCCATGTTCCCACGTTTTCCATGATAAGCCAGATATGAATGTGGTGTGTGTGTTGTGGTTTCAATACTTCCAGGTACCACATTCGATTGGTTATGGCTGCTTTGGTGACGTACCTGGCATACCTTTTCCCACCTGGAGCCTCAAATCTCTCGGAGCATCCAGCCGAATTCCTGGTGCTGGCATTGTTCGGCGTTGTGACATCCTTCACTGCAACCCTCATGTTCACAGCACAAGGAAGCTTCTGCAATAAAATCAGCGATCCTGACATGGGGGGTGCTTACCTCACCCTGCTGAACACGATTGCGAACATGGGCTTCCTGCTGCCCAAAGTTCTGATCTATTGGTTGATGGATGTGCTCACTGTCAGGCACTGCCTGGCCCCCACTGGGGAAATGTGGGATTTCCAGTGTCCGACGAAGAAAGAACTGGCTTTGGGGCCAAATGCATGCACTGAGATGGGTGGGGAGTGCATTGTGGCCTCGGATGGTTTTTATAAGATTTCTTATTGTATGGTTCTGATCGGATTTGTTTTGGGGCAATCGTTTTGGAGGACTTTGCCCAGGCTACAAGCACTGCCAGCAAGAATGTGGCACGCAAAGAGGGGTGGAAAATCTTCTTGAAAGCATCAGGGATAATTTCTAATGGAAGGAGATATAGGATCCTCCCCCCTTTCTAGATTGATTGATTCTCTCTGGCTGCTGTGGCCAGAAATGTGTTTTCTGGAATTAATTGTAAGGGGCATGGCATTTCAATTTGTAAATCAATCAATCAATCTCAGGGAATGTGAGAGATGCTACCAGAACTGAAAAAGCTAAAAGTCGATGAAGAATGGTAGGTTGATGGTAGGGGGGATTTTCCTTGGAAACAGAGCCAACAGGAATGTTTTTATACATCCTCACTCATTCTGTTAATTACACAAACGTACACAATCCTCTGTATGCAATCTCTCATGCATTCTGTTTAGGTCATGCAACCCCTCGGCCAGTCAATAATAATCCAATATTGCTGATCCCAGCAGAGCGAGTTGAACAATCAATAAAATCAAATGTCAACAAAGAAAAAAAGAGTGCTGTGGCATAAACCCGTTTTCCGTTTTCCTTCGGCTTCTCCAACTTCTTTCTTTTTTTTTCCCCTTCCCTACACATCCTCATACAGATCTCTCTTTTTGAAAGAAGCAGCCCTTTCTTTCAGGTCCATAAACAAACCGCCACCGACCTCTTAGAATCAAACATAACATCCCATAACCACCAACCCCCAAAAAACAAAAAATAAATAAAAAGCCTTCAAAACGACACGAGCTCAACTGCTGTTGTGATTTTCCGAAGAAATCCGAAATTCAACATCCAAATATCAAAAAGCTCAGTGCTCCTCTGACCTTATGCCAATTATCCTCATAATCGCAACAATCGACCAAACGTCCCCGAGCAGCCGCTTTCATCCCTCAACCTTTCCCCCCTCTACACCTAAGCTTTCTGTCCATCAATCAAACCAAGAACCCTCGTACTTCCTTCTACCATCCAAAAACCCTGCAAAGATATGGCAAAACAGAGGTCTCCCTCCCTACCCCACAAACAACAAAAAGGAACCATAAACGTGGCTATTTCCACGTTAAATATATTCGACTGCCTTGGGTTGGTCCTTTCTTTTTTTTGTTCGACGCTTCTATTTATAGCTTTGTGGACTTTCCCTCCTCAGCCTCACCTCCTCTCGGTTCTTTATGTGTTTTTTGCAGCAAGACGCGGAGTGCTGAGGTTGAGCACTTGCATTGTTGACAAGATTGCGACGTACATACGTATCCAGCTGAATCGCTGGAAAAAGAAAAGCATCCGGCACCAGGCACCTACCAAGAAAAAAACGAAAACAAACACACAATTTCCCCTACGTCAGGCCAAATATTTCCTTCAACTGAGAATATACTTACTCTGTCCCATAATAACTGTCCACTTATGTTTGGGGTTACAGTTCACGCGTAAGATATTCAATTGATGTGAAATTTTGTGGACAGCATCTCTGATACACGCAGATGACGCCTACAAAATTTCAAATCCATTGATGGAGAGGTCGCGACGCAGTGACTCCGAAACCAGAAAAGAAGCGAAAACCATTTTTCCACCTCCCCGTGAACGTTTTGACACGTTAAACGTTCGTCGTTTGCCACAAGATTTTATGGACACATGCCTCAGATGTTCTGTCGCGAGCTCACAAAGTTTCGTCGTAATTGAACCAGTGAGTAAAGCATGATGTCGTCGCTCATTTGTCGTGACGACTATAAAACCGAGGGAAAGTCGACCTCTGAAACCGAAAATAGCGGAGCAATGCGGCGAACTCCACCTCGACCTCGAAAACGTCGGAAACGCAACTCAAGAGACCTTTTCGCGCCAGTTCACTTGAAAATGGGAGCCGAAGTCACCAAGCTGCCTAGAAAATGGGACTTTGATACGGAATGCCAAGCGCATTACACGAAAAGCCAGGTGGAATTTTCAGACCAAAATTTGGGGATACACTATAAGAAGTGTAAATTGTTGCTTGATAACAGTATCTTACAGTTTTGGGCTAATTTTGATATGCAAAAAATAAAAGTCGTCAAAGTGAAAAAACGGTTTTCGCTTCTTTTCTGGTTTCAGAGTCACTGCATCGCAACCTCTCAATCAATGGATCTGAAAGTTTGTAGGCGTCATTTGCGTGTATTAGAGATGCTACCCACAAAATTTCACATCAATTGGATGTCTCACGCGTGAACTGTAAGCCCAAACATAAGTGGACAGTTATTATGGGACAGAGTAAGTATATATATATGTATTCAGAGAAAGCCCCACTCCTCACAGTATTTACTGATCCATTCAACCCATCATCAGGATATCAAAACAAGGGAAACACCCCATTGACTGCACAACCATAGTATCAGCTTTCACGAGCAGAAAAACATTGAGAATTTTGTGTTGGTTATTTTGATATCCAGAGAAAGCCCTCTTGTTTTTTTCGATGCGAACAATTGTCATGCTTTCTTATTTCTTCTTTATTTTATCGCATTTTCACGACCTAGTTTTTCATGTGGGGGCTGTTACTTTTTTTTTTTCAACATGCTGGCATTCGTTCCTATCGGAGGAAAATTAGAGAAGATGCTCAAGTTCCTGAGAAAAGTGAACAGACAGGGACCATCTGTTGAGCCTCACCTGGGCAAGGTTGCTGTACTGGAGTGGGGTTGAGCGATAGATTGAAGAAAACTGGCAGCTGGACTACGGGAGGATCTCGGAAAATGATGTTGTCGATACAATGGACATAGATTTTCCCATCGCTGGAAATTCACACAATGACATAATCAATCAGCAACGAATTCCAACAAAAAGTTGGTCCACACTAGGTATTCGTCGGCCGATGGCACTATTTTTCTTTTTTTCCAATCAGGGATAGGTGATTTTTCTGAACTCCAGATTGGAATTCCATTGGCAGAGGCATTTTCCCAATCCTTGAAAAAAAAACTAAGACAATGACGAACAATAATCGTTTGACAATTGTTCCACATTGAGAACTGGACGGAACAATTTTCCACATTGTGCTACAAAAACAAACAGCCAACTAGAGAACTTCCCCCTAATAGTTGATGAGGTAAAGAACTCACTTGTCCAGTTTGTATGTCGACACCCCATCGAATATGCCTTCCGCTTCCCATGGAATTCTCGGAATACCATGAATTGTCCATCGAACCCTTTCACACAAAAATAAAAAATCGACACCCTCTTATTCCACTCCAGAATTCAAATCCATTAGTGCAATCATCCCCGATGCTTTTAAATTGTGATGGTAATCTCCAACTTCTATTTCCCCTCCCCCTCCAAAAAAAAAATAATAAATAGTCATAATTTAAAATCGATATGAAAAAAAAAACGCTACCCATACATGCAGGCCCATCACTTGACAATATGAAAGTGAAAAGTGGATATTAGTAGGTTTATTGAGTTGTGTAGGTTTATTAGGTTTTTATTTGGGTTTTTATAGATGGGGGAGAAAAAAAAAGCGATGAATGATAATCTCACCTGATTTCGCCTTCCTGAGGCAACCAAATATTTCTGACTTCGACAAAAACCCTCTTAAAAAAGACACGGCCGTGACATCGCAGCGACAGAAACATATACTTGTAGAACTTCAAGCCTTGAAACGAATTTTTCCGATCCTTGAATATTATATCGTCTCTGTAAATATCATCTAAAACACAGAAAACATGCAAACACAGGTCAAAAACCCACCCAGAAGACTTGATACTGACAAAAATAGAGGTGAAAAGTGGCAAAGTGGATTTGAAAGCTCCACCATGGATCTCCAATGAATCAGAGGAATGTTGGGCCAAGAAAAGAAAGAAAGAAAAGATTTTGGGGAAAAAAGCTCCAGAAATTAAAGTTGATACTATGAGTTGGATATATTGGGTTGGTTTGCCTGACTAAAAACAAAAGGCTTTTCGAAGGGAAAAAGAAAAAAAGGTGGTTTGATAATTTGGCTCCTCTCACATGTCAACTCCTGTTCGAACATGTATGGAGTTTCTTCCTTCAGCGTCTCCACTGCCTTGCCAACGTTCGCATAGTAATCGTCGCCCTTGCCCGGCCCAGGCGTCCCTGCAGACCGTTCCGTTCTGGGATCGACTATCTGAACGTTGAAAACCTGCTCCCCCAGCTCCTCCCCGCTTCCCCCTTCTCTGTCCGAGGAAAAAAACCCTTCGCTGCGGCACACGCTGCCCAAGCGATGCATCCACTCCGTTCCGTTCGACGCTTTCTTCTCCAGGCGTTCCGTCTGCGGTTTCTCTTCCGTAACTGGGTCAGGAAACCTTCTCTCCGCGACTTCGGAAACTGACAGCATCGCCACGGGGCTCGTGGAGCATCCCGAACGGATTCTATTCAATTGTCGCAAACCGCACGGGAACTTGGGAGAGGAGCTCCCCAGTCCCGCAGGAGGATTCGTCGTAGGGTGCAATGGGGTCATTTGCGTCTGACCCAACCAACTCAAGACTTCCGAAACCGTCTTTCGATTGGGATCGAGTGTCGAATGGCTAACTGTCGGGAAAAGAGGCGAACGCAGACGCTCCCAGCTCGACGTGGTTTCGTGCTCTTCACCCAACCTTGGTTTTCCCGAACCTGTCTCAGATATTGTTTTTACTGACGAGGCACACGATGACTAATATTTGCTTTCCGTTCCTCCATGACGTACTGGGTGGACGAGTCCTTGAGTGGGGCTCCCTCCTCGGTTTCTGGAGAGTTTTCTCCGAAAACTTCCGTCGGAGTTGGGTGTCGATGATGGAAGCAGGCAGCATGTCTGTCCTCGAGGAAGCAGGACCGTCTTCTGAGTGGTTTGGTTCTCAAAGAAGGTATGCGGCGCCACTTCTACGGCATCATATTCTGTTGATGCGGGCACGATATTGTTTCGCTCTCATGTTTTTCCTTCCTCGTTACAGGGTGGTCATAAATCTGCCAGACTTGCACGGAAACGGAGGCGAGCTCCAGTGTCCCATATGCAAAGGTTCGATAAGCACGACAACGCGTCCAAATTAATATGTATTTTCAGCATCTTTTTCTTTTTCTTGTTTGAGAAATACTTATGTATAGATGAGTCGAATGAATGGCATCTTGTGGGGCTTAGGTGTGATTGTGGATGCTCGCATGTCTGCTTTCTGCTTGCACAGATATTGTCGAAAATGCATCGAGAGATGGATAACCATGCAAGGAGGGTGGGGAGTTGAACTTTCTGCCATCCCCCCGAATCAGTTTGCATACCAACATGTGCTTATGTGTCTTTGACATCCACTCGATTCATTAGTCCAGTTTATGTCAGACAGAAAACATGCCCCATTTGCAAAGCGAGCCTGGCAAGCAAGAGGGACCTGAAGGAGGTGAAGACACACACAACTATAGACACTTTTTCGCAACCCCCCCCCCCCAAAAAATAAAACAGAAATTAAAAACATTGCTTGTTCAAACAGGGGGGGGGGTGAATACCCCTCATTGATTGCAAGTAGACTCAAGGAATTCCCGATGATGTCATACATGCATGCTTCCCAATGATGTCATGCATGCTTGATGAAACTGACATTTTTGATGATGACCATGCATACAGGACAAACAGTTCGATGCAATTGTCACAGCTTTGTGTGGAAATGTGGACGACTTCAAGGAAAAGGTATTAATTTCTGTGGAATTTCCTTTTCAGAAAACATTCCCTGCAGCTGAGTCCAAGATGTCAAATGTTCTCCCCCCCCCCTGATCCCATCCTGAGTGGCGGCTCATTTTATTCGTATTTTCTGGTTGGATGGAGCCATGCTTGACCTGCTTACCTGTGGGTGATTTTGCTTGCAGGTGGACCAAGCTGTTCAGATTGCCACTGAGAAATACTTGAAAGAGCACCGGCCGTTAACTCCTCCACCTTCTTCAAGAGCCCGTCCCGGCACCACTAGGCGGCGACAATCAGCCCCTCAAAAGTTGGCTGCCCGTGCTCAAGAATCCACTCCACCGGCTTCCCTCAACCCCATGCCAGTCGATCCTATCATCGACGATTTGGATTTAGAGGGTTCTGCGACAGGCATAGTGAACTACATCAGTCCTTCAGTTGTACCTGGGCGAATAGCAGCTGTTCCCTTGGTGTCGAGCACGGCTGGAGTTGGTGAGGGGGAAGCAGATGCTCATTTGAATGATGCGGAGCTGGATCATGATCCTGATGTCACTATGTCAGACGAAGGAATTTGTGGTGCTGATGGCACTGTGAATGCTGGGGTGGCTACGGTTGTGGATTCAATTGGAGGAGTTGAGGGGAGAGAAAATGAGGAGGGCTTATAGGACTGCCATGATGTTGACCTCGGATTGAACCAAACTTTTCCTCCAAACAAAGTTGAACGGTGTTGTTGTTGAGTGCTCTGGTGCTTTTTGTGTAAAGTAGTGTATGCGAGTGGTTGGTTGAGCATAAACGTGTGGCCAAACAATGGGGGTATCATGTTGGTGTTGGTGGGAACCTGTGTGTATGTTGAGGAGGAGTGGTTGAATCCCCACAACTCATGGAGGTTTCGATAGAAGAGGAATGGTGCAGACAGGCGTAATGAATAGGTGGAAAGGGGGAAATAAATCAGATGATGGGTTGGGCAAGACACGTCTTTGTTTCCGTGTCCCATGAAACGTGCCAGACCACGCTTATTCGCAAACTTTCGAAAGAAGCGGCCCTCCTTCACCAATCTCCCATGCCAATTTCCCAAACCAACATCGCCAAAAACTTGAAATTTGTGCGGTGTGTCGTCACAGCAAACGGGGTCGAGCAAATGCATGTCCTGATTGCCTGCGTGTACCGTACAGGTCGGGCAGGGCAGGATTCATGCGTTGCAGCTGCTGCGGGCGTTCACTGGTTTCGTAAACCCCAAACCAGGGCGATGTGCGCGCGCGTTCCGGGATGTCTCGCGCATGGACTGTTGGCAACTGACACTTGAATTCTTACCGGGCGATTTGTACAGACCTCTCGTATCGCATTCATGGTGGGAAGAAGTCTTGTCAAGGCCAATCCCTCGGAGCACCACAAAAGTTTGCCAATCAAACGGATCTGCCAAAGCCCGACCGCACAGCGAAGGCTGTTTTGATTCAGTTGTGGGACCGAAAACACCCTCTGAAGCAAGCGGCGTCAACTCAGAAAGGGTGGTAGTACAATAGAGAGGGACAGAGGTTGAGCGCTTGCTTGGGTTCGAAGAGGGTGCCTTGGACGACCACCAGAGGAGGCCCCAGCTGGTCATTTTCCCTTTCAAAATGATGAGATGTAGAAATTCTTTGTTTCTGGTGGTGGTCGCAATGGTTGGGGTGACTCTTTTGAATTCAATACTGTACCACCCCCACCTGGTATCCACTGTTCAACAACGGAGGAGCCCTGGCAGCAATCTAGTATTTCTGAATGGGTCATCCCAAGCAATGAATGCGGTTGGGACTTCGGAATTGCATCTGCCTGACATGGGGACTGACAAGTCGTCGCCCTGCAATGATCTCATTGCTCGGAAAATTATCCAAGCTGCCCTCGATGGACCGTTGCTGTGCCCAGATTCGAAAGCTTATGATGAGGCTGCAATGGTGTTCAACTCGGCCCTGAAAATCAGTCCCGGGGCTGTCATTCGACCCACACATGAGGGGGATGTCTTGGTAGCAATGCAGGTAGCAGCAAAATATGACTTGGTTGTTACTGTGAAAGGCGGGGGTCACAATCCTGCTGGTTTCGCATTGAATGAGGGTGGCTTGGTGATCGACATGAAATACATGGATAAAATCTGGAAAGAAGACGCCTCCGGCAGTTTGATCAGAGCTCAAGGCGGGGCGAATTGGGGTGAAACGTACAAGTTGATGCGAGAAATCAGGCGTTCAGTGGTTGGAGGGGGTTGTCCCACAGTGGGTGTGGCAGGTCTTGCTCTGGGGGGCGGCGTTGGTTGGCTGTCTCGAAGCAGGGGGTTGGTTTCAGATAATATGATGGAGGTCAAGATAGCTTTCCCAAATGCGACCATGGGGGTGATCGATGCGCAGGGATACCCTGACTTGCTGTGGGCGTTGCGAGGAGCAGGGGGGAGCAATTTTGGGGTGGTGACCGAGGTTTTGCTGAAAACACATCCGGCGGAGGACAAGTACTTTGCTGGGAATTTCTGTTTCGAGAGGAACCTGGGCAATTTCCGGGACGTGCTGGAGTTGCATCGAGACATGATCAATGGGAAAGTCAAAGTGGATGATCGATTGACGATGGATTTGTTCATGAGCCGAATCCCTCCCAAAACGAAACATGTCAAGCAGTCGGATGTGGTGAGCGAAATGAGGGAGTGTCAAGCTGCCTTGCTGTATTTCTGTAAATTGGTTTCGAGCTCACCGTATACAAGAAAGAAGAACCCTGCTTTTAGTCATAATTTCAAGATACAGTCAGCAATGTCCTCCTTTTATGCGGAGAGGATGTGGAAATTTGTACAGTGCACCCACATTCAATAAAATATGAATATTGGGGTATATATGGTGCTGATGATATGTTATGCTATTGATTTTACGCCCCCCCTCCCTTTTCTCTCGATTGAAATTCATGGTTTGCTACGTTTTGGTCTAATTATGTGACGATGGGGTTATTCTTCAGTAGGTTAGGTTGTGCTGGGCAGGCTTCTATGATGGATCCATTCAAAAGGCATTATACACCACGAAGGAGCTGCTTAGAAGATTAGCGGACTTGCTGTCGGAGCGAGAGGCTTGCCTGTAAGGTTCAATTCACCTTGATTTCCCAGACAGACACACACACACTCACACTCCATTAGACGAAATTCAGCAACACAGAACACTTAGGGAGTGTGCGCTTGCCTTGTGCAGTGTGTGTTCAGTTTCTTCCCCACAGCCAAGGTGCATGTCGAAAAGTGTGGCATGGGTGTGACATTGGTGTGATACTGTTCGCTTCAGATTCACCAAACTCCCCTGCAAGAAACAGTCTGAGATATCGTTTGCCACGAAACGTGCAAGGGAAACGATTCGCAGTGGAAGGCCTTGGTTGCAGGGTCACACTTTCGCCTCTTGGGCAGGGATGTTCGGAACGGACTATCTCGATGTGCATTGGAAAAGCACGGTGGCTGAGCGATACACGGAACAAATGATCGACACCACAATCAAACATTTCAGGTTAGGGTCGTGTGCTTGAGTGGGGATTGAACCTATTTTTGGACACTGTACTTGCAAAGAGAGTTGCGTACAGGGGGCCAGGTTGGGGTAAAAAATTTGATCATGGGAAGAAAAGCTTCGATAATCGAAAGACAAGACATCGATTTGTTCATACATAGCAATGCAAACTTGCGACTTGGTGCTGTTACAATACTCGACCACTTCTTAAAAAAGCATTCCTGACCTGAGCTTGTGCTCTTAGCAATGTTGCAGTGGCTTTCAAGGACTACGGGGCAAAGATGACCATCCAAGTGGCTTTCGAACACTTAGGAGGAGCCATGAGAAGAAACGGAAACTCGGTGTCGGCCTGGAAGCATGGAAACGCTCGCATCATGGCCTCCATTCAATCCTACATTTCACACCCCTATTCGTTCTGGGAAAGAGGCAGCAATAACCACGATTACGTGCTGAAATACTTGAAAAATTGGACGGATTCTTACTACGGAGCCATGTCGCCGTCTGCCCAGGGCTGCTACGGCAATTATGCCGATGCTGAACTGAGCAACTGGGAGGACTTGTACTACGGTCCAGAAATTTACGGTCGGCTGAAGAAAATAAAAGCCAGCGTGCCTGGGGTGGGCGTGTTTCGCTCCGCGCAGAGGATACATGTTGAAGAGGGGCCCCAAGAGGTGGTGCTGCCAAAGTTTGAGCAAGCTCTTCGAGAATCCCAAGGCACTAAATCGATGATTGGCCAGGTGCTTGGGCTTTTCAAGAAGAGCCCGTCGAATTCGGCAGTTGACCCACCTCATACAGCCACCACCACTGGAAAATTGGTGCAAGAAATTGAGAATCGACGAGATCATGAGGACTCATTAACTGAGACAGAAGCATCGACCACGGGTTCCAAGGGGGACTTTCAGATTACTAATCCGGCTCTCTTGAATGCAAGCTCCGTGAAGTTGGTGTACGAAGGGAGCATACGATGCCCCCATGACCTGGTGAGCTCAATGGTTCCAATTTTACCGACGCATGTCAGTCATGTGGACCGAACAGCAGGCCATGTGGGATTTCAACTGGACTTTTCATCCAAGGACCAGGGCAGAACTTTGTTGGGGAGTACGAATCAATCGACCAATGCAGGCAAGACCATCTTCCTAACTGGTGGCTCCAGGGGGCTTGGGTGGTCTGCAGCACTCCATTTCGCCAAGCTGGGGGCCAACGTGCTGTACACATCTCGTTCGGAGGCAAGCTGTCATTTGTCTGCTGAGAAAATGAAGGCAGTGAGGGAAACCTTGAAACTGAGTGGCAAGACGGCATGTGTTCCCCTCGTATTGGATGATTTCACCAGCATTCAGTCGTTCAGTGGCCAGCTGAGGACCTCGGAAGAGTTCCGAGCTTGGGGGGGCTCGTTGGATGTGGTGGTGTTTAATGCAGGGGTGCTGAGCAAATTCGGGGTAGCCTCCGAGGCGGGCAATGTGTCAGACTCACTTGCGATCAACCACATGGGTCATTTTCTGTTGATGCATGAGTTGCTGCAGGGCAATCTGGTCAACCCTGAACATGGAAAAGTGGTAGTCGTATCCTCACACGCTTTGGAGTTTCCGTCAGAGAGGGATGTGGAGAATGCACTGGAAGTGCCGGCGATCCCTTACCAGGACACAGACCCCAACACCGCATTTATGAAGTCGGGCACCTTCTTGGCCTATGCATCAGCCAAAAAAATAAATTTCCTGTTTGCGAAGGAGCTGTCAAGAAGATTGATGTCCGCTGGGAGTGCTATAGCAGTGGGTGTGGCGATCCCCCCCGGAACAGCCTTGACTCATTTGACTTCAGATTTCCTTGCTTCGAACAAGTATCGGGACGAAGTATTGAAAGGGAGGAAGTTAATGAGCACAGCAGAGGGAGCTCTGGCGATGGTGTTTTTAGCACTGGATGGCTTTACTGACGATCGATTCTGGGTTCCTGGGAAAATCAGTGTTGTCTCTGGGTGCAAGGTCGCTGATTTCCCAGAGTTGGCACAGTCGGAGGGGCTGCAGTGTCACGTTTGGGATGCTAGCCTTCAAATAGCTGGCTTGATGTCCTCAAGTGCTGCCGGGCATAATTCAGTTGTAGATGCATTTCTTGCCCCATGTCGATAGGGATAGACAGCGATTAGCAAATCGGGGGTTTCTAGTTGCAGGGGATTGGGTGCGCACTTGTGCTCCTCAGAAAAGGGGGGGGGGGGGGTGAAGAAAGGGGCAAGAACAGAGAAAGTGGAATCTCTCAGGAATTTCCAGTTTTAAGAAAGAAAGGAAGGGATCCGCGCTCATGAAACATTATGTTCGCCCCCCGAAATGATAAGGATTTTAAATTGTATTTTTTTCTGCAAATGATGTGCATTTTATGGAAGGCTGCTTGTTTTGTTTTACATTCATGCTGGAACCATGATTGGAAACCTCGGATTGTGCACACCCAAAGGGGTTCAGGGGAAAAAAAAACACCAATCTCTTGAAGTCCATCCATTGGTTTGAACTGGAAGTCGAGCGAGGGGGCATAAATGTCTTGCCCCTGAGACTGTGACCAAGAGTTAATTTGCTTTTTATGTGTCTTTATTTTGCTGCACAACATGGTATTTCTAATCGATTCAAAATGGAATCTGTGGTGACATTGCTACTTGAATTTCTGGTCTGTTGTAGCCAGCCCTGTGAATGGTGGTTTTTACTCTCTGAGGATATAAAATGAAGTTTCATGAAACTGGTGCTTTAAATAAACATGATACCAATACACAAAAACGATTCGAAACAACGCTGAACAGTACGTTTTACTACGTTTTTTTTCATTTGTTGGGTTTGAATCAAGAAAAACACGTACAGTATATAAATCCCAAGATGTGTGCAGTTTCCATCTAAAAAGCATAAACCACTGTTTGGTCTGTGAAGTCATGTTCCCCCCTCCACCCCTCAAACAATAGAAAACAATAGAAACAATAGAAAAACAGTCAAACGTCTTGGCTCTTTTTTACACAATGGTGCGGTTTATTTTTTCACGAGATAGATTTTGAAATATTTTGATCAGGGAGGAAGAGGATGTTGACGCTGGATGCATGGGCCTGGAGATCAGTTATGAACATTGAAAGTTGTTTTCTTGCAAGTTCTGCGGTCGCTTCCTTGATTCGTGTTGAACTCTTGTCGTCTTTGGATATGTGTTTCGCAGCAATCCTCTTTTCGTTTCTGGCCCTTCCTCTTCACAGCATTGGTGCCTTTCATCTAATACTTCCGCCAAGGTATTTCAGCCAAGGTCGTGTTTTCGTTTCTACCCTTGTATCGCACAACACGAACGATCAAAGCCCCGACCGCGGCACATCCAGTTACAACCAAGAATACCACAGTCACGACATAACCCAGCGGCCCAACAGCGCAAGATATCAGCACGCCGTCAAAACGACCCAGCCAAGCACAAGGAAAGATTTTCGCGAACGAGGCTTTGTGCATACCTGTGCATCCATGTGTTCGCACACTTTAGTTGGTTTTCATGCACCACGGGATCACCATGGAAACTCCATCGTATGCATGGATTCCTTTTTATCCACTGCTGCGTTTCGCGAAACCGCTGGTCGGTTTGGGAATTCGATAATCAATGTGACCTAAGCGCTAGCTCTCGCATTGTCCGCACCGGAACACTGGCAGAGGTTTCCGCAGCCCGTGTCCTTCCAGTCAGAGTTTCGTTTTCACTTTTCTTTCTTTGTGGTGGATGATCTCGATATTTTGAATTTGCCGCAGCCGTTATCGTTCAATGGTAAGGGGACATCGGCAAGCAAATCTTTCTGGCTGTTCTAGTCCGTTTCGATTGTGTTAACACGAAACGTTTGGGCAGGTATTGGTGAAGAATTACGCAGGCCACAGCCAAAACTGGCAGCAATGCTTCAACGACCCGAAGAGAAGCGATGTGGTTTTGGAAGCCAAGGATGGCCAGACTTTCCATTGTCAGAAGTTTGTTTTGGGGGTCGCAAGTCCATTCTTCGAAAGGCTGTTTTCTTGCGGCAAGGATTCGACCAAATTTGTATCTGCGAAAGACGTGGAGCCTGCAGCACTGAAGTGGATTTTGCGCTGCTGTTACACTGCTGATGGCGATTTGAATGAGGACAATGTCATCGGCGTAATGGTGGCAGCAGGAATGTATGAGATGGATTGGGTTTCGAAAGCTTGCATGAAGTATTTGAGAAGGGGCACTGGGGGTGAGGGTCCACTGGCTACCTTTAAATACTCTAAGGAAAATCAGAAATGGCAGGAATGGACGGTCCCAGAATCCGGATGGTATCATTTGGTTGCCATGGGGGCAAAATCTGCTGATCAGGCGAAATATGGTCAAGTTACTTGGTCAAAGGGTGGCAATGGTTGGCGGATCCTTTGAATTGCAGAAAGGTGATGTTGTCCAAATATTGACAGGTGGAATGTCAACGCTCATGTTGGCAGGAAAAGCCAGAAATTACTATACCGGGGGTGGTGGTGGGACTTTCATTGCCTTGGAAAAGAAAGGGCTTTCCTTGCTTTTGGCAGCGGGGGGAGGTGGGAGCGTAGCCGGCCAATACTATGGTGGCGATGGTAGTATTGAAAAAAATGGAACAAGTTCCGATCCAAAGGCTTTAGGAGGGAAAAATGGGGGCAATGGGAGCAACACCAATAGTGGACAACATAAAGGAGGCCTTGGATGGAATGCTGGTCCCAAAGAACTCGCAAAACCAAGACGTGGAGATGATAGTGACAATGGGGGTTTTGGTGGTGGAGGAAACTTGTGTGGTGGAGGCGGCGGCTACTCAGGGGGCAGCGCTGGGTGGAATAATGGTGCTGGAGGGGGTGGCAGCTATATCGCACCTCAAGCGGAAAGCATTTGGGCAAAAGTTGGGAGCTTGGGTCATGGAAAGGTTTTTGTTTGGAAAGGAAATGGTATCCCCAAAGAAGAAACCTTTTTTCTGAAAGAGGTTGGTGACGTTGATGTAGAGACCCAAACGAGCAATGAGGAATCGATCGATAGTTGGGAAATGACGGAGTGAAGCATCTTCGACCTTGAAATCTTGCTACGAGCGAGGAGGAGGGTCTTTTTCAATTTCAATTTCAATTTCAAGACAAAAACCTGTTCGGGTACGGCTAAAAATCTGCATTTCGATTATGATGATTGGGTTCAAGGTTTCCACCCAGGTAAATTTTGAAATGTTGCAGGAGTCATTTTGCATGTGTGGTGACCATTCAGAAATTGAAAGGAGTTGTGTCGAACAGATTGTTTTTTCGTGTTGGCTTTTTTCATTGTTTGGTTTTCCCAACACCTGTACTTTTTCCTGTTTTAAACAAACAGTTATGTTTCTCTTTCCAATCTGTGGATGGTCTTTGCAACTCCACACATTTTTTCGGTGCCACAACTGGTTTCTGAGAAACAAGGAGTGAGTTATCATGGATCTGACTATTAATCAATATCTGGGAATGTCGTTTACATTTGGCAATGTTCCTTGAATACCCCAATACTGAATCAGTCGTTCCAAATGCTGAAAACTTGGAAAAGAACAAAAAAACAGAAAGAGTTCCCCTGCATGCCAACCACGACAACATGGAAAAATGACTTTACGCCAATGAGTTGATCATGGTGGATATGCATTTCAGGCGGAGGCTTTAGTTTCACCCAGACATTCATGGCTTCTTACTTTTGGGGGGGAGAACTGAGCTGATTTTTTTTGTTTTTGGATTCTGGGGGTGAGGGGTTGGGCAGGGGGGAAATGGGGGCGGGGGTTCGGAGGTGTTGTACTACAATATTCAACTCTGGAAAGTTGCCTCTGCTGATGTTGATGTCCTTATATCTGTGGCTGTGGGCTTTCGCAGTCGCTTTCGTGAATGAAAAAAGCCTGGTGTTGTCCGAGGTGAGTGCAATTCTCCTCTTAGCGAGATTGGGAGCAAAATTGCTGTCACTAGTGAAAATATGCCGTTTTTACAAGCTTGTAAACGCGACTTTACAAGCTTGTAATCCACTTTACAAGCTTGTAACATTCCGGCGGGCAGCACTTAGCCGAAATTTCGCGTCGCGGAGAGCTTTCTTTGGTTTCCACCTTGTAAAGTGCGATTACAAGCTTGTAATCTCAGTTTACAAGCCTGTAATCGCAGTTTACAACCCTGAAATCCCATTCTAGAAGGTCGTACACCTGCGGATCTCCATCTTTCGAATTTCCTTGCCTCCCATCCTGTGCGACCAACCATCGTTCAACGGCCTGCTCCCATCCGCGACTGCACGAGGTCAAGTGTGAGATTCGGGAGGACCGGTCGCGTATTCCGAGCAAAGCAGGTATTTAAAGAGCTTCTTTTGGCTGAAAGAAAAGTCGGAGACGAGTGCGCCGGCGCGCAGGGAACGAGGTACAGAGAGTGGGAAGGTCAGTACCCCAGCAGGGGCGCTCGTTTCTGGATTGCTCATCCCTGTTTTTGATGATGTTTCCGACACACTGACTTGCCCAAAACGCATGAACTGGATGATAACGAGCTCGTCCTCGAGGTGACCTGAGACTTCCATAGTGCAGAAATTGCTACCCTATGAAAATGCTCTGATTGTAGCAAGGAAATTGTTTGCCTTGGTATTGTGAGCTTGCTGATCATTGGTGTTGGGACTCATGTTTTTTTCTGTTTTTTCCTTGCTGTGCAACAGACCACCCTCTTGGTCACTTGATTACCATTGGGCAATGTTATTTCCAGAGGTGATTCATCGGCTGTGTGTCAAGCTCGCTTCCCAGGAAGATGTAAGTTTGATTTTCAGTTCATCTCTCGCTGGGGAATAGAGATTTTATTCCATGTGTTTGAGCAAGAGCAATACGGAAAACAACAGCAAAATTGGCAATCGTTTCTTTTTTTAATCAAGATTATATATGTACTATCAGGATTTTCTTTGGTACTACTTCTGTTAGACCGACTACTGTTGGCACCAAAGGAAGGGAACGAACAACGGAAGACAGAACCCTGGTGGCTAATTTGTCGATTGAGTTACATGACCCCAAATCCGTTTATAAACGCCTGCAAGAACAGGGCGAGGAAATCAAGTGAGATGAAATCAATTGTTCTTCCACTGTGCACCAGGTTGGTCCACAAATTTTTGGGTTTTGATGTAGAGGAAACGATGGTTGTAGAAGGAGTGTCTGACCCTGCCTGCTTTCTGTAGGCTGTCCTGTTGTGCTTGCCAGGTGGATCAAGAGGAGAGGGCATGGATCATGCTGATGGAATTGCTGGACTGAAGGATCTGGATGTCAGGGAGCCTAAGTACCATCTTTGTTCGTGGCTTGCTCTGCTCTGGTATTTTACCTCAGTTGCATTTCTTGAAATTCGAAGCAATGCATTGACTATGAGTTTCCACAAACGTTGATTGTGGGTTTTGGGACGAAATGGGATAGTATGGTGGGTACACCTGAGCTCTGAAAGGGATGGGATGGTATGCATTCAACTGGAGGATTCTGTTCTCCCCATCTTAAAGCTTGGAACTTGAGCCTGGGGTCCTCTTGTGACAAAGCAGTGGAAACCACACTTTTGCTAGCTTATGGAGGACTATATTAAACTGTTTCACACAATTTTGCCGTCAGTAGTGAACCTTGTTATGTGGGCATTTAGATGTATCACCCTCTTTTAAGTGGGCTCAATTTGTTGTCTTGACAGTCACCAAAGAAGTCAGTCGAAGCCCCATCAGTCTGCCCCTCCGAGGGGGGTGTTGAAATTTAATGCAGTTTTTCCTCCCCAGTCTGACTCGCCGAATCAACAGTCCAGGCATTGATCCCCCAAGAGCTGTTTTGTCACTTGTTCACTAGAAAATGATATAAGTATTGCGGAGTAAGTATTCTCCACAATAGTGGAAATTGATTGTCTGATTGCCTCACCAGGGAAAGAGCAAGAGGAAGTGCTGAGTGAAGACCCACTGGACATTCTGTTGGATTTGGCCTGCAAAACACATTCATCAGTTGTGCGCAACAGAGGAAACTTCCACTCAGTTGAATTTTGAGTGGAACATTTTAAAAAGTAGAGGAGGGGTTTGGAAGTTTTCGCAGTATTTTCGCTTTCTTTCGCTGGTTGTGAGAATAAACTTCCAGAAAGCAAGAATGTGCAGAAGGTGGATCCCAAGTTCGATTCTTGGGCACATCGAGCTATTGAAAGGGATTTGCGGTTTTGTCTTTGTTGTAATTTATCATTGTAATGAGAAAAATTGAAATCATGATGATATTCTGTCCATTATTTTATAATAGTGATAATCACCCATGTGGTGGAGAATGGAATCATCTATAGACATTCATCAATTAAAATTTACAATCAATCGTACCACGACAAGAATCACAGCGGAGCGTGTGCTTGGGCTTGTGTGATGACACATCAATGACAGAGCTTGTAAAGTGCTTGTAACAGCTTGTAAGAGCTTGTAACCGCGTGGATCGGGAAAGCTTGTAACAGCTTGTAACAGCTTGTAAGAGCTTGTAAATTCCCACTTTACAAGCATGGAGCTGTTCCACTTTACAAGCTTTTTGCTTGTAACAGCTTGTAACAGCTTGTAATCTCCACTTTACAAGCTTGTAAACGATGGGGACAGTGTCAAGTCTTTACAAGCTTGTAATCCACTTTACAAGCACTTTACAAGGTGTTTACAAGCTTGTAAAAGCGGCGTTTTTTCACTAGTGTGTGGCAGGCTTAGACAGCTGGAGAAGGGAGAATGCGACTAGCACAGACTTGGAAATGCACACACACAATTCAAACACTGCAAGATGGATGTGAGTGAGGGGCTGGTAGTGTGAATTGGATAAAAGTGTGATTCTGTTCATAAGCATGCATTTAAAATATCTGGATGTGCCCTTCCTGTCCAATCGAAGGGATGCACAAAGGGAGATTTCTGGCGAGAAGATGGCAGCCAATTCTTGAACTAGAATCCAACCTTTGAGGATGCCATTACTAACTACCAGTATGATGGACCATATGTCTATGTCAATCTTCTTGGAGGTAGCGACTTACTGTGTTCTCAAACATACAACAGGAGCAAACCTTACTGTTGTGGTGCAGGCAAAACTCGTTGAAGCAAAAAACCTAAACTTTTTACACGAATAAGAATCCATGGGAGCCCAGACCACAGTGAACACAGTTTGGAAAAAAAAATAAAAAATTGGAGTCAGGTCCCCTGACAAACTGACACCAGGAAATAAGAAAAGTTGATGTCTTGCCAAAAGAAAAAAGTAGTGCAGCGTTCATGTAAAAGAAAAACTGAGAAAAAAAGTCAGGGGGGGAAAGTCGTTTCCCCTCCGAGGATCAACACACTCACAAGAGCTCCCCTTGGTGGAACGATGAATCTCAAATACAGGGCCGACCTGCAGCATCAGTCAAGTGCCTGACCTCCACCTTACAGAGGAAAACAAAACAGAAGCTCGATGTTCTGTTTTAACGGATCAACCATAGGTAACAGTTTCCCTTCCATCATTTCTCCACCCATTGATGTGGCCCCCAGCAAATTATCAACCCTCTTTCATTGAAGATCCCAGAACCCAGCAAGTTGAACTCGCTTTCCAAGGAAGTTTCTTGCTTGCCCAGGGTTGCTGCAAAAACCCATCGATCGCGACATGCAACTCGCCAAAACTTGGCCTTCCATGGTTACCACTGGGGCTTTCAAGATCCATCACATGTGCAGCTTTCCATTCGACCTCGTCAAATCGCAAGCACTGCTCAATCAGACGGCAAATGGGTTCTTCGGTGGTGCAGTATCTCTGACCATCGGCACCCCACATGATCGTTCCACTCGTCTTCCCAGAAAGAACCCCCTTCGGCTTCAACGAGCCAGAAAACACCCCCTCCAAGCATTCCCACATCATCACGCCAAAGGAGTATACATCCACCGAACTGTTGTAGTTAGCACATGTGAAATATTCATTGCTCCTGACCTCCGGCGCTATGTACCCAAAATTTTCATGAGATTGATGAGTAGCATATACCTCATTTTTCAGCTTCGCATCCCCAAAATCTGTTATTTTTGGAATTTTCCTTGCATCCAGCATAACGTTTTCCATCTTGAGATCACAATGGATGATGTTCCTTTTGTGTAGATAAGCCATTCCTTCGGCCACTCCCAAAAGCACCCTCAAAACATCCCCATAGGTGCCGACCTGCTCGCTTTCCACATATTCCATCAGATTCATTTCCATTTTCTCCATGGTCAGCAAGTATTCACACACCTCCAGCCCCTTTCGGTTTTGCGTCTTTATGGCAGACCTGGCATGCCACCCTGGGTAGTAACTGACAACATTTGAGTGGCCCTGGCTGCATTCGATCGCATTCTGGTGCTCCTCCCAGCGTTTCTTGGCACCCCCATCCACCCTCACTCGAATATACTTGACTGCAACAGCGATCGGTGCTGATGGGTGCTTTTCCCAAGTCAAACTCCCAAACCTCACGAACTTGTTGGGCCGCCTCCTAACTTCATCGTTTTTTAACTTTACCCAGCCAATGCCAGCCACTGGATATGTGACCTTGAACTCCAGGAAGGGGAATTCTCCACTGCATATCCTTTCCAGTTTTTTGCGGAACACACGTGCAGCCATCACACATACAGGGAATACCAGGAAAAGCGGCAAAAATGCTGCCCACATCCAAGGCTGTTGTCTGAAGGATTCTGTTAGGTAGTTTTTCGCAGCCCCAAGCAAAACCCATGTCAGATTTCATCCAGAGGCAATTCATAATTGGTGAGTGTTGAGGTATTGGAACAGCTTATTAAAACACACACAAAAATCCCCCTCCCCAGAAAAGGAAAACTGGCAGCTTTCCTGGAAAATTTGAATTTCTCGGACTAATTGGCTTTTTTTTTTTTTTTTCGTTCCGAATTTTTTTACAACGGGTTTTCGGGCTTACCTCCATCAAGGGTGAGTGGCTCCTAGACACACACAAAAAAAAAAAAAACATAACGAAGTTAAGATATATGTATTGAAAATGAAGGGGATTGCATGATAAGCAAAACAAAAAAAGATAACCCAAATTTCAAAGAACGTTTCTTGAAACCTCGGATTGTCCATAACTCAAGAAACCTTCCCTTTTTAACGGTTTTATATTACCTGTATATCGGCTATTGGCTTCCCAGCCATCAATGTCACGATGTTTTTTCTTTGCTCGAAAAGGGAAACGAAAAGCTCCCCAACCTTGTCTGGTTTTTTTTTGTGGTCACATTTCTGGCCTTCCACCAGGATCCCAAAAAGCACATCTTCAGAGACGTTCCTTCCTTGAGAAATGATCAAACTGCCAGAATCCGCTGCTCCAAAAAACAACACAACAGAAAACAAATCTTGCCTGATGATTATCTGATGATTTGCTATTCTCCATCACCTCGTTTTCATGTTGACAATATTTTTATGGAACGCATCCTTGGAGTTAACATGTCTCCATCAGGGTTTGAACTTGGATCAGCAGAGTGCACAAAATTTCAACTGTGTGCCAAAAACCAAGACTGGTTTTTGGCACACTCGCAGTTTCGCCACAAAGAAAGACTTTTCTTTCATTTTTTTTTTGGAGGGGGTGGGGTGGGGAGAATGGAAAGAACAGTTTTGATGTTGAAAACACCTTGGTACATTTCTGTACCTCTGCAGGATGGTTCAAAAAAGTTGTTTGCAGCACAGAAATAGTCATGTTGAGCATCGAATCCCGCGTCATTGCAGGCAATCACCATGGCAGACTCGGAAAAGAATCCATCAAATTCATTCTTTCCAATCGTCAGCATTTTCATGCCCAATCCAGGTGGCCCATCCGGCAGCAATGGCACCTCGCTTTGCACGGATTCGTTTAATTTTATGAATCCTACATCAGTTGGGTAAGCATCTTCTTCGCCCAAACTTGGGAAGAAATCCATCGCATCGCGCACCTGCATACAATATATATATATATATGTATAATATATATTACCCGGGCTAAATCACCTCGTTGTGGACGGCCTTCGTTGGGCAAGTTTGCCTAATGTAAATTAAACATTGTTGAAACCACAGTATAAAAAACCACAATTTTTACAGAGAGTCAAAGTTGTTCCCCACTCACTTCCTAAATACACAAACTTAAAACTCGACTAACATCCCTCAGCCAGGCGGCGCTTTGACTTGCGCGATCCACATGTCTCACTAAACAGCTCATTCGATCCCAATGGGTTTTACACGCTTCACTGCGCCTTAACTAAAAGAAAAAAATCAAGTTTCGGAGGGTGGGCCCATAATTCAACGAAAGAAATGAAAAAGAGAACCTTTTGAGCAAACGTTTGCCCACTGACTCGCTTATCCAAACTCACTCGAAAACGAAATAAACAAACGAACCACAGCCTTTTCAGTGAAGGCCAAGAAAAAGAAAAACAAATCGGAAAATAAAACTGGAACTTCTCTGTCAAAAAAATCCCCTAATAATAGGGTTTGATATCGTTTTCATGCACCACATTCGATGCTTTTCTGCCCCTTTTGACGACTTTCGGGCCATGTATGGGCGTAACCTGCCAAAGATGTCCACCCATCGGTTTCACGAGTTGGTAAGGTCCCTTCCAACGTTTCGCGAATTTTTGATCCAGGCGCGCAGCTCTGACGGAGTCCCACACGTAAACGCGTTCGCCAATATAGTGCGTGTGTCGGGAAGTCCTTAGCTGCGCGTTATACTTTTCTCGTGACGCCTTTAGGCGAGCTTGCGCAGCCGCCCAGTCTTGTGAAGATCCCTCCCACAGCTCCATGGGGGATTTTCCAGTCGTCAGATGGGGAGTAGTCGCGATAGCTTCGATAGCGCGCTCCAAATGCGACTCCCAGGTTCCTCCGCCACTCAGAAGGAAGCGCCGAATACGATCCACCAGAGTGCGGTTAAAGCGTTCGACGATCCCATTACTCTGGTGAGCATGAGGCGCGATGCGCCGAACCTTGATGTTTTGCGAGGCACAGAAGTCCTCGAAAAGTCGAGACACGAAATAGCTTGCCCCGTCAGTAATGATTTCGACTGGAACAGCCCCCACTTTCGCAATCCACAGTTCGACTCCCTTGACAGCCGTCTTCGCACTAGCGTGCTCCGTGAGTTGCGCGTCGCCACGACGCGTCATATGGTCGACGACTGTAAAAAGATATCGCTTCCGTCCATTGGTCGATATCGGCCCGATAAAGTCAAGGCTTACATGGGAACCAGGAGCAGTGGGTGACGAAATGGTGCCAAGAGGCACAGGAAGGGTTTTCCGACTGAAGCGCGCACAGGTGCGACAACGCTTTATCTCCTCCTCTATTTCGTGTTTGTTCGTGGGTATGCCTTGGGAGGTTAGAATTGCTTTAACCTTGTCCGTTCCCCAGTGACCCCAGTCGTGCGCTTTCCAAATCTCAGCACGAGTAGCGTTGATATTCACCGTCACTGGGATCCTCCTCGACGCCGTCCAACGTGACAAAGCGTCGGCGATAGTATTGTATTCTCCAGGCAGGTACCGAATGGAGAGGCGATCGTTCGTGAAATTGCCCAAAATCCACCCAAGTAACCGACTGACGCGCGAATCCGCGATTGCTGACGACTTTGGACGACTGATCAACCTGCGCCACGCGGATTCGGAGTCTGTCCACAGCACGAGCTTGGCGCCAGCCGTGATAGCTTTGACTTGGGCTAAAGCCCAGGTGATTCCGCGAAGTTCCCCCAAGTAGCTGCTGGTGACTTCGTCGTTCGTCGACGAGTGGGAATTGATTCCAATAAGGAAACCCTCGTCGTAGTGTCCTGCGAACAGCGCATATCCATATCCCGCTTTCGACCAGTCTACCAGTAAGTGGTATTCTTCCACTGGTTCGGAAAGGAGGAGCGCAGTGTGATGGGTCACGATTTTTCCCCAAATATTCGCCACCAGCGATTCCGCCTGCGAACGATCCATCGTCGCGCCAGGCAGTAATAGGTCTTGTAGAGGCTTCATCCAAGCTGCAAGGTTAGGAACTGTTGGGCGACATACGTTCATGATGCCAATGATTTTGCGCACATCTGCGACAGTGTGGATGCTGGGGATCGCGTCCTTCTGGCTCGCGATGTAGCTATCCAGCGAGATGTGTCCTTGTGTGACATCATATCCCAAAAACCGAACGTGATCACGATTCAGTTGCACCTTTTTCGCATTTACATGCAACTCCATATCATTCAGCTTCTGAAGTAAGGCGGCCACATTGGAGTCATGTTCTTGGTCATTAGCTCCTCCCGTAATCAAATCATCCACATAAGGCACACACGCCACTTTGGAGAGCGAGGAGGAGATTCTTGAGTGAAATAAAGCTCCGGAATTCGACCACCCTTGGGGAAGCGTTTCATAGCAAAAACGCCTCCCCTTGTGTTCGAATCCAAATAACGTCGACAATTTGTTACACACCGGTAAGTGGTGATATCCTTCGGATAAATCCACCACTGTAAACTTCCGCCAATGTGGTGGTATCTCCCTTAGGGCCTGTAGAGTGCCAGGGAATTGCGTCCTCCATGTTTCTGAATACGAATTCAGTTTGCGGAAATCAATCACTTGTCTCACGCCTTTTCCATCGCCTTTGCGTAAGAACATAACCGGAGACATGAATGCCTTTTCTGAGGGCGCAAGCTCCCGAATCACTTTTTGCTTGATCAACCGTTCAATGAAAGCCGTTGCTTCCCAATCAGCGACTTCTCCAGAGTGATACGCGATCCCAGTGTTCGTCAGGGGGATGTCGTCCAGGGGAATCCGCCATTCAATTTCGCGGTGGCACACCGTCAGCTCCTGTAGAAACGAACTGCGTCCATATTCCTGGTCGGTCGCAAAAACTGTTGGATAGCGCCGCACCCAATCTTCCACTTGTGCACTCGACGACTCTGCTGCAGTCGAAATCGGGAAAGCCTGGGCAGGGATGACATCATCGCCACAGGGAGCAGCGGACGACTCGTCCAACACTGGCGCAGTAGTTGCTCTGGGTGAGCAGGAGTCGCTGACGGTGGACGACGACGCAGCCGCTGTGATGAGGGCAGCGGACGGTTTCGTGTGGCCAGTCGTCAGGGGAGATGCAGTGGAATCATCGGGTGATTCACTCACTGCGAATCGAACTGCTTTAAGTTTCGCAGTGAGTTGCGTCGTGGCTGACCCTGGGTCGGTCACAGGCTCGTCGGACATAGGGCAGATTGCAGCTGTAAGTGCGTCTGGCACTGGAACTGGTTCTGGTTCGACGAAAGCATTCGTGTTCGGCTCTGTGATAGGCGTTTGCTGAATGTGCTTCACGTAGTGAAGCGTGCTCCCAGCAGAGATCAGAATCGACATCACCAACAGCTTCTGGCTCAGCATCCTTGCGATTTTCGTCGCATTACTCAGAAAGACTCGACAGTCTCCATTGCGCCCAATCGTGCAAGACAATTGCACCTGGGCTACACCATTGCAAATCGCTCCTCGAATTCCACCGCCGGTTACTCTGAAGGGTAACACAACATTTCTGTTTTCGCCCGGTCCCAAAACAAGTGGCTTCCCCAAGGGAAGCTCGATTCTGTCATCACGCCGAACGATTTTGGCACCCTTCAACTCCTGAGTTTCTTGAAGTCGAACATCTGTTGGCATCAGGGAAGCTGAAGGGAGTGACTCAGCTTGGCGCACACTGTGGCAGTGAACGTGAAATCCGTCCCCATCGATCAAACGCCCATTTTCGCAATCCACTCGTAATTTTAGTTCGTGTAGAAGGGGGAGTCCGAGCACGAACTTAGGAACGTCGACCACGTAAAACGTGGCAGTTCGCGACCATGGACCGATCTGCACCTCCAAATCGATTTTCCCGACTGGCACCTTCCGTAATTCGTCTGAAAATCCCGAAATGGTAACCTGCTGCTGCATGCGCTGAACGCCCAACCCATGTCGTTTCGTGAACGCCAACGGGATCAAATTTATCTCCGACCCGGGATCCACCAGCCCATCCTCGAGACGCACTCCACGCAACGCGCGGAACCTGACGAAGAGTTGTTTCCTCCCCACGCTCGTACTCTGAATAGTCGCGACGCTGACGTCTGGAGGTGTGACCTCGACGTCTGGGCGTGATTCGTATTCCTGGAGCGCTTCGAAAGCGCGAGCGACGTCGTCGACAGTCCCAGTCGCGCCAGCACTGTTGTGCTGCTTGACTTTCAGTGGCAGTGAAAGTCTTTCTCAAACCAAAACCTGGAAAGAGAGTGTACCAACGCCTTTTATGAGCGTTGCTAGTACACATGGTAGCAATCACCATACTTGGTGATTGGACCCTGCTACCACCGTGTGGGGACAGATGCAAATGTGTCACGACAGGTGACACACGTGGCGACACACATGTACACGTGGCGACACACAGTGACACACGCGTGTGACGTCATAACATTCCTCCCCCCCAAAGTGTCAGACCTCCTGGTCCTGACTCCACTTGGATAAACACTTATATGCTACAGGGTGCAGAAACCTTAGCAATGGTTTACACACGGTACTTTGACCAAATGTTGAAATCTCTAGGTGCCTTTCAGCGAGCCACTACACCAAAAGTTTCATATCCGGTCAAGATTGAGATTGGAGAAACATCTCAAAGTTTGTGATCCCTTTCACAAAACCAAACCATCTTAAGGGTCAAGACACCTTCTCAAACCCGAGATAAAACCCCTTTTCATGGTGAACGCTTTTCCACATTGGCTACCTTGCCTTAGGAAAACAATATCTCACCCGTCGGCATTCACACATATGTGCGGAGATATTCAAATCAAATTTTGCCCATTCAATTTATTTCCCTTCTCTTGAGATCTCCTACTCTGTCAATTGCACTCTTTCGACCGAAGGCGTTCACTTCGACGGATAACAATTGGCGGAGACAAGTCCGTCGACTTGATTTTGTTTTGGTATTCTTCTACCAATTCCCTAGCATTCTCCATATGCTCTTCGGGTTCCCAAGTATTATGCTCATGTCCATAACCCATCCATTTGCACAAATACTCAGTTTTACGCTTTCGACCTATTCGCCGTACACGATGATCTAAAAGCATTTCAACCTCATATTCCAACTCATCATCGAGTTCCACCGGCGGAGGAGGCTGAACTTTTCCATGCGCCCAATAAGGCTTCAACAAGCTCGCATGAAAAACCGGATGAATTTTAAGATAGTTCGGTAAATCCAACCGAAAAGCTACCTTACCGATTTGATCCGAAATAGTAAAGGGTCCGATCCACTTCGGCATCAGTTTTCGGGATCCTGGATGTTTTAGGCGGATATGCCGTGCATCCAACAACACCTTATCGCCTACTTTCACATCCACAGGACGTCTATGTCGATCAGCATACGCCTTCATCCTTTGACGTGCTGCCTCTAAACACCTTTTCGCCTTCACAATGCTATCTCTTATCGTTGTCGTCATTCTTTGTACAGCTGGCACCGCCATCTGCAGTGACGAGCTCTTTCTACTAGATGCACCTGGCCCGAATCCAGGCATCTGTGCCGTCGTAGCTGTCCAAGGATCACGACCGTAATTAAGGAAAAATGGTGTCTCACCAGTCGCTTCCGACTTGGAGTTATTCATAGCAAACTCGACAACTGGCAACAGTTCAGACCAATCACTGTGGCGTATCCCAACAAAATGTCTTAGGGTGTCTTCTAAGACTTTGTTCATTGCCTCAGTCTGCCCATCAGTGGTGGGATGAAAAGCAGTTGACATAGCCTGACTGATCTTCCAAGTATTACACAATTCCGCAAAGAATCGTGATCTCCACCTGGGATCTCTGTCACTCACCAATGTCCTAGGAAGACCGTGTGAACGGAAGACATGTGATACAAAGAGTCTCGCTGTTTCTGCAGCATCACACTTCGTGTATGTTGCAGCGCATCTCACCATTTTCGTGAGTCGGTCCACGAAAACTAGGATCGCATCATAATGCTCAGCACCTGACTTGGGAAGCTCGACTATCAAATCCATCGAAACACTCTCCCAACGAGCATCTGGTATCGGTAGAGGTTGCAACGAACCAGGAGGTTTGCCACGTCTCCACTTGTTCCGTTGACAACTATCACAACCTTTGATAAAGGACAATATATCCTTCTCTACCCCTGGCCACCAAAACCACTTCAACAAATTGTGTTTCGTCTTTTTGACACCAAAGTGTCCCGAATACACCGTTGAATGAAAATCTTTCATAATATCCAACCTGAGGCCATCAAAGTTTGGGACAACCACCCGCGTTCCATTCCACCAAAAACCCGAGTCGAAACGACACATTGAAGCAGCGGATTCCAATGTATTGAACCACTCGTCTTTAGCGTACCCCTCAGATAATCGTCGCTGAAGATCGATATTAGGCAAAGGAGAGAGAGCTGGGCCCTCCTCACCAAGGTGACTGAGTCGGCCACGCTTGCTCACCGACTCCAACAAGACACTGATCTGCTGAGAATACCGTACAGGATAGCGCGACAAGGGGTCTGCTACATTCGTCCTGCCTGGCTGGTATTCCCACTTGAATCGGTATCCCTGAAGACACTCAAGCCACCGCACCGCTCTTCGAGACAACGTTACCTGGGAATGGAAAAATGTGTTGGGTTTGTGATCCACGATCACCTTAAACTCCATCACATCCAGGTAGCATCTCCACAACTTCAAAGCATGGACAACAGCAAACATTTCTTTGTCTGATATTGACCATCTCAATTGTGCACCATGTAGTATTTTACTTTCAAATGCTATTGGTCGACCTTCTTGAAGTAATATTGCACCAATAGCCCAATCCGAGGCATCGGCAATAACTTCAAAAGGCTTGCTGAAATCTGGCATTGCCAAGCAAGGTGCATGGGTCAGGGCTTCCTTAACTGCCACCATTGCTTTCCGACAATCCTCATTCCAGTCCCACTCCTTACTCTTCCTAAGTAAGTTCGTAAGTGGTCCGACCAATTTACTGTATCCTTGAATGAACCGACGGAAGTAATTTGAAAGACCTAAGAAGGATCTCAACTCAGATATATTTTGTGGCTCTGGCCAATCAATGACCTTCTGAGTCTTGCGAGTATCTACCGCAATCCCTTCTTTGCTTATCACGAAGCCAAGATAATGCAATGCATCCTTAAAGAAATCACACTTTGATCTCTTCAAGAAGAGCTTGTGCTCTCTCAAACGATCCATGACCTTTTTGAGATGCATGATGTGGTCTTTCTCATTCCTCGAATACACAAGTATATCATCAAGATAGATAAGGACGTACTTCCCTATCATCCCATGAAATACACGGTTCATCCATGTTTGGAATATCGCTGGTGCATTCGTCAAACCCATCGGTAAGACACGATATTCAAACAATCCAAAGGGCGTCTTGAAAGCCGTTTTAGCCTGGTCCTCAGCTTTGACACGAAGCTGCCAGTAACCAGCTTTCAAATCAAGGGCGGAAAAGTACCTCGCACCTTGTAACTGATCCAAGAGATCATCGATACGTGGGATAGGGTATTGATTTTTGACTGTTAACTTATTCAAACCCCTGTAGTCCACACACATTCTTTTTGTCCCATCTGGTTTGGGTACAAACAAGACTGGTGCTCCCCATGGACTACACGACGGTTGAATAAGTCCCTTAGCCAACATATCCGATATCTGATCCTCAATTTCCTTACGCTCTCCAGGCGTATAGCGAAATATAGGACGACTCACAGGATTTGCTCCTGGTATCAGATCTATAGAAGCATCGAACTCTCTAGAGGGTGGACACGAGGCCAATTCATTCGCAAACCGATCCTCGTATTCGTCCAATATAGGAGCCAACATGTTCTCCAACGTTTCTTTCTCAACATGATCACCGTGTGCGGATTTTACCACATCCTCTAGTGATCCACGTTCACGAAACAACGCATTAGGAGACCCATGTTCCTCCCCCTCACGAGGTGGCGTGACCTCACGCACCAAGACAAGGAATGGAGTGATCCGATCATCACGAAGACATCGTTTCACTTGTTTAATGGAAAGAAATGGAGTAACCGTATGAACACAACGATCACTACGATTTCGAGCCGAAATAGTATGATGGATCGTAACTCGACGTCCACGAGTTGACAACAACGAACAACTGTTATGAAGGAAATCCATATGAGCACAATGGTCCTTCAACCAAACATCTCCAAGATAAAGGTCAAAGTGAGGAGCACTGATCACCAAGCACTCTAACTTTTCACGAAGACCTTGTATCCGAAGAGGAACTGTGGTTTTACCAGAACAAGTCAATGGTGTACCATCAGCCATTTGAACAGTTGTATCACTTTGAGCTTGGTATGAGATACCATAAGCCTCACAAAATTGTTGGGAAATATAGGCTGAACCAGCCGCACCCGAATCCAACAATATATGTGCAGGAGTATCAAAGATACGTCCCTCGAAAACCATAGACATAGTCATGATCTCCTTGTCAATTGTGGGTTCCACAATTCTAGGCACAGGAGCATCATAATACACATCAAATGGTTGGGAAAATGATATCTTACGAGCTCTCTCAAATAAGAATGCCCCTTTCCGATATTGTGCTATCAAGCGCATGCTATCAAACACACGAAAAGCTTTGCGCATCTTATGAGGTACCAAGACACAAGCACTTGTTGTCATTGGTGCTCTTTTCTTACACTCGAAATAGTGCTTCAGGAAAGCATCCATTTGTGCCTTTCCTGGGTTGAGCCACACATGCTCGCCCGACACATCACATGTAAGAAAATCTTCACAAGATCTTTTACAAGCAGCAACCGGAAAACAACCTCCAGAAGAATCGAACGTAAACTTCCGTCCCGTTCTCTCTTCGAGTCTTTCAAGTTCTCGCTTGATCATCTTGCGATGAACACTATGATCCATCTGAGCATTCACCTTCTTTTCATTTCTGCACGAAAATTTCTTTTCGTCAGTAGAAGCATGAATTTTCATTTCCTCATCGATCATTGCATTTGAGGGTTCCACTACCTCATCAATATGCACATGACTCTCGATAGGAGATAAGACATTGATCGCCAAATCGCTCACCTTGCCTTTCCCACCACACTTGTGTGACACATCCCATGGAGCACCACAAGTGAAGCAAAGCTTTTGTGCTATCCTTCTAGCACGCTCCTCCGGGGAAAGCTTTGTGCCGCGAACCGTACCCTTCGCTTTCTTACTAGCGTTCGGGTTCGCTTGCCCACTGGTAAATGATGGTCTAGTCTTTGCTTTCTTTGAAGTCTTGTATCCATACAAGTCTTCCCCACGACCATGAACATTCCCGGATTTATTCTTAATCACAGGGATCCGCTCATCATGGGTTACTCCTTTTGCAAGGACATGATTTCGAAGATCGTTGTAGATCGTCCAAGGTTTCCCATGAACATCTGTCTCGACCGACGACTTCAATGCCGGATGCAAATTATGGAGTAAGAAGAAGCATTTACTCGCTTCATCCATCGGAATACGACGAAGTTTAAACAAAACATCTACGAATCTGACGAATTCATTCGTATTCACTTTGCGCTCAAGGTGATCACGACATGAAATGAGTTTCTTTGTAATGGCATAATCCGATGCCATTTCCCCGAAACTACCGTCACTCATCGTCTCACAGATTTGTTTCCAAGAAACTTCACCTTTTTCCAAGGACTCTGATGACACTCTAGCCGCCAAATGTTTTTGTGCAGCTCTACCGAAAAACGTGGGAGCAACCTTTCCCCATCGTTCTTGGTTGATACCTGCTGCCACAAAGTAGACAGTAAGACTACTCTGGAATTCTTTCCAGGGTATCTTTCCATCATATTTTTCTGGCTTAGCTACTTGAGATGTCATACCACGCGGCCCACCATCATTTCCAGATTTCCCAATGTCTATCGACTCATCCTCGTCCATTTTATCCTTATCTTTGGAACTTTCAGGGTCAGGTAATTTCATTACCAAATCTGCCAACAGCCCTTCCATTTCTGTAAGCCTTTCTTCTAAATCCTTGGTCTTAGGAGGGGGTTCCGCCTCTGCCTCCTTTTCACTGGTATGACTACTCTTGTCATTACCATCCATGGCCAAAGACTCCTACCAGAAAAATTCGAATTACACTGTAAGTGCGTTCAGTGTCACACTGTTCGACGTTTGCCACGACTGACGTCGCGCACAAACCACAGTCGAACTGGAAACGACCTATTCTGTCACACACTCTGTCGACTTTTGCCACGACTGGCGTCGCGCGAAAGCCACAGGCGAACTTAAAACGACGTGGAGGTTAACGATTTCAAGGTACTCTCACCAAAATAAGAGCCCAATCGCGCCCCTGCAGTTGCCAAGAAGGCACACTGCCGACAAAAGAAAACCGATAGTCGCACCAAAACGAAGTCGCGTTTGGCGCCAGTACCACAGTCGACGAAAAACGACTGTCACCTCGCCAAAACGACGACCACTTTAGGTAAGTACCAAAATCGATTTCAACGCCAACAGCGTAACAAATCGACCTGCGTTACTCTTGTCGTTTCTCACACTTCAGAATTCGAATTCGAATTTGTCATTCCTGGCAAAAACTGACGACCCCTGTAGCCTTTTTCGACCCAACTACCGAGGCACCCAACCACCCTCTGGAAAAACGTCGAGCTAAGTCGACTAGCTTTAACAAAGCACGTCCAGAGTGCTGGCGACCTCGCAAGAAGTGGTCGAAACCCCAAAGAAAGTCGAGATCTCCACTCTCACACTTTCTGCAAATGGGATCTAAAGCTACAAACGTCAAGCGACCCTACAGAAACCTTTTCCGACACGGGCTAGCTTCTAAACGACTCTATATCACTACCCTGAGGTTCCCTACGACCTCTTTTCACGTCAACCGAACCGGACGACCTCCCACAAACAAATCAAGAAATTCCAAAGGCCCTGTAAGACCCTTCCTCAACTTGGCCGACACGGGCGACCACTCACAACCAACTCGAAACACTTTTTTAAGGTCCTCTATGACCTTCTTTCAAGCATACCGTGGCGGACGACCGCTGACCACCAACGATCCCAAAGAAAAACAAAAATCTCAAAGGTAAGAGTAAGTCACCTTTGCCCCAAAGCGCACACCTTCGCCAAGGGCGTTTCCTTACTCGACAAGAAGCGCTCCCTCCTTGTTGTCCTCCTTATCGTTTCCTTTTCCTTTCCTTTGGCTCCGAAACCAAATGTTGTGCTGCTTGACTTTCAGTGGCAGTGAAAGTCTTTCTCAAACCAAAACCTGGAAAGAGAGTGTACCAACGCCTTTTATGAGCGTTGCTAGTACACATGGTAGCAATCACCATACTTGGTGATTGGACCCTGCTACCACCGTGTGGGGACAGATGCAAATGTGTCACGACAGGTGACACACGTGGCGACACACATGTACACGTGGCGACACACAGTGACACACGCGTGTGACGTCATAACAAGCACTCACAGTTCCTCGCCTACCACTGCGACATCTGTCCGCAGTATGGCCCTCCTTTCCACAGGAAAAGCAGCGAATCGTTCTGGGACACTCGCGAAAAGTGTGACCTCCCTGGCGACAGTTGCGACAAACAGAATCCTGGCCTCGTCGACCACCTTTGGAGCTCTCCTGGGCACTCGTCGTCGACGTGCGCGGCGCTCGGGGTAGTTGTGACTCGCGCGCAGGGCGCAGGTCGTCCTTGAAAAGTCGCTGACGTCCCTCTTTCTTGAAGAACTCCATCACGTGTTCGAAAGTGATGTCAACTGGATCGACCCCCAGGATGTCGAGGTAGATCATAATCTTGTCAATCACTCCATGGGGAAGCTTCCCGAGTACGACTGACATCGCTGCGCGTAAGTCTGGTGCGCCTTTGCTTTTGAAAGTTAGATAACAGCGTCCGATAAATCCAACCCAATCCTCGTCCTGGCGCTTCATCATTCCTTTAAGCGTCGGCAGCAGGTCCACCTCCATATCCTCCAATACGAGATCGTCCAACAACAAGCAAACTCGACCCCACAACGCCTCCATATCCACGTTTTTTCCTTCGAAAGTCACATTGGAGTGGTTGGGGGGGAGTGACTGCCCGCCAGTACTTTCTGAAATCAAGTCTTGAATAGAATCCAAGATAATCGAAGTAACATCAGCTTCTGAGTCGAACATGGCCCACAGCGCCCTGATTCTCGTCGCTATATCGGGATAAGTGATTCCCAAGTCACGCATGACGCGTTTCTGGATGCGGCGGTTCCACGTTTGTATCGTCCCTGCGCCTTTCACGCTCACCACACCGCCCACTCGGCGTTCCGTCTCACGAACTCGCACTGGACCTCGCCTTTTACAGAACCACGTGATAAAACCGACGACGGCGCTTCCCACAAGGTACACCATCGCCTGCACAGCATGGACCAACAAGTCGCGCTCGTGTTCTGGCTCTGGTGGAGTCGAAGGTTCTGACTCTGGATCTGTTGGAGTCGAAGGTTCTAACTCCAGATCTGTTGGAATCGAAGGTCCTGGTTCGATGGGTGGCGGTGAGTAAGGCGGAGGTGGTGGTGGCTTTTGGGACAGCGTTCGCTCGATCGTGTCTAGGAGTTCCCCTCTGACACTATTCGCCGCCAGGACGAGTTTCCTGGTCTCTCGTATTTCCAATCGTAGTTCGGAGACGATCTGACTCAACTCTTCCGTCTCCGTCTCTTCTTTCGCAGCCGACACTTCACTGGAAGTGAAAAACCACGCTCCTTTCACTGGCAGGGTGAACAGCCCAACTGCCAGTATCGCAATCAAAACGAGCCCTAGGACACCGGTCCTGAGCTCCGAAACCATGTTGAAACCACAGTATAAAAAACCACAATTTTTACAGAGAGTCAAAGTTGTTCCCCACTCACTTCCTAAATACACAAACTTAAAACTCGACTAACATCCCTCAGCCAGGCGGCGCTTTGACTTGCGCGATCCACATGTCTCACTAAACAGCTCATTCGATCCCAATGGGTTTTACAACATTCAATATATATTACCCACCAACAATGATTTGAACTCGATTCTGATGTCAGGATTGGTTGCAAGTTTGCAAAATCAACCATGGACTGTTTTCAAAAGAAGCTTCGACATTGGAGCTGAAATCCACAACGACTGTAGAATAGACATGTACATGGATCGATTTTTGCACCATTCACAGCCGTTTGGATTCTCCATTCGCTCCATTGATCGTTTTTTCTGCTCGCACCTGAGTGTTTGGATCAGCGTAGTCGCAATCGGGCCCATGAAGCCCAAAACATATCCGAGGGTATTGGCTCAGGAAACGCAAACATTGCTTTGCTGTGACAATCCATTCTCGATCGATCAACGCCCCGCTGCACAGGTGATCGCCGCCACGCCGCACCGAGATAGCGTAAGGAAATCTAGCACGATCAACCTGATTCCACGAACGTCAAAACGGTGCACAAACAGGAGCGGTTTCCACAAGCGATTCGGCAGATCGCCTACCTCAATCGCTGCGTGGGCGGTCTGGGCGAGATTTCTGCTGGGAGTATGGATGTGGGCTGCTGTTGGCAATTGGAGACCATCGTCAGAGAGAAAACACGTTTTGATCAACGATCGGGTAAGGCCTTGGTGCCACAACTTATGGACGACTGAAATTGCCCTCCTCTTCTTTTCACTCACTGTGAACTGGAGTTGTGGAGGTAAGGATAAGAATAATGGCCGCCACAATCTGAACCGACATCACGGGTAATATACAAAACACAGTTATTCCATGTGGGCTGCGATGCGCGCGTGCAAAGCAGAAACGGTTCAGATCGGGCCACGTTGCGGCGCGATCGCAAAGGGGCTTGGGAGAGATGTTGCAAGGGGGTCATGCTTGTCAAAATAGATTTCCCATCCTTCCCAACGTTGGACACTTTCTTGCAGAATGTTTTGGACTCCTTTCAAATTTTTTTTTCCCTCCACATGAAAAATCCTGTGGGATGGGACTGGGGACGCCATATTTTCGAGGAGGAAGCGACTGTTTCCCTGGGGTGGTGGTTTAGTGGTAGAAAAGGGTGCTTTCAACTTTTCCTTTTGTTGTTTCTCCAATGACGGGAAGGAACTTCCTTGAAGGAGCAAACAGGGGCAGTCTTGTTCGATTTCTCGTGTGGATCACACTTTACCCGGTCGAGTGATCGTTTGTTCAGATGCGATAATCATGTGGTCGTGATCTGGCGGGAAGCCGCTCCAGCACCCACCTCCAGTATAAAACACTCGTTCCACCAAACCGTGATCACAAACAGATCGACATCGAAAATCAGCAAGACATGGCGGCTTTTCCGATCAAGCTTAGCGACGACGGCACCGAGGTCGTGGACGTGAGCTCGGATTGGCTGTCGGAAAAACTGGGCACCACGGTGACCAGCGTATCGATCGAGCCTTATCTAAATGCTGGGGGGTTGACAAGCTCCATGAAGAAAGTTTCCCTGACAGGCGAAGGGGACCAACCATTGAAAACGCTCGTGCTGAAAACCATCTTGAAAGGGGAGAAGTTGGGCGTGTCGAAAGGGATGGGTCTGGCACGGGAAGCGCTCTTCTACAACCATTTTGGAAGTGAATTGAGCGATGATTTTTCATTGCCGAATGTGCTGCATGCATGGGGGGATGTCCAAACCGGGGCCAAAGTGTTGCTGATGGAAGACTTGAGTTTCACGACGCAATCAGGGTATTTCTTTGGACCTGGATCACCACTGAATGCTGGAAAAGATTTGGATAAAATTGTGGCGGAGGCTGGCGGGCCGACGGCTGAGGAGATCGCCAGATTGGCTTTCATTTCTGGTGCGAGGCTCCATGCCAAACATTGGAATCAAACCCAAGATTTGGTGTCCATACCTTGGTTGATGCGAGCTGATTGGTTCAGGGGTGAGGGGCGAGAAGGTTTCGAAGCCTACCAGTCCAGGGCTGCCGATTACTGGAAACAGATCAGGGAAAAAATCAAATCCGACCAAACTGGGGTCAAATGGGATGCAAATCTCGTCGACATAATGGATGCATCGATGAGTAAGATTTCGTGGGAGCGATTTCAGGAGGAGAGAGTTGCGCCAGGGTCGTTTCCTGTCACTCTGGTGCATGGTGATTTCCACCCTGCTAATATGATGTTCTCGAACACAGGGGGTAAACAGCAGCTCTATGTGTTGGACTGGGAAGTGGTGGGGATAGGGTCAGGTCCGCAAGATATCGGACAGTACATGATTTCGCATGCCTCTCCAGATTTCCGACGATCCTGCGAGGAGAAGCTTCTGAGGGAATACCACTCCGAATTGACCAGCCAAGGTGTGGAGTTGACTTGGGAAGCCTGTAAAGCTGAGTATGTGTTGGGTGGGGCTGAGAAATGGTTCTGGATGCTTGCGTATCTGGCTGGTAGTTTTCCTGATGGAATGGCACAGTATTTCCAAGACCAGGTGGCTGCTTTTGTGAATGATCATAATCTCACTCCTGCCATGGTTAGTCAACCTCGAATGTGAAAGTGAGCTTTATCCTTAGCATTGTTGGAGGGGCAAATTTCGCCTGTTGGGCAAATTCGCCTGTTCGAGTCGTAAAATATCTAGTTGAGGTTAGCCCATCATCTGGTGCAAAACAAATTGGATAAAAAGCAGTGGATCTGGATATAGGTTTTGGTAGGTACAGGTCGTGGGTCAAACATTTTCCCAAGAGAACGCTTTGTTGTTGATTGGGTCATTTGAGTAGTTTTCTCAAGCAAAACAAAACACAGAACTGATTGTATGTGCATGTTGAATTGGTAAGTTATTGTTCGATTTGGTGTCTGTTCAGAAACTTACAAAAAAAAAGGAAAAGAATGCAGCAAAAAGACAACATATGTTGAAATGCGAAAAAGAATGTCCGAGGGAAGAAAAAAAGCATCAAACATATGGGGAAAAGCTAATCTCTCGCTTTTTTTTTTCTTTTTTCTTTTCTTTCGCTCCGGCGAAATTCGTGTGGCTGTGAAACAAACCGCCAACTTGAAATCCTGCAGTTTTCCCATTCTCCCATTTTTTTATCGCCACGCTTTTCAGTAATTTCTTTTTCCCCCTCCATCTCTCTGTTTTTTCTTTTTCTAAAATAAGAGTTCCTGGATCCCCAATTCTTTGATTTTTCTTTCGTGGGTTTCCCGAATTGAAAGCTTTCATATTTCTTTTCCCTTCATTCTTTTCGCCCCAGAAAACTTTTCCTTTTCCTTTCTTCTCCAATAAACTTCGCCAAACTTTTTGTTTCGTTTTCTCTTTTTTTTTTCTGTATCCCCACTCCCACTTTATATTTTTTTTGTGGCTTTTTTTTTTCCTTTACTTTTGTTTCTTTACCTCTTTTCTACAAAAAAAACGAGATCGAGTTTTCCATCCTTATTTGGATGCAAAACAAGAAAAGCAACTGGACTATATGAAAATGACATAATAATGCTATAGACTCTTTTTTTTTTTTTTTGAAAATATATTTGATCCCAAAACTTTTGGATCTCAAAAATATCCATCCTCGTCTTTTTGAAATTATCCTCCCACTTTTTTTTTTTTCCCTTTCGATTTCCCCCTCCCACACTTTCCCCTCTCTTTAATCCATTTCCCGAAAATATCTCAACCCTCAGTTGCATCGACCCATAAAAAAAAAACACTTTGGATGGCTGACCAACTGTACAACCTCGATTTTCAAATAAATCGTCCAGGATTTTGAAAAAGAATTTGTCTTTTTTTTTGATAGATCCCCTGAAAATTGTCAAGTCTTTTCTGTACCCCTCTCTATACATGCTTTTTTTACTTTCTTGTTTCCAGATATTTGGGATTTCCTTTCTTTCCGCCTCACTCTTTTCTTCTCACTGTCTCACTTTTTTCTAAAAAACAATTTCAGCGGCTGAGTTTTGCTCGTTTTGGCTTCTCGATTTGGATGTCCGTTTCCTCTTCTTCGGCCAACCATGCTCCATATCGCTCCGTTTGTTTTGCTACTCGACCTGATCTGCGGATATCCAGGGTTGGAGTTCCAGTTTCAACTTGCATGGCATCGCGCTAGAAATTCACACACACACATTGTTCAAAAACATGAAAAAAAAGGAAAGAAAAAGGAATGAGTATGGCTGTAAAAGTGAAAATAATAATAAAATAATATATTAGTAACAACAAGAAGTTTTCTGTTTTCAATGGTGCAGAATTAATTAGTATCTTCTGAAGCTAGTTATTAATCAATGCCACAATAATGAAAACAAGCTAAACAAAAAGCAATAAAAAAACAAAAAAACTCCACAATAACGCAAAAAAAAACTTGGATGATGCACACCTGGACCTTTCCTTTCCACCTTTTCTAATTTTTTTTGTTTTTCGAGGTAGAGAGGAGTTTCCTGAGATCGTACCTCAATCGCTGCAAGCCTGGCCTCTTGCCACACTTCTTCGGCTGATTTTCCCGAGTGTGGGAGGAGGTTGCTTTGAAAGCCGGAGCTGTTCCATTCACCGTCCAATCCAGCAGAAGAAGTCCTCAGAAACAGAGTCTTATCAATGGGTGCGCTGGAGCCGGTGGCTGGCACCGATTTTCTCATAGAAGTTGAAGAAGGTGTGCAATGATTTGCAGCACCGCTTGGTCGACGCTGAGATGCAGCCTGCACAAATACAAACACAATTTCCTTTGTTGGAACTTTGTCGTTTCACCCCCCTTTAGAAGAATTTTATCTTCGCTTCTGAAACAGAAGAGAAAAATAGGGCCATCGAACCACCACCTTTTAGAAAATGATTAATCATAACAAAAACTGTTTTCCCCAATGAAAAACAGTAGAAAAAACACGGGGGGGCTTTTCGTGAACAAAAATTCACTTCTTACGTGATGAGAAGTCGTTCCTAGTGGATCATTTCCCGTGTCGATTTCTTCCAATTGCCGTCGCCGTCTTTTTCGCCGCCATGAGCCTGAACCTGGTCGAGAACCAGTTTTGAGAGTGACGCCCCTGCACACAGAAAAAAACAGACAAAGAAAAGACGATCAGAAGATTAGCTCATGCAAATATTCTGACCAAGAATAGGCAAGTTTCAACCAATAATCATGTTTTTTGATCATAAACAGGTGTGGATGAATTCATGCATGATGGTGCCAAGGAAACCGTGGACAAACGCTCTGTTTACCTGCAGTTTCGAGCTCCGCATCTGCATTCCAGGTGTGCAGAGTATCTTTCCTGGTGAATGGGCTCCATCAGGTAGTCGTATGTGAGTTCAGTACCCGCCTTGATGTCGCATTTAGCAAAGATTCCGATTCTTTGCTGATTGTTGGAGGCATCTGTGTACCTTTCGGCCAAGCAGTTTGGCTGGCAGCTGCACACATCACAATCGACCCTCATTTATCAGCCGTGAGGAAAATTGTTTGGACTCGAGGGGAAGAAACCAAATCGACAGGAAAAAAAAGAGGTATTTCTGGCACCAAAAAGTATCAAAGCAGGTCGTGTACCTGCAACATGTTTTGATAAAATATGAGAAGTACAGGGATCGTTTTCCTCCTGGGTTGGCACCATGTATTGAATTCGCTGCTGCTTACCTCGAGTTTATAAATCGTGACAGATTTCCTTGGTTGCGTGCATCAAGCCAGAGCCCTGTTTGCAGCTGCATGTAATAGTCCATGTATTGACCAGGAGCATTCTTCGTTTTTTCGAAGCGCTGCTTCAGCTCCCCTTTGTCAATTACCTCCCCGGTGTACTCGATAATGAAAGAGCCCTCCCGAATATTTTCCATGGCCTTGATGCCAATGCCCCTGAAAAACGACAAGCCAGGCAAAAAAAAAGAAAGTGAGGAACTGAACAGGGAGAGTCTTGCAGAGCATCTCGAAAACAGAAGTAGCTACAGTCACAGTGATGCATGAAGGGTTGAAATCCAATTGGTAAAAATTCAATTGGTGAATATCCAGGTGGTAAAAAAAAGGCAGAAAGGAAGTGCTGATTGGTCAAGGTAGTGTGATCTTCTATGGCTTACTTGTCGGTGGTCATGAAAGGTTCAACTTCTGGGCGCCTGAGGAAGTCGAATGGCATATTCTGGCATGCGTCCTTGCAGGGGCAGACCCGAGGGTCGCACCGAGTCTGGACAGCTCGCAGGATGCACCCCTCATCGCAGCTTCCAGTCTCCGCAGTACAATTGCACTTCTCGACATCACCCTGCCAGACAAATAGCACCAAACGCTCGGTAAATGTGTCGAGGGACACTGTTCAGCTTTATCAATACCTTTTTCAGATTCTGCTTCATGCACCAAAAACTGTAACTTGATTTTGTTTCGACTACTGCAAAATCCCCCGTTATATTGATGAATTTTTATGCATTGAGGGTTGGTACACACAGACTTCAGAAGAATCAGGAGAGTGTGAGGAAAACAAACATGTCATGACAGATAGTCGATAATTCAGCGCACCTCGTTCAGAAGCTTTGGTCTCCGATGTCGATTCGTCCATATGGACTCGTTGGTGCTCTTGTACTCCGTCAACCTTCGCTGGAGGATCTGTGCAATGGAGAAAACACAAAAGAATGTCATTCACCAGGGAATGAATCCTCGGTTTGCGATATTTTCGAGGTTGAGCAACTTGATAGTCCCCCATTCGACAAATCATTGGGGTGGCATTGTTGAGAGAAAATTGTCCACATGTTTTGTCGTTTGTTTGAGAAGGAACGTGCGTGGATAGGTCTTGTGTAGTCATATCTGGACATTTGATGAGTCAGGGAAGGTTGTCTAGAAATCAGGCAGACCTGCTCGGCTGACATCCGCTCCTCGACGTTTCCGGTCCTAGAGCCATCGCACTGCGACGAGCCTCCGCTTGTTCCACTGCCATCCCGACGGAGTGATGCTGGTCGCACGTCCTACACATACCACCAGATCATTCTCAGCTCAACATCGTGTCAGGGGGTGGGTGGGTTAGGTTGATGCTGGACAATAGATACCAATGGCTGATGGGGTAACACAGGGGAAACCATGACAAAAACAAATCTGATGCTTCAATCAACGTATCAGCATTACATCCATGGTGAAATCATGGCATGGGTGCTTGCATTTTCAGTTCACCTTCGCTTGGAAGTCTCGGATTCGTGCGACTCGGTTCCTGTTCCGAGGCCGAGTGGCTTCCTTGGGCCAGAGCATCTCTCGGCACAGCAAGTCCTCCTCCCTGATGCCGGCTACCGGGCCTGTGGTGCGGTTGGACTTCTGAGACCACCACTCAGGGGCATCTCCGGCCTGGGGGGTAGCAGCAGGAGGGGCACCAGGCGAGAACGCATCCTGGAGGCAGGCAGACAAAAAGTTGCATGTGGGTAAAAACACAGTCATGCCACAATGTAAAAAAGGTAGCATCCCAGGTTTGATCCTCAGCCAAAAGGGAGAGAGATCAATCCTTGCAGCATATCTGCTTCGATTACATTACACATGGTTTGTGCTGGACATCATAAGGAGAGCTAGGGCAGGAAAGGGGTCGTTACCTGTCCAGTGCATTGAACAGGCTCATTGCTGTCCTCCCCACTCAACACATGGCCAGTGTTTGCGTCCTCGTAGAACCTGCAAGCAGCCAAGAACGCATTTCCCCCACTTTGTGCCTCGGGGTCGACCTCCTCTTCATCCGTGGTGTCGTCGTGCATCCGCTCCCACCATTCTTCAGGGGCCTGGTCGTTGATGATGTAGTCCAAGGCCTGCCAAAAAAGCAAAGGGGCGTCATTTCGATGGATTCCACGAGGAACTGTGTAGGGTTATTCAACAATGGCCATACATGCATCCACATATGCATGTAGACCCAGGATTCGGACAAATGCCGAGCCACCGCAACTGCAACAATGGCTAAGTATATGTCCAGACTGGAACAAGTAGGTGAAGGAGTGCAACATAGCTTGGAATGACGGAATGATGGGTTTTTCTGACTGATATGGTGTGTTTTAGAAGCCCCATTCGCACCTGCTCGACAGCATTGTACAGCTGTGCCCGGAAACCTTTGATCTGGTCTCTCCGCTTGTCCGCCTCCTTGGACATTTGCGTCGAGACCTTCTTGCACCCCACGCTCCAGTTTGAGACATTGGCTTGGGGGAGCCAAGCCACTTCTCGCCTGCCGAAAAACATCAACGGCAATGAAGAAGTCCCTTTTACGGGCTTCAACATTGCCTCGGCCGCCTCTTTTGACAAGACCTGGGCCTGTGCAAGAGCAGAAGAAACACACATTGATTGTTAGATTGATTGCATTCTTGTTGAGATGGCTTTGATTTCAAACACACACACAGAAACAAAAGGGGGATGAATTGAGGCATGAAATTGGCGAAATGAACGATGTAAAAAACACCTTGAATCGACCCTCAATGGCACAATGATTGGTCAAAACAAAGAAACTGGCAGTCTCATTGCATTCCGATTGGTCGGTCAAAGGACCTCTGAAAAAACTTTTGAAATGCATTTCAATGCACACATAGACATATTTTTTCACTGATGTGCATTTTCTACAAGATTGAAGTCTACTGGGGCCAGGTTCTACTTACTTCCTCCAAAAACTCACTCTTTTTTTATCCTTTTCATTTTTTTGGAAAATGGAATGGGACTACAAGCAGAAGGAACAGGGGATGAACCCTCACAACAGGTCAAACAAGAAAACTCCAGGGGGAGCCAAGGAGGGTTGACCTTGAAAACGATATTGGACCAGGTACGAGGCTTAGGGTTCCAAGGTAAGACCAACAGCAAGTTTATCTCTTTCAAACAAGGAACACGCTTACCGGCCATGCGCAATATCCCCGCATTTTCCCCCAGACGATGTTCTTTTCGTCGCCCAGGAGCAGGGCGTTTTCCAGCTGAAGCCCCTCGACGATTTCCGCGATTTGCCTCATTTTCCAGGGCGGTCGTCACTGGGGAAACCTTGCACTTGGGGGCAGGGAGGTTCGAAAACGACGAGCTCTGGCAGGCACCCCCGTCAGTCAGGCTGGGAACTGGTTCAGGCACAAAAGGCTGGTCTGAACACTCGGCTATTTTGAGTGGTTTGGTTATTCCCCCCTCGAATAATAGACAAACAGGGCGTTGTATTTCCCTTCCAGGTCAGCACTGATATTTCTAAGCTGGCGACGTCTTTTTTGTATTCTTTTTTTTTGCTGACGGAAGCAAGGAACACTTGGTCCAATATGGTTGGCAGACTTTCTCGTTAAGCAACCGACTACCTTAGCAACACGTTCTGGGGATGGCGCACGGCTCAGCAAAAAATTTCGAATTTTGCAGGGGTGTCACGTCAAGACGTTTCTGGCACACCGGGGAATACGCGGACGAAACCGAAACGCGTCGATGACCCACTGGCGAAGGTGTGCGGGGATTTATATTCGCCTCCCAGAGGTAGTTAGTTGAATCCTGAGTAGAGAAAAAAAAGAAACCTTCTTCGTCGGGGTCCTGGCATCTGATTCGCGGGTGGCACCCGACGTATTGACGACGATAATCGTTTCTCGATACGTCAGCTGTGCAATCAGCGACCTCGAGCCGAATTCCCTTGGCGGCTAGCGCACGGCAAAAAACGTCATAGAAATATATATTTTTTTTTGGCGAGAATCGGGCTCGTTTCAGGGAACTCCGCTGGGCGCTGACGAAGCCACATTTCCAGAATCGCTTATCGTCGCAACACTAACGGAAGTAGAAGGAAACCGAGGACGTCACCCTGAACGGAAATACGCGCGAGAAATAATCGTCTTCCTCGCATCCTATCCCCCCCCCACGAAACTGTTCCGATTCTGCCCCAACCTCACCTCCTCCTGATTCCGTAGCCAGCGCTCGACTCTCACAGGGGCAAGCGCGCGGGAGCCAGAACGCCTCTAGCTCAATTCTTTGAGACACGCTGGTTTTCACTGTGGTTTTTCGGTTTACCACAAAACGTAACGATAAAAAGATAGTCCCTCGGCTGGCTCAACGAAAAACGGAAGCTGGACGTTGAGACGGTGACGATTGTCGAGAGGACCCTATCCGCTCTAGCAACCGCCAGCAAATGGGCACACAGAATGTCGTCAAATCGCTGATCCTCCCCCCCTGCCCCCCATTAACGCAATGTTCCTGGGTCGAAGTGCCAGCTACACAGAGTCAACCAGACCCCCCCATCAACAGCTTCTTGTACCAGGAGCATTCTTCTTGCTTGATTGGGTCGGTTGCTCCATCCCATCAGGTCATTTCTAGGAAAAAGAAAAGGTTGAAGAAATGAGAAATCATACCCTCCACCACATTATTCCAATTTGATATGGCACATTGAATGCTTCTTTCTTAGTTCATTCTAATTTATGTGTAGAGGTCTAGAGACCAAGACCTCTACAGGGGAGACTTTTCTAAGGAGCTGCCCCGAAACTATTATCATCCATCGAAGGGAAATACAGCTCGATTTGATCAATCACACGGCTCATTCACTTTCCCAAAGAGGAAATTGAATTGCAGGTGGCACCTATATTATTGCGAGGTTATGAATGGCTTGTATGAATCTTGATGGTTATATCACTGCTCAAAAATCCGCAACCGGACATCGTTCCCCACCACAATTTCATCTCTTTCCCTATTCTGTTCCACCAATAGGAAAACTGACTAACCCCACAGTCCCATTCACTCATTACGCCCTTAAATCATCCCTTTCTGCCATCAATCTATGAAAAAAAACAGAGGAACTGATAAAAAAAATATCTGCATGAATCCAAACATACATTGCAACCTCGTCCCCTAAGGGGGAAAAAAAAACCAGAAAAAAAAACTCAAGCAAATTCCCAGAAAAACACATATTTTTATCATTGGATTGATACTACCAGGTTTGTCAAATACTCGCCCTCCAAGTGACTAGGATTTATCACATGATCAGGGGAAGCGCTGGCTTTCCTGATCAAAACCGGCGATCTACCCAATGTAGTCACCGATTCCTTCACGATATCCGGAAATTGGCCAGACATCGTCATAGCCCCAGAACAAGAGCATGTCATTAACAGTCCCCCTGGCTTAACCAATTTGACCGCTGCTCTGTTCAGTTTCCTGTATCGACCCTTGGCTTTCGGCAGGGCTGATCTTGTCGGGGCTAACTTTGGTGGATCCAGAATCACGACATCCCACAATTCACCGTTTTCGGCGGCCGTCGTCATGTAGTTCACGATATTAGCTTCCACGAAGGAGCAAACCTCGTCCACTCCATTCAAGACGGCGTTCTTCCTGGCCAATTCAATGGCGTCTGCTGAAGAATCCACCCCCTTGACTTCGGTGGCTCCTCCAGCTGCAGCATTGATGGCAAAGCCTCCAGAATAACAACATAAATCGAGCACTCGATGTCCGGATGATAGTTTTCGGATGAATTCCCGGGATTCGCGCTGGTCTATGTAGAATCCAGTTTTTTGGCCCGCCAGGTTCACGTGGAATTTGACACCATTTTCGTGAACAGTCAGGGTATCACCAAAATCGAGCGAGTCATCTTCAGAAAAAACCTTGGCCTCTGCAAATAGAAACAGGAAAATCAGTCAGTACGCTGCGTATGACAGACAGGAGGGATTTTACTCGTTTTAGTCAGAAAATCACCTGTTTGAATTGGCAGAATCCTCAAAGGTTTTGACACTGACAATATGTGCTACACGCTCCAAAACAAACACTCAAAAAAATGGTTGTGTATCAAAATGAGAAGGGGTAATTTTCAATATCTACCTAAAGTCCCTGAAAAGAAATTAATCCAGTCATTTGCCATGAAATATACACTCTACAGTTCGACACATTGTATATTTCCATAACATATCAAAAAACATCAAAAACAAATAACCGAAATCCACACAGGCACAAGCAGCAATGGAATGAAACACGGGGGGTAGAGGGCGTCCAATCATTGGTTTCTGTATTGTCAAAATTGAACCTTTAAGATTAACTGAAACGGATCCACTCTTACCCATGTTAGGCATTCCCTCCAGTTCCAAAACAGCAGGTGCCGGCCTCCACAAAACGTTTTTGTATCCAGTTTCTTCTTTCAACACCTTGATTATCAGTTCTTGATACCGCTCCAACCAGGCCGCCGTGGAGGAAACCACCAGAACTTGATCGAACACATCCACCACCAAGCCTGACAACCTATCCCCATCGCTGTTGATCAATCGATACACGTTGATCGATTCTGAAGGCAACCCCAGCATAGCTCTCAAACCCACAGCAGCACGAATCCTTCTTTGGAGCAACTTTTCAACATCTAGGACAGCATCTCGTTCTTTGCCCATTTCAGTCACAATTTGGAGGACTCGAATTCGGTATTGTGAATTGGGGTTGAACACCCCCCATCCGACGCATTGTTCGTTTCCATCCTTTATGATGATCGGTGCTCCAAGCAAGGCATTGTCCGGCCTGTCGATTTTGTGAATGTTTAAAGGAAATATCAATGCATTGCCTCTTTCCACGTACGTAGCTTTTCCATGTCTCAATATCGCCACTGGGATTTCTGAACAGAAACAAAACTGCAAGCAGTCAGCACCATATTGACAGAGCGTCGTTGAGGAAATCATGGGACTTCAGCAGAGTTTCTTGATCCGTCTAATCTGGCAAATAAAACGATGCAAAAAAGTCTATGTTTTTTGCTTTCCAGGGTGATCATTCATAACAAGTATTCACACATTTGTCGGAAGATGGGTTGGGGCATTTCAGAAACCTCCAAATGGCACAATTGTAACAGCACCTGGAAGAGATCTGGCTGTTTCTTCCAGAAGGATTCTTCCTTCCAGTCGTGCCCCCTCCAGCTGTCGCCGTGTTTCAATGCTTACTTGTTTCTTCACCACGGATCCCTTCCGCGATTTCCTGTCTTTCCATACTTTCTGCCCAGATGCAACCACCTCCAGAGCCCCTTGATTGGAGCGGACTCCTCGGAGCAACCTAAAACAAAAGACACCATTCACAGTAAATGGTGCATCAGCTTGAGATTCGAATGGACTCCTCTCGAAATTCTCGAAAAAAGCAACATCATGGGGGGAAAGATGTGAAAGCGCTGCTCAAGTCGAATGCCAATGCAGTGATCCCAACTCAAGGTGAAGTTTGCAGGGATTTTGCTTCATGGCCTTGGAGTTCTCTGTACCCTGATCCTGGGTTTCTTTGTACAACCATGAAACATATTTACTGGAAGCTTGATTGGAGGGGTTTGCAAGAGGAGCACCCCCCCCCCTCTGGACGATGCATTGGACATTACCGTACGTTTTCCTTTGTATATTCGGGTGGAACACCGGCCTTGGAGCGCCCCGCGCAAAACTTTGCGCCAAAGGATTCATTTTCTAGTCAGAAACAACCCCCGCCCCTCCATGACCAGCTTGGCAGCGCCCCAATGTTGTTCAAATCCCACATCGATGTGATGCATTCATGCATCACCCCATCAATATAACCTTCAAGCCGTTCTCGGAAGGCACTCCGATTCCGTCCAGCGCCACCTTCACCAGCCCGGGAATGTTTCCGCCCACCCACCCCGTTTTCTCAGCAATTCAAGCTGGAAGCTCTTCCAATGACAAGTCGAATTTTCAACTTTACAAAAGCTGCTCCTTGTTTCAACCAGACCTCATCACGGAGGGGTGGGGTTGCCAAAATACATGCACATGATATGAATCAGTCCCTTAGGCTGGCTGTTAGAAACAGAAGCGTTTGGGGTGGGAGAAGGGATGCTGGGTTTTTGCCTTCAAGGCATGTTGAATGCCATGCTAGCAACCCAGGAGAATTTCCGCTGACTAAAACTGCAATGGAAATTGAGAAGCTTTTTTTGGAGGTGAGGGCTCCATTCGTTATAGTTGGGGAGGAAAATTACTTAAAATTAATAAAGTTTAAATTAATTATGACATGACATGAGGCTGTAGTTCATAGGTATGCGTGGAAAATTCTGGTCGACCAGCTGCTGCAGCACTTACAGATTTTGTTGGCCAGGCAATGGAAGCATTCTTGGCAGGATATTCGTTGAAGAAATTACTTTTGGAAATGGAGGTAAGCAACAAGCCAAATGGGAGGTGGTGAACCACTCGCTTGCAGGGGGGGGGAGAAGAGGAAGAAAAAAGGAAAAACAATGTGGACTCAACTGTGCTGAGTTGTGTGTGCGGCAGTTTTTTCCAGTTTGGGGCTGGCCAGGAAGAAATTGGGTTCCGGCTGACTGCATCCGAGAGGTCCTACCGGCAGCAATGGCTCGATACTGTGAGGAGAATGATTTCAGTGGTTGCCTATTAAATGAAAGTGGTGTCGACTTGAAACTGGTTTCAAACTGCTGTGGAATTGTGCTCCGCACGGAACGAAAGATATGTTTTGAATGTTCGACAGGCTAACTTCAACGGATCAGGTGTTTTTAGACACCATTTTTACATGCGAAATAAGGTGGTGCTCAAAGTCAGACTGTGAGGTGGTGACAGACCGACAATCTGTTTCAAAACTTACAGTCCAACGATCTGTTTCAAAAAACTACAGTTCATAATCTTCACATTTTTGTGGGGGTTCAGGTGTATGTCGCCATGCAAATGCTGATTGCCGTGGATGATGGGGAAGGTGGCTTCCATCAAGTGGAGCCCTTACGACCATGGAAAGAAGAGGATGAACGATTGATGACCCTCGTACAGAGAACTCTGAAGGGTCAAATGACGGGGGAAGAACAAGCCCTGGTCAAATTCGACAGGGCGCTTGCAACCAGAGGTGAAAATGTGCCACAATACCTCTTAAATACCTAAAATACCTAAATTGTGCTGATAGGAAAATTGCATGATCTACCTCTGTTCAGGTTTGTGGTAAGTGGGTGTGTGTTCAATTATGTATATGGGCTTTTCCCAAGGTGTTTTCGTTGTTTTTCGGAAAAATTAGGAGCGTCTGGTGGAGTGGCTTCCGAGGAGCGAACGATTTCCCCCCAGTTCGTGCCAGTGTCCCAGTTGGTGCTGCTCACTTCCAAGGTATACAAAGAAAGAATGGCCAGATGAAACTTGGAGAAAAGCTGCGGTCGCCATCCAGTCATCGAACCACCCGTGCTGAGTCTGTCAGGAAAACATGACTGTCTTATTAGCTGATTTTTTGTTTGGGCGGGTTTTGATCAGCTATGGTGAGGTTAACAGTGTGTTTGGAATTTTGTTGTAATTGAATGAACTTATCAAAAGGATTATGGGCACGTTAGTCAACCCAGAGTGGCAAATTACAAAAGTCTGTATTTGTCGAAAGTACAAAAATAGAAACATGGGACATCATGTTCTGTCTCTGCTGCACACTTTGGCTATAAAGAATCCGCAATTGGCCCCATGGAGGTCGAAACTCCGTAAAAAATCGTAAATTCGAGTGATCAACATTGCTGAACGCAACCAAAACCGAAATCGATCATGCGATATTCACGCCAATTCTGGAGTTTTGACTGTAACGCCAACCAGCCGTAACGGCGCTCCACTTCCGAGATAGGAGCGAAGCCGCAACTTGCATGACGTCTTTTCCGGACGTCAGTGGGGGAAATCCTGACTCGCAACTTTTTGATGATGCCAACGAATTTGCAAGGTTTCTGGAAGTCAGATTTCTTGTTCACTTTTCTCGCTGTGCAGGCTTTGAGAGGAAAACATGGCGTCCACCTCGCGGCCGATAAGCTTTGGCGGCGTAGGAAGCACTTTGACCGTTGATGATGTCTTGCGAGTCGCTTCCGGTACACAGGTATCGCTCGATCCTGCGGGTCTAGAGCGAGCGCGAAAGAAAGGACGACCGGGAGGGGATGCGGCCGTTTTCGACGCAGCGCCATCCTCGGCTACCGATCTAAAGTTGACAGGGAGTCAAGTGAGGGCGGTTGAAGCAGTTCGATTGTTGACGTTGATTAAAGGCGGGATGTGCGCTGTGGGAGTAGAAGCCCTCGCTGCCTGGTTGAACTCTGGGTATAGTCCTGCCATACGTCGAGAAGGCGACGATGAGAATGTTCTGGGGGCTCTGGCGGAGAGTTTTACCAAACAGGATGGAGGCGTCGTCGGCGAGGGCGCTGGCCGCCCGGTCGCTGTCCAGTTTTCGAAAGACGACGTCGACGTTTTCCAATCTGGTGCGAGCCCCTCCGCGGGAATCGGGGCTTTGGCGGTGCAGGGTGGGAAAATGCTCGTGGAGGTAGCGACGGGGGTGGCAGCCTTGAGTTGCGAGGTCCTCGGGGCAGACGTCCGTTGTCTCGAAGTCGAGAAGCTGGACTCGTCCCCGTACAAATCAGCATTGGATGCCGCGGACGATGTTCGATGCTTGTTGGAAGGCTCGTCGTTGATCAACCCTCGAAAAGGTGGAACGGGTGCTTCCAAAGGGGTGGTGTCCATCGCGACCAATCACGGTTCTTGCAAGGACGCTCTGAATGCTGCTTCCACAGCGATTAGAACCGAGCTGAGTGCGGCCTCACTGGACGCTGCTTCTATTCGGAGCGGTGCGGTTAACGCAGGGGTTTCCCCTGTCTTGGCCAATGGGTTAGCCAATGTGGGACAATGCGCTTTGAAAATTGCTTCAAGTGGTTTGGCTCGGTTGGATCTCTTGCTGGACCGGCTGCCAGGACTTAAGCCCTCCACTGGGGGAAAACCAGCAGCAGAAAATGAAAACCAAAATGGAAATCAGGAGCTGGAAAACACCTTGAAACAGCTCCAAGATCGGTTGAAACCCAGACTGGATGCTCTGCGAAAGTCGATGGAAGAGTGCATGTCTGGCTTAGGGGAGGTTCTGGTGGAGCTAGCAACTTCTGACAAGATTAAAGGAGTCAAGGTTGCGTTGATGGCCGAAAAATGCACCCATTTGTTGAGAAATTCGGTTGCTTTGGAAAGCGTGTTGGTGGTTTTGTCGCTGAGGGCATTGGAAGGCCCCGCACCGGCTGCCAGCGATCCACCCCCGGAGGTCAGCGACAAAAAAGCCAAGAAAAAGAAAAAAGCCAAAGGCATGGTGGTTGGCAAGGGAACGGGGGTGTTGAGATCCGCCATTGAAACTCGATTGGCCGGCCTGAATGCTAGGTTGGATGATGGGGAACGGAGAGCTCTGGAATGGCCATTTGCTGAAAACGTGTTGGATGTTTCCCTGGTCGATGCTTTCTTGGACAGCTCGACTCTGTTCGATCCTTTGCAAGGAGATTTGCCAGTGCTTGCTGACCTCACCAGGTCTCTGATCGAAGCTAACCAAGTGCAGAGGAAACCCAAGATTGCGAAGGGCACCAGGGATTTCATGCCGGACCAAATGCAAATTCGGGAGCAAGCCTTCGAAAAAATCACATCGGTGTTCAAGCGCCACGGGGCGGTTTCCATCGACACCCCCGTTTTCGAATTGAGGGAAACCTTGATGGGGAAATACGGCGAGGATTCGAAACTCATCTATGATTTGTCTGACCAGGGGGGGGAGATTCTGTCGCTTCGGTACGATCTGACGGTGCCTTTTGCAAGGTTTGTCGCTTTGCATGGGGTGGGGAACATCAAGCGCTACCACATCGGGAAAGTTTACAGGAGGGATCAGCCGCAAATGAACAGGGGGCGATTTCGCGAGTTTTTCCAGTGTGATTTTGATATCGCTGGGAGCTATTCGGTGATGGTGCCGGATGCTGAGGTTTTGACTGTTTTGGTGGAAATCCTCACCGATCTAGACCTGGGGGAGTTCGTTGTCAAGTTGAACCACAGGAAATTACTGGATGCCACTATGGCGATCGCTGGGGTGCCTCCCAACAAATTCAGAACGATTTGTAGTGCAATCGATAAGCTGGACAAGGAGACCTGGGAAGCGGTGAGGTGCGAAATGGTGGAAGAGAAAGGCTTGTCTGAGGAAGTCGCCGATAAGGTCGGGGAATTCGTCAAATTCAAAGGTGCCCCTATGGAGCTGCTGGAAACACTGTCCAGCCCAGAGAATGAGCTGATGCAAAACCCAGACTCGAAAGCAGCATTGGATGAAATGAGGATTTTGTTCGATTTCCTGGCGGCTATGGGTTCTCTGGACGCCATTGCGTTTGACTTGAGTCTTGCTCGGGGGTTGGATTACTACTCAGGGGTTATATATGAGGCTGTTTTGCGAGATTCGAATGTGGGGTCGATTGCTGCGGGGGGCAGGTATGACAAGCTGGTGGGAATGTTCAGTGGAAAAGATGTCCCTGCTGTTGGGGTGAGCATCGGCATTGAGAGGGTGTTTTCGATCATGGAAACTCAGCTGAGAGCTAAAGCTGAGGAAAGTGGGGTCCCCATTCGAGCCGCCGAAACTCAAGTCCTGGTGGCTTCGATCGGAAACGGCATGCAGAAGAAGAGAATGGAGATATGTGCTGAGCTGTGGGCAGCAGGGATCAAAGCAGAGTTTGGCTTCAAACCGAATCCCAAAATGGGGGACCAATTGAATTATGTTTTGGATGGAGGTATTCCATTCATGGTGTTGTTTGGGGGGGATGAGCTGGAAAAGGGGCTGGTCAAGATCAAAAACTTAGCTGAGAGAATAGAGGAGGAAGTCGAAAGAGCGAATTTGGCTGCCGAGTTGAAAAAACGACTAGGGAGTCGATGATTGAAAATTCCGTATGTCTTGGGAGCGTTTGTTTATGTCTGCTGTCCTTTTGATAGGCTCAGGGTTTGTTAATTGTGGTTTGGGAATAACATGCTTGAAAGGTCCAGTCTGACTGCTGGACTGAATTTGGGAACTGAACATTTAATCATCACTCCATGTCAATCAATGCTCATATCTGGTCATTAGGAAACCTTGTTCAACCACACCCCTCTTGCAGTCAGAAGTGGTGTCCAAGTAGCTTGTGGTTGGTAAACAATATATATATCGGTGTCTTGAAAATTCTGCAATTAATCATGAAAGCTCCTCTATCCAAACCAATAGAGGAGGGAGTTTTTCTTAGTCCAAATCTGGGTTGCTGATCGGTCCAAACAACATAACACACAATGATGCTGTGAAAAATGTGGCGGGTTATCAACAGTGTGAAAGCGAACATCAATCAATATGGAACACCTCAATGTGCATTTCTTAGAACAAAGAAAAAGCCACCCATACATTATTTCCCTCTCTTTTCTCATAATCATAACAAATCAAATACCCCCTTTCCCAATCAAATCAAAAGGAAAAAAAAAACAGGACACTTCGAAGCACAGCGGAGTGACAATGTTGGATCCAACCCATCGACACCATCCAACTGAAAAAAAAAGCCTCAAACCTTGGAAAATAAAAAGTACAAAACCCACCCATAGTTTCCAAAGATGCTGCCATCAATTAGAATTAACCCGAGTAGACCCAACCCAATAGAGCCTCCAGTCATACAGTCAAGGAAATTCACCCCACCCCCAAATTCACATAAACACACCCTACTTTCCTCCATGGGGCGAGAAAACTCTTTTTTTTCACCGGACACAAAAGAAAGTATAAAAGAACACTTATGGGAGAAAAAATACAACACAAAGAACCTACGAAAAACAGCAACAGAAAAAAAAAAAGACAGAAAACAGGTGTTTCTTTCCCCCCAGGAAATCGATCTCAGGCAGGCGGGGCAAAAAATTTCCCATTCGCCTGCCATCCACACTTTCTCTTCTCTCTATTCTAAAATAAAATGCACACACGAAGGCAGTAATTAAAAACAACAAGAAAAAGAAAAAAAAACAATGCAAACGGCAAAACCCTAAAGGCTTTTCGCACATACCACTCCAATCACGTCTTGCATGGAAGAACCCCATTTTCTCCCTAGCACACCCCATCGTCACTTTGATTTTTTTTTTTTTTTCAAACCCCTTTTTCCCCGAAGTCAATAAAATAGAAATAGTTAAGTCATAGTTAGACATAACTTTAAATCGACTATTCGGGGAGCTCATATCGGCACCCCAAAAATCTGGAAAAAAAAGGATGAATGAATGAACGCCGGACCCTCCATTTTTATCAATTCAGTCATTCAATCACCCCCTACTAATTAGGGAGAGGAAGAAAAAAAACAAAAAAAGGAAACCCACCATCACGTGTTTTAAATAAATATATAGATATATCCGTATTCGCCACCCAGCCCTCTCCATTTTTGCTTTCCCGGTTTCCATAATAAAAACGATATCGAACTTTCTTTGTTTTTTTCTTTTACCATTTGGTTTTTCCCCGGACTGTAAGCAGCTTTTTTTTCCTTCTTTTCTATGGAAATATTAAAAAAAGGGGTTGTACGAACAATCTAAAAAAAATTTCTCCCCCTCCTCTGAGAAATTCCTCATCCTTTTATTCTCCACAAAAGAATCTTCCAACAAAAAAAAAAAAAAAAGAGTGAAACGAGTGACCAAACACCCATTCATCCCATCCCATTCAACAGATACTTCCCCTTCTTTCTTTCTTTCTTTCTTTTTTTTTTCTTTTCCTCCAAAGGGGAAAAAAAAAACCAATCTATACTCTCCTCGTAATAAACACAACAATATTCCCTTACCCACTGGTTTTCTTTTCCGGCCAAATGTGTATTTTTTTTTTCTTTTCTTTCGATAGAATTTCTCCCCACCCCCCGTCCTATTGATATCTTTCCCCTTCCCCCTTTTTTGCAGCTTGCCTTTGTTTTGCTTCTACACGAAAGGGTTCCAAACGGCTTCGTTATTTTCTTTCTTTGCGCTGGCCGCGTAACTATCAGCATCAGTAGAAAAAGGATTCCATTCATTCTGAGAGCCCTTTTTTTCCAGCTCCTGTGGTGTCACAGCAGAAAAGGGGTTCCACCCTTCGCTCTGTTCGCTTTTCCCAGGGTTTTTTCCAGGGATATCGTTGAGCTGCATTCCATCATTCACATCGCCCTTCTCGGGCGAGGTTTTTCCCTCAGATGAGAATGGGTTCCAGGAATCCCCCACCGGTTGCTCGCTTGTCGGCTCGCTAACTTCTATCCTATCATCTGAACAAACTACTGACGATGCTTTAGAAACGAACGGATTCCAAGCTTCTTTCCGTTCTCCCTCCACAGCGCTGGTATCCTCCCTCATATCGGAGCTGGCTGTGGCTTCCATAGAGGTGGGGGCACTCGGAGGTTCAACCTCTTGCACCGACACATTATCATTGCCGGCAGACTGGGCGTGCGTTTCCCCCTGGCAGTCGAAAGGATTCCATCCGTTTTCTTTCTGGGGTGAATTCTTACACCATCCCGTTTGTTCTTCTTCTGCCTCATTGCACTCCTCAAGGGATTCGCTCGATGTTGAACGTGCCTCAATCATTTTTGGAGCCAGGAGAAACGCCTCAGCCGGAGCTATGCTGAGGGAATCGGGGCTTTCTGCGGAGAACATTTCCCGGGGCTCCTCAGCGAAAGTCTCCCGAGTCCCATGAGTGGTGGAAATCTCCAACCCGGCGTTCGAGCCCATCGACCCTGATGCAATTAAGCTATCGTCGTTAGATTCCCCTTCGTTGACCTGAGCTGTTGTGGTGCTTGTGGGGGAAACCGTGTTTTCCAAACTCTCACTGCGAACGATGAAAGCCGAATCGGAGCGTTTCGCTCCGTCAGTCTCAGGTAATTGCACAGCAACCACCACGCTTCTTTCGTTGTCGACTTGAGGAATATCCCCCATCGACATGGACGGTCTCAAGGTGATGCCAGGATTTGATTCAACGGGGGGTGGAGGCAGCTCTTCCGACAGGGATTTCCCCAACGAGTCGGTGCTGGGATTCCGGCGATGGCTAGAGCTTGCCATTTTCGCAGCAACTTGTTGTGCGACCGTGAGTGCGAATCGAGCTGCCTTGGAGTCATCTTCAGCAGCGCGTGCGTGGACTTTGGCGTCACGGAGCTCGACTTCGAGCCCTACCCTCGTCATCTGCTCCTTTTTCAGCGCCCGCTGCAGTTCCAGAATGTCGTCCTCGGTGTAGAATGTGCTGAATTGTTCGAGGGAGCTGTGGTGTACCCTGCTAGCAGTGAAAAACACTGTCACATTCAGACATTCATCTAGAACCCCCTCGGACAACTATCCACCTTTCTTTTACCTATGATAAAAGAAACCACCTTTCTTTTCTTGCCCCCCAAAAAAAACACAGATTGACCAAATTCCTTCAAACCATTGTGGAATCCACCTAGGATGCACATTCTCATTGGAGATATTCCCTTCAAACCAGTATGGTGTGACATAACATGTTGCTAAGGTTGAAAGGTTACCTCTCTAGCTCATGGAGGCAGTTTTCGGCCTGGTGTGCTCGCTTCAGGGCTTCGTCCTTCTCCAGCTCCGCTTCTTTCAACTGTGCCATCATTGCCATGGAATCGTGACTGGCTGCGATCATGTCGGTTGCTGATGTCGATAAGGCGACGTCATGTATGCAGCTGTTGACTGTTGTAGACATTGCCTGGTTCGAGAGAAGCAGCAAAATAAAAAAAAGAGATATGAAATATTAAGAAAATGCCTCCCTTTGCTCCGAAGATACCTGGCCGATTCCTGTCGGTTGGGGTGAAAACCCTATATCACCTTCTCTTTTTCCCCTATTATTTTTTTTGGATAGGGGGTTCAAATCCTCCATTTGGAATAATAATACTCCCCAGAAACTATTTCAAATTGAGGATTTGAACTAGTTTCTGGGGACTATGTAATGAGGTGTGGAATGAGAGGTCAATCTCACCTTCAGGTCTGACTCGAAACCATCCCAGTCGATAGCGCAATCTTGGACACTGCCGCTGGTCTGACAGTTTGCTGGGGAGTCTGCCATCCACAGCTCTTGACTGGAAGTCAGACCGGTACATTCCAGAGAGGCTATTGGCTCAGATTTGGAAGCAGTCACTCGGATTGACGATCTTCCGATCACTTCCATGCACTTTGTTGCAATTTTATCTAGTTCCCTTGCCTGCCAAGTTTGAGATGAACAAAAATAACGATATATGAAAAGAAAAGAACCATGTATTGTTTGGGAGATCTCTCAGAATCAGATCTCATTCGAAATGCAGTATTTACTTACAATCGTTCCTTATTGTACATGCTTTCTTCTCAGGGTAAAAACTGAGAATGCACAGTGATCAAAATCCACTCAGCTCGAAGGCACGCAACGTTAAAAGGGACTCATGTATTCAACAGCACTACCCCTCCAGCTGTGAGTGACCTTTCCTATTTACTCATCTTTTTTGGGTTTTTTTTTTCAAACCTGTGATTGCAGGGCTTCGAAAACGGTCATCCCGATGTCCGTGAAAGCATGTTCGAGCTTTTTGTGCGTTTCTCCTTGAATTTGTGGGGGACCTTTGCAGTGCCGTCCGAAAGATCCTTTCTTTTGACATTCGTTCATTATCGCGGAACGTTTTGATGAGGCGAATTTGGAAGCATATGTGATGGATGCCAACATTGACTACCACACAGGGACAAGAAAAAAAGGTTGAATATTCACACACAAATACAAACGTAAACCCAATTATTTTCACCACATCCTCAAATTCCCCTTGTCCAGATCCACAGGGCATTAGTGATATGAATCTCAAAAAAAACCCTGCCCATCCACACGAGTTCTACGTGGAGTTAAACTACACCCCAAGGTTTAACAAAAAATCCAAAGATGCTGACCCATCGTACCGTTTCTGTGGGAAGAGCTGCCCTTCGCTAATTTTGGACAAAATTAGAGCAGCAGGTTACCAAAATTTGACAGATTTTTGATCAGAATGCCATCACAATGCAGATTTTCACTGATACTTTCTTGGACTGTTTCACACCTCGGTGGCTTCGTCCATGAGTCTGTCCAGTTCGCTCATGTGGTGAGAATCATGACAAGCTGCCCCAGCAGCTCTTCGACACAAATCTGATCCACATCAATAACCAACAAGAAACACATAAGTATATTCTGCTAGTAAACTAATTACAGAATCAGATGCAGATCAAGGGTAGGAAAAGCCAGAGATCATGTCAGGGGGTTATTTCAGCTTGGGACAACAATCACACCAGCGCCCCACCTCGGGTCAATTTGAGAGATCCGGCTGCTTTGCTTGCCCATTCCTGGAACATTGAAGAGAAAATGAGTCAAAAACTGAGTCAATGTGTTGGGTCGCCCGGCCAAGTTTGTCTCAATCCTTTCCTCCCTTCCGTTTTCCAAAAAACCGTAACAGAAGTTGTAAAATCTCGAACAACCTACAACCCCTGCTTTCCCCATCAAATGGACAGGTTGTCAAGGCTAATGTTTGTATCCCAGGATGTGCCAGAATCCACTTCATCTCTAGCTTAATTTTTCTAGAAAAAACTTCACAAACAGAGATTCCCTGTAGCTGGTGTCCAGAACCCACCTCAGTGTGTTCTTCGAGTTTTCTAAGCCTCTTGGCCTCATCTTTGCTTATAGATTTCGTCACCATTTTTCGCGCCCTCGCTCCAGAAACGAGAAGCTACCTGTTCTTGGAAACTCCAACACGGAAGCCCTGGCCTCGAATACGATTCGACGTCTTTTCGTTGCTCAGCTACCGGCGTGGACTCGAACTTATTGCCGACGATCCAATCAGCCCTATTCTTCAACCCCTTTGTTTTAGAATTCTGTCAGCCCTGTTTTTCTCGGTTCCGGGCCACAGCAGGTTTGCAACTACCTTCCCGAAAAAGTCTGAGTCGCAAATCCCAGCGTCAATCCTTCTAGCACGTCTTCGAAATCTAAGCTCTTATCTCGAGAGCTTCCGCAACACACAGACACTCCCAGACATGGATCTGCACAACCACAACCCGACACCAAAAATCGTTACGAGGCAAACGATGGAGTGAGAGGACGGGGAAACGAAACCCGCGAAACGTTCAGAGCTCCAGCACCTTACCGAATACGAGTGATATGATCCGCGACACGTCCAGGCGTCGCGCAGTTCAGTGTCTTGGCCTTTGCGCCTGATAACGGACCCGACGACTGAAGCAAAGTCTCGCAATGTACCAACCATATACAAGCATTTACAGGAACAAAGCCAAGAAGAATCAAACGCCAGTCTGACAACTTCGATTCCAATTCTTGGCCCTTCAATCACACCAATCAATAAAAGACTGAGGGGAAAGACTCGGCGTGGTCAGAAGCCACCACCACCACGAAAGATTGTGTTGCAATCTCGAGGGGCTGGATGCTGTCTGTTGCGGATCGTTTCCCCCAATTGGGCAAGAATGGTGACCGGAACAGATTCAATTGGGCATTGTTCTTCCAGAGAAAAGCTCCTGGCGCGTGTTGGAAATGCTCTGGATTGGTTTCTCGACACATCATGTGGAAGCTGAGATGGCCAGGGCAACTTCCTTGTGCAGACAACATCATAAGCGATTGAAGTGTTATTGGCCAGAGAACCAATGTGCCTCTGCTTGATAGCAACACTTTTCTTCTGGGACCTTTTCTTTGCAGAATTTTTCTCAACACCGTGCCCACAACACCAACAGCAAACAGAAGAGTCACAGTCCTGAGAAGCACTTCAGGAATTCTTAATGTATCTATGCCTCAAAAGGGAAGCCCCACATTTCTTTCTGTGGTGGCATACACTTGCGAAGGAGTTTTACAACAAATAGGAAGGAAGTCGAGTCCCAGTTCCGCTATTCTGAATTTCCTTTGTCAACCCATGCCAAGTTGTTCAGCACTTCAAAACCTTACATGATTTTTCTGCTTGGTTTAACTGTTTCTGTGTCATACTGTGCCCTTCTGTATAATATGGGTGTCCACTCTGTGAACAAGTAGGAAACATCTCCTGCTGTTTTCATGAAAACACATATTTGGCAAAGATGCATGCGGTCGATGAAGAATCAATTTCTCGGAAACTGTTCATATTTACCGAGGGGCTCTCACGGCACGAAGAGCCTAATGATTAGGCCCTACCTAATCTGACGACCAGCCCAGCAAATCCAACAAAAAAGAAAACAGAAGAGAGAACAGGGTGAACCAGCGAGATGCCCACTTGACGTCCCGTATGAGTCGTCGATGGTTGACGCATGCCGGCGCAGTGCCGCCACGAACGCAACCCCATGGAATAACTCACCACGTCACAGCACCTCGAAGAAAGGTCGTCAAGACATCGACAAGTACAAAGTTTTACGGGGGAACACCGCCTTCGATCCAATACAACGCAAGACGGTGGGAGACGACGCTCTTGTGCGCACCCACGAGGTTTTTCTGTTCATCAAACGCCTCTTAAAAATAACTTTCTCCAAATGCGGTCCTGCGCGCGTGTGGTGGGCAGCCTCCTTGACGCTGACCCCAAAGCACTTTCTGTAAACAGAACCTGGAACGGAAAAGGCAGCGCTGCTGGATAAAACCGCCCACACACCACCTTTCCTCCCTAGAATAGAAAGGCCGCCATCGTCCTGTCCTCATAACTTTGGCACAACTCAACCCAACTCCCGTCCAATTCTACGATGATTGTTCGCGCGAAAATTTGGAGTGACAGTTTTCTTTCGTACGTTCAGTACGTCATGGGGCACTCTGGCTTCCTCCGAACTTGAACCGATTTTGTCTTTTTTTTCAGCCATTAAGCCGCCAGGGGTAGTGGGATTGCCAGCGAAAAAGAGAGCGAAGGGCTCGGCTACGGTATTTTGGTTTTCGAGAGGGAGTTCGAGAAAAAATGTCCGTTTCGGAGTTGGCCTGCACTTACGCCGCGTTGATTTTGCACGACGATGGCTTGGAGATCTCGGTGTGGCAATAAACCTATGAATAATAGTTGCTGTTACTCTTGCCAGAGGAAAACTGAGGAGAAATATCAAGTTTTGTTGTTTTCTTGTTGCCATGGGACTGGTGTCTTGATGGGGAGTGAAGTGGATTTCGTTGTGGTGTTTTCTCAGGCAGATAATCTGCTTACCTTGACTAAGAGCGCTGGGATCGAGGTCGAGCCCTACTGGCCTGGTCTGTTCGCAAAACTGTTCCAGTCTAAGGACCTTGGAGATTTGATAACCAACGTTGGCGCTGGTAAGAACAAATTTTAACACTATTTTCGAAACGTGTCGGAATCCTGGCCAGACGTCGGCCAGGTCTTCTCCACGTCTGGGCGTCGTCTCCGCCACCGTTTTTTGTTTCATTTTTTGGGGGGTCTGTGGGGGTTTCATTTATGTTGTGTTTGATTGGATGTTTGACGACTTGTGAAGGTGGTGGTGGTGGTGCCCCTGCGGCCGCCGGTGGTGGCGGTGGTGGTGGCGGTGGCGGAGGTGCTGCCGAGGAGGATAAGAAAGAGGAATCAGAGGCCGAGGAAGAAGAAGACGAGGTAATTTCTGTTGTTTTTTTTTGTAATAAATAAAAAAAAGAAACCCAAAAGAAACAAGTTGGAGAATAATGAAGGTGCTTCCAAATCAGGGTGCATCTCTATTTTAATATTTTACAATTCTGCTGTCTGTTTTAAATTCGTGCAAACCATTTTGAATGCACAGAAAATGTCCTTTTTTGTCAACGAAAGCTAATTGCTGGCCTCTTTATATTTTGCTTTTTGTGGACAGAATGTGCAACTTTAGGTTTTTATAGATGCCATATGTAATGAAAAGAAATGGAAGTAGATAGATAGAGAGAAAAAAATTCCAGACCTTCTAGGTGAGGAAGTTCTTTTTCTTTGGATTGTATTCCCTGAGGTTGATTTTCAATTTCTCAACCCTTCGACCATTGAAATACTGCTTCTGTTTTATCCATTACTATTTATTTTGCGCCAAAATAAGAAAGAGAGGGGGGGGGGGGGAATTCGGGAGGACACGTTTTCCTCTGACAAGGGTTTAAACAGAAGTGCTGAAATGGTGCATGTTTTTCGTGGTTGCAGGACATGGGTTTCAGTTTGTTTGACTGAGCTGCATATCTTGGGTTACCGTGTGTTGAAAAAATTGGACAAGGCGGAAAATGTCTGGCTTCTAGATTCGGGGAAGAGTGTGGGATCCTGGGGAAATTGTTGTGAAAATCTTACGGTGGTGTAAAGAAGGAAGGTCGCTGCACGATTCCGATTTTTTTTCAGTCAAGAACCCTCGCTCTACCTCCTGCTCACTTCCCCAAAGAAAATCGCTCTCTAGAGAATGCTGTGAATGGATCCAGCAGCCATAATATGTATGTATATATATATATATATATGAAGGGGGGCTGGCGGGACATTGCTATTGTTTTGTGATGGTTTTGGGCTGAAAAGGGTGGGAAAATTTATTGTAGTGCATAGAAGAAGTGAGGAATTGAACAGTAATGAAGCAACACTACTTTGCCACCATGATTTGATGGAAAGTTAGGAATCCCAAATCCATCATTTGGGCATTTCCTTTTTCTTTTGATGGGGCAATATTTGACAATCAAAGTGGTGTGCTGAAACTGGAAGTGGTGTGCTGAAATTGGAAGAATGGCCCTGGCAGAAAACCTGGGGTGGGAGAACAGGGGTGGATTGCAATCAATTCAAAGAACCATGAATTACATTCAATGGGTTTGGGACCAGACCTTGGCAATAGCCAAGCGATACCTCCTCTTTATGTACAAGGGTAAACAAACCTGCTGATCCTGGTGCGCATTATTTAGTTGACTTCCCAGCATACCTCCCTTGCCCTGTCATATTTATCCATAGAAGAAGACCTTCCTCTCTGTTTTTCCCACTGAGTAAAATGAACCTAATGAAAACTAATATGCTGTCGCCCACTTCGCATCATATCATGCTAATATATCCCTGCAAAAACTAGAGCATGCCAAATTTCCTTTCTTTTCCCCCACCACATCATTCTGCCAACAGTTTTCCGATCGAATTGATAATCTCCTCCGGGCAAGGAGTGAGAGCGTTACTGCAGACCTCATCGATCGGTAACAGCCCTTGCCCGTTTTCAGCATCCGTTTTAGCACCAGCGTTGACCAGGATTTTGACAGCCTCCAGAGATCCTTGTCTGGCAGCATCATGCAACGGAGTGACACCCAGATTGTCCTTCGTGTTGACTTTAGCAGTGGCTTTCACCAACACATTCACAACTTCTGTTGATTCTGTGAGCACCGCCCAGTGCAACGGGCTGTAGCCGTCGATGTCTTGCCGATTGAGATGAGACCCTGCCTCGATGAGAAGCTTCACAGCCTCGCTGTTTCCGAAAGAAGCGGCACGGTGGATTGGCATCCAGCCGATGAGAAGCTCATAATTGGGCTCAGCACCTGATATTGAGTCAAACATAGGCAGCAGCACCATATCTCAAAATGGCGATCAAGTCAACAGACATTGACATTCAATGCAGGCAAAAAATCATGCATCCCAAGCTCCATCCAGAACAAAACTCGGTGTAGCCCAGACACCCGCCATTTCCACCCAAAAGAGAGGAATGACTCACCAGCATTCAGGAGTGCCTTCACCACTTTGGCGTCCTTGTCATTGCTCCCTGCAGCCTCGTGCAGAGGGGTGTTTTTGGCATCATCGATCACATTCACCTTGGCTCCCTTGCCGAGCATCACCTTGACCATTCTAGCGTCGCCCAGCGAGGATGCAATGTGAAGTGGAGTCTTGTTCAGCTTCGCCGGAAATCTGGCATCCACATCGGCACCATCCCGGAGCAGAGCTTTCACTTTCCACCATCGAGGGCTCTCTGATTCAAGGTGATCGTACAAAGCCTGCGTTGAACCATGAATTCAATAATATGCTGTGGTCCTATCACCACCCACCAGACTTACATCTGTCCGAGGAAATGTTGTTAATGGATGCTCCATGCTTGATGGTTAAGAAACTGCTGTTCAATCTATTTTTAGGACAGTACAACTTGAGGTCGCTGATGTCAGCGGTACTGACAGAACGTGAACTTTGAGGCTCAGCCAGAGTTCGACCCCCACGCCGCCCCCTTTCCTTTTTTTGACTGCGTTCGCAACTCGACGTACTTCGTTCGCCACTTGAGGTATTTCGTTCGCCACGGACCGCTTTCTGGCGACGAGATAAAAGACGTGACGACTTTGCTGTTCGAATATATTTCTTACCTGGTTCGCTTTGGACAATTCGTCAACCACCTGGAGAACATCCCTCGAAGCCTCTGAAAGAACAGGCGTTGGCCATTTGTCATAACTATGCTTTATTTCCATGATCTGTTGTACTCTCCAGTGAAACAGTTCGATCTTCGAGGGGTCCTATCGTTTCAGCGAATCCCACGGAAGGCGACAGTGCGTCTCACCTGCCAGAAGAACAGACGCCACCAAGCAGATCGCCAAGATAGGCGTCCGTGCCGCTGCGACCATTTTGAATGCACCAACACGAGCCCAAATAAAACTCAACGGTTTTCCTTCTCGCAAACGTTTCCACCAACCGTTTCGTCTGTCTTCAGCACCCGACCGCCCACGAACTAGGGACTATATGATTTTGAAAGCTGAGGATCGACGAGAATGTCATATATAGTGCAGCACGAGCTCTGGGGATTATTCACAGTAGAATTTGTAACGCGCATGAATTTCAGCTTCAAGAAGTACCTCTCGCCGACCTGAAACGTGGGCGTTTTGGGAAGTTGAGTGTGCGCTTGTGACGACTGGCGAGTTCTGTTGGGGATGATTATCTTTGTGAACATAATCACAAAGAGTCTGGGGGAGTAGGATCTTCCCCCTGGCATGTCGTTTCCTTGCTGTTTTGTTTACCCATCAATCCCACGGCGCTCCACTGCGAGCCGTTCGAAACGTTTTCACACATCCTGGGTCGGGGTCTCGACTATGCCTCCTTTTTTTCGATCGACTGGCGACGATTTGGGCATCGAATTGAATCATGCATCTAACAAACGTATCGAAATGGGCCAAAGCCGTGACAGAAACCCGCTCCCAAACAAAAGCTGAAAGCGTAGAAAACCGACTTATCACAGGGTGCACTCCTTAAGAAACCAGAAACCAGCGTAACTCGACGTCTGCTGAAATGGTGGGTGGCCAGGATAACTATTGTCGTCGGAAAGTTTTTGTGGTTGTTTTTGCTTGCTGGGAACGAGAACAGTCGAAAGAACTGTTTTGTGTTTTTTTTTTGCCATCGGTGCAGGGGCCGAAAAAGAAAAGCAAGAAGAAGTTGGAGGAGGAGTTAAGACGCAAAGAGGAGGAGGAGCGACTCGCGGAAGAAGGTGATAAGCTTTGACGACCGTGTTCTAAAAGCGTCACGCTCGCGAAAATTGATCTCATTCTACGCTCCTATCTTGACCTTCCTGCTCCTGCAGTTTGTTTTCCTTTCGTGATATCCTTCCTGTAGCTTTGACTGGAATTGTGTAATTCTCTTTGAATTAAACTGTAGCAAATTGTGTTAGAACAGTATGCATGTTCGTTTTACACAGCACTGCCCTGCAGCAAAATAAAAAAATAATTTTTTTTTTCGTTAAATCATACTTTGCACAGCAGGGACTTCCTGTACTTTCTGCAATCAGCAAAATAAACCATCGGCTGGTGATGGCTGGTTTCTCATCATGTTTTTTTTTTTTATTTATTATTGGGTGTGTTTCTTATTTCTAGAGCGACAGCGGCAAGAGGAGGAGGATCGAATTCGGAGGGAAGAGGAAGCTCGAGTTAAAGCAGAATTTTTGGAAAAACACTTAAACCAGGAAGAAGAAGTTCTAACTTCTGAAAGGTAACCGGAGATTCATCGATACCAAGTGAATCTGTTTGGACAAAAAAAAAGGAACAAATGAATCAGTCGAGCAAGAATTGAAACTGCAACAACTAAGATTGGGATCCACTCGCTTGCTCAACATTACTTGGAAAATGAAAACACAAGAATCACGACGCAAATCAATTCAACATGCATGAAGCAATTCTCTGCTCAATTCCAACTCAACAATTGCCAGAATTTGTTCAAGACTGAAGTGGGAAACTGATAGGAAACTAACAGGAAATTAACTAGAAACTGACTAGATTTTGAAAAGTACGTTCACACATATCAAGCAAAAGAAATGCAACAATTCCACTCGGGATTCATTTTCATTGTTTTCCTGAAATGGTCAATCTATAGGGAGAAACTATCGGCCTTTTTGGAATCGATTTCGATAGAAAGAAATAACGCTGGAATAAAACAAGAGGAAGAAAGGGACTGGGAGCGGTACTTGAGATGCACACATCTGCCGGATCCTAGGAAGCGAAATCAAATGAACGATTATCTGAACATAGTGACGACCACTGAATGTACTGATCTAGCATCCACCCTCGATATGTGCGAGGTGAGCAAAAAACTCGAAAAACAAACAAAGAAATCTAAGAAAGGTTGTGAAAACAATATAAAAAATAGGTTGATGATGAAACAAAAAAAACAGTAAAAGAAAAAAACATACAAGCAACAAAGCAAAAAATCAATTTCCTTGCATTCCAGCTTCTTAAATGGGTGTCACACATGCAGTAGAGTAAACTGTTTTGAACTGGCTTCGAATAATCCCAGTACTATTTGTGTTATGTAATTACTTGTTAAATTGATTATGTCAAAAATTGACCAGGCCAAGTTAGTCCATCAATTGAGCCATTCAGCCCTTCTTTTGAAATTCTTCAGGCTGTGCCGAATTTTTGTTTTTATTTTTCCTTGGTTGGCAGGATTCACTGCAAGTGATGAATGATTGTATGGATGCTCGACTGGATGCCCTGCAATGTGGAAGCACATCAGCTGCAATCGAATTTCAAAACGATATCGTTCAAGTGCAAGAAATGGCCAAAGCAAAACTGGAAGACACTCTCGCCCATTTGATCCAGGTAGTCATTCGGCATCGCAGTTGGAATTTGGAGTTTTGTATTTGTGTGTTATTTTCCATGTTTCAGAACCCCCCACAGGATCATGTTGGCTGCACAGAAATCCACACACTGATATTTAAATGACTTGCATAAAATTCCACACTGAAATTTCCAGTTTGAGAGGAAAGAATGGACCCAGTCTGACCTGCAGGTTTTCAATACCTCCTGGGATGTTTTGTGTCTGCTTCGTTTTGTTTTTTCCCGTAGCATTTTCTTCCCATTCTTATTTTTTCTTTTTACTATTTATTTATTGTGGGCGGGATATTGTTTGCAAATTCGTAAGCGTTCTGTTTTGAAGGAGTGTTTCTTTTGCTGATGTTGTTTTTCAGTTTTGCGACGAATTCGCCAACGAAAGAGGGGACATTCAAGTGTGCAAATCTTCTCCAAATTTTCGATTCGGAATTTGGTGCAATGCCACGAAAAACCCTCGATTGAGGCACATCGACATGTCAGACATCCAGATCAGCGTGGAAATTCAAAAGCAAATCGCTTTGGCGAGCGTGGGCCTTCTGGTTCACGTATGTCACTTCAGGGGCAGTAGTGGTAGGATTTTATTGTGTGTTTTTTCATGTGTTTTTTTGCTAGCGCATTTACAGTGTGAGAAAAAACAAATCCAGAGATTGTAGGTAATGGCAAAGAATTCAATAAAAATCCCCCCCAAAAAACCAAAAACTGCTGTGGTGACGAGGGGTGTGCTTTTTCCAGGAGCATCTCTTTGATGAGTTTTTCTTCGATTGCACGAACGAATTCATGGCGATCGGAGGGGTGACCCATGTCGAATTGATTGCTTTATTGCCTGGATCCAAAACTGTGAAGAACTGTACGATCAGATCAGTAAGTCACACCCCCACCCAAAATTCAAACATAAATGAAAATAAATAAATAATACATTAGATTTTTTTAATAAGTTATCAAGTTTTGGGAGTCGATTTTGTTTTCTTTTGATTTTTCTGTTTTTTGTTCTATTTTGTCTATTGCTTGAGCGTCCATTCATTCGCACAAGAAAAAAAAAGATGAAACACAGACAAATACCCCATCGTTTTTTCAAAATGATTTTTCCGTAATATTCTTACATGGAATGACCCTTCATTGAAACAACAGTTAGTACCTCGTGATCAAGCTCTGAGAAGAATTCCTTATCCGATTCCCCCTGCTGGCGCCGACCCTGCAACCTACAAGTCAGGGGAGCCGGTACCGCCCTTGACTTTCACATTTCCTGTGAGAAGCAATGTTTCTGTGAAAGCATCGGAAGTCAAAGTGGGGTGGTGGAACGAGGAAGAGAAAAAATGGTCGACGGAAGGAATAAGGCAAGGGCTCCATAGCTCATACGCAATAATTTCACTTTTAAAGAAAAATTGAAGTTTCTCGTGTGGTGGCATTTTTTTGTTTTATAAATGCTGCTGGTATGTTTTTTTCTTCTCCAATTTTCCTGAAGATATTAAAATTTATTGTGACTTTTTCACAGTGTTGGATGTTTTCCCAATGCCGGATTTGGCGTAGAGTGCTTTTTTTGTTGTTGTTGTTGTTGCTTTTTGTTGCTTTTTCCCCTCACTTTCTGAAAAAGCTGCAAAATTTTTGCAGTGAGTTGATCTACGACGATTCCGGAAGGATGGTCACGTTTTGTTCCACTCACATGGCGCCTTTGGCGATAATTCAGAGCCGGACCAAATTGCTACCTTACCTCGATTGGAATATCAGAGCTACAGGAGGAAAACACGGAAACACAGCTATCGTTACACTCCAAGTAAGCAACCCATCAATGGAATGCACTCCTGAAGAAGAATTTCACCAATAAAAAAGGAAAAACTGTGTGGGTTGTACCAAGGGTTGACTGCAGATTCAAGGGGCGATGCCCTAGGTTTGCTCAGACGTCGATGTTCAAAGCCTTGTTTACTAGATCTGAATGAAACTGAGAGTTATCAGCTCCCCTGTATTGATGGTCCCTACATCAGTTCTATTCTTGAAAGAGAAAATTCTAACATACACACATACACACAGTTGAAAATGTCGTTTCCATGATTACATATCTCGGTACTCTGTTCCATCCAATCTAAAACTCCCATGCACCATGCAAGCAAGGCTACCACTGCGATTTTTCCAATACATACAATTTTCTTATTTTGTACTTTTATTTTTTAAATCAGGGAGAAGCTATTGAAGAAAATCTTGGAAAATCTTGTGTGTTCAGGTGGTAACCGGGGCTAAGCTACTGTTTGAAGTTGGTCCTGGATTCGTGAAGCTCCAAGAACATCCCTGGGGAGATTCTTGTGGGTTGAAGGGCTTGTCCATGCCCCCCCGGAGGTTGCTCCATCAATTAGCCAGTTGTGGAGTGTATCTGATGCCAGAAGACAGGGACAAAACCTATGCCCACGGCATTTGTGTAAAAACCTTGGAGACTGAAAAGAGCATGTGCGATGATTTAGCTTTGATAAGGTGAGTGAAGATTGAGGATTTGGGGGGCGTTTTCTGTTGTTTTGAGTGAAATCGTGATTTTAAAATGGCAACTTATGATTGCCTAATTTGGGAGTGTTTTTGACGAATTTCTGCAAAAGTTGACCAGCCGATAACTGGCTGGCTCGACGAAACCGATGTGGAGGCAAAAAAGATGAATCTGCTTGCTGTGATATTTTGCTCCTCAATAAAGGACAAGGATCTCAATTGTGATTCTGTTTTGTTCATTCAGTCGGGCATTTTTGATATCCAAAAGTAAATGGAACACGTTGGTTGGGAGCGAGGAATGCCTCTGCAGAATATCCGAGGTTTTGGACTGGGAAGCCGGGGGCCGAACAGAAGCGAAACATGTCGAACGAGTGTTCAACATGGAAAAAGAAAGTGGCGATCGAAGAGTGCTGGTCATCATGAGAAGGGTGGGTTTGGGGAAAATTACGCTGGGTATGCAGAGAGAGAGAGAGTTCAGAGAATCTTTGCTGATTTGATTGTGGTTGTTCGTTTGCCCTTGCGGCTGTTGAACAGGCTTACGGTGTAGCGGTGCATGTTGGAGTTCATGAACTCGATTTTTTTTTTTGCTGTGTGTTTCCGAATTCAAAAGCAAGATAGTGGTGGAGAAAAACCCGGTTGGGAAAGGGGGGGTGGTTCATTAATTTCTTCCAAGTTTTTTTCCCTGTCCTGTTGAGAAATTCTGGAAAGTGCTCGCAGAAGCACCTCTTGATTGCTAAGGGTAATTTATGCAATGCATGTAATGTTCGTTTTCTTGCAGGGAGAGAAAGGTGTGGCGTTCTCCCCAGCCTACGACGCGCTCGACGAATATGTGGACGTCCCTGGCTACGACACGCAAGAATACGAGGAAACTGTCTTTGGGGAGGTGCACGCCAGCGTGATAAACCTCTTGGAAGGCTCCAAAGGCGAGTTGCGAGACACAGAGCTGGGGGCGAGAATGAAGTCGACCATGGACGGGGTCGATCTAGCCAAAGCAACGAATCCAGTTTTCACCGAAACGATGGCCCAGTTCCTATTCGCATTGAGGGTGTTCAGCTTTGGGTAGATTGTCGACTCCTTGTAAACGCCCGTTGATGGTTTGTGATTCAAGTGCGCTCTTTCTTTCGATTGTGTCGTCTGCACTTGTATCCCAGGCGTTGGAGTCACGTGAAAAAAAGACGCCACAATCTTGGGTAGACGGATTCGAAAACAGGGGTGGCTAAGACAAAATAGTCAACGGATCCGTCAATCAGCTCTGTTGCATCCCTTCCTGCCGCGCCGCACACACGCACAGTTGATTTTTCAGGATCGAAACAAGATTCTAACAGTCCCTCCAATCCCGCCGAATGCAAAGATATGCTAAGCTGTGTCGAGTTCACCAAGTTTAACCAAAGGTCTCGATATCGATATTGTATCGATACAATCCAACACCACTTCGGGTCTTCCCGTTCCTCTTTTGTTTTAGAGAGAACGCGCACTCGTCAGAATGTCTTGAACGAAGAGACGCAACAGCCTTCGTTCTGGATTGTTTTATTTCGCCACGATTGCGACCTCTTACACATTCTGCTACTAGGCTCTCAAAATTGCAAAAACCTGGAAGAAACAGCGCTGGTCATGACCTACCACCTCATATCTTTAGACTTTCCAAAGAGCTGTGGATCCACAGCTCATTATTCCCAATTTTTTACACCTCGAAAACGCTTATCGCTTCGCGTCCATTTTCTTTTCGTGACCGTTCAGGCAGGATAATATCAGACTGTAGGGATGTATACAGTCATACATATATACATTGTTACTTTGGGGAAACGAGAAGGTTACAAAAGACCAACAGACAACCGAGTGTTCACCCTATATCCTAAAACTGGTGGACAGATCTGTACTACAAACCCAGATCTGTACTATAAAGCCTCACTTCGATTGGGTCGTTCCAACACGCTTCACGGCGCATAAAACTCCGACCCTTGAACTCTGTTCAAGTTTCCCCACAATGAAATGCGTGGTGGGCCCATATTTTTTTTTTTCTGACAGGATGATACTCATCCTCAATCAAAACCTTATTTTCCTCATAAGCGCAAACAAATAAGCGGAACAAAAACAGCATGAAAACCATTTCCCTGTACACACTGACTGTCTTCTGACTTGGCTCTAAGGGAGATCCAGTGATTCTTCACTGTGGCTACATATCCTGGGTTGGAGAGTAGTGGAATCCCAGTGATTCTTCACTGTGGCTACATATCCTGAGTTGGAGAGTAGTGGAATCTGTGCGAAGAGGGATCCAGTAGATCATCAGTCTCGAGGGTACCGAGGAAATCACGAGATGTGTCGTCACCACCGAATGCGTGCTGTGAGAGAAGGGTGCCAATGTGCTTTACGTCGTGGCCCCTACGACGGGTCTTCGAGCTTCCGAGAATAGCGCTTGTCCGCCATAGACACATGGTGCCGAGCCTGCTTGCAACGGCTGCGACTCTGCAAGTCTGCCAGCCAAGCTGAAGGTGAAACAAAGGAAGACCAAGGTGCAAAGCACTCCAAACAAGGTTAAAAGCTAGGTTAAAACCAAGTGTATCAATACCCTAGAGGCGCTGCCCCAAATACCCTGCTGCAGCACCTCTGACAAGACCTGATCCCCTGATCAGATAACTACTGAGCTGACACAGTGAACCCATCACTGTATCAGGTCAGATCACAGAATGTTCTGAGCTGCCAGTTCAGCAGGGACACCTGCTGAGCTGCCAGCTCGCCAACCTACAGTCAGATCTCCTGATTCAGGGCCCAGCAGGCTCTGAATCAGGCGATTCACTACATTCCTCCCCACCTGAACTGCAGTAGCCCCTACTGCAACTTAGAAAGGAAAAACCCAAGAGACTGCAAGCTAACCAAAACCCATATCAGTGAAGAACTTCTTAGTCCAACTTCTGCCAATGAAAAACTCATATCTGCAATTCAGACCTGATCCAATGTATCGAATTAAAATAAAACATCTTTCAGATTTCAGTCACTGATAATCAAGTCCAAAATAAATGTAACCATACCAAGTCCTACCACTGGAAATTGCTATCCCTTATGCACCCTGACACAACCATAACTTCCAAAGGGACCAAATTTCCCACAGAAATGTTTCAGCTCAACAAACTATCCATGGACCTGTAATATAGAAATCAGAGCCCTTCTTTCAAGCAAACACTGCACTCCATCTGCAGTCTGAAATAGAACCCAAATCTCTCATTTTTCCAGCCCCTCAAGTGTTGTAATTCTGCCACTGATTTGTCAAACCAATTTCCATATTCAAAACTGAAATAAAAACTCCATGCAGGTTGCTGTATCTGTCCTTTTAACCAGCCATACTCAAGTGGCAACAAATACCAACCTCACAAAGATAAAAACCCATTTGACTGGACTTGTAATGTATCAACAGGTGAACCATTTTCATAACCAAAACAGGTTGCAAACTTCAGAGTTTTCATCTCAACCTGACCAGAAACTGCAAAAGAGATCCTTGTCCACCTCCAACACACTGATCACCAGAAACTGGACAGCCCTAAGGGTTTAACCCTGCCTGAAAAATTCCACTTCCAACACACTGATCACCAGAAACTGGACAGCCCTTGAAAAACTCCAACTCTTTCACTGCACCCACTGAGCAAACCACATTCAAATCCTGCCACAACTCCCATGGTCACACCTCCTGTCGATTCCTGCCTCAGGCCGCCGGACGTTTCAAGCCCCTCTTTGGCGCAAGCGCGGGCACACTCCAGCGGACCTCTCGCAGCGGCACGCAATCACGATTGGTTCGTCCCGGGGAGGCTGGTTGCGTCGGCAGGGGTGGACTGACGAGCGCGATTCGCAAGGACGTCAGCACCCTCGGCGCCATGGCCGTGTGCACCCGAAGCTGGCACAGCCCACACTCTTTCGCTGCATCCACCGAAACCCCCTTTCGCGTTTCGCTGAGTTGTCCGACCACGTCCAAGCTCCCGTCTGGGTTCGTCTTTTCCACCGTTACGTCTGGCGCGTACCAGAGTCTCTGGACACAGAGGTCTCTGCAGCATATCCTGTGCTTCCGACATGGGAGCTCCCGCACTGGTGCCCCAAGAGACCTCGCCGTCTTGAAGCAAAGCGAACAGCCACGTCCCGTTTCTTTCAGCGCCGTCTCCATCTCACTCTTTTGGTCTGCTGCAGGTTTTTCTGGTTCAGGGAGCCCTGTGTCCAGGAAGCCGAAGGACAACTCCTCTTCGGAATCCAACCGCGTTACCGGCATTTTCTTCGCCCACTCTCGCCACGCTTTCAGCTCACTTTCGGCAGCACTCAGAGACCCTTGCAGCTTCCACTTCTCCTGCTCCACCTTTTGACACTTGCTCCTCAGCCTTTCCAACTCCGCAACGTCGACTGCCCTCTTCCGCAGAACCTGCACAGCCTCCTCAAACGCCACAACCTCATCTGCCCCCTTGATCACGTCGGCTTTCTCCACCGCTGCCGCAGGGATAACCACGGGGGCAGCCTCTGCTGGCTCACTGCTGCTGGCGGGGGTTGAGACGATAAGGGCGGTCTGGTTTGCTGGTTGCTGATCCATATTGACTCCTTCCTTTCGAACGATAAGCTCCTCTTTCTCCTTTCCTGCTCTGCGCACGTAACTTGCTAGACAGCTTCTTGTTCCAGTATACTGCACTCTTTTCGCTGTTTCTGTCAGGGGTTGCTTCAGTCTGTCAGAGATATCAACCTGTCACCTCTGCTTGGTCGGGTCCTTTCAGCTCCTTATCTCAAACTCACGTAACTTGTCCGGTGCGTTTCGCAAGTTTCTGGCAGGCTCCCATGTATCCTCTGACTGGTCATAGCCCTGCCACCTGACAAGGTACTGCTTCCTGCCTCTGACAGTCCTTTCTGCAAGAATCCTGTCCACCAGGTATTCCTCTTGCCCCTCAACCAGTTCTGGTTCAGGCTGCAGTGTGTGTGTCCTCCTGGCTGGAAAACTGCCCTCCTGATCAATAAAGGCAGGCTTCAGCTTGGACACATGAAACACATCATGGATTCGCCAATGCCCTGGCAGCCTGTCTACCACCTCAAATGGCCCACAGAACTTTGCAGTTAGTTTCCTGCTCAGTACATCAGGTAGGGGTAAGTCCTTGGTTGCCAGAAAAACTTTTTCGCCTGGCTCAAAGCCCCCTCCCCGCCTGGTTTGATCCGCCACCTGGCGATGTCGATCCTGAGCTTGAGCAATGTTGTCTCTGCCAGCAAGCAGAGCTTGTTGCCAAGTAGTCCACCAATCATCCACCGCAGGGCAGGCTGTAGTTGCTACAGCACTTGCAGGAGTTCGGGGATTCTGCCCGTACATAAGGAAAAAGGGAGAGAATCCTGTAGTGGCATTGATGCTGGAGTTGTAAGCAAACTCTGCAGCAGCCAAATGCTCTTCCCAATCTGCACCTGCAGGCTCAACATAACTTCGCAGAATCTCCTGCACAGTTCTGTTAGCCCTTTCTGTCTGCCCGTCTGTCTCAGGGTGGTAACTACTAGACATTGCCAATCTAGTATTTGCTCTCTTCCACAGAGCTCTCCAAAAATTACTAGTGAACCGACTGTCTCTATCCGAAACAATCTCTTGAGGCAACCCAAAGAAACGAACTACATTCTGAAAGAATAAATCTGCAACACCTGCTGCAGTTACCGTTTGTTTGGTTGGAATCAATCGCAACATCTTACTGAATCTGTCCACGACCACAAGCAAATAATCTGACCCCTTCCTGGTTTTAGGCAAAGGGCCTACAAAATCCATTGAAACACTGGACCACCTGCCATCAGGAATAGGCAGAGGCTGCAGCTTACCCAAAGGCCTCTGATTAGAAGCCTTATTTCTCTGACAGGGGATGCAATTCTTGACATACTTCTGTACTGTGCCTGAAATGCGTGGCCAGAAGTAATGCGCCTGCACTCTGACCAGCGTTTTTCGTCTGCCCAGATGTCCTGCCAATGCTGATTCATGGCAGTCATGGAGCAACTTCTCCCTGAGCCCATCTGCATCAGGTATCCACCATTTCCAGGCATTGCAAACCCTTCTCCAAAGCCTCTGACCATCCCATTTCACATGAGCTGGTCTGTAGTGTGCCTCAATCAATTGCTTGCACAAAGGATCCTTTTGATAGGCCTCCTTGACCTCCTCCTGAAATCCTTGGGTCAGGTCCAATCTTGCTTGTGCATTGACCTCAGGCTGCTCCCTTGCAGTCTGATGTGTGGCCCTGCTCAGTGCATCTGCCACCACATTGTCTCTTCCAGGTCTGTACTTGATCTCAAACTTGAAGGATTGCAAGGTCTCCATCCACCTTGCCTGCCTCTTGGACAACTGAGGCTGAGTCTGTAGATACTTCAGCGGTGCATGATCAGTGTGCACCACAAACTCCTGAGCATCCAGATAGTGCCTCCACACCTTGAGTGCATGTACAATGGCCAAGAGCTCCTTCTCATGGGTAGCATAATTCAGTTCTGCAGGTTGCAGTTTCCTGCTTTCATAGGCCACAGGTTGCTGACCCTGTCCATGGTCCTGTGTAAGGACTGCTCCAATAGCATAGTCTGAAGCATCAGTGGTGACTTCAAACTTCAATCCTGGGTCAGGCACCAACAACACTGGTGCAGACATCAATGCCTCCTTAATATCCTGCATTGACGCAGCTTCCCTTTCTGTCCATTGCCAGCTTGCTTCCTTCTTCAGCAAGGCAGTCAATGGCTTAGCCCTGGCAGAGAAGTCCTTGATGAACCTTCTGTAGTAATTTGCCAGGCCAAGGAAGGATCTGAGGTCCTTCACTGACGTTAAGGGAGGCCAGTCCCTGATGATCTGCACTTTGCTCTGCAACACCTGTATACCTGCAGCACTCACTTCATGCCCCAAAAACTCCACCTGCATCTTGCAGATGTCACATTTAGTAGCTGAAGCATACAGTTTCTGTTCCCTCAGTCTCTGCAGCACTTTCTGCAAGTGAACCTTGTGTTCAGCCCAATTCCTGCTGTAAACCAAAATGTCATCCAGATAAACTATGCAGAAAATATCCAAGAAATCATGAAGAACATGGTTCATGGTGTTCATAAAGGTGGCAGGGGCATTTGTCAGCCCAAAAGGAAGAACCACATATTCAAAAAGCCCATATCTAGTGCGGAAGGCCGTCTTTTCTGAATCTGCAGGGTCCATGTTAGTCTTTTAGCGCTATACGAGGTAGTTTGGGATAGAGCCGAGGGTGGCTGACGCATGCGGGTTCGCGAGTAAGACAGATTAGACCCAGAGTTTGGGGCATGCGTCAGCGTACTACACTTAGGGGTACTTAAGAGGCCCACTCGTTGTTTTGACATTCTTATTCACTTTACTTTGTAAGAACTCGGGATTCGTGGGATTGGTGTGTTCCCGCTTGTGTGTGTGTTTGTGTGTGTGTGTCTAAGTGTTTGCCTGACGCAATCACTTATCCAACCAAGTGCTCTAGTAGCGTTCACAACCGCGCTAGCTAGAGAGTTGTCTAAAGCAACAAACCCCACAAGTATACTTGCGTTAGCCAGCAAGTTATCACGAATCCAACCAACACAGCCGACCACTATTGCGTCACCCACAAGCTTCACTATCAATTGGTTTCGGAGCGAGGCAAGAACTTTAGGTTCTTGAGATCGAAACTTGTGAACGTGGCGCAACAAACGTTTTTGTTTGTTTGTTTGGTAGAGAGAAACTCCAACCGTGGTTGTTGAGTACTCCCAAATAGTGGCTGAGAGATCATGGCTGACCGTGAACACGCATTGGCAGTGCGCGAGCCTCAAGTTGAAGAGCCAGGGATTGAACCTGAGTTCGATGAGGAATTGCCTGACGCACCCAATGTTGTGTATCAACAAATAAACGTCCAGAACATCCACAATGTCCAGCAAGCAGCTGTCGACATAGACATGGGAGCTGATGCGGAAGCCTTAAGAGAGGATGTGGATGCGGTCCATGACCGTGTGGACGATTTAGCCCACGGGCTAAGGGGTCACCTGCAGCAAGTTGACCAGACACTGGGGCAGAGGCTAGCCCATGCTGAGGCCTCTGTGTCGAACCAACTGGCTGGCGCATCAGAGGTGATCGGGCAGGCGCTGGAAACACAGCACCAGCATGCGCAACAGGTTGAGGCCACACAGCATGCGGTGGTGTCGCAACAGCAGAAGCTGGATTCAGTAGCGGCTCAACATAGTCGATACGAGCAGAGGCTATTACGCCAAGATATCGACCATAGAAAAGAAAGAGCTGAGATCAAAGCTTCTGTGGACGCAATAACGAGAAGGATGGATGCCGCAGACATTCTAGCGGACTCTCGTTTTGCTGACCTAAAAGAAGCAACTGAAGCATCAGCACTTCAGTTAAAACAACTCTCCGAGTTATCCCTTGTTCAAGGGCGGAGAATTGAAGGCTTATTAGGAACTGTTGCGGATTCCAACGAAAAAGTCGAACGGACTCTAGAATTGTTTCGGGAGTCCTTGCATAAGCAAGGTGCTGAGGTGAAGCGTTTGCAGAGCTCAAGAGTAGCAATTCAAAAAGATTTGATTGCCTTGGAGAAAAAGGCATCCAAGACCTGGGATCAGCAGCAAGATGCAGCTGATGTGGTTGCCTTAAGATTATCTGGCCTGGAACGAAGCATGGAGGATGTGAGTGGCGGAAGTCAGAGTGCCCAAAGTGGAAGTGATGCTCGTGCAGTATCACCAGAGCGAGAAGAATCAACTTCTCCTGAGCCTGAGGACTCAGCCTTTGGGATGCCGCTGCCGAAGAAATCAGTAAAGCAGTTGGCTGCATCATGGCCGCCACTAGACCAGAGCTTCGCGGTAGGAATGGTTGGGGCAGGAACCTCAACAATACCGGCTCCTCCAGCAGTACAGGTCGAGGAGGGTGAAATTGTTGCTGCAGAAGCACCACCATGCACTGCAGTGGATAGCGCACCAGACGCTGATTTCACATTCCCTCAATTGATACCTCCAAGTACAAGAGCTCAGCCTGGAGTACGCATCTCAGAACCCGACTCTGCCGACGGATCACGTAGACCCACACGAACTAACCCAAGAGTTCTCTCCTCAGCAGAAGTGTTATATCAAATTGACCTTGAGCGTGCTAAGGCACAGGTCAGAGAAGAGAAAGGAAAAGAACCCATGCAGATCCCCACACGTACTGGAAGATTGGGACTTGGGTTAAGTGCTTTGGGAGCAAGGGTAGAAAATAATCCCTTTGCTGCACTTGGTTCATATGAGTCTACTGGTGGACCCAGTCGAGTTCCTCGCATGCGAGGTAACTTTGGAGACCCTGGTGATGACGACCCAGATGATGATGGCGGTGATGATTACCGCGACAGACGAAACCGCCCACCTTCCCGCATTCCAGGTGCGCCTGATGGCGGAGGAGGTGGTGGCGGCGGTGGAGATGGTGGAGGCGGTGGACCTCCCGGTGGACCTCCTGATGGAGGTGGAGGTGGAGGTGGCGCTGGACCGGCAGGCCCAGGACCTCCTAGGCAAGGACAGTGGTTGCCTAGCACCGTCAAGTTGCAGATGCCTCGCGCATTTAACGGAAGTGGAGAACCAAAAGCCCGTAAATGGCAAGTGCTCATGACGCGGTACTTGAGAACCTGCGGAGTGCATGAGGCACAGTGGCAGTCGATTATGGCCACTAACCTTTATGGAGCTGCCTCGGATTGGTTAACGATGCAAGAGTTGAAAATTCACCGAGGTGAAAGACCACCCTTCCGTGACTGGATGGACTTCATGGATGGCTTAGCTACAGCTTTCGAATTCTCTAGTGATCGAGATGAAGCGTGGCGTGACCTCCATAAACTCAAGCAGACTGGAACCGTGAAACAGTTCGTTAAAGAGTTTCAGCGGTTAGTCTTGAGGATTCCAGACCTCGAAGAGGATCACCAGTATTTGCTCTTCGTGGATGGACTTAAAAGTGAAGTTCAGAAGTTAGTCGCAGCAACGGTACCTCGAGATGTCGAGGCCGCCATCATATCAGCCGAACGATTGGAAGCCCTTGGAGTTGGAACACAAGGCCAAGGAGGGCAAACCAATCAGAAAAAGAAAGGAGTCTGGCGTGGTGGAAGAAAGAAGAAAGGCCAGAATCAGGGTCAGCAGCAGCAGAACCCTACACCACCAGCCCAAGCACCACCACAAGCTGCCGCAGGAGTGCAACAGCAGCAGCAACAGCAACAAGGACGAGGAGGAGGACGTGGTGGTGGTGGACGTGGACGCGGTGGTGGTAACCGTGGAAGAGGACAAGCCAATCAGGGAAGACAGAACCCCCAGGGGGGAGGGGGATATCATTGTTATCTTTGTGGAAAGAAGGGTCACCCTGTGAGGCAATGTCCTAGATTGGAGGAGGTGAAAAACCTCCCCGATGTAAAAAAAATGTTAAACTGACCGCCAGGCAGGAAACTGCTTCGTCTGAGCCTGGCCGACGCAAACGTCGTAAGCGAAACAGAGTTCGTAGGCGGCGTAGGAAGCATAGATCAAAAGTAGGTGCCTCGAAAAAGGTTAAAAGTACTCACAGCGGAAAACCTGAGGAGCGGACTAGTACACCGCGTGAAGAGAGAACAGAGACACTCTCCACATCTACCCAATCGGCACATGACAACTGCGATTGGAAAAATGAACAGAAGGAAAGCACACCGGATGAGATGGACGCGCCTCATGCGTCATCTGCATCTCTTCCCTCTGTTAGTGAATCTGTGGGCTCATTGGAGTCGCAGAGTAGTCTACAGGAGTCCCTGCCTGCAGACGTAGACGATAGTGGGTCAGAAACAACCCAGCGGTCTACCACAGAGCGAGTTAATGTGTCAGAAGTTCGATCAACTTCGTCAACCAAGGGTGACACATGCCCTCTGTTAAAAATTCAAGAAGTGCCTGTGAGAGGGTACGAAGTAAAAGCACGGATCAAGACCACGGACCTTTATGCATTCATTGATTGTGGAAGTACCGCAAACTATATCAATGATAAGGTAGCGCGTGATCTCGGGTTGTCGATTACACCAAGCTCCAAGAGAGCAATGTTGGCAAACGGAGATATCAAAGAACTGGCTGGCAGCTGTAACAACCTCCGAGTAAAGATAGGAGGGCTGAAGTGCAAAATGAAAGCGGATCTGTTCCCAGACCTTGGTTATGACCTAATATTGGGCATGCCTTGGTTGCAGAAAGAAAACCCCCGCATAGACTTTCAGCAGAATGAGATTTCAGTTTGCAAAAACAGCCAAGTGTTTCATCTCCCGTTGCGTCATCCAACCCAAGAGAGTATTGAACCTGAACGAAAAGTACAGTCGATACTGCAAGAAGTGCCAGTGACTGAGTGTTCAGCTAAACGAATGATGCGTCATCTCAAAACAGAGACAGCATTCATGGTTGTAGTGCAAGAGTCTGAAGAGAAAGCTTTAGGCCAACATGAATTGCCTGACGCAATAGAGCGAACACAGCCATTCAACACTGAGGATGAGATTGGCAAACTTATTCGTTCAGACACCCCTGCCGAAATTAAAAAGGTGGTAGAAACACACCGTGGTGTGTTCCCTCGTGATTTACCCCCAGGGATCCCTCCAAAGAGAAAAGGTCATGAGTTTAAGATAGACCTGGAGGATCCAACACCTATCCATCGTCCAATATACAAGCTTTCACCAGCAGAGCTGGATGAAGTGAAAGCACAAGTGGACTACCTTCTGGAACAGAAGAAAATCAAACCATCCGAGTCCCCTTGGGGCGCGCCAATCCTATTTGTACCGAAAAAGGATGGAGGCTTAAGGATGTGTGTGGATTACAGGTGGATCAATAAGGTGACGGTGAAAAACCGGTATCCTTTACCCCTGCCAGAAGAATTGATGGATAGAGTGTTCAAAGCCAAAGTGTTCTCGAAGTTAGATCTGCGATCAGGCTACTGGCAATTTCCAGTAAGGCCATCTGATACAGATAAAACAGCGTTCCGCACGAGATACGGTCACTTTGAGTTTTTGGTAGCGCCTTTTGGGCTAACCAATTGCCCAGCGCAATTCCAAACTCTAGTGCAAGACCTACTCGCAGAGTTTTTAGATGATTTCGTTGTTGTCTTTATCGATGACATACTCATCTTCTCTGAAAACATGGAACAGCATGCCGAACACTTAGAGAAAGTCCTGTCGCGACTAGCAGAATATCAGCTTTTTGCTAAGGCAAGTAAAAGTGAGCTGGCTGTCGCAACAGTAGACTATCTTGGCTACCGCATTAGCGGAAGTGGGTTAAAACCACAGGAACAAAAAGTGAAGGCAGTGAAGGAGTGGAAGGAACTACAGAGTGTTAGTGATGTACGTAGTTTCCTTGGAATGGTTTCATACTACAGGAAATTCATTCCCCAGTTTGCACATGTTGCTGGACCACTCCATGACTTAGTGAAAAAAGACCATCCCTGGAGATGGGGACAGGTGGAGCGTGGCGCATTCAATGAACTGAAAAAGCGTCTAAGTCAAGCTCCCGTCCTTATTTTTCCAGATGCGTCACTGCCTTACACTGTGATCACTGATGCGTCGAATGAGGCCATCGGTGCCGTGTTAACACAGGATCACGGAGAGGGGCTACAGCCAATAGCTTACCTCTCACGTAGATTCAAGCCTGCCGAGCTTAACTATGCACCATACGACAAAGAGTTGTGTGCAATATGTTATGCGATGGTGCAGTGGAGACATTATCTAGAAGGTTGTGCGGGTGGAGTAACAGTGTTCACTGACCACCAACCTCTGACGCATATTCTGTCGCAGAGGAACCTTTCTAGAACCCAAGCAAGATGGCTTGAGGCGGGGTACCTGACTTCGATCAACCCCAAGATCTCCTATATCAAAGGCAAGGCTAATGTGTTAGCAGATGCTCTCTCCCGCAGTGTTCCTAAGCCCGTGGAAACTGCGATGAACATTTCCACTTGGCAAGTGCATCAAGCAAGCCAAGACGAGTGGAAACAAGCCCTCCAAGCTGATAACTCCTTGGTGAAGATATTGCGGAAGCTTGAGAGTGGCGAGGAAGTTGAGGGATATTTCCTCAGAGAGGGAATACTCTGGACGGTCCCAAAAAGAGGATTAGTCGAGAAAGTGGTGGTTCCTAAAGGCCAGCGCAATAAGATCATGAAGGAGTGCCATGAGACACCTTCAGCAGGCCATACAGGACCAGCGCGAACAGGAGAAATCCTCGCGCGGCGATATTGGTGGAAGGGGTGGATGAATGAGTTGAAGGCATTTGTGCGCGAATGCCCTGTGTGCCAACAAATAAAGGCTGACACACAGAAGCCTATGGGCTTACTTCAACCCCTGCCAATACCTGAGCGGAAGTGGGAGCAGATTACCACTGACTTGGTGACAGATCTACCAGCATCCAATGGGTTTACTGCTGTAGCTGTCTTTGTCGATAGACTTACCAAGTTTGTGCATTTCGCCCCATGTACTAAAGAGATTACCGCTGCAGGATACGCCCAACTTTTTATCGAACATGTTTACCGCAACCATGGCCTACCTAAAGTGATTGTGTCTGATAGAGACCCTCGCTTTACCAGCAAGTTCTGGCAGACGCTTTTTAAAGCTCTGGGTACAGAGATTCGTATGAGTACAGCTTACCACCCTCAGACGGATGGGCAGAGTGAGGTTACCATACGTACTCTGGAAAATTTTCTAAGGCCATATGCTGAGAGGTATCCCCATAAGTGGGTTGAGTATTTACCTACAGCAGAGTTTGCAGCAAACAATGCAGTGAATGCGAGTACAGGGTTCGCACCTGCATATTTGATGTATGGGTACCATCCAGAAACACCAAACATTGGTGGGACGGCAACGCAATTTCAAGTGGAAGCAGTTAAGACTATGGTAGCACGGATGGCACAGGACTTAGATACCGCAAAAGCATATTACTCTAGAGCACAACACAGAATGTGTGTGAGTGCAAACAAGAAGAGGAAAGATATTGCTTTTGAGAAAGGGGATAAAGTCCTGATAAAAAGCCGTTTTATTCCGTTGGCTGCTTTGAACAAAGTGAGTCCAAAACTGCGCCGTCGATTTGTGGGTCCCTTTGAAATTGTGGAGAAAATATCAAAGGTGGCTTACAGAGTTCAACTTCCGGAAACATGGCTCATTCACCCAGTGTTTCATGTTTCTAAGTTCAAGCGTTATCACGCCTCGAGTGATAACAGCAGGCAGATACAACCTCCAGAAGGAGAGTTGATTGGTAGCGAAGTAGAGTATGAGGTCGAAAATATCCTAAGGGCTAGAGGTAAACGCAATCGTGAATACCTAGTGCTGTGGAAAGGATACGATCTACTTGACGCTACTTGGGAACCTGAAGCTAATCTGGTTAACGCACCAGATATACTTCGCGCATTTAAAGAGAAAGAAAGAAAAGAGTTGCAGAAAGGAAGAGAATAGGGAAGCAGAGTGTTTGATGGCTAAGGTGGAACTCCTTATAGCAAGGGGGCGCGAAAAAGGATACCTTAGAAAAACTCTGTCGACTTCCAAACCAACTCTTTATCTTTAATGCGTTAGGTGCCTAAGTTATTTGGCTGGCGCAGTAAGTGTAGCTTCAGTAGTACTTTAGAAACCGGGCAAACGATGTCACATTCGAGATAGTGTGGTTGTTCCGAGAAAACCCCTATCAAGTGACGTGTTGAGGTGGTCTTGACGAGACTCCAACCGAGCAAAACGTTGGTGTCTCACCCCAATAACCCAACGAGGAAAGTGTACGAGTCACCCAGCCTTATAAGCGCAGCCCTCGAACCATTTTGCCCTAGTGTTTGTGTAAACGGAGCGAGCTCCTGAGTGAAAAAGAGTCTAAAGACGCACAAACCGTTGTTATTTCTTTCTTTCCGACGAACATAATGGCTGCCGACACACCCGCCGCAATTATTGCGAGATTGGAAGCGGAGGTAGCTCAAAAAGAAGAGGAGCTGCAGCACTTTACGTCGACCGCAGAGGAAGTGCTGCAGAACAATGAGGCCTTAACCCGGCAACTCTCAGAGTTGAGTGACCGGACGAAAGCAGCTGAGGCTGCGAAGGAGGCAGCGGAGAAAGCCAAGGATAAGGCGGAGGCGGAAAAGAAAGAAGCGGAGGACAAGACCAAGGTCTTGGAAGAAAAATTGGAAGCCATGAAGCTGAAAAAGCAAAGGTTCCAATCTCACATGATGGCTAACCATCGTGAGAATGACCTCCGTAAGCAAGCTCTCGGGGGAATGGTGGATCGATTTACCGCGGTAGAGGAAACGCTGCAGCGAGCTGTAGCAACCGCGTGGAGTGCAGCAGCCAACAACCTTAAGAAGGAATTGGCAGAACAAGAGCTGCAGATCGATTTGCTGGGAGAGTCCCTCAGAGATGGCTCTGAAAAACTTCAAGTGCAGAGCGAAACAACGGACAAGATGCTGCGTTTGAACCCGCCGGTACCAGCACCACGGGTACGCGAAGAACTGGATCGCCAAGTCCAAGTTCTGTTGTCAAACGCAACACTTGATCTGGAACCGTCCAAGGACGATGATGCGGGAGGCTCAAGCAAGGGCAAGGGGAAAGGGAAAAACAAACGCCCAAGCTCGCCGTGTAGGGATGAAGATCCACACGGAAAGAGAAGGCGAGAGGACGGTGACGATGAAGGTGGTGAGCCACCGAGGGATCGTATGCCTGGAGATGCAGCAAGAGCCAACTTGTTACTCAAGTTAAAGGCTGCCGCATTAAAGACTCCAGCACCCTCACAACCAGCGCCAACAGTTCAGACTCCCGGAGATGAGGCTACCGCAATAGCACCGGGGGAGGACTTATTCGACATGAGAGAGGAGGAGCTTTTGGACTTGGAGTTTAACGAAGAAATTGACTTCGGCAGTCCACCTCCTAGGCTCGAAGGTCCTAGTTCTGAACTGGAGGACGGGGAAATAAGGAATGATGAAGGGCCAAGCCAGGTGACAGAGGTTCAGCGTGCGGTCCATCCACCGTTGGAGTTAGCTCCAACAGAAGCAGCACTTCGGGCTTTCCGAGAAAAGGTTAAGCTCAGGAGATTAAGGGCGGCTGCTCAGGACAAAGTGGATGCTGCACCCAGCGAAGTGAACCTGTCACGGGAGGATATCGAGGAGGCTTGTAACCCCATCACTGCGTCAGAGAAATGGCCGAAGGTCCAATATACGAACCCCAGGGACCGAGCCTTGCAAAATTACCGCGGCAACCGGCACTTTCACGAGTTGCCCATGTGCATTTGGTGCGGGAGAAGCCCAATGCAAGCAAGTGCTCAGCGGCTGACGCAGAAGAAGTATTCCGTCCTTCCTTGTGGGTATCACCTCGTGTGTGATGCTCACTGGTTGGCATACTCGATGCTGGGGCGCATCGTCACGGCGGTCCAAAAAGTCGCGGAAGTGGACAACAAGTCCATCGCCACCGTCTCCCCATTCTCTCTACCTGCCCATATGTTGAAGCTGACACGCTCGACGTTCGAAGAAATCCCTCCGTTCCCGGCTGAGCACGAGAAGTTGCCACACTGCAACATGTGTGTGAAGCGGCAGCTCAAGGTGTCCGGCATCACAAGGGATCTGCCATTCCTTAAGTCCAAGAGGGTGGCTGCCGCATTTGATCCCTGTGTCCGGTATCGTGCAGTGCAGCAAGCGCATGCGCAGGAGCAGCGTGCTATTCAGCAAGCGCAAGCGCCGGAACAGCGTTAAGGAGGAGGGAAAAGGAGTTATCGTCGACCAAGTGTGTGCGTGCAGCTGCTGTCAGAGACGTCAGAGCAAGAGACAGGTCCAAGACAGTTGGGTGTGGGTATGGGAGTGGGTGAGTTTTGTGTTTTTGTGTTTTTGTTTTTCTTTGTGTTTTGGTGTGCGTGGGCGCCCACTTTTTGCGGGGGGGGCGTATGTTAGTCTTTTAGCGCTATACGAGGTAGTTTGGGATAGAGCCGAGGGTGGCTGACGCATGCGGGTTCGCGAGTAAGACAGATTAGACCCAGAGTTTGGGGCATGCGTCAGCGTACTACACTTAGGGGTACTTAAGAGGCCCACTCGTTGTTTTGACATTCTTATTCACTTTACTTTGTAAGAACTCGGGATTCGTGGGATTGGTGTGTTCCCGCTTGTGTGTGTGTTTGTGTGTGTGTGTCTAAGTGTTTGCCTGACGCAATCACTTATCCAACCAAGTGCTCTAGTAGCGTTCACAACCGCGCTAGCTAGAGAGTTGTCTAAAGCAACAAACCCCACAAGTATACTTGCGTTAGCCAGCAAGTTATCACGAATCCAACCAACACAGCCGACCACTATTGCGTCACCCACAAGCTTCACTATCAGTCCAACCGCACTTGATGATAACCTGAGCAGAGATCTATTTTACTGAAACAACGAGCTCCTTGAATCTGATCTAGCAACTCCTCAATCCTTGGAATAGGATACCTGTTTTTCACTGTCAGTTTATTCAGTGCCCTGAAATCGACACACATTCTCAACTTCCCATTTTTCTTTGGAACGAATAAAACTGGTGATCCCCAGGGTGACTTGCTAGGTCTGATAAAACCCTGTTTCAGCAACTCTGCCAACTGCTTTTTCAGTTCTTCTCTTTCTGCAAAACTAGCCCTGTAAAGTCCCTTCTTTACCGGCTCTGCCCCGTCCACAAGTTCTATCTTGTGGTTAACACCTCTGTCAGGAGGTAACTCCTGAGGCAGTTCTTCTTTGAACAAATCCTGAAACTCTTTTCTGATTTCTTTTTCCAACTGCAAAGCTTCTCTTTCTTCCTCTGAGACTGTATCTGCAAAACTTCCTTTTACTGCTTCAGTACTTTCTAACCCATTTATTGCATGCTCAACATCCACTTCTCTCAAATGAAGTAAATATATAGGTCTGCCCTTGCGAGCAACCTGTGCGAACTCTGTTGCAGACATCAGATCCAATTCTGCTGTACTGCAATCTTCTACTCTATCAGTCTGCATTCTAAGATTGACTGCTCCCTGAGGTGTCTGCAAAACCAACAACTTCTGTTGCCAATCTATGACAGGGTTGTGTTTGCTTAACCAAGACATTCCTAACACCAGGTCGTACCTCCCTAGTGTTATGGCATACATCTTTTCCTCTGACACAAACTTGCCCATTTTGACACTGGCCTGCAGTTCTTTTTCTACCTTTTTTTGAGGTTTTACCATCTGCTAACTGCACCTCAGTCAGTACCTCAGCAGCTTCTGTCTGAATGTCATTTTCAAGCAACCAATCTTTTGAAACAAAATTGTCAGTTGCTCCACTATCTATCAATATTCGAGAAAAACAACCTGCCACAAATCCTGTGGTCTTCAACATTCCCTGAGTCCCCCCATGGACTCCTCTCAACTTCAAAAGTGGGGGTTCATCTAAGCTATGTCCTTGAAAGCAAACTTCATTAGGTCTGCCCAGCCCAGACTCCTCTCTCACTGAAAACGAGTCTGCAGTGTCTGCCCTCAGATCACTGTCAGCACTCACATGCACAGAAAACTCATGCAGGTCAGGTGTGGCCCCGCCTGGCCCTGCACCTCCTGCCTCAGGGACCTGAGAGGTGGTGGTTCCACTCGACCGACCAGCCTCCTCATTCCCGGAAACCTCCTTCAAAATTCCTGCAGATGCTACTGCCCCTGCAGCAGCACCCACTAATTCATCCACTGACCTACTCGCAGGAGACTCTGCCCCCAGCAGAGTACCCGCCAATTCATCCACTGACCTACTTGCAGGAGACTCTGCCTCCAACAGAGTACCCGCCAATTCATCCACTGACCTACTTGCAGGAGTGATACCAGCTGCTGACGTCTAGGGACGTCAGACGTCAAAGGCGTCATGCATCTGACGTCTGTGAAGCGTCAGATGCATCCCCGGTGAATGACAGCATCCTCCCAAGGAGGTACTACTGAACTACAGCGAGGAAACCACCGCAAGAGCACAGAGTCAAGACAATGGTTCGATCAATCAGATTGGGACTTGCGAGACTGAGGTCCTGGGTTCGAGTCTGAGTGGGAACGTGCTTTGGTTTGGGCCTGTGTGTGAGTGTGTGAGTGAGTCAGGAGTAGAACTGGCGGCTGTGAGTCAGGGTAGTGGGAGTGTTACGGGTGGTTAGTCACCCTCGGGAAAGTCGAACTGGGAGTTGAAATGATGGGACGCTTGATGTAACCTTGCTTTTCAGTGATCTGTTTGTGTGACCCCGAGTCTGTGACCCGTGCGATTTTGTGTGACCGTTCCGCCGCCGCCTCACTCTTTCCCGAGATAGGAGACGTCGCTCGCGGACGTCAGTCCTCCCGAGCGATAACATTTTTGGTTTCGGAGCCCGAAGGAACCGACTGGACTGGAGCTCTCCGCTGGTTTGACCAGCAGGTTTGTTCGAGGCGCTTAACGCCAGTCGTAAGGTCGTGGGAAAACGGAAAAAAGGCAAACGCAGTGAACGGGAAAAAAGGAAAACGTGTGGTAGCAACGTTGGAAAAGAATCACACCCATAAAAAGAGAGAAAAGAGGGTGCCAACGTTCAGTCGTGTGACAGGACGTTTGGGAAAAAGGTTACCCTGTAACCTGCGTCGCTGTCAGCGAACTGTAGTACTCAGGTTCGAAGGGTTAGAGTCGGACGTGAAGGGGTATAGTAGTATTACGTATAGTAACTCTCACGGCAAGGGCACGTGGGTTATCCGTTCACAGTTCGGCAAGAACAGGTCGTGGCGCGAAAGTCAACGGTCTACAGTTGACAGTAACCGTTGCCTGGAAAGTCAACTGAAAGTCAAGCGACCAGAATGGCTCTGGTTCCGGTCGTTACGGAAAGCGACATGGTCGCGATAAGCGACGAAGTTATGGAAGGGTCAGAAGTGCAACCAATGGTGCACCAGCAAATTCAGAATATACAGATAAATGGTTCTGATCACACTGAAATGCAGAGACAGATTGAGGTCTGGGGTGGAACAGTAACCAACCATCTCCAGCAATCATTGACCTCCATGCAGAATCAGGTTCAACAAGTCCAGGTTGAACTCTATACACACAGAGAGCAAGCAGAGCTACATCAGTCAACTCTAAAGGAAGAGTTGCAGTCAGCCTTAGTGCACAGTTTGGAAGAACAGAGTCGAAAACTATAGCAGACTCAAGAGCTACATGCAAAGGACTTTTATCAAAGCCTCACTGCAAATACAAACACTCAACTGAAGGACCTTGGTGAACAGTTGAGAAGTACAGGAAAAGATCATGCTGCGGGCATGGCTCAGTGGAAAAATAAGAACCAAACAGAGCTGGAACTATTCCAGAAGAAGCAGTTAGCTCTTCAGGAGCAACTGATGTTGGTTCAAAAGAAACAACAGGAAGATATTAATGCCCAATTATATGAAGTGTCTCAGCACATGCAAAGAATGCAAAAACAGCTGATGGAAGAGAGGGAGAGTATGACAAACACAATGACTAGCATACTGCAAGGAGAATTGGACTCCTATCCTGCAGTCATTCAGAAAATGGTAGCTACAGCAGTGGATGAAACCACCACAGCTATTGAGGACAAGTATAACAATGCTGAAGGACAGAAAGCAGATCTAGAAGAGACTAGATGGGCTTTAACTGATCCAGAATATCAGAAAGCAGTTGATGGCTGGATGAAAGATGGAATCCTGAGAACACCTATTCCTCCACAAGTGATGCAAGTGCATATGATGCAAGCAACACAAACAGTACAGAATACAGAGGAAGGAGAAACTGAGGGACAAACTCAGGATATCCCAACATCTGGTCAGCCACCAGTACAGCAAGTTATGCCTGCCACAAGTACTGGAGCAGTCCCTCCAGGACCCTCTTCTTTAGGTCTAATAGACCTCACTTGTGACGAGACTTTGGTTGTGGTTATGGTAGAACAACACGCCCGGTGAAACGATCGAATAAACTTACAAAATATCCAAGTCGAATGTATCTCAAACGACAAGACCCCATTTGTACTCGCTTCTCCCTAATCCGGTACACAACTACCCAGGGTAACAACGATCCAAACTGATCTTCCCAAACTCCATAATTGGTAGGCCCAAACCAAGTAAATCACCCAATCTACTTAGCCCCACAATAAACCAATCCGCAAATAACCTCTCCACTAAACACTCGCCACTAAACCCCCGTTCGATTCACAATCTGTCACAAGACTCCCCCTGATTCCTAGAAATGTCCCCACTCTAACGGAATCATTTTACTTTTTATCCCGACACCTCGATTGATAGAGATTGATTTCCCCTTAGCTTAAATCCAGGCGATTTGCTACTCAGCTGTCCAACACCAACTCCCCTGAAGCCCCTACAACCGGTGACTGACCTTTAAGCTCCTTGTCGAGGTTCAAATCCCATATCCAATGCTTGCCATAAATCCACTGTTGACTTTACCCATGCTGTGCATAAGTTCCTCGGCGTGTTGGGTAAAATAGTAACTCCTCATTCATTGTGATCGAATATCAAGTGCACTTTTCAGTTCAGAAGCACACCTCTCGCCACCAAGAGAACATCACGCAATATCCAGAATTTTCTTAACGATTTCTCCCTCTTTTCGGATGGATATGTCGTGCTTCCTTCTCCCCCGAGATGAACTGACTCTGATCATCACTTGATGATCCATATAGCGCATGTACCTTTTCCTTTCGGGCAATTCTTGTTGCTCAAACACTTTCAACTCCACTGATTTCCCTTTTCTTATTTCAAGAAGAAAATACCAAATACTTTTCCAAAAACTGCTGCTGCCCATACTTCCAAGCAACCAGTTTTCAGCAAAATAGTTTTCATCGAACAACTTCCAGAAAATTCTCCTAACCGAGTCTTAGCAACAGAATATTTTTCCAGCCCATTTTCAAGAAACATCTTCCCTTTTTTCATCATGAAAAGCCCAGAAATGTTCTTGCCACTGATTTTTGGAATGGTACCTTCAGTCATAGTTCTTCCAAAAAGATTCTTCTTCACCTCGTTTGTGGTCGCCTATTGACCGTGCCCCAAATGGCACCTCTCTTTCCTTGAAGGCAAGACACACCTTCTGCTCTCGGATTCTCTTTCAAGGAGGATTTCCAGTCCCCATCTTCCTTCCTTGAAACATGTAAGCTATCCCATATGGCACATCACAAGTCATCCACCTGCCATGTCCTATGGGTCCCTCAGCTACAAGATCCTTGATGCCATCAATAGGTCCCCATCCCACTGATTTGAAAGAGTATTTGGAGAACCACATTCTCCAATTCATACCACCTTCTCAGTGGTGATAAAATCTGTCCATACAACTGAACTTTGTTTCCTTCACAAGCTGCTGCTGTTGTTGCGGTCCAATGTCCCCAAACCTCCAGAAATTTTGCTTTGCGTCGTCTTGATATGATTGCAATATTTCCACCAGACTGCCCTTTTATCTTGGTGCTATTACTCTTTCCTTGAGCATACTCCACACAATCAGTCTTCAGAATTCATCATCAAGCCATCTTCATTTATATGACCAGCCCAATCCAATGTGCATGGCTCATTTCTGGAATGGTTTGCCATTTTTCAACCCACACTCAACCTTGGACAATCCTACTTTTGCTGTGGCTGCCTACACTTCTCCCCCTTCACAGTGCACCTTGCTAAACTGTGAATCATGTAGAAGGCACCACTCATCGCTTGTCGCTCCATTATCAAGGAATGCAACAGTAGGTCTCCTTGCTAGGTTTTGAAGTAGGGCACATGATACCATGGCTGCCTCAGATTTTTGTCTTCTCCTTTCATGTATTAATCTTGACATATTCTTTGCCATGTTTGAGCTCCAAGGATCATCAAGCATCTCCACAATATCTCAGAGAAGACAAACTGTTCGTAACCGAACCAAGCTCTTGTGGTATTGAAGAGATCTTCTCATGGTGTGCAAATGGAACAGTGCCAACTGTCCACTTCCTTGCTCTCCACCACAGAAATTTTCATATGCTCTACTCCATCATTGACCGGGAAACCAATAATCATTGTCCACTGCCATCTAAGAGTGCTCATCCTCTCATTCCAACACATATGCTCTGCTCACCATTCCAAGATTTTGCTGGTCCGCGAAACCGTTTCCTCCACAGTTGCCCGTCACTCATTCATCCGTACAATGTGAGTTGCCTCTTAAATTGTCCTTTCTCCCTCAAACGAGCTTAATCGTTATGCATCAGCCACCCATGTTCCCACTCCATTCTTTATCTTCTCCTCAAGCAACTTGGCTGTTGTTTTGTACATCCTCCGAATCTGACCTTCTGTGCCACCATTATTCCATTGAAGAGCTCAGCTATCAATTGATTTTCTGGTTCATTTCAAATCAATAGGTTTGCTGACTTCCCTTCCACTTCGTAAAGCATTTTTGCACCAATCATGCATTCCCACCAAATTGATTGGGCAATTTTCCTTGAGGGTTTTGTTCCAATGGTTGGCCACAGTTTAGGGCATAAGACCTCGTGTTCATCGACGTAGGCTCTCGACCCCATGGATCCTCTTGATGAGAGAGGCTCTGGAACTCCATGGCTACTGCCCAAGGTACTCTCTCCTGAAACTTTGGAGACTTATGGAAGTCTTAAGCCAATCACAAGCACATATCTTGCGATTTACTTCCGGCTCGACCATTTCAGCAATTGATGTTTCTCCCACTGATTGGGAAATAAGTTCCTCCCCCATAATCCTGACTTTCAGCGCATCCACCGACCATGATGTATCCACCAGCTCCATGCTTGACATCACTCTGTCATGGTCATCCATCACCATATCTGAAAATCCTTCAGAAACTCTGTAAATTCCAGCCCCTATCAGAAGCCTTAAAACTCTCCTTGAGCCTGTTTTCCTCTTCCCTTCTTTGGGTAACTGAGTTCCATATGTGAACTCCCACTCTGAACATTTCCCTGCTCCATCTAATCTTCCAACCAGATATTTTATTATTTTTTTCTTTTGCTTGTGTCCAAAAAACTGATGATAGTTCCCTTTTCAAATCCAAGACACATTCACTGATTTTTTCCCACCTTGGATTTCAGCAAAATAATACTCACATAGTTTCTGGACTATCACTTTCCTCTTCTACCACACCTAGCTCAGAAATATCCTCACAAGAGCTGAGCTACCAATCAAACAATAAGTCAATTCTGATTTTCTTCATGTCCCTTCAACTCCTACTCTGAATTGAACTGCAAAATTTGAATTCAAAGCCATTCTTCTGAACTTCAAAAACTCATATATCTCCCTTATTGAGCAAGACACAAGGCTTGCCAAAAAGAACACTTCTTTCTCCCCCAAATCCACACAATTCAAGCTATTCTTTCTTATACTTGGGAGCTGCCAAAATCCATTCAAGCCTCAAAGAACAATAGAATAATTCCACTTGACTTTCTTCTCTTGTGTTGCACATTTGAACACCCAACTCTGGTCCTTTTTTTTTTTTTTTTTTTCAAATGTTCGCTTTGGTTCCACCCTAAAGATCCACTGATTCCCTCTCTTTTCAAAATGATATCATCAGCAAGGTTCATCCCTTATGCTTCTCAATCAGTTACAGCCCAGGTGCATGGGCTTAATGCATCCAGAAAGTCCACATCACAAGTCCTTTTTGTAAATGGAGGTGCAATGCTACTCAGCCCAATTCCTTTCCACCTATACTTCAGCACTTCTCCACTGCTCCTCAAGTCCTCCTCAAAGACCCGAAGCTGGCCATTAACTTTCCCATGTGCTTATCATTTTTTTTTTTATTATTTTTTTTTCAATACCATTTGTCCTTGTTGACAATAAGGTCTCCACAAACTGTTGCAAGACTCCCCCATTTCTGGACTTTAAGCAACCACACATTTCTTCTTTTCCCAAGACATCCATTCCAGCTGTACCTTGGGTTGGTTTGTGTCACCCATTTCCATGACTTTCAGCTCCATGATCTCCACTGGCTTTTCCTCCTTCAACATTGCAGAATGTATCCCCAAGGAATACCCCGATATCCTCCAAACTAGTGCATTATTTCCTCTTTTTTTTCCCACTGGATCCTTGGAGTGAACCCCATATTTACCACCATACTTCTGCCAGGTCACTTATGCTACAGCCTCATCAGGGTTATTTCTCCTCCTTTGACCTTTTGCTTCTTGGTTTTCTTTCACACCACCAGTTCCCACTGAAACCATAAGCCTTTCCCTGACCAAAATTGTTCTTGATGCATATTTGATGCATCAGAATCTCTCTCCAGTTTTCCATCAAAAAAAATAAAAATATGTGATAACTCTAGAGATATCCCAATCCCTTGGATATCAAAGTCATCAATAAATCCTATTTATTGGACAATAGTTTCCACCAGAAATAAAATTCACTTCCTGCATTTCAAATCAACGCAATTTGGGTTTTGATCACGAATCCACAGACCTCCTGTCGAACCACCTCATCACCAAATGTCTGTTTCGAGTTTTGGCACCCAGCGAACACTGCGCGCTAGTTCTCCCACGCCTTCACCATATCGCTCTCCAGAAACTCTCTCCGAAATTCTGATATATTCGCTCGAAGCGCCAGTCCACTCGACCTCCATATTCTCCACCTCAACAGAGCATTCCAACTCTATGTCTTCAACGTTCTGAAAGAACTGGTCCCATCGCATTTCGTCATACAGAGCATCCTGTCCAATCAACCTCCCATATCGACTCCAGTTCAAACGCTTGCTCACACTCCTCTGGTCGTCTTTCCACTGAATGAATCGTCTTGTTCCCTAGGCGATTTCGATGCCCTTGGTTCGCCGTTGCACTCCCAGTCCAAAATTTTCACACTCAAAACCAAACGGTTTGCACACCAGTGCACTCTCGACTGTTGCCATAACGTTTTGATATCAGCCGCGCTCTTGCTCTCAGCCTTTTCCAAGTTCCTTCCAAGCTTGACCTCCTTATCACACTTAGCCAGGGCAAACGTTGCGTCCACCCAGAACAATCCGTGGCCAGTTTTCAATTTTTACTCCCACCATCTGTTCCACCATTCTGGGTGATCCGCCATTGAGTCTTTGCTCCACCCAACGTGTCGCGCTCACACTCAACTCACGTCCCCCAAACACGATGCTGCAACACTCTTCAGTTTTCCAGAGCTAGAACTTGTCTTGAATACTTGTTCCCCTCATTCGACGACCATCACAACCTTCTTTGCCTTGTTCTTTTCGTTGTTCAAGGGTATGACTCTGCACTTCCTGCCATCTTCATGTCTTCCTCCGATCCTGGACAACTTTAAGAGCTTGTTTCCTCGGCACTTCACTTGTGAACCCTTGTTTGTTACAAATGTGAGAACTTTCCCATCGACCCTGACGTTCGTGGCTACTTGCTCCCGCGTTCGCACTCTACACAACGCCTCCAGTGACGATTTTGGGGAAACGGCCTCCTCCCTTGCCGCACCAACAACGACTCCAACGTCCTCAGCCTTCAACTGCTCATTGTCAACCTCTCACTGCATCGCTCCCTCAAACGTTTCGGTCGTGCATATTCTTTTGTGTCGACAACAATCCCTTGTCTTCTTTGTAGACTCGTTGACGTAGCACTTCACTCTTTTGGACTCAAAGCTTCTGAGTCGGAACTGAGTTGGACGATTCCGTGAAGCTTGGAACCTGAGCTCCCCTGACTTTTCCACAGTAACTCCGTGTTCTATCTCTTTTCCGTTGAAACCAGTGTTCGTAGACGTTAGGACCTTTTGCATCCTTCTTCTCCTTTGCTTCCAGTCGTGACTTGGTCAGCCCTTTTCAAACTCCACCTTTCTCACTCCACCAAGGCTTCGAACGCGTTCTCTCCAGTGTTTGACCAGGTCTCTTTTTGAGTCACAACGCGTGGCACCAGTGTTTGGCCAGGTCTCTTTTTGAGTCACAACGCGTGGCACCTTTCATTGCCCACACACTCCACTTCCTCGTGTGTTCTTCCTCGGCCACTACCCACAGTCCCTTTCCAACGTCCCCAAGCAACTCGAGCGCCCATGCGTCGAGCCCTGCTCCGAAACCACTTGTGACGAGACTTTGGTTGTGGTTATGGTAGAACAACACGCCCGGTGAAACGATCGAATAAACTTACAAAATATCCAAGTCGAATGTATCTCAAACGACAAGACCCCATTTGTACTCGCTTCTCCCTAATCCGGTACACAACTACCCAGGGTAACAACGATCCAAACTGATCTTCCCAAACTCCATAATTGGTAGGCCCAAACCAAGTAAATCACCCAATCTACTTAGCCCCACAATAAACCAATCCGCAAATAACCTCTCCACTAAACACTCGCCACTAAACCCCCGTTCGATTCACAATCTGTCACATCACTTCAGGACAACAACTGTCCATGGGTTTACCACCCCCTATACTGCAACCATCAGCAGTAACTATAGCACCTCCAGCTACCTTTACTGTAGGTACTACCCCAGCACCATCAGGAATGGGAATTCGACCACCAAATCCCTTTGAACAGTTAACAAGTCAAAGAGCACCCAGTGGTGGTGCACCTGGAGGAAATCCAGGGGATCCAAATGGATCAAATGGACCAAATGGCCCAGACAGACCAGGCATGCCTAGAGCATCTGGTTCTGGACATCCAGGGCCAGGGAATGGTGGTGATGGTGGTGGAGGTGATGGAGGAGGTCCCCCAGGAGGAGGACCACCTGATAGAGATCCTAGTGGTACATCAGGAGGTTCAGGACAAGGTCCTGATAGACCTTATAGTAAACAGATTAAGCTCACTCCCCCAGAGAAATTCACGGGAGATGAAAGGATGTCTGCAACAGAATGGATACTAGGAATGAAGAGATGGTTGCAGAATCAACACATCTTAGAGAGAGACTGGTTATCCTGTTTTCAGTCACATCTCCAGGGAGATGCACTTAGCTGGTTAAACCTGATGGATATACAGATCATGAATCAGGAGAAAGCAGAGTATGCTAGCTGGCAAGAGTTCACTCAAGAACTAAGGAATGTTTTTGAGCCAGTCTCCCTAATAGAGACTGCCAGAAAACAGTTAAGAACTCTAAGGCAGACTGGAACTGCCTTAGGCTACATCAGGCTCTTCAGAAAGCTGATGTTTAGACTCCCCAACCTACCTCAAGAAGAAAGATATGCAGCCTTTGTGGATGGGCTCTCAGATCGAAATATGCAAGCACAGGTTATGACCCTGTGTGATGGGGATCTGGATAAGGCCATCCTCACAGTCCAAAGACTCTCTGCAACTATAGGCAGTAGAGGTGGCACTACTAGTAGCTTTAGAGGCAGAGGTAGAGGGAGGGGAAGATTTGGACAAAGAAATACACAAATGTCAGCAGTGATAGCTGCTGCAACATCACAACTGCCTCCTGCAGCAAATTCAGTTAAGGCTGTGCAGCAGAGAGGTCAGATGGGATCTAGGCCCTCAAGGGGAGGATCCTTTAAGTGTTTTCTATGTGGAAGCACAGAGCATGGGGTGAGACAGTGTCCCAAACTGTCCCAAGCTCAGAAAGCCCTGAAGAAGGGAAACTAAAAGAGGAGGCTAGTGTTGGGTCAGCTAAGCCTCCAGATGATATTGAAATGAAAGAACCCACTACAAAAACACCAGCCTCACTAAATGATGGTGTTCAAGAGACACCTGTAGTTGCAGCCCCTATTGCAACAGAACAGGAAGCATACACACTGGATGGGGTCACTCCAGGAGTGTTAATTCAAAAGAAAAAGCAGTCTCAAAAGAGAGTGGATAAACAAACAGAGGCCACTGTGAGTTTACCCACTAGAGTGGAAAGAAATGTTGAGGGAAAGGAACCAGTTCAGACTGCAGTAGCTCAGGCTACAGCAGCATATAGAGGATATGAACTGGCAGGATTTATTGGTGCAAAGAAAGCTACAGCATACATTGATACAGGATCCACTGCTAATTATATTAGCATGGATGCAGTCAAGGAACTGGGACTGCAATACAAACCACAAGAAACTCCTGTTAAGTTTCTAGATGGTACAGAAAGGAAATCAGTGGGGAGATGTTATGGCATCCCATTTGTCTGTGGAAAGATCCAGCTCTCATTTGATGCTGATGTCTTTCCAGACAGCAATCACCCAATTCTGCTGGGACTGCCCTGGCTGATACACTACAATCCCAAAGTAGATTTTAAGTCAGGAATAATCACAGTCAACAAGGGCAGAAAGAGTGTAAAATTACCACTCTCAGTGATGCCTGAATATCAGCTCCAACCCACTGGAGCTACAGAACTTTCCTTTTGTTCTAGTGGCAGAATCAAAAGACAGATAGAAAAAGGGGAAATCAAACACATCATCATGGTGGTGATTAGGCCAGAGGATGAATCAAAGACTGGAGTAGAAACAATCCCAGAACAAAGGGAAGGGGATGATCTACAGAAAATCCTGCAGGAGGATATGGATCCCAGGATTAAAGAAGTACTGACTCAGTACAGAAAAGTATTTGCAAAAGATTTGCCTAAGGGTGTACCTCCTACCAGGCTGGGTCATGAATTCAGGATTGATCTGGAGGAGGGTACAGAACCCATGTATAGACCCCTATACAAACTGTCTCCTCTTGAGTTAGATGAGGTTAAAAGACAGTTAGATTACCTGTTGGAGATGGATTTCATAGAACCATCACAGTCACCCTTTGGGGCACCAATCCTGTTTGTCCCTAAGAAAGATGGAGGGCTCAGGATGTGCCTGGATTACAGATGGCTCAATAAGAAAACCATCAAAAATAGATACCCTCTGCCCTTACCAGAGGAGATGATTGACAGGGTACATGGGGCTAGATATTTCACTAAGATTGACCTGAGATCAGGCTACTGGCAGATGCCTCTAAGGGAAGAGGATAGGCCTAAGACTGCCTTCAGAAGTAGATTTGGACACTATCAGTTCAAAGTGCTTTCTTTTGGACTTACTAATGCTCCAGCACAATATATGAACATGGTTAATGACATCTTCAAGGATATGCTGGATATCTTTGTGCTGATCTTCATTGATGATCTCTTAATCTATTCTAAGAGCATCTCTGAGCATGTAGAGCATTTAGCAGCAGTCTTAGCCAGGCTACAGAAGTATAGTCTGTTTGCCAAGGCCACCAAAAGTGAAATCTGTGTGAAGGAAACAGATTTCTGTGGATTTTGGTTGAGTGAGAAAGGGATCTCAGCAATGGATGTGAAAGTTAAGGCAATCAGGGATTGGAAGCCCTTAAAAACAGTTACTGATGTTAGGAGTTTTCTGGGGATGGTTTCCTTCTATAGGAGATTCATCCCAGACTTTGCAAAGATAGCAGGCCCTCTGCATGACTTAACTAAGAAGGATGTCATGTGGGAGTGGGGCTCTGCTCAGGAACAAGCTTTTCAATCACTTAAAACTGCATTGATGGGGAAACCAGTGCTGATCCATCCTAATCCAGTGAAAGATTACACTGTGATTAGTGATGCATCTGGGGAAGCAACTGGAGGAGTCCTTTGTCAGGATCATGGCTCTGGATTACAGCCCATAGCCTTCTGCAGTAGGAGATTATCAAAGTCAGAACAGAATTACTCAGTATATGAAAGGGAACTCCTGGGAATAGCCTACTGCTTGATGCAGTGGAGGCACTATTTAGAGGGCTGCCCAGGAGAAGTCACAGTCTTTACAGACCACCAGCCTTTAACAAATTTCATGGATCAAAAGATGATGTCCAGGCCTCAAGCCAGATGGCTGAGAGCAGGACATTTCCTCAGCATCAAACCAAAAATTCAGTACATCCAAGGGAAACTGAATCTGGTTGCTGATGCACTATCAAGAAGTCTTCCAGCAGAGCAGGAACTCAAAGTAGTGAGTTCATTACAGCCTAGCACAGAAGAGATTACACTCTGGGAACAAGCAACACTGGCAGATGTTGAAATCAAAGACATCTATAATCAAATACTGGATGGAGAGAGAATTCCAGGATATGGAATCAATGAATCAGGGTTATTGATTTATCAAACTCACGATGGACTCATGAAGTTATGGGTACCTCAGGAACTGAGGATGAAAGTCCTTACAGAAGGACATGATAATCAAATCTCTGGACATCTGGGAATAGAGAGAACTCTGGAGCTGATGTCCAGGAAATACTACTGGAATAATATGAAAAAGGATGTCCAGGAATATGTCAGGACATGTGAGGTTTGCCAGCAAATGAAACCTGAGTTAAGAGCTCAGAAGGGATTGCTGCAACCTATTCCAGTGGCTGATAAGAAATGGGATCAGATCACTACTGATCTAGTGACTGATTTACCCTCTGTTGAGGGATTTGATTCAATTGCAGTGTTTGTTGATAGATTGACTAAGATGGTAAAGTTTATACCCTGCAGCAAAACAATAGATGCACCAGGGTATGCAAGGATATTCTTTGATCACATCTTCAGGAATCATGGGATTCCCAGTGTGATAATCAGTGATAGAGACACTAGATTTGCTAGTAAATTTTGGCAGGAATTAATGAGATGTGTGGGGACTAAAGTAAGGATGTCCACAGCCTTCCATCCTCAAACAGATGGACAAAGTGAAGTCAGCATCAGAACATTAGAGAACTTTCTAAGACCCTATGTAGAAGAGCATCCAGAGACATGGATGCAGGGATTAGGGATGGCTGAATTTGCAGCCAACAATGCTGTCCACACATCTACAGGATACAGCCCCTTCTGATAGTGAAGCTTGTGGGTGACGCAATAGTGGTCGGCTGTGTTGATTGGATTCGTGATAACTTGCTGGCTAACGCAAGTATACTTGTGGGGTTTGTTGGTTTAGACAACTCTCTAGCTAGCGCGGTTGTGAACGCTACTAGAGCACTTGGGTTGGGAAGTGATTGCGTCAGGCAAACACTTAACACACACACACAAACACACACACAAGCGGGAACACACCAATCCCACGAATCCCGAGTTCTTACAAAATAAAGTGAATGTCAAAACAACGAGTGGGCCTCTTAAGTACCCCTAAGTGTAGTACGCTGACGCATGCCCCAAACTCTGGGTCTAATCTGTCTTACTCGCGAACCCACATGCGTCAGCCACCCTCGGCTCTATCCCAAACTACCTCGTATAGCGCTAAAAGACTAACATACGCCCCCCCCGCAAAAAGTGGGCGCCCACGCACACCAAAACACAAAGAAAAACAAAAACACAAAAACACAAACACAAAACTCACCCACTCCCATACCCACACCCAACTGTCTTGGACCTGTCTCTTGCTCGGACGTCTCTGACAGCTGCTGCACGCACATACTTGGTCGACGATAACTCCTTTTCCCTCCTCCTTAACGCTGTTCCTGCGCTTGCGCTTGCTGGATAGCACGCTGCTCCTGCGCATGCGCTTGCTGCACTGCACGATACCGGACACAGGGATCAAATGCGGCAGCCACCCTTTTGGACTTTAGGAATGGCAGATCCCTTGTGATGCCGGACACCTTGAGCTGCCGCTTCACACACATGTTGCAGTGTGGCAACTTCTCGTGCTCAGCCGGGAACGGAGGGATTTCTTCGAACGTCGAGCGTGTCAGCTTCAACATATGGGCAGGTAGAGAGAATGGGGAGACGGTGGCGATGGACTTGTTGTCCACTTCCGCGACTTTTTGGACCGCCGTGACGATGCGCCCCAGCATCGAGTATGCCAACCAATGAGCATCACACACGAGGTGATACCCACAAGGAAGGACGGAATACTTCTTCTGCGTCAGCCGCTGAGCACTTGCTTGCATTGGGCTTCTCCCGCACCAAATGCACATGGGCAACTCGTGAAAGTGCCGGTTGCCGCGGTAATTTTGCAAGGCTCGGTCCCTGGGGTTAGTATATTGGACCTTCGGCCATTTCTCTGACGCAGTGATGGGGTTGCAAGCCTCCTCGATATCCTCCCGTGACAGGTTCACTTCGCTGGGTGCAGCATCCACTTTGTCCTGAGCAGCCGCCCTTAGTCTTCTGAGCTTAACCTTTTCTCGGAAAGCCCGAAGTGCTGCTTCTGTTGGAGCTAACTCCAACGGTGGATGGACCGCACGCTGAACCTCTGTCACCTGGCTTGGCCCTTCATCATTCCTTATTTCCCCGTCCTCCAGTTCAGAACTAGGACCTTCGAGCCTAGGAGGTGGACTGCCGAAGTCAATTTCTTCGTTAAAATCCAAGTCCAAAAGCTCCTCCTCTCTCATGTCGAATAGGTCCTCCCCCGGTGCTATTGCGGTAGCCTCATCTCCGGGAGTCTGAACTGTTGGCGCTGGTTGTGAGGGTGCTGGAGTCTTTAATGCGGCAGCTTTTAACTTGAGTAACAAGTTGGCTCTTGCTGCATCTCCAGGCATACGATCCCTCGGTGGCTCACCACCTTCATCGTCACCGTCCTCTCGCCTTCTCTTTCCGTGTGGATCTTCATCCCTACACGGCGAGCTTGGGCGTTTGTTTTTCCCTTTCCCCTTGCCCTTGCTTGAGCCTCCCGCATCATCGTCCTTGGACGGTTCCAGATCAAGTGTTGCATTTGACAACAGAACTTGGACTTGGCGATCCAGTTCTTCGCGTACCCGTGGTGCTGGTACCGGCGGGTTCAAACGCAGCATCTTGTCCGTTGTTTCGCTCTGCACTTGAAGTTTTTCAGAGCCATCTCTGAGGGACTCTCCCAGCAAATCGATTTGCAGCTCTTGTTCTGCCAATTCCTTCTTAAGGTTGTTGGCTGCTGCACTCCACGCGGTTGCTACAGCTCGCTGCAGCGTTTCCTCTACCGCGGTAAATCGATCCACCATTCCCCCGAGAGCTTGTTTACGGAGGTCATTCTCACGATGGTTAGCCATCATGTGAGATTGGAACCTTTGCTTTTTCAGCTTCATGGCTTCCAATTTTTCTTCCAAGACCTTGGTCTTGTCCTCCGCTTCTTTCCTTTCCGCCTCTGCCTTTTCCTTGGCTTTCTCCGCTGCCTCCTTCGCAGCCTCAGCTGCTTTCGTCCGGTCACTCAACTCTGAGAGCTGCCGGGTTAAGGCCTCATTGTTCTGCAGCACTTCCTCTGCGGTCGACGTAAAGTGCTGCAGCTCCTCTTCTTTTTGAGCTACCTCCGCTTCCAACCTCGCAATAATTGCGGCGGGGGTATCAGCAGCCATTATGTTCGTCGGAAAGAAAGAAATAAACAACGGTTTGTGCGTCTTTAGACTCTTTTTCACTCAGGAGCTCGCTCCGTTTACACAAACACTAGGGCAAAATGGTTCAAGGGCTGCGCTTATAAGGCTGGGTGACTCGTACACTTTCCTCGTTGGGTTATTGGGGTGAGACACCAACGTTTCGCTCGGTTGGAGTCTCGTCAAGACCACCTCAACACGTCACTTGATAGGGGTTTTCTCGGAACAACCACACTATCTCGAATGTGACATCGTTTGCCCGGTTTCTAAAGTACTACTGAAGCTACACTTACTGCGCCAACCAAATAACTTAGGCACCTAACGCATTAAAGATAAAGAGTTGGTTTGGAAGTCGACAGAGTTTTTCTAAGGTATCCTTTTTCGCGCCCCCTTGCTATAAGGAGTTCCACCTTAGCCATCAAACACTCTGCTTCCCTATTCTCTTCCTTTCTGCAACTCTTTTCTTTCTTTCTCTTTAAATGCGCGAAGTATATCTGGTGCGTTAACCAGATTAGCTTCAGGTTCCCAAGTAGCGTCAAGTAGATCGTATCCTTTCCACAGCACTAGGTATTCACGATTGCGTTTACCTCTAGCCCTTAGGATATTTTCGACCTCATACTCTACTTCGCTACCAATCAACTCTCCTTCTGGAGGTTGTATCTGCCTGCTGTTATCACTCGAGGCGTGATAACGCTTGAACTTAGAAACATGAAACACTGGGTGAATGAGCCATGTTTCCGGAAGTTGAACTCTGTAAGCCACCTTTGATATTTTCTCCACAATTTCAAAGGGACCCACAAATCGACGGCGCAGTTTTGGACTCACTTTGTTCAAAGCAGCCAACGGAATAAAACGGCTTTTTATCAGGACTTTATCCCCTTTCTCAAAAACAATATCTTTTCTCTTCTTGTTTGCACTCACACACATTCTGTGTTGGGCTCTAGAGTAATATGCTTTTGCGGTATCTAAGTCCTGTGCCATCCGTGCTACCATAGTCTTAACTGCTTCCACTTGAAATTGCGTTGCCGTCCCACCAATGTTTGGTGTTTCTGGATGGTACCCATACATCAAGTATGCAGGTGCGAACCCTGTACTTGCATTCACCGCATTGTTTGCTGCAAACTCTGCTGTAGGTAAATACTCAACCCACTTATGGGGATACCTCTCAGCATATGGCCTTAGAAAATTTTCCAGAGTACGTATGGTAACCTCACTCTGCCCATCCGTCTGAGGGTGGTAAGCTGTACTCATACGAATCTCTGTACCCAGAGCTTTAAAAAGCGTCTGCCAGAACTTGCTGGTAAAGCGAGGGTCTCTATCAGACACAATCATTTTAGGTAGGCCATGGTTGCGGTAAACATGTTCGATAAAAAGTTGGGCGTATCCTGCAGCGGTAATCTCTTTAGTACATGGGGCGAAATGCACAAACTTGGTAAGTCTATCGACAAAGACAGCTACAGCACTAAACCCATTGGATGCTGGTAGATCTGTCACCAAGTCAGTGGTAATCTGCTCCCACTTCCGCTCAGGTATTGGCAGGGGTTGAAGTAAGCCCATAGGCTTCTGTGTGTCAGCCTTTATTTGATACGAGGTGACGAGGTTAGTGTCTAGATGTCCCATCGGTGAGTGGGTGTGTCACTGTAGAGTAAGGGGTTAGTGTGTTGTGGACGGTATAAAAGGGGTTGTATTTTTGACATTGTGTAACCTTTGGGGCTGGGTTTGCTATTGTGTTGTGTTCCCACGTTCTACCCTCCTCCACTTGGAGGAGGGCCCCTATCTACCCTTCCCCCTCTGGGGGAAGGGCCCCTATCATTTTGGTTTCGGAGCTTGGGCGTCCCTAAACGACGAGGACGGACGACCCTGTAGGAGGAGCCACCTGACGACGAAAAAGTCAGTGGCTAGGTTAAGTGCCTATCAAGAGGGGATGGGCAAGGAGTGATGGCACCAAAGGGGGTGGTGCTAGGTGGGATCGAAGGAGCGCGAGTGCGAGCGACGAGTTCGTAAGCACTGGAAAGGTCGGGGTAGAGGCGAGGAGAAGGAAACGAAAAGGAACCCGTCGCAGGAAGAGATCTAAGGGTCAGATCTACAGAAATCTGCAGGTGACCTTGTGACTGTTAACCTAAAGGACAGCACAGTGGTCGAAAAGAGTTCGAAACAGGTCGAAAGAGCTCGAAAAGCAGTGGAAAGAAAAGCTGAGAGCTTAAGTTTCCCTAAGACAAAGTTTCGACAGAACCTGTAAATTTCTGGAAGAAGATCTACAGCAGATCTGCAAAGATCTCCTACAAACGAACCACCTATGGACGAACCAAGTTCGAGTCAACGTTTGTGAGGGAAGTTCGACACACGGACGGCCAACGCGTGGTGGCGGATAGTTGCTGCGCAAGAAGTCGACGACTGCGCCTGTGACAGCTGCCAGAAATTCCGTTGTCGGACATACAGTCATGTCACACTGTGTTACAGCGGAATTTGGCAGAGCGGAAGTATCACAGCGGAATCCGCGGAGCGGAAGTGTTACATCGGAATCCGCAGAGCGGAAATGGCGAGCCGGAAGTGCAGCGGACGAGCCAAAGTCAGACAGCGAATGGAAAAGGCCAGAGTCTGACAGCGGACAAAATGGCGCAGCGGACAAAATAGGTGGCGGAAAAAGGGAGCGGACAGAACTCCGAGGTAGTTCGCCAGAGCCGGAAAAACGAAGTCCGCCAAAGCGGTTAAACGGAAACGGCGGAGAGTGAGGGCGGACAGAGGTAGAAGGCGGGCAAAGTGGCCCAGCGAACTGCTGCCCTTACACTCTGCTGGGCGGACTATGATATTCCAACGCGGAGGAAGAATAGGCGGTGTTGTTGTGAGCTAAAGCGGTTAAGCTTGGAGGAGCACCAGCGGACACACAACACGGAATATCGGCGAAGTATCGAGGCTAGAACTACGGTAGTTTCACGATCGCGTTGGAGGCGGATTTTCATACATCAAGCGTTGGAGGCGGTCATGAAACAGGAGCTGGAGGTTGTGTTACATGGCAGGAGCAGAAACGAGTCTGTATCAACGCACAAACCGCCTGGGCTGATCACCCAGCGGACTAGCAACCGCAAAAGAGCGGATTTTCAGTGCGAAGATAACAAGACAAAGACCACATACTGCCGGAAGTTGGACCATAGCGGAAGAACGTAAACACAACTAGCGACAAGAAGACAAAGAGAGAAAAGAAGTCGCCAGGCTAATAGAGAGCGGAAGAGCGGCCTGCCAGTTACCTACAAATCGAGTTCAAGCGATAGTGGAGTTCAACGCGCCCAAGTGGGGGATTAAACCGCCTGCAAAGCTGCTAAGTACGCAGGGCGGAAGAGAAGGAATCATCTGCTAAGCTATTAAGTATGCAGAATGATTTGTTGCAGAAGGAGCTGTTGGAGAGTATAGTTCGTTTGGAATGGACTTTCAATAGGCCAAGACCTCACACAAGCGGATATAAGACGAGCGGATTAAATGTAGCTTGCCACGAGCTATCGAGCGTTCTCGAGAGTTTGAATCTGATTAAGGAGCACGCAATAGCAGTGCCACATTGGATGTTTGTGACTTAATATTATGAACGGGCAAGTGAAGCATTGTTGAAGCTCTGAGCGGATATCTTGTGGGTAAACTTTGAGGTCTAATGGATGTGGTAGTGGACTGTGATATTCTGGGCTGAGTGAAGAAGAAGAATTAGAGGTTAATGCCGTGGAAGTGTATGGTGGTAACTAATCGAGTTGCCATGGAACCAACCGAGAATCACGAGCGGAAAATTCATTCTCTTTTCAACAGCGGAATAGCAGAGGCGGACTAAATGAGGTCGTCAAGGCGGACTAAATTATACCGTCAGGCGGATTAAATTAGACCGTCAAGAACCAGAGCGGAAATAAAAGAGCCAACCTGGATGGTCAGGTCCAAGGACTATTGGCTGAAGGACTAAGCGGAATCATACGTCTGGTCAGGGCGGACATTACCACAAACCATTGAGCGGATATGGCTCACAATACTAGCCACAAATGGAAGTCTAGCGCCAAGAACAACACCCAAAAGTCTAAGGAGTATTCATCGACCAAATTACAGCCGTCAAACTATTGCACTAAGCGGACTAAAAGCTAAGGCAAAGGCGGACTGTTAGAGCGGACTGCTGAGGCAGAATGCAAAGGCGATGAGGGTGTGTGTCTTGAGCGGAAATTCCAATGCAGCAAAGGTGCAAGCGGAATAAGTGACAGACAATACAGGCATCCAAAGAGCGGAGTAAATGTGTTCATATGGAGACAGTAGAACTGCCAAGCGGAAATCAACAAAGCCAGAGCGGATAGTGACGCTGCTACTGAGAACTATGTGTGATTGCTTGAGCGGAAAGTTCAACTGCTCACGGAGAGTAAATGCCATGAGCTGAAGCGGAAAAAGATGAAGATTCCAAGCTACTGTTGTGGCGGACATTGATCACACTCTGTGGCCGCAGAAGCGGAAATTGGTGCTGTAACGTCAAGTGGCGAAGGCCATAAAATGGCGGATTGTCTATAGTCATCTACCTCCATACAAGACCCAACCTGGAGCGGGTAGAAGCCAAGTTTCCCTATATTGGCTATTAGATATATCATATGGAGCATTCAAATATGATCACCGACAAGCGTGTTTTGTAACAGTTCGAGCTTTGAACAGCATGGAGCGCGAGCAAAGAGTCAGCGGATTGTTGTCAGAAGCAAGAGCACAAGCGGATTATCAAGTGGATTGGAAGTAAGGGCGGATTATACTCGTATTAGCCAGTGTAAGGCATTGAGTTAACCGAACCTGAAGAGCGGAAAAAGCTACCAAGCGGATAAGGAGTGCTACTGACAAAATAATTTAAAGGAAAAGCGCAAACTCAAGGATCAGCGGAAAAAGTTATGTGTCTGGGAGAGTTGAGCGCTGAGTAATGTATTCTACTGTTGACAAGCGGATAAAATTATGGAAGGTCCTGCAAATGACAAAGCATGCGGAAAAAGATGCATAAGAGCATGTCGGAGTGGAGGAAACTTGTCAGAGAAGCGGATTATTTAGTGCCAGGGAGATGAGTCCTACCGCAGAAGACACATTTGGATGAAGTACTTCACAAGAGCGGAATTGCATCATCATTACGACTTCAAGAGTTGCTGGAGGCGGAATACTACTGTCAGTTGGGGATTAAAGCGGAAATTTTGAACAAGTAGGCCGACCTAAGAAGGGCGCCACTAAATAGAGATTTCTAGGAGCTTAATCCAAAGCTTGAAGGACCAGCAAGCGAAATATTGACTGGAATTGGAATTGGAAAGAAGCTAACGACAGATATCCACGACATGGGCGGATATTGCTTCAGATGGCGGAACACTAGAGTGTATAGGCGGAGTACTAGCTTGAGCAGCCTATGGCGCCAGCGGATTCGACCTAAACCGGACAATCCTGAAGCAGGCATGGAATGGATGGATCCAGCAATGATGATGGGGAGAATGGACTCCAAAGCAGACTCCAAGGCGGACTATAAGGTTCCAAACTATCCCAGAAACCTAGACGTGAGGAAATGGGAGTTCTGAAGCTTTGTGGCCGGAAAAAGGAGTGCTTTGATTCCGTAAATTGAAGAAGTTGTCCACCATTGAGAGGGTGGAAGAACCACGATCAAAGAAGCGGAATACAGCTCTTATTTGAAGCCTTAGCGAACAAATATTGACCGAGCATTGCTCAAGAGCGGATTCCAGCAAATAGTGGTCACCAAGAGCGGAAATACTACGTCTTGGTAACAAGCCTGGAAGGATGAATTAGACTACAAGACAGGCGGATATTGCTTGATCAATGGAGGACAAGTGGCGGAATTTAAGTGCCACTACACTTGTGTGATATATAGTTTCCTAGGCAGATAAGAAATGCTTGAGAAATAAGAGACCATTACCAGAAAAACCCAAAACGCGGACAAAGGAAGCAGCGAATCAATCGGACAATCGCAAGGAAGCGGGTCTGATAACGCCCACCTCAAAGAGAGTTGGGGCGGATTTCCTGAGCGGATATTTTAAAAGAGATTTGGCTGGCTACTTGTCAAGCGGAAACAGGGGATGGGGACTTCCTGGAATGGCGAAAAGCATAGCTGAAGGCGGATTGGCTGGAGAGGAGGCAAATAAAGATTGAGCGTGGAAGCGGCGGTTATGCGTGGAGCATAATCAACAAAGAGGCGGAAATCCAGGTGTGCACGATGGATGGATGCCAGAAGGCCGGACAAATCCCGAAGACCAGGGATGGCGCAATCCACGCCGAGGTCTAACTTTGTGGAGCAACCAGAGTGGCCTAAAACGCCATACCAAGCAATGAGCACCACTCGGACAAAAAGGCTTGGGAGACTATTGAGGTGCGGTAGTTTCAACCAGTCTGGCAAGACTGTTATGGTGTATACTGAGAGACCCAAGCTAGGAGAGCTTGAACCAGGCGAAGCAATCTGGTTGAAGGTTGACAAACAAACAAATCGCGCTAGAGGTCCAAACTAGCGACCGCGGAGTCTCCACTGACAGGTGGTCAGGGCGGAAAACAGAGTTTCCTTGGATGCTACACTTAAAGGCGAGTGAGCGGGCAGATTTGTTGAAGTGGAGAAATATACCAGTCGAGAGAGAAGTGGTGAACCTTTTAAAAAGGCGGACTAAGAGGGAAACCAAGTACCTTGGAGCTAAGAACAAAGCGTTGGAACGCACACCAGAACTCTTTAGAGTTAACTGAGTGTGGCGGATTGTTGAAGATGTTGATAAGTTCGACAAAAAGAAGATGCTTCAAGCTCTGTCAGCGGACTGCAAATATGTGTGGAGGAAGAATTTACTTCGAGTATTGTGCATTGACAGCCCATTCAGTGAAATGTGCAGAACCGGGTAATCCGTCGGCACCCTTGTCCATAGGGAGAACGGTCTATTCCTGGTTGTTGTGAACGCCTGTGTTAAGGTGTGTGCCTTTACTCGACATTAAACTTCCGAAGGATTCCTTATAGCAGCAAAGTTCAACTTGGACAAGGAGGAACACGGTAATTTGAAGTAGGAAGTCCAAGACCGCAACCTTGAGGAAGGCAGACCTGAGAAGCGGACCTGGAGGGCGGACTAAAGAGGACTAAGCCCTTAGGCGGATTAAACACCTGGAGGGCGGACTAAAAGTTTAGCCTTCGGGCGGATTAAAGCTTCATCAGGCGGACTATGAAGGGCTCAAGGGCGGACTTCAAAACAAATTCCAAAGGCGGATGAAATCAGACAGCCAGAGCGGGTTAAATACGACCGCTAGAGCCGGATTTTGAAGGTGAACTTGCATGGGACTACAAGAAGGGACGACTATGCTGATTTGGAGGGCGGATTACAAGGCTTTCGTTCAATACAAGACCACGGGCGGAAGTGCCACATATTATGCAGAAACCAGCGGACAGAAGAGGATATGAAGAGCTCAAGACTTCGGGCGAAGTACCAACAGTTGAGAGGGGACTGTTTGGGCGACAAAGCGGGAACTCTGACGGGGATGTCTTGCAGCAGGAAAACGGGGGCAAGCTCCTCAACCAGTGTTCTGGACAGCCGTGGTACGAACACTGGCCCGCTAGTCGGTTGAGCTGGAGATTATCGTTCAGGGTACTGAAGAGAAGACGAAGGTCTTCCTCCAGAGGCAAGTCAAGCGTGAAGAAAAAGGAGGAGGACTTCCGACACTTGATGAGGCTCAAGCCGGAGCCAAAATCAAGATGTGCTAACCCGCTAAGCGGATTAGTTACGTCGGGAAGTCGCTTGTCAAGGGGCGAGCAGGGATGCACAGTTCCCCTCAGGCGGAACTGCTGTTCGAACAAGGGGTAACCCAACGGGGGTTACCTGGATACTTTCTTCTCGGGAAGGCGTGCATTGACTTCCAGCAAACTAAACCTCGCTGAAAATAGGATCAAGAGCGGATTTGCCAAGCCACAAGCGCGCAGAAGGAGGACCAAGGGGATTATCCAAAGGCGATTTAACTTTGGACGTGCAAGGTAAAAGAGAGACAAAAACTATCGGGGAAGGTGAACACTGCCAAGTGGTACCCGAGTTATTTGTCTGAGGAGCGGAAGTCGACGGACTGACATTCCTTTAACTCTTTCTTGCGGAACTTTCTATTTAGTGGTATCTAAATGGATAGTGCGGACAAGACCGTCTTGTTGCTGGCGGACTATTTCCAAGGTTCTTTGGAAGGCGGGGGTTAAAAGGTAATCTCTGTGGCGGAAGGTATATGGAGTGTATTTCGCGTGGAAGTCAACAAGTTTGAAGTGGCGGAACTTGGGGACTAACCGAGCATTGATGAGAGCGGACTATCTGCGGTGAAAAGAATCGACTCGTGTTTGGATCTAGACAGTATCGAAGAGATAGCGGGCTCGAAAAATGAGCACACATTGCGATTCTATAGGGATGGAGTAAGCGGAAATACTCAGTTGGTGATTTACTACCTATAGACGCAACCGTGAAACTTTGGGAAGTTTACATACAAAGCGATGCCGTGAGAAGGATCCAAAGACGACGGAGGTGGCGGCTCATGCAATGGAAAACAAAAGAAGGAATGTGCGGACATTCAAAAATTACTCTTCTCCAACGAAGGAACCTCGAGCGGACATGGAACTGACCGAAGGGCGGATTACCACAGAAGCCGAGCAAAGAAAGAAACCGAAATAAATCCTGAACTATGAACCGTGGAGACGGAAGACACATACAGCTGAGTGACTGAATTCGTTCGAGCGGACTAATTGTACATCAGTTGGCGGAAACAGCAGCTGAAGCGGACAATGCACTTGTCAGGAGGAAAGCAACTTCGACTACGGCGGAAGAAGCGAAGTTCTGAAGAGAACTTGAAGGGTATTCGACTGGCAGATTGTGACCAGCGGATTAAGCCTGTTGGAATATGACTGGCGAGTTAATATTGGCGGAATCAAATTGCTAGCGAATACGAAGACAAGAGGCATTTGGGCGGACAAAATCCAGTACTTAAGGCGGATATCGTGCCTGCAGAAGCGGAAATTGTGCTGCAGAAGCGGAATTGTGCCTGTGGAAGCGGATATTGTGCCTGAAGAAGCGACACAATTCCAGTGAGCGGAATATGAAGGCGGAATTGATGATCTCAAAGAGCCAAAGCGGGAAAAAATCAGTCAAGGCGGAAAATATCAGCCACGGCGGAATTTGAGGATCACGGTCGCACGTACAATTAGGAACGAATGAAAGGGCGTCAAAGCGAACGTTGGAGCGACCTAGCGGACAACACTAAGCGGAAGTTCTGATCAACAACCGACTTGGAGGCGTGAGGGTAGCTATGCAACGATTGACTCAGTCACGAGCGGATTATGGATGTTCTGAAGCTGAGGATGTATTGGAGACTTATGGGGGTTTACCAAAGCATCAGAGGATTGGCCGAAGACAACAAAGAATCGCCAGGGTGGATTAAATTGGACCACCAGGGCGGATTAATTCAAACCGCCGAAGAAGGAGCGGACATTATTTGAAGACCCAAACTCGGAAAAACATTGGAGCGGACCACTGAAGACAATAGCACTGGAGCAGAAAGGACGAAGAGGTCAGGGAATGGCCGGACGCTCTGCTGCATATACTGGCTCTCGCTGCTACGTAGGGACTCTAGTAGCCAACCAGCGGATTGTGATTCGATGAGATCCTGGGGGAAATGTAGGCCTCAGACAAATCTCTATAGCAGTGGCCATACATGTTATGGATATGCTCGAGCGGCTATTGTTCTGAGGTGTTGCGGCGGCGAAACTCATGGGAGATTCGTAGGGACGTTGAAGAGAGAAGAAGCTGAGAGATCAGCCGGACTTCTCATCGGTGTACTGGCTCTCGCTGCTAAGTGGGGACTCTAGCAGTCAACCAGCTTCGTGAGATCCTGGGGGTATCCGCATAGGATTTGGCCTCGGACAAATCTCTACACTGATGACCGCTTATATACTAGCGGATAAACGTAACGAATGGAGTGTTGTGCCTAAGTGATATCCGACCAAGCGTTTTACCGAGCGAAGAACGAAGATGTACCATGGAAGGAAGGCAAAATATCAGTTGTAAATGCAGAAAACGGAAGTGGAAATCTGACCAAGGAATTGCAGCGGAATTGGAATTGACCAAAACTGCAATGGATGAAAAGCCGCAGCGGATATCAACAGCAGCGGACTACAGGAGAGTGTCTGACAAGAGCGAAGCTTATGGTTTCCGACTAAGTGAAACTGCGAAGCGAGGTAGCGAGCGGAAGTTATAATCTAAGCTTGCGCGGACTTGGAGTCTTGAACAGATAAAGCATAGCGGGCATTTCTTCATGTTCGTGTGCTGAAGCATGAGCAAGAAGACATTGCAAGCAATGCTTATGCCATGTTTAACCTTCTCCTTGGCGGTACTCGTGGGCGGAATCCACATCCGCACCATAGAACCACGAGTTAGGAGAGGCTTGAGCGGGCTATTACTAAATGCCCTGATGAAGCAAGCAGACGAAGAAGCGGGCATCCGTCCAAGCAAGAGACACAAGGTTTTTGGATTTCACAGAGTATGGGATCTGTTATGCCGTTTGAAAATCATCTTGTTTGCATGATTGTGAGGTTTGTTTTCTATTTTTCTATTTTTCTTCGTGTTTTGTTCCGTGGATGGCCCTGTTTCTCTTTTTAGCGGCCAATCAAAGTACTTATTCTTTATTTCTTTCGGGTTTTTCTTTCGCGATTACCTTTCTTGAGTGCTGAGGACACCACTCGGGGGGGGGGGGGGGGAGTAGTTGATACGAGGTGACGAGGTTAGTGTCTAGATGTCCCATCGGTGAGTGGGTGTGTCACTGTAGAGTAAGGGGTTAGTGTGTTGTGGACGGTATAAAAGGGGTTGTATTTTTGACATTGTGTAACCTTTGGGGCTGGGTTTGCTATTGTGTTGTGTTCCCACGTTCTACCCTCCTCCACTTGGAGGAGGGCCCCTATCTACCCTTCCCCCTCTGGGGGAAGGGCCCCTATCATTATTTGTTGGCACACAGGGCATTCGCGCACAAATGCCTTCAACTCATTCATCCACCCCTTCCACCAATATCGCCGCGCTAGGATTTCTCCTGTTCGCGCTGGTCCTGTATGGCCTGCTGAAGGTGTCTCATGGCACTCCTTCATGATCTTATTGCGCTGGCCTTTAGGAACCACCACTTTCTCGACTAATCCTCTCTTTGGGACCGTCCAGAGTATTCCCTCTCTGAGGAAATATCCCTCAACTTCCTCGCCACTCTCAAGCTTCCGCAATATCTTCACCAAGGAGTTATCAGCTTGGAGGGCTTGTTTCCACTCGTCTTGGCTTGCTTGATGCACTTGCCAAGTGGAAATGTTCATCGCAGTTTCCACGGGCTTAGGAACACTGCGGGAGAGAGCATCTGCTAACACATTAGCCTTGCCTTTGATATAGGAGATCTTGGGGTTGATCGAAGTCAGGTACCCCGCCTCAAGCCATCTTGCTTGGGTTCTAGAAAGGTTCCTCTGCGACAGAATATGCGTCAGAGGTTGGTGGTCAGTGAACACTGTTACTCCACCCGCACAACCTTCTAGATAATGTCTCCACTGCACCATCGCATAACATATTGCACACAACTCTTTGTCGTATGGTGCATAGTTAAGCTCGGCAGGCTTGAATCTACGTGAGAGGTAAGCTATTGGCTGTAGCCCCTCTCCGTGATCCTGTGTTAACACGGCACCGATGGCCTCATTCGACGCATCAGTGATCACAGTGTAAGGCAGTGACGCATCTGGAAAAATAAGGACGGGAGCTTGACTTAAACGCTTTTTCAGTTCATTGAATGCGCCACGCTCAACCTGTCCCCATCTCCAAGGATGGTCTTTTTTCACTAAGTCATGGAGTGGTCCAGCAACATGTGCAAACTGGGGAATGAATTTCCTGTAGTATGAAACCATTCCAAGGAAACTACGTACATCACTAACACTCTGTAGTTCCTTCCACTCCTTCACTGCCTTCACTTTTTGTTCCTGTGGTTTTAACCCACTTCCGCTAATGCGGTAGCCAAGATAGTCTACTGTTGCGACAGCCAGCTCACTTTTACTTGCCTTAGCAAAAAGCTGATATTCTGCTAGTCGCGACAGGACTTTCTCTAAGTGTTCGGCATGCTGTTCCATGTTTTCAGAGAAGATGAGTATGTCATCGATAAAGACAACAACAAAATCATCTAAAAACTCTGCGAGTAGGTCTTGCACTAGAGTTTGGAATTGCGCTGGGCAATTGGTTAGCCCAAAAGGCGCTACCAAAAACTCAAAGTGACCGTATCTCGTGCGGAACGCTGTTTTATCTGTATCAGATGGCCTTACTGGAAATTGCCAATAGCCTGATCGCAGATCTAACTTCGAGAACACTTTGGCTTTGAACACTCTATCCATCAATTCTTCTGGCAGGGGTAAAGGATATCGGTTTTTCACCGTCACCTTATTGATCCACCTGTAATCCACACACATCCTTAAGCCTCCATCCTTTTTCGGTACAAACAGGATTGGCGCGCCCCAAGGGGACTCGGATGGTTTGATTTTCTTCTGTTCCAGAAGGTAGTCCACTTGTGCTTTCACTTCATCCAGCTCTGCTGGTGAAAGCTTGTATATTGGTCGATGGATAGGTGTTGGATCCTCCAGGTCTATCTTAAATTCATGACCTTTTCTCTTCGGAGGGATCCCTGGGGGTAAATCACGAGGGAACACACCACGGTGTGTTTCTACCACCTTTTTAATTTCGGCAGGGGTGTCTGAACGAATAAGTTTACCAATCTCATCCTCAGTGTTGAATGGCTGTGTTCGCTCTATTGCGTCAGGCAATTCATGTTGGCCTAAAGCTTTCTCTTCAGACTCTTGCACTACAACCATGAATGCTGTCTCTGTTTTGAGATGACGCATCATTCTCTTAGCTGAACACTCAGTCACTGGCACTTCTTGCAGTATCGACTGTACTTTTCGTTCAGGTTCAATACTCTCTTGGGTTGGATGACGCAACGGGAGATGAAACACTTGGCTGTTTTTGCAAACTGAAATCTCATTCTGCTGAAAGTCTATGCGGGGGTTTTCTTTCTGCAACCAAGGCATGCCCAATATTAGGTCATAACCAAGGTCTGGGAACAGATCCGCTTTCATTTTGCACTTCAGCCCTCCTATCTTTACTCGGAGGTTGTTACAGCTGCCAGCCAATTCTTTAATATCTCCGTTTGCCAACATTGCTCTCTTTGAGCTTGGTGTAATCGACAACCCGAGATCACGCGCTACCTTATCATTGATATAGTTTGCGGTACTTCCACAATCAATGAATGCATAAAGGTCCGTGGTCTTAATCCGTGCTTTTACTTCGTACCCTCTCACAGGCACTTCTTGAATTTTTAACAGAGGGCATGTGTCACCCTTGGTTGATGAAGTTGATCGAACTTCTGACACATTAACTCGCTCTGTGGTAGACCGTTGGGTTGTTTCTGACCCACTATCGTCTACGTCTGCAGGCAGGGACTCCTGTAGACTACTCTGCGACTCCAATGAGCCCACAGATTCACTAACAGAGGGAAGAGATGCAGATGACGCATGAGGCGCGTCCATCTCATCCGGTGTGCTTTCCTTCTGTTCATTTTTCCAATCGCAGTTGTCATGTGCCGATTGGGTAGATGTGGAGAGTGTCTCTGTTCTCTCTTCACGCGGTGTACTAGTCCGCTCCTCAGGTTTTCCGCTGTGAGTACTTTTAACCTTTTTCGAGGCACCTACTTTTGATCTATGCTTCCTACGCCGCCTACGAACTCTGTTTCGCTTACGACGTTTGCGTCGGCCAGGCTCAGACGAAGCAGTTTCCTGCCTGGCGGTCAGTTTAACATTTTTTTTACATCGGGGAGGTTTTTCACCTCCTCCAATCTAGGACATTGCCTCACAGGGTGACCCTTCTTTCCACAAAGATAACAATTATATCCCCCCCCCCCTGGGGGTTCTGTCTTCCCTGATTGGCTTGTCCTCTTCCACGGTTACCACCACCGCGTCCACGTCCACCACCACCACGTCCTTGTTGCTGTTGCTGCTGCTGTTGCACTCCTGCGGCAGCTTGTGGTGGTGCTTGGGCTGGTGGTGTAGGGTTCTGCTGCTGCTGACCCTGATTCTGGCCTTTCTTCTTTCTTCCACCACGCCAGACTCCTTTCTTTTTCTGATTGGTTTGCCCTCCTTGGCCTTGTGTTCCAACTCCAAGGGCTTCCAATCGTTCGGCGGATATGATGGCGGCCTCGACATCTCGAGGTACCGTTGCTGCGACTAACTTCTGAACTTCACTTTTAAGTCCATCCACGAAGAGCAAATACTGGTGATCCTCTTCGAGGTCTGGAATCCTCAAGACTAACCGCTGAAACTCTTTGACGAACTGTTTCACGGTTCCAGTCTGCTTGAGTTTGTGGAGGTCACGCCACGCTTCATCTCGATCACTAGAGAATTCGAAAGCTGTAGCTAAACCATCCATGAAGTCCATCCAGTCACGGAAGGGTGGTCTTTCACCTCGGTGAATTTTCAACTCTTGCATCGTTAACCAATCCGAGGCAGCTCCATAAAGGTTAGTGGCCATAATCGATTGCCACTGTGCTTCATGCACTCCGCAGGTTCTCAAGTACCGCGTCATGAGCACTTGCCATTTACGGGCTTTTGGTTCTCCACTTCCGTTAAATGCGCGAGGCATTTGCAACTTGACGGTGCTAGGCAACCACTGTCCTTGCCTAGGAGGTCCTGGGCCTGCTGGTCCAGCGCCACCTCCACCTCCACCTCCATCAGGAGGTCCACCGGGAGGTCCACCGCCTCCACCATCTCCACCGCCGCCACCACCTCCTCCGCCATCAGGCGCACCTGGAATGCGGGAAGGTGGGCGGTTTCGTCTGTCGCGGTAATCATCACCGCCATCATCATCTGGGTCGTCATCACCAGGGTCTCCAAAGTTACCTCGCATGCGAGGAACTCGACTGGGTCCACCAGTAGACTCATATGAACCAAGTGCAGCAAAGGGATTATTTTCTACCCTTGCTCCCAAAGCACTTAACCCAAGTCCCAATCTTCCAGTACGTGTGGGGATCTGCATGGGTTCTTTTCCTTTCTCTTCTCTGACCTGTGCCTTAGCACGCTCAAGGTCAATTTGATATAACACTTCTGCTGAGGAGAGAACTCTTGGGTTAGTTCGTGTGGGTCTACGTGATCCATCGGCAGAGTCGGGTTCTGAGATGCGTACTCCAGGCTGAGCTCTTGTACTTGGAGGTATCAATTGAGGGAATGTGAAATCAACGTCTGGTGCGCTGTCCACTGCAGTGCATGGTGGTGCTTCTGCAGCAACAATTTCACCCTCCTCGACCTGTACTGCTGGAGGAGCCGGTATTGTTGAGGTTCCTGCCCCAACCATTCCTACCGCGAAGCTCTGGTCTAGTGGCGGCCATGATGCAGCCAACTGCTTTACTGATTTCTTCGGCAGCGGCATCCCAAAGGCTGAGTCCTCAGGCTCAGGAGAAGTTGATTCTTCTCGCTCTGGTGATACTGCACGAGCATCACTTCCACTTTGGGCACTCTGACTTCCGCCACTCACATCCTCCATGCTTCGTTCCAGGCCAGATAATCTTAAGGCAACCACATCAGCTGCATCTTGCTGCTGATCCCAGGTCTTGGATGCCTTTTTCTCCAAGGCAATCAAATCTTTTTGAATTGCTACTCTGGAGCTCTGCAAACGCTTCACCTCAGCACCTTGCTTATGCAAGGACTCCCGAAACAATTCTAGAGTCCGTTCAACTTTTTCGTTGGAATCCGCAACAGTTCCTAATAAGCCTTCAATTCTCCGCCCTTGAACAAGGGATAACTCGGAGAGTTGTTTTAACTGAAGTGCTGATGCTTCAGTTGCTTCTTTTAGGTCAGCAAAACGAGAGTCCGCTAGAATGTCTGCGGCATCCATTCTCCTCGTTATTGCGTCCACAGAAGCTTTGATCTCGGCTCTTTCTTTTCTATGGTCGATATCTTGGCGTAATAGCCTCTGCTCATATCGACTATGTTGAGCCGCTACTGAATCCAGCTTCTGCTGTTGCGACACCACCGCATGCTGTGTGGCCTCAACCTGTTGCGCATGCTGGTGCTGTGTTTCCAGCGCCTGCCCGATCACCTCTGATGCGCCAGCCAGTTGGTTCGACACAGAGGCCTCAGCATGGGCTAGCCTCTGCCCCAGTGTCTGGTCAACTTGCTGCAGGTGACCCCTTAGCCCGTGGGCTAAATCGTCCACACGGTCATGGACCGCATCCACATCCTCTCTTAAGGCTTCCGCATCAGCTCCCATGTCTATGTCGACAGCTGCTTGCTGGACATTGTGGATGTTCTGGACGTTTATTTGTTGATACACAACATTGGGTGCGTCAGGCAATTCCTCATCGAACTCAGGTTCAATCCCTGGCTCTTCAACTTGAGGCTCGCGCACTGCCAATGCGTGTTCACGGTCAGCCATGGTCTCTCAGCCACTATTTGGGAGTACTCAACAACCACGGTTGGAGTTTCTCTCTACCAAACAAACAAACAAAAACGTTTGTTGCGCCACGTTCACAAGTTTCGATCTCAAGAACTTAAAGTTCTTGCCTCGCTCCGAAACCAATTGATAGTGAAGCTTGTGGGTGACGCAATAGTGGTCGGCTGTGTTGATTGGATTCGTGATAACTTGCTGGCTAACGCAAGTATACTTGTGGGGTTTGTTGGTTTAGACAACTCTCTAGCTAGCGCGGTTGTGAACGCTACTAGAGCACTTGGGTTGGGAAGTGATTGCGTCAGGCAAACACTTAACACACACACACAAACACACACACAAGCGGGAACACACCAATCCCACGAATCCCGAGTTCTTACAAAATAAAGTGAATGTCAAAACAACGAGTGGGCCTCTTAAGTACCCCTAAGTGTAGTACGCTGACGCATGCCCCAAACTCTGGGTCTAATCTGTCTTACTCGCGAACCCACATGCGTCAGCCACCCTCGGCTCTATCCCAAACTACCTCGTATAGCGCTAAAAGACTAACACCTTCTACTTGATGTATGGGGTGCATCCTCAGCTGCCAGGAGATCTACTGGCTGGAAAAGCTCAAGCTGAAGCAGAATCAGTACAAGAGATGATATCTCATATGCAGGAAGTCATCAAAGATGCCAAGGACAGATATAAAACAGCCCAAGAGAAGATGAGGCAGCAAGCAAATAAAAGGAGAAGGGATATACAGTTTCAAGTGGGAGAAAAGGTGTTGCTCTCCACAAAGACATTGAATTTATCAGTCTTGAAACATATTCCAGTGAAAATCAGAAGAAGATATATAGGGCCTTTTGTTATTGCTGCTGCAGTGGGCTCTGTGGCATATAGATTGGTGTTACCAGATGGATGGAAATTACATCCTGTATTTCATGTATCAAAGTTGAGAAAACTTCAGGAAAGCTCTAAGTTTCCTAGGGAGGTAATGGCACCTCCAGCAGAATTAGATTCTGAGGGAGAAGAGGAATTTGAAGTTGAGGCTGTAGTAAGACATAAGTTTTCAGGAAGAAAAAGGAGATTTTTAGTAGTCTGGAAGGGGTATCCACTTAGTGAAGCAACTTGGGAACCCCAAGACAATTTATTGAATGCATCAGAGATCCTGGCTGATTATAAGAGGAGAGCTGGGATCAGGTAGAAGTTAGATGCACTTTTGATTCTGTGGCTGAAGGATCAGGAATCCCAGTGACTAGGGGATGGGTTGCATAAGGGCAGTGAAGTGTTTTCTGAACTTCTGTGGGTTAAGGATTTTATGGGGATCTAATTATCCTTTCAGAAGTGCAGGGAGCTTGGGATTTGCAGCACCCTAGTTCAGAGTTACTTTTACAGAATCAGAAGGATGCATTTGATGGATACTTGGTGAGGGCACCAACTGCCCCCAGGGGGGAGGCAATTGATACCAGCTGCTGACGTCTAGGGACGTCAGACGTCAAAGGCGTCATGCATCTGACGTCTGTGAAGCGTCAGATGCATCCCCGGTGAATGACAGCATCCTCCCAAGGAGGTACTACTGAACTACAGCGAGGAAACCACCGCAAGAGCACAGAGTCAAGACAATGGTTCGATCAATCAGATTGGGACTTGCGAGACTGAGGTCCTGGGTTCGAGTCTGAGTGGGAACGTGCTTTGGTTTGGGCCTGTGTGTGAGTGTGTGAGTGAGTCAGGAGTAGAACTGGCGGCTGTGAGTCAGGGTAGTGGGAGTGTTACGGGTGGTTAGTCACCCTCGGGAAAGTCGAACTGGGAGTTGAAATGATGGGACGCTTGATGTAACCTTGCTTTTCAGTGATCTGTTTGTGTGACCCCGAGTCTGTGACCCGTGCGATTTTGTGTGACCGTTCCGCCGCCGCCTCACTCTTTCCCGAGATAGGAGACGTCGCTCGCGGACGTCAGTCCTCCCGAGCGATAACAAGGAGACTCTGCCTCCAGCAGAGTACCCGCCAATTCATCCACTGACCTACTTGCAGGAGACTCTGCCTCCAGCAGAGTACCCGCCAATTCATCCACTGACCTACTTGCAGGAGACTCTGCCTCCAGCAGAGTACCCGCCAATTCATCCACTGACCTACTTGCAGGAGACTCTGCCTCCAACAGAGTACCCGCCAGTTCAACGTTTTCCAAACGACCGACCTTCCCTTTCGGTGTGGCTTCACAAGGCACACCACCTGCCGGGTTCTGCTTCCCTGAAACAGATGCTACCCTCCCCATGGTAGCCTCCTTGTGTGGGTGGCTACGCCGGCCCTCCCACACTCCTCTTCTGTCCTCCTTCACCTTTTCATTCCGGCCAAGGGACTCTCCAGCCCTTGACCTCTTTAGTTTTCCGAGCAGTCAGCGGCGAAGTGGCCTTTCTTGCCACACCTGTAACAATCAACATGTGCTGCTGATCTGCCCATATCCATTCTGCTCCTCCTGTCTGAGGAACCCTCTCCAGTTCCTGCTCGTCTCTGCCTCTGGTGTCTGCGAGGACTGCCACTGCGTCCTCTGCTTTTACTGCGACTGAAACTGCGATCACCACCGCGACTGCCGCTGCGACCTCTACTGCCGCTGCGACCTTCCCTGACATCAAACCCCACGCGGTTACGCTGGAGGCCATCAACCTCCATGCGATCACCTAAGTGTGGTGCCTGACGCTGCGGGTGGTACCTGTCGCGTTCGATGTTATACCTTCCTCGACTGCTACTGCGACCTCTGCTCTGGGATCTGCCTCTGCTGAACGACCTGCCACGACTCTTCGATCTGTCCCTGCGCGACCTTGCACGTCTGCTGCTGGGACTGCGATCTCTGTGGTAGTTATCAAGAGGACCTTCCCAAGTAGCCGCCAGCGCAATCGCTCTTTCGAGGGTGTTGGGATCTTCCATCTCAACCTTCGTCCGCAGACGCTCATGCAGTCCCTCCATGAACCTGAAGAGCTTTTCCCCAGGATTGCTGTCATGAATCTGCAGTGTGAGCCTGCGAAACTTGTGTACATACTCAGCAACCGAAAGTCGCCCCTGACGCAACCGAGACCACTCTCTCCTGAAGTCACGGTTCTCGTTCACCTTGCCAAATACCTGTCTCAGCTGTTCAACCAAAGCAACAAGTGACTGAGGCAGTTCCTGGTGGCCTGCAAGAGCAGCCTCATATCTGCCTCTCCACCAAGTACCTGCAGCTCCCCTGAGTGATCCTGCAGCCACTAAAACCTGCTGCTCTACATCCCTTGTGCCTGTCACATCAAAATATGTCTGTAACTGCACCTGCCACTCATTCAGTGGGATATCACCAGGGTCACCATACCAAGCATCTGGTGTCTTTGCTCTGGCCTTGCCCAGTGCTGCTGGAGCCTGTGGCTGAGGCAACCTTTCTGCCACAGCCTGCTGCACAACATCATTCATCTGATGGTTGACATTTGCAGCAACATTCCTCAGGTGAAGGACTTCTTTCTGCAGATCTGTTATCATCTGCCTCATTGCCTGCAGATCGAAAGGATCTGGGGCTGGTACCCCCATCTGCTCCTCCCCGCCTGACATTCCTTCTGCGTCTCAGCTCGTTCTGCTCACGCCTCTGCTCGTTCTGCTCACGCCTCTCCTGTGTTGCCCTCTGCAATCTGTAGATAGGACACTGAGGATCAGAACAGTCGTAGTATCTGATGACGTTACCACTGCGTTCTGCCTTTCTGTGGCCGTGAGGAGGCGCTCTGAGAGGAGGTGGTGGCACCACTGCCAACGGGTGTCTCACTGGACCCAGAACCTGCACCGGTCTGGGTAACCTGTAAGGAGCTGGAACCCAGTCCCCTGCGAAAGTAAACAGATCAGGTGGCAGGTTTCCCTGAAACTCTGCCTCACCCTGAATCACAGTTTCCTCGTCTGTTTCTGCCTCACTTTCACTACTCCTCACTGCTACAGGTCTACCAAAACTCATACAACAACCAGAGTCAGAAGATCTCTTTTTACAGGTTGCTAGTTCTGATCCTTTCCTTCTCAAGCCACTCTAACAACAGAAGACAGTTCGGATTCCTACAAGTAACAGAGTATATCCAAGTACCCTGCCGAAACACCCAATAATGATCGTGCGAGGGAGCCAAAACTGAACTCTCCTCCACCTGACTCAGTGGTTCCTGCACCCTGTTTTCCCTGATAGGTCCTGCTCTGAAAACAAAGGCAGGTAAAGTCCGAGTCTGATCTGGCTGGTTCTCACTAGGAAACCCGTCAGACGACACTTCCTCTTCGTCGGAACTAACAACTGTAAAACCTGAGCCCACACTGCTCATCAACTGCCAACCCTAGTTTCGCTACGCAAACTCTAACACTTCAGGCCGCGCAAATCTGCGTCTGTGCCCCCTTGCTGCTGCGCAAAACCTGCGCCTGCAAAACTCTACCACTCAAGGCTGCGCAAATCTGCGTCTGTGCCCGCACTGAACTGTGCCCCTTACTGCTGCGCAAAACCTGCGCCTGACAACGTTCTGTGCTAGGCAACGCCTGCAAACTCTACTATAACCTTGCGTACAAAACGACCTCTGTGCAGCACTGCGCCTACACAAATCTGTGCGAAAACTGCGCCAACTATGCCTGCACTCTGCGCTACCCTGCGCCCTGATCGATTCTGTAAAAACCTTGCGCCTAAAAACTCTGCGCCTGCTGCTTCACCAGAACTCTCTACCTCTCCCAAGATCACTTGTGATCTTGCCACAAGAATGCTCCGAAACCAATGCAACGGCTGCGACTCTGCAAGTCTGCCAGCCAAGCTGAAGGTGAAACAAAGGAAGACCAAGGTGCAAAGCACTCCAAACAAGGTTAAAAGCTAGGTTAAAACCAAGAGTATCAATACCCTAGAGGCGCTGCCCCAAATACCCTGCTGCAGCACCTCTGACAAGACCTGATCCCCTGATCAGATAACTACTGAGCTGACACAGTGAACCCATCACTGTATCAGGTCAGATCACAGAATGTTCTGAGCTGCCAGTTCAGCAGGGACACCTGCTGAGCTGCCAGCTCGCCAACCTACAGTCAGATCTCCTGATTCAGGGCCCAGCTGGCTCTGAATCAGGCGATTCACTACACTGCTCCTGTCTTTTCCGCGCCTGCGTCGGATGGTGCTGCCCATAACCACCCACCCTTCGCGAGGTCTTTTCAGGGAAAGATACGTGGCAGTCATGAGCACATGCTGCTTGGCGCGCTCCTTCTCCTTAGCGCTTGCGTCGGATGGTGCTGCCCATAACCACCCACCCTTCGCGAGGTCTTCTCGTCCCTTGCCAGTCGCACTTGACGTACGCTCGTGGTCCTTGGGCGCAAAAGGCCAGACCTTGTGATGTGACTTGCTTCGAACTTCCGCTACGGGAAGGTCTGGGGATCGTCTGGGATTTGCGATGTGACTTCCTTGATCGCAAAAAGGCCAGTGCATCCGGCACGGTCATCTCCGTGAAGGTCTGGGCATCGCCTGGGTTTTGCGATGTGACTTACTGCGCACTCTTTGTGCGACTTACTCCACAGCTTGCGCCCTCCCTAGAGCGCACTTTCCCAGAGCGAATCTGGCTCCGAAACCATGTTACTTTGGGGAAACGAGAAGGTTACAAAAGACCAACAGACAACCGAGTGTTCACCCTATATCCTAAAACTGGTGGACAGATCTGTACTACAAACCCAGATCTGTACTATAAAGCCTCACTTCGATTGGGTCGTTCCAACAACATGAAAGTGGGTGGGATGCATGCATGTGTAAGAGAATCGAATACTGTGAGCCCAGCCTATTTATACCACAACAGACAGAGGCTTGACCTTCTTCACAAGGGTAGGATCATGAATTTTAAAAAGGGGAGTGTAGGACTAATACTATTAGTCAAACTAAATAGTATTCAGTTTGTAGAAAGTTTTTGCCTCTCTTGTTCAATAGTGTCAGTGTATTTTTCTCGGCCCATTGAGCGCCGAAAATAATTTGCCTCCCAATATTTGGGCCGCGAAAGGCCCACAAAAAGGGCCACATCCACCAAAAGTTTGGTAAGACGTGGGCCACCTCCAAAAACCAGTCGACGATTCTACAGGACTCAGAATCAACAGAGGCAAATCAACGTTGTGTTCCAAACCTTACAATTTGTATCATTACAGTTGGGGCCACAACAAGATGTAACAGCCAAATTCGTGGCCACTTTTGGGTCAGCAAAATTGATTTGAAATTCTTGCAAATTTTGCCGATTTGAAGTAGTCACACCCGTGAAATCCAGATCAAGTTTATGTTGATCAGGCAGTAATACTGTCTGATTAACACACCACTGTTCCTTTCGGTCGTTTTGGTACACTGATACCTGCTGCGCTTTGAAGCAAGATGCTCCGCAAACACTTGTCGCGAAACGGTTTTCTCAGATCTTGCCCCACAACAGTCAAACGCCGTTCGCTGTGTCGCTGTCTTACCTCGGAGTGCTCGGTAAGCCGACAGTTCTTTTTCGCTCATGGTACGGTATCGCAAGTGAGGCCGAGGGAAAGACAACGCTGGTTGGATCTATTCGGTTGCTGTGTCTATATTAAAGAGAAAGCCAAGGAAAGCCCAGGCCGCTTTGCCGGTTCCGACGATTTCTTATGATCAGCTCGCAACACAGCGGGATCTGTGGGAGGACGTTGACGAGTTCATGGAGGAGGTGGGTGGCGTGGTGTTTGGTGGCTGCCGAAACAGCACCAAACACTGCTGTGTTTGCACGCGCGTCCAACCTTGCCCGTTTGTATAAACGCCAGGTTCAAGTCGAGGTCCGTTCTTGGCTCCTCAACGTAGTGGCTTGGAAATGAAAAATGAACCGCTCAACAGGTCCTGCCCAACACATCGTGATGTTCTGGTGGAGAAAGCACATGAGCTCTGGACGCTCTGGATGCACTACAAGACTTTGCGATTCTTCGTCCAGTCCATAGAAATACTGTAACCTGTAATTTCGCTCCTCTTCAACTACTACACCTCACAGCCATGAATTCTTCATCTTCAAAAAAACACATGTCGTGTTGTTGGTGGTATATTCCTGCGTCTATTCTTGCCTGATTCCTCTTTGTTACTGGTATTCAAGGTATCTGACGGAAAGTTCAAAAAACACACGGCCGCCCCTCTCCCCCCGCGGACGCTCGCGTCCCGTAGCGCAAATCGCGTGGTCCCAATACGAAAAAACGTTCTACGGATCAGGTCACCTCACAAGACTAAGGGCCTGTTCAGATTGAAATGGACAACCAATCTTGACTGACATTGCTGTCACTATGCACAAACGGACCTCAGTCATTTTTCAAGAACAGTCAAAAGTTCATAGCAAGATCGCGCGCGCGTCGTTCTTTCAAGAAGAAAGCGATGATTTGACGGCTCTGGAGCGTTGAAATGCATGACAGACATTTTGACACTCCAGAAGGGTAACTAGGGGACTAGACTAATCACCAGTCTGACGGAGACAGGTGGCGTTTTGACTGACCGACGTTTCTGTCCAGGAAAGGAAACGTCGGTTTTTCCCTCTTTTAAACAGCCCTGAAGGGAGCTAACCTCAGTGCGTTCTAAAAGGAATCCCACTGAGGACCTAGACGCTTTGAACGAGCTTTTTTCGTTCCCGCCCACCCACACCTTGGCGGCGCCTTGAGCGCTACCAGGGGATGCACTGAGAGGGTAGGGAGGAGGAAGGAGTTCTGGTTAAAGGCCCTTCCTTTATTCCCTGCCCTACAGGGCATCCTTACTCAAAAAGCAAACGTTACCAAGGTGTAACGTGGGCAGAGAACCGTTACAACACATGACTGTGCAACTCATTTACAGCCCCATCTTGCAGCAGCTAGAAGTAGCCATTTTAGTCAGTCGTGCGTCAGATCTCAAAACGCATCACGAGAGTCGAACAAATCGACACGTCACCACTTAACATCAAATCGGCGGCCGCAAAGGGGGTACTATGTAATGGTATACATCACCATTAAACCCCTCCATAATTTCTGCATTTTTAAGATGAAGTTCTGGTGCCCAGGTTTGCCAAACTGGCATTCTGTCAGTTTCTGGAGTTCCGGGGTTTCCTGCGCTGAGAAAAGAGTTGCTGCTGGCAATGAATGATTTTGGGGTAGGAAAAGTCTATCTGAACACTTGCAACCAGAAAGCTTAAATTTCAAGCAGATCCTAACAGTCTCACAACACTTGCTTTTCCTTTTTCAACTTTTTCGCATTCTTTTACTGGCTGGTAGAGATGTGGCAATATCCTTGCATCACCGAGGCATTTTTCTTGTCTGGATTAATCGATCTTTTCGCCCTATTGGTGACTCCACAGGATTTGCCAGAGGAAACTGTTCGATCAAAATACGCCAACGAACGAAGCAAATATGCCGTCGGATGGTCAATCGGTGTGGAAACTTTCGATGACAGACTTGATGTCAGCAAAGGCTCCTTTTTCGCAAACCCCTTCAACGACAACCCCAGGTAGGGTTTAAAAAAAAAGAAATCGTGCCATCCAGGAAAGTCATAGAGCTTTGTTCCAAAAATGAAAACTGTGGTTTGCTCCGCCAGGTGTGGAAAAACCTACTATCCAGAATATCACACCCCCAATGTCTGGCCGGAAGAAGTTCCGGAGTTGGAAAAAAAGTTCAAAGAAATGGGGAACATGATGCTGGAGGTCAGTCTGATGTTGGCTGGAAGAATCGATGGGTAGGAAATGAAATGAACCAAAAAGTATGAGCTCATCGATGAATTCAGGCAAGTTTGTACATGCGATTCGTTGGGGGAGCAGTTATGGATCGTGGTGAAAAAACAGAAAGGAGCAGAGAGAGTTTGGACATCTGTTTCAGTCTGACCAGGTTGTGTCAAAAGAAAAGATTTTTTTTTTAATTCTGAAAGCGAATGCATGTTGAGTGGTGATGTTCTGCCAGGTATATGGAGGCGGAAGTGCCGGAAAACTCCGGGGCGGTCAGCGAAATTCTGAGGAGTTCTCAGTGCCACAAGGCGAGGGGGCTGGTTTATTTCCCTGGTGACTTTTTGAATTGGTGTGGGCACCACAATGACCTTTGCATGCTGACCGGTACGCCCCCTTGTCATAGGCTTCTTAATTTCTCATTTAATTTTGTTTTCTAATGAAAATAAGTAATAATTCCACATTGATATTTTGAGTTGCTCCACGGGGTTCCAGCCGTTTTTGATGTAGTTGGGTCCGAAGCAAAATCGAATATTTTTTTGTTTCTTTTTTTTATGATTCACGAACGAGTGTTGCAGGGTTGGTCCCTGGCTTGTTCGTGGAGGATGGTGAGGTGGTGGCCAATCCTGACACAACGAGCGGTCTGTACATTGGGGAGCCAGATGGATTTTCTTACAGGTATTCAAGAAACCTTAGAGGGTTCTTTCTTTGAATCGATATTCCTTTTTTTTCCGTTTGGTGGTGACTGATTGAACTTTTGTTTTTTTTGGGGGTGGGGTGGTGAGACGGGTGTGTTATTGGCAGTCCGATCGGGTTGCCAGCCATAATTGTAATGAAAAATGTCCAAGAAAAAAGATGTTGTTCAAATTGAATGATTTTTTATTTTTTTTTGGGGGGGGGGAATGAAACTTCCAGGGGGTTTTGTCAGTTTTTTTGAAACTGGGCTGCTTGAAGTTTAGCTGTTATCTGGTGATATGTAGATTACGAATTAATGGATGTGTTTCTGCAGGGCGGCCCTGGACGAAACATCGATGGTGTTTCAAATAGGCGAAACTCTGCAAGCGCTTTCGAAAGGTAAATTCAAGGCCACCCCTCATTGGGTGGCTGCCCCTGTCACAAACCCCAAAGGAATTCGACGAACCAGCTTTGCCGTGTTTTTTCAACCCGATGTAGATTTCAGAATCAGTGATGCTCGGGATGAAGCCGGATGGGAATCTGGAATGTCATTTGGCGAATTCGCAAGGAAAAAATTGAACCTGTGTATTCGAAGTTGAGGATGGGGGGGGGGGGGGGGCTGTTCGTGAATATTGAACACAAACAAAAACAGAAATTGCAAAATTGGATGAAAATTAAGCATGGGGGTCTAAGGGAAGGTCATTTTAAGTCATTATCAAGTGATTTAAGGGAATCTCCCATCTATGAATGAATGATGGCCGAAATTCGGAGGATCGATCAGGGGTCGTGTATTTTATTTTTTATTAGTGAAGCGAGGTTGTACATCCGATTCTGAAGGGAGGAACATCAGTTTTTCGTTTTCGCTGTGGGATTCATTTCTTGGAAGTGGAAGTCAGATGATACAATGGTGTTCCAAGGGAAAACAGGATATGTCGGTTGTGTTGATCAGAGGTGGAAGACGAGTATCTGTTTTTTTTTTGTGTGTCCTTTTTATTCTTCATTCTGCTTTTTGCGTGGAGATGTTTTTCTTCGCTGGACTAATCCCAAGGATAGGTTTTTGTCGGGTGCCATCAGGCAAATCAGCAAAAGACATAAAAGATGAAGATATGGCTTCATTGGGATAAGCAGATTTACGTTCCAAAGAGAACGAAAATCTGTTTGTTGGTTTTTATCTGTTTTGTCCTTGTTCCAGCATCATGGAGATGATGGTTGGGGTGGGTTGTAATTATTGACTGATCAGTTTGAGAAAGGCCAGTTGCTGGTCCTTTTACTGTGACTTTCACCCCCTTGGTGGCTGTATGTATTTTCAATCTTGTGTATATCCCGATAGCAACACCAAAAAGGAAATCTATGTTGCTACCATTGTTTCTCAGATCATGGGGCAATCTCATAACAAATTATCAGACTTTCATACCTTTAATCTGTATTCCCCTATTTCCCCCCCCAAAAAAAGTGCGATTTCCTGCTTGGTAGGATATTGTTGTTGAATGGGTTGATGAACCACTGCCAAAAAACAGAGTTCGCTGTTGTGAATGCAGAAATTCATTTCCATCTCGTTCATAGCAAATCCTCCGCCCCGGGCAATGGAATTACATGATCAAAAAACGAAAACAAACATGCACAAACTAAGGCCGATTGTATTTTCCGATTGTACTATGCTTGACGATTGCAAACTCGACCTGCTCAGCCCCAAAACTATGGATAAATAAACACCCGCCCAGCAATAACTTTCGATTTCTCCGTTGTAACAGGAATTGGACTTGGAAAAGGTACTTTATAGCAATGCACATACTCAAAACTCAAAACCCCTCCTCATCATGATGGGAATACAAACTTTTTTTTTTTTTTTTCCCCTTTTTTTTTACCTTCTTTTTCAACAGGGCCAGATGATCGAGAAAAAAATTTAGAACCTTTGCGCCTATTCTGAGACTATCTGAAACCCCTCCACCCCCCCCCCCCAAAAAAAAAAAAAAAAGAAAAAGTAAAAAAGAAAAGAAAAAAGAGAAGAAAAAAACAACCCTTCCCCTCCACTTTTTTTTTCAATCAAAAGATTCGAAACCAAAAAAATTCTTTCCCTACGCATTGACAGTTCACTCAGATATTTCTTCTCACTTTTCTTTTCCCATTTCCATTCTTTTTTCCTAAGAGTGTTTGTTTTCCACCCGCTGCTTTTTGCGAATTTTTTCCCCCCCCCTCCCTCCCTCCCCACCGACCAGCAAAAATGTACTTGGATCAAAACAAAAAAGTGGAATCACGAAAAAAAACCAGACAAAAACAGAAAAAAAAAGTTTCTTCTTTTTTTTTCTGGAAGGTTGATTCGACATACCAATCGAACGCAGGAAAAAAAACATGAAAAAAAAAACCATTTAAAAGCTACTTTTCTTGGATGCTTCCTTTCCTTCTGTTCACAAAACCCCCGAAAAAAAACCCTCAAAAAACACACACATACACACACACAACAAAAAGAAACTATCTGTTCAAAAATTCAAAATCCAAATTACCCCCGCTAGAAATGATCACCCCTCATTTCTTTTTCCCTTGAATCACCAAAAGAAATCGCTCCATGATGGTCCAAATTCTTTTTTTGATTTCTCTGGTAACATACTAAAAAAAAGTTGCACGAAACAAAAAAACCAAAAACTGAAGTACAAAAGCCTGTCTATTTTTCGCCCCTCAACTATCCTGATCTGAAATCAAATGAAGCGATTTTAATTTTTTTTTCTGCCTGTTTTTTTTTTAGGCAACAAACGAAGCCAATACAAACAGGTGGACCCAGAGCAGAACTCCGGGAAAACATCCAACATCTTTTTGTATTTTTTTCTGAAATTTGAAGTATTTTTTCTTCTCACACACACACACACACACACACATAGTAAAAGACCTGTCCATCCCTATCTCCCCCCCCCCCCCCCCCCCCCCACAAAAAAAAAAAAAGAAAACAAAAAGGATGACTAAAGATCTAACTGATTTAAATTTGAAAAGGCGAATACACATATTCAATTTCTTACTGTTTCTGTACCTTTTCTCGGCTCGATTCTGTGAATACATATCCCTAAAGAATTAACCAAATTCCTAGACTGTGCTCGACTTCCTTACAACTTCCCCTCACAATTTCCTTACAATATGCTTAAAAATAATAGATAAAAAAAAAAGAGATAAAAAAAAAGAAAAAATCAATCCAAAAAGAAAAAAAAAACACGATACGATATGATGAAATTACAAAGCCCCCAAAAAAGAACCGAAAAAATCGTCCAAATAATAGGGAACAAAAATAAACATCTTCAATCGTTGATTTTTTCTTTCCTTTCAGTTTTTTGTTTCAAACCCCCATCTTGATTTTTTTTTCCTTTTTTTTAATTTTATTCATACGATTGCTTGAGCTCAATGACAGACTGGAGGTCAAACTAACCACCCCCTCCCAACCCTCCCTTGAAAATCCCGCCTTCTTTTTCATGCTAGTTGTGTCCTTGCAGAAATTCATTTTTCAAAAAATGAACACTGTATTTTCCCTGAAAACCACGACCGTCATCAAAAGAACTTTTTCCCAAAAGAAAAAAAGAAAAAAAACCCCACCAAACAGAAAGAAAGAAAAAATCACTCCTTTTCTCCCCCCACAAAATAGAGGGAAAATTTAATTGATCCGACAAGAAAACTGCCTGCTTTGACCGGAGAAAAAAAAAAACAACACCCCAACAACCCCACACGTCTCTAGGAATACCACACTGATGAATTCAGCATTTCCCAGTCCCTTCTTGCTTTCCTTTTTCCTTTTTCCTCTTTTTTTGATTTTTTATAAGCCGGATGTAACACACAATGGACCCTGAAATTCTCTGCTCCAGAAAACACCCCTCACACATTTTGTGCTGATCCAATGTTTCAGAATGTGTGAGAAAGCGAAACTTCAGACTTTCTTTCCATTGTGTTTTTCCTCCTTTTTCTTGCGCCTTATTTTCATCCACCTGCCACAAGTTTTTTTTGTTTTTAAACCCTCTGTCTTCTGCCATCGATTTGTATCGATACTTTTCTCGTCATAGTCTTTTTTTGCTTTATGAAAAGAGAAAGAAAATAGAACAAGAAAATTAAAATAAGTATCCATGCGTACTTAAAATAACCCCATTCACTGTTAAGCATTTGAAATCCTCCCAGGTCAGTCGTTCAAACCACACTAATTGTGATTTTTTTTTTGAGAATTCCCCCCCCAAGATCTTTTGGGTCTTTTTTTTTCCCTACTGGTTTTCCTCTTCCGTTCATAAATATATCCAACCAAATAAAATATGTACTGACTGTACATTTTTTTTTCGCATTATTTCCGTCTCTTTTTTTCCACAATAATATATAATACATATATTCATGCATTTCTGTGTAGAACATGCCTTCGTATAAATATATGCACATATATATATATAGCTTTTTGTTTTTTCTTTATCTTCCTTTTCTTGTATTTCTTCATTCTTTCCCTTTCTCAAATTTGATTCTCTCTCTCATTCTTTCCCCTTTTTTTTTCAAATTTGATTTTTTTTTCCCTCTCTCTCTCTCTTCCTTTTTTTCTCCTTTCAGACGTTCTCTCTCAAATTCTCAATTTTTTTTTTTAAATCTCTCTCCCCAAAAGAACACTTGATTTGATGGAGGAAAATCCAACTGTTTTCCTTCACCCATCATTTCCAACTTCACTCTGTGTTTTTCTAACACAATATATATACATCCCTCCAGTCAGCCCCCCCACCTCTTCTTTTTCCACACCTTAAAGTGGGGTTCTGTCAATATAGAAATATATATATATATATAAGGATACATATAACTGAAACTCTTCCTGTTGGGCTTTTTCTTTCCTTTTTCTTTGTTTAAATCTCCTCCCCACTCTTAAAAAAGAAAAACAAAACAACACCCCCCACATACAGAATTTTCCCGACCAAATATAGCTAAAAGTTTTCTTTTCCCCATCCTCGAATATTTCTCTTCCTTGTTTTTTTTTTTCTTTTTTCACTCCACAGCAAACCCCAATTACTCTTCCCTAGCGGCAAACAGCAGAACAATGAGAAATCAAAAAAAAAAAAGATAAAAAGACAAAGATAAAACAATCTCACTCTTTTTTTTCCCCTATTTCACAAAATTCTGACTCCCCTTGCCTTCCATACAATTCTCACACTCCATCCCTTCCCCCAAGCAAAAAGAAAAAAAAAATCCCCTCCAATAAAAAACCTAACCGAAAAATCCACAATTCATCGAAATAACAACAACAAAGCCTTTTAAAAAACGGTACATCATTTCAATAATTGGGAAAATGACTCCATGAAACACCAAACCTTTCCCACAATATATATATATATATATATATATCTTCCCTGATTTCCTTCTTTACCCTCTTCCTCTCTCCCTCTCTTCTTTTTTCAATAGAGTCGTTTTCCTTTCCAACCATCTTTTTTCCCCCAAACCTGTCATTTTGTTCCTTCTCAGTCAACCCTCAAAGTCCAATTTTCTTCGAAATTTGTCTTTTTTTTTGGTTTCCATACCAATTTTTTCAATGCAGTCACATTGACATACCTGTGCTACAGCAAACACAGCAACTAACTTTTCCTTCTCTTTTTTCCCCCTCCCCTTGACCTTTTTTCCCAAAACAAGAGGAAAAACTACAAAACAAAAAGAACAGGAAAAGAACCAAGAAAAATAGAACACAGCTTGTCTTGTTGTGGCATTGACCACACCTTACAATTGATTTGAAATGCTTCCGATCAGTTCTGCCTATTTTCTCCTTTTTTTTTTTCCTCTCCCATTTCTCAGTTCTCAGTGAAACCGGCAAATTGGACAAACACCACCACCGAGAGGAAAACCTTTCCAACGATCGGTGCGCCTTTTTCCACCCATCCATGACTAATCCTGAGAAAAGGAAAATATACCCTTTCTATCTTCTCCGGTGCTTTTTTGCTTTTTACCCCAGCCCTTCTCTCCCTCGCTTTTTCCTTTTTCTTCTCTTTTTTTTTCCCCGAGGATTTCTCCCCTTCCCCCAAAAAAAAACAAACGACCCCAACACCCGGCTTTCTTTCTCTCCCTACCACACAAATACGCATTTCCCTTTTTTTCCTCATTTTGTTGAGAAAAAAGAGAAACATTTCAATGGAAAGCCTGGATCGATCCCGAACCCGCTCCTCCCCCTTAAAATTAAAAAAAAAACAAGAAAAAAAACCCAGCAACATATGTATTTTCACTTGCACACCCATGCATATGTGTGTGTGTGAGAGAGCACATGTTTCTGTATGCATGTGTGTGGGTCAGCAATCAAACAATCCCGTTCGAATCCATACAACCTTATCAGTCAAAAGAGAATAAGAATTGTCAATCGTCAAAACTACATTTCCATTCCCAGCAGCCTTGTACTTTTCCCCGCCACATTCCCTTCGATTGCAAACCCGCTTGCCTCCACTCTCCGGCCCAACCGTGAACCTCACATCGAGGAACTCCGTCACGAATTCCCAGCGCAGCTCCTGACTTGCATCCATGTTGAAAGTGAGGTTGATTTTCCTTCTCGCCCCCACGGAGAAGCTCTGCACGCCCCCCCACCCGTCTTTCGAACTGATAAAACCGCCGTAGGAACCGGGCAATTCTTCCGGAGCGATCTTTTCCAGAAGGGCGCCTCGAATGCCGGTCTGGCCGCACAGACGGAATTTCGAAACGGTCTTGGGATGGAGGAACATGCTAAAAAAGTTGAACAGAACTTCGACGACCTGCATTTTTTGGGGGGAAGTGGGCAAGACCAGACCAGCATCGTTAAATGGTCCGAAAAAAGAAAAAAAAAGCACAAGAAAAACAGGTTGGGGGGGGGAGAAATCAGCAGTGACCCAAGTCTGGGAACAGGTACTACTACACGTAATATACCAATATACAATAATTACAGGGTTTTTTTTAAATTATTACAGTTTTAAGATGTGGTATTTTCTTCCCCTTTTTTCCGACAAGAATGCTTAATCCAAACGGTTACCACGATTACTTCTACTCTTTCCCCGCTCTGGCCCCCCCCCAAAAAAAATAAAAATAAAAATAAAAATAATAGTAGTAGCCGTAATAATGTTCCGTAAACTAGAAAATCACTGCGTGATCAATGCCGAACTTCACAGCATAATTAAAAGAAACGAAGACTCCGATGAACTCACCCGTGGCACATTGATAAAAAATTTGACCGAGAGCATTTCTGGATAATAATCCCCGAAAACCCTGATTATCCTCCGCGTGGCACTCTGGAATTCCTTGTCCATTCGAAGCAATTTCACCCCCGAGTAATCGTGCACGTGAACGATATCTTCCACCCCTGCTTCGAAATCCAGCATGTTTGAGATGGTTTCCTCCATAAATTTGACGCGCCATCGAATGAATTTTTCGACGCTTTTCTCGTCGCCCAGCAGCGTGGAGGGGTCCAATTTGGAGTAAATGTTGTACTGGACAGGGCGCCCCTCGCGGTCCCGTCCGTGATTATAACTAAGCGTCTCCAGCTCTTTCGAGAACTTTTCCTGGCCCAGTTGATCCACGTTGAACGATTTTCGCCACTACAGGCACAAAGGGTGCAAGGTTGGGATGCAGTTTTTGGGAAAGAGAAAAAAAAAAATATCGTTTTGATTTTTTTGGGGTCAGAAAATGGAATTGGACAGGGGAGGGAAAAGAAAAAGAAAACATACGATCCGCTTTTGAGCGACCTATGGTTTGATGATCACCCCCACAGCAAAAGATATTTTCTGTTTTTGTCTTGCATGGTCACCGCCACAACGACAGTTTTTTTTCTTCTGTTTTTTTGAAATCGTTCTAAAACCAATGGAGCCGAAATTGTAGAATGAACTGAAGGGGTACAGGTGCCACAAAAACAGAATTTTTGCAACCATGTTTTTTTTCAAGTGGTCAACAACGGTTGGGTTTATGTAGAAAGGAGAAAAAGGAATCAATGGTAAGAATCGCCCAAGACTCATACCAGCAATATTCCTTCTCTTTTAAAAACAAAACTGTTTCAAGTGTTTTAAAGTGTATAAATCTCTTGAGAACAAGACCATGCCAAAAAAAACTCAAATTTTAAAGAGGAGGAAGATCAGTAAAATCGGATCCAGGAAATCGATCGCGATGCCATGTTCGCGCACCAACCTGGAGAGTACGCATTAATTTAGCAGCAGCTCCGTCGATGGCAAAGTCTCTCGACCGCAGGAATTTCAGCAGCACCACTTTTTGGGACTTCGTCGCCTTTCGGCTGTCCAAGTTGTCCAACCGCACTCCCCAAATACGAAGCTACAGACCAAACGCAAAAAAAAAACAAGAGAAAGTTTTTCACCCACACCACGCACGCGCGAACATCCCACCTACCATCAACCGAACCCCTCCCACATACACACAAAAAACTTTTTCTCCCTCCCGTCGATCAAGAACGTGAATTTCCAGAAATCGGTGAATAAGGCGAGAAGAGAAGTGGTCAACAGGAATACTAACGAAAACCGAAAACACACACGGTCCATATGCTTAGAAAAAGATACCCCTCTGATTCCTCACGTGCTGTTTCCCCAGTCCTGACGCAGGGAAATGAAGCTCCATAAGAGCCTTTTGAAAGCCAGCCAGCGCTTCTTCCTGGCATGTCGAGAGATTCCCCAAGAAGCCCGGAGGCACGGGATTGCCGTTTCCCATGATTGTTTATCTCCTGTTTCTCGATGGCGTCGACGCTGGTCGATACGTTGGCGAATGGGGTTCTCTTTTCTCTGCCCCTCTCTGTCTCACTTCCTCGCGCGTTGGCTCTAAACTTGACTCCCGTCTCAACGGGTGGTTGGAAGAAAATAAGTGTAAGGAAATATAAGGAGGTGCGTGAGGCACGATTTCGTTTTTAGTTTTCCTACCCAGCGATGTGCAACTAGGCTCCCATTCAACAGCAGCGATTGTTGTTTTTACAGCACCGACCCGACGACTGATTGAGCATTCAGCGCCACGGTGTGGAGACCAAAGAGAACACCTTTTCGGAAGTCCCTGGTCGATCCTGAAATGACTCTGCGACCGAAATCAGGCCAACGATGACCAACGCATCATCAAAACAAAAATAGCCTGACTCGATCAGTTTGACTTCCTCGTTATGGATGACGACTCCCCATGCGTTTTGGGTCGTCCCCATTTCAAGCCGGTGAATGGCGGCAGGCTACCTTTCCGCAACGCTGGATGTAGCGGAAAGTTTGCACACTTGGGCAGGTTGCCTATGGAGTGAGCGAGTCCCCCTGCCAGGATAGACTCGTTGCACAAGCGCTCCGTCGCAAATAAAACTATGCATGTCGGTATCCTAATGAGTCACCGAGAAAAGTGCATCTCGCCAATGTGCTGGAGTGTGGCGAGAAGTCTGGGAAAAACTAACACAGGCGACGAGTGGGTTCATTCCACTCGGAAGGTCGCTATGAAAACATGGAACGAGACTGCGGAACGTGTCCCGTAAAGAACAGGAGCACGTGGTTTATTTCGGAGTTCGCTTGAAGACTTTCAGGGACCCAACCCCTTCACTGAAAGTTGCATAGCCAGAATCGATTGAAATGCGGCTGACTCCGCCGCCACAGCCGTTGGGCAAGGGACTCGCTTTGTCGTGGACACAAACCCTCCCGCAGAATATATCCTGTTTCGTTGTCTCGAATCCACGCGACAATATGAACTCACTCAAACGAATCGCCTCTTCCTGCACTGTTGGAAGCAAGCAAACCACACCCACTCGCCACCTCCCAACAACCGCAACTCATCTGTTGTGTTAGGTCATAGATCCAAGAGCATTATCCGAGGTACACAGCATTGTTTTTACAACCTTGCCGTCGCTTCTGTGTCGAATTCGCAGCGAGGTTCCGATGGAACTGTATTGCTGCTGTACATTCTTCTCTACTGATTTCAGCTGTTGGGGCTCCTTGTTGCACAGTTGACCAGAAGAGCCACCAACAAACGGGGCGGAAGCAGTCAAGGTGACCATCGCGCACCCAGAATTGTTTAATCTAGATTTTGACTGCAACCAAGCGCGATCGGACGGAACCGTTGCCATGCACGCGTTCAGCCCGGCAAATTCCGCTACCCCTGACTGAACTGTCGCAACTCCCTTCCCCCTCCTTGTTGCTTTTTCATTCTTTTGGATTTTCCGATGCGATGGCGACGCAGCCTCCCTGCAGAAAAAAATGTGAAAAAAAAACAGAGTCATTCTTGACATGACTTGTGCTGAGGGTGGCTGTCTTGTTTCAAAGGGAAAATCAAAAACACACCTCAATTCATCCAGCTCTCAAAACTCCCAGCCATGAAGTCTGCAGTCTTTCTGGCAGTTTTGCTGTTTGCTAGTGCAAGCATTGCGCATGGCAGCAGATGCCGTTTCGTGAACGGAAAGTGGTGGGGCATTGGTTGCAATCCTGGTCCCAAGCCAGAGTGCGGCTGCAAGGATTGCCTTGGCGGTGGTTTCCCCCGCTGCAGGGATTTCTGCATCAGAGCCTTCTGCCCAGCGGAGCCACAGTGCGGCTGCAAGGATTGTTTCAATCCGGGACCTTCCCCCAGATGCAAAGATTTCTGTAGCAGGGTTCGGTGCGCAGCTCCAGAGTGTGGCTGCAAGGATTGCAATGGAGATGGTTTCGACCGGTGCAGGGATTTCTGTATCAGGGCCTTGTGCCCAGCAGAGCCACAGTGCGGTTGCAATGACTGCCGCAATTTGGGAACCGACTCTCGATGCAGGGATTTCTGTATCAGAGCCTCATGCCCAGCAGACCCCGTTTGTGACAGGTCTAAATGCTGCTCTCCTGACACACCCCAAGCCTGCAGGTATTGTGTGTTCACAAACCTCGTTTCTATGATTTTTGTGTTCCATGGACATTGTGATATCCTTGTGGGTGTGCTTTTGGTGGTGGTGGTGGTGGTGGTGTTTTTACAAGTTGAGATTTGCTGTTTCAGGGACAGTGTTTGTGCGACGGTGAGGTGCCCCAATCCCAATCCTACCCCTCCTCCTCCATGCGACTGTTGCAATGATGGACCAAAGTGAGTGCCAGCAATTGTATCTACCGCTGTCCCCCCCCCCTTTATTGTAAAACACAAACCTTTGATTTTTCATTTGATTTAGGTGGGTGATTTTTCTTATGCGTTCTTATTATTTGACAGAATGGTATTCAAAAAATGACAGGGTTTGCCGTTTTTCACCCGTTTTCGATCGTTTTCTTCCCTTCATTTTCCCAGTCTGACTTTTTCTTTTTCCATTTCCAGGACCGTAGCCTGTGCCGATCTTTGTGCAAGGTCTGACTTCTTGTGCCCAGCCCCGTCAAAATGCGAGTGCTGTACGTCCTCTGCACAGCTGGGCGACTGTGAGCTTTTCTGCTCTCAAAACCCTTGCAAAGACACTTCCAACTGCAACTGCTGCCAAGGGATCCCTCCTTTCCCTGGTTGCGAAGCGAAGTGTGCTCAGGTTGCAAAAGACAAGCCATTCTGCAACTTGGTCCCTCAGCGTCCCCCAGGCGGGCTTCCCTGAATGCAAGCAGGGGGAAAAAGAATAATGAAAAAAAGCAGAAAATAGTGTTGGAGTTTATCGTGTTTCAATCGGGTACTGAACAGGAGCAAAAAAAAGAAAAGAGAAGAAAATAACTCAGCACAGTGAGGCTGGAGTTTCTCCAACTTCTGCAGCACACCATTTTTGGTTTTTTTTTGGTTGATGGCGCATAGGCTTTCTCTTTTTTTTGTCGTGGTGTTTGTTGGAGGCGATATAATAGAATTTCAGGAGGGTTAGGGAGAAATGGTGCGCAATAAATCGAGATTAGGAATAAAAATATTGCATTTCGTTGTTTTGTGAAGTATCTTTATTTTTGGGCTTTCGAATAAAACGTGCGCCACCACATTGCTTTCGGACAGCTTGCTTGCTGTTTCCTGTGAGCGTCTTGTAAAGAAATTACATTGTGGCTTTATCGCTTTTGCCGCTTGTTGCTAGTCACAGAACCGCAACAAGAATTTTACGCTGTTCTTGAAAAAGAAGAGCTCTCATTCGAAACTTGCATGAAAACCAAATCCATACAACCCTCATCCACAGAAAACAAACACCCCACAGAAGCCACCAAGATTCACCAAACACACTGTTGCATTAAAATCAGTTAGGAAATGCATGGTGAACAATGAACGTTGCACAGTTGGGCAAGTGCAACACACAATTGCCTAAGAACAACTCCCCCTGTAACATTGGTGCGTCGCTTTTTGCTGAATGGGCCCACCAGATGGCCCATTGTGGGCCCCAAGAAAATTCGAATGGCAAATTTTTTGGGAAAAAAGGGCCACAAAAGGGCCACAAAGAGACAAAAGTTTCAAATTCAGGGCCACTTGTGGGCCGTCCCACCACCCTTCAACACACACTTGTATTTTAAAGATCCCCCACCAAAATTATCATTTCCTTGTTTTCACGTGGGCTGCGCACGTGACTCACGTGACCGAATGTGAGTCACAGTGGCGGACCACGTAAGTGTGCCTTGGTGCCAGTAACTCGACGTTTTCTCAAAGACGTTTATACACGAGGCTCTCGCACGTGCTCCTTTCGCCATCTTCTGTTGCCCCTGCCAGCCAAAAAAAAATGAATGCGTTTGAAAAAGAAGTCGAGGAAACCCGTCTGCGAAACAAAGAAGTGATGGATACCCTCCTCGGCGGAGTTAAACAGACCATTAGAAAAAGGGTCGAAGAAAAACAACAGCAGCGGCAAGAAAAAAGGTTGGTTCGTGGGACGGAATATCCATCTTGTCAAGTGTATAGTGTATGTCGTGGTGCTTTTTCTACAGATACTTATAGAATCCCCTCTCCGTTTCGAGCGATTCGAATAACGCCCGTTCACAAAAAAAAATAATAGCGAGCCGTGGAACGGGAAAAACGCGGAGGTTAGATCGATGAACGCGCGAAAAAAAAACGCTCCTGTCCTGCAACCTCTGGTGCGTTCTCCATTCTCTCTTCGAAGCGTGCTGGGGGGCGTCGCGTGGTTGGTTTGACGTCTATTGATCGAAATCAGGGGCACTGGACGCGTGTCAGTTTCTTTTTCGAATTAGCCAGGCACGCAGTCGCGTGGTGCTCTGTTGATCAGCACACCGCTGCGTTCCCTCAGCCTCCGCAAGAGCGAATTTTTATTTTTATTTTTCTTCCAGAATCTCGCGTGCGTGTTTGGGGCCGTTCAAATAAACCATTTTCTGTTTCGGAAAGTAACGGCGATACAATCTCGGCACACGATTTGACGGCCCAATCGCAACAGTTACAGTTGGTTATTACAAGCTGTCAGATCCAATCCACATTTTCTCATTCTCAAAAGATAGTTTCAACACTACCCTCTTTTGACTCATCCTTTCCACTGTCAGTTTACAGTTCCCTTCCTGCAAACTCCTGGTCCAGAAAGCTTTCATTAAACGAATCGATATCTCGACCGGAATTCAAGTTTCCTCTGGAATCACTAGAAAATAAAAAATAAAATGAAAGTAAGAAAATACTCAAGTGAAAAATCGGCGAATAAGCCTCTACCACAAAGAATCAACTATCCTCTTGACTTGGGGGGGAAGGGGGGAAAATCTGTTTGTGCAGAATTTTTTTATTTTTTTTTTCTGGGATTTGCTTGCATTACTTTTACAGGAACCAAGGCTGGTCACTATATTGAGTGGATATTTTAACCAATGTTAGTAAATATAGAGTGAATAAAGTTTGCTGATGCATGCTGTGTATGGCAACAGAGTCACACGTGCCAAAAGAAAAGCAGCAGTAGAACCAACGGAGAGAAGAGCATCAGCAAGGTAAAAACGACCCAGAATTTGACCTGTGAAAGCATCGTCTTGCAACATATTTGTTGTTCATTTGAATTTGACCTGTGAAAGCAATTTGTTGTTCAAGTCCGGGGGGGGGGGGAAGTTTTTCCGATGTCTTTTTCTGGGAACACATTCTTCTTCTCGGTTTCTCGGCTGGAATTCGATTCAGATTTCATCGAACTTTTTTTTGTGTCGATCGATCGATTGATTTCTCCTTCCTTATATGAATGTACATATATATAATGTACATCTTGTCCTTTTTCTTTTTTTTTTTTGGTTTCTTTTTTAAAGTACCTTTACTTTTCTGTGTATGTTGTGCTTGACGTTTCCTAGGCTGAGCGGGAAATCCCCAGTCAACTACTCGGAGAGAAGTCACCTCTCCGCCATTTCGCCCATTCTTCGCAACAGACCCAGGACACGGGAAGTCAGGTAAGCAGAACTCGGAAAAAATCGGCTGTTCTTTCAACACTTCAAGTGATTTTTTCCCCCCGTCAAGGTATTTCCTCTTATTCTTATTTTTCCAGGATGTCGAGGTTCCAGAAAAATCTCCGTCCAGTATGCAGACGAGTGACGTCGGGCTGATTTTTTGCTTTTGTTTTTGTATTTTTGTTTGTTTTGTTTTTCTTCCAATTTTTGAAAAAATATAATACATAATAAAAAATAAATTACTTATTTATTGACTATTATTTTTTTTTCAAGACGAGGAGACCGAAACTATGAGGGCCCTTGCGCGTCGGAGGAAGCACAAGATGCAGCCAGGGAAGCTGCTGAGAATTTGACCGGTCAACTGGATTTTGCTGACTACAAAGTGAGTTTGATTGGTGTTTTTTTTCCTGTGTCCTTTTCTTCAGTTCAGTTTTTTTGTTCTTGTAATGGGCCTCTAAAAAAAAGTGCCATGACCAAAAATCCCATAGTTGCTGGAATTCAAAATCCATTCTCTGCAGGGGAAAAAAAAGAGGAAAACAAACAACCATTTTTTCTATGTCAGACCAGGAGGTTAGAAGATTCTCAGTGCAAATTTACAACTAAGAAACTGTACAGAGTGCAGTTCAGAAGCACGAGTGAAAATTTTCTTGAACCTGGTGGAGGAGGGGGGGGGGGGGAATCCTCCCCCAACAGGAAAAAAAAAAAAACAATGTGCAGTTCGATTCCCGTTGAATTTTTATTTTTTTTTGAATTTCTTTGGTTCATCTTCACTGATTTTTTTATTTTTTTCACTTTGTGTGTTGAAAAATTCATGCAGAGGTTTACTCCATCGATTGTGGGGGGGGGGTTCTGGTGTGACGCACCACCTCGGATCAAGCAAAAAGTGGGAGAGGTCGAATTCTACGGGGCGAAAAACAAGCGGGACATGACCTTCTTGGTTGGGGAGAACACCTACGATGTCGTGCTTTTATCACGGGGAGGTTTTTCCGGGGGGTGGCGAGGATTGGCAATCAAGGAGGTGGGAGAAGCTGAATACATGATGTGATGTGAAATAAGGTGTTTTTTTTCCTTATTAAAAAATGTATTTCTTGTTTTGCTTTTGGGGGAGTTAAAAAAAAACTGCACGTATTGTTTCGGCTGTTTTGGGGGGAGTAAAAAAAAACTACACGTATTGTTTTGGCTGTTGTTCCCACTCTTGGGGCCATCTTTTGGATTTCCAAAACTGTACGTTTGAAAAATAAAAAAAGTCAATCTGTGTTGTGCAGGAGTACAATGTTGGAGATTACGGTGTGTTCGAGTGGGTGGACGACAATACCATACGGTTGCATGTTTTCAGGTACAGTTTTTCAAACAAAGGAAAAGAAAATTGAAAAAGTGAGAATTTAGGGGGCCAATTGCTCATTTGCACAATGCGATACTCTTATAAAAAAATTGAAATTGAAATTGATTCGCTGTTTTGTTTCCCTGCCCTGGGAAATCAGCTCCAGTAAGAAAGGATTCGCGAAAAATGTTCTTGCCCAACTCAGCGAGAACTGCGTTCTGTTTGTGTTTTTTTCGGAAAGCTGTAGTGGCTTTTTATTTCACGTGAAAGAAAAGAAAGCTGAGTCAGTATCTTGAAACCATGACACCTCTGTGGATATGTGTTGACGAAAGGAGTTATTTTTTTCTATCCAATCATAAACCATTTCTTTGGTTTTTCTGGCTGTGACAGGGCTGCTGACTACGAGTGATGGTGTATATATACACAGCAGCGTGTTTTGACAGGACTGGGGGGTAGCCCGACGGCACCGGGTTTCGACACGAGTTTGGGGGTATACTGAACCAGGCAAGAATCTGATTGGTGGATGGGAGTAAGCCTTTTCTGGGAAAATTGAGGGGTGTTAGTGTGACATGGAGTCAGCCCCAACCGAAGGAAGAAAATATGTCTGGCATGTTTATGGGTTTGTAGGGCGTTCAAAACATGGCAAAATTTTTGGCTTGGGACACGTTTTTGCCCGTTGGTGGCTCCAAAATTTTCTGTACAAATCTTTTTGGTTCGTCACAATTGAGGGGGAAGGGGGGGCGGGGGTAACAAAATACTGACCAGTCCAGTCTGGGTACCAATCAAATTTTTTTCTTTCTTTCTTTTTTTTTTTTTTCTGAAAGAACCATCGCTCCAGTTTTTATTCAAAAGTGTAGATTGGTTCCCTTTATCTTTGTGGACTTTTTACTGTTTTAAAACATGAGGATGTCTTATTTTGGACGGATTGGAAAAGACTAGGTTTGGGTCAAGCGTGTGAAAAAGGAGGGTTAAATTGGGTAGAAGGAGAGAGAATGAGGGGTAGGAATGAGTGGGAATGACAGGGGTGAATGTGGAATGAGGATATGTATTGCTCGTGGGCAGGACAGGCAGTACGCACGGATATGGGATATGATGCTGTGGGAATTGACATTCAGCTTTGTAAGTCCCTTTAGGGGGTGGCCTTGGTGTTAAGAGTGTGTTCTACCCTGATCCCGGCCGTCTATCGTTGGTCCTGTTTGTTGTTTTCTATAGAGCGCATGTCTTCTTGTAAGGTGGTGCTTAGAGAACAAAAACACCACCTCCAAGAATAGAATGTCCCACAGAATCCTTCAGCAGTCGGAAACAAAAGGGGGTGCTTTCTTTTGCAGTGGGTTGGGATTGTCTGATCCGAGGTACAGCTCCAGCAGGTTTCTTGTTTGTTTGGCCCCTCTTAAATTGTGTTCAATATAATTGTTATAATTGTTATTGTGTTCAAACGATTGAACGTTCCACACACAAGGTTGTTTGTGAAATCAGCTGCCAACAGAAGAGGGCCAAACAGAAAGGAAACCAAACCCTTCTGCTTCCTGTGACAATTAAATTCTGGACATTGATTTCCCCCTCCAGAAAAAAAAAGAGCTTTGTAAGGGGTTTTGAGGGTCAGGTTTTTCAAATTTTTGAATCCCCCAGAGGGGAATGCAAAAACGAAAGCGAAAGGGCACTCTGCCATTTTAAAAAAGAAAAAAAGTCCAAACTCTTGCCCCCCAAAAAACGACAGTTAATCCACTCCTCTATTCAAGGAGGCGAAACCATCTCGAAAAATCTCTGGATTTAAATAAATAATATATGAATAGGACGGCCAAAAAAAAGTTCGTGGGCATGCGAGTTTTACTATGAAGTCATTTGGCATCAAGCTGGCTGTTGATTGTGTAATCACAATTGGCCTCCATTCCCTTGAGCAGAACGGCCATGTCCAGATTGGGCGCTCCAGGAATACTGCTGATGTCGAATGCCCTGAAATCAGAAAAAGAAAAATCAATGAAATGGAGCAAAGAAACTCCAGCAAACAAACAGGTTTCCTTTTGGCATTCGATCCATGTGTGCAGCATCGAAATTGTTTTGGTACTTGGAGTTTCGTTGAAAATGAAACGCTATCTGAACTGCGATCGAGTTTTTTCGAGTTTTTGTTTTCGCAGAAAACAAAAAATGTCGATTTCTTTCAGGGCTTGGAGTATTTTTGGCAAAAACCCATCCATTTCATTTCAGTTTTTTTTAAATTTCAGTTTGGTTTCACCTGTTGGCAGCTTCGTCGATTAAGACACACTGGACGCATGCCTCCGCTACATCTTCTCGATTGATTCGACGCTCCTCCAGTTTATACAACTCATCATCCACACCCACCCTGATTTCACGCTCACCCCCCTTGTCAGTGCCCAAACCTAGATCACGAAAAAAAAACAGAGAATTAAAAAAAGAAATAAACCCTTACTCTCTCTCTCTCTAAATCTGAGATCTTGATTTTTGATCAAAAAAACGGATGAGATTCATCGACTGAATGGAATGATGCATGCAAAACTATGGTGCTTTCAGGCAATCGTCATGTTTCATTGATTTTTTTATTTCAAGTGTAAGTCCAAATTTGATTGAGAAGCTATGTTTTTTTAGACAATCGCCCCCTTTCCCCTCGACAGACAAATAAAACCAAAACAGATGGTAAATAGAAAAACAAGGGAATTTCGGGTGAAATCTATCTTTTAACCCGGACTGACATGGGGAACTTGGCTTTTTTTTGTTCGACTCGTGGATGCATATCGCTATAATTCGCATAGTGGGTTTTTGACCCTGTGTAGAATATCCCCTGCCAAAATATGATTGATTTTTTTTTTACCAGATGGATGGATAATGGTATATTCCAATCCCGATTGGATGAGATACTCCTCTCCCTTTCGTTTCCATTGCAAAATATTGCCATCCCCAAGTTTGTTCAGGTTGTTGTCGGGGTCGGTGCCCCCCATTGAGCCAACCTGCAAGCAAACCCAGATTTATACTCTCTAAAACAAATAATTTTTGATTAATTTTTATCCTTTTAAATTAAAGAAAAAAGTTACATCGATACGAGGATTTAGAAAATGTAGTAAAAAATCATCCATTATATATTATTAGTATTATAGTATGTATACATTTGCGAGGAGAAAAAGAATAATGTAATTTATTTTAATTTATTTGGTGTTCACAGAACATCGTCTCATGCCAACTGTGCATTTGAAAAAAATATTCAAACACGAGAGCCCACTCGAAGTCCAGTTGAGTTTCAATCGGACACCTCCGAAACAAAGAAAGAATAAAATTTAGGTACCAGTTCAATCAGCCCCTAGGCAGAATGGCACAGGATATAAAAGAACAAAAACAACTAAAAACATGAACTTCTTAAGGAGAGGAGAGGTTTCCTCCAGTTTTTTTCCTGTTTCTTTTTTTGAATAAGAACTGACCCAAATGAAACGTTTGACTCCAGCAGCTTTCGCAGCGTCGATCTGGTTCTTCCCTCCAATCCAGTCAGCCTACATCATCATCGTAAAAATAAATGTGTTTAACAAAAAAAACCTTAAATACATTTAACGAAATCATCGTTTCAACCCTCCCCCTGTCCCCCCCCAAAAAAATAAAATAAATAAATAAATGAAAAATAAATAAATAAATCCTGCATTGGAATGTGATGGAATCATAGACATTTCGAAACATATATTAGCTCATGCCTTTGGGGAAAATAAAAACATATATATATATATAATAAAAATCTATCTATATATGTAATTAAATAAGTAAATAAATAGAACTAAATAAATAAAAATACTATAAAATTAAAATTAATTTTTTTTTTGGGGGGGAACTATCCACACCATTGGAGACATCTCTTTCGCACCGTTTCTGGAGACATATCCCCCTTCCACGAAAAGTCCGGCATGACTTTTTCTCCACGGATTTTCCCCCAAATGACCCCAAACATCGACAAAGGCACCAGCTTCGGCACCCCACTGGTGGTCAAAATCACGGTATCGCAGCCTTCGAACGATTTTTCCAAATCCTTGGTGCCGGACGAAATGTCGACTGCAAATACTGAACCGTCATCATAACCCGATTGGATCAGCGCGTTTCTGGAGCTCTCCGATCGAACGACAGCCACTGGGTCGAATTTGCTTTGCTGTTCTCTAAGTTTTCTTGCAATGATGGACCCAGTCCTTCCGCTCGCTCCTGTGACTGCGACCTTGAAAAAAAAAAGCAATCAGGGGGGAAAAAATGGCTTGTCAAAAACTCAAAAAAAAAATTATACATGTATCTGCAGAAATGGTAGAAACACCTGTGATGCTGGGATATTCAACAAAACTGAAAGAAAAAATGGGCAGCAAGAGCTTACCTTCATTTTTTCAGCAGCACAGACCACCGTTCGGTTGCTTCTCGAGAATCGGGGGTGGATGGAGCTCCTGCACCCACCACCTGTCCATCCATAATTACTTTATCCAAATTCCCAGATCCATATCAAATTCACCTGTGTTTCTTGGGGGTTCAGTTGGTTGTGTGTGGATCTCCCTTCCAATCAAGGGACATTCTTTTGTATTTTTTTGAGAATAATAATTTAATTTAAGAAGTATGCATTCCTCTCTTTGCAAAAAGTGTGATAAGCTTTCAGTGGTATTTCACAAAACCTGTGGAGATCGAAGGCGGCGCAAAACAGGGCTGCATGAAAATTAAAAACCAAAGAATTAGCAAAGAATTCAGGTGGCAGCAGGGGGTTTCTTTGTGTGGGTCGTGGTGTTACTCTGCACCTTAGCGATGGACGAGACGAGCATTGAGAAGGGGGGGGGGGGATATCAAAATAGAGCGGAGAGTTGCAAGCTATGTGGGGAGGAAACGTACGATTCGCTGGACGTAGATTCCTTCGCCAATTTTTCACTGTTGCTGAGAAGTGTTTATATTGGCGTGATAATCGTTGGAACAAACTGATGCTCAAAAGAGTGATTTGCCAGTTGGTCACACTTTCATTTACCCCCATTTCCACCAATGAGTATATATCCTGAGTTTAATTGTATTTATCATATCCGACTTGGTTTTCCCAAAAAAGACAACAGTGGAGGAAAGTGGAGAAAAGAGGTAGAGAGTGATCTTTTTCTTTTTTTTCGACACGTTTTCTCTTTCTTGAACAGCCAGTTTTGGGATGCACTGAAAATAACGTTACACAACAGGAGCCCATCTCCCCCTGACAACCCCATGGATCAATCACATCCGCCCTCTCTTTAAGAAAAAAAAAAACTCCTACAGATTTTTAAAAGCACCACCATTTCCTCTTTTTTAACGATTCCTTTTATACAATCAAGAAAAAAATAAATCGACATAAATCAACGAGAACCCATCGACCTTCATCATTTAAGGGCTGGGCTCTATGCTAATCGTCGCTGTGTTGCTTGCAAGTTCCTTGTTTGAAGTGGGAGCCCATTTTCTTTCCCAGCCCTTTCCTGCATAGATAACAGAAACCCAGGGAGCATGACCAGCAGCGAATGTGATTGTTGTTTCCGTTTTTGAAGTTTTGCTGCCTGCAGAATGGGCACAAGATCTGGCGGATTCGCCGATTATTTTCCCTGTATATTAAAAAAAAATCAATAAATAAATAAATAATCAATAAATAGTGGATAAATACAGAAGTGAATAAATAGATAGGGTCCATATCACTCTTTTTATTTCTCCCCCCAAAAAATACAAAAAACTGTTTGCATTGATGAAACTAATTTCAAATGAAATGGATAAATGAGTAAAGAAGTAAAGAAACTAAACACACAAGCCCTGTATACCACAAATTGGCAGCGTGCCTCCCAAAAAAACACATCCTGAGAATTAAAATCAAACATAAAAAGAGACGTGGAGCGATATGACCAGTATTGAAAATCACCTGTCCAATTCCACCATTTCGTCCCTGATCATCCTTCGTTCCTCTACCACCAAGGCATGTCCGAAAGGGGCCGGATCAAAATTTGCTCGATTGGCCTGCTGGGCTTCCCATCTTTGGATTTCAGACTCATCGAACAACTTGCAATTGTCGTTCCAAAAATGATTGTAACCCTCGATGGTTTCGCCGCACCTGAACGAATGCCACAACACACGGGAGATGTTTGAAACATAAACTTTGTTGTGTTCTTTATTAGGAAACCGCAACAAAAGCAAATAGTGTGTAGGGTGAAATGGGTCGCAATGAATGAATAACTGTTTATTTTTTTTCCTTGCGTAACGTGCATGTGGCGTTTTCTGATTTAAAAAAAAAATCGATTTTGCAACCATTTTTTGAGGTTTTTCCAGTCTTGATGCAATGAGTCAAGTGAGTTGAGCAACCAGGAAGCCAACAACTGCCATCTTTTCCGAAACGCGGCCTTTTCATCAAAAAAATTCTCGCCTGTTTTAGCGACCACTCTTGAGACTTGCGAAAAACCATTCAGGATCGTTTGACCTTTTTTTTGGTGCGAACTTTTTTCGACGCCGTACTGTAATATAACATGAGCAAAAAAAAACAAACTCAAAACGAGTTGCCTAAGGAGAAACAAGAAAAAAGCCATCTCGAACGTCCTGGTGGAAAAAATTAACTTGAATAAATAATTAAATAAGCCCTTCAGCATTGGGTGCCCCTGTATTCTCGTACCTGAAACAAAAAATCGTGTAGCAATAGGAGCATTTCATTTTGTTGCATCCTGATTCTCGCTCGATTCTCATTTCACACCCCGGACATGCCTTTGAGTTTTTCATGATGGCAATCCTGGAAAGATTTTGATTGACCAAATCTTTTCTCATCCGTGCGGCCTCAGCATTGCCCTGGGCCGTGTTCTTACTGGAAACGACGGGGGCTGGAATATCCAAACCTTCTGCAACGCATTTCCTTTTAAAAAAACAAAATATTTTATTTTTTAGATTGCATTATAATTCAACATGTTTTCACAATACTGCACACAGGCACCCCCCGGGGTGGAATTATATGTGGAAAAAAAAGATTCAACATCTGAATTGAATAAAAATGAATCGATATTTGACAAAATAAGTTTTTCTTTATTCATAACCTGACATCCTAACCGGAAACACAAAATTCAAAAAGTGCAAACCAGAATGATCCACACCCACCCGCCAGGATGCCACGAGTCGTAGCATTTCGTGCAAAACGCAAAGTAGCATTTTTCACACTGAGCGAAATGTCCGGACTCCTCCACGCACACGAAATTGCATCTGGGGCAATACCGAACGTCCCTCATTTTGTCCAGCGTCCTTTGAAGCAGCAAACCCTCCCACCTTTCATAATCTTCCTGTATCGCGCCACCCCAAAATTTTCATTCAGTTTGTTCCACCCCGTGTGGTTGCTCTCTTTCCACCAAGACACCACGTTCATATCAAATCACTTTTTATTCACAAACATATCAAATCATTTTTTTATTCACAACTTATTTATGAATATTTTTTTTTTTTCAGACATTAAGAACGCAGACCCACACAGATTGTACGCTGAAAGGGAAATCCACCTACCTCGCTGAGAGCCCCCCTGATGACGTGTTGTTCAAGTGGATTGTTGCATTTGAAGGCTGGGCAGGTTAATTCCACTTGCCCTTCCTGGACGTTCACTCGGCAAAACTCAGAAAAGCAATCCATGCAGAACAAGTGCTTGCATCCGGGCACTCTGATGAATTCTCGGCCAGGCTTTTCCAACATACACACAGGGCATTCCCAGGTCCCCTCCCTGAAAACCTGCCCCTCTCGTACAGCATCATACCTAATAGATCAACAAAACAGGTTTCAGAAAAACCGTTTAGAACCCCCAAAGCACACTCGAAACAACCCTACAGATCGAGTCCACACCCAACAGCAGAAACAGCGAATGGGCGCTTGTAAAAAGTCCGAGTTTAAATTGGGCATTTGTATCTACCTTAGGATTTGCATCACGACAGACTCTCCCCGTTGGGCAGAAGTGCTGGACACGGCCTCGTTCGAAGGTCCAGCTTCTGTAGAATGGAATTTGTAGAGAAATGAGGAATAAAAAAAAAAATCAGGAAACCAAATGGGGCACTACACCCTCAATCGTCTTCAGTGTGGTTTTAACAGTGTTACCCTAGTAACCAATTCATGGAAAACCAAAACAAATGAAAATGCAGATTTCGGACACAGTGTGGCCCACACTATTTTCTGTTTTTCTGAAATTTCTGCCGATTATGGAAATACTGTAAGCTACACTTAATACGATCAAGGGTGTAGACATGAATCTTTCAGAAAATATCGCTCCGAAAACCGTTCCTGATGCGACATACCTGACTGTGCTTGGGTAACATCGGAAATTACTAATCGATCGGACACGCCCACGCTCTCCAAGAAAGACGATTTCAACCAATCGATCCATGTGAAACAAGTGGGGACCCCAGGTCCCATTTCTTCCCACTGATGTTGCAACGAGGTTTCGACGGATTGCTGGTGGGCTTGCGAAAGCCAGGATCCATTGAGGGTGAATTCGGGGGGTTTGGTGGATGGATACTCAGGGGTGAGTTTCAGCGTCAAAGACAGCGGTGGCAAATGATGGACCTTAAAAAAATTAAAAATAACGATTTAAAAAAAATAACAGAAAATAACAGACCTTTTGAAACCTGTGCATTACGCATGACTAAACCGAGCCACAGCTGGGTCTTTCAGCATTTCTTGCCATCACTTTTCTCAGGAAAAGTGGAAGGAAAACTACTCTAAAACAAATACAGTTTAAAAAAACAGGGTATCCAGTGTTGAAACTTGCGTGCCCAAAACCTAAATCCTGAAAATTGCGTACTTTAACCGTCAGTCTAGAGGGCATTGTTGTTTTCGGCAAACCGCGTATTTGCGTTAGGATTTACCTTTCCTCCTGCGACTTCGTTTCGCGATCCGGAGCTGGAATCGACGTCGAAAACAAGGTTTACCCCCTCCCCTGGGGTATCCACCAATATCATAACTTGGCATTCGATCGAATTTTCCTCGCTGACCTCCATGGCTGACAGGGAGCAGCCGTCCGAAATCGAAACATCTCCATCAGGACCCTCCAAACCCAACAGACTGTTGGTCAACAGAACCAATAATCAGCGTGTCAGTCAGGATCTTTGGCAAGGATATTTTTAGGTTACGATTGAACGAGGTTTGACACACACACTTGGACTGGTGCACAGGATTCCCATATTTTTACTCAGAGTTTTTTCTCGACATGGAACTCAGGCATATTTGCTGAAATACGAAACTGGAGGCAAGATCGATACAGATGCTCCTTGCAAAAATCGTTCGTCAGGAGTTCCAACAACCTCTGTTAATTGATAAAAAGTTCATGTACTCAAAACATAACACTTGCCTGCCTCCATTTTTTGCTGTTTTTTTTTTCCCTTTTTTTTTATTCGCATTGATTAATTGAAACCAAAAAACATGGAACACCTGTTTATGCGTAATTTGAGACGCGGTCAATTTGGAATGGCTCCAAGATATGCATCTGAAAAAGATTGGCTGAGACCTTCAGTAACTACTCCCAGAATGAACCCCAATTACCTGAAATCCGACCCGTATATCGATTCCAGAGCAATAACTTCTTCGACTTTTTGCTCCCAGTTTTCAGCAACCAGAGACATATGTCCGATTAGCGAGTCAAGCGATGGGCAAAATTGAAGCAACCAGCTCAAAAAATTCGCCTACAAAAAGTCACTGAGTTTTCCTGCAGCACAATAGTATTACTAAGCATCAAACCACACATACACACAGACAGACAGACCAAAAAATCCACTTCACATGGTCGATGTTATATTATCTTCTGCTGGACAGGGCCTCACTTTGCGATTTCTGGAGGTTTAGTCAGACCCGCTGCTAGGAGAACATAGCCAATATGCCCAACCGTGACGCAGAATAAGGTGGCTCCAGCGAACACCGGCAGTAAATAAGCGTAGCGCCGCTCAGGGAACAGGTGCAGCAGAAAGTGATGGTCCTCCACGAATGGCTGAAACCCAAAACAAAAAGAAAGCACACGTCAAAAGGGGCACTCTCCAGAACGAGCAGCAACTGGCAATTCTATTGGTAACGACACGACCTCTTGGAAATAAAAAATAGAACAAAAGTGGAAAAGTAGAGGACCTCCGCGGGGGAAGAAAAATCTACAGAAGCAAAACATCAGCTGAAAGAGGGAAAAAACTTGCATGCCCACCGTGAACAGCAGCCAGGCAGTGTAGTATGCGAAAATAATAGAACTCAGGAAAAGCAGCGCACGTCCAAAAACCTGGTCCTCCATCAACAAAAGGGGGAAGGCAGTGTTGATCATGAGAAACGGAGCGGTAGCCACAAGGAAGGTTACGTCTCATTGCGTGGCAGACCCAGGATCGTTGCAACATTCCAGATGAAAAAATTATTTGCACCCCAAAATGGCCAGGAGTTGTGCAGAGTTTGTTTTTTGCTGTGACACTTTTTTTTTCCTGGAATGGGTTTCTTCCCATTTCGTTTCTGTTCATTCATTTCGATTTCTTTTTCTAATAGCTGTAAAAGTTTTATACTTAAATGAAAGTTATTATGTTTGTTTGTGAAAATATACTGTGTCTGTTTCTGTAGAATTGATATTTTTTGGCCAGAGGAGCCGAAACTGTGGCTGGTTTGTCTAAAAATCGATCCATTTGGCTGAGGAATGGAGTGTTGCAGTTAAGTAATTGTTTCGTGGGATGCCCAGAATCAACCCCACAGCCTGGAAAAGCAATTCCGTCCCTCCCATGCGTTTGGCGGGGGCAGGAACGCCAGCGCGTTTTCTACGAGCTCCATCTTTCCGTTCGCTGAAGGCGTCGAGCGTCCCATATCACAAGCGACTTCCCAGGCTTGCCCGGCAGATTTTCGCGAGCAGCACTTCTTCGACAATGAACGACTTCGGCGTTTCTTTCTGGAATTCCGAACCAGGGGTCGTGGAGAAGCTTGGGGAGTCGGTTGTCGAAGTTGGGAAAACGCCCGGGGAGGTCGAGCAAAGAAACTGCTTGATTCAACCCCTGCGGTTGACGCTGTCCAGCGGAGATTTTTGTGACGTGGTCGTCAAGCACATACGGCTGAACCCCGAGTATTTCCGCGACGAGCAGCACTTGAAACGCACGCAGGACTCGTATCAGGTCGAAACCGCGTTTTATCGTAACTTCGCTCGGAAAGCGGTGGGCGGTGGTGCCCATGTGTCCGAACCCGTGCTCGTTCGGTGGTCCGCCGATACGCGCGACGTGGTCATCGTGTTGCGGGATTTGCGGAGCGATCCGCTGGCTGAAAGTTGCGGGATCACGGGGAGGAGCACCCAGCAAATGCTGGTTCTGAATCGTGAACAGGCGGAGGTGGCGTTGGGTTGGCTGGCAAGATTCCATGCGTCGTTCTGGGGATCGCACGCCGCCAGTGACGGGGAATTATGGGTGGAAGGATCGTATTGGTCCTTGGACAAGCGAAGGTCGGACTTGAGTCGCATGGAAATGGAATGGGCGAAAACCGTCGGGAGCTTTGCACAGCATTTTACAGGAGAGTTTTCTGACGAAGGGATTCGATCGCTTGGATCGAGGCTGCTGGGGGTGGCGGGGGCACTCGATCAGGCATTGATGCCAGATCAATACACTACTCTGGTGCATGGGGACTTCAAAACGGCAAATATGTTTTTCAAGGAGGAGGATGTTTCAGTGTGCGATTTTCAGTGGACTGGCCCTGGTTTGGGTGTCAAAGATGTGGTCTACATGCTATGGACCTCCGTCGATCCAGACGTGGTTCGTGATTTCGAGGCGGAGCTGTTGAATCATTATCATGACTGCTTGAACGAGCTCTTATCGAAGCGAAACGGCTTCTCCACAGCGTACCCAAAAGAAGCCTTCAGCACCCATTGCGACTTTGCTTTTCTGGATTATGTTAGGTTTCTGGTGGGGACCATGTGGGGATCCGTGACGCCCGAAAATTGCCAGGAAAAATCAACATCCATTAATCATGGAACGCACAAACGACACCCTGAGCACTTGGTTAGGATGGCGATGAAAGCTTCCAAATTGTTGGACACCCACGAAACTGCTTTGTCGTCTCGGAACCTCACTGATAATGGAGCGGAGGTACAAGGAAAGGAGCTGATTGCATCGCTGCTGGCACGATGTGTGGTTTTGTCAGCGAAGGCGGGAGCTTGTGTACGGGACATATTGGGCGCTTCTGCAGGAAAATTGGCTTCCCGAGAAAAGGATGGCGATGGCCCTCAAACTGAAGCTGATTTGGCGTCGGAAAAGTTGATCATCTCAGGGCTGTTCCACTCTTTTCCCAACCTGACTGTCATTGGAGAGGAGGGGATTTGCGAATACGATGGAACGGATAACTTGAAATTGGATGAGTCTCAGGGTGGGGTTGGTGAGCTGATCAGGGATGCCTTGGGGGATGCATGTGTTTGGGATGGGGCCAAGATCGAGGATTTGACTGTTTGGGTGGATCCTTTGGATGGGACGAAGGAGCTGCTGGATGGAAACCTACCAGCAGTGACGGTGCTCATTGGAGTTGCCTGGAAAGGAAAGCCCTTGGTCGGTGTGGTTCACCAGCCGTTCGTCTCGACAGGCACCTCCACCGGTCAAACCTGGTGGGGTGGCGAAGGATTGGGTGTGTTCCTTGATTCAAGGAGATTTGAAGTAGGCCCCACGAACGCATCCCAGTGTGTGGTTGCGACCACAAGGAGCAACTCCAGCCCAGACGTGGAGGAGATCGCCAGGAAGCTTAACCCAGACAAGGTGTTGCACGTTGGTGGAGCTGGGAACAAGGTGATCATGCTGTTGTTGCAGGAAATCACTCATTATGCGTTCGGAGCCAAAGGTACGAAGCGATGGGACACTTGTGCTCCTGAGGCAGTGTTGAGAGGGGTTGGGGGGCGGCTGGTGGGGGCCGATGGAGAGGAGTATGACTACTCCAGCTCCGTGAATCCACAGAATCTGAACGGTCTGTTTGCCACAGCGACGGAATCGGCATGGGAGCGGATGCAGGATGCGTTTCAATGGGAACGATGACGGCTGCTTACGAATCTTGGACGGGATTAATAGAAGTTTTGGGAAAATAGTTTTTTTATTCTGTATTTGTGATTCCTTGCAACACCATGAAAAGTATGTTGATCTAGTTGTTTCTATCGTGTCGTGTTGGGGCATGTTTGGCTGAGCGAAATGACTCTGCATCCAAGCCTTGTGTGTGGAAATCGAGCAGAAATTGGGGGAAAAAAGGTTTATGGCACTCTGACTGGGGCTCCACAACACCCTGACGTGCCTTTCTGGTATCCTTGATGCCAAAAATAACAAATAATCTCAAGGCCCCCCAAAAAGAAATGAAAGCAACAGCAAAGATGGTCCACAGAAAAAGCTTCCAAGCCAAAAAAGGAAAAACAAAGGAGAGAAATGAAAGAGAAAGCTGCCGCCACCCCTGACCTCTGGACAACGATTAGTACTTTACGATCGACATTGATCGATGGTCGAATCCAGCGACACAGGGAGACCTGCAGTGAAGGTGTCTGGGTGGAACGATGGAGGAGTGGGAGTTTGAATGTCTTACAATCTTGTGAAAGAGATTCCCTACCAACACTGTATCCAGTGGGCATTTGATTCTATCCTCTCCCTGGAGTTGAGAAAGAATCGATACCACCTAGACCAAAACATGGTTGGTGGCTACGATTTCAGCCAGATTTTAGCCACGTTTGTTTAAAAAACAAGAATAAGGGGTTGCATGCTGGTTCTGAACTACCCAGGAGCACTGGCTTTGGCCACCAAATCCCCTCCAAGAAATGACACCCGCCCCATGGAGTCGAGCAAAACACCCCAAGAATCTGGAAAGGGAAAAGCTACACAGAATTCACATTACATCGATTCCTACACAAGCACCCATCCTTTCTGGATCATCCTTTACCCTTCTACTTCTCAAGCATAACACACTGTTCTTTCCTTTTCAGAACAATCTTAAATAGTAGAGAAAATAGAGGGCAAAAAAGGTGGATCGACAAAATCCCGCCGGGTTGCATGCCACCCCCCATGATCCTTTTTTTTTCCAACCTTCGCTTGATATTCCGAAATTAATGCGTGGCTCTATATTTTTCGACACCCCCCCTCCCTTTCTTTTTCTTTGTGATTTCTTCCTTATCCAACCACCAAGGTGCTTTCATCGATAAACTTGTACTCAGGGACTTCCAAGTTATATGGGGCTGGTCCTTTACGAATTCGACCGGAGGTGTCATAGTGGCTGAACAATGCAAAACAGCATGTTAGATTCCATATTGATCAACTTTTATGTGCAAGATAGAAAAAGTGAAAACTTTTTGTCGAGCTCTCAAATTAAACAGGGTAAGTGAAAAAAGTAATACTATCATCGCATCGTCACAGGGGTGGGTGGATTAAAAAAAAAACTTGAAGCAAAAAGACTGGTTGTGGCGAGGAGTGTCAGAACTATCGCATAGAGATGCAAGTGTATCCCTTTTTTTTTCGTTGTTTTTTTTTTTTTGGGGGGGGGGGGGACAGGGGATAAAAATGTGCTCACCATTTACACGTTTTCCAAAGGATATGTAAGAACCGTTGTGCCGGGATCTTTCATACAATTTAAACCAACTTTGTCTTGCCCCCTAGATTTCGAACTCTCCCAGCCATGTAGGCATGGACTCCACATGGTCGTGTGGAAAATTTATCGAGGGAGTTGATGTCATTCTTTGGCCACAGAAAAGTTTTTGCTCAACACAAAAAAAATACTATATTATACATTCTATGTGTATATATTATTTGTATCATTCATTATTCCACTGACCTTCCATGACATGGGCAGAACCAGCCATTGTAGTCACCGGCGTTGGCAATTGGGACACAGCCCAAATGAGTGCACACCCCAACTACTACCAACCACTGGAGTTGCAGAAACACAAAAAAACAATTGAAATCAAATATAGTCGCAAGAATAGAAAAAGAAAGAGGTGGGAAGGGGCATTCAGGATCCTCAGTGGTGCCTTTGATTTTGAAGGAGTATGGAAAGAGTTTTTCTTTGCACATTTTGACGAAAAGGACTTCAATTTATTCAGATGAAACTCCTTCTTCAATTTTATTTGTTCATTTACAGTTATTTATTTATTTTCTTCCTACACAGATTCAAACGCCCGGGTTCCAATTCTTATCAGAAAGGGCTCATTAGTCGACACTCCCCTTCTCCGGAATGCAGCTAATACTTGGACAGCTCCACAAACGCACAAATTACCCTTCGCTGAATTTGAAATCTCTAAATTGGAATCTCTATATTCTCTATATTGACACAGACTGCCGATAACATACCTCGGGCTGTGGAGCTCGGTCAAGGTCGGTTTCAGGGTCCCTCAGGGAAGACATGTCGACATCGTTCGCCTTTTCGATATCGGAGGTTTCCCTCCTTCGGATGAACACAGGTTTGCCTCTCCATTTCACAGTGATGGTCTGCCCAACCTCAATGTTGGAGGTGTCCACCTCGAGGGAAGCCATAGCAAGAACGTCTTTCGAAGCCTGGTAGACAAAAAATGAAAAAATCAGAAGCTGCTCAGAAACTGCCAAAAGTAGTTTGATCAGAATTTGACATGCGATGTGATTTGAGCGGGGCTTTTCTGTTGGGGGGGGTTGGGTCGTATTTGTTTGATTGATTTCAAATTCTTGGGAGAGTTCCAAAAAATAGCATTCAGTTTCTGATACAGGTCGACAGGTACTGATTACTAAGCCATGGCAAAATTTCACTCGAGGTGGGGGGATTCTGGAAGCTCCTCTGCTGACAGATCGAAATGACGAAATAAGGGTTGCTACTCACAGTCATGGACAGAATGAACTTGAGGACTGCCAAACGAATAGCAGAGGCATACAGAAATCGTCCCCCAGTCAAGACAAAGTAGGTGAAAGCCCTTTTGCTGGGGTCTCCAGGGGTGAAACGATCATGGTTGCTGTGGTCGTACCTGCATTCATCCAAACAATTATGAAATACAAAAAAAAAAGAAAAAATTGCCCCAAGAGCGAATTTCCAAAATGAATGTGGTGCTCACAAACACCGACGTCCCATCCTCCTATGATATAATCCTTGAAATTTCCTTGTGTTCATTTTCTATCAATAATAATAAATTTATTTTTGTTTTGGGTGGGGTGGGGTGGGAAGGGTCAATAAGGCTGGAATGTTACTTAGGCGATCATTAAATTAACCTATTCAGTTTCTGGAGAAAAAAAAAAAGTTAGGCGTCAAACATCATCCCCAACCCCCCGTCTTTTCCAGGAAGCAGTATTTTGGGTGGTGGATATGCTGTGGCCTCAATCTTTTGAGGACACTGAAAGCATTTTCTATTGAACAAGGACTTTCTCAGTTAATCAATATGGAACAATATACAGGCATCATTATTTGTTTTCCTCAACAGAGAGTCTTGCTTAGGTGTGCCAGAAACGTTTGAAAACTCCCTTCAACTCCATATGGAATCTTAGTTGTCATATAATTCATAGGTTTGTTTCTGGGAAGTGGTTTTGTGTGTGTGGGGAGGGGGGGGGGATTCTCTTGGTGCACTCACGTTATGACGTTGGTTGGATTTTTCAAAGCCGCGACCGTGGGAGAAGAAACCACGACTGGGGAATTGGACATCCCTAAGGAACACACAGACCAGAAAATCGTTCACAACAACACACGAAATTTGCGTTCGGAATCCCAAACAAGAAACAGCCCACGAAATTCTCAACACTCACTCTCAACGACAGAAATACGCGACACACGCTCGGCAAATCCGTCTCACCTCTGAATAGGCCCCAGAACGGCAAGGCGGTGCGCTCCTCGGGCTTGGTGCCGAAGGCATCCATCGCAGGGTTGGATAGAGAAGCGTTAGCAGCTCCGGCGCTGGCTTGCCATTGTTGAAAAAGCCGGGGAAGCCCCCTCGCTGAGCGACGGAGTGCCATCCGTCCAAGATTAGTCGCTGCGCTCCAAAACCGAATCAAAACACTTCGAGGGAGCTCGGGAAGGGGGTTTTTGGAGAAGGGATAGCTAAGGACGTCATGAACGACGAATGACAAATAATGGAATTGATGCTAGGGCACTTCGGCTGAAAGCCAATCATTCGACCAATCAATCGCAGAAGCGCAGACGTCCAGGCAGCTGCACATTTTTGTTCGTTTTTTCGTTGCATTTGCTGGGTTGATTCAGGAGGGCAAACAATGGTGCAGGAATTGGTGGTGAAGTGAGTTCAGCCAGGCAGTGAAACAGCAGCAGTATCTTAACCTGGAGGATTTCTCCCTGCCGAGGGGCTACAGAATCCAGCACAGCAGGAAATCTATCACAGCTTGGGGCTTCTGCAAATTTAGATTAAAAGTTAGCAACCTAGCAAACAACTGAGGCCATGTCACATCACCTGTTACTGGAGAATTTAAAAAAAAAGGAGTGGATTTCTGTATTTTAGTGAGCAAGATGTAAGAAAAGACCTCTCATGACTAGGATATGAAAATCAAATTGAAGCAAGCAAACATTGATTCTCCTCGTCAATGTGATTTCGTTCACTGTTGTGTTCACCCCGATTGGGTGAGCGGGGACTTTGCGAGTAAAAGAGAATGTGAATCGAGTGCACCCCAGAACGTCTAACTGATTGTTCTTACTGCAAATAGATTCAACGATCAACCAATATCATCGATGTAACCTTATTTCACAGAACAAATTCATCTTTGTTTTCTGAGCACTAACAGATGTGCCGAAAAAGGAAATAGCCGTTGTGGAAATATGAGGCAAAAAAAAAAACACAACAGAAAACACACTGAAGCAATGCGAAAACACTATAACCGCATCCTTTGCGATTTCGTTTCTTGGAATGGGTATGTTACAATTTACTCCAACTTTGATGTTTATCTCACTACCAGTTTGCCCCTGTATGGTTGCACACTGCCATCTATTGATTATAAACTTGTTGATGGCCTTCCCTCTAATCCGTACTGTGGGATCTGTCATTTTTCGCCTATACCTTCTTCTAAGATTTTGGGGCTGAAATTGATCCATGATCAGAAGGTGATTTCGTATCCTAGTTGATTGATTATGTTTTCAGTATTCTTAATATTGAAAATCATTGCTCTATTTTGTTGTATAATGCTCCCACGGCATCTTCGCGTGCAGTTTGTTTTTTTGGTGTGGTTTTTTGGTGTGGTTGATCCCGACACTGAATCTAGCAAACAAACAAAAATTACATTGTGGAGGAGAATCTAACACAGTCCTCAACAAAAATTTGTTCGCAATATTATATTTATTGTTCGCAATCTCTTCCAACTTACCATCTGAAAAAACCAACCGCGATAAAATGACGAGAACTGGCCGTTGTTTTATCGCTTACGCCTCTTTATCGAATTCGGATACCGCTGACGATGATTAGCGCAAAAATAACGCCCATAAAATTGCGTGCTTGTTGCGACTGTGCCAATCCAACGTGAAACAGCGCCACCAGTAATTTGACGTTGTTTCACGTTGCTTTTTGCGGTTGCGTTAATTTCACGCTCAGAGAGCGTCAGCGATATGTTGACGTTGTTTCACGTCGCTTGTTGTGGGTATGTTGCTTTCACGCTTAGAGAGCGTCAGCGATATTTTGACGTTGTTTCACGTCGCTTGTTGTGGGTACGTTGCTTTCACGCTCAGAGAGCGTCAGCGATATTTTGACGTTGTTTCACGCTGTTGTACGACATCCAAAGAGGGGTGAATTATCGGTGAATGATGCAATAGATCTAATAGTAGGAACCTTTTGGGAATAGAACCCAATCCCCTGGAGGGGGCCACCAGGGATTCCACTCAATTTCTTAAAACTTAAGTTTAAGGACGTGTGTCAACCCTGAAGTGAGAAATCTAGCATCATGCTTGATGTTCACTGAGGTCACCCAATTCTTGTAATCTGTGCTCCATACACAAGGAATTCTACCCTCATTCAACTTCCATCACCACTCTTCGCTCGGGCAGCCAAAAAGTCGGCCTTGAACCCTCTATTAGTTGCATTTTTCTTCGCTTTGGAACGCATCAGCCTTCGAGCCATCTAACACACACACCCATGCACTGCAAAATCAGCACCGCACTCAAATCCTATCACAAATTTGTGATGGAGGACACATCAAACCTACTGCAAACTTACTTCTCGTTTGCTCTTCCTCTTATAGTCGATCGCCACCACCATTGTTGATCCGTTGGGATTGAGTTATCCATGAATACAGCCACAGAGATACGTTCAACAACTTATGTTTTCATCATCAGGGTGATTTCAAGGTCGAGACAGCTTTAAAATGTTTTTGGCATGAAGAATCTCTAGCTTCTTTTTGTGGATATCTTCTGTGCTCATTCCAGCCTGCAACCTTCTACAATAGACACATTCATCAAGCGAGGGACTGATGCGAATGCACGAAAGGCTCAAACCTACAAGATTCAGAATCAACAATGGAATATATTTCTCTTCCTCCAATTGCCAATGCACCCAGGAGTGCTGTCAGGGAGTGAAGATAAAGAACTGCAAATAACATTTCAAGAACACAGTGATTTAGAGTTTTATTTTCGACTCCACAGAGTTTTTTTGCAGCAGTGGGTGATCCTGAAGTACATTCCCTGGGGATGGGAATAGGAAGCAACAGGATGTATCCTCCAAAACAGGGGAGATGTGGTTTGGTGTGATGTGTATAAGGGAAAAAAGTCACAGGAAAATCCTGAACCTGGGAGTAGCGAGGAATCCGATCCTGACGCCGAGCACCACCAGAAAAACGTCGGCACGCAAGCAGGGTGGTTAAGCTCACAGCCACCCAGGCTCTCTCGCCCGTCCATCCCAGCTAGAGGCGCTCGCAACGCGATCGACCAACTCCACCCCCTCGCCATTCCATCTAAGCTAGAGACCCTCGTAACACGATCGCTGAACTCCACTGTCAACGCCCATAGGAGTATATCCGATTATCGCGGAGCAGAACTGCAAGCCTCTCCACATAGCCCGCCCAGGAAAAAAATAAAAAAAAAACCAAACTCTGTTGGCTTACAGACCCCTCGTCGAGCTGACTCCAAACCCAGGAGGGTAGTAGTCGCGATCGCCACAGAAAGGGTCCCCTCAGTTCACGGAAAACCCCGCTTTTTTTACCCCCAAGCGTCGAAGCGCCGAGTCGTTTCACGTCCAAAAAGAGAAAAAACAGACCCTTACCCAACCCTAACCCAACCCAAACCCAAACCCATTATTGGCAGCGAACAGCATCCACGACCTCAACACGACCTCAGAAAGCGGACTTCCTGTCTTGTGCAAGTCAGAGTCGCTTATCGATTGGCGGAAACCTATCGGAGATCGAAAAAATATCAACAGGCCCAAGAAGTCGAACGCGAACAGGACAAGCGAAAATGTCTCCAAACCCATGGGAAGTCACATCGTCTTTGTCACGTGTTTGTGGGTCCGTGAAAACTTGAACAAAAAGTTCACGGAAACAAGGAGAAGTGAGTGTGGGGTGTACTGAGTGTGGTTTTCGCGGTATTTGTGTGTCGATTTCACGCACGTGATTCCACCGTCAATTTAATGCACGTCACATGATCGATATTTTTGCGTCAAACAGACGCGCGAGCTTTCAGCGTGTTTTTGCGTCAAGTTCGCGTCCGTGATTTGGCGATAACTTGGTGTTGTTTGACGCAAGCGCTGCACAAGCGTCAAATACCGCCCATAAAGTGACGCTGACACCCCGTGAAAGAATCAGTGACGCTACTTTATCATCATTTTATCGCGGTTGGTTTTTTCAGATGACTCATTTTTTTCTTTTGGAACGGTGGGATTTTCTTTGTCCAGGAAGTTTCTTTGGGTGGATTTTTTTTTGTTCTTACCTTGTATTACTCTGGCATTATGGGGGGTGACGGCCTCTTTTTGCAAAAATGATTTTCTCTCCTCCACAATGTAATTTGATGTTTGTTTGTTTGCTATAATGTAATTGATTGATTGATTGGTTTGTAATATTCTTGTGTTTGTGTGTGTTTGATTGTTTCATTCAACCTGCAGGTTAGACAGCTGTCTCTCTGACAGAAAACGTCAATATGTTTTCAACATCGATCAACTAACTACCTGGCAATTCATATCGCATCTTGCATATTGCAAGGCCGCAACACATCATGTGGTAGGTCCCATCCATCGTGTTCCACACGCTCAACCCTTGCGTTTTAAACAACTGAGGCGAAAAGTTTGTGCAAAAAGAAAATGGGAAGCTCCTCCAGTTCGTCCAGCAAAAAATCGGTCGAAGACTACATTGATAGCTCGTGTACATCCACTGGGAAGTATGGTGGCTATAAGGTTTCTCGCATCCGCATCAGGAGCATGTGGATAGGTCATGGCTTTTGGTCTGGGGCAGCAAGCATTATAACGGGACCTTTGACACTCAACAAGGTGAAGCATTGGTGGGTAGAGATCAGGGCGGAGAAAAACGGCGACACAAAGTGGTTTATTGCTCACCTCGCCAAGGGCCGTGAGTTGAGGTGCTGTGGTTCTCAAGATGGTGTCACGGATTTGGCAAAGGACGCCGCCAGCACTCGGAGGTCTGAGGGCAAGGATATCAGCGAAGAAAGACCCACCATAACAAACTGCACACATATTTCAATGGCGGATGTCTACGATTGGGTTGATGACTAGTGCAGGGGGTACAACCTGGTCAGCAACAACTGCCAGGATTTTGCTTCTGCGTTCTATAGACGTTTTGGACCCGACACTGACATTGGTATTCCACTGCCTATAATACCCATGATATCTGGTATGGGAGGCCCTGTCGACAGCTACAGACACGGAAACTGGGAATTCGGGGTCAGGATTGGGTTTTAAAGGCTGCAGAAAAAGGAGTTTGACATCAACGATGTGTTTTCGCACGTGTGGCATTGTGCTAAAAAGCAAGGTTTTCACTGGTATGAACGGATTAGTGCGTTTTCCCCCCTTTTCTTCGAGCTTTTGTGAACACATTTTGTTTTGTTTTTGTGTCAGCGGAGGTTTGTTGGTTTGTGGTTCTGATGGAATACGTCTCTTTCACGATCTTATGAGTTTGCTCTTTCGTCTTTTTTTGCTTTTTTGCTTTTTTACATGTGTATCAATTTTGTGTTAGTCTGTGTTTTTTTTTTTGCATTAATAATATTATTGTATCGGAGGTGTGTTTTGAGGCAAACAAAGTCGACAGTCAGAACTGTAAAGAACTCGCTGCTTCCAATTAGGCCGTTTGATGGGACTTGGTACACCAAAGATGTTACGTGTCACTTTTATAGGCTTGATTAGGGACGTTATGGGGACACGTGGTTGGCTTCTGGGTAGCTCCAGGGCGCCAGTAGGAGTTCCAACACGTGTAGAAAGAGTTCACAGTGTGTCAGTTTCCTTCTAGGTGCAGTTCACAGTGGAACTTCATCTAGCTGGCGCATAGTTCCTATTGGATTCGAGTACTTAGAGGGCTTGTATTGGGACTATTGTAACTTTCTCACAAGGGCAACGATTCCGTCGCGTGACAATTGGTTTCGGAGCGGTCGATCCTTTGGACGACGTCCTCGGCGGACTCTTCCTTAAAGAGATGGTGGAAGGAGATGGGAGATGAGCGCCGGGAGGAAAAGTGCGATAACGTCGTTAATACGTCACGGAATGAAGCGTTTGAGGTGGCTAACGGCAAGAGGAGAAAATTCCGCGTTCAACGCATCGTGTTTGGAGTTCATCGGAGAAGTAGGCGGAAAGTTACAGCTGTTTGAAGGTGCAGCTATTTTTCTGGAAGTGATACTCCGTGACGGAAGCTCGAGAAAGTTCGGCGTTGCGCTCATGTTGTGTGTATGAGGATGAGTCAGAGGTGTTATGGGGCACCTAAGCAACGTTTGTGTCGTGGGCCTTGGACGACAGAAGAAAAGAAACCAGGGAAAAGAGCAGTGTATGGTACAGTGTGTGCGCATGCTGTGTAGTGCAGTGAGGCGAAACGTTATTGGTTGTTTTGGTTGTTTGGTTGTTTGGTTGTTTGGATGTTGGATGTTATTGTGGTCGTGGGCCTAGAGCGACATTAAAGAAATCGGGAAGAAGCCGTATGTGAGAAGACGGTTGGTTGTATTTGACGCAGTAAGACGCGAGAAGCGCAGTAAGACGAGTGGTTGTTTGATATTGTTGTAGTCGTGGACCTGGGGCGACGATGGATAAATAAGCCGGGACGAACATGCGAAATTTTGATTGTTTTAAGAGTTCTGTGAGAGATGCGTGCAAGGAATGAACATAAAGAGAGAAGTGGTAAGCACTACAAGTGCAACGGAATCCCAAGGAGAGATTGAGTGGGTTGGTTGTCATACAGTGCTACGAAGGGATGGAAGGTTTGGTGACATGCTACGGTGTATAGTCGGAACCACGGATCCCTGTTACTATGTGAGTTGAGTGGAGGACGATGAGAACCGACTTGGTAGGTCCTACGGCGGGACCTGATCAAAAAGAAGGCCTGTAACTGAGTGGTTTTTTCATGGTTTTCTATGGGTTTTTTTAAACTGGTAATATTTCTCTTGTTCGATTGTTTCCTTGATTTGGTTTGAACTATGAAAGAGAGAGAGTAGAGTGGTTGTGAAAGAAAAGTGGTGGTTTTATTTTATTCTGGTGAAAGGATTGGCAGGAAGCCTTAGAAATTTGAGGACAAATTTCTATAAGAGAAGGGAATTGTTACGTGTCACTTTTATAGGCTTGATTAGGGACGTTATGGGCAGAGATAGGACTTGGGCCAAATTTTTGGTCCGGCTACGGTCCGGTCCGGTTACGGTCGGTTTACGGTTCCGTATTACGGCCGTAACTCCGTACCGTAACCGGAGTAATATGTTGTTTTTACGGTACGGAACAGGTACGGTATAGCTACGGTAGCCCCTAAATCATCGTGAAGTAGTGTGGTTCAGTGCTAAAGCGTTAGGCTGTAGTCTGTAAGGTCGTGGGTTCGAATCCCCTTGGGTTCCTTTGGGTTCTCGGGACCTTGCGGGGGTTACTGTTTACGGTTGGTACGGTGGTTACGGTCGGTACGGTCCGGTACCGGAGCAGTACGGAGTGGTACGGTGGTCCGGTTCCGAGCACGAAAACCACTCCGGTCCGGACCGTAACTACCGTAACCGTAAGTGACCGGAGTGGGGTTACGGTACGGTTTACGGTACCGTAACCGGAAAGTCCTATCTCTGGTTATGGGGACACGTGGTTGGCTTCTGGGTAGCTCCAGGGCGCCAGTAGGAGTTCCAACACGTGTAGAAAGAGTTCACAGTGTGTCAGTTTCCTTCTAGGTGCAGTTCACAGTGGAACTTCATCTAGCTGGCGCATAGTTCCTATTGGATTCGAGTACTTAGAGGGCTTGTATTGGGACTATTGTAACTTTCTCACAAGGGCAACGATTCCGTCGCGTGACAAAAGATCTCGTCGTCGGTGTAACCTCTTTGTCGGAGGTGTTGCGCTTTCGAACGTGTGAGAGGCGCTATTGTGAGCGAGTGACCTCGAAAGAATGTGTGAGAACGAGATGATTACAAGTCAAAAATCCCCCCTTTTCTAACTGATTTGTCATTCCCGATGTCTTGGACGACGTGTTGACGGGTTGACAATGTGTGGGTGAGTGTGATGTGTAGGCGATGGTGTCTCGAGTTTAACAACTGGTATGAAATTTTACCTTGTGTTACTTTGGGGAAACGAGAAGGTTACAAAAGACAAACAAACAACCGAGTGTTCACCCTATATCCTAAAACGGGTGGACAGATCTGTACTACAAACCCAGATCTGTACTATAAAGCCTCACTTCGATTGGGTCGTTCCAACACGCTTCACGGCGCATAAAACTCCGACCCTTGAACTCTGTTCAAGTTTCCCCACAATGAAATGTGTGGTGGGCCCATATTCTTTTTCCTTGACTAGCCGATACTCAAACTCAGTCAAAAACTTTCTTTTTCCCACTGAACACACAACACAATCTGAACGAAAATTACCCCTATATACTATACTCGCCACTCTCACTACTTTTCGTGGGTATGTTCAGTTCAGGACTTGTTTAACCCAGCGCAGCCCAAACGCCTCTTTCGAACTCACAATCCTCGATCTGTTATCGCTCGGGAGGACTGACGTCCGCGAGCGACGTCTCCTATCTCGGGAAAGAGTGAGGCGGCGGCGGAACGGTCACACAAAATCGCACGGGTCACAGACTCGGGGTCACACAAACAGATCACTGAAAAGCAAGGTTACATCAAGCGTCCCATCCTTTAACTCCCAGTTCGACTTTCCCGAGGGTGACTAACCACCCGTAACACTCCCACTACCCTGACTCACAGCCGCCAGTTCTACTCCTGACTCACTCACACACTCACACACAGGCCCAGACCAAAGCACGTTCCCACTCAGACTCGAACCCAGGATCTCAGTGTCGCAAGTCCTAATCTGGTTGATCGAACCACTGTCTTGACTCTGTGCTCTTACGGTGGTTTCCTCGCTGTAGTTCAGTAGTACCTCCTTGGGAGGATGCTGTCATTCACCGGGGATGCATCTGACGCTTCACAGACGTCAGATGCATGACGCCTTTGACGTCTGACGTCCCTGGACGTCAGCAGCTGGTATCAATTGCCTCCCCCCTGGGGGCAGTTGGTGCCCTCACCAAGTATCCATCACATGCATCCTTTTGATTTACTAGGGTGATGCAAATCCCAAGCTCCCTGCACTTCTGAAAGGATAATTAGATCCCCATAAAATCCTTAACCCACAGAAGTTTAGAAAACACTTCACTGCCCTTATGCAACCCATCCCCTAGTCACTGGGATTCCTGATCCTTCAGCCACAGAATCAAAGTGCATCTAACTTCTACCTGATCCCAGCTCTCCTCTTATAATCAGCCAGGATCTCTGATGCATTTAGTAAATTGTCTTGGGGTTCCCAGGTTGCTTCACTAAGTGGATACCCCTTCCAGACTACTAAAAATCTCCTTTTTCTTCCTGAAAACTTATGTCTTACTACAGCCTCAACTTCAAATTCCTCTTCTCCCTCAGAATCTAATTCTGCTGGAGGTGCCATTACCTCCCTAGGAAACTTAGCACTTTCCTGAAGTTTTCTTAACTTTGATACATGAAATACAGGATGTAATTTCCATCCATCTGGTAACACCAATCTATATGCCACAGATCCCACTGCAGCAGCAATAACAAAAGGTCCTATATATCTTCTTCTGATTTTTACTGGAATATGTTTCAAGACTGATAAATTCAATGTCTTTGTGGAGAGCAACACCTTTTCTCCCACTTGAAACTGTACATCCCTTCTCCTTTTATTTGCTTGCTGCCTCATCTTCTCTTGGGCTGTTTTATATCTGTCCTTGGCATCATTGATGATTTCCTGCATATGAGATATCATCTCTTGCACTGATTCTGCTTCAGCTTGAGCTTTTCCAGCCAGTAGATCTCCTGGCAGCTGAGGATGTACCCCATACATTAAGTAGAAGGGGCTGTATCCTGTAGATGTGTGGACAGCATTATTGGCTGCAAATTCAGCCATCCCTAATCCCTGCATCCATGTCTCTGGATGCTCTTCCACATAGGGTCTAAGGAAATTCTCTAGTGTTCTAATGCTGACTTCACTTTGTCCATCTGTTTGAGGATGAAAGGCTGTGGACATTCTCACTTTAGTGCCCACACATCTCATTAGCTCCTGCCAAAATTTACTAGCAAACCGAGTGTCTCTATCACTGATTATCACACTGGGAATCCCATGATTCCTAAAGATGTGATCAAAGAATATCCTTGCATACCCTGGTGCATCTATTGTTTTACTGCAGGGTATGAACTTCACCATCTTAGTTAATCTATCAACAAATACTGCAATTGAATCAAATCCATCAACAGGGGGTAAATCAGTCACTAGATCAGTAGTGATCTGATCCCATTTCTTATCAGCTACTGGAATAGGTTGCAGCAAGCCCTTCTGAGCTCTCAACTCAGGCTTCATTTGCTGGCAAACTTCACATGTCCTGACATATTCCTGGACATCCTTTTTCATATTATTCCAGTAGTATTTCCTGGACATCAGCTCCAGAGTTCTCTCTATCCCCAGATGTCCTGAAATCTGATTATCATGTCCTTCAACAAGGACTTTCATTCTCAGTTCCTGAGGAACCCATAATTTCATAAGTCCATCCTGAGTTTGATAAATCAATAACCCTGATTCATTGATTCCATATCCTGGAATTCTCTCTCCATCTAGTATTTGATTGTAGATGTCTTTGATTTCAACATCTGCCAGTGTTGCTTGTTCCCAGAGTGTAATCTCCTGTGTGCTGGGTTGTAATGAACTCACTACTTTGAGTTCCTGCTCTGCTGGAAGACTTCTTGATAGTGCATCAGCCACTAGATTCAGTTTCCCTTGGATGTACTGAATTTTTGGTTTGATGCTGAGGAAATGTCCTGCCCTGAGCCACCTGGCCTGAGGCCTTGACATCATTTTTTGATCCATGAAGTTTGTTAAGGGCTGATGATCAGTAAAGACTGTAACCAGTCCTGGGCAGCCTTCTAAATAATGCCTCCACTGCATCAAACAGTAGGCTATTCCTAGTAATTCCCTCTCATAGACTGAATAGTTCTGTTCTGACTTTGATAATCTTCTACTGCAAAAGGCTATGGGCTGTAATCCAGAGCCATGATCCTGACAGAGAACTCCTCCAGTTGCTTCCCCAGATGCATCACTAATCACAGTGTAATCCTTTACTGGATTAGGATGGATCAGCACTGGTTTCCCCATCAATGCATTTTTCAAAGTCTGGAAAGATTTCTCCTGAGCAGATCCCCATTCCCACATGACATCCTTTTTAGTTAAGTCATGCAGAGGGCCTGCTATCTTTGCAAAGTCTGGGATGAATCTCCTATAGAAGGAAACCATCCCCAGAAAACTCCTGACATCTGTAACTGTCTTTAAGGGCTTCCAATCCCTGATTGCCTTAACTTTCACATCCATTGCTGAGATCCCCTTTTCACTTAGCCAGAACCCACAGAAATCTGTTTCCTTCACACAGATTTCACTTTTGGTGGCTTTTGCAAATAAACGATACTTCTGCAGCCTGGCTAAGACTGCTGCCAGATGTTCTACATGCTCAGAGATGCTTCTGGAATAGATCAGAAGGTCATCAATGAAGATCAGCACAAATAAATCCAACATATCCTTGAATATGTCATTCACCATGTTCATATATTGTGCTGGAGCATTAGTAAGTCCAAATGAAAGCACTTTGAACTGATAGTGTCCAAATCTGCTTCTAAAGGCAGTCTTAGGCCTGTCCTCTTCCCTTAGAGGCATCTGCCAATAGCCTGATCTCAGGTCTATTTTAGTGAAATATTTTGCCCCATGCACCCTGTCAATCATCTCCTCTGGTAAGGGCAGAGGGTATCTGTTCTTTATGGTTTTCTTATTCAGCCACCTATAATCTAGGCACATCCTGAGCCCTCCATCTTTCTTAGGGACAAACAGGATAGGTGCCCCAAAGGGTGACTGTGATGGTTCTATGAAATCCATCTCTAACAGATAATCTAACTGTCTTTTAACCTCATCTAACTCAAGAGGAGACAGTTTGTATAGGGGTCTATACATGGGTTCTGTACCCTCCTCCAGATCAATCCTGAATTCATGACCCAGTCTGACAGGAGGTACACCCTTAGGCAAATCCTTTGCAAACACTTTTCTGTACTGAGTCAGTACTTCTTTAATCCTGGGATCCATATCCTCCTGCAGGATTTTCTGTAGATCATCCCCTTCCCTTTGTTCTGGGATTGTTTCTACTCCAGTCTTTGATTCATCCTCTGGCCTGATCACCACCATGATGATGTGTTTGATTTCCCCTTTTTCTATCTGTCTTTTGATTCTGCCACTAGAACAAAAGGAAAGTTCTGTAGCTCCAGTGGGTGTGAGCTGATATTCAGGCATCACTGAGAGTGGTAATTTTACACTCTTTTTGCCCTTGTTGACTGTGATTATTCCTGACTTGAAATCCACTTTGGGATTGTAGTGTATGAGCCAGGGCAATCCCAACAGAATTGGGTGATTACTGTCTGGAAAGACATCAGCATCAAATGAAAGCTGGATCTTTCCACAGACAAATGGGATGACAACATCTCCCCACTGATTTCCTTTCTGTACCATCTAGAAACTTAACAGGAGTTTCTTGTGGTTTGTATTGCAGTCCCAGTTCCTTGACTGCATCCATGCTAATATAATTAGCAGTGGATCCTGTATCAATGTATGCTGTAGCTTTCTTTGCACCAATAAATCCTGCCAGTTCATATCCTCTATATGCTGCTGTAGCCTGAGCTACTGCAGTCTGAACTGGTTCCTTTCCCTCAACATTTCCTTCCACTCTAGTGGGTAAACTCACAGTGGCCTCTGTTTGTTTATCCACTCTCTTTTGAGACTGCTTTTTCTTTTGAATTAACACTCCTGGAGTGACCCCATCCAGTGTGTATGCTTCCTGTTCTGTTGCAATAGGGGCTGCAACCACAGGTGTCTCTTGAACACCATCATTTAGTGAGGCTGGTGTTTTTGTAGTGGGTTCTTTCATTTCAATATCATCTGGAGGCTTAGCTGACCCAACACTAGTGTAACGAATCTGCCCCTGCAGATCGCTTTTTCTGCTTCAATACACTGAAGACTGCGACCCTGCCGGTCTGCCAGTCTGAACTGCCGTTCTATTGAACGACCATGGGAGAGACACTTGAACCTAGCAAGGTTCAAGGGCGAGATCAGGTTCCAAACTAAGGTTACAAGAATGTCCAAACCCCAACAACTTATACCGTTTCTTCCAACCCTGATCCAAACTGATCCTAAGCCATAACATCAGTCTGCATCAGTGTTGCAGACCATCAAACTACCAAGTTCCTTTCAGTCCCCTTTCATGACATGCAGCCTCAGACACCTTGCACGGTACTGCGGTCCTGAGTCTGCCACCTAAGACCTTCTAGAACCTTGTGCCTGCCAGCTCTGCAGCCCACGTTCTGCAACGCTGCCAGCACCTGTCTGCCATCAGCAACCCTGTCAGCCCGACTACTCTGCCACTTCGTCAGTCTGCCAATCTGCTGACTACCAGTCCTTTAGTCTGCAGGTCTGAAGGACCTGAACCATTCCTGCTTCTGCAGAATCATAGCAGTCAACCTGCAGCTCTAACCTGTCAGCCCAATCACTGCCAGTCTGCAAGCCTGCAGGTCTGCCTGAATCTCCTTTGATTCTGCCGAATCCTTACATTCCTCCCCATCTAGTTGGCAGTAGTCCCTTACTGCCCTAAGAGAACGATAACAACCTTGTCCCTTGGATTTCAAACACCCAAAGAAACTTCTGCCTCAAAGTTCAGTTTGAAAAGTTGCTATCCCATCTTGCCAACTGCCAAACACCTTTTGGAAGGACTGACCACTGAAAATATCTTTTCGAAAAATTGCAAAATAAAGTATAGCCTCTTTCTCAACATTCTGATGTATACCTTTGAATTGCCTAGAAAACTGCTCAGGAAAACCCCAATAACACAAACAAGAAAACCGAATGAACTTCTCTTTCGGAATTGTAATGTGCTACTGAACAAAATTCAATTCCTTTATCTGCAGCCTGTTAACTCAACAGATTTTTTATTTTGACCATAAGAAAATCCAACAGAAAAATAGCAAAAATCTGCTGCAGCTTTCAGAGTCTTAGCAATTCACTTTTCTGCCTTCTTTAAGATAAGAATGTTGCTATTCTGCTCAAATATTTTGCAACTACCAAAACTTCTGAAACTTCATGTTGTCCCATACTTTCCAACTCAACATTTGCATATTGAAAACCTGCAAACTGCCACTACCACAATCTGCAAATTCTCTGCAACTACTGCCACAGTCTGCAACCCAGCAAACTGGTGCTGCCACAATCCAGAACTCTACAAACTGTTGCTGCCAAAATTTGCAACTCAGCAAAATACCACTTTCACAATATGCAAACTGTCTTGGAGTAAAGAAGAAGGTTGAATGACTGAAGTTCTGTCTCCCAAAAGAAGTTTCCAACCTTTTGAAAACCAAGAGATCACCAGTCACTCCAGCAGCTCCTCAGAGTTGAAGCTCCTTGCTGCATAGTGAGCTGCCACATGTCTCCACCAAGTTAGCCTTCCGCATAGCAATGAAAAGCGAGCGATAGGATCTTGCAACAACAAGTCTCCAGATGTTCTTCAATGAAGAAGTGAGCTTGCTCCTCAATTTTTCCCTGAAGCATGCTCCCTTCTGTTCCTGCTTCCTCTCTCCTGAGTCATGAATGTTCAGAGTACCTACAGATTGATTCCCGAGTTCTTCCATGCCTTCTCCGGTTTTCCCATATATGAATCTATACAAACCAGAGTATATGAAAACCCAGAAACTCCACTTGGCCTATCCTGACTTAATGAAATCAACCCTTTCTTTCAACCAACAAGACTTCACTCAGTGACATTTCCTTTTTCTTTTGAACTCTGCTGCTCAAATAAATATCCTACAACTGAGTGCTGAAAGAATCCATACCAATGTACCCTCTGAAATTCAGTAACCTCAAGTGAGCACCAATCCAACTGACTCAATCAATGGTCCTGCAAACTTCTGTAAATTCCAAACCAACTAAATCCACAGCAAAATATGTGTCACGTACCAGAATATTTCAGTCCACCAGAAACACCCTTGCTAGACTGCAAATGTTTTAATTCTGCATCGTCCCAAAGTAGTGAACTATGCATAGTTCCTTAATCCACTCTGCAAGAATAGTGGAACTGAAAACACATATTTACTGACCACCGAGATATTGCAAACACTATCCATGAATTCCCGTCAGCTCTGAAAGAGTATCACTAACAACCTCTTCCTTTCCTGAGAAACCTTGATGAAAACATGTGTCACCTACTGAAATAAATGCAATTTTGGAAAAACAAAAACGAAACGCATCGGTTCAACCGAGGCCCCCTCCCCATCTGAAATGGAGCTTGTCCTCAAGCGAAACCATGCAACCATGCAAAACCATATCACTGTACCAGCTACAGAAAGTTGAGCTGTTCGGAGCAGCCAAAATAACCCCAAACAACTGAACAAACTACTTCAGAAAAACAAGCCTGAAAAACTGAAGGCCTGAATTTGCTCTGCCAAAGTCAGAAAAATCTGCTGCCCCAGATTGTAACCAAATGTTCAGTTCTCAACCTTTCTGATATAGTTTGTCCACACAAATATACACCAATCATACCACCAAAGATCAAGGCTATTTCTGTTCCATTGACAAGAAAAGAAATAGAAAATAAAGAAAACACAGAAATTTTGCAGCCCTGCAAAGTATCCCTGCAGCTAACAGGTTCTGTACCTGCAATGTACCAACTGCCCATAACATTGCCAGATCTGCCTGCAAAAAATTTTCACAGTCCCTTGTGTTTCTTTATATGTAGAGGTGAACCTGACCATCGAATGTCATAACCTTTAGCTCCTGATCTTTGACACCAGAACACTACTGCCCATTGTGTTTACTATAACGTCATGAAATAAGAGAGCTGCCAACTCATGATACTTCATGTCTAACCACTGCAAACAAACTCAAGAAGAAATCCACCTGAAAATCTGAATCCTACCTGAAAATCTGAAAGAACTATTCTTTTCTTTTCTTTAACTCTGCTGATTTCCACTGATTCAAACACCAAATCAGAGATAGGTCTTCAGAAACTGAAAATCCTTTTGCGTTTCCTTCTGAGCTTTATATTTCTCACAATAATATTTGAACTACCGCTGGTCCATGGATCTATGGACTTCTCAAAGAAATAAGAAATATACACCTCACCCCTGATTTTCTTTCTTGATCTCCTGAAAATCTGCAACTCAAACCAGATCTAATGTATCGAATCAAAATAAAACATTTTTCCAGATTTCAGTCACTGCCAATTAAGTCCAAAAGTGACTGCAACAATACCAAGTTCTGTCACTGAAAATTGCTATCTCTGATGCACTTTGGCACAATCACAAGTTTTCTAGGGAACCCTGAATGTCCCGCAGAAATGTTTCAGCTCAACAATCAGTCTATGGACCTGTAAAAATAGAAATCAGAGTCCTCCTTTCAAGCAAAAACTGCAACTCCATCTGCAGTCTGAAATAGAGCCCAAATCTCTCATTTCCAAGCCCTTCAAGTGTTGTAATTCTGCCACTGATTTACCAAACTAATTTCCATATTCAAAACTGAAATGAAAGCTCTTTTGTAGGTTTCTGTACTTGCCCCTTTTTAATCAGCCATACTCAAGTGGCAGCAAATACTAACACCACAAAGACAAATCTCACAATGCATCAGATATTTTTCTAAACCAATACTCTGATCCTCTTTCCTCTAGAGCTGAGGTCTCTTCACACTCTGCAACTCCTAGAAAAGATCATTGTATTTTCCTTCGACTCAACTACATTCCTTCAACAATCTGAAAAGGTGATATCAGATGCAGTTCACATGTTACTGCATCCACTGAAAATTTCTCTAGCCAATTTCAGAATCCTAGCTAGCTTCTAGTTATAGGCAAGATGTAGATATTCCAATTCTACATCCCTACCTATCGATATACAATTTTCTCCACGTCACGAAATCACCGACAATAAAAATTCAGTTCCTTCTCAAAACAACAACTGCACGCCGTACACAATCTGCCTGGCATGTATTCTCATTTCAGCCGCACGCCGCACACGGCCTGCCTGGCATGTCCACTGCACTTCCATAAAGATCAATCGCACGCCGTACACAATCTGCCTGGCATGTATTCTCATTTCAGCCGCACGCCGCACACGGCCTGCCTGGCATGTACACTTCACTTCGAAGTTTAGACTATGTCCTTTAAAGTAGACTTCATTAGGTCTACCCAGCCCATAACTCCTCGCTCACAAAAACAAATCTGATGTGCCTGCAGAACACATCATGCAGGTCAGGTGTGGCCCCACATGACCCTACACCCCCTGCCTCAGAGAGCTGAGCAGTTGCGGCTACTCTCGGCCTACGAACCCCCTCAGCCTCAGAAATCCTCCTCCAAAAATTCTGCAGGTCAGTACTCCCCGCACTGCACCTCAGAACTTTTCCTTGAAAATCTGCAGATGCTGCGACTCCCCGCCCAGCATCTACTAACACATTAACTGAACAGTCTACAAGTCCCCTGGGGGACCGTCCCCCTCGTCGCCTAGCGGGCCACCTGCAGCACTGCTCACCTTCTCCTCAAGGCCTCCAGAATTTCCTGCACCAGTGTCCCTCCCTGGACCACCACCTGCAGAAATTCCATCCACCAGACTTACTTCTCCGTGTTGCGGCTGCACCGGCACTCCAACTACAGAATGGACTCCGCGCCCATAGGCTACCCTCCCCTGAGGTAACACCCTGTGTGAGTGGCTACGCCGGCCTTCTCACACTCCACTTCTGTCCTCCTTCGCCTCTTTTCTCACTCCTGCAAGTCCTCGCTGGACTTCCATCCCCGCGAAAACTTGGGGCTGAGCAACTTTCTTGAGGGATGCTGATCTTAGCTTCCCCGCTCAGTTGTCCTACATGAGTGTATGCTTCCCATGGCACTCCACTCATGCACCATCTCCTCAGATGTAGCTACACATGGCTTTTCATCTGCAAGAGATATCTGCAAGTCTTGCTCTCTTTTTCTCACTTCACAACCCATAAGCACCACCTGGTGCTATCACCTTAAACTCTTTCCTTTGTTTTCTCTTTTCAACTTGTACTCTTCTCGTAAAAAGCACCTAACTATAATGTGGTTGCACAAGGATATAAAATCTACCACATTTCACTTTCCTTCTTTTTCCTCCTGTTTTTACTTTAATAAATCAGCAAAATACTGAGTGCACCTCTTTCTTTTGTCACAACGAACCACTAAGTACATTATGGCAGTCCAAACACAAAATCTGCCACAGTTTCTTTGTGTAAAGAATGCATGAAAACTTCAGGTGACTCCAGCATATCACTAATATACTTTCTATCGCCAACAGGATAGAAACTCTACCAAAATAACTATCAGAAATGTACTCCCTTTGAAAATCAGCAACCACTCTGCATCCAAATGAAAAAGGAAGAACAGAACTATACCAAACAAGCAAAGAAAACTTCTCTTTTGTTCAGCCATCTGCCCTTTAGACTGCTGCCCTTTTTCTGTGCCTCAAGAGTACCACTGCTAGTTCAATAACTGACCTGAAATTTTCTGGAAACCTGAATAAACTTCCAGAATGAGATATATCCTGAAAACCTATTTTCCAACACCTCAAAGACAAATAACCAAGAGTGTAACCAGAAATTTCTTTTCTCTAAGACCAAGCTTCTTCAACCAACTCTGCTACCACCAAAGTCTTGTTGAAATAAAAACCTAGTACCGAGAAAATGCTGCCATCAACCAAAGAAAATACCCTCTTAATCAATGGGTAGGATGTGGCTGCTTTATCACTTCAACCTCCCCATCTGATTTCTTTTCTCTTTGAAAGACAATCAGTATTTTCGAACAGCTTAATTTCCAGAACTCCCCTAGACTACCTTTGAAAATTCAGTCTCTAACAATACTACCACAATTGAGTATTGTTCCCTTCCAGAAAATTCTCTAATCACTAGCAAATGTTTTCTGCTCAATAAGGGGCATCCTTTAACAAAATAATTTGCCCTCATAGCAATGTATCCGACTGAAAACTTTCTGCTAGCGGAAAATAGAAGATGTCCTATTTCAGAACACCCATAATAGAAGAAAAGACCAGCTACCGCTGTACCAAACATTTCTTCAATTCACCACTATCACTCAGCCTACTAAAGAAGAGTTCCATGGACCTATTGGTCCCTTCAAAAATCTACATCTTTTTCTGACCTGCCAAGCAAGGCTGCCACAGAAAAATACCTTGCCAAGACACCTAATATCTGCCCTGCCAACAACAGAAAATGATCTGCCACTGATCTATAAAAAGACTGATATTCTGTCACTTGTCCCACCAAACAACAGAAAATAATCTGCCACTAGTCTATTATAGAACGAAAACTTCATGTCATTGACATTCTTCTGAGAATAACCTGCCACTGGTCTATTCAGAAATCAAAGCAATATACCATAGGGTTCATCAAGAAAAAGACAAGACAACCCTTCAACAGAAACACAAACACTATACCTTCACTGACCAATAGAAGAACTGAAAGATGCCTTAGCTTTCTGCAAGCAACTCTAAACAAGTTCTGACCTTCAGTTCTCCTCATTTCAAGTTCAGAAACGACTCTGAAAAATTCCCTCAAGATATTGAAACACCTGATTTCACTGAAACACCTGATAATGTTCCCACAATCAACACAAATGTAGCAAGTGTTCCTGATGTACAAACATCCAAAATATGTATGCACAATCACATCAAAGCTGATGTGACACATGTTCTGACCTGCCACTAAAGCCAAGAATTTTTCCACTGCAACCTTCAACACTCTGAAATGATAAGTCACCACTACCGCTCAAATCCACTGAGCCAAGGATAAATCTCCACTAACAAATGCACAATTCCAAGCAAACAAACAAGGGGGAACTTCTGATCAGAAAAATCCTAACTTCTGACCAATAAAGCTGTCAAATATCACCACCAGTGTTAGTCTGTTAGTCTTTTAGCGCTATACGAGGTAGTTTGGGATAGAGCCGAGGGTGGCTGACGCATGTGGGTTCGCGAGTAAGACAGATTAGACCCAGAGTTTGGGGCATGCGTCAGCGTACTACACTTAGGGGTACTTAAGAGGCCCACTCGTTGTTTTGACATTCTTATTCACTTTACTTTGTAAGAACTCGGGATTCGTGGGATTGGTGTGTTCCCGCTTGTGTGTGTGTTTGTGTGTGTGTGTGTTAAGTGTTTGCCTGACGCAATCACTTCCCAACCCAAGTGCTCTAGTAGCGTTCACAACCGCGCTAGCTAGAGAGTTGTCTAAACCAACAAACCCCACAAGTATACTTGCGTTAGCCAGCAAGTTATCACGAATCCAACCAACACAGCCGACCACTATTGCGTCACCCACAAGCTTCACTATCAATTGGTTTCGGAGCAGGGCAAGAACTTTAAGTTCTTGAGATCGAAACTTGTGAACGTGGCGCAACAAACGTTTTTGTTTGTTTGTTTGGTAGAGAGAAACTCCAACCGTGGTTGTTGAGTACTCCCAAATAGTGGCTGAGAGACCATGGCTGACCGTGAACACGCATTGGCAGTGCGCGAGCCTCAAGTTGAAGAGCCAGGGATTGAACCTGAGTTCGATGAGGAATTGCCTGACGCACCCAATGTTGTGTACCAACAAATAAACGTCCAGAACATCCACAATGTCCAGCAAGCAGCTGTCGACATAGACATGGGAGCTGATGCGGAAGCCTTAAGAGAGGATGTGGATGCGGTCCATGACCGTGTGGACGATTTAGCCCACGGGCTAAGGGGTCACCTGCAGCAAGTTGACCAGACACTGGGGCAGAGGCTAGCCCATGCTGAGGCCTCTGTGTCGAACCAACTGGCTGGCGCATCAGAGGTGATCGGGCAGGCGCTGGAAACACAGCACCAGCATGCGCAACAGGTTGAGGCCACACAGCATGCGGTGGTGTCGCAACAGCAGAAGCTGGATTCAGTAGCGGCTCAACATAGTCGATACGAGCAGAGGCTATTACGCCAAGATATCGACCATAGAAAAGAAAGAGCCGAGATCAAAGCTTCTGTGGACGCAATAACGAGGAGAATGGATGCCGCAGACATTCTAGCGGACTCTCGTTTTGCTGACCTAAAAGAAGCAACTGAAGCATCAGCACTTCAGTTAAAACAACTCTCCGAGTTATCCCTTGTTCAAGGGCGGCGAATTGAAGGCTTATTAGGAACTGTTGCGGATTCCAACGAAAAAGTCGAACGGACTCTAGAATTGTTTCGGGAGTCCTTGCACAAACAAGGTGCTGAGGTGAAGCGTTTGCAGAGCTCAAGAGTAGCAATTCAAAAAGATTTGATTGCCTTGGAGAAAAAGGCATCCAAGACCTGGGATCAGCAGCAAGATGCAGCTGATGTAGTTGCCTTAAGATTATCTGGCCTGGAACGAAGCATGGAGGATGTGAGTGGCGGAAGTCAGAGTGCCCAAAGTGGAAGTGATGCTCGTGCAGTATCACCAGAGCGAGAAGAATCAACTTCTCCTGAGCCTGAGGACTCAGCCTTTGGGATGCCGCTGCCGAAGAAATCAGTAAAGCAGTTGGCTGCATCATGGCCGCCACTGGACCAGAGCTTCGCGGTGGGAATGGTTGGGGCAGGAACCTCAACAATACCGGCTCCTCCAGCAGTACAGGTCGAGGAGGGTGAAATTGTTGCTGCAGAAGCACCACCATGCACTGCAGTGGACAGCGCACCAGACGCTGATTTCACATTCCCTCAATTGATACCTCCAAGTACAAGAGCTCCGCCTGGAGTACGCATCTCAGAACCCGACTCTGCCGATGGATCACGTAGACCCACACGAACTAACCCAAGAGTTCTTTCCTCAGCAGAAGTGTTATATCAAATTGACCTTGAGCGTGCTAAGGCACAGGTCAGAGAAGAGAAAGGAAAAGAACCTATGCAGATTCCCACACGTACTGGAAGGTTGGGACTTGGGTTAAGTGCTTTGGGAGCAAGGGTAGAAAATAACCCCTTTGCTGCACTTGGTTCATATGAGTCTACTGGTGGACCCAGTCGAGTTCCTCGCATGCGAGGTAACTTTGGAGACCCTGGTGATGACGACCCAGATGATGATGGCGGTGATGATTACCGCGACAGACGAAACCGCCCACCTTCCCGCATTCCAGGTGCGCCTGATGGCGGAGGAGGTGGTGGCGGCGGTGGAGATGGTGGAGGCGGTGGACCTCCCGGTGGACCTCCTGATGGAGGTGGAGGTGGAGGTGGCGCTGGACCAGCAGGGCCAGGACCTCCTAGGCAAGGACAGTGGTTGCCTAGCACCGTCAAGTTGCAAATGCCTCGCGCATTTAACGGAAGTGGAGAACCAAAAGCCCGTAAATGGCAAGTGCTCATGACGCGGTACTTGAGAACCTGCGGAGTGCATGAAGCACAGTGGCAATCGATTATGGCCACTAACCTTTATGGAGCTGCCTCGGATTGGTTAACGATGCAAGAGTTGAAAATTCACCGAGGTGAAAGACCACCCTTCCGTGACTGGATGGACTTCATGGATGGCTTAGCTACAGCTTTCGAATTCTCTAGTGATCGAGATGAAGCGTGGCGTGACCTCCATAAACTCAAGCAGACTGGAACCGTGAAACAGTTTGTCAAAGAGTTTCAGCGGTTAGTCTTGAGGATTCCAGACCTCGAAGAGGATCACCAGTATTTACTCTTCGTGGATGGACTTAAAAGTGAAGTTCAGAAGTTAGTCGCAGCAACGGTACCTCGAGATGTCGAGGCCGCCATCATATCCGCCGAACGATTGGAAGCCCTTGGAGTTGGAACACAAGGCCAAGGAGGGCAAACCAATCAGAAAAAGAAAGGAGTCTGGCGTGGTGGAAGAAAGAAGAAAGGCCAGAATCAGGGTCAGCAGCAGCAGAACCCCACACCACCAGCCCAAGCACCACCACAAGCTGCCGCAGGAGTGCAACAGCAGCAGCAACAGCAACAAGGACGAGGAGGAGGACGTGGTGGTGGTGGACGTGGACGCGGTGGTGGTAACCGTGGAAGAGGACAAGCCAATCAGGGAAGACAGAACCCCCAGGGGGGAGGGGGATATAATTGTTATCTTTGTGGAAAGAAGGGTCATCCTGTGAGGCAATGTCCTAGATTGGAGGAGGTGAAAAACCTCCCCGATGTAAAAAAGATGTTAAACTGACCGCCAGGCAGGAAACTGCTTCGTCTGAGCCTGGCCGACGCAAACGTCGTAAGCGAAACAGAGTTCGTAGGCGGCGTAGGAAGCTAAGATCAAAAGTAGGTGCCTCGAAAAAGGTTTGTACTCACAGCGGAAAACCTGGGGCGCGGACTAGTACACCGCGTGAAGAGAGAACAGAGACACTCTCCACATCTACCCAATCGGCATATGACAACTGCGATTGGAAAAATGAACAGAAGGAAAGCACACCGGATGAGATGGACGCGCCTCATGCGTCATCTGCATCTCTTCCCTCTGTTAGTGAATCTGTGGGCTCATTGGAGTCGCAGAGTAGTCTACAGGAGTCCCTGCCTGCAGACGTAGACGATAGTGGGTCAGAAACAACCCAGCGGTCTACCACAGAGCGAGTTAATGTGTCAGAAGTTCGATCAACTTCGTCAACCAAGGGTGACACATGTCCTCTGTTAAAAATTCAAGAAGTGCCTGTGAGAGGGTACGAAGTAAAAGCACGGATCAAGACCACGGACCTTTATGCATTCATTGATTGTGGAAGTACCGCAAACTATATCAATGATAAGGTAGCGCGTGATCTCGGGTTGTCGATTACACCAAGCTCAAAGAGAGCAATGTTGGCAAACGGAGATATTAAAGAACTGGCTGGCAGCTGTAACAACCTCCGAGTAAAGATAGGAGGGCTGAAGTGCAAAATGAAAGCGGATCTGTTCCCAGACCTTGGTTATGACCTAATATTGGGCATGCCTTGGTTGCAGAAAGAAAACCCCCGCATAGACTTTCAGCAGAATGAGATTTCAGTTTGCAAAAACAGCCAAGTGTTTCATCTCCCGTTGCGTCATCCAACCCAAGAGAGTATTGAACCTGAACGAAAAGTACAGTCGATACTGCAAGAAGTGCCAGTGACTGAGTGTTCAGCTAAACGAATGATGCGTCATCTCAAAACAGAGACAGCATTCATGGTTGTAGTGCAAGAATCTGAAGAGAAAGCTTTAGGCCAACATGAATTGCCTGACGCAATAGAGCGAACACAGCCATTCAACACTGAGGATGAGATTGGCAAACTTATTCGTTCAGACACCCCTGCCGAAATTAAAAAGGTGGTAGAAACACACCGTGGTGTGTTCCCTCGTGATTTACCCCCAGGGATCCCTCCGAAGAGAAAAGGTCATGAGTTTAAGATAGACCTGGAGGATCCAACACCTATCCATCGTCCAATATACAAGCTTTCACCAGCAGAGCTGGATGAAGTGAAAGCACAAGTGGATTACCTTCTGGAACAGAAGAAAATCAAACCATCCGAGTCCCCTTGGGGCGCGCCAATCCTATTTGTACCGAAAAAGGATGGAGGCTTAAGGATGTGTGTGGATTACAGGTGGATCAATAAGGTGACGGTGAAAAACCGGTATCCTTTACCCCTGCCAGAAGAATTGATGGATAGAGTGTTCAAAGCCAAAGTGTTCTCAAAGTTAGATCTGCGATCAGGCTATTGGCAATTTCCAGTAAGGCCATCTGATACAGATAAAACAGCGTTCCGCACGAGATACGGTCACTTTGAGTTTTTGGTAGCGCCTTTTGGGCTAACCAATTGCCCAGCGCAATTCCAAACTCTAGTGCAAGACCTACTCGCAGAGTTTTTAGATGATTTTGTTGTTGTCTTTATCGATGACATACTCATCTTCTCTGAAAATATGGAACAGCATGCCGAACACTTAGAGAAAGTCCTGTCGCGACTAGCAGAATATCAGCTTTTTGCTAAGGCAAGTAAAAGTGAGCTGGCTGTCGCAACAGTAGACTATCTTGGCTACCGCATTAGCGGAAGTGGGTTAAAACCACAGGAACAAAAAGTGAAGGCAGTGAAGGAGTGGAAGGAACTACAGAGTGTTAGCGATGTACGTAGTTTCCTTGGAATGGTTTCATACTACAGGAAATTCATTCCCCAGTTTGCACATGTTGCTGGACCACTCCATGACTTAGTGAAAAAAGACCATCCCTGGAGATGGGGACAGGTTGAGCGTGGCGCATTCAATGAACTGAAAAAGCGTTTAAGTCAAGCTCCCGTCCTTATTTTTCCAGATGCGTCACTGCCTTACACTGTGATCACTGATGCGTCGAATGAGGCCATCGGTGCCGTGTTAACACAGGATCACGGAGAGGGGCTACAGCCAATAGCTTACCTCTCACGTAGATTCAAGCCTGCCGAGCTTAACTATGCACCATACGACAAAGAGTTGTGTGCAATATGTTATGCGATGGTGCAGTGGAGACATTATCTAGAAGGTTGTGCGGGTGGAGTAACAGTGTTCACTGACCACCAACCTCTGACACATATTCTGTCGCAGAGGAACCTTTCTAGAACCCAAGCAAGATGGCTTGAGGCGGGGTACCTGACTTCGATCAACCCCAAGATCTCCTATATCAAAGGCAAGGCTAATGTGTTAGCAGATGCTCTCTCCCGCAGTGTTCCTAAGCCCGTGGAAACTGCGATGAACATTTCCACTTGGCAAGTGCATCAAACAAGCCAAGATGAGTGGAAACAAGCCCTCCAAGCTGATAACTCCTTGGTGAAGATATTGCGGAAGCTTGAGAGTGGCGAGGAAGTTGAGGGATATTTCCTCAGAGAGGGAATACTCTGGACGGTCCCAAAGAGAGGATTAGTCGAGAAAGTGGTGGTTCCTAAAGGCCAGCGCAATAAGATTATGAAGGAGTGCCATGAGACACCTTCAGCCGGCCATACAGGACCAGCGCGAACAGGAGAAATCCTAGCGCGGCGATATTGGTGGAAGGGGTGGATGAATGAGTTGAAGGCATTTGTGCGCGAATGCCCTGTGTGCCAACAAATAAAGGCTGACACACAGAAGCCTATGGGCTTACTTCAACCCCTGCCAATACCTGAGCGGAAGTGGGAGCAGATTACCACTGACTTGGTGACAGATCTACCAGCATCCAATGGGTTTAGTGCTGTAGCTGTCTTTGTCGATAGACTTACCAAGTTTGTGCATTTCGCCCCATGTACTAAAGAGATTACCGCTGCAGGATACGCCCAACTTTTTATCGAACATGTTTACCGCAACCATGGCCTACCTAAAGTGATTGTGTCTGATAGAGACCCTCGCTTTACCAGCAAGTTCTGGCAGACGCTTTTTAAAGCTCTGGGTACAGAGATTCGTATGAGTACAGCTTACCACCCTCAAACGGATGGGCAGAGTGAGGTTACCATACGTACTCTGGAAAATTTCCTGAGGCCATATGCTGAGAGGTATCCCCATAAGTGGGTTGAGTATTTACCTACAGCAGAGTTTGCAGCAAACAATGCAGTGAATGCGAGTACAGGGTTCGCACCTGCATACTTGATGTATGGGTACCATCCAGAAACACCAAACATTGGTGGGACGGCAACGCAATTTCAAGTGGAAGCAGTTAAGACTATGGTAGCACGGATGGCACAGGACTTAGATACCGCAAAAGCATATTACTCTAGAGCACAACACAGAATGTGTGTGAGTGCAAACAAGAAGAGGAAAGATATTGCTTTTGAGAAAGGGGATAAAGTCCTGATAAAAAGCCGTTTTATTCCGTTGGCTGCTTTGAACAAAGTGAGTCCCAAACTGCGCCGTCGATTTGTGGGTCCCTTTGAAATTGTGGAGAAAATATCAAAGGTGGCTTACAGAGTTCAACTTCCGGAAACATGGCTCATTCACCCAGTGTTTCATGTTTCTAAGTTCAAGCGTTATCACGCCTCGAGTGATAACAGCAGGCAGATACAACCTCCAGAAGGAGAGTTGATTGGTAGCGAAGTAGAGTATGAGGTCGAAAATATCCTAAGGGCTAGAGGTAAACGCAATCGTGAATACCTAGTGCTGTGGAAAGGATACGATCTACTTGACGCTACTTGGGAACCTGAAGCTAATCTGGTTAACGCACCAGATATACTTCGCGCATTTAAAGAGAAAGAAAGAAAAGAGTTGCAGAAAGGAAGAGAATAGGGAAACAGAGTGTTTGATGGCTAAGGTGGAACTCCTTATTGCAAGGGGGCGCGAAAAAGGATACCTTAGAAAAACTCTGTCGACTTCCAAACCAACTCTTTAACTTTAATGCGTTAGGTGCCTAAGTTATTTGGCTGGCGCAGTAAGTGTAGCTTCAGTAGTACTTTAGAAACCGGGCAAACGATGTCACATTCGAGATAGTGTGGTTGTTCCAAGAAAACCCCTATCAAGTGACGTGTTGAGGTGGTCTTGACGAGACTCCAACCGAGTGAAACGTTGGTGTCTCACCCCAATAACTCAACGAGGAAAGTGTACGAGTCACCCAGCCTTATAAGCGCAGCCCTCGAACCATTTTGCCCTAGTGTTTGTGTAAACGGAGCGAGCTCCTGAGTGAAAAAGAGTCTAAAGACGCACAAACCGTTGTTATTTCTTTCTTTCCGACGAACATAATGGCTGCCGACACACCCGCCGCAATTATTGCGAGATTGGAAGCGGAGGTAGCTCAAAAAGAAGAGGAGCTGCAGCACTTTACGTCAACCGCAGAGGAAGTGCTGCAGAACAATGAGGCCTTAACCCGGCAGCTCACAGAGTTGAGTGACCGGACGAAAGCAGCTGAGGCTGCGAAGGAGGCAGCGGAGAAAGCCAAGGATAAGGCGGAGGCGGAAAAGAAAGAAGCGGAGGACAAGACTAAGGTCTTGGAAGAAAAATTGGAAGCCATGAAGCTGAAGAAGCAGCGGTTCCAATCTCACATGATGGCTAACCATCGTGAGAATGACCTCCGCAAGCAAGCTCTCGGGGGAATGGTGGATCGATTTACCGCGGTAGAGGAAACGCTGCAGCGAGCTGTAGCAACCGCGTGGAGTGCAGCAGCCAACAACCTTGAGAAGGAATTGGCAGAACAAGAGCTGCAGATCGATTTGCTGGGAGAGTCCCTCAGAGACGGCTCTGAAAAACTTCAAGTGCAGAGCGAAACAACGGACAAGATGCTGCGTTTGAACCCGCCGGTACCAGCACCACGGGTACGCGAAGAACTGGATCGCCAAGTCCAAGTTCTGTTGTCAAACGCAACACTTGATCTGGAACCGTCCAAGGACGATGATGCGGGAGGCTCAAGCAAGGGCAAGGGGAAAGGGAAAAACAAACGCCCAAGCTCGCCGTGTAGGGATGAAGATCCACACGGAAAGAGAAGGCGAGAGGACGGTGACGATGAAGGTGGTGAGCCACCGAGGGATCGTATGCCTGGAGATGCAGCAAGAGCCAACTTGTTACTCAAGTTAAAGGCTGCCGCATTAAAAACTCCAGCACCCTCACAACCAGCACCAACAGTTCAGACTCCCGGAGATGAGGCTACCGCAATAGCACCGGGGGAGGACTTATTCGACATGAGAGAGGAGGAGCTTTTGGACTTGGATTTTAACGAAGAAATTGACTTCGGCAGTCCACCTCCTAGGCTCGAAGGTCCTAGTTCTGAACTGGAGGACGGGGAAATAAGGAATGATGAAGGGCCAAGCCAGGTGACAAAGGTTCAGCGTGCGGTCCATCCACCGTTGGAGTTAGCTCCAACAGAAGCAGCACTTCGGGCTTTCCGAGAAAAGGTTAAGCTCAGAAGACTAAAGGCGGCTGCTCAAGACAAAGTGGATGCTGCACCCAGCGAAGTGAACCTGTCACGGGAGGATATCGAGGAGGCTTGCAACCCCATCACTGCGTCAGAGAAATGGCCGAAGGTCCAATATACTAACCCCAGGGACCGAGCCTTGCAAAATTACCGCGGCAACCGGCACTTTCACGAGTTGCCCATGTGCATTTGGTGCGGGAGAAGCCCAATGCAAGCAAGTGCTCAGCGGCTGACGCAGAAGAAGTATTCCGTCCTTCCTTGTGGGTATCACCTCGTGTGTGATGCTCATTGGTTGGCATACTCGATGCTGGGGCGCATCGTCACGGCGGTCCAAAAAGTCGCGGAAGTGGACAACAAGTCCATCGCCACCGTCTCCCCATTCTCTCTACCTGCCCATATGTTGAAGCTGACACGCTCGACGTTCGAAGAAATCCCTCCATTCCCGGCTGAGCACGAGAAGTTGCCACACTGCAACATGTGTGTGAAGCGGCAGCTCAAGGTGTCCGGCATCACAAGGGATCTGCCATTCCTTAAGTCCAAGAGGGTGGCTGCCGCATTTGATCCCTGTGTCCGGTATCGTGCAGTGCAGCAAGCGCATGCGCAGGAGCAGCGTGCTATTCAGCAAGCGCAAGCGCAGGAACAGCGTTAAGGAGGAGGGAAAAGGAGTTATCGTCGACCAAGTGTGTGCGTGCAGCAGCTGTCAGAGACGTCAGAGCAAGAGACAGGTCCAAGACAGTTGGGTGTGGGTATGGGAGTGGGTGAGTTTTGTGTTTGTGTTTTTGTGTTTTTGTTTTTCTTTGTGTTTTGGTGTGCGTGGGCGCCCACTTTTTGCGGGGGGGGCGTATGTTAGTCTGTTAGTCTTTTAGCGCTATACGAGGTAGTTTGGGATAGAGCCGAGGGTGGCTGACGCATGTGGGTTCGCGAGTAAGACAGATTAGACCCAGAGTTTGGGGCATGCGTCAGCGTACTACACTTAGGGGTACTTAAGAGGCCCACTCGTTGTTTTGACATTCTTATTCACTTTACTTTGTAAGAACTCGGGATTCGTGGGATTGGTGTGTTCCCGCTTGTGTGTGTGTTTGTGTGTGTGTGTGTTAAGTGTTTGCCTGACGCAATCACTTCCCAACCCAAGTGCTCTAGTAGCGTTCACAACCGCGCTAGCTAGAGAGTTGTCTAAACCAACAAACCCCACAAGTATACTTGCGTTAGCCAGCAAGTTATCACGAATCCAACCAACACAGCCGACCACTATTGCGTCACCCACAAGCTTCACTATCAACCAGACTTTTGAAAGAATATATCAAAACTTCCAGAAAAATCTGCCTGGTCTCAAAGACTCTTTCCAGAATTTTCACCACTGACTTGTAATCAATCAAAGCCTTTCAGAACATCTCCCTCACTTCAGCCTGAAAATTTGACTGCAACTCTGAAATCCTTTATAAAGTGATCAAACATCTTTTCCAGAATGTGTACTGCAATCAGAAGATCATAGATCACCTGATCCTGAAATCAATCTGCAGCTCACTACTTCTAAAGTCACTTCTATCAACCAACGAAATGATCAGATCACTCAAATGTAACCCTGCAAGCACGTAACACTCTTGCATCTCACGTCTGCGCTCAACCTGCGCTCAATCTGCGCTCAACCTGAGCCAGCTAGGCGATGCCTGCATCAGTCGCACTCACTGCGAACCCTGCAACTCTTCCTGGTTGCAGCAACTTAACTAGTGCTGCGCAATTCTCACCCTCGTATGCATCCTGCCACGTTCTGGGCAAGAACGTCCACCAGAACCTGCACCTTATGTCGACCTTGCACAGAGCTGCGCGTTCCTGCGTCAGCTGCGCGATCCCTGCATCAGCTGTTCCTTCAATCGACACGCAGTCCCAACATCGTCTGCGAACTTCCATCAAGAGCTGCACAGTTCCATAAACACTGCGCAGTCCCTGCATCCTGCATCAGCGGCATCGACTGCGTCATCCTCTACGCAGTCCCAGCGCTCACTGCGTGATCGTAGCTTGAGCAGCGCAGTCTCATCATCAGTTGCGCAGTTCCAACACTTGATCTGCTCGTCCAGCAACACTGCGCTATTCTGCATCATGCATCGGCTGCCCAGCCTGCATCTGCGCGAAATGTCCCATCGACATTGCAATCCGCTGCACGCAGCGTAACTCTGTCGTCTGCAGTGCAATTTCGCATGTGCAGCGCTTTCCTGTGGCTGCTGCGCGTCACATCATCATTTACGCAGTGCCAACATTCGCTGCGCACCTCCAGCAAAACCTGCGAAATCCTGCACCCGCGGTACAATTCTACATTTGCGGCGCAATCCTGGATCTGCTGTGCAGTTCTACCCCTGCGACGCAATCCTCCAACTGCTGCGCCACCCAACGTTTCCTGCGACGTTGCACATAGTCGTGCTGCGCTTGACAATGCTGCGCGCCTGTGTGTGTGCTGCGCTTCTTCATACTCCAATGTATTGCCCTGCGCTCTACACATCACTTCTGCGAAATCTGTCTGCCGCAGTGTTCTTACACACACTGCGCCCATTCTACTCCTGACGCTGATTCAGCGACTTTCCTTCACACAGCACACTCGAACACTCCAATAGATAACTGCAAATCTGCAAAGCACTGGCGTTTGTCTGCCTTGCAAACCTCTGCTTTGCACTGTGCTGTGTGCCTGCTAGTGTCCTGCGCCTCTGCGCCTTCTCACTGCGCGCCTGCCGCGCATACTGCTGCCTCTGCAGCCTGCCAGACTCGTTTGTGATCTTGTCACAAGCCTGCTCCGAAACCAATGTAACGAATATGCCCCTGCAGATCGCTTTTTCTGCTTCAATACACTGAAGACTGCGACCCTGCCGGTCTGCCAGTCTGAACTGCCGTTCTATTGAACGACCATGGGAGAGACACTTGAACCTAGCAAGGTTCAAGGGCGAGATCAGGTTCCAAACTAAGGTTACAAGAATGTCCAAACCCCAACAACTTATACCGTTTCTTCCAACCCTGATCCAAACTGATCCTAAGCCATAACATCAGTCTGCATCAGTGTTGCAGACCATCAAACTACCAAGTTCCTTTCAGTCCCCTTTCATGACATGCAGCCTCAGACACCTTGCACGGTACTGCGGTCCTGAGTCTGCCACCTAAGACCTTCTAGAACCTTGTGCCTGCCAGCTCTGCAGCCCACGTTCTGCAACGCTGCCAGCACCTGTCTGCCATCAGCAACCCTGTCAGCCCGACTACTCTGCCACTTCGTCAGTCTGCCAATCTGCTGACTACCAGTCCTTTAGTCTGCAGGTCTGAAGGACCTGAACCATTCCTGCTTCTGCAGAATCATAGCAGTCAACCTGCAGCTCTAACCTGTCAGCCCAATCACTGCCAGTCTGCAAGCCTGCAGGTCTGCCTGAATCTCCTTTGATTCTGCCGAATCCTTACAACTAGCCTCCTCTTTTAGTTTCCCTTCTTCAGGGCTTTCTGAGCTTGGGACAGTTTGGGACACTGTCTCACCCCATGCTCTGTGCTTCCACATAGAAAACACTTAAAGGATCCTCCCCTTGAGGGCCTAGATCCCATCTGACCTCTCTGCTGAACAGCCTTAACTGAATTTGCTGCAGGGGGCAGTTGTGATGTTGCAGCAGCTATCACTGCTGACATCTGTGTATTTCTCTGTCCAAATCTTCCCCTCCCTCTACCTCTGCCTCTAAAGCTACTAGTAGTGCCACCTCTACTGCCTATAGTTGCAGAGAGTCTTTGGACTGTGAGGATGGCCTTATCCAGATCCCCATCACACAGGGTCATAACCTGTGCTTGCATATTCCTATCTGCTAGCCCATCCACAAAGGCAGCATACCTTTCTTCTTGAGGTAGGTTAGGGAGTCTAAACATCAGCTTTCTGAAGAGTCTGATGTAGCCTAAGGCAGTTCCAGTCTGCCTTAGAGTTCTTAATTGTTTTCTGGCAGTCTCTATTAGGGAGACTGGCTCAAAAACATTCCTTAGTTCTTGAGTGAACTCTTGCCAGCTAGCATACTCTGCTTTTTCCTGATTCATGATCTGTATATCCATCAGGTTTAACCAGCTAAGTGCATCTCCCTGGAGATGTGACTGAAAACAGGATAACCAGTCTCTCTCTAAGATGTGTTGATTCTGCAACCATCTCTTCATTCCTAGTATCCATTCTGTTGCAGACATCCTTTCATCTCCAGTGAATTTCTCTGGGGGAGTGAGCTTAATCTGTTTGCTGTAAGGTCTATCAGGACCTTGTCCTGAACCTCCTGATGTGCCACTAGGATCTCTATCAGGTGGTCCTCCTCCTGGGGGACCTCCTCCATCACCTCCACCACCATCACCACCATTCCCGGGCCCTGGATGTCCAGAACCAGATGCTCTGGGCATCCCTGGTCTGTCTGGGCCATTTGGTCCATTTGATCCATTTGGATCCCCTGGATTTCCTCCAGGTGCACCACCACTGGATGCTCTTTGACTTGTTAACTGTTCAAAGGGATTTGGTGGTCGAATTCCCATTCCTGATGGTGCTGGGGTAGTGCCTACAGTAAAGGTAACTGGAGGTGCTATAGTTACTGCTGGTGGTTGCAGTAGAGGGGGTGGTAAACCCATGGACAGTTGTTGTCCTGAAGTGAGGTCTATTAGACCTAAAGAAGAGGGTCCTGGAGGTACTGCTCCAGTACTTGTGGCAGGTATAACTTGCTGTACTGGTGGCTGACCAGATGTTGGGATATCCTGAGTTTGTCCCTCAGTTTCTCCTTCCTCTGTATTCTGTACTGTTTGTGTTGCTTGCATCATATGCACTTGCATCACTTGTGGAGGAATAGGTGCTCTCAGAATTCCATCCTTCATCCAGCCATCAACTGCTTTCTGATAGTCTGGATCAGTTAAAGCCCATCTAGTCTCTTCTAGATCTGCTTTCTGTCCTTCAGCATTGTTATACTTGTCTTCAATAGCTGTGGTGGTTTCATCCACTGCTGTAGCTACCATTTTCTGAATGACTGCAGGATAGGAGTCCAATTCTCCTTGTAGTATGCTAGTCATTGTGTTTGTCATACTCTCCCTCTCTTCCATCAGCTGTTTTTGCATTCTTTGCATGTGCTGAGACACTTCATATAATTGGGCATTAATATCTTCCTGTTGTTTCTTTTGAACCAACATCAGTTGCTCCTGAAGAGCTAACTGCTTCTTCTGGAATAGTTCCAGCTCTGTTTGGTTCTTATTTTTCCACTGAGCCATGCCTACAGCATGTTCTTTTCCTGTGCTTCTCAACTGTTCACCAAGGTCCTTCAGTTGAGTGTTTGTATTTGCAGTGAGGCTTTGATAAAAGTCCTTTGCATGTAGCTCCTGAGTCTGCTGTAGTTTTCGACTCTGTTCTTCCAAACTGTGCACTAAGGCTGACTGCAACTCTTCCTTTAGAGTTGACTGATGTAGCTCTGCTTGCTCTCTGTGTGTATAGAGTTCAACCTGGACTTGTTGAACCTGGTTCTGCATGGAGGTCAATGATTGCTGGAGGTGGTTGGTTACTGTTCCACCCCAGACCTCAATCTGTCTTTGCATTTCAGTGTGATCAGAACCATTGATCTGTATATTCTGAATTTGCTGGTGCACCATTGGTTGCACTTCTGACCCTTCCATAACTTCGTCGCTTATCGCGACCATGTCGCTTTCCGTAACAACCGGAACCAGAGCCATTCTGGTCGCTTGACTTTCAGTTGACTTTCCAGGCAACGGTTACTGTCAACTGTAGACCGTTGACTTTCGCGCCACGACCTGTCCTTGCCGAACTGTGAACGGATAACCCACGTGCCCTTGCCGTGAGAGTTACTATACGTAATACTACTATACCCCTTCACGTCCGACTCTAACCCTTCGAACCTGAGTACTACAGTTCGCTGACAGCGACGCAGGTTACAGGGTAACCTTTTTCCCAAACGTCCTGTCACACGACTGAACGTTGGCACCCTCTTTTCTCTCTTTTTATGGGTGTGATTCTTTTCCAACGTTGCTACCACACGTTTTCCTTTTTTCCCGTTCACTGCGTTTGCCTTTTTCCGTTTTCCCACGACCTTACGACTGGCGTTAAGCGCCTCGAACAAACCTGCTGGTCAAACCAGCGGAGAGCTCCAGTCCAGTCGGTTCCTTCGGGCTCCGAAACCAAAAATGTTATCGCTCGGGAGGACTGACGTCCGCGAGCGACGTCTCCTATCTCGGGAAAGAGTGAGGCGGCGGCGGAACGGTCACACAAAATCGCACGGGTCACAGACTCGGGGTCACACAAACAGATCACTGAAAAGCAAGGTTACATCAAGCGTCCCATCCTTTAACTCCCAGTTCGACTTTCCCGAGGGTGACTAACCACCCGTAACACTCCCACTACCCTGACTCACAGCCGCCAGTTCTACTCCTGACTCACTCACACACTCACACACAGGCCCAGACCAAAGCACGTTCCCACTCAGACTCGAACCCAGGATCTCAGTGTCGCAAGTCCTAATCTGGTTGATCGAACCACTGTCTTGACTCTGTGCTCTTACGGTGGTTTCCTCGCTGTAGTTCAGTAGTACCTCCTTGGGAGGATGCTGTCATTCACCGGGGATGCATCTGACGCTTCACAGACGTCAGATGCATGACGCCTTTGACGTCTGACGTCCCTGGACGTCAGCAGCTGGTATCACGATCTGGCTTGGGGATTTCGTCACTCTCGATACCTTTCATTGTAGGTATGTTCAGTTCAGGGCTTGTTTAACCCAGCGCAGCCCAAACGCCTCCTTCGAACTCACAATCCTCGACCTGGTTCGATGCAGACGTGGCTCCTCAATCAGTGTAGCTCGAGAGTACCAAGGAAGTCAGGGGATGTGTCGTATGCCGAGTGTGTGCTTTGTGAGGAGAGATCTTTTACGTCGTGGTACACGCACGACGGGTCTTCTTGCTTCCGAGAAGAGTGCTTGGCGGTCACACTTCTCCACGCCTGCGTCAGGTTGTGCTGCCCATAGCCACCCACCCTCAGCGACGGTTCTCGTTGCTTGCCAGTCGCTCTAGACGTACGCTTCCTTGGGCGCAAAAGGCCAGACGGTCTGTGCCTCATAGTAGGAGGTCCCATCGATCGCACCCACTCCACTTGACGTTCTGGACGCCACCTGGGTGTTGCGATGTGACCAACTGCGCACTGTTTGTGCGACTTGCTCCACAACTTGCGCCCTCCCTAGAGTGCACTTTCCCAGAGCGAATCTGGCTCCGAAACCATGTTACTTTGGGGAAACGAGAAGGTTACAAAAGACAAACAAACAACCGAGTGTTCACCCTATATCCTAAAACGGGTGGACAGATCTGTACTACAAACCCAGATCTGTACTATAAAGCCTCACTTCGATTGGGTCGTTCCAACACTTGGCTATATCGAACTGGGCCAAGTCTACTTAAGCTTAACGGTTGTATGGTGGAATGGGCAAATGAATGGCCAACAATCACAAAATAAGAGGAAATCATAGTACTGGAGAAGGACAAATGTAAACACCATGCAATTTGCCCCCCCCCCAAAAAAATATTCCCGAATTCCATGAAAAAAGGGAAACCCAAAACAGGTGGTTCAACACAAATCAAGAATCCAAAGAACTGGTGTGCACACTCGTGTTCGATCTGTTTGGGTTCTTGTTTTGCCCTTTGCACTGAAATTGGCAACTGCCACTTAATGTGAATAATGTTTTGCAAATGGAGGTTGTGTGATGACAGGGCCTGCAGAGGGAGAAAAAAAGAATGACTATCCTCTGTTCTTCGTTTCGCGCAGACGCTGCTCTCTATCGTGGGGGGCAACCTGAAACTCGCGTGTTTGCTTTAGCTCCGAAATGATCACCTACAACAAATCTTATTGGGGTTTGCCCCTTTTGCTGCGTGTGTATGGCTCCGCTTTCCCACGGACGTGGCCCTTCGCCGTGCTCAGCGGATTCATGACGTTAGTTCTTGAGTGGACGGTCGCGCAGGATGAAACGGAGGACGGTACCATGAACAGAAGGAGTCAGGCGAGAGAGTGGTGGGGTCACCCTTACCCGTACCAGACTTTCGCCTTCATCGTGGGTTTCATTCTGGTGTTTCGCAGCAATTTTGGATATGGACGTTACTGGGAAGGCCGGACGAACCTCCAGGTGTGAACTGTGAAACAGTGTGGCGATGCTTTGTAAGGTAGAAACACTGTGCCAGGAGCTTTTCTAGGCATCTGAGTGTGTCGGTGCACTGCTGGGGATTTCTTCCTCTTTCCTTCTTTTAATTGCTTGACGACCGAATTCTCTCTGCTGCAGCTCATGTCGGCGAAGTGGGCCGACGCTGTGATACAAGTGTTGAATTTCGACTTCGGAACGCTCCCCCTCGACATCGACGAGGCAGGAAAGATCCGAGCGAGAAAGTTCGCGGACACGTACGTGCACCTTATCAGTCTCATGCACGGCGTGGCCGTCCAAAACCTTCGACGCGATTGGGACCTCGACAATCTCACGTCCCACGACGAAAACTCGCCGGCACCACCCTTGGACCCCAAGTTTCTGACGTCCGGTGGGGAGGAGAGTCGATTTTCGTGGAAGGATATTACCCAGCTCAGGTCCGACAAGAAACACAAGGAAAAGTACAACAGCCTAATGAAAATACATGTCTTGGGCGGACTGACGCCGGACGAAAAAGAAGGTCTCGGTGATACCAAAGAGGAGGACGACGTGGGCGGTGTGTCCAGAGGGTGCAGGCTCTCGAGCGGGTTAGTCATTCCGGGACCAGCTGAAAGAGTTCAGGTAAGGGAAAAATAAAAAATTCTTGATTCCTCCATCCATTAATAAAACATAGGTCTGTTTGGGAAGGTTTTTTTGCTTCTTCTTGTGTGGTTTTTCCTCAGAACATCCCGGAGTCTGGTGTTGATCAGATGAAATTCAATCAAACCAACCCTTGATGTTTCTTGAATCCTAGAGATTAGTCAAAGAATTGCCAACATTAATTTCAGTGTGCAGTTGCAGTTGCACCATTTTTTTGCCCTCAGATCAGTGTTATCAATTTTTTTATTTTTTGGGGGGAATGCTACACAAACAAGGGACTGGAGAATCCCATTTTAGAGAATCTATCGCTCTCAGTGCTTTTTTCCACCAAACCTTTTATTGTCACGTCTGCAAGTGTTCTATGTATATATGATGATGACTGGATGCCGACCTGGCCCATATCAAAAACTGCCCCAATTTCAAAGCATGAATTTCCATCTGCGTTCTTTCTTTTCCGATAAAATTTCGACAAGCTTCTTTGTGTCTTCTTTCCCTTTTTGCCCTTTTTTTTCTTTCAAAAACGCTGTAGGTCGTGATGGCCTGGATTCACCAAATCATTCTGGAGCGTCGCCGTGAGGGTGGTCTCGCCATCGAACCCCCCATCATGACCAGAGTTTACCAAGTCCTCTCGGAGGGCATGCTGGGTTTCGAACAATGCCGGAAAATCATGGACACCCCTTTCCCTTTCCCTTGGGTTCAATTCGTCACCGTGTGCCTCCTGCTATACACTTTCACGGTGCCGATCGTAATAGCCTCTTACATCACGGCCGACTGGCTGGCCTTCATTCTGACCGTGTTCGCTGTCATGACATACCATGCTCTGAACGAGGTGGCCAGAGATTTGGAGGACCCTTTCATATACGACCCCAACGATTTGCCCATGGCCAGACACCAATGGGCGTTCAACGAAAGAATCGTGGCCCTTTCCTCAACGAAGAGGCCGATCACCCCCACCGACAGGAAGAAATTTGCCAGACTGCGGACCTTGGTGAGGAAACAGAGCGTCGGAGGTGTGGAAGTCAACATGGACAGGCGAAGGCCTGCTTCGGAGCGAGTGGGTGGGAACCACCCGGATGTCCAATTGTTCGAAGATGATGAAAGGGTGGATGAGGCAGAGCTGGTCAACAAGGTTCTCGGCATCTGATCGATATTCTGTTTTTGTGTGTGTGTGTGTGCATGGGGGGGGAGGGTCGGTTTTCAACGCAGTTGTTTAGTGGAAGGCATTTCGATGAGTGATAGGAATGTTCGGCCGTGGTTCCGGGTTGCTTTTGTTCTTCTGTTTTCTGTTTTTGGCTGCTGTGCATTAGTTGTTGGAGTATTGTGCAGGGATGTATCGGTATAAGGGACACCAAGGTTTTTACAAGGTCTATATAAACATATTAAATCAATCCAGAGATTGTGTCATGTTTGTGCAAGTTCTGGCCATGAGTTCCTATAATTGATTTTGCTTTCCAGAGCGGGGGGTTGCAACGTTTATGCTATGTTTTAGTCAAGTCAGGATGGTTCACAGCTAAGGGCAATGTCACCTCAAGAACCATATATTTTTTGTCCCCAGTTTCTGTATATCAGTACCCCTCCCGCTCGCTGTTTGTTGCTTCTCTGTGGATTGTAAATGGTTTCTGTAAACAGCAAAACAAACAAAGGGATGCTTGCAGCAAACTTTTCACTTCTGGTGGCCGTTTTCTCGTAGACCAACGTGGGGATAGGATGAGGCGGAGAAAGAAACAGGGGGGGGCAGCATGGGCGGTCCATAGCCGAGAAGATGAACACGCATAAATCCACGAACTCACAGTAGCCTTATTTGAAGACTCCACTCAGCTGCTTCTCACAGCCGTCGCCAAACAGCCAACGGTCATTTCCTGCCCCCAATCCCCTTAGTCACGAGCTCTGTTGGCAGCGTAATTGTTTGGTTGCTGTGGCCACGCCTTTGGCGATTTACGCGGGCGAGGTCCTCTCTTCTCACTCCATGCCCTTTCCTGTAACTCTTTGCATGCATCACCGTTACAATGATGTGACCACCAGACAGACAGGTAAAAGAGAGAGCTCCTGCCGCTATGTCAGACTAGGAGCCAGAGTCAATGAGACTCCCCCAAACATGCGGCCTGGGTTCTCCACCACTCGAATTACACATGTGGCTCACTTTTATGAGGGTGCCTCACTCCCTCTTGTGAGTGGGTTGGGGCGGTTATAAGGCGAAGACGTGGTCCTTCCTGCGAGCTTGGTTGATATTCTTTACCCAGAAAGGGACAGAGACGAACACGGAGTCTAGAGGACCCGTTTGCAGCGCCATCATCTACGTTGAGAAACCCCTAAGGACGAAAAATGAAGCCAACTACAGGCGCCGCGGGTGGTGCGCACCCCGCTGAAGGCATTGCTGTCACCACATTCTTCAGGAAATATTTTATGGAGGGGCAACAACTGACGGGAAAGGCGAAAGAAGCCCAAGCTCTGGCAAACAAGGAGAAGCCATTCCTCGAACGTTACAGGCGCCCTATCGGGCTCTTCGTGCCCGCACTGTTTTTTCACATTATCTGGTGGTCCTATATGGCGGACCAGGACCTGTGGCATCTCTTCAAGGAGAGGTCAGGTGGTGGAAACATCCCAAGATATTACATGTCGATTACTATGATGTTCGGTTCCATGGTCGCTGGTTCTACGAGCGAAGGCGGAGCCTCGGTGGCCTTCCCAGTGATGACGCTGGGTTTCGATATAAAGCCTAAGGTCGCTAGGGATTTCTCTTTCATGATCCAGTCGGTGGGCATGACCTCAGCGGCGTTCACCATCATTTTCATGAAAGTCAGGACGGAAATTCACTCTCTGGTGTTTTGCACGCTCGGGGGTGTAGCGGGAATTCTGTTTGGTTTGGAGGAGGTTGCGCCAAGGTTGAAGCCGGCGGAGTCGAAGATGTACTTCGTCACCATTTGGTTCACTTTCGCGTTTTCGCTGTACTGGCTGAACCGCAACCACGGCCGACGCGTGTTCGATGAAATCCCCGACTTCTGGGAGAAGAAGCACGGCATCTACTGGAAGCCTCTCGTGCTGTTGGGCTTCGGTTTCCTGGGAGGAATTTTCTCGGCTATGTCTGGGTCGGGTATCGATATCTGCTCCTTCTCAGTCCTGACGTTGATGTTCAGAGTGTCGGAGAAGGTGGCCACCCCGACGTCCGTCGTGCTCATGGGCGTGAACACGTGCGTGGGCTTCCTCTATCGCGAATTCTACATGGGCGGCGTCGAGAACGACTCCTGGGGTTTCTTCGCGGTGTGCGTTCCGATCGTCGTCATTGGGGCGCCCCTCGGCTCGGTGATCGGTTCCCACTTCCACCGACTGGTGCTGGCTTCCATGGTATACGTAACGGACACGGTGCAATTGATCGCGGCGCTTTACATCGTCAAACCATGGGTATCGAGCAAAAGAGTGTCGGACCCTCTGCACTTGTCGCTGTCGTCTCTGTCGATCCTGGGGGCGGGCGCCGTCTTCTTCAAATTGATGGAAATCTCTGGACGAAAATTGCTCGCAATTCAGGAGGAGCGAATCGCCACCAGAGAGAAAATGCAGCTATCAGAAATGAAGGATGCTAAGACGATCGAGATGAATTAGCAGGCTTGTGAGTTGGGTATCTGTACATATCTCAGTAAGTCAACATCTCACATCTGGCGAAATGGCCAGAAACTTCAGCCTGCATGTCGCACTCAAATGTGGTATCCACAGAGAGAGAGAGAAAAAAAGAAAAGAAAGGAAAAACTTGGGAGAGCTTTTTTTTGTTTCTGGGCTATCTTCAGACTGTTTATTTTGTTTGGGAAAATGGCATGTGGCATGATCACTGTATAGACATCGAAAAGGAAAAGTGGAAAAAGAGTGATTACAGGGGGTGATGCAATTTTTCTTCTGCTTTTTTGTTAGCGTAGCGACTGACATGGGAGTTTTATATCGAAATGGGGATGCATCTATAGAAGTAAGTTTTGTGGGGACAGGAAGAAAAAAAAAAGACAAAAGGGCAACATTGTTCAAAAATGCTTGTACACGAAGAGGAAGTTGAGACATTATGCATAAATTATCAACCGAGGTTTTTCTAGGTTTTGCTTCTCTGGAGAAGTTGGCTGACATGGGGCAGTGGGAGGGTGACTATATGAGGCATCGATTATAGACCTATGATCGATCGCAGGACACTATTGTGTTTATTTTAAAACCAGTTCGCACCAATATTATGTGGCGCAAAAAAGAAAAAAAATGGAAAGGGGAAAAAAGAGAAAAAAAAAGAATATCAGGAGAGAGAAAAGAATTCGAGGTGACGCAGAAAAAGAGTTTTAAAAAAGGTGCGAATTCGAACGTGCGGAGCTGCCCCAGTGGAATAGGAATGTTTCTGTATATATTTCAGATTTTTTTTGCCGTCCTATTCCAAAGCATTGCGCAATATGCACATTCATGAGTGACTGGATGTATATCAATATGGGGTAGGACAAAATGGAAAAGAGGAAAAGGGGGGAATGCTCGAACAAAAGCAGAAAACACGGGACATTTTGACGCCATTTTTATTGAATATGGTGGTTGTAACCACCCATGAAAATGACCCATGACAACTTATTGATTGGAGTTCAAATTTATGTCTCTTGTTTTGTTCGGAAAAAAAAAATTGACAAAGATATTCTGACATGGATGGAAATTTTTGGGTGGGTTGATGTTTTTGTTATTTTTTTCTGGATTTGATTTTCGAGTGGTGGTTGCTTTTTATTATCTTTTTCTAAGGGAGGGTGGGTAATGATGTGGGTAGTGGGAGAAATTTTCCATTTTTCTTCTGAGTGGCGGGAGGTTATTGCTCGGACCTCAGATCTGTGGGTCCACAGTTCGTGGATGCAGACTTCAATTTGTAACATTTGCTTTTCGACATCGTTAGACGACATCTGCATGATTGAAAAAAGACTGTTTGCGATGCTTTCCATCATCAATCAATTTTTTGATAATTCCAGCACTTCACTTAAAAAGTTTATTCTTCAGTGAAATTGACTGGACTACATCTGTGCGATTGAAAGAGTGTGTTTGTTATACATTACCATTATCGAATTTTTGATTCCAACAAAACACAGTTAACTTCAGTTAAATATCTGTTCTTTGGTGAAATTCACCCCAATCTGAGAAAAGTTTGTTGTGTTCTCAAAAGTTTCGAGGGGATTGTTGTTCCCCTCCTCCTCATGGTTTATTTAAATTTGGAATAATTTCAAGTGAATCCAATACCCTTTTTCTTACTCATTTGCCAACTTGAAGGGCTGCAGGACTTTTTTTTTTCTCTTATGGCCCCAAAGCATGTTTTCCCTCCTGAAATTTTTCAAATATCTTTTCTAAAAATCAGGGTCATTGATTGATGGGTTCTCTTGAAAATTTCCTTCCAGGTTGAAGCCTTTTTTTCTTTAATCTTTTTTCATTTTTATGATGAGTTGATGCATCTCCACACAAGAAGGCAGCCTCTTTACAGCATAGAAAGCAACAAAAGATTGAACCCACCCCCTCTCATACTCTAGTTTATGCCACTTCGAAAGGCTCATCCTAAAGAAAATAAAAAACTGCTTGACTTTTGAATTTTGTTGGCACTTTAAAGCCAGAAAGAATCTACAAACACGAAATAAAACATACACAACGCTGAGTGGGGCACACGCTCCCAAATACATACACACCCCCATGTTTTTTTGCGATTGCATTTTTTCAATTTACTGCGGCAGAAGCATTCCAGGTCTTCCTGGGGCACCACATCGCCTCACAAGAAAAGGCTTGGAAATCCCCTTGAACGGTTTGATCTTTCTTCTGAAAAACCCCAATTCTTTGGCATTTCCAGCATGGCTCAATCTGTATTTCCCTTCGGGGGTTTCCTCCCGAATGTCCCAAATGATTTTAGCTGTGGAAAGGGCAGACAGCCCTGTGGATTTGTGCCAAATGAATTTTGTGCTGAGATCATCGTCCGTAAGGAAAGTTTGCCATGCGTTTTGCGAGGGATTCCATTTCTCGACGAACAGGAAGCTGTCGCCCGTGCGCAAGTCATTTCGAGGATTTGCTGACCTGTGATTGTGGTACACCGAAACTGTTTGCGATTCTTCGAGATAAAAAGATACTCATCCGTAGATGAGCAACCGGAGAAAACATGGGAGGAAATAAGGGACTCTCGTTTGCACAATCAATAATCAATGGTCCCACTTTTGTATTTTTTTGTTATTTTTTCAATTTCCTTCAATTTTCTTTTCTTTTTTATTTTTTCATTAGCTTCAATTTTCAATTTTCAGAGCGAACAAGGGAAAACCTATGGCAAGGGCTTTCTTGAATCACCTGAATGTGGCTTCGACGGTTTCTCCATGACAAAACGAATCCTTGCGCACTTGCTTGAGCACCGCTCCAAATTTGTTTCCAAAAGCGGAATCAAATAGCACTGGAGTTAAAAACGACAACTGCCGATCCCTGAGGTCTGGCGGGGTCGGCCCCGGGCCAAAGCGCTCACCATCGATCATTGCTCGAGCCATTTTCTTAAAAGTCTGTGTGAAACAGGAGGGGAAAAACACTCAATCAAACAGAAACAAAGAGTGGCACAAACAATATATGGCAATGAAAACAGAAACAGCAGTGCTCATTTTCACACAGAATAGCCAGATGGGGATTTCAGCCCAGGTGCCCTCGAATTCGAAAAAATGCCACACAAAAATATCCCCCAGCGTCCAGAAAACCTACTTGTATGTATGCTTGCAAAGCGTGCGGTCCGAATATGTTGGAGGCCCCCTCATATCTCTGGATTTGGTATTCTTCGAACGTGGTTACGTAGCTGGAGTAGGTGTTGGCCAGTCCAGTCACCAACACTTGAACGTTTTCCCCCCAGAAGGGGGCCAATTCCTTGTACAGCGTTTCAGTGAGCCTCCTTCCAGACATGGTGGTGAATTCCCCAGGGATGCAAGCAATCACGATTTGCCCTACTCTCAACAGCACTAAATCCACAATCGCCGGCTGCCTGAAATACAGAAAAAAGAGAAACAAAAATCAAAAAAGAGACAATACTGTGAAAAAAAATCGTCTCTTATTTCCACGGTATTCTCTTCTTCATGATATTTTTATTTCAATTTTTGGCAAATCGACTGTTTCTTTTTTTTCAGATTTTGAAGTCCTACCAAGGGTACGGTTTGTTCATCTTTCCAGTGTCCAGCAGGATCGGTTTTGGGTTCTGGCATTCTTTTTGCTCTTTCGTTGGTTTCGACACAAACCCAGAAACTGCCCTCCAAAACGGAGACTCGCTTGTTCGCCCCTGAGTGAAGTCAAAACTTCCTGGCCCTGCAGTTCAAGAAAAATAAAATAAAAATAGAATAAAAAGCAACATTTTTTTAAGAAACGACACACGCAAAGAAATTCACTTTTTGGAAAAATGAGTCACCTTTGACATACCATTCCCAAAAACGAACACAGACTGGCAGAATTACAAATAAAATAATTTTTATTTCATCAATAAAAACATTATATTATTTCAAACCACCTTTTTAATCAACACAAGGAAACGAAACTAAAACAGGATGGATGACTCACCATCTGTCGTTCCAGCTGCAAAACTGTAGCCCATTGCAGGAGGGCAAGTTTTGCCGGCCGGACCGAATTCATCTTCTTCCACCACCACGTTGCTCATGTCCAAGTAAGTGTGCCTGAAATCGACGGTTCCATTGATTTCCTCCACAGCGCTCCCATACAGCTCCTCGGCTTTTTCCCATTGTTTGGTGCCTATAATTTCGGCACTCTTCAATTCGTCTGGCCAGCCGGGACCTCGACCAAGGCAATCCTGAGCTCGACCATTACATGTGCTTTCATCCAGGGTGCATGCCTCTCCTGCAATAAATATTCCCCTTTTTTTCCTCAAATTTTGAAGATTTTGGTAAATTTTGCAGAGGATTTTGCTGTTACAAAACAAGGTTTTGTTAAAAAATATGCATTTTTAACTATGCATGCTTGCTTGCTTGCCTTGCCATTATTATCATTTTGTTTAAACCATTATCTTACCGGTGTTTTTACAAAATGCTCCTTGAGTATTCGGACTGACGTCCCCTTCATTGGATTGAGCGAAGGCAGCCACGAAATCTGGGTGCCCTTTTTCCTGTCTGAAATGTTTTTCCATCAACTGGGCTGCTATTCCCTTGTTGTCCCCACTGATCAAAGTATTGGTGTTACCAATGGAGGTGCAATGCACAGCAAACCAATTCAACGCACCCATTGGCCTAAACAACCAGCAAAAATCTCCCATCAGTGGAAAAAAAGCAACAGCTCCGGAATCTCAACACTGTACATTTGATCCAAAAAAAGCAAAAAAAAGCCACCCTCCTCCCGAAAACGAACTGAAAGAAACACAATGAATGAATGGCTAAATATACTCAATTTTCAGTGGCATGTGCTTCTTTTCGGTGGAATAAAAGTGTAGTTTTTTCAACTTAAGAAGTTATTTGCCACCTACGTTCCATCTGCTTCTTCGATCTTCAGCAAAGTCATTCGCTTGTCGGTGTTGTATTGATATTTTGCTCTTTCTTGGGAGGGGTTGTTGGCGTAGGCCGTGGGGCTTCTATTTATAGAAGCATCCAATAAATCACCATGCGAAACATACACCCTCCCCGGTTTGATGCTTTCGTGGGCTTGGACTATCGACTGCAAACAAATCAAACCATTTGGGCCAAAAAAAAATGAAAACCCCTCAACATTACTCAAGACTCACCTGTGAAATCCGCTCGTTTTGAATTTAACTTGCAAAATGTGGTGCATAGAAACAAGAAAAAAATATATTTTTTCATGTTTCTTTTTTTTAAAGCCTCGTTTGTCCCACTCTCCGCTGTCCAATCTCTTTTGGAATGTTTGGCTTTGTTTTTTCTTTTTTGCGTTTGACATTTTTTTTTGCAACACGTTTTTTTGAATATTTGGCTTACCTGAACGATTCCGCCTACGAGTGCATCGAAGCTCTGTTTAATGAAACCTAACGTGGTGGCTTGGTAGAGCACATATTGAGAATATCCTCCAGGTGCCGAATGTGTGTGAGTTCCACTGATGGCCACATTCTCTTTGCTATACAGATCCCCGTATAAAGCCTGAAATTGTTTTTTTGGGAAAAACAAGAAAAAAAAATTTGAACGTTCGCACTCATCTACACAGAATAAGAAACAGTACAAATATTGATGTTTGCAATCTATTTCGTGGCTTTTTTTTTGGGGGGGGGGAGGGAAGGCTTGAGAGAGCATCACATTTTCAAACAACATTTCATATTATGTATATTAATAGAGCATCATTAAGTCAAAAATAGCTAAAACTGTAAAACCTCCGAAGATCGCACGTGTTGGAAATTAGAAGGATGTATTTTTCACCTCCAACTCTTTTAAAACTCCAATCGTAAGCGCTTGCGTTGCCATGCAAGCATCGAACACCACGAAAACGAAACGCTGCCTGCCATCACAGAACACAATCTCAATAATTCAACGGCCAATCCAGAAAACTCCACCTTACACCTCACCAAGAAAAAAAAGAAAAAAACAATCAAAATACATTGATAGTCCGAAAAAAACCAACACAGCATCAAGCACCAGATTTCTATTTTTTTAACGCTGAAAATGCATGAACCTCAAATTTCGAGCATTACTTTGGATTGGCCGATTCTCCGAATATGAAGGTCCTGGCGTACAGCCGCGTGTGAATCCCCGCCGTCTTTTGCTCCGGTTTTGCATAGCCCTTCGAAACCACACCACCACCATCAGAAGGCGACGTGCATTTGGATCCCACGCTTGGATCTCAGAAATGCATCCAACGGAATCATCTAAACGAAATTCTCACGACACGCACAAACACGCAAGCTGGTCGTTACCATCATGGGAACTTCCGCCGCAGGGCCAGTGATGTCCGCCCGACCTGCGATCACAAAGCCAAGTTCGCTTACACCCACTGTTTGGGGTGGGGGGGGCATCGAGACAAATTCATATGCAGCTTTGGAGCGACCGATTCAGCAACTCCATCGCGGCGGGGCAGCACCACAGTGACACCCATCAATTCTGAAGGTCCGGCGTGCTTATTTTGGCGGAGATTGATTCAACACAGCGCTAAATCGATTGGCGATCCATCACAGTACTTGAAGTACTCCACCAGGACCGCTACTCGCCATCGTTTCGGAGACTGCCAAAGCCAGAAAACATCTCGTGGCAAAAAAATGCAGGAAGAAACCAACTGACCTGTTCCCACGACGAGCTGCGACGCCGCACCTACACCGGAGCTCATTCCGCCAAATAATAAAAGCAAAACGAAAGGCTGCAACGACGAGCTAAGCCAAGAGGAGGAGTGCTGTCGATAACTCATGGCCGTGGGCTGGTGTTTGGAAGCTTGTCCTCTCACACCCGGCTTCCCCGTTTACTAATAAACCGCCTGTCTTTTGAAACAAACTTCACATGCCTCTCATTATTCCATTATTAACAGAACATTACATTATTTTTAAAAAAGAATCGGTCAACTTGAAACCAAAAGCAACCTGACTGGAGTTCCTTATGTAATTGATGTTTGTTTGTTTGTTTGTTTGGAGTTCCTTAACCAAACGGCTCAACGAATGATGGGAGCAAAGTGGTGGACGGAAACAGAAGCAGATTTCTTTCAATCAATCAAAAAATACAACCCAGAGCAAGAGAGAGCCATCCATCCACCCTCCATTTCTTTTACACTCGTCACTCTCAGTTTGAATGCTTGGGTTGGAAGGGAGTTTTTTTGTCATTTCAAGGAAAGGCAAAAGACAGAGCCCAAATTTCTGAGAGCCCAAAATTCTGAAAACCCTGGCTTTGATCTTTTACAATTGTTCCCCATGTTACACCAGCTGCACTCTCATTCCACATCCTCAATCTAGTAATTTCCCATTATGTCCCGCCACCAAGTCAAACCTCATACTCAGACTGGCATTTTTCATCTTTTGTGAACCTTTTTTTTTAACAAAATCCATCCCAGTTTCTGGTCGCTTCTTTTTGTCCAAATGGCGAAATACAAGAAATGAGTCAACTATTAGAATTTTGGTTCAAATCCCTCGAACAAAAACGCATTCCACATGGGTGGAATATGGAGAACCACATTGGCCACTGATGCCAATAAAATACTTTTCATGGAAACCCCTCTAGCCCAGTTTCGGAAAGGACATCACAGATTAATTTAAAAAAAGCTTAAATGGACTGGTTCCTCTTCAAACTAAATGAAAAAAGTGTTTATAAAAGTTGAAGTGAGAATCAACACAAAAAGTTTCTTCCTTTCAAGTACGAAAATAAAAACGACCCTATTTCAGAATCAAAATCCTTACGTGAGGATAAAGCAGTGAAAAAAAAAATGCTCTTGGAAAAAACATGAATGAAGTATGGTTCACATACTGGATGGTTTTGAAAGGCCAAAAGCAGCACCCAGGATTTATGCCCAAGACAGTGAAATTCAAAGAAAGAAGAAAACTTTTTCATACGTGAGAAAAGGTAAGACAAAAAGGAACTGGAACTTTCTCATTCTCTCTCTCTTTTTTTTTTTTTTTTTCTAGACGTATTCCATCCTGACATGAAGTGCTAGAATTGATCCCAACTTTGTCCGGTTTGTGTTTTTGTGTGGGAATTGCCCCCACTGATTACTCTATTGCCCGGAAAATCGACCCCTAACCAAAGATCAAACTCAGAAGGGCAATAACAACCACAACAAATGAAGTCGAGAACGAATACCCATTATTGGCCAAGGATGCATCAGAACAATCTTCACAACAAACCAGATCACTGAATTTTTTCTTTTCTCCCAGAGAACACAATGCCTGAGAAGGTTTTATTGATTCTGCTTCGATTATGGGGCGAAGTCTGCCCAGAACATCCTCTTCATCTCGACATTGACTGAGTGGTGGAACCTCGAAAAACGAATCGGGGTCTACCTTGCCAACACTCCCTTCACAAAATTTGGGCTTGCTCTCAAATTCGCATATGAAGGTCAGATCTAGATCACAACCAGCCAGTTCCATGTTGCGTTTGTCTGCTCTCGGATCAATCCAGGCACAATCACCTGAAAAAGAAAAATCAGTCAGTGAAAACACACAGAATGATTCCAGCCAAGACCTTGTGGCCCCTTTGTTTTTGCTAGTTTTACAATCAACAGCTGCCATCGAAAACAAATACAATAATGTATAATCGTTATTTTATTATTATTTATTATACATAATTGTTTTTATATAACACAAACATATTTACAATAATTATAAGAATAACATTATTATGTAAGGCTGATAAGGGCGACTCATAATTTTTCACAGAGGTGTAATACCTTTGGAGCTTGTCTCTATATTCCTCGCCCAATAATCCGAGGTTTCAGATAGAGGGTCCGTTTTTTCATCCTCCCAGGACAGCATCATTGCGTCCTCAAATGTCTCCGTGCGGAAACTCACCCAGCGACCCCCAACCCAGCTACCCCTCGGTGAAGAGAGCGATGCAATGAACGACAGATGTTGGTCTGAGCGAATGGAAACCAATTTTCCACCCTTCTCCTTGCAAGTAGTTTTGGCAGAACTCCAACCAGACCTGTCATCGACCCTCTGGTACCACCTCCTGCGGAACTCGTAGCACTTCTTCTTGGGGAGGCGATCCGGACAAGTGGCGTGGTCCACGCTGTGATCACGCTGAACCTGAGCAGAAACGCACCAAGTTGTTGTTTACACTCAGGTGGCGGCGGCTCAGTGTCTCAAACTCAGAGCAAGGCCTTTTCAGTTCATCGCACGGTGCGATTCGTACCTGCAGCTGGCACCCTCCCAGGTTGAGCTCATCACACCCACGCGACAAACTCGCCAATTCCTCGACGATTGTATCGCTGGGGACATTCGCGAGCTCAAGCTCCTTCAACTCCACATCATGGCCAACAACTGCGATCAGGGCGCCTGCAGTACCGTTACGGCCATTGGGACTGTACACAGGCTTGGCAACAGACGTCAGTCTCCCCAAGCCAAAAGCGTCCTGATAGGGCGCGATCCAAGTCGATCGACCTGGGAACCTCGCCGCCGCCAAAAAGGTGTAGTAGCTGTTCAGTTTCAACAAAGGATCTTCTCCGTCCTCGAAGAACGACCACGCGCCATCATTGGCGCAAGCGATCTGTTTCGGGACGGAGTCGTCGGCATCACGCCCCATCGAAAAGGTGAAAACCAGAGCTCTAGACCCAGTTTTCGCCTCCAGATCCACCTGGCGGCTCTCAATATTGGATAAAACCTCTTCAGGTCCGTCCTCTAAGGAGATGCTGCAAGGAAAATCAGCCGAGTAGGAAGGAAGGGAACAGTCTGCGCCGTCTGTCAGGAAAATGACAACCTTGCTGCAGCCCGAGGAGGTCCGTTCCGTAGTTTCCTTTGAGGAATTTTCCAACAGATCGAACGCTTCGTGGAATCCTTCGTTGAAGTCCGTGCCGCCTTCCACCTGAACCCCCTCTAGAGCGTCTTTCAAAGTCTTGAGATTTTCTGGAGTGGCTGCCATCAATGGGGTACTCTTTACAAGAGCTTCGGCTCTGTTGGAAAAGGCAACGATGTTCACGTAGTCGACAAACGTGAACGTATCCAGCAGCGACAGCAGCGCCTTTTTGGTCAGGCTCCAACGCTCTACCATGGAACCTGAAGTATCGATGACCATCACGACGTCTTTTGGTCCGGTGCTGGCGGCGATGTACCAAGGCCGAACTCGAGGGTCGAAACTGGAACACCCCTGGAAATGCTCCTCGCCGCCTTCTTTGCGTTGATGCCGGACGGGATAGGATCGAAACGTTCCATCCACAGAGGCCACATATGTCCAAGTGGTAACGTCCAGGTCCTTGAAGACGGGTGTCAGGCCGCGATAGGTGCACAAACTCTCCCGGACCTGGGCGGAAAGTTTTTTGGGGTGGGATCCTGGCGCAAGTAGAACTGCGGTTGAATTATAGTCCAGCAAGGACTTTTCGCAGTCTCCACACTCTGGCAAGGACCCGAGTTTGCCAGAGCACTTTGCATCGGGTCCGATCTCGTTCGAGCAACTGTGACGAGAGCAAGCGCACGTTTCCATGTGTCGAGGTCTCTCTTGGAAGGCTTCCGCGGCTTTCTTTGCGAGCTCATCGACGATTCGCTCCTTGCCTGTAGTGAATTCGGTCAACAGTTTCTGTTGTGACAAACCTTTATCTTCTTGTGCTACGGAGCAGAGAAACGAAAGCGCCGCCGTCAACAGGAGAGCCTGCATTGTGTTTTATGCAACGGAACAGAGGAACACCGGCAGCGCCGTCGACAGCAGAAAGTGCACTGCGTTCTTTCATGCTCTCTTGGCAAAGTACTCTGACGTCAGAGTCGACTCGACCTGCTGGTGGGTCGTCTTTGACGGGCAGGGGGCCAATGCTGCTAGGACGAAACTGCGACGCAGTAGCCGGGATGCCACAGGGAGTCAGTCCGCAGCTTCGAGTGCGAAGCTGCACATAGTAATGCCTTAGTAATGGCTTCGCTAATAATTCGGGGCAGCATCCCTGGAAGTATTTAACACTTCTTGTGTTGGGTAGTGGTCAATCAATCAATCAATCCAATGTTGAACCCATGTCTATCCTCGACCCGAAAAACAACTGAATTGAATAGCACAGAAGGAAAGAGGTCACCTCTGTCCTTCCAAGCTTCGATAGCTGGAAAAGAAACATCCAACTTCTGGCGTTAGTCAGTTTGTTCAGTTTGGATGTGGTGTCTAGACAAGAAGTGACCAATGACAAAACTGCCTATTGGAGTTGGAACGTCTCTATTTTTGTTCATAAAAAAGGACAAATAGATTGTTTGATGAATGGAGCTTTTAGAATCGTTGAGGTGAAACTTTGCGAAACGATTCTTTGCGGGAAAACGAGCTTTGCAATTGAGAAACGATTGCCAGCACAAGAGGAAATTTCAAAACCACACGAAGCTCCTACACTGTATTTTGCAAGATGTAGCAGTTGGTATGCATAATTTTTTGTGTCAGATGAACATTGTGGAAACGTCTTTATTCTGATTATTTCAATAGTAATTTGCGTCGCTCAATGAACTTCATACTCCCAAAGTAGACAGCCATAACATAGAAAAAAAAACTCTTTTTTTGTTGAACAAAGCTGAGCATCGCTTCGTAAACACCATATTTGACTACTGTCTGTCAATTATATATTTTTCTTTCTTAACATCAAGAAATTCCCTTGAAATCCCTCCTACTGCCATGACTGTTATAATCACTTTATGAAGGAAAAGAAAAGGAAAAACCTCGGCTATGGCACAGTTCAGAAACAAAAAAGGCAAAGGTTGGCATTCATACCCAGCTAAACCCCACTCCAAAAGCAAAACCAAAATAAAAATAATAGCATTCCTCAGCGATCACAAAGCAAGGCCCTGGGTCACCCCTTTGCACAGTGAACGAACCTCACGCAGGATAAATTTGGAAAACGAATAATTAACGAAAAATAGAAGGAACCCTCACTAGGCCTCCTATCCCCACAAATGCTTAGTACCTAATAATACCCCCCAGTTTTGGTCGTGCGTACGTATCCTTCCAATATAGCGGCCCTTGCTAGGATATTGAAACATGCATGCATGCATGTATACATATGCATACAAACTAAGACATCAAAAAAGCACATGCAACCGATAGATAAAAACAACTGCCATTCCTACCCTAAAAAACCCACCCCAATGCTCGTCTTTTTTCCCAAAAAAGCACTCAAGAAAATCGTCTCTCTTTCATCTCAAGATAAATTTGCCCACAGCATCACTCAAGGCGGAGGGTAGTAATGTCAGAGGCCTCCACACAAACCAAGCATCAATCAAGACTGAAGGTAGGAGCGACAGGGGCAGCCACAGAAACCACATATCCCATCCAATATAGTACGATGCCAACGGAAACATCGAAACCAAGGCATTCTCCACTGGAGCAAACAATTGCTGTATTTCCCCACACAGCCTCCCCACAGCTTGGCTCGTTTCTTTCGAGTATTGGAGTGCCCCCACACCATATCTCTTCTTGACATCAGGGGAGGCCTTGTCGAACATATTGACTGCCCGGGCGTAAATTCCATGCACCATTTCAGTGTTCATTAACCCAGGATACAGTTGAATGATCTTTACCCCTTGGGCACCCACCTCCCTCCTTAAGCAATTCCCAAAAGCCATTACAGCACATTTGGAGGCTGCGTAGTCTGACATGCAGGGCATGTGAAACAAAGCTGCCGGGCTCACCAGATTGACGATCCTACCGCCCGACTCAGCCAACAATGGCAAAAACGCCTTGCACACCCTGGCCATCCCCAGGAAATTGACGTCCATTGTTTTTCTCAAAGTTTCCATTGGGAAGAACTCCACGTACGAGCCCCCGATCACGCCAGCATTATTAATGATCGCGTGTAGCTTGCCTTCCCCTATCTTTTCCTTGGCAAATTCTTGGGCGTTTTGTACGCTCGAGTCACTGGTAACATCCATCAAAAACGCGTGGATTTCTCCGGCTTTGTGACTGCTACTAATGCACTCGCCCGCTTTAACACTGTACAGGGACGAAGCCCCCTTCTCTGTGAAACATCCCGCCAGCACACGAACGCCTTTGGACATCAAGTGAATGGCTAGAGCCCTGCCTATGCCGGAATCGCATCCAGTGATCAAAACGGTTATTTCCTTCAACGAGAATTCGGACACCTGCGCCAGAGCCCTTTCGATGGCTGCCCCGCCGAGGTAAAGCCCGGCGATCAGAACGGCTACTGCCCCAATGGCGCTCAGCAACAGCATCATATTTCCCCAAAGAGAGAATTCACGAGAATGAGCCGCTTTTCGCCAATGGCGGCGCCGCAAACGCGAGAAACGCGTTTCGTCACCGCAAACGAACGCACAGGCTGGCCAGCTGCCGAGCTGTGAACAAAAAATTGAAATTATTTCTCAGGAGTTTCTGTCTGGTAAAAACTATTGTGCCGACATGGGATTTGGGGTCGCTACGGACGTGACAGCAAGTGGAGCCGCCCGAGAATGCGACAGAAATCCAGGTTGGGTGTGACTGGGGAGCGTCAGCACCACCTGGGCTTGGGCTGGGGTGTTTTCACTCTTTTTTGCTTGGTGGATTTCGTAGAAGTCCATGCAAATTCTTCGGGACAACCGCCACAATCTTCTTTCTTAATTTCCAGCTCGAGACAAAATTTGGCAGGAGTGCCAAGCAAGTGCAAATTCAAAACCATTTCTGCTTTCAAAAAGGGAAAAAAAAAGTGGATTTGGAAAAGGGGGGGGGGGTCTTTAGGCAATTTCGTACACCTGCTAAAAAGAAAAAGTTTAAAAAATACAGATGTTTCTAGAGGTGTTTCAAGATCAACATTGAAAACCCAATAATGCCAAAAAATAATGTGAAGAATTTCCAAAAAAAGCATCAGAACACCCCTGATGAAATAATGAAAAAAATAATGCCAAAAACATTATCCAGCTTCGACAAGCAATGAGTCATAACAACTGTTGCAACCTCCGTAAACATGGTTCATGGCAACCGCTTGAATTGCGAAAAATCGGGCCGGCGCTTTTTTAAATAGGCCTCTCTCCCCTACAGCAATGGAACAAAAATTAAAACTAAAAATTATAAAAGGGTAAACAAATCAGCATCTTTAGCAACAGGTGAAAAAAAATTCGTTTAGATTCTGTTTTAAACCAGGTTCACATGGGCTCTGCAACTAACCAAGTCAGAAATTTCACAGGTCACAGATTAAAAAGAAAAGCGATGTGAATTTCACTAGCAAGGATGAATATTAGCGGAAAAGATATTGGTCAGGAAAGAATGGGAGTGCAAAGAGTTCGCAACAAAGGGGATTTATTTTTTCCCAAAAACAATCTGAACAAATAACTGATAGTGTGAAATGGGACTGCCATCTGCTTACTTCATTGCCCTCTGGTGAGTGGTAGAACAGCAGGGTTGCATTGTGGCCAAGCTCCTGCAAAATCAACAAGAAAAACATCTGTATGCATGACATGGATTCCATAAACTCCATTCGATAGTTCCCTCCAAAAACAAGCTTTTTTCTGCCGAATTAATTGCAGCCCAAAAGTTTCTCCACTAACATTTTTTGATCATTTCCACTAAACAATTTGCCAAGAAATTAATTCAGCTGGAACTAATTTTAGCCATTTCAAGAGGTGGCGAGAATTCATTCCAGGCTGAATCTTTTCTGTTAGTGTACATCTTTCACAGTCCATCTTTTAGAGTACATGTTGTACAAATAATGCAAAAAAAAATGGAAATGATTAAATGATTATTTTAGCCAGCCACAGCAGCACATGAAAAGAAATTTCATCATTGAATTCAAATGGATGGTTTCGTTTCTTAAACAGGAAAATCCAAGCATTATATTTCGGCGATGCTGTTGGCCTATCTCAGTTTTTCAACACGGACCACCAGCCTCACAGCGACACAGTACAGAAAAAGACGATAAAAAACAATAGAGAATATGACAAGGACCTGGATTCCTGCTTGACCATCTTCGGCAGCATTCATGGCGGCCTTCAAAATTCTGAGAGCTGTGGGGCTGTTTCGAACCATTTCTCGGCACCTTAACAGCAATTCACGGCACACAGGTTTCAAAAAAAAATAATTGTAGATATTGCTTGTGAAACACCAAACCTTTTGGCACCATGAATGATAATTTTCAGCGTCAATATGGCCAGCTTGAGGCATTTCGCGCACCAAATTCCCCACGATGCTATTGGGCATATCGCCAAAACTTGACAAGTTAGAGCTGCAAGTTTCAAAAACAACTTTCCTTACCAGACCAAGGTTTCTTCCTCAAGCTTAGCCAATGGAACAACCTATTCGAGGAAAACACACAAAACAAATTTTTCTTCTCAAGACCAGTATCAGGTATGCAGAAAAAACAGTAGCTCCTAACGACCTGTTCATGCTAGCAAGTCTACCCAGCAAGAAAAAGGGATTTGACAATCAATGGCCGATTAATTTAGGAAACTCACTTTGTTGATAAGGCCCATTTTCTCTGCCTCTGCTGCACTGTACAATCTGGCGAGGAACCACATTTCCCTGGCTTTCTTTTGACCTAGCCGCCACCAGAACAATAATTGTTTTTGTAAACCAATCCCCAAACTTGCAACAGAGCTGAACCCGGTCATCCATACAATCAAGAATTTATGATCTGAACATTTTGGAAGATTCAGGGAACATTGATTCAATCCAGAAAAAATACTGAAGCACACAGTTCACTGTTATGGCCAGTGCTATGGAAAATTTTATTTTCAACACAACCCCGACACATTAGATTTTTTCTATTCTGTGTCAATGTTTTGTACTCAACTACATCACCGACCGCATCGAGCTTTTGAGTTCCCCCCCCCCAAAAAAAAAAATAAAAAAAAGTGTGTTTACCTATGAGTCTGACCATCTGGGTGGAGCCATAGCCAGCATCAAAACTGCCTACTTTCGGACCAGTTTGCCCGAACACACCATTGTCTGCTGAAATCTATCAAACCTCCGAAAAACATTCCAAAAATCAGTTTTTCGAAACATTAACCATGTGCACCACCTCAACCCCTCCTCCAAAAGAAAACAAACAAAAATGAAACAGAACGATCCCTGAATCCATGAATTATATCCACGTAAATATCCCTTGTCAAACAACTCTCATGAACTTTTATGTGTAGGGGCCTACAAAATCGGTGAGTTCTCAAGCGCTATAGCGTGAATTCAAAAAGTCAATCATGCAGAACGAAAAAGAAAACACCAGTGGTACCGTGAGATCACACATCATGTGCAATATATGACCACCTCCCACAGCGTATCCAGCAACCATCGCAACCACAGGTTTTGGAAGTCGACGCATCTGGATCTGGTTCAGACGAAAGGGCACCACTTCACAAAACCGCATTGCATATGTATAAAAAAAATTGTATATTTATAGATAATATAACTATTATATAACTTGATATATAACTATATATCAAGTCCAATAAATTTCAACACAGTTCGCTACTTTGGGTCTTAACACCCAAAACGTTTCATATGACTCTGCTCAGTTGTGCTACTTCCGATGAGACATTAATCGGATCAGTATTTTCTTTACGAAAGAAAAATCTGGAATGGACATATTCTGGATGTCTGACGTCAAAGCCATTCAACAATCGATGGTATTATCAGGAACACAGGGAGAAAAAGGGTGACAGGGGGGTTGTACAAATTCATGCAAGGCTTATAGCATCAATTATCCAGTACCTGTAAATCTAACACATTCAATCTTGGCACTCCATCCCCTCCAACATAACCTCCAGTTCCTCGGACCTCCTGGTCACCCCCGCTACAGAATGCCAGTGTTCCAGCACCTGTCATGATTGCAGGAAGAAGAAAAACCGAAAAAAACAAGAATTCCCAATCAGAAAGAGTTTCAAAAAAGTTGAAAATTTTCCACCAGTACACAACACAGATTTTCTTTTCAAGAAAAAGTAAAAAAGAAGAATTGAGACACAAGAATTCATGTCATTTGCATATTCTTGTTGAGCAATGGAGTCCAATTCTATGGTTCTGACTCCGATGTTGGGGGTGTTTGTGCAACTCAATACGAAGTCAGTCATAGGAACAAACAACCCCCCCCCAAAGAATCTGAACAAGATTGGAAATAGGTTAAAAAAAGGGGTTGAACTTACCAGTGAGAATGACTGCTCCGATGTTCGAATCGTCCCGGACATCAGAAAAGCATTTCATCATCTCGATGACTGTTTTGTGGATTCACAGAAAACCAAATTCAAATCCTACTCAATGGCAAAATTAACAGAAAGTCCTCCACACATCTCTATAAAAATGAGCAACAGAATAAATTGATCAATGCATCTCTTTTTTAAATCACTGTACCTCCCCTGCACCCTTTCATCCCTGTAACTTAAACCCTTTTTTTTTTTTAGGGATGCTGCAGAAAGGGAGGGGGGGGGGGGGCTAGCATACATACATACATATATATATATTTCAATTCAATTCAATATATATACTCGTCTGTATCGATGTATACATGAGCACAACACAATAGAAATCATTGGTTTTCCACGGATTGTCTTATACGTTGCCATGGCATATCTCATCAAAGTTGATATCTGACTACTGAATTTCAACAGACCTGTTCGTGGTCGGAAAGCATTCCGCCTCTCTGGTCGGTTGATGGTTATCTGCCCGAAATTAAAAAAACCACAACACAAATCGTTTAAATTTCATACAATCGTTACAAGCATCCACCCATTATGAAAATCCTTCCACATATTCTTCAAGCTAAAAAAACCCGAGCACTGAATCGACTCACTTTGGCGATCGCCTCGCCCTCTGCCTTTTCATAAATCACGTCCTCGAGCATGGAACCCGCCAAAAGGTGGATTCTTTTCCAACGGGCTGGTTCTCGCGACACCTCCCCATGAACTGTTTCATAGCTGGATGGATTTCCTGTGGCCGAGGCATAACTGGCTTCGCTGTCCAGAACCTGCTGTGCACATCCAATCATCCACCCAATGTTTCTAAGTGATTACGGTTACTTTAATTATTTATTTATGTATACAGTTATTTTTCGTCAGAAAATTCTGCAGTGCATGGGAAATGAACCTCTTCCTGGGAAGAAAACTGACGAGGGCGGTGGTGTGGGGATTGAAATCAGAAGTTGAACTGTAGAATTATTGTACAGCCAAAAAAAATTTAACACATATTGATCAACCTCATACAATTGCAGAAACAGGAAAAAAGCCACAGTTGCTTTTTTAGAGTCGACTGAAATCTCCATGGCAAGCATCCATCCGCAGATTTATTTCGGGAAAGTCTCACGCACGTGACGCCTTCCAGCTGTCGGCTGAGGTTGGATGGTCGGCTGAGCGGCCTCGTTCCGAAAGTGTTGGCCAGGCACCAAGTGCGCACTTATGTTTCTCAAACGTGCCAGCGAACGCTCCTCGGATTGTTTCGCTCTCCGTTCAGCATCCTTTGGTGCTTCCATTTCAACAAGGTCAGGATTGGAGTGAGGGCGGCAAATGGTGGATGGCATTCACTTCTGTAGCCAATGATTGATGATTACGCTGTTGCAAGGTGACGAGAGAGTTCTTTTAGACCGACAGACGCACTATCCACCGGTCTGGTGTGAATATCGAAGTGTTTTCAGAAACTGAGCCACACAGGCAACCAACCACACAGGAACCCACACAGACATAAACACTGAATCCAAGTTCTCTTTACAGAAGTTCTGCCCCTTCAAATACTCGACCTCAAGGGCCTTTGCAAGCACCTTTCACTCCTAACTCACACATGGATTCACACCCTCAGCACCCTTCACATGCTCTTCTCACTTCCTATCGACCCTTAGCACTACGTCTTGGTCTGTTCACCCTGTCCACAAGTGCACGTTTGTGGCCGCCAAGCCATCCCCTATGTCCGACTACATTAACCCAAACTGCCCACTAAATGAGCGAACCTGAATGCCTTAGATCAGTTGCTGCGACAAAGGAAAGCCTACCACACTGTATCGCAACCAAATGCCAAACACAAGCACAAGTCCAAACAACCATTCGTAGACTAAAGATCTAATAATGTTCGTCGAAACCTCGACATTATCCTGAATAAAATAAACAGTAGCCAATAAAAACAAACAAACAAACAAACATACATACATACATACATACATACATACATACATACATCAAATTAATTATTTTATTTGTAGCCAATAAACAATCATGGTCTGTCATTTGGTCTGTTTTACAGTCATACCAAATGATTGTCCAATCAATCAATTACAGCAAAAAGAGGCCATCACCCCCCCTAATGCCAAAGTAATACAAGGGAAGAACAACAAAAAAAACCCACCCAAAAGAAAGCTCCCTGGACAAAGAAAAATTCCACCGTTCCAAATGGAAAAAAAATAACTGTCCACCTGACATGCATTCACAACACGCCTGCTTGAGTTCGGCAGGGTACAGTATTTCGAGTTCGGGGTGACAGAGGAGATATTTGGCGAGAGATTCATTCGGGAGGAAGATATCTCAGCGACCTTGGAGACCACATTTAAAGCCTAGGTACTATTGGGGGCATGGAAACGCCATGGAAAGCCAACTGTACAATCCCAACATGCACTTCCGAACTGCAACGCCGTCTTGCAACACGATACGTGAGTGAGAAGTTCCTGAATCAATGCACACAATTCATTTTGAATGTGCGCTGCGGTCGGTGGCGGTGGCGGTGGCAGTGATGACATTGTGCTGCAACGGGGCCATACTGGATACGGGAAGAGAAAACAGGTTTTTGTTCGTGTCGGCTCGCGCAAGCCGCCGTTCTGGTCCTGGTTTTTTTCTGGTTTGTCTCCACTCTGCTCCACGACTCGATTAGTGCATCCTCCACAACAAGACCGCTTTCATAACATCAAACAGCACCACCAGACAGGTTACCATAGGAAGCTGCGATGTCAATTCCGTGTCATCTCTCCGCAACTATATCGCAGCTTCATATTTGCACTGGCTCGATGCTTGAAATTGCACTGTTGAGCACTCAAGCAACGCAAACTAACACACGATGCATGTTTTCCTGTTGACGGCGTTTTTGTTTCTCTGCTCCGTTGCACAAGAAGACAGGGGTTTGAAACTGCTGAACGAATTCACTACAGGGAAGGAACGAATCGTCGATGAGCTCGCAAAGAAAGCCGCGGAAGCTTTCCAGGAGAGACCCCGACACGTCGAAACGTGCGTTTGCTCTCGTCACAGTTGCTCGAACGAGATCGGGCCAGACGCGAAGTGTTCCGGCGCGCTCGGATCCTTACCAGAGTGTGGAGACTGCGGAAACTCTACGCTGGACTATACTTCAACCGCGGTTTTACTTGCACCAGGATCCCATCCGCAAAAACTTTCCGCCCAGGTTCGGGAGAGTTTGTGCACCTATCGCGGCCTGACACCCGTCTTCAAGGACCTGGACGTTACCACTTGGACATATGTGGCCTCTGTGGATGGAACGTTTCGATCCTATCCCGTCCGGCATCAACGCAAAGAAGGCGGCGAGGAGCACTTCCAGGGGTGTTCCAGTTTCGACCCTCGAGTTCGTCCGTGGTACGTCGCCGCCAGCACGGGACCTAAAGACGTCGTGATCGTCGTCGACACTTCAGGTTCCATGGTAGAGCGATGGAACCTTACCAAAAAGGCGCTGCTGTCCCTGCTGGATACGTTCACGTTCACCGACTACGTGAACATCGTTACCTTTTCCGACAAGGCTGAAACGCTTGCACAAAGTACCCCGTTGCTGGCAGCCACGCCAGATAACCTCCAAACTCTGAAAGATAGTCTACGGCGAGTGCGCGTACTAGGCGGCACGGACTTCAACCAAGCGTTTCAACAAGCGTTTGGCTTGTTGGAGGAAGCGTCAAAGGAAACTGCGGAACGGACCTCGTCGGGCTGCAGCAAGGTTATCATTTTTCTGACAGACGGCGTAAATTGTTGCAGTCCTGGGGAGCTTCTATCCAATATCGAGGACCGCCAGGTGGACCTGGAGGCGAAAACGGGGTCTAGAGCTCTGGTTTTTACCTTTTCGATGGGGCGTGATGCCGACGACTCCGTCCCGAAACAGATCGCTTGCGCCAACAACGGCGCGTGGTCGTTCTTTGAGGACGGGGAAGATCCTTTGTTGAAACTGAACAGCTACTACACCTTTTTGGCGGCGGCGAGATACCCAGGTCGATCGACTTGGATAACACCTTTCGACGACGCTTTTGGCTTGGGGAGACTGACGTCTGTTGCCAAGCCGGTGTACAGTCCCAATGGGCGCAACGGTACCACGGGCGCCATGATCGCGGTCGTCGGCCATGATGTGGAGTTGAAGGAGCTTGAGCTCGCGAACGTCCCCAGCGATACAATCGTCGAGGAATTGGCGAGTTTGTCGCGTGGGTGTGACGAGCTCAACCTGGGAGGGTGCCAGCTGCAGGTACGAATCGCACCGTGCGATAAACTGAAAAGCCCTTGCTCTGAGTTTGAGACACTGAGCCGCCGCCACCTGAGTGTAAACAACAACTTGGTGCGTTTCTGCTCAGGTTCAGCGTGATCACAGCGTGGACCACGCCACTTGTCCGGATCGCCTCCCCAAGAAGAAGTGCTACGAGTTCCGCAGGAGATGGTACCAGAGGGTCGATGACAAGTCCAGTTGGTATGCCGCCAAAACTACTTGCAAGGAGAAAGGTGGAAAATTGGTTTCCATTCGCTCAGACCAACATCTGTCGTTCATTGCGTCGCTCTCTTCACCTGAGGGGAGCTGGGTTGGGGGTCGTACATCGTCTGAGAGAGAATTCTCCTGGGAGGCAGAGTTAGTAGCCCCTTTGTCCTCCATCTCAGATTATTGGGCACGTTCACCAGCATTTTTATCAAGAGGTATATCATGCCCTGGATGTGAAAATGACTCTGAGTTCCCCCAACTTGATACTTTTATGCTTATCTGATCCAACAGAGGCCCAAATTGTGGCTTTGTACGATGGTCAGACCAAGTGAGCTCTTTATTCAATTCTTGCATGCATGTGCCTGAATGCTTGACTTTTTGCTCTAGATTCCTGCGCTAAGATCGACCCCAGGGGAGTCAAACGAAACATGTTGCTCAGTGCATGCGATGATTGGACATCTTTCATATGCGAATTTGAGAGCAAGCCCAAATTTTGCAAGAGGAGTGTTGGGAAGGTAGACCCTGATTCGTTTTTCGAGGTTCCACCGCTGAGTCAATGTCGGGATGAAGAGGATTTTCTGGGCAGACTGCGGCCCCTACCCCAAGCAGAATCGATAACTCCTGCTCAGGCCTTGTGTCCACTGGGGAAGAGAAAGCGATTCGAGGATTTGGTTTGCTGTGAAGGATGTTCCAATGGTAATTTGCTCTCGATTTCGTTCTTTGTTACATGGGCTATTGTGGGTTTTGCTTTCTTCAGTGTGATTTTGGGTTAGGGACCTTTCAGTCTTTTTTGAGAGGATATGAGTCTCACACATTCCTGTGTTTCCTCCTGCATGCACACACACTTGGGCCTTTTTTGTGACATCCATACTTTTTTTATATGTTTTTTTTTGTTCATCTTTGTCCAGGCAATAGGCAATTTTTTTGCATGATGGAGGATTTATGGCGGCGAGATGCACGTAGAGGGATAGGTTAGATCTAAGTTTTTGTGGTGAATCCAATTCATGCAAAAGAAACTCTTGTGCTCAGAGTGGATATCATTGTAAAATATGAGAAGTAAGTCTCTGCAGCTATGTGAAAAAAGGCGTGATGCTCAGCGACAACCGTTGAAACAAAAGTAACCGAAAATCGAGGTGAAAACAGGCTTCCCCATTTGTTCAAGTGTCTTCTGCTATTGATTCGAGTGTTAGGAACTGTTCACAGGGCAATGCCAAGCGCAATGTCTATGTTGGAAACTTTGAATCAAACTTTACTTACCACGAATCGACTGATCCATTCTCCACCCAGATGAACTCAAGTAGATGAAGCTGACCTACTGATATAGATATTGGCAACCCAACAATAAAAAAACTTTGTTTTTCAATTGATCATGTTGTGTCGAGATAGACCCCTCGCGTCGGGTCAGCTCGACGTCGAAACAACAGATCAATCAATAATTACAGCCCACAGCAAAAGAGAGCCATCACCTTCCATGCTGCTGGAATAGAATTGCTTTTCACTTCCAGTAAAGTAGATTGAATGGGCTTTTTCTCGGGAATGTGTCGAGTGGAGAGCGTTCAAGAAAGTTGCTGGAGCAGTTCAGATGTTTTCGACGAGGGCGGCGGACTCGTTCATCCAAGTGAGACTCTCTGCCTCCTCCGACTTAACAAGGAGCCAGGTGAATTCGATTCGACTGGAGGGACGCAAAATTAGTTTCGAAGGTGCGTCTCGGCCGCCGTGTCACCTCTCAGCTCCTGCGCCGCAGCTTCGTTTGGACGACGCTTGCCCACTGCTGCAAAAGGTTCTCGACTCGGGCCACTGTCAAGAGAGGTCGAGAAAACGCAATGCAGACTCCCCTGTTGATTGTTCTTTTTTTCCTCTGCTCCGTAGCACAAGAAGATAGAGCTTTGTCACAACAGAAACTGCTGACCGAATTCACTACAGGCAAGGAGCGAATCGTCGATGAGCTCGCAAAGAAAGCCGCGGAAGCCTTCCAAGAGAGACCTCGACACATGGAAACGTGCGCTTGCTCTCGTCACAGTTGCTCGAACGAGATCGGGCCAGGCGCGAAGTGTTCCGACGCCCTCGGATCCTTGCCAGAGTGTGGGGACTGCGGAAACTCTACGCTGGACTATACTTCAACCGCGGTCTTACTTGCGCCAAGATCCCACCCCGAAAAACTTTCCGCCCAGGTCCGGGAGAGTTTGTGCACCTATCGCGGCCTGACACCCATCTTCAGAGGTCTAAACGTTACCACTTGGACGTACGTGGCCTCTGTGGATGGAACGTTTCGGTCCTATCCCGTGCGGCATCGACGCAAAAACGGCGAGGAGAGGCACTTCCAGGGATGCTCTACGTATGACCCTCGAGTGCGCCCCTGGTACGTCGCCGCCAGCACTGGGCCGAAAGACGTCGTGATCGTCGTCGACACTTCAGGTTCCATGGTAGAGCGATGGAACCTTACCAAAAAGGCGCTGCTGTCCCTGCTGGATACGTTCACGTTCACCGACTACGTGAACATCGTTACCTTTTCCGACGAGGTCAAAACGCTTGCAGAAAGTACCCCGTTGCTGGCAGCCACCCCAGAAAATCTCCAAACTCTGAAAGACAGTCTGCGGCGAGTTCGCGTAGACGGTGGCACGGACTTCAACCAAGCGTTTCAACAAGCGTTTGGCTTGTTGGAGGAAGCGTCAAAGGAAACTGCGGAACGGACCTCGTCGGGCTGCAGCAAGGTTATCATTTTCCTGACAGACGGCAGAGATTGTTCGTTGTCAACGACGCCAAGTGCCTGCAGCATTCCTGCCAAGAACGGTCCTGGGAATGTTTTGTCCAATATCGAAAGCCGCCAGGTGGATCTGGAGGCGAAAACGGGGTTTAGAGCCCTACTTTTCACCTTCTCCATGGGACACGATGCCGACGACTCCGTCCCGAAACAGATCGCTTGCGCCAACGACGGCGCATGGTCGTTTTTTGAGGACGGGGAAGATCCTTTGTTGAAACTGAACAGCTACTACACCTTTTTGGCGGCGGCGAGATACCCAGGTCGATCGACCTGGATCGCGCCCTATGAGGACGCTTTTGGCTTTGGGAGGCTGACGTCTGTTGCCAAGCCAGTGTACAGTCCCAATGGGCGCAACGGTACCACGGGCGCCCTGATCGCAGTTGTCGGCCATGATGTGGAGTTGAAGGAGCTTGAGCTCGCGAATGTCCCCAGCGATACAATTGTCGAGGAATTAGCGAGTTTGTCCCGTGGGTGCGATAAGCTCAACCTGGGAGGGTGCCAGCTGCAGGTACGAATCGCACAGTGCGATGAACTGAAATGACCTTGCTCTGAGTTTGAGACATTGAGCCGCCGCCACCTGAGTGTAAACAACAACTGGGTGCGTTTCTGCTCAGGTTCAGCGCGATCACAGCGTGGACCATGCTACTTGTCCGGATCGCCTCCCCAAGAAGAAGTGCTACGAGTTCCGCAGGAGGTGGTACCAGAGGTTTGATGACAAGTCCAGTTGGAGTTCTGCCAAAGAAATGTGCGAGGAGAAAGGTGGAAAATTGGTTTCCATTCGCTCAGACCAACATCTGTCCTTCATTGCATCGCTCTCTTCACCTTGGGGTAGCTGGGTCGGGGCCTTCCAATCGAAGGCTGGAGAGTTCACTTGGCTGGATGAGAGTGTGACTCCTTTATCCACCCGCTCAGAGTACTGGGGAACAGTCCACACAGCTGCTGCATTCGGTAATGCGATTCCAGATGATATAGTTTCAATAAGGAGGGCTCCAAAAATCGCATACTGTCATTCATTCATTCATTCATTTTTCATAATCAATTATGAGGTCTGGAACTCATTTCCACAGTGGACAGGCCACCTGAACTTTCCGCCCAGATGTGATGCATTAGAAAAACCCCTTCTTCGATTGACACTATTTGTCAGACTGACTGAAAGAAAGCGCTTCTCAGCAACAGAGCACTGTGGAGACCCACAAATATTGATAACTGTTTTCAACACTGTCCCAATACTATAAATTCTTGAAAAATCTTGGTTGGTGCTTTTTCAATTTTCCAGCAATGTGTGCTTCGATCGACCCCAGAGGAGTGAAACGAAACATGGAATTCAAATGGTGCCAATCCCTGATGTCCTTCATATGCGAATATGAGAGCAAGCCTGAATCTTGTGAGGGCAGTGTTGGCAAGGTAGACCCTGATTCGTTTTTCGAGGTTCCACCACTGAGTCAATGTCGGGATGAAGAGGATTTTCTGGGCAGACTGCGGCCCATACCCAAAGCGGAATCGATGGAGTCTTCTCAAGCCTTGTGTCCACTGGGGAAAAGAAAGCGCTTCAAGGATTTGGTTTGCTGTGAAGGATGTTCCAATGGTAATTTGCTCTCGATTTCGTTTTTTGTCACGTGGGCTGTCGTGGGTTTTGCTTTCTTCAATGTGATTCTTGGCTGATCTTTTTCTCGGGCCTATTCCCCCCCCCCCCCCCTTTTTTTTGGGCGAGGGGGGGGCATCTTTCATTTTTTGGATATTTAGCTCCTACATGGGGGATCATTTTTGTTTTGGGGATATTGAATTCTGTACAGTAGGGTGGGTGGGTATGTATTATACAAATAACCTGTGTCGTGGCTCGGAAATTCTACTTGTTGATTGTTTAGGATGTGAAAACTTCGTTTTTTTTGGAAGGGGGGGTTTAGTGTAAAAAAAGCGAAGCAAAAAACGATTCAAAAATAAATTAAGGACCTAAATTATAATGACTTTGGTGGGCTGGACGTCCCGTTGCAAATCGATTGTACGTACCTTTGTTTTGGCATGGTGTAATTTCGCCCCAGGAATGCATGAGAGAATGCCAAAAGAGTTGTATGGATTTTAAAAAGGTTGAATTTGACTGCTTGCACACTTCATGAAAATTTTTCTTTCAAATCTCCATATTGTCTCCAAGAGCAACAGAATTTTTTCCAATGCATATTTTCGTATCAGACATTACAGGAATATGACTGAAAAAAAATGAAAAACCAATGTTTTTTTTGCCACCTTGCTCCTCCTTTCCAGAAAAACAAAAAAAATCGTTTTTGATTTTGTTCAGGGTAGCACTCCTTCGACGGTCAACGAATGTTCATGAGGAACTTGAATGTTCCTCCAAGTTTTTCGAGGATATTTTGTAACATCAGCGTGAATGCAATAATGAGTGAAGTATTTTTTTTAGGCTTCTTACACAAGTCATTTTTTATTTTTTTTTGAGGTGGGGCTTGTTTGATTCTTCTGTGTAACATTTTTTTTTAATGGCGTTCTCAGTGGCTGTTTTTTTTTTTGTTAAATTTTTTGGTGTGGATTCAAATGCAACCCTGGGCTTCTTTACTCATCCAACAATTCATTTCATGAATGCTAAAGAAACAGAGAAACGGCTTGTGGGGAGATAGGGCCACCTTAATCACATGCAAAGATGCCACCCGTTACCTGCTAACCTTCACCTAGTGCAAACCACAACCCACCACATCTCCTAATCAGTGTATTTATTTTTTATTTTTTTTCGCCCGCTGTGGCCCCCCAAAAAATGTGACTGGCAAAATATAGGACCACAAAAGGGCCAAAACGATTTTTAAAAAGATAATTTTTGGACCACAAAAGGGCCGCATCCAACCAAAGTTTAGTAGGACTGGGGCCACATCCAAGAAAACAATCGACCATGCCACAGAACTCACAACCAGCAGAGACAAATCAGTGTTGTGTTCCAAACATTATAAAGTAGCATCATTGAATTTGGGGCCACATTTTCATTTTTTCCTACAAGTTGGGGCACAACAACATGAAACAGGCAAATTTAGGGCCACTTTTGGGCTAGTGGAATTGAAAAAAAAATTCACTGCTCCCTATGCCCCCGCACACGTTGGAAATTTCCAAACATAAATGGGGGAAATCGAGTCGTGGCAATTCCCACCACGCAAGCCAGCTTCCCAGCAACAGCGAACAGTCCAAAAATAAGGGTGCATGTTTGAAGAATCTTGTTGATGCGGGCGGACGCTCGAACGATGGTACCTTTCTGTGTGTTTTGCGTGTTTCTTTCGCTACAAGCCGCAGTCTCGGCGGTGTGGACGGTAGAAAACTACCCCAATCCTCAAAAAGATCTCCAGAGCTGTGGAAGGAATGGAACGCGCAGCTGGATATGCGACCCCAATGGATTCTTGCCGGACAGCGAACAAAACATCGTGGAAGGGCTGCTGAAGAAGATAGCGTTGGCGAAGGAATCTTATTCAAAGTCGCCTTGTCCGTCGGAAAAAATTCCTGGCTTTCAGGTCGGCACACACGGAAAAGCCAACCGCTCTTCTCGGTTTTGCAGCAGCCTCTTTTTTAACTCAATATATTTCTACTTTAGTAATCTTTTGCATTATTAGTATTATTATTTTGGGAGGAAAGGCTTGGATATTTGAAAAAGTGGAAGATTGCTCATGGTTGGATGTTTACTCGATGGCTCCTACACCAATCAAAGTCATGACATGAAAATATTGAATTACAAATTTTATAATTATAATTTTTATAATTATTAAATATTGAAAATATTGAATGACCATTCAAGAACCCCCTTCTATGTCTCATATATTTATGCCAAGCATTCCATGCAACAAAATAGAAAAAAAGAGCCGATTTTAACCATAAAATCAAAAATCAAGCACACCATCAACTAACTTTTTTCTTCTTTTCCAACAAATGCAACTCCAGGTTGCGGTGGCCATCATGAACGAAACGGTGCTGGATCCTAACATCGATTCGAAGGCGGCTGCCACGAAATTTGCAAAAGATTTGCTGAACAAGTGGGGGGTGGGGCATTCGGAATGCAATGATGGGGTGCTGGTGGCAATGATGATTGAAAACCGAAAGATCGCAATCGCCACTGGAGCAGGGGCCAGACATCTGCACACCAGAAAGATTATTGCCGAAATGAAACCTTACCTGAGGACAAATCAATACGAAGCTGCCATTAAGAGAGGGGTGTATGACATCGGGGACGATCTTTCGACAAAGACTCACAATGCCAAATTTATCGATTTCATCATCCCTGGTGCTTTCATGGCCCTTGTTGCAGCATGCATGTGGTGAGTATCGCTCCACAAAATAAAAAAACATCGTTTTCTGGTTTTCTTCCCCCCCGTCTTTTTTGGATTGTGTTTCATGAAGGTTGAGAATGTGGCATGCAGGCCATCCACTGTGGAAATGAGTGATATGCATTCAATTTCTGTTTTTTCCGTTTGGATTTTCTGTGTGCTTATGTTTCTGGGGTTTTTTTGTGCAGTGGATCCTGTGTGAGATCAAGGAGGGGTACCAACGCGAAGGAAAAAATCGAAATGCTGAAACAAGCCGAACAAGCTGTGAGGAGCGGAACCTACGAAGCTGTATCATGCCCTATCTGCTTTGATCGATTCGAGAATCCACCGGTAATACTCTTGCTGTGGCAAGAAAATGTCTATGGCTTGTTAGTTTCCTCTACAGAATGGATGGATGTCCGGAAATTGGCATGATAAAACCAATGCCCAGCTCATCATGACAGCGTCCCACAGTAGGAAAAATCGAGAAATTCCAGCTGGTTTTTGAATTGAGTATGGATACAGCTTGTGAAAAACCCGTTTAAAAAATATCTTGAATGAAAAAAAAAGAACGGAAAAACACCTTTTTCTGTAAATGTGGCCCGATTTCGATTTTTCAGGCACCCCCCTTTTTTTTTCTTTTCCTGTAATGATTTTTCTATTTACCTGTATCCTCAAAGCTTGGTCCACAGGGCAATCACCGGGATGACACTTCCAGCACTTCTTCCAGCGATAATGGGCACCAGGAGAATTTGGATGAGTGGGGCCCTCTTCTGTTCAAGCATAAAAATGACGAGTTGAACGAAACAGAACACCAGCGGCTCAAGGAAAAGAGGAAATTGCCAGTGACACTGCAATGTGGACACTCGTTTTGCGAGCCCTGCCTTCTAGAGTAAGTCATTCGTTTTCAGCGAGTTTGGGGGAATGAGGGAGGGTAATGAGCGTTCTTATTTTCTACAGTGCATTTTGAAGGATGACCTTAACCCAAGCAGAACAGTGCCCCTCCAGAACCTGAACGATGAAGGGTGTCCCCCCGAAATTTCCTCATGACAGACTGCCAAACCGCGTTTTTATTAAACTTATCGCAGTGTCACTCTTCTTGCATTTACTGTAAGGCTCCAGGATGTGGTTTGTGGAGCAGTCGTCAGTTTTTGGAGTGGGGCAGAGTCTGTTCTGCCTTTTATTTCATTCTTTTCTTTTCATGCTGTGCTTTGCTTGTTTTCAGTTGGCTGGACCACAATGACACCTGCCCCATCTGCCGGCAATCCATCCCCAACATGTCAGACTCCTCATCTTACCCCAACACCTACTCCACATCCCAGCAGCAATGGACCGCATCCACCTGGGATCCAGAAATGCAGTTTCGTCTTAATCGCCTCGGCTATCTTTATCCAAGCTATATGACCCCAGGGATGATCGACATGTGGTATATGGACTACAGATTGGGACGGAATTTTGAGTACCAAAATCACCCTGACTTCAAGGCGTTGACTGCTGCCCAAGAATCCAACCTTGCGGATTTTGGTTCATCCGGTGCTGCAGGGGATTTTGGTGGGGGCACTGCCGATGGAGGCGGGGGTTCAGCAGGGGAGTGGTAGCCTTGTCGGAAAGTTTTTCGGGCTTTTGGGAGGGGTGCTTTTTCCTCAATGGTGTACAGAGGTTCAGTTTTGTTTATTGTTGATAGGGATGTTCTGGTTTGGGACAGTCTGGGTGAGATTAATTCGCTCAGTTTTTGAGAGTTGTGGAAAACATGGACTGTTTGTGTGGCGAGGGACTGGAGTATCCAGCATTGGAAGAGGGCGTTTTTCGCATGAGGCGTTTTTTTGCACGACGGTCTCTTCTGGACTGTGTTTTTTTACTTTCTACTTTTTCAAGCGTGTAACTCATCATTCTCCATGTTGATGTTCAAGAAGGCTTGCTATTTCACTGAATGTTCATGTTCGTTTGTCTGTTCCACTGACGTTCCCGATTTTTCACGGATCACACGGATCACAGGAAATTCCTGGGTGGGGATTCCTGATTGGAGTCCCCACCCCAATCACCTTGCGATTTCTACACCCTCCACCAACGTCGACGAGAGTTTGTTGGCACTTGTTTCCTGCGCCATGGGAGACTCACGAGGTCAGCGATCAGTCAACTTCGCTTTCGCTGTTCGTTCCCTATTTTGACGCCAGACCAGGCTGCCGTGAATAGGCAGAAGCATTGGGTGAGAGTTGCCAAGCCGACATTGCCTGTGTTGGTGTTTCCAGGTACTTGGACAGACTCTGAGAACGATGGACAGACTACAACGACAACATGTCGGTCGGGATCATCGAACGAAGCCGAGTCCCAACTCGAGAGCGCATGGCAGAAAACGCTACCTCCAGCGTCCCACCGATGGAATAGGACGAATCTGGGGCGTGTTGGCAACAGCCAGAGGATAGATCAAACGTCGGCTAAGCTTGGTGCGATGAGGAGGAAGCGCACGTGTTCAAGCCGCTTTGTGTTTTAATCGCTGCTCCACGCACGTGCACTGACGAACTGACGTGCGTGTAGATGAACTAGACAGACTTATCGCTGGACGGCTAGAGGTCAGAGAGGCAAACGAAAAGGTCCGTTTCCGGCTCTTGGAACGCAAAGCCCGGCTTTCCGCCGAGACTGCCGACGCTGGAGTGAGAACTATGGTGAATTTTTACTGGGGATTCAATCCTGAGCAAGATGCCACACACTTTTCGCGGTTGGGAACGAGAGCTGTTCAGTGAGTGTTTACAAAAATTGATGCAGGCAGCTGCGACGGATCCAGAGTTGAGGGAAAGCCAGCGTGCAGACTTGATCGCGAGACTTCAGAGAAACGAAAGCGCCGAAAAGAAGACCTTGGAGGCGTTGAAAAAGGTGCAATCAGTGGCACGAGTCCATTGTCTGCCCTAAGCCAGCTAACAATCTATTTTTGAGGAAACCCAATTCATCATGACTTGCTATCAGGGAAAGAGTCTATCAGATGCCAGAGGCCAAAGATCGAGAGGAAAGTCACTCAGGAGTCTTTCCCAAAGGGTACTGCAGTCCAAATATGGGCGTTTTTGTTCGTCGAGCTCTCGCCTGGGACGTCGCAATATCGGTGGTTCCTTAATTGTAAACGATTTTATCTCTGTCCCTGAACGCAATAGGAAAGCAGAGAGTCCTACCCAAGATCGAGTTCATCAACCTCCCTGCCGAGTATTGGCACAACAAAATATGGGGTCGCAACAAGCCAAGTGGAAAACTGGAATGTACATCAGCCATCCAACTATCCTAGAGTGCTGGGAACGCCCCTAAGGGGGAGCGACACGCCTCAGTACATCAGAGGACTAAAACAACAGCTGGATGTGGGTGTTTCGTTCTTGAGCACTATTCCAATGTGCTCTTGATATCTTATCTCTGGCACAGATTCTCGTTTGCCAGTCACTGTGTGGATTCATTCTCCCGGTGTCATCTGAAGTAGACTCCTTCCAATGTATCCTTGCCGCCTTCTTCTATGCTGACCCATCCAAAAATTTATCAAACGGCCAACCACAGCCAAACAAGAAGAAAGAAACTCGCAAACACTTCATCTATCGTTGATGCGATTTGCTGGTGGGGTGTGATCAAATTTTCCAAAAAAAGACCATTCTTACCCTTGTCAGGTCATCCAAAGCGCCCTTGATGCAACGAAGATAGGAAAAACTAGCGCCGCCAGTCTTCCGGGTTGCCGCCTTCCTGGGCTCGCTCCAGAATTGCACAACGACGAAGAGCTCTGCCGTCGGCATCTGGACCATGTTCGGCACATCACTTTGATGCGCTATGAAATTGAAAAGAAAAAATGTGAAGCGGAGTTGGAGGCTTTGTATGGTCAAACATTTCCGCCCACGATTCCTGGTATGTACCCATTCTCTTGATGCCTCTTGTTGATTCCACAACCCACAGAAAAACACGATCGAAAGCTGCAAATATATAGTATTGGAATGCGAGGGGCATTTGGCCTCCCATAGAAAGATCTGCTTCCCAGACAAATAATTCCCCTCCAAAAAACTATTATAATAAACAATCATTGTACGCCTATGCAGAATTCCAAGGTGTGCCCAGAATTGTTTTGAACATGCATGACTCAAAATTCTGCGGGGGCGTGTTTTGTGCAGAGATACCCTCGAACAGTCCAGGAACTCCCGACGGATGCGAGTCCAACGTATCCAAAGGAACAAAACATTCGGCAGACAGAGACTCAGCCCGTCCGTCATTGGTTACAGATAACACTTTTTCCACCAGAGGAAGGGGAAATTCTTCTCGCAATGCATTGGAAAACAAGAATCCCAAGATCGATGCAGATGTAGCAGAAAAAAGGTACACATCAGTCCCTGTTTTTCACTAACTCCCAGGCTTGGAAAGACTAAAAGCTAAACGAGTTAGTGTTGCAAGAAGATGCAACGCGCTTGTCATTTTTTCTTATTGAGTATTTGACGAACTGAACACGGTGTTGTATTTGTCCAGCGAATCTTCTTCTGAAAGCGCAAGCTCTGAATGGAGCACAGATGTGGACAGCAACGATCCATCTCCTGGTGGTGAGAATATGCTCCAAGCCAAGCGCTTCGTAACACCTGGAGATGAGGTACTTTGCACAAGATGATTCGGATTTGCGACAAGAAGATAGCTCTCTCAACAACGGGAACTCTTTCTGGAGCAGGTGTTGGAGCTGGTGATATTTCGTGTTGGTCCGCTGTCTTCCGTTGGCCAGTATCGAATCGGAATCGTTCTTTATGAGGCGCAGCAGCCTCTTCATCGTATTGGGGGTGAAATGGTGCGAGGTAGTACAAAGACTCGTCAATTTACAGCTGATCCCACGGAAGGCAATACTCTGAAAATCAGGCAGCAGCTGGCTCTGAGAAATCTCCAGCTCAGCGATGAGGCAACTATCGTTTTCGAGTTGTACTCTTCGAGGCCAGCAGTGGATGGTGCTAGATCAAAGGAAATGATGGTAGCCTGGGCATACGCTCCAATCAAGGTAAAATACGCAGCAAAGTTTGCTGAATACTTGAACGAAAGTTTGCTTCTGTTGATCACTGACCTCAGAGCCGATCAGAGCCGAGGCTGAATTGCTCTCTGTCCTTTTTCTGGCTCTTTTCCCAAGCAGAAAAAAGTACGTGAAAGAATCGCTCATCTTGAATTGGGTTCTTCTCTAAGGTCAGTGGAACTGTCGTGAGAGGCCTCCAAAGTACTCCGGTGCATAGACTACCATTAATGCTGGCTGCCCACAAAAAATGTCCATTCAATAAAGCAATGCTGGATTTTGAGATCAACGTTGGAGAAGGTGTGAATACAGATGGTGTTCATCTATTTTGAGGCTTTGTGCAAGCGATTTTTGAACTAAACAAATCAAGCTCTCTCGACATTTGTTTTTAGATATAGAAAACGAGGAGGGATCAAGGACCCCAAAGTCCGAAGCCAGTTCGGCAGTGGAGTCAGAGGGTGCAGGTGAGGATGTGGAGGGCGTTCCGACCGCCGCTTGGTGTATCGTTAACCGTGGTGTGCCGCCTGCGGACCCTTTTCGACCAGGAGATGGAATTATCATAGCCGTGGACTGGGGGAGGTTCCTCCCCGAGAATATGACCATCAGCAAAGTCGTCGCAGAAGTTTATTCTGTGAAACATGAACTGTTGCAGGGGCCATTTGAGTGGTTTTGCACCCCAGAATCAGATGCACTCAACCCCCACTTCAGGGCGGCGATTGATTGCCTCATCGATGATGAAGATTTCCGTGACCCAACAGCAACAATCCTTTTCACGGTAGGTGCGCGAACCCCCAAGTCTATTTTCTTGACGGGATGAAAAACAGTACATCAAACGAGTTGTGTGTTGTTGGCAGGTCTACACTGTACAATCTGGGTCGTTCAACCTCTGTAAGGTTGGGTTCGCACTTCTCAACCTCTTTGTCGACCCGGCTGATCAATCGACTCAAGTTCAACCCCTCGACCCAGACTGCAGAAACTATGTTCTCAACCAGGGAGCATTTCAGATCCCGTTAAGTATTTCAGGACCATCCAGATCGAAGCCATTCAGAGCCGATAGTCTGGAGCAAACACCAAGGCTAGCATGCTCATCATTGCTGGTTCGAATACTGACGGAAGATGGCGCGAAGGCTGTAAGGTTGAATAGTGCTTGTACACGCTGATGACCCAGTGTGGCGAAAAGCAAAACTCTAGATTGCTGGAACAGGAAAATGTGTTGCAGATGTGTGAGCATTTGACATACCACATCTGAACACTGTGAACTGTGATGTGTGGATAGACAAATGAAGCCACCAGAGTATGCAGACAGGGACTACGACACAAGCCGTGCGGTCCCCAATGCGATCGAAAGAAAGCTGTACATCCTGCGATTGGCCAGGCCGCACCTGTCCGTTCGGGAGGCTGCGAAAATGGTTGCAAAGCATGATACACTGGCACAAAATGAGAAAAAACAAGCGAAGAGGGGCGGTATATTGGGAAGGCAGCCTATACAGAGTCACAATGATAACGAAGGAGGGATAAAACAAAGTTTCGGAGCAGCTTTGAAGAGTAAGCTCGGTTTTGGCAAAAAAGTAGAAGAGAACAAAGTACCGAGCGCAAGGACAAAAGATCCTGACTTGGACAACGATATTGTCGATCACCGAAGTATCCCGGGGTTTGACAACGACGCGTCTCTCATGGAATGGATCAGAAAACGTCTAAGAATACCAGAGAGATGGATGCCTGCATTGCTCAACTACAACAGAGGTGTGCTTCCCGCAACAAGAATTCAAGCAACCAATGAATGCGAGCTCTGTTATGACGTCTTTGCACGCTGCCTTTGATGCAGCCGCGACGTATATTCCTCAACTCGGTTTCCAGGTGTCCCTTGATGGCTGCTCGAGGCTGCGCAGAGCATTTCCCCACGCTGCGCTAACATCTCTTGCACCTCCTGGATCATACTATCAAGACACAGCAACAATCGATGACGTGAAAGTTACCCTTGATTTTGACCCAGAATCCCAACTCGGTTCCCCCCGTTGGCTCGATGGATACCAACAATTCAGGGATGTGAAATACGACGGCGGCCTGTGCGTAATTGTGGATGTTAGGTAACGCTTGAACTTCGCTTCGGTGCTATATTTTGCGCTGCTTTGGCTAGTTCATCTGTGAAATAAGCGATCTACTCTCTAAGGTAAAATAGATTCCAGATTCCTATTTCATCTGTCTCTGTTTATAATGGAACTTCAGGACAATTCTGCTGGGCAATGAGACGGCGTCTCCGGTTGGTTGGGCTTGCCTTCCAGTATTTGATGCTGGATCAAAATATGTGAACTCTGGACAATACCAGCTCCCTCTGTTCCACGGGATACCCTCAGGAAGTATCTTGAAGGAGCTTGCGCTTGTTGGCGAACCCGAGGTGGTAATGGAATCCCTGCTGAAGGTACGAACTGCGCGCAGGAACTGGCTTGGACACTCCCTGAGACGCCTTTCATTAAAACGTTTTTTTTTTTTTTTAACGGTTAACATTCTGCTGACAATGGCTGAACGTACTTCTCTTGAGCTCAAATCGGGTGGTGTTCTGCAGAGTGGAAAAGTGAGGTTCGTTGATGAATCTCCTTCAGTATTTGTTCGACTGCTTGACGAGCAACACCGAGGACAGCTGCAGCTACCTACGTTCGGAGGGCAGAGCATCAAAGTTCCCCAATATCTGCTCAAGTTCCCTAAAATAATATCAGAAATGAAAAAGACACACAAGACGAAGACCTACAGCAAACTTAAACCAAAGTTGATCACCTGGGGCGAGTGGGTCGACAAAATCAACGATATTAGCTTGCAAGCCGCTGGACTTGATGAAGACCAAGTTCTGGATTTCAAGTCGCAGACAGGCTCTTCCAATATCATATTCTAGTTTGAAAGTTAGCAGCAAATAGGGGTGTATGGTTATCTGGGCAAATTTTTTGACGAATTAGATATCGAGTTACACTATGGGAAAACCCGCTCTGTGCGGGGTTGGTCGAATCTCCGCCAAATATCGAAGAACGTCGAACTAACGAATTAAGACCCGAAACAGAACAGAAACGTATCAGGAACGGTCGGATGTACCTGGGTTCGACTCCCAGGCGTTCCAATCCCCTTAAAACTGGGGTCGCGAAAAAGTCGTCAGCGACTGGAATTCGCGACCCCGCACAGATGTCTGTGCGGGGTTATAAACACCGCACAGGAGATCAACGCCGCACACAGACCTGTGCGGGGTGACCGTAAAACGAGGGAATTTTCTTAAAACAAAAACACACACAAGTGCCCACAGTCCCCGAATCCCAAGCAACCCATCTGTTCATCCAAACCCACAAGGTTTAATAGCCCAAACACCATCCACACAATGTACCCCGCACAGAAGTCCACAACCCCCGCCCACACAGCCACATGCCCCGCACAAACACCGCGAAGAAAAAGAAGGAAGATCTTTTGACTCTTTCACTTGCTCTTTCGAGCAGTTTTCGGGGTTTTGGGGGAAATTCATTCAAAAAAACACACACACAGTTGTGCCCCAGTCTCCGAATCCCAAGCAACTCATCCGTTCATCGAAACCCGCAAGGTTTAATAACCCACAATATCATCAGAAAAAACTATAAGAGCACGCACGTTAGTCGGAATAAAAACAGGCCGCAGAGGGCTGTGTGCGGCGTTCCGACTCCGCACGATACGCATTCATAACAATACCAAACAGGAAAACCCAGTCCCCGAAGCTGAAAAAAACCTTGACGTTCATCCAAATCGATCAACTTCGGCTAATCTTGCCATGTCGAACCAAAAATGCCACACAAAAAACATCAGGAAAACAACCACCACCGCACAGAAACCTCAACAGCCACGCACATGAACCCATACACCCCGCACAGACCTACTTTTTTCGGAACGAGCGACGTTTTGGTGACGGCGAAGGTTCCTCCTCGGCCACAAAACAACAGCCCCGCACACACGCACTAGAACCTCGCACACAGGCGCATAAACCCCGCACCGCCGTTTACTTCTTGCGCGACGACCTGCGTTTTTTTGGTGAATCCTCCTTCGCCTTCTTGGACCTCCGCGTTTTCTCGGCCTTTTCCAGAGCCTTCTGCCTGATGGACTTCTTCCCACTGTCGTACAACTGAGCCCTGTCCCTCTTTTTTTTGGGCGGTTCATCCTCCCCCGCACTTGACTCGTAGTTGGGTTCGGGCTCTGCATCGTCGCCAATGTCCTGTGCGGGGTCCATGGGATCCTGTGCGGGGCTGTCGTGATCGTCACCAGCGCCGCACTCTGTGACCGCATCCTCGAGAACTGGTGCTGGAAGACCGTGAAGCGCTGCCTCCGCGCTGTCGGAGAAAGGGCCGCCGGAGGTACCGGAGGCACCGGAGGGACCACCGGTGTCATGACTTCCGGATACCTCTCCTAAATCGCACACACTAGTTTTAGCCCCGCACACACACATATGAACCCCGCACACCAGAACATCAACAAACAGGTTAAAAACACTGACTTTTTTGAACCACGCACAGAAGTCCTTCGACCCCGCACGAAACAGGAAAAAACATGTATCGACAACCAATCAATCCCTCACCTGGATCCAGTGGAGGCGGCTGCAGTACACGGGGAATGGTAGGCTCCCTTGGCTGCTTCCCACGGGCGATCTCCTCCGGGGTCTCCTCCTCGGGTGGTGGTTGACGGACCTGCGCGCACACGAGAAATTAGTTAGCGCACAAAGTATCATAAACCCCGCACAGAGACCGAAACAGCAACACTTAACCAAACACGCACAGACACAATCGAGGCCCGCACAGACAAGTTCATAACAGCCACGCACAGAAACAACCCACCCCCGCACAGCGACATTTGAGACACGCACATCAATTTTTGCACTCACCACGGAATCATGGAGTAGCGTCCCCGTCTCCGCGAACCTCCGCTTCATCGCCTTCACCTCGTCCACCCACGCTACCTCGGTCGTGTACCACTCGTCGTTGGGGACGAGGGCGGCGCGCAGGTGGACGGTGTCCTGTATTTTCTCGGTGCGGGTGGCGTTTTCAGTCTCCAGGGCGTCGATTCGCTTTTTGTGCTGCTTGATATTGCGCCTGCTATCCTGCACCCTACAGCCCCGCACACACCGGGGTTAGACCCGTACACACACACACGAACCCCGCACACACATAACACCCCGCACACAGGTGACACCCCACAGCCCCGCACAAACGCTACTAAACCCCGCACAGAACAGGAAATGGGTGGTTACCTGTCGACCACTCGTTGGCAGAGCGTGCGGTACCCGATGACGAATCCCATGCGGCCCCCAACCACGCCTTCTTGATTCTGGGCGTGGAAGAGTATTCAGAAGATAGCCGCCCCCATCATATCGATAAGGCGCGGGCGAGTGGTTGGCGAGACCACATTTCCTCCGACCTGCCCACCACGCACACACAATGCGTAACCCCGCACACACTAACATTACCCCCTCCCCAACACCCAAACACCGCACACACACACAACAACCCCCCGCACACACACAACAGCGCCCCGCACACACGTGCTGCAACCCCGCACAGCACATAGTTCTCTGTTTTTTACTCACCGTTATCCCGTCAGGCATATTTTGCCTTGACGCGAGCATCCTCATCGGGTTGCGGAGCGTCGGAACGATTTCCTGAGCCCAGTATTGGTTGATCAGCTGTTATACAAACACACATGAGGAAAAAAGTTAATTAACCAACTAGTACCACCGCACGAAGGGCGTGGAGCCCCGCACAGACGTTACTTAGCAAAACATTCGAGGAAGGGGTGCATATAATTTTTTGCACCGCACCTGACCTTGAGGACCCCGCACAGGACTTGCCTTACCTTATTTAGCCACCCAAACTCTTTTTCGTTCTTGTAGCGGCGCCTGGTTTTCCCGTCCTTCACCACCTTCACTATGAGCCTCGTGTCGAGTCTGCCCGTGATGCTCTCTGCCTGGGTACTCTTGATAGATGGCAAACGAGCAGGCGTGGGAGTCGCCATAGCGACGAGCATCTCCTTCGCCGCCTCGACCACAGCCTGTACACCGCACAAAGGCGTTACCACCCCGCACCACAGTGTTTTAACCCCGCACAGAGACACAAAAAACATGAAACACCCAACACCGCACAGAAGCACAACAGCACCGCAGACGACAACATCCACCCCGCACACACTCACCATATCGATGGGCTCTATCACTGCATAGCCAATGGATTCCACCACATGCAGGTAGCTCTCCATATTTTGGATGGTGGAGGCGAGGGCATCATCGATGACGTTGAATATGGGCTTGTTTATCGTCTTTGTCGACCAGAAGTGTATTTTTCTGCCTGTGAAAGTCTGAACAAAAAGACAACATAGAATTTAAAGACAACCCCGCACACGGTCCCTGTGGCCCCGCACAAATCGAGACGGAATTCCCTGTACCCCCGCACAACAATTCGTAAAGCCCGCACGAATATATGGACACCCCGCACAAAAACCCTGTACCCCGCACAGCGTAAAACGTTGTACCCCACAGATCACAAGTTGTCAAACCGAGCCGCCTTTGCGAATAACAGACGTCTTCGTGGAACCAGATTTTTTCCTCACCGCCATAAGAGCCGACGCCGTAAAAGGCCTCAGTTCGCCGTACTCCTCGAGGATCTCGCGCTCCCTCCCCTCGTTGTCGCCAGTCATTTTGTTAAGCACTTCCTCAAGTGCTCCGATCTCGTTAAGGGTAAGCACAAGAAAGAAAACAATCATTTTTGCAAAACGATAGAAAGGTAGGCCGCACACACCGAGTTCACCAGGGTTCTCGAGCTCGATTGCCCCGCATGAAGCGCCAGGGGTGGGTTACATTATTTATAAACTAATTAGTGTGACTTGCGTAATGTGGGCTGCTTTAGTTTCTGTCCCATTCCGTCTCACTTGTTGTTTCCTTGCAGTTAGCGTTAAAGATGCCCAAGCCCGTGGGCTACGCCGCCTTGAAGAGACACCTGCAAACTGAAGACCCCTGCTGCCCAGCATGTGGACAGCGAATCGGCAGCATCACTTCCTGGAAGAGACATAAGCGCGACGGTGGAACTTGCCCGAACGAGGATCGGCTTGAAAGGGAGCTGCTCGAGATGGCTGCAGGTAAGTCATAACCTGGGAAATATGTTCTTTTCGCTTCCTTTCCACACCTGACGCGCGTGCGGTGCCCCGACAGCGCTTGACGGCGGCACAGACCCGGCACAGACCCCGGTGAACCTCGCACAGAATACGATGGACCCCGCAGGAGTATCCGTGGTGCCCGTACAGAATACGGTGGACCCCGCAGGACCATCCGTAGTGCACGCACAGAATACGGTGGACCCCGCAGGACCATCCGTGGCGCACGCACAGGATGCGGATGCGGCTCTTTCCGAAGACGGCTTTGCTGATGACATTCCTGATGAATTTGTTGATGAACATGTTGAGGAGGTGGATGAAGAGGAGGTGGATGAAGAGGAGGAGGAGGAAGAGGAGGAGGAGGAGGAGGAGGAGGAGGGAGAGGAAGAGGAAGAGGAGGAGGAGGAGGAGGGAGAGGAGGATGAGGGAGAGGAAGGGGATCAGGGAGACGAGGAGGAGGAGTTTGACGTACAGGGAAACGCCACCCTCAAGCAGCCCCTGTACGCCACATGCAGCATGTCCCTTGTCCAGGTACGTGTGCGGCGCATTGTGACTTCTGTGCGGGGTTTTTTGACAACCCCGCACAGAGGAACTGGGACCCCTTCACAGGCAACCATAAACCCCGCACAGAGGTCGTTTTACCTTAATCCCATCTCATTGCTCTTCTAACCCTTCTAACCTTCTGTTTCAGGTGATGATAGTCCTTTGGCATCTGAAAGTCCACTCGGGAATGACACGGGAGACATTTGAGACCCTTCTGAGGTTGATGGCCGCGGTACTTCCGAAGCCCAACTCCTTACCGACGACATTCGCAGCGTTCAAGGGGATGATGAAGGTGCGCCACCTGAAGAAACAAACCTACCTGATGTGTCAGAAGGGTTGCCGAGCCTACAAGGAGAACAGGTAAGAGAAATCTCTGTGCGGTGTGAACGTACCTCTGTGCGGGGTTGTGTTATCGTTGTGCCGGGTGAGGCTGATTAGGTTGTCGGATGTGTTTGTGGGCCAGGGGGCTTCTGTGCGGGGTCAAAGAAGCCCTGTGCGGGGTATAATGGCTGTTGTGCCGGGTCAGGCTGTAGCAGGAAAACAATAGAGAAAAAAAAGAAAAAAAAGTAAACCCACAAAATTCAGAATATAGCGGGACTCGAACCCACCACCAGCAAAGCTACAGTCATACGTTCTAACAACGCAAACCAAACGAACACGATATCCTTAAATCTAAACGCTTCCTATCACCCCCTTTAGCGTTATAACGCCTGATTAGGGGTTAACTCACAAACACTTACCTCCCCCACACACACCAATTGTGCTCTAAGGGAATCGAACCCTCGACCACACCGCCTAAGGTTATTCACCTTATCGGTGGAGCACCCTAAGCCACGATACTTCATCGATGTTAAGTTATTTTGTAACACTCTTTTAATCTTATTTTTATAGAATTGCAAAAAAATTAAGGTATATTATTGCAACAGCAAAGATTCCGTCGTGGTCCGCTTGGATTAGTGCTCAGTGTAGTATGACTTGACACCGTGTGGGACGGTGTTCGAACCCTACTCGGTGCCCTTGGGTTTAGGTTTTGTATTCGTGCAAGAGAACCCGTTTTAACCCGTTTCAACCCGTTTTCGGTTTTATTACGGTCTAGTAGACCATAGCCACAGAAGCCCCTAAACCATCGTGGTGCGGTGGCCTAGAGTATTAGAGCGCATGGTTATAGTCTTAAAGGTTATAGGTTCGAGTCTCAATAGGTTCTTATGAGTTTGGGGGCAGTCATGGGCTGCACAGGACAGACCCCTGTCCTGTGCATCGCACAGGACAGGGTTCTGTGCGGGTTCTGTGCACCCTGTGCTGTCCTGTCCTGTTTTTCGAAATTCCACAGGCTAGAACAGAACAGACTGTCTGTTCTGTGCACAGGTCGGACCTGCGCTGCACAGGTGCACAGACTGCACAGCACAGCACAGAACTGCACAGAATCTGCACAGACTGTGCACAGAGTCTGCACAGAAACTGCACAGACTGTGCACAGACCTGCACAGACGTTGCACAGACCTGCACAGACTTTGCACAGACCCTGTCTGTGCTGTGCTGTACAGGTCTGTGCACCTGTGCAGCACAGGTCCGACCCTGTGCACAGAACAGACAGTCTGTTCTGTCCTGTCCTGTGCACAGGGGTCTCAGCCCATGTCTGTTTGGGGGTAGAATTGTGTGCCGTTGCAACGGTTTTCCGTGATCTAATCGGGGATCGGAACAGTCCGTCTCCGGTGTCGGATCCCTAGTATGGAAAGAGTTGCCATATTGAATTCTTTGTTGTTCTTAATCGATGTTACTCTTCAGGACCACCGCCACTCCCCAGAGCGTTTGCGAGTGTGGCCTTCCTTTGTTCCATCTCTCCGGGACCGTCCTCACGCCGGTGAGAAGGATCTTCTACTTCGGCGTGAAGTCCGTCCTTCGCATCATGCATGGTAGCTATGCATTTTGCGAGGCGAGGATTCACGCCGCGATGAGATCCTTCTCGGTGAAGTCCACCCCTGTCATGCAGATATTGGGAGATTTGCTTCCCGACGGGGTGGATCTTCAGGATATCACCACCGGCCTCTATGAGGTCGGTGGTGACTATTTCGGCCTGGGTACAGGGAGGCGCCGCAATTACTCGATCGGCGCCTTCTTTATCAGATGTGGTGAGCTGATATATATATATATATTGGTTGTTTCTCGTTCCTATTCAGGTATTTGATGTAAAAAAACACTGGTGTACTGAAAGTTTTAACGTGTGTTCCAATTTTTTCAGACGACCTCCATGACTCCGTCCGGATGCAGGTGGAGAACCACTACCCCATTGCCCTCATCCCCGGTCCAAAGGAGCCCGAGAGCTTACAGGGAGTCCTGCGGTTGATTGTGCAGGACTTCCTGAAGCTCATACCTGGTGGGCCGGGGATGAGGTTGAGGGGATGGTTGCCCCCCGCCACCGGATCTGTTGGACCCTTGACGCGTTCTGACAGTGTGGACCACTGGGCGTTGCTGTCCAGTGTGACCGGTGATACTCCTTGGCTTGCGAAAGTCGAGTTAGCACGCGGTCACACTGGACGCAACGCCTGTCCCGACTGTCATGGGACTACGAGCGTCGTCACCACTCGCTCCGGGGTCACTAGTCACAGGTGTGAAGCTACGTGATGATGATCCAGTTGCCTTGGTGAGCCTGATACACAATTACGTGGAAACTGACGTGTTCGTCATTTATGTAGGTACATGGGGTATCTTGCGCCAACCAGGCGTTCCGAGGAGGACATGAGCGAGCTTCTGACACTCCGGCCGGGGCAGGTGTGTCCTTGTTGTCCTTGTTTTTATTATTGTTTTTGCGACTTCTTCGTTATTCTCTCTTCTTTGCATAAAGTGATCTCATGTTTTTTTTTAAGTCAGGAATTTCTCGGTAATATGATCCTATTTGGTGTTTTTATAGGACCCCAACTGAACGCCCATCGATCGTGACACGCACAGGACACGTGAGGAGTATCTGCACTTTGCAGCGCTCGCGGACACGTCTGCCTTGGACCCCGTCGCTGCGCATGTCCGCGGACGATCGGTTCTCCACGACCTTCCGTACTTCGCACCAGAAGTACTGAAGGTCGTGGGGGCCTCTCATTTGATGCTCTTTGGCCTCGTCAAAGACTTCTTATACGAGGTATGTGTGTTTCTCTTGCTTGTGTTTGATATATGTTATGAATGCAAAAGGCTATTAATTGTGTTGTTGAAACCACAGTTTTTATAGAGTAAAGTTGTTCCCCACTCACTTCCTAAATACACAAACTCAAACTCGACTAACATCCCTCAGCCAAGCGGCGCTTTGACTTGCGCGATCCACGTGTGTGACTAAACCGCCCCATCCGATCCCAATGGGTTTTACAGTGTGTTGATCGATAGTAACATATGTGTGATTGCCAAGATCCGGAGCCGTCTCCTTGGAGCTTCCCGGCGTGCAGACCTCGCCCAGTACCGGAGGGCACTTGCCGGCGTCCGACTCCCAACTGACTTTGGGGGTCTGGTGATCGACATCTGTGCTGACAGGAAACAGCACACGATGTACGATTACGCGTTGCTGGTTCGGTGAGTTAATTCTTCAATAGGAAAGCAAAATGTGTCTGAAACGAAACAGGAATACCAAAGGTCTCACTTTCATGTACGCTGTACGTGTAGGAGTTATGGGGCTTTCGTGTTCCATTCCTGCCTGCATAGAGACGAGTTCGTGGCGTGGGACCAGCTCTGCACTGCCGCCACCCACTATACCTCCCACCGAGCCATGGCTGGAGCTACCATGGATGACTGCATCGAGAGAGGCCGTGTGATTCGGGACACGATGTACCAGTATGCTCGGTGAGCGACGTTGTGCGGGTGAAAACATTGGCGATTTCGTTTACTGTCATGAGGTTTTCCTTGTTCTTTCGATTGCGACAATACAAAGGCGACGATTATTCAGTGAACAATATTCACGTCTTAATTTCACGTTTACAGGAACGTCCAAACCCTTTTTGGGGCGGGGATGTGTACCTTTAACCTGCACAAAATCATTTGTGTGGGTTATCGGCAAGAGAGCGTACGTGGGGCGATTTCACGTTCGGGGGAGTCATGGGTCGAGCGAGCGGTTGGACACATCAAGCGTGTTTCCGCGGGACGTGTCAAGAGATGTGCGGGAGAAATGATTGCAAACGATGTTCTCTCCGACATGTGAGAACTACAGCCAAGTCTCCAACACTTTCGTAGGCTCAAACTAAGAGAACCCAAGAAAAGCAGATAAACATGTTTGTACTATTCCTTACTTTATGTTTTCAAAGTGTTGAACGATTCAATTTGTGGTTTTAAAGGGCGTTGAGGGCAAACGCAAACATGCTTTCGCAAGACGAGCAAAGTGTGGTGGACGCTATCATTACTCCCCCGCCGAGGAAGCCGTTGGACACCATCACCACCCTGGAGTACACGTTTTCCTTCCTCCCTCGACCTGTATCGGCATCGGACATTCGGACATTCGTGGACGCCATTCGGGAGGCGATTAGGACGTACGTGATTCCGCAAAAGCTTGTTGAGTTATAATTGATTGCTTCCAAACGGGACGATGCACTAAGCTACCATTGATGTGTTCGTAGGTGGGGCTTCTCTCTTCCGGGGTGGACAGTGGGCGACCTGCTGCCATACGTTATTTACCGGACTTTCCGGGTCACTTGAGACACGATGCAGGGACGCGAGGAGTTTTTTGCGACTGGGTGGTCCTCCACGGAGCGAGGTATTAACCTTAAACTGTGTTGCACACTCAAATTTTGGTGAAGGGAATCTCCCCAAGAGTGGTATATTACCGGTTATGAGCTATTGTTTTAAAATGTTGTGTTTTGCAGGTGACGGCTCGACGTGTCTTTACGTCGAGTACGAGGACGACGAGGGCAGGAAGACGATGTACGGGGGACACGTCCGTGCCTTGTACACTGTCCGGGATGCTGGGTTCGGACGGTGTCCCCCTCGGGTCGTTGCGATGGTGGACCTGTACCAGCTCGTCTACGTGGATTGATAAGAACTTCTCGAATGCGGACTCAAAGGATACTCTCGAACTCTGTTTACAACTCAGGTTCGAATACAACGATAACTTCCAGCTCGGGCCGCTTATGTAGCCGGCCCGAGCCCTGAACTGTACCGGCCATTAGGACCCCTTGGGTTCTAATGGCCCCTTTACTGAATCGGCCGCGGCTCATGGACCGCATGTAAGCGGCCCCTGGGCCGGGCCGCCTATGACTGGACAGGCCGTGGGAAGCTGACCCGGGTTGTGGGGAAATGGCGTATCAACCACTCCCCCCCCACGCAAGTGCGCGACCCGAGCACAGATCCGGAACCCAAAATGTCCAACAACCCTTTATTTAACTAAGTGTCCAGAACTCGAAAATCCAAGTGGTTCGTAACCCAAAACCCATTTTAATAAAACCAAGGAAACTCCAACTAATAACAACACCGTTCATTGATCCCATAATCTGCGAACACACCCAAGTGTCCGGAACTCGAAAACAGGAAAAATACCTTAACCCAAACAGCAATAAAAACCTTTATCGTTTAAGGGCGAAAAACAAACGGCCCATTGTCCAGAGAATCCTCGATACGAAACCCACAGCATAACAGTTTAACCTTGTTCGATTGTTTACCCATCACCCAAACTGCTTCAAAGCAAAACAAAAGAAAATACCCAATAAGAAAAATACCGTTCATCACCCGACGGTCGCAACCCATACCAACACCCACAATAACGAAACTGTAAAGTTCCCCCATCCTGCGAACTGCTCAAAGCGCCGCGCGCTTTAGCGCTGCGAACGCGAACGCGTCATCGGACCTCCCTTGACGTCCGAGACGTCTGCTGAGTCTGGAACGGGAGCTGGTGCTGATACTGTGACGATGGGTGGATGCGCGGGCTCGATGACGATAGCGTCGGCTCCCCTGACCGGTGTTGATGCAGCCGCGGACTTGGCTCGCACTCGTGTCGTCGGTACAGGCAGCCCCAGTGTCGTGTAGTAGCCCGTCGTCCAATCCTTGATCTGCTGTTTATATTTCCCGGGCCATCTCTTTCCAAGTTCCTCTTTGTGGCAATTGGGGCACACCGTGAGCGGGTCGGAAAACCCTGGTACTGGCATGATGCCCACGCCGTCGTCCCTGCCCGACACAAGCTGGGCCACCGTCGGCGTTATGCCGCGCGCAAAGAATGTCCCTGCTCGGACCGCCAGCCTTGTTCCCACGTTGTGCGTTAGGCACAGCAAATGCCCCTTCTCGCACATAGGGCGGTCCAGGCCGGGACGAGGAAATGGCCTCCCTTGCGCGCATGCAGCGCAATTGAACATCGTGACCGGCTTCGGCGATGGTGGCGACAGTGGCTCCTTGTCTACATCCATTGCCCCTGGTTTGGGCTCTTTGTCGCTTTTCTTTCCGCCACCGCTTTCTGCCTGTGTCCGCAACGTTGCGCGGAGTTTGCCTGGCTCGGGAAGGTTTCCATAGAGGTCGTCGTCATCCTCCCCCTTCTCCTCCCCCTCTCCTTGAATCTCCGGCGGGCCTTCCTCGGAGTCGCAAATCTCCTCAGGCGCGTCCGTTTCCTGGGCCTCGTCGTCGATCAGGTGGCGCAGGCGGAGCAGCTTCCTTCTGGGCTTAAAGCTCCGGCTCCGCTTCTGACGCCATCGAGAGGGAGGAGGAGGAGCCATCGTGGTTGCTGGATCCGGAGTTGACGTGACGGTGGGAACGCTGGAGGCAAAGACGGTGCCATAGCACGACACAAGGCCGGCTGACAACGCGTCGATGGCTGCTCGGGAAGCTTGCGCTAATGCTTCCTCTTTCCTCCTGTCATGTGGTGCGGGTGCTTTGGCTACTGCGAGCTCCGCGCGTAACCCCCTCACACGTTCCTCGGCCGTTCTCCCTCGCTGTTCCCAGCTTTCCAACTCCGTAACCCGACGCTCACTTTGCAGCGCTCTATTACGCCAGACGTCGACTTCCTCTTGGAGGGTGGCGTTTTCTTCCTTTAACGTCGCCACTTCTTTCCCGAGCGCTTCCGTTGCCTCTTCCACGAAGCGTTTCATTATGCCCTCGAAATCGCTCATGGTTGTTCTCGGCTTCGGTTGCGGAATAACTGCTGCCGATAGTTTTTATTTTAATCTCGCTGAGGGTTCCTTCAATAGTCGGCTTTCGGAACCACTATTATTCTTGCTGACCTAATCGCCTCGTACTTCGTACCGCCGAAGTATCGCCTGATGTGAAAGTGGATAGGAGTTTCCCTCCGGGTTCCATCACATCCCCCCTTGGGCTGTCCCATACCAGCCAAGGTTCCGTAATGACCCCTTCATCACATGTCCAACTCCTCCATCACCACCTTCCACCCATCTTAGCGTTTACTTCCGGCCCGGCCCGGCCGCGTTCCTCTTTGAGAACTCGGCCAGCCGTTCAGCACAATGGGTGAGGTTTTCGGCCGGCTCCCATGTCGCTTCATGGGCCGGATATCCTTTCCACAATACCAGGTACTTTTTCCTGGCCCCTTTCCCTTTGGCTCGGAGCACCGACTCCACCTCAAACTCCTCAGCTCCTGTCAACTCATCCACCAGGGCCGGGCCGGGTGGATCATCTCGGATGTATTCGTCCGAGCGCAGGTACTCCTTGAGTTTGGATACATGGAATGTAGGGTGCAACCGCCAGCCGGCCGGGAGATTGATCCTGTAAGCTACCGGTGACACCACGGCCTCGATCTTGAATGGGCCGACGTAGCGCCTCCGGATCTTGGCCGGAATATGCTTGGTTACTGCAAGGGGTAGATGGGCGCTCCTGAGGCACACTTCCTGGCCGACCCGGAACTCCACGTGCCGGCGCTTCTTGTTAGCGACCTCGCACATGTAATTTTGGGCCGCCTCGTAGTTCCGCTTTGCTTCCTCAAGGTCATCGCTCATCCGTCCAAGCATCTCCTCTGCGGCCTCAACTTTTGTTTCAGGCCGATCGATCTCCAAGCCTCTCGGGTGTTGCCCAAACATCAGGTAGAAGGGCGAGTACTTGGTTGTGGCATTAACTGCATTGTTCGCCGCGAACTCAGCGGTGCTCAGGTGCTCGCTCCAGTCCTCCGGCCTGGCCTCAACGTAGGGCCGGAGGAAGTTCTCCAGCGTCCGTATTGTGACCTCGCTTTGCCCATCCGATTGTGGGTGATGGGCCGTGGACATCCTCAGATCCGTGCCCACGAGCCGGAACAATTCTTTGTAGAATTGGCTCGTAAAACGTGGGTCTCTGTCGGACACGATCACCTCTGGTATTCCAGAGGTGGGGAACACCTTCGTCAGGAACATCTTTGCATACTCCTTCGCTGACACCTCTTTTGTGCACGGAACGAACTTGCACATTTTCGTGAGCCGATCCACGAATACGGCCACGGCCGTATATCCCTGTGAGAGCGGGAGGTCGGTAACCAGATCCGTGGTCAGCTGCTCCCATTTGTAGGTCGGAACAGGAAGCGGGTTTAGCAACCCCTTCGGCTTCGCGTTCTCTGTCTTCATGACCTGACAGGTGGGGCAGGTGCGAACATAGTGTGTCACGGCCCGTCTCCAGCCGCGCCACCAATAGTTCCGGCTCACCAGCTCGGCCGTCCGAGCTGATCCAGGATGTCCCGCCATCGGAACATCGTGATGGTCGTGCATCACCATCTGTCGTTTCTCGGCCGGCACAACAATCTTCGGCTCGGCCTCAGGTGTAGGTTGGTACATAAGAAATCCAGTCTCGGCTCTGAAGTAACCGGGAACGGTGTCACCCCGGTCAAGTTTGGTAACCAGATCTTTGAGGGAAGGATCAGCTGTTGTGGCGACCTGCCACTCTTGCGCCTCCCCCGGGGAAATTTTGGCCTCCAAAATCGCCAGGCTCTTCAGTTGTGGCTTGCGAGACAGGGCGTCCGCAACCACGTTGGAGCGGCCCGGGAGGTACACGATCTTGGGCATGATGGACTGAAAATAACCGGCGTTGAGCCACCGGGTCTGAGTACGGGACAAAACTCGTTGCTGCAGGAAGTGCGTGGCGGGCTGGTGATCCGTGTACACCGTTGTGCCACCTGGCGCTCCTTCCAAATAGTGCCTCCACTGAGCCAGGGCATACGAGATACCCAACAGCTCGCGCTCGTAGGCCGAGTATTTCTGTTCCGCGTTGTTCAGAGACCGGCTCAAAAATGCGACCGGTTGTAGTCCCTCCGTTTCTTCCTGCATGAGGGTAGCTCCCAGGGCAAAGTCCGAAGCATCCGTCACCACCACGTATGGCTTGGCCGGGTCCGGGATCAACAGTACCGGGGCCGAAGTGAGCCGGTCCTTGAGACATGCAAATGCGGCTTCCTGATCCGGCCCCCACTCCCATGCTTGATCCTTCTTCACCAATTTTTGGATGGGGGCCGCGATGCGAGAGTACTCCCGGATGAATCTCCTGTAGTAAGAGACCATCCCCAAAAAGCTCCGCACTTCGGCCACGGACTTCAGTGGCTCCCAGTCCCGGATCGCTGTAACTTTACTCCTGTGAGGAGAGATGCCCTTGCTGGTGATCCAATGGCCGACAAAATCGAGTTCGGCCACGGCGATGGCACACTTGGACGCCTTGGCGAAGAGGTTGTGCTCGGCCAGTTTATCGAGTACAAGCCGGAGGTGCTCTGCATGCTCTTCCTCCGTGCGGCTGTACACGATAATATCGTCCAGGAAGACGACCATAAACTGATCATGGAAGTCCCGGAAGAGATCATTGACCATGGCCATGAATGGTGGTGGCGCGTTCGTGAGGCCGAACGGTACCACCTTATATTCATAGTGGCCATACCTCGTCCGGAAAGCCGTCTTTTCCTGATCCTCGGCCCGGACCGGCATCTGCCAATAGCCGGACCGAAGATCCAGCCGCGAGAACACCTTTGCTCCGTGGAATCGATCCAAGAGCTCCTCCGGGAGCGGTAGGGGGTACCGATTCTTAATAGTACGCTGGTTGATCCAGCGGTAGTCTATACAGAACCGGAGCCCGCCATCCTTTTTATTTGCGAAAAGGATAGGTGCTCCCCATGGGCTCTTCGATGGCCGGATGATATCCCGGTCCAACATGTAGTCCAGCTGCTTCTTGACCTCGGTGAGCTCGGCCGGAGACAACTTGTACATGGGCCGGAATATGGGTTTGGTGCCCTCTTCGAGCTGTATTTCAAACTCATGCCCATTGCGCACTGGAGGCGTGCCCTTCGGTAGATCCGAAGCGAAAACCCGGCGATAACTCTCCAAAAGATTGCTGATCGCCTTGGAATGGTCCGGCCGGGAAAGCTTGCTCAGATCGTCCTTGGTATGTGTGTCTTCGGCCTCGATTTCATTGACGACGACCATCACCGCGTCGCACTTCTGTGCCTTGACATCCTTCCATATATCTGTGGCTGAGGTATGGGTCATGTTGCCCACGGTCATGACCTCTGTCGGCCTCGGCTTCTCTGACACGACGAGAGGTAAATTGATTGCGGCCCGGCCTCTGCGGACCGAGACTGTGCGTGTCCGGAAACAGAGCGACGGGTCCTCTGACACTAACCACGGAATCCCCAAGATGATGTCATACGCCATCCCCGGAAAGATGTGGAAGTCTGAAACAAACGATGCTTTTCCGGCCCGAAATTTCACTCCTTTCGCTTCACCCAACGTCTGCGATTTTGATCCATCCGCCATCACCAACGTTCTTTGTTCTCCACTCGGCCTGATCCCCAGGCTCTCCCCCGTCCGGGCTGAGATATAGTTCTCCCAACTACCGGAATCTATGTACGCCGTAAGTGGTTGGCCACTCACGGTCACCTGGATCTCAAATCCAGTAAAACGCTTGCACGACTCCAAATTACCAGTCTTCATAATAAAAGAAAAATTGTCCCCCTCGGCCGTAGCAGGATCGGTCCGAGTATGTACCCCAGGTACTAATGCTGTGGGCGCAGATGCCGGCTGGTCCTCCCCGAGGCCCAGTTGCGCTTCTGACATCGGCCCACTAGACGACTCTTGTGGCTTCAAATGACCATTGTCGTCGGTTTCTCCCAAGGATCCCGTTCCAGGTGATCCGGCCCGCTCTTCTGCTAATATGGAACGTTTTTGCAGGCTGAAACCCGTATCCTGTACATGCGTCGGCCCCGCCAACGTATCACCCCAGGTGATTTTTCTTGAGTCTCCGTCCTTTCGTCCCTCGTTCTTTTTATTCCCAAAATCTTCCGGCTCTTCGGCCTCACTACCACCCGTATTGCCGTCCAGGGGTGGTGGCCTTGCCCCCCGGACGCTCAGTTTACTGAACGCTTGGCGTCCGCGAGCTTAGGGCAGACCCTGATGCTATGGTTAGCACCACACAAATAACATGACATTCCACGGCCCCCGGCCGCGTTGCCACGGCCCTGGAATCGGCCTCCGTTTCTTCCACCACCACCAAATCTTCCTCCACCACGGCCACGGCCACGGCCACCGCCACGGCCTCGGCCACGGTTCGCACCAATTGCATTCACTTGGTCCGGCTCTTGATCACGAATGTGATTCACGCCGCCCCTGCGATTCCAGCGTCTCGGCCCATGGTTCCGGCCCGGAGGTGCTGAGTGCATTCCCCGAACGCCGTCCAAACGCTCCGCCATTTCCACCGCTTCCCGTACGTTACCCCGTACAAACCCGACCACCTGACTCCTGATCGGGTCCTTCAGGCCATTAGTGAAGGCACTGAAGGTCTCCGCCTCCGACATGTCGGGTATGCGAAACGTTATCGAGTTGAAACGCTTCACGTACTCTTTGACAGTCGTGTGCTGTCGGAGACTGCGGAGCTCAATGCGGGCTCGCTCGGGGGTGGTGGTCGGCTCGAACATTCGCCTGGCCTCCTCGGCCCACGCTTGCCAATCCCGGAAAGGCTGGCGCCGGCCCTCCATTACTTTCAGCTCCTGGAGGTTCATCCACTCCGACGCCGGCCCCTCGGTGTTGGCCGAGATGACTTGCAGCCATTGCTGCTCGGCCACCCCGTGAGCCCGAAACCAGCGGCCCATTCGCATCAGCCAGTCCGTGACGTTGGCAGATCCGTTGAATGGCTTTGGCATCGGAATCTTGACTTGGCGCAGGCCATTGTTTCCGCCAGCTTGGCCACCCGGGGCTTGAGGTCCATGCGGTCCACCCGGCGCCATACTAGGGATATGATAGGCAATGATCGGCCTGCTAAAAATAGGTCTAAACGGGGTCGGATCGGGATCGGATTTTCACTAATGTCTATTATAGGGTGATACAAAAATAATCGGTTTTTTTTTTTTTTTTTTTTACCGATCATGATCGGTGCCGATCATCGGTGATCGGTGTCTTGATCGGACCGATTAATCGGGATCGGCGACCGATCCGATCAAAGAACGGCGTCGGCCGATCCCGATCCCGATCCGATCAAGGCGCGGAGCTGTGATCGGAATAGTCGGCCGATCAAAGTCGGCGTTTTTTTTTTGATCGGTACAATGATCGGGGAGAACCGATCATGATCGGTATGAAAGGCGCGAAGTCGGTGAATTTGATAAATTTCCGATTAGATCGAATCTGCCGATCACCCACCGATCCCGATCCGATCATGATCGGAAATCGGGTGACGCGCAAAGTAACCCCCGCAGGGTCCCCAGAACCCAAGGGAACCGAGTGGGATTCGAACACCGTACCGCACGGTGTCGAGTCATCTACACTGAGCGCTAAGCCAAGTGGACCACGATGATTTTGTGGCTGTTGCGATGATATACCTTAATCTGTTTGTAATTCTGTGAAATTAGGGTATATTATTGCAACAACCACAAAATCATCGTGGTCCACTTGGCTTAGCGCTCAGTGTAGATGACTCGACACCGTGCGGTACGGTGTTCGAATCCCACTCGGTTCCCTTGGGTTCTGGGGACCCTGCGGGGGTTACTTTGCGCGTCACCCGATTTCCGATCATGATCGGATCGGGATCGGTGGGTGATCGGCAGATCCGATCTGATCGGAAAACGCCGATCCCGATCCCGATCCCGATCCGATCTGGTTTCCGAGGCAGAATTGGGTGATCGGCCGATTTTGATCGGAAAAGTCGGACCGATTTTCGTGATCGGTCCGATTTTGATCGGTGATCGGTTTGATCGGACCGATCTGATCGATGATCGATTTGATCGGAAATTACGGGTGCCGATCTTGATCGGAGATCGGTTTGATCGATGACCGACAGATCGGGATCGGATCCCTAGTATGCCCGGCGCGCCAGGGCCTCCTGGTCCACCCGGTCCACCTGGTCCTCCCGGCCCTCCTGGTCCACCTGGGCCGCCCGGTCCACCTGGGCCGAAACCTCCATCCGGTCCATGCGGGCCGCCCGGTCCATCTGGTCCTCCTGGTGGTCTTCTTGGCGGGAACCCGTCATCCCGGCCCCTGCGTCTTGGATCATCGCCATCATCATCACCACCTCCCCCTCCTCCTGGAGCTCCGCCGGCCGCTCTGCGGAACGGTCGGCCTCCAAATCCTCCCAGATCTGTCGGGTCCTGTTGTCCAACTGAGGCGTAGGATCCCATTCCCGCAAAGGGGTCCGATCCTGATGCAAACGTTGGACGAGGTCTGGGTACGTCTCTGAACCCGGAATCCACTGCGCGCCTCGACTGGTCCGGAGGTAACAGTGGCGCCTCTCCTTCCCGAATAACTGGGCCGCCTCCTCTGGGCCGTGAGGACGCGTTGGGCGGACGTGGTCCGGCCATGGATACTGGGGGCGCCAACACGGGCACAGGTACTGGTACGTTGGGTCCGAGTGGTGCGACGAGGGTAACTTCTGGCTGGCCCGACGATGTGGCCACGGGCGGGGCCGAAGTTGGGTCGGTAACGGTGTGTGTGACGAACACCGGGACCGGCTCTGGGGCGGCCGGAACTTTCATGGAAAAACGGGAAATCAGCTCGTCCACAGTGGGGAACTGCTCTGTCTCTTCCTTCAGCTCCTTGGTGGCCACGCCCAAAGTCGCCACGGCCGCTTGGTTGTCGGCCACTTGTAACGACAGCCTCTCTGTGCGTACGCCCAAATCCCGGACGTTGGCCGTAGCTTGCTCCACGGCCCGGTCCTGTGACATTTGGACGCGCTGCTCCATTTCCGTGACCAAGTGGTTGTTGGCCTCTTGCAACTCGAGCAACCGTCTGGAAAACTCTTCGTCCCGTAGTGCCAACTCTCCCCAGTGGTGCTCCTCGATCTGATTCCGCTGTGTCTCCAAAGCTTCGGCAAGGGCCGCGGACTGTCCTTCGGCCAGCTGGTACTGCCGCATCTCGGCCTCTTGTCGGTACTGGTGCAACTCTCCACGGACCATCTCCAGGGCACCTCTCAACTCGTCCGCGGTCCGTCCGGCCCAGTTCTCTGCGTCCACGGCAATTTGTGCCACCCGGATGTCGGTCTCCCTGTTGTTCACCTCCACGTTCTGGTAGTGCTGAACGTTGTTCTGCACGTTCTGGACGTAAACTCCGGCCGGTGGAACTGGTGGCGGGTCTTCTTCGGTCCCCATGGACATGAGGTCCGATCCGTCTACTGACTCGACTTCGTATGGGACAAGTGCCATTGTGCAAGATAAGCGGCTCTTCGTTCAACCTCGGCTCTGGCCGCGAGTAGCTGTGTGTTTGCCTCTGTGGCTGGTGCGTCGCCACACGACCCGGTACTCTCCGTCTCCCAATCTTGGTAGTATCCGGCTTGGTGCCTTTCGTATACACGGAGGTCCGGTGAGGGTAACGAACTTTCGGCCGTGTGGTCTCCGTTGCTTTTTGAGAAAGCGGTACTGTGTGCTGTGGCTTCGGACATGTGCTGTCTGTGGTAGTGCGGCTTCGGCCGGTCTTGCTCCGAAACCAGTTGATAAGAACTTCTCGAATGCGGACTCAAAGGATACTCTCGAACTCTGTTTACAACTCAGGTTCGAATACAACGATAACTTCCAGCTCGGGCCGCTTATGTAGCCGGCCCGAGCCCTGAACTGTACCGGCCATTAGGACCCCTTGGGTTCTAATGGCCCCTTTACTGAATCGGCCGCGGCTCATGGACCGCATGTAAGCGGCCCCTGGGCCGGGCCGCCTATGACTGGACAGGCCGTGGGAAGCTGACCCGGGTTGTGGGGAAATGGCGTATCATGGATGCTCGATTCAGGCAGGGTCGTCCGGTCAGGCTCACGAACTTGTTCAAGACGAGGGGGAGAAGGCTTGAGGGTTATCCGGTGCTCTTGGAGGACGCCTTGTCGAAGCTGATGTGTTTGAGGGAGGGCCAGTCGAGATATTATTGTTTTTACACAGGGGTTTGATGTTGGGTGTTTCGTTCTTTCTTTATTTTCATTTTTGTCCTTTTTTGTGTTATAATCCGACGGCCGTAACATTTTGTCTGTGTTCTTCAACATAACGGTATATTGCGAGTTCTTTTGTATTAACGGTCACGAAGCTACACTTGAAGCCCAACACTCAGATAAACTTAAAATCGCAAGGATGAAGCCCAATTAGTAAGGAGATCAACCCAGAAGAAGAAACGAATATGGAACATTTTCGGACTCAGGTGACCTGAGTTTAAACCCCACTCCTCCCACTTAACGACCCACAGTACCCATGGAAAAATCCCAACTCCATGCAGACGTCAAATCCGGTCGTCACATCATCCGACGTCGTCAGACATGCGCATTACGACACGTGACTAAGGTTTTCAAACTTTTTCTGTTCGCCGTAATCGGGTAAGCGAAGGCTTCTGGAAGAACGCTCGCGTTCGACCGTGTTAACGAGCGTACTGCCAAGCGTGCAGCGACACGTTGGCGTCGGCGGGAAGGGAACTTCTTGTGTGCGCTATAATCGGGTAAGCGAACGCTTCTGGAAGAATCGCCTTCGACCATCTTGACGAGCGTACGAGCGGTCGGCGGGAAGGTACACAGTTCGAGGTGCCCTCGTCTGAAAGTGCACTTCGTGTGACATGTGGTTTTATGGTGCTTCCAGGGGAGGTCACAGTCGGAAGGGAATCACTCCTCGAGAGTTTTATGGTGAGTAAAAGAGTTCAGAACCTGTGGCAGTGGAAAAGGCCCCACTGGTGCTGTTAAAGGAGAATGTGGAGACTTATGAAATTTGCAACTGGTTCCCCCAGATTGATCACCTTCAAACCCCCTTGTTCATAGCATCAGCGAGCAGCAAACGTTCTTGTCCGTGGAAGACGAAACTGGGGAAGACGTTTTTCTGAGGGAAATACGAAAATACAAGGGGGAAGGGGTGGCATCGGAGAGTGCACGGAGACTGGCGAACGAGGTCAACACACTGCGGACGCTGCAGGGATGTCCACAGGCTGTAAGTCACTCGAAATAAAAAATATATATAAATAGACCTGGTCAGCTTTGCATCCATGTGTCTATGTTGCAACAGTTGAACTTGAAGGTTCAGTCTGTTCTGTTTTTTGCATTACAGACACCCAAAAACAAAGAGAGGAGAGAGAAGTCCACCCCTTGAGGTTCCACCCCCCCCCCCCCCCTGAAACTGATGCCGATGCGACGATGATCTCCGAAATGTACGAAGACTCTGTTTTGAATATCCAGATTTACTAACCTCTCGAAAAAAAAAACAAAAAAGCCTTGGATAGCTGGGAGAAGCCCAAATTCTCGTCCCCAAAAAGTTAATTTCCCTCCCCAACCCCCCCCCCTTCCCCTTAAAGAAGGGCATAAGAATATCCATTCTTTGTGTATCATGAATTTCTGGCAATTTTTCTCGCAGGCTTGGCAAGGAGGACAACAAAGATTTTTCCAGTGCTAAACACCAAATCTGTATAATCTGTGGAGGCACGATATTCAGGAGGAAGTCAGGTGTGGGAAATTGAATGAGCAACATCTCTGCCATGGGGCCGACATGGACAGTCCCCAGTGTGTTGAAATACGTGGACAGTGTGTTAACAAACATAAAAAAATGCCCAGCAGAAAAAGGAAGGTGCAGGTGTGTTAGAATGGGCAGCCTGCCCACCCCATGAAAAAAAGGTAACAACAATTGCAAAGGGAAGCTGGATAGGGTGATTTCCGCCCCCCCTTTTTTCCACTATGGTGCAACATGCTTGTTTTGTTTCTGGTATCATACATGCGCATTGTTTTCTTAAAAAACGTTTTTAGTATTTCGTTTTGATTCAGGAGACAGACTTTGTCAAGACTTTTCCAACCTCAGTGAACCTGGATTCATATGCATATGACAACATATGTTGCAGTTATTATGAACATTTGAACAATTACACCTAATGTGCTTTATTCTGCTTGGCTGAAAAAACAATTAAAAAATGGTTAAAAGTAGAAAAATGGTCAGATGGGTATTTATATGTTCAACGAGCTCTGTATTATTGAAATACAAGCGCAGGGTTGGAATGGCATGATCAGAGTTCATGGCTTTGGGCTATTTTTTTTGTTTCTATTTCTGTTTTGGAATAAGTGGGAATGGACAAGTGTTCAATTATAAAATGGGGTGTACATTTCAAAAGGGGTTTTGTCATTGTTGTTTTATTGTAACAACCATTTTGTCACCATGAATCTGCACATATGTGTTTTTACAATCACCCAGCATATACACAGTGGAACCCCGCACAGGAACGATAAACGCCGTACAGTCACCTCGCACACACTTAGAAAGAGCCCGCACAAGCCTGTAACAATCACCCCGCACACACACAAAAGAAGCCCGCACAGTCACCCCGCACAGTCACAAAAGGAGCCCGCACAAGGCTGTAACAATTACCCCGCACACACATAAAAGAAGCCCGCACAGCCAACCCGCACAGCCACCCCGCACACACATAAAAGAAGCCCGCACAGCCAACCCGCACACACACAAAAGGAGCCCACACAAGGCTGTGACAATCACCCCGCACACACATAAAAGAAGCCCGCACAAGGCTGCGACAATCACCCCGCACACACATGAAAGAAGCCCGTACAGTCATCCCGCACACACATAAAAGAAGCCCGCACAGCCAACCCGCACACACACAAAAGGAGCCTGCACAGTCACCCCGCAAAGAGACCCCGCACAGTTCTGCGGGGGCCTGGACCTCGTGTGCGGGGTGGTACATGATCCGCACAGAACCTTGAACACCCATGCACAGGGCAAACAACACCCCGCACGGCTCTGTGCCCCGGTTTGGCCCCGTTTTTTGCGGGGTCCCGAATCAACCCCGCACAGACTGGCACCCCGCACAATGAATCTGACGTCTTTCATATCCACCCCGCACGGCACCCCCGTACAGAAAATAGGCTGCCCCGCACACTGTACGGGGCTATGTTTCATCTGTACGGGGTCCCACAATGGGAAAGACGTCGGATTCTGTGTGCGGGGTGCCAGTGTGTGCGGGGTTGATTCGGGACCCCGCAAAAAACGGGGCCAAACCGGGGCACAGAGCCGTGCGGGGTGTTGTTTGCCCTGTGCATGGGTGTTCAAGGTTCTGTGCGGGGTCTGCAAAACACACCGCACAGACCGCGATTTCCCATAGTGTTATGCTTTTTGCAGGACTTTTGGCTTAGGGATTTCATTTCTGCTAAGTTTTTTGTTTTGCTTTCCTTAATGGAATTTATGGACACGTTCGTGAAATTGTATGTGGTTGAAAGAGGGTGGATTTGCCACCCTCACAATTGTTGCAACATGCAAATTCTGTGTCTGTTTCTGCGCAGAAACAAAAGCGGTGCCTTCTGTTTGGTAGATAGTGATATTGTTCTTTAAACTGGGAAAATCACGGATCAGCAGAATTGGCAAACTTCACAGAATAATATCAGAAACTCACTGACAAGTACCAGTAATTGGAATTGTCTGTCTTGGTCTTGTTCTGCTTTATTGAGGGATTGGGGGGGGGGAGGAGCTCGGAAAAACAAGACAGAGCAAAGCACAATTTAGAGAGGGGGGGGGCTGTTTTTTGGGGGGTGCGCCAAAAATTCTGGAGGGGCACGCCAAATGAGATTTGATGTATTGAAGGACGAGGCAGGCTCAGGAGGATACCTTCTTCACGCCGCATCCCGTAAAACTGGGGGTATTTACAGCAAATCAGAGCAACACCAATATCAGAACGTAACCAGCACAGCAAAGCCAAACGCACCCATAAACGACGTGGTGGATTGACGCACCGTTGGACGTCACATCAACAAGCTGTTGGTTTTGAAATCGATGTTGGGATGATTTGTCGTGGTGGCGAGGGTTTGTAGGGTGTTTGAGCTTGTTCCACGTGAAGTCGAGAATGGTCTCCGGCGGCGGCTTAGCAGGGCTGCGAATGTCAGCAGGGATGAAGGCGGCACGGGGAGGAGGAAGGGGCTTGGGGGTGCCTATGGACCTGTACGGGCACACGCCTACAGAAGTCACGCAGTTCAAAACGTGGACGGGTTTCATGTTTTCGCTGGTGGTGATCATAGTTGTTAGCGCGTCAGTCGGATATGTGGTGTATGAATATGTCACACTCCCCTACGACCTCGCCGAAAGTCAGGGTTTGTACGACTCCGAGCTGCTGCTGGGGCCTGACACGGAAGTACCGGTCCCCGAGGTGTGTGCGTTGGTTATAACTCAGTGCTGCTGGTGTCAGAAAATTCCCTGAATGACAAAAAAAAAAAACAGCCTCCTGAGATGCCCCATTTTCTTTATAATTTTTGTTTTTGTTTTTTCCAATTCACAAGCATGCAAAATCCATTCTGATTTTTCTGAAAAGTGGTTTCCCCGGGGCTTTGCAGTTCGGGGTGCAAGTCGTCACGAGCAACCAGACTTTGCTGAACGTGAGCCAGTATCCAGAGGTTGTCGACATATTTTTCTGGCAGAACTTTATCCTGGGGGATGGACTGGGTGGTCCATGTCCTGGACATTTCAAGGGAAAGCGGTGCAGGAAAAGAGTCAGGATTCCATCGGAGCGATGTATTTTTCATGGGGAACTGGAAGATGATGTCAAAGTGGATGCTTTGTGAGTAGAGCATTCATAAAAATACACATGCTGTGTGTTGCTCAGACACATTGAATGGTTTTTACACCCATGACCTGGTTTCAGAGGCACTTCGATTTCCCATACTCAAGTGAGGTCGAAAAATTGACAAACACATGGTCAATTTTCAGCTTGTCTGTTGAACGGATATGTACCACTACCTGCTGTCTATAAACCCAAACCTGAGAATTGACTCTCTTCCCCTGTGTTTCAATTTTTATTTTTTTTCCCTTTGTAGCTGTCCGATGTGGGGCTACCTGAACGAATACACCGATGAAAATGGAGCTTTGCAGATCGATTTTGTGCCAACTAGCAACAGAACCAATGCTACTGTCCCTGCCATTCAGGTAAGGTTTGCTTTTCTTGAATATTTCCTACTTTTACTCACCCATCATTTCAGGCAGACAGCATTGGTTAAATGGTTTGCTGTTGCCTGTTCTTCGATGGGAAAATTCTAGAAACTTCCCATCTTTTTTTTGGAAAGATTTTCATTTTTGAATGTATTGAGTGAAGCAGCCAAATATGTGCGCAACAAAAAATTAAGAATATTGCTGATTGGAGAATATTACCAGGATCAATAAAGCAGACGCTCCAATTAAGCAGATAACATTTTATTCCTAGCCTGAGAATGGATATCTTTTTCCATTTTTTGTTTTTTGTTTTCTTTTTCCAGCGCCACTCTCGGATAAATTCTACCAAAGTGACAGTTGTTTTTGTTGCAACCTGACGATCTTGATAGAACTTTATGTCGATATTTTATTCAGGCCCAGTTCATGGATGAGTTGTATGCATTCGTGGAAGCCGAGGTCAATGTTAACCTCACAGGTTTGGAGCTCCGAGGGAGTGAATTGGAGCTGAATTTGTCACACATTTTCGGAGGTGATTAATTCACAGAATATAGTTCATTGACACTCAAGCCATTCCAAAATATCACCACAGCACGGTCCCCCCCCCCAAAAAAAAAAAGAACCTGCCTTCCAATGGCCAAAGGTCACCTGGTGTTACACCCTTGAATGTCGTCTCTAGTATTTTTCAATTGTTGGGTGAACTTTTTACCCATCATGATAAAAATTTCATTAGAAAAAAGTTCTTTCTTGATCAAAAAGAGAATCGGCTATGCAAAACAATACATTATGATAATTTCGTCTGAACAAAGTGAATTTTTCTTTTTTTCACTTGCTAGGCTAAGACAACACTTCTTTCATAGGAACCAGTTTTGGGAGTGGCACTCACATGGCCAGTTTTATTTGGTTGAATTTGCAGGTCAGATTGCATATCTTTGTGCGTACACCAGGCACGTACTGTTCGACATAGGGATCAATGATATTGTGCCGAAGGTGAGCAACAGCAAACAATATCTGATTATGTTCATCATATAATATATATTTTTTAAATTTCAAATATGATGACCATTAATCATAAATAAATAAATTAATATTTATTTTTATTTTTATTCTGTTGGAGCATATCAACACATACTCATATTTTCCAGAAAAACTGTAGACGATAAACAAACAAATGAATTGAGTACAAGTGTTGTGACTTGATTGATTGCATTTCTGTGTTGTGAAATCTCAGAAATTCGTGAGGTGGTCCCAGGCTGTTGAAATCAAGGAATACTTGTCCAGCAAGGTCGACATTCCACTGAAAACCAGAGAAGTGGGCAAAGGCAATTTCATCGTGGATTTTGATTTTTTGGAGTCAGAATATCAAGACGTGATCGTTGGCAATGTGGTGAGGCCTCCATTCACTTCTATATGCTGTATGTCATAGACATCAGGGATAATCTACGATGTTTTTCCATAATGGTTTTTTGCTGAGTTGCTTGATTGACTTCGAATTTTGATTGAACAGAATCTGACCCTGGAACGTATATGACGGGAAAAAAAGACAATGTTCGTTGCTTTGTTTTTGTCAACGAAATATGCAAGAGTTTGATCTCCGAAATATTCAGGCTCTTCAGTTAATATTTGGAACATGTCCTGGAAAATCCGATGTTTTTCTTATTATGAATTTGGTAACCCTGTAGCACCCCACCCCCCCTCTCCTCCTCTATTTATGACAAAAGGCTTTTTTTCCGTATAAATGCAAAAAAAAACTAAAATCTAAAAAAAAAACTAGAAAAAACTGGAGTGACTTGATACAGAAAAAAATTTAAAAAATGTTCATCCTCGTTTGCGTAGGCACAAGAACTGGACGATGCTGAGTATATTCCGAGTCTATTTGCTCTGCAAAACTCCACTGGCAACCTGCCACTGCTCTTTCGTGAAGAGACAGGAGTGTATGAAAATCAAACCGAACCTGAGACACTCAAGGTAAGGAAGAAAAAAAGAAGTGAAACCTGCATATTCGACAGCAGAACTAGCGTGCGAGAAAAAGGTAAAAAGGAAATGCAATCAGAGAAACCCTATGTTCTGAGAAGCAACGCCAAAATCCCCATTGCCAATTTCCAGGCTCGTTACAGTTCTTTTCTGTAATCCCTCAGAAAGAATGGTTCATCATTTTCTTTGCGATTGCTTGCAAAGGACGCCCCCCCCCCCCCCCCCCCCCGTCTTTTTTTACATCGCTTGTTTCTTGGTTCATTTTTTTTGATTGCCATCAACAAAGACCATGTTTTCATCTTGCCTTGGATGGTGGTGCACAGCTCTCCAAGGCATTCTTTCACATCGACAGTGATGCTGCCCTGTTCAAAATGACCCCCCCTTCCACGATTTTCGACATCTTGGGTCTTGTCGGCGGTTTCCTGTCGCTGTTTTCGCTGCTGATTGGTTGGCCAGCCATGATCATCAACCAGATGATGTTTTCCCATGCACTCAAGAGAGCAATGAGGTCCGGAAAAGTGCCGCCAGAGTATCTCGACAAGGGGGGTGCTGTGAAGGTAGACAAAGCCAACGAAGTTCTGGAGCAGTTGAACAGTTTGGACTCCAGGTCAGGATTCAGACTCATCAAATGGAGGAGGTGGAGGAAGAAGAAATCATCTCGGAGCATCTCCAGCAAGACAGAGTCGGTCCAGGCTGCAGCTGCGGTCGATGAAGGGACGTCGAGTGCTTGAGTCTGACGTGTGAAGCTTGAGTCTGACGTGTGAAGCTTGAGTCTGACTTGTGAAGAGAGAAGGGGAAAGAGGGAAAAAAAGCACAGGGAAAAAAAGAGGAAAAAAATAACAGAGAAGATACAAGGGATATGCAAGTTTTGATTAAAAATGGAGGCGTGCATGCGTAAATCATGGGCATGCAGCATACCAAAGTCAGACAAGATCGTGAAAAAGAAAAGGGAAGCAAGTTGATCATATTATCATGTGATATACATATATATATATGTACATATATTTACTTCAAAAAAAACACCTCATTAAGAATGGAAGGGGGTCATTCTCCATTTTTTCAGTCATGAATTGACGTAATGGTGGATGTGTTCTCCTTTTGATCCATTTTCAAAAAAAGAAGTCCATGCGGTTGGGTTTTTTATTCTATTGTTACAGATTTGGACAAAAACTAATAAGGCCTTCTCTCATTTCAAAGTGGGATGGTTTTTCTTTTTTTCCTTTGTGATATTTTTACCAGCAAGTGCCAAGTGAGGAGGCTACTATAACCACCGATGTTACATTTTCAACAAAAAAGAAAAAAAAAGTATAAGTATAAAAAAAGTAAAAGAAAAGAAAAAGTCCTTTTTAAGAAAGGGAAGGGGGGGGGGAATAGGGTTTCTGAAGAAAAGATACAGGAGGTGTTTTACTGTTTGATGGTGTTTTACTATTTGATCGGTTTGTGAGGATATGTGGACACTTCACAAAAATGACCTGACCTGTTGTAATCATATCTCTGGTTACCAAAAAAAAAAAAGCTTCCTTGTTTTGATATTTCGGCCATGCAGTTTCAGGAGTAGAGATGTCCCTGTGCTTGTGAATTTCGATTTCACCCGAAAATGAACTTTCGATGAGGAGTTTTTGTTGCCCAAATGTGAGAAAAAATGTATCAACTTTTTACCCAACTTTGATAGAACTTTCTATGATTTTTTTTTACCCAAGTGCAAAATGATTCATCAGGAAATCGACCAATTTGGACTTATTTGATAGCAACATCACGTGTTTCTTGGACTCCACACAGCCCAGGTCTGTACAGACGTGTTTCATGTGGTTTTTCCTGTTTTTTCATGCGGCTGGTGCTGGAATGGGTGAGCCGGATAGGTTGCAAGACGCTTCCGTCGCTCATCGTGAAGTCCGTCATGCAGCAGCATGAATTTGGAGCGCTCGATCGACTTTCCATTCAAAATTTCAGTGATTGACCATCCAGGCTGCGCTGTGTGCGATGCGATCAGGGCATTGATCGCTTGTGCGATGTTCGCTGCGGTGGCCCGACTAGCGCGTGAGGTCGATTCCACTGTGGGTCTGCTGGCACGATCGCTGTCGCGTACCAGCCAATCGACCGATGTGGTGGTGGTCGGAGGGGGGCATAATGGCTTGATCGCCGCCACCCTGCTTGCAACACAGAATCTGCAGGTTGCGAAAGTTAGAGAAATCAAAGAAATCACCAGCTGCCTTTCAATTCAATTTTTGTTGTACAACAGAAAAGGAGAAAAAACAAAAATAATAGAACCCAAAATGGAACATCGATTGGATGTCTGTTGAATAAAACATAGGTGACACTGCTGGAAGAGAGATCGATGGTGGGGGGCGCTTGCAAAACTGAGTATCCATTTCCTAAAGCTCCTGGATTGGCGGCTTCGACGGGTACAGCAAGAAAATGAAATGTAGGATACACATGCTCCATTGGTCGTTTTTTTTTCTACCTGATTTTCTGGGGCATTTTGCCATTCTGACGCCCCTTTGGAAAACTTATCACATGTTTTAATCTTAATATGTGACACAAATTTGGGCAACCAGGGTTCAAAGTTTGATGCGTTTGCTTGCCTAGGAGCTTATCTTCTTGGAGTGATGCCTCCCGAACTGATGCAACTTCTTGACATAAAAATTCCAGTGTTTCGTCGAGACCCTCACCTTTTTTTGCCAACGACAGGTGATGCTTCAATTCTCATTTATCGTTATTTATGAGCTCAAAACTTGTAAAAATCCCAATGGCGTATTTGATTTTTCATTTGGAGGCAACGAGCAATCACTTTTGAATACAGCAGGAGCTAACATGCTTTTTTTTCTCTAATTGATTTTTAATTTCGTGATTTTTTTTCTTGGAGCGGCTCTTCCACCAATGCTGAACACATGGTCTGTGAAGTCGTCGTTTTTTTCTTCTGATTTTTCTTCCTGTGTGCAGTTTTTTTTTCTTTCTCCTTTTTTTCTTTTGCCTCACTTTTTGTTATTCATCCGTTTGATGGAGAGCCCGTGAGTATTTTCAGGTGATCGACATTTGCTGCTGGGTTCGAATGAAATTGACACCGAAAGGCAAATGTTGAAGTTTTTTTCCAAGCAAGACTGGTCAGCCATGCAAGCATTAGAGGTGGTTCATCTTTTCCTCCGAAATCCCCCCCCCCCGTTATGGAAAAAGATGAAACGAAAAAAAAAATTGAAATATGACCATCTAAATGGTCACCCATCTTTATGTACCCAAGAATAACAAGTAGTAATTTCCTTCTTTTTCTTGAAATTTTTTCATAAAAATAGTTTTGTGCCCTTTTCTTTTTCTTTTTTTTTAAGAAAATAAGCAACAGGAAAAAAAAACCCTCAATCAAAATGCATGCAGGAGGAGTTGAACATATTTCGCCAAGACATCGGCCCCACATGGATGATGCAACCTTTGTCGATCGAACAGACCGCCGAAAAATATGTCAGATCGCCCTACAAGCAAGCCTTCGTGAATTTGTGTAGAGGCAGCATTTTGGAGTATTTGAACAGATTCGATTTCAAGAGCGATTTGATAAAAGCCATGTACATTGTGGGGGACGGCACTATAGGGCTTTCTGGGGATTTCGATACGCCTGGGTCTGGAATGAATTTCCTGGTGCATAACATGGTGAGCCCTGATTGAACCACAGGTTTTAACAGAAAAAAAATGAAAAAAATGAAAAGAAATGAAAACAGAAGAAAAAAACACATGAAAAAAAATGAAAACCACCATCACTGAAAGTTTATTTGCTCCCTCATATGGTTGCGGAGATTCTTCTGAGTTTGGGTTGAATTACCATTTTTGTTTTTTGAGGCACCAGTAGTGTTTAGTGAGCCGGTTGGTTAAAGCCCAAGTTGTGGGGTTTTATACCAACTGGCGTGCTTGGGTTTAGTTTTGTTTTGTTTTCTGGGACTTGCTGTGTTTTTCCAATTTTTTCACTGTTTTGATTCTAGACCAGGCTTCCTGGAAGCGATGGCAGTTGGATGATTGTTCAAGGTGGAATGGGGGCAGTAACCCAAGTTCTTGCCAGGAGAGCTGTAGAGTCGGGTATATTTGATTATATTTAATACAATGTTATCTATTATATTATTTAAAAGAGAAATAAACAATCTCAAATTCCAGTTCCTTTCCGTGCAATGCACTGATCAAGTCAAGGTTTGGCATTGCCAATGGCCGCTTCTTTTCCTCCCACCCAACCCCTTTCTGAAATGAAATGTACGTTTTCCCAGGCGTAAGCATACGAACAGGGTCGAAGGTCGAAAAGATAGTGATTGAAAACGGGGGAAAAGCATGTGGGGTGTTGCTGGAAGGTGACAGGGAAATTCGAGCATCCGCTGTCGTGGTCAATGCCGACCCTTTTACTTTGAGAAATTTGATCGGAGGGAGAGGCATTTTTCCGTCAGATTTTGATGCCAGGTTGGATTCCATGGAGCGAGATGGAACTTCTTTGAAGGTGGGCTTTGAATTTTTTCTTGAACAAATTGAATAGCATGATCACTAGTGCGCTCCCCCCCCCCAAAAAAAAGCCACGAACAAATGAAAAATCAATGATTTTCACCCACTGATTTTTTACTTTTTCTTGCACTGATTTTTTTTTTATACATCAAAAATGCTAATATCTTCCCTCCCCCCCCCCCTTTTTTTTCCCTTTTTTTCTGGATTTTTTTTTCCTCCAACAGCTTGATGTGTTCAATATGTGTAGTTGAACCTAGCTCTGAAGGGTCTACCCAAATTCACTTGTTCGGATTCGCCCGATACACTCAAAGGCACCATACACATAATACCCAATGGCGACAACCCCTTGGATGAAATCAAACGAGGGTGGAAAAACTGCAAGCAAGGAAAGCTTCCGGAATTTCCTTCCATGGAAATGTATGTGCACACCACGGTGGACGAATCGCTGCGAAATCGAGAAGGTCATCACAACGCTGCACTCTTTGTGGATTCCATGCCTTTCGAAATCGACGGCTCCAGTTGGGAAAACGAAATGGAGGCATACTCGAAACACTTGATTTCGATTTTGGATGATTTCGCTCCAGGTGAAGTCTCTTAGACTCGTTTTTAGGATTTGTGAACGGATGCTAGGATGCTGGGGCGTGGTTCTGCCATTCGTCTTGTGTGTTCGATTTTGATTTTGACAGTTTTTGTTTGCTTGTAGGCACTCTGGAGCTGGTGGTAGATACCTTCCCTTTGCCACCCCCTGAGATTGAACATCATTTTGGAATGCACCGTGGGCACATCCACCACATCGATAACTCATTCGGTTTCTCGGACAGATTCCCTTACAGCACCCCCTTGGAGGGGCTTTATTCTTGTTCGGCCGGCACTCACCCTGGAGGCTCGGTCATTGGATGCGGGGGGTATAATTGTGCAACAAAACTGTTACAGGATCTGGGGAGGAGACCACAATGAAAGAAACTGAGGGGGGGGATTTGCAGAGGGGCGCAAAGGAAATGCTCAACGATAAACCACAGATGTGTGGTATTTGGTGTAAATATCAGCAGAAACTCTTCCTAATGTGTTGATGCGTCGATGAAGTGTGATGCCGGGCTCATCTCGTGTCATTTCCCCATATTTCAAGAAACTGAAAATAACTAAAAATGTGCATTTCACTTTGTACCTTGTACAAGGTGGTGCTTGTGTGTCAGAAGTTACCTACAACACCCGTTGCACATTTCCCCATAAAATTCCGAATGCCACCAGACTTGAAAAATGCAAATAAAGGTTTTGGACTGAAGGAGAAAGGAAAGGGCACCATGATGCACCAAAATACCTTACCAGAGCAATAACCAAGTATTTTCTTTCAATGAACACAACACACTCTTTAACTACATTGCATCATTATCATTCAAGACCCCACAAATTGTGCCCCAAAAGATGACTAATATCAATGAATGAACCAGCTTGATGTCGAAGCCCAACATCCTTTCCACCCATTCCCACTAAATGCAAACCGACCAATGGTTTGCATGTTTTTTGTTTTTGCCCAAAGTAACCTGGTAGGCTTCCTGGGGTTCTTTTTCTATATCGTGATTGGATTCCCCTCCCTCAGGCAAAAACAAAAGAAAAAGGAAAACTGGAAACAAAACCCACAATAGAGCCCAAGATTGGCTTGATTATGTTCTGCTTTGAGCGTTCCCCCCCCCAAAAAAAAAATGAAAAAAATGAAAAAAAAAAATGGGGAACCACCTCTCCTATCCAGAAAAGGTAGGAGAAAAAAAAAACAAGGTTGAAGAGGACCTTGTCCCTCTCCTCATTTCCAGAAACAGAAATGAAAAAAGAACATGTGGAAATGACATGAAACAATTTGGGGAGGGGCTGGGATATCTCTCCCCCTCCCCTCCCCACGAGAAAAAAAAAGAAGAAAAAAACACAAACACAAGTGGATGCATACCAACATATTATCCAGGTTCAAAACACTTCACTCCATAATACATTGTTCCAACGCTTTCCAACCCATATTTTCAAATACAACACACAAACACATCCCCTCTTTTTTTTTTTTTTAGGGGGGGAGGGGGCCTAACCACAGGAATTTTAAATCAAGTTTCGCTTGAACTTCATTTTCTTTTTCTTCTCTTCTTGCTGACAACCCCCAATAATGAAAACCCAATCTCACTGACCGTTTTTTTTTCCAAAATGTACGCTTTTTCAATTCGTAGTTTGCAGTTTTTGCATTTTATCTTTCTCTATTCCGCTGAACTGGTCAATTTGAAAAATATTCTTTCCCCCCTTTCCTCCCCCTTCCCCCCAACTCTTTTTTTTTGTTAATAGTTCGATTTCAAAATCAAACACACATTTCTTTTTTCGCTATTTTTCTTTCTAGTATGAAGGTTGATTTTGAAATCAAGCACCCCAATATCCTTTCGCAACACTCTGCCCCTTGAACATCACGCATATGCATGCATAGGTTTCTATCTAGCATACAAATGAACCCAAATCAGCTCATGCACCCTCACTCCACCCCCCCCTAAAAAAAAAAAACATAAAAAACCCACCAACACTCACAAAAAATAAAAGAAAATTATCGCATAATGGATGAAATCGCGATTTCGCTCCAGATTCTTCCCCAATATCGGTAAAACACGTTTACCCACCCACCCACAGAAAGAGGCCAAAATTTATCCGTGCCCCCAAAGACAACGATGTGCTATATTTCGTTTCGTTTGACTTCCCAAAAACTTTTTGCTTTGATAAAGTGCATACCGTGAAAGTGACCTATCGTTGTGTTGCATCGATATCCAACTCAAAATGCAACTTTGCTTTTCCGACAGAAAAAACAAAACGGCAAAAAACCCCCACACACATCCATCCCACTCAGCAAAACCCTGGTGTGTTTTCCAACACCAAAAAATCCTGTTCTCTTTTTGAATCTACTTTTCGAAAAAGGTGCGTGGAGGAGTCAGACCTCATTCTTGATTTGTTTTCACCGAAGCCAGAGCTGGTGCCGGAGCCGTCTCAGAATCCTTGTTCGAATTCCTCTTCTTAGTCGATGATTTTTTTTTTTTCATCCAGACCCTGAGGTTTTTCCTGGAGCTGGGTGGGCTGTCGTAAATCTTATGCAGCTCATCCAACACTTCGCTGGCTTTGTCGACCTTCACGGAGCCGTCCCTGTCCAGGTAATCATCAGGGATGGAGCCCCGTTTCCTGGCCTTTTTCAAATCTCTGGAGAACATTACTTGATTGATCACCATGGCTGGCCAGCCGATGAGCAGCGAAAACAGCGACAAGAAACCACCGATGAGCCCCAAGATGTCGAAAATTGTGGAAGGGGGGGTCATGTGAATTCGCCTGGCGTCCCGATCGATGTGGAAAAAAGCCTTCGAAAGCTGAAAGGAGCACAAATTCAATTCCAATTCATGCGACAGGTTTCTTCTTCTCTCAGAACCAGAAATAGAAACACATGTAACTGAAAAAAACCTCGTTTTTTGATCCTGATTTCCTTTTCCACTGTTGGAAGCTATGTCGTTCTTGCGGATGATTGATAATTGTTATTTCCCCCCAGCCCCAACAGAAAAGTCGAAAAAAATGTGCTACGAATAGTAGTGAGATTTCTTCTGCCGGTGGTCTGACTCACCGTGAGTGTTTCGGGGGCTGTTTTATTTTCAAATTCTCCGAGCTGATCGTTGAACTTCAGTGGGAGGTTGTTGGTCGAATTTTGCAAGGCGAAAAGACTAGGAATATGTGTTGCATCGTCCAGCTCTTGTTTCTTTTTTGACACCAAAAATGAAACCAAGTGAATTCAAAAAAAGAAAATGAAGGGGTAATGAAGTTACTGAAGAAGGAAAAATTGAAGATATCAAGAAAACACAGAACTCTAAGGCCAAATTCCTGATGTCTCGATTCTCAGCGAAGCCCCCCAACATGATCCAAGGGAAATAAGTAAACGTAAATTTTACTAAACCACCTTTTCTACTACCTTTCTTTCTTTGAAACACCCCAATATATTTCTGAATAATGCAAACAAATTATTCCAGGAAGTCACTATAAATATATATATATATATATAATCATTAATCATCGTTCAAGAAAGGGTGCGATAATGGAATCTTCTCAATGGCGTATTCAATCAACAGGGCATTTTTTCTTCTATTCTTTTATTCTTTTTGGAAAAATGAATCGATGAGAAGAAAAGAAAAAAAACATACATGTGTATGGCACTTGAATTTTGGAATACGGATTTCCCTGAGAAAAACTTCACTCGATAAATCTTTGCGTGGAGGAAAACATTTCAACTTTTTTACAAAAAAAATAAAAGCAAATAACGTACCACATTGCCAATCACAACGTCGGCATAGCCCCCCTCCAAGAAGTCAAAATCCACCACAAAATTTCCTTTAGAAATATCTCGGGTCTGAAAGGGAACGTCCATTTTGCTGGACAGATACTCCTTGATCTCAACCGACTGGGACCATCGCACGAATTTCTAACATAAATCCAAAAGGCAGAAAAAATAACATCATAATAGTGTTGCATTGTAGCCGCCGCTTGGACTAGACCATGGAGGGTTTTAACACTGGGATGACTTGAAACACAAGGGTTGAGCTTTGTAAAAATTACTGCATGTTTTTTTCACAACGCTGATAGGAATCCTGAACCGCAAATTATGAATGATTTTGTCAAAGGGGCCCCCCAAAAAAATAAAAATAAAAATAATGAAACGAAACCCCCCCCCCATAAACACAAAACAAAACGAAACGAAACGAAACAAAACAAAGCAAAACACAAGGAGCCCAATTCATAACGGCAAAAATTCTCACCAGTTTCAGAGGATCATCGATTCCAATGTCGAAAAGAGAGTAGCGATTGAACGCACAAATATAGGCAATTTGACCTGTGCACAATATCGCAATTGGTTGCAGAGTAAAAACAATCCATCGTGAAATCAAGAATGCCATGAAGTAGCTGCACTTATGCAGCAAACCCCGACTCTCACATTGTTGCCCCCCCCCAAAAAAAAAAAAATTGAAAAAACTCCCACAAAACTTAGGCTATCCAGCACACTATACATACAATGTGCAAACTCTGTAAAGGGAATTACCACAATTTGTATGACTCATTCATTGATTTTTCCACTTCTTTTTCGTGTGTGTGTGTGTGGGGGGGGGGGGGGGGGGGTTCTTCATACCCCACTAAAATTAAGATTGCTGTGAGGATTGCCCACCTCCAAAGATATCAGCGAGGTCAATTTCCAATTGGGGTCCGAATCTCTCTATGCCTGTCAAATTGAGGATAATTTCGGCTTCCATAAACATATAAGTATCATCCTGGAAGTTACCCTACATATTGTCGCAGAAAAAAACACAACGTTTTGATATTGTTGGGGGATGAAGATCTGATTGTTATGATTATCTTGAATTAAATGGGTTGGAATTAAAAACTAGAACTAGAGGAATATTTTGACAAGCCCCTGGCTACGTTTAAAAATAAAAAAGAAACACTTCTTTTCTTTGCATACATATACCAGCACTATGCGTCCTTGAGTTTGCAATTATAAAAAAAACAAAAATAAATTATGGTGCTCCCCCTCCCCATTCCTTTTCTCAAAAGAACTTCTCTAAACAAAATGCCAAGCCCCACCAACTAACCCCCCCACACACACAAATAGAAAAAAAAAGGGGGGAGGGGGAGGGGGGGGGGGAACATGACTAAAAATGTAAGTACTTGCAGATGGGTTGGGATAACGACAGTGAGTGTCGTATCAATCCGATCGAGAATCAGTAAATGTTATTCTTAAAAATAAGAAAATAAAATACCTGGAGAGCTGGGAAACTGGCATTTTCGCGATCTCCCGTTGGCATAAAGCGGCTGGTCAAGATGCCAAATTCATCCAAGTTTTCCTCAAAGTAACCCCATTGTGGGCAACTGAGCACCAGACATTGAAAAAAAAAATTAAGGCAGGATCAACATCACGTCGCCACTTTTGCTTTCGCCATTTTGAAACCTTTCTTTTCTGACTCGTTTTTTGTTTTCTGTTTTAAAAAATGGGATTGCTCCGAAAAAAAAGTATCGTAAGCATCTGAGCATGCTACTTTTTATCTTTATCTTTATTTTTATATGTTTATTTTTTATTTTTTTTCTCTTGGTCATGTTACTGCCTGTTACTCTGCCCTACAAATTTTATGTAGAAGCTTCTGCACTGTGAAGTAAGATGACGATTCATTTGATGGTGGGGGGCGTTGAAAAAAAAAGCCAATCAGAAAGAAATGTACACAGCAAAGCCCCATAAATAGAACACACTATTCCCTCCGCTCTATGGGGACCGATCAGCCTGTGGGAAAAAAATAAAAATAAATTCGGGGTGTATATGTGTGTGTCCATGACATACGCACAAAGCATTGACGTGTATATCGCCAGGCGCCTCTCCATGATATCGGCATCTTTCTGATGGAATTCGAACTCTTTTCCTACATCGTTCCCCTTCAAATTTGCCTGGGCATTGACCTCCAGCTCCATCCCCCAGAATAATGTTTTGCCAGAAAAATATATCGACCACTTCAGGATATTCTGCCACGTCCAGAAACGTCACATTGCTGGTGACCACTTGGACTCCACACTGAAAGGATACACAATGTTTTTTTCAAAAAAACTGCCAAAGTTGTGGAAGAACGACATGGGGGTTGAGTAATTGCGAAGACATGTATCTCAGTGGTTGCTGTCGATCCTAATTGGACTAATCCATTGGAAAATCCACCACATTAAGTTTTTCCCCCATGAACCTTTGTTTCAGATTGTGATCACCTCATGTATAAGGTTGGGTGTCCAATATCTCCGCGTATAGGAGTGAAATCGGGGGCTGTTTCTTCCAAAGGTGCTTATATCGAGGCTGAAATCCTCATGCAGCCCTTACGTTCTGCCCTTCCATTGTGATACGGATCCATCGCTCAAACAGTACTTATCAGTTTTCCCTTTGTTTTCCCCATATTTGGATGAGTGCTTGATAAGGGAATCGATGCAACAGGATTGACTGGAACAACACGCTGTTGGCATGATTCACAGTATATACACATATATATATATATCTTGGAGCGATTTCCAAGAAGACTCAGTGTGATTCCAGCGATTTCGTGTCATGCAATGGTGAAAATTCTTCGTGAATCAACATGCCTGGCACGTCTTTAACGACGATAACGACGAATTCAGATGCGCGGCCTTCGCTGGACAGAAGTTGCGGTAACGCGCAGCACTTCTAGAAACGCGACACGAATATCCCCCAAAGTTGGCTGGGTGGCGCCGAAAGGTTCTACTGACCACTGGGGGAAACTTCGTTCGAAAGCCACGAGTAGTCCTTTTGGTGAGGCGTACTAGGATCAAGAAAGTCAACGTGCCATCCCATCACAGAAACCCACACTGGACACTGCGACCTCTCTTGGCGTTTGTCGTGTGTTATGTGGTTTTCTAAGACTCGAATATTCATGATTATCCATCAACCGCACAAGTTGTAATTCTTGTGGAAATGAACAAACGAAAGAGTTTGAGAGCGGCGCCACTAAAGCGCAACCTCGCCGTAAACCGGAATCGTTTGAGAAGAGTGGCCTTCGCGATTCTCTTTGTTCTATCGGTACGCGAAGCCATACCTGACCTATCCCAATATACGTCGTATACTAGCCGGTTTTAGCCCAGTACAAAGATAGCCCCGCTCACCCCCAAGACACCATACCTCCGGTACTGGCACGTCCGTCTCTGGAGCGAGAAGAAGTTCGGGATCGTAGAGCCCGATACTCTGAGCTAGGTCGTAGGGAAGAGTGATGTATTCATACACAACGTATCCCACGGACACGGCAACGACGAAAACGACGAGCAAGGAGAAAAAGAACCCCGTCCAAGTCTTGTACTGTGGAACTTCGGTCGGTGAGTGTCCGTAGAGGTCCAAAGGCACTCTCCGCATGGCTCCTTGGTTTACGTGCCCCGTTGATCTTCCGTCCTCTATCTTCCGAAACACGCGCGCCTTCGATCTCGACACCCGATTCTGCGAAACTGTGTGCTGTAGCGACAACCAACCACATATCTTTCTTGTTCCACGTGTGACAGCATCTCTGCTGTTCCACTTTTACGCTTCTGGTTGTGGCCGTCAATAATCACGTGGTCGTTCCCTGTGGTGTGATGTGCGTTGAAAAGAAAATCTGAATCGCTGTCATGGCCGATCCATGGACAAGCCAAAGGCACTACTCAGGGTGAATCAGTCAAGACTGACGTTCACAGCAGAGTATCTTTTTGTGGCCCATTGTTGCCCCCAAAAATCAGAATAGCAAATTTTGGGGCCACAAAAGGGCCACATTCCATAAGAATCAAAACCAACAGCTATATAAACAGTGTTTATTAAACACCAAGCCTTGTAATATCTGTTTTTGAAGTTGGGCCACAGTCTAATTTTTTCGGACAAATTGGGGCCACAACTAGATGAAATGGCCAAATTTGGGGCAACTTTGAGGCCAGTGAAATTGAAAAAAGTTAAAACACTGGTCCATAGGGAAACAAACATGGAAAGATCAGCGAGCGCAAGAAGAGGGTTGGCAACTCGAACGCTGTTACAATCAAAGCAGTAGGGATGTTTACACCCTTCTATCGGTTTTCACCGACTGTCTCATACACATCTAATGTTCAAAATGTTCCCCCATTTTTTCAAGAACTAAAAACTTCCTTGTTAACCCATGCCATCCTGTTTAGTAATTGTTGTTTGGTACTTGGATGCGGCAGGGACTGGTGTAGCAACTCTTACAAAGAAAATGGTATCCATACAACTGGCCACCCACTTCAAATACTCTTTTGGGTCAGATCTCCATCTGCCATACAGAATGACTAATACCCCCTTTCTACTTCAGATTCGAGGAAAGTCCCTGTTCTGTTTCAGCTCAATACAACATAATCTTATTATTTTTGTCCATGCAGGAACTCCAATGTGAAAACATCATTGCGACTTATCCTCATGCTATGTCAAGACTTCTCTTGACCAATGACACAATCCCTTCGATATGATCCATTCACCAAGTGTACTTGGAAGCCATTGGATACGAATCCCAGAAGTGTTTCAAGTGTGGAGAGGGCTGCTTCAGTTGGGTAGTTGCTATGCAATTTGTACAGTTGGGACTCCAGGTTGTGATATTTGAAGGGACTTAGCAGTTTGGAATAGGGGTTCATACTTTTCTTACTGTAAAATTGTAAATCCAACACAAGTCTAAATCAGCGAGGTGGAGCATTGTTCCAGGCAAAAATATTGAAGAAACAATACCCTCCATCCCCCACCGTCAAACACCATTCACCCCTCATTGGACAATCTAAGTTACAAATGGGAATAATCTTCTCAGGCGGAACAAGGAATTTTCATTTGTTATGCACCAACCAATTTTTGCCACCTTCCCTCCAAAAACACAGAACCTGAATTTCTGGTGAGATGGCAAACAACACCGGACTATTTTTTTTTTCTTTTGCATTATTTTTTTTCCAGCCTTTTTTTCTCCTCCTCCAAATTCCATTGACTCCGCAATACAACCCCCCCACCCCCACCCTTCAACTCCCCCCAACCCCTTGCCCTCCCTCTCAACCCCCCCCCCCCCCCAAATAAAAACCTCCATCAACTAAATAAAAAATGGACGTGTCCACAGTTTGAGAAAAAAAAAATCTTGGTTCGAATATGTTTTTGAAAACAGTCTGTGCTGATGCAGTCTGGACAGCATCACATCATCGCCACACAAGATTTTAAAAAAAAACAACTAATAAAAACCTCCAGTAATAAAAATCTCGACATCCATTCATTAATTAAACTCTTTTCTTTTTTTTTCTCACTCTTTTTTTTTCCCTTCCCTCTCCCTCCCTCTTTCTCTTCCTCATCTTTCTTGTTTTTTTCTTCTTCTTCTTCCCAGTCCACCCCCTTGAAAAGGGGATAAAAAAAGATTTTTTTTTCATGTCGTTTTCCAGATGGCATATCCACTGCTAGTATGGCAATGTTGCGAATCTTTCAGTGATTTTTCGCTAAAAATTTTGTGGACCAGAAAAAATCTTGATCTCCTGCTACTGCATGCGACTGAATCCGGCATTACCAGTCCCCCCCCCCCCTCCCTCCTTGATGAAACAAAGGAAAAACAACAGCACATTATAACTATCAATATTGACTTTTTCTTATCGCCCCCCAACCCCCCCTTTGTTTTTGAAAGATTCGGAATACAATGATATCATCCCCTCCCTCGTTGAAATATTTCAACCCGCATTTCTGATACGTTGTGGCGAGAAATTGTACTCCCCCCACCCCCAAACAGCCTCCACCCCCAAATCACCCCCAATCCATGAAATTTTCTGGAATTAATTAATTCTTTGTCATGCGATTTTTATGCATTTGCACCCCCCGATAATAATAGCATTACAGAGACTTTCATGATTAGAAAGCTTTCACCCCCTTTCCTCCCTTTTCCCTTTCAAATTGAATGCCGTCATTATGACTAATTTCCTTTCGACACCATCATCTCGTCCTCTCTCTCCCCCCCTCCCCTTTTTTTTTGCTTTGCATGATCAAGACCATGCACAAATCAAATTTCTCTGTTTTTTTTTGTTGTCTTTTTTTCCTTTTTGGTTTTCCTTTTTTTTTAATCATCATCACATTGGCCCCCTTCTTATCCGTTCGCAACCCTTTCCCTGGACTCTATATCACCTCCCCATTGATACACACAAATCGCTTAAATTCAAAGGAGATCCAAAAATACTAATACAAGGAAACATTATAGTACACAGCCCGTCTCAGCGAAACATAATAAAACAAATCGACCTTCCTTTTTTTTCTTTTTTAACAATATTCCTCCCCTATATCCTTATCGGTTTTATCTTCTCTTGTCCATCCTGGTACAATCCAAGCGGGAAATTTAAACAAAAAGGGGAAAAAACAAAAGACGTCCATCTCCATTCCCCTTTTGCCCCCGTCCTTCCACTTTTTTCTTTTTCTTTTTCTTTTTCTCTTTTGTTCCTATTTTCGCTTGCCAACCACCCCTTTCTAAGAAAACCTCACTAAATCGATGATAACAAAGAATTCCCAAGCGTCCCACAATGTGTTCAACGCAAGGCCAGTCAGTTTCCCCCCCCAATTTTCCCTTTTCTTTTCTTTTTTTTCTTTTCCTTATTTATTATTTTTGAATCCACTATGCCACAGTTGTTGTTTTAACCCCACCTCACCCCAGCCAAAACAGAAATCAGCATTCTCTTTACATTCCGCAAATCCGCTTTTCTCGTTTTGTGTCAGGGCAGGAAAGAGGGGGGGGGGGGGGCGTATACAGAGGGAAGGGATGAGTAATCTTGATAATACACGTTAATATAAAACACAAGAGGAAGGTTCCTAGACACCCAAGCAAATTCTTTTTATATATTTCCTTGGTGAGATTCCCACATCCTTCCCCCAACCTCACCCCCCCCCCCCCCCCCCCTTTGATAAAACAAAACTTGGTCCCAATCGAATAAATAAGAATGAAAAAAGAAATTCATGTCATCCACCAGGGACGAAAGCTTTCAACAGACCTTCCCCCATAACATCGGGGTGAGTGGTGCAACCCGACTTCACAGCTTGAGTAGAACTGGCATTCACGAGAATGGGGGATGGCGAGGTCAAACAGTACATGTCCATCTCTGCTTTCCCGGCGGCTCCTTCCTGGTCCCCCCCCTTGGACAATTCTTTGCTGAACTCGATCAAATCCCCGAACGAAACCACCCTGTCGGGATGCGCTAGCTCCCCATTGATCATCGGCATTCCTGACGGCACCCCCTCCTCTTCGGAGTGGTCCAGCAGGAAAGACTCTATCGTACAATTCTGAGAAACTTCGCACACCTCCAGACCGTCCGTCGTTCGTAGAGCCACGTACACGGGGGCACCCCAGAAATCCGTCTCCATCACCGGCCTAGGGAAATGTGACGCGTGGTGTCTGCATTCCTTGTAGTTGGATTCTCGCTCCGGGAAGGCACAAAACACTTGGGCCAGCTTTTCCACCTCTTCCGTATCATCATCCACATTTTCTGGTCGGCATTTTTTGTCGTTCAATTCCAACAGGTACGAAAGAATGTACCTGGACCAGATAATCCTAGCCTCCACGAACTGGTTCACCCCCTCGGAATCGTCCTCTTTGTACCTCCAGTGGGCAGCCACCCCATGTTCAGCGATGTAGTGCATTTTGGCGGTACGGATTTGTACCTCGAACGGTACCCCATCCTCCGTTGCAACCACATCGTGGATCGATTGATACCCGTTCTGTTTCGGCTTTCTGATATAATCTTTGAACCGGCCCTCGATCGGCTTCCACAGCTCATGCACTTTCCTAAGCACGAGGTAGCAGCTGACCTTGTCCGGCACCACCACCCGCAGAGCCAGCAGGTCCAAAACGTCCGTCAGACTGGAGCACCTCCTCTTTCGCATTTTCTTGTACACTCCGAACAAGTTTTTCGGTCGACCCGAAAGATCCTCGTACTGAATTCCCTCCTTGTCCAAAGCTGCCCTCAGCTCCGTCAATGCTTGATTGAGGTGCGAACTCTCCCTGTCGCTAATGAATTCGTCATATTGAGCCTTGAGGTTTTTGTATTCTTGTGGCAGCTCTATTCTGAAACTCAGATCCTCCAGCTCCGATTTCAAGGTCCAGCACCCTAACCTCCCAGCCAAGGGGACGAAAACCGCCATGGTTTCCTCCGCGATTCGAACTTGTTTCATGAAAGGCAGCGCTGAAATTGTTCGCAGGTTGTGGACCCTGTCCGCCAGTTTCACCAGAACTGCCCTACAGTCGGTGGCAGCCATCAGCATGTCCCTCAGCTTGGAGCTCTTGTCAGTCTGGGCTGCCACGCGATGGTTCCTAACCAGCTGGCTGATGTAGCTGATTTTGCTCACTTTTTTCACTAGTTGGCACACGTCGGGGGACACCCTTGAGGCCAATTTTTCCAGGGTCCATTCTGTGTCGTCGATCACGTCGTGGAGCAGGGCTGCCGAGACTGTGACCTCGTCAGCGTTCAGCTCGGCGAGAATCTTCGCGGTCTCCACGCAGTGAGCGAGAACGGGGTCCCCATTTTTTCGGAACTGTCCGGCGTGGGCTTCCGATGCAACGGTGTACGCAAGCACCACAGAAGGACTCCTCCACACTTTCGATTGCTTCTGTCACAACAGAATGAGGAAACGAATTCAATCGAACGCTTTCGATTGCTTCTGATGAAAAGACTAACAAACAACCCACCTAAACAACGAAAAATACAGCACCTGTTTTCCTTTCGACAACGAAATCTTTTCTTTGCCACACCTGTAGGACACTCAAATCCCAGTCCGTGGATTCCTCGATGGGCCCTCGGATTGCGAAGCCGCGCTGGGCAGAAATCAAAGCTGGCACCTAAAACAATGCATGCAAGGAAGAGACGCTTCAGCTTTCGCATCCCAGCGACTTTCGTCAACAGAAGTCCACTGTCAAAACTGTCAATTCTTTCAAACGTCTGCCATTCTTCTTTTCGACGGAGAAAAGCTCAAACAGGAAGCTAAGCAGAACGTCTCCCACCTTTCCGAGGTCTCCGTTTCCGGTCAGCTCCAAACTCAGCAAGCCTCGTTTAGATGCGCCACTCTTGTCGTGCGGCACGCTCTCGTGCAACAGATTCGGGCAAAAGGTCGACAAGTTCTTTTCTGGGTTGTCGAATCCCGTCACCGTCTGGTTCGAGGAACCTTGGCTGGTGGACACGCGATCCGTCGACGACGAAAACCACGAGGACGGCTCGAATGGGACGCTGTTGTTTCCCGTTCCGACGTCAAAACTGGCACGGCGCTCCGCGTCGCGTCCACGGCAATAACTATCATCGATTGACGAGTTCCCGCTGGCGGAGCCTACGCCACGCGGTACGACTCTGGCATTCGCGCGACCAGTCCTGACGATAGGAGGGCTCGCACTGAGGAGGGAGCTGTGCATCTAAGTCCGGGCGCGGGACTCGAGTGTGAACGATAATCTCCGAGGGACGGAAAGAGAGAAAGGAAGCACCGGCGTTAGAATAGTGAAGAAGAAGAATAAAAAGATCACAGCCACGAGAAAGTTTGCGCTTTCTCCGTTCCAAATAAGTTATATACAACGATTTTTTGGTTCCACCAGAATAACACGACGTTCAGAGTCTCGCGCGATGTTATTCGTGGGAGGAGCCTCACGCCAACTGGCCGATCCCCATCATCCAGCATCATCCAGCATCATCCCCCTCCCCCCTTCACAAATGGTACATTGGACAGGATCCAGGACGCGAATCATGCTTTGTTCTGTGGCTGTGGCACCTTCTCATGTACATCATGTTCGTTCTTGTGGTTGTGGGCATTTCTGTTCTTTTTCACTGAGCTCCTTTCACGGAAGTTTATGCGGAAGTTTGGAACAGTTCATGTTTCCTTGTGAAGTATTTTCTTGATTCCGGTGTGGCAGGGGTGGATAACCGCATGGTGGCTCCTCAATTTAGATATATGCACCATTCATTTTTCGAGACATCGGTAACTTCTTTTGGGGTTTAATGGAAGGGCACGTGGCTTTGGTCAAGGATTCCTTCGGATCTTTTTGTGCCCCCACCTTATATATATATATATATATGACGCTCAAATCAAATCAGGCTCCGAATAAAATTAAACCAACCTAACACACCCATCAAGGGTCAAAAACCTAAAGCCCTTGGAACATACAAATTCAGCGAACAATGAATGAATGAATTCCACCCTCCCCTCTTCCTCCAATCCGCAAGAAGAAGAAGATGCATCGTTACGAAAGCCCATATCGGACTCTATAAATGGGCGGTGGCAATGTATCAAGCACTCTCTTCCAATCGCCTCGCACCATCATCAGGGCACCGTTCCCCATGAACTCCGCATGTAAGACTGAAGAGGATCCTGGGAAATGAACCACCCGGGGGTTCATTCCAGGCTCATCTGCCACAGAATTCCACCGCTGCCTCTTTTCCATCGCTTTGTGATTCTGTAGTGGCCTCGAGAATGTGACATTCGAACATGATTCTTCTGTGTATAGGACCATCTGGCATTCCTACAACGAAGGTTCAACAAACACAGACGATAAGAGCTCCAGTTGGGCCAGCGAGAAGCTAGTCAAAACAAACGGGGACCGAGAAGAAAAACCGAAAGCTCCCACAGAAGCTTATCATAAAAGCGAGTGAGGTGGCTGGTGCTGAGTTCTTCCCCTCCACTCACATTCCTCGGGATGAATTCCACTCCTAGCACCCGGCCGAACGTGGCGTCCAATTTCACAGGATTCTCCTTCGACCACTGCGTGATGGACATCGACGGCACATGGTAAGCAGTCACCCTCTTGTTCACTTGCACCACCACCAAAGAGGAAGCCCCTGCGAAGGTGGCGCACGCGACCTGCCCTGCCAAAGTGAAGGTGGCATGGAACTCCTGTTCTTTCACATCGTACACGTGGACGCGGTTGTGCGCAACGCAGGCCACCCATCTCTCCCCGTTGGAAACCACCATGCCCGAGATCCCATTCCTGATGGGGGAAAGCTCAGGGCCATTGCCACCCTCCGACCGACGGGGTTCCTTCAGGTGGACTACCCCCTCGATTTTCCGAGTCATCAGATTGACTATTGTTACGGAGTTGTTCGTGTCGGCAGCGTACATCAACCTGTACACACAAGAAACTGGATCGAATGGGGATTTCCCAACCAAAGCAACACAGCCACATGGGGTGCCCAGTCCAACAGAGAGGATGATTCCTCTATTGTTTGTTTTGGTTTTGACCAGAAAAAGGGGGGGGGGGGGGGGGCACCTTAATTACATTGAACTGGAGGCTTGCTTTATGCAACCATACATACCTTGAATCGCTGGAGAACGTTAAGCAAACAGCGGGCTTTGCACCCACAATTTTCACTGGTTTAACCGACAACCGACTTTCGCTGCTCCCCCAAACGTTTGCATCAGCGGAGTTGACACTTTCGGACAGCCCAGCCACTTCCATCACTTTCAATTGCTTGAGCGTGGAGGTCACGAGAAACTTTCCATCCCACGAAAGCCGGCTACACACCAAATGACACTCATCCTCCATTTCCACTCGTGCCAAATGTCTGATATTTTCGTGGGTGGCCAATTCTTCACCATCAGGCTTATCTCGATCGGACTGGGACGTAAGAAACACAGCAACCTCATTATCCAACCAATCCAAAGTCAGAATTTGACCAAAGAGATGGTCATGTTTCAGCAGGGAGGTATTGCCATGTTTCACCCAGGCGGAACTCACCTCATTAGGATCGCCGTGCAGCCCAAAAAAGTCAACAGTCCTATGCCCCGAGCTGATCAACACTCGATTTCCCCCCTCGCCCAACTCCACGACTTGATATTTGCAGGCTTCAGGTGCTTTCACGGCGCACTGCATCCTCCCCAGCAAAAATTGCTGTGCCGCGTTTTGCTTTGTAGCTGCCAGCCAAAGCAGGCGTGTATCTTGACCTCCGCTCATGAGGTATTCCACTTCTTTGCGTCTGAACGCCAGCAAGGCTCGAACGTCGTGTGTGTGGGGTCTTTTGGCATGACTGTACACCCATTTGCCGACGCCATCTGCAACACAGAGATGTCCACCATTAAAAGAAAAAACAGCGTGTAACTGTTCTCTGATTGAGAAAGACTAACCCACATTCAATCAAGAACTCCCTGTTGATTTTCCACGGTGACTGGGTTTGACATTCTACCCCCCCCCAAAAAAATAAAAATAAAAATAAAAAAATGTCACTCTCTATTCAGGGGTTGTTTTTCCCCTGCGGTTCTTCTTCAGCACACACCAGCATAACGGGGGCTGAACGACGATAAAAAAAAATCAAATGCAAATGCAAATTCCTTGTTGTTATGAACACATATCCCACCTCTGGGGAGTAAATGCTGAAAAACAGCGATCCTCACATCCACTCCTGAGGCCATAACACCCTTTTCATCATGAGTGGCCATCAAAGCTGTCACATCGGCTTCGTGCTTGTGAAACTCGAACAGCAGGTTTCCGTAAAGGGCATCCCAGAACAAAACTCGACCGTTCGAATCCCCACTGACGATGGTTCCGTCGCTCAAAAACAGCAAGCACCACACGGAGCCGAAACGTTCCGCTGCAGTAGATTCCTTGAAGGGTTTTTTCCTGCCCTCACCGGGCGCCAGGTGTCTTTTTTTCACAGCTCGCAGCAATGTGATTTTTTGAACCTCGTGGCCTGTAGGATCGACAATTGCACCACCATCAGCCTTTCTATCTGTTTCGAAATTTTAGCTGTGTTGGAAAAAGATTAACAAATCGGTACCTGCGGAGCCCCTCGTTGTGCCGTCGGTTTCCCAGACTCGAATGCACCCATCGGAATGTCCGCTGACTAATCTTGTCCCCTTCGTTTCCCATGACACACATAGGCACCGCTCTGAATCGGACATCATGGAGCCTTTCAACAAAATGCCTCCATCTTCCTCCACAACAAACACCCTCACTGATCCATCGTCGCAGGCGGCGGCCAGCAATTGTTCGCCTGTAAAAACCACATCCACACTTTCGTAACATGCGATAATAATTGACACCGTAACAAAAACACATAGGAACCCGATTCTCCTCTTCTGTTTATTCATTTATTTACATTAACTTATTCCAGCCGTGAATTGTTTGTTGCTTGTTATCGTTCAGTGTTTTCTGCAAATAACTTCTTGGTGCAGTAAGCACTCTCACATGCTTTCCCCACCATACCATGTATATTACTTCCAAAAACTACCATAATTCCACATTCCAATCCATTATTTGACCTGTTCTCGGTAAATTATCATCCTCAGCAAACATACTCCATCTGTGGAACGGATGAGAACCCCCCCCCAAAAACAAATATCTAGTATTGGCCCCCCAGTTGGGCAAAACCACCTTACCATCCTTTGATGTTTTCATGGCCATGCCCCACACTGCACCCCCATGGGCAGTTTCAGACGTTTTGACATCCAACGTCTGGAGATCCCATTCAACGATGAAACCATCCAGTCCGCCAGACAGCAGCCTCCACCTCCCTTTCCCACCTTTAGCCCACAGCAATGACGATATGGCCGCCCCTTTTCTGCCAGGTATCACCTAGCGAAAAATTTGCACACACATGTAAATCTTTTCTGTTTCGTTTTCTTTCATTCATTGGAGCTGTAAAACTGGGGCGACAAAATTCTCAGAGTGTCAATTCCCAATGGAAAGAGATTTTTTTCTTTCGGACACTGTCTGCATGGCATGTGTTTGTGCAATCAGGCTTCAGGCTGAAATCACTTCTTTGAAATCCACCCTTTCCATGTTGAAAAAAAGGAATTGCTGTTGGAGTGGCCCACATATGCAACTGTGTGGGGTTGAATTCGATCGAGCTGAAAAATAACACTCCTGAAACAACACAGTGTTTCACCTTGGCCAGAGAAAAAGTGGGGAACTCGTCCGAGGTTTCATACACTTCAATAGCACCACTCTCCCTGGCAGCCGCCACGAAGCACCCATCCTCAGTGGCTGCAAGAGCGACGATGGCAGTGGGCGTCCAACCAACGTCGGCTTGGTGCAGGAAAATACCCTGCTGCTCCGGGACAGGTTTCTCCACGCCGACGGGAAACGGCGGATCCCCCCCACCCTCCGCATTCACGTTACGTTTCCTCTTTTTCTTCAGTCCAACGCCCTTGAAACCTTTGCCCATCGTGGCTCAGGAAACTGGAATCTCAAGAGCAGAAGCACCAGGCGATGGAGCCACCTCTGTGAACACACCCGGATCAACAGCTTGATCGTCGGACGGTGACTTGTAGAGCGATGGGACTCCATGTCTGACACGTCTGTCAGGGATGTTGTTTTGCAGGTTGAGGGTGGAGGTATTGATGTGACAAGAGAGGAGGTTGAGCTGAAGCAGTCTCAATGTATATGTATTCACTGGGTTCATTTTCACTGGCTGTGGTTGGATGCCTTGACTACATTGTGCATTAGTGCTTTCCAAAATAACACCAGCCAATGTTTTCTTTGCGGACCGTGTCCCCCAAAAAAAACAATTTAAAAAATAGTATTCTTGAAAAGCATGGTCATTCCTCCCATATGCTGCAAAATCCCAAAACACTTTTTTTTTCTTGTTTCTGTCCCGGCCTATTCCTTTTTGAACCCTTCAAGCGAATTTGCCACCATGCCCTGGCAGCTCACATAATATTGCTTCTCTATGTATGCCGGTGGAGGTGGATACCCTCCACCTCACTTTGAATTTCCTAGCACCCCGAATTTCTTGAACCACCACATACTACACAGGGTTCTTTCGAAATCGGTCTGTGGCTTGTCCAGAGGGTGGTTATCCTCTGGAAACATCCATACGCTCGATTCTGGGGCATCCTCTCTGGATCTTAGGGCAGCCAAGTATCGTAGCCCATCTGACACAGGAACCCTGCGATCCTTCTTTCCAAGCAGGAACAGTAACGGAGCCTTTACTTGATTCACGTATCTGGCAGGTGACTTAGACAGGAACACTTCATAATCCTCTGGAGTAGGAATTGCAGTGAATCGATCTCGACCCTGGATTACGACAAAGAAAAGAGGTGAAAAAAGAGGATCGAGTGTCAAGAAAACCAACATCAGGTTTTCCTGTTGAGACAGTGGGTTGAAGGAAACACACATCCATTCGTTGAGCAGGATATCAAGCCCTGCCCTCACCCAGAACAGAGGCGGCATTGACAAAAAAAAAGATCCACACCTACTGTGGTTGCCCAAATCAATACAAGAAAGACCAACAGAACCCACCGCTGCTCCTAAAGCTTCGACGTAGATCCAATCGGAGATGTCCGAGGTCGACACCATGTGAGCTAGATTCATAACCGGATTGAGAAGCACTCCTGCCAGAAACCTCTCTGGATGTTGGCCAACCAAATGCCCAGTCAAAAAGCCACCATGAGATCCCCCCATCACACCGACCCGACTGTTGTCCGTCCACCCTGCGAACAAATTCCGCAAAAAAAAACAAAGCCACAGAAAGAATCAATCGTTTCTGTTTTCGCAGAAGGAACCTTCTCGCACAACTATCCAACTCGCCCTCTACAGCACCGAGTGTGTGTTTTTTCAATCAAATGATCCATTTCCCACACACCTTTTTCGACACTGTGATCCAATGCTGCTATACAATCGGCCACGTCGTACGTCCCCACATTTCCTGGTAAAGCTTGCACGAAATCCTCTCCGTAGCCCAAACTCCCCCTGTAGTTGACCAACACCAGGGTGTAACCTAACTCCAGGATGCAAGGGATGTTCATATAGTACCCCATCACAGTGCTGGAGTGGGGACCTCCATGGCCTGACAGAATCGTTGGCTGGGGTCCTGATTTGCACAAAACGAAAAAAAATCAACTAATCGAAAAGCCAAGAAACAAGGACGCAATTCAGGATGAAAACCATTTTCGTGGCTTTGGGCCAACCATCTGAAAGGTAGATGTTGTCAATCCCCCCCCAAAAAAAATTTTAAAATAGAAAATACAAAAAAAAAATACATAAATAAATTATTTTTCTTTTTTACCAACCTGAGACGCCCTTCTTGCGGAACATGAATCCTTGAACTGGAAATTCAGGCCCCACCGTGGGCTTGATCGTAAACAGCTCCATCTCCAGGCCTTTCAAAACATCAGTCACTTTCGTGGGCAGCGAAACCTGGACATCCTCGCTCACTGCCGTCCAATTCCACTCGCCCACTCTCGAAATCATCAGCCTTCCTGGGCACTTGAATCCTGACTGGACCGCCAGGGCGACGGTTTTGTTCATGGCAGCGAGTGTGAAAGAGTGGTCTCCATTCGGTTCCGGGACGATTCTTTGGACAACCCCAGTTTCAATGTCGATAGAAACTGTCGTTATCCTTGGACCCCATTCCGTGGAACAAACCACCGTCGATTCGCCTACATTCACCGAACAGGAATTCGTTTGCCCCCCTTTTTTTGCTTTAATTTCGGGGGAAATAAACGATTGATCAAGGGGGATCCATACATTCGTTCAGTAAACTCACAGATTTGAGGTGAAATGCACAACACTGTGCTGTGACCTACTGTGGAATTGAGAAACAATTGGCCTTCTTTCAACTTGATCTCACCGACGAACGGCTCCAGAGGGAAAGGATCGCAATCGAATCCATAGAACCCAGGAAAATGGTCAGCAGATTCTGGAACTCGAACCGTGCCCACCACTGTTTTCATCGAATCTCCCACACCCGAGATTGATGGGTCGTTCAAACGAGCAACCTCCTGTTTGCAAAAAAAACAGGGCACGGAAATTCACTCAACACAGAGGATTGACAGAAAACGAACGACACATCGATCCATGGGGGTTCCCCCTGCATCTTGGTAAATCTATTCATCATACATATAAGTATATAGAGCCATGTATCGAAAAAAAGGAGGTATTTTTTGCAGTTGTTTTCTCAGTGACCTGTGTCCAGTCCAATTTGTGCAGGGTGCTGCTTGCACAGTGCACTCCAGATTTTGCCGCATTGTCGCAAGAAAAAAAGACGAGGGTGGATCCGTTGGGCGAAAATCTGGGACCCATTGCCGTCAACAGCGATGGGGTCAGACACACACTGCATAGCCAAAAGTACAACACAAATTTCAGACAGAACATCACAGCAGTAAAAAATGATAAATAAAAATAGAAATTATTAGCTGGATGACTAAACCCACCCCTACACACCAATTCTGTTTTGTTAGAAAGGCAAAGTGCCGTTGGTTCTAAAATTGATGAACTCCCCAAAACTTGAACCTTTGAACTTGCAACCAAATTTCTCAAAAGATATTCGAGCCATCACCTACCTCTTGGAATCCTCCCCTGATAATTTCTTATAGTACAAGCTGCACGGCCTGTTCAAGCAGTAGACGAATCCAAGTCTCAGAGCAACGTTGTTGAAATTTGTGGCGGTGTGATTCCATCCAACAAACACCACACCGGTCCCATCTCTGGTCCAAACAGCCTGGCCACAGGAGCAATTCTCCGGTAAGCCCTCCAATGCTTCGATGGAGCCCGTCTCGATGTCCATGGTGAAAAGGGTGGGTGGTCTCATATCATCACGTTGCTCCCCCCAATCCTCTTGAAAGGACCCTTTTCCCCTCCAACCCTTGGGGCCAGGCCCCTCTTTGTTCGCCGGTGCCCCCCATTCTGGAGTTCGATCGACTGCCGGAGACTGCCCATCCACAGAAAAGACAATTCAGATATGTATAGACTAAGAAAATACATAATCTATATTAAGATAATTGAATTTTATTCAACAGTCAAACAATGTACATATATACTTAAAAAAAAAAGGAAACACAAGCTCTGTGGGAAAATCCTATAACCAATTGGAAATAAAAATGAAAATGAGTGGGTTTTTTTGGGAATATATGCGTGCTCTGACCTCAGCCGCATAGACGATTTTTGTTTCATCCCCATTCCAGGAAGCACCCCGGGAAAACAGACCATCATTCACGATGGACCCGTGGGTGGTTTTCGGAACGAAAATGGATTTCACCACACGCTTGCCGTCCCAGATTTCCAAGCAGCAGCCATCCCCCTCCCCTCCTTTTTTGGCCACCACCATCCGTCGACCTGGAGACAAGCAAAAAAAAAAATGAAAAAAGGGCCCCCTCAATGGAAACCACCCCATGGAAAACTTCACTTGAACTTCCCAGACTTCGCTTGCCGGTAATTTCTTTTTTCTTACTTATTTATTTATACTTTGACCTGGAGATAATGTAAAGCCTATTTTTTTATTTGTTTGCAAACAATAAGCAATTCCTTATTTCCTTATGTTTCCTGTCCAAAAAGTGTGACATCCACTTCCCCAAAGGAAAGTACACTTCAAACAATTGTTGACAAAAAGTGTGACATACACATTTGCATGCACCTTACCAAACTGATTTGAGCCGATGACTCACCAGATGGAGAAGTTGAGTTCATCAATGTGTCAGCCAGCTCCACTGGATACGCAACTGGCCCAAAACTGTTCAAATCTTTTTGATCCATCAATGTCAGAGAAGTCATGAATTTCCTCCTTGCATTTGCTGACGTGTTCCTTTGTGAGTAATACACCTAGCAAAAAAATGAAAATTTTCCCCATTCACTTTTTCTCGTAACCAAACCAGGTAGGTCTGCGCTCGTTTCAAACAGAAAAAGGGATGGAAGGGAGTGCTGAGTACCGATATATTGACGGCTTCGTTGATCGACTGATCGTTTCGCAAAGTCACTTTCGTGATGACCGGGATTTCCAGAAACTCTTCGAAAAGCTTGGCCTCCTCCTCCATGCCAGACGGAACTTCCGGCGCTCCATTTTTGGCATCTTTCGTCGTCCCTTCGCTGGCCATTGCTCTGCAAGAGATGGAAAAATGAACATCGTTGACTTTCCAACTCCAGAAACAGATCACCTCAATTCCCACTGAACGGTCCCCCTCAGGCGTCGATCGAGACGTTTTTCGACCCCCAGCCCTACTATCTCCTTCGAAAGAGACTTTAATTCCCGCCAAACTGACGGACTGTTGGTGGGACCTCGAGTTCCTTGAGAGAGATCGTACCCACAACAAGGCGTCCGCCCGGTCGATAGTTGTCTGCAGGAGGCTCGCCCACCGCCACGTTCACCCTTGGGGAAAAAAAACACGCGTGAATTCGCGGGACGCCGTAGGACGCGACGAGTTAGTGTTGCTTTCGCAACCGACACACCCAAAGTCACCAGTCCAAGGGTGCTCATTGCAAAACAAAAGTGAGACTCGAGTTGCTGGCACCATTGTGGCCCATCAATCAAAAATTAAGCATCAATTATGGCCTTCTGTTCCGAAAGAAAAACAGAAGAAAAAAGTATGCCTCCAAAAAGATTTGTGTGGGTGGGTGCGCACGTGCGCACCTCCAGAACGAAGGTATGTTGTTCAGACAAGTGTGGTATGTGAGTAAGGTGATTCGATGTCGAGATATGATGCACTTCGGGAATACACAAGGGTCCAGCATTTCGTAATGCCTGGTCGATTTTAAAGTTTTTGGCACAACTTTTTTTTTTTTTTTTAATGCTCAACTCTTAGTAATCCCCGCACTGGCCCACTTAAATGGTATGCATTCAACACACTAACAAATACGGTGTCAGTTGTTAAAACCACGTCGATGAAGCTGCTCTTAAAGTTCTATGACCCCTACATGCTAGTTCTTTACACACTGTGACAATGCCAAGGGGCTGGTGGTGAAGGGAACAGTGACTGACTGCACTGTTTTCGTTCAAGTACTGTAAGATACACTCATCGCAGCATGAAAACAAACGAGATTCAGTTGTTGTTCCTTTTTGGATTGTAAACTTTGTTCTCCTTTGTGAAGACAACAAAAGGTTGTGTTGGCAGTAAATCCAGCGTTTGATCTGGAATCGTTCAGGAGTTAGGCAAGCTGGAAGTCAGGGCCTGTGAATTGATCACTTGTTTTTGGGGATACACTGGACACTCTGGAATGGTGCAGTCTGAGATGGCAAAAGGAGAAGAGTGGGAGGGAGCGTTTTAAGAGGGTTGTGCATGGAAATGCTCAACGACAATTACGTTGGATGTCTGGAGAGTAGCTGTATTATTATTGGGGTCGAAAAGGAATCGTCCAGCCTGCATCTACGCGTGAAAAGAAAGTGCAATCACGAACAAGGAAAAAGCTCAACAGGCAAAGGATGTGCACCCTTTCAGGCACGGAGAGAAAGGGTCAAAAAAATTTTACCGAGCCCAGCGTTGAGACTGTCCTTTCAAGGTTTGTAATGACTGCTCCAGGCCAAGGTCCCCAAATCCACCTGCGTTCACCACAGCCACCAACACAAACCCCACCAGACTCTATATCTCCTATGATGATCCCTTCTACGCCCCACCCCCCCTGAACACTCACAAATACAGCCAATCTACCAAAGTAGAGCCGACTCCCAGCAACGTTTCGAAAATTGAAAGCCCAGCCCTCACGCACGTCGCCTTCTCCTACACCTGGGTTTCTTTTGCTTTCTTTTCCAAGTGGTACAGTTTTGCTCGCCTTATTCGCTTCTTACCCACCACCTTGATTTCTAGAATGTTTGGAGAGTGCCTGAATTCACCACAATCATCCTTTCATGAAATTTCAAAAGTTTCACACCCATGCTGGACACACCGCACACAAGATCCAGATAATCAAGCAAAGTGGCGGATATTACTCAACCAGCTGGAAAAAATTCTGTTAAAAAATCCAAAGCTTGAAACAAAACCAAGGAAGGAGCAAATGTCTTGACACCCCTTTGAGAACCCTTTTTCAACCTGCACAGGAATAAGGCCATCCATGTCACACCAGAAAACTCACAATGGAAAAATCCTCTCGACGCCGACGCCTCCAGGGAAGGTTTTCCTGAGCGTGAAGGTGGTGCGGAGGCTTTTGTTTTTCATAGCTATGCACACCCCAGAGAATTTTTCTTCCTTCCTCTTGTTCTCAGGCACCAGCTGATTAACAAGAATTACCACAGTTTTGAGCAAGGACTTGGATACAGCAAAAACCGTTTTTCCTTTCATTTCTGCATAACTTTATTTCTTTTCTGTTCGTTTTGGTCATCACCATTTTCTCGATGCTACAGGGGGCTGACGGACAAAAAAAATTAGAAATAAAAAAAAACCCTCCACCACACCCACCAGTTTCAAGTGCAACACATCGCCTGGCCCAAACTCCGGAAATTTTTTCTCCGCAAGGATTTCTTTGCTCCTTTCATCCTCCAGCATCTGAAAAAGAGTTCCCAAACAATCCAATCAAACAAAAACCTCTGACAGACTTTTAGTCATCGCTTGCATCAGTCACCCAGATCTGGATCTAAATTCCAGCGGAAATCACCTCAGATAGATTTCTGAACAGATGACCAAAAACTGGGAAAAAGGGAGATACTACGTGGCCATCTATTTAAAATTCCATTTCTGGTAATCACACTGCCCCATCTCAAGAATTGCAGCATGGATCCTCAGACAACCCAACAAAATCATACATTCACCTATCCACCTGTCTCAGGTGATCCATCCTCTTGAAATAGTGTTTCCTTTTGTCGAGGTCTTTCGAGGGCGTCCATGGCAGCCGGGGTTGGCCTGGGGTACGAACATCTGGCGTCTCGCTCAAAGCTCTTCTAAAGCAGCTCGAGAAATCTCCCGCGATCCACGGAGCGAGTGTCGCAGTCGATTCAATCCCTCCTTTGATCAACGGCAGTGTCAGGCGTCGATGCGCCATGCTTCACCAAAACAAATCCCAACATGTGGAAAGCCCACGAACGCCATCATCCTTGCACTTTTCCATGTCAGACTGTGTGTGCCTGACTGACACAAGAGCAGGCCCACACACCAACCCAATTTCCTCAAGAAACGAAATCCTTATCATTTCCCTCCATTCTTTTGTGAAAAACCCTTCAGGCAAACCAAATTTTCGGGAATGCAGTGTCACGTGGGCTTGCCAGAAATGGGCTGATGCCTTGTCATAACTGTCGATGCTCAGGAGACAGTCTTGGGCGCCAATTCACCGCTCCCAGTTTCCTCACGATACTGGCTTTGATGGATGCGTCATGCCCGCCCTTGGCACCACCAGCCCGTTCGCGACAAATTCCTTCCCAGCGCCACACACCTACGCTTTGACGCATCGCGACACACTGATAACAGCGCCCTTCTTGAGTCTCGTTTTTATCAGGAGAGAAAATCGCTCCTGAAAAGGCGTCGGTTGGGTGTCCTGTTGAAGTTCTCGTCGCACCGGGTCGTCAACAGTCACAGGTGCGCAGGAGTGGATGAGCTTCCCCAAACGCGATTTCCCGCTGTAGCTCGTTAACAAATGGGGCCAATTCGACCACCCGTTGCTCGCGCACCGATCCAGCTGTGAAATCTGGCGCGATGGGTTGACGTTTTCGTCGAGAGGGGGGTGCATGATGGCATTCAGTGTCGTAATTTTTTTGGGCGATTCTGATGTTAGGAAGGGGACTCCCAGATGAGCTCATCGGAAGGCTCGAAGCCGACGAGGGGCCAAACTGTGGAGGCAATGGCGGAGGCACACGAGGAGGAAATGAGGTGCGTTCAACGATTTGACTTTCTTCGACGGAATTTGTCCTGCATGCGAGCGATGGCGATCCTGAAGCGAAGCATCGGTGTGTGTCGCTGGGCAACACACGGAAAGAAATGAAACCCCGCACGCAGGCATTTTCAGCGCTCGTCTCCATTGTGCTGTTTTGTGGTCATTGGATTGGATTGGATCCTTTTGGCCTTTGTTTGTTTGTTTGCCTTTGGGGAAAACTGTAGATTGCTTCGATTGATTGAATTCCCATTTGGTGATGTTCTTGGACGCTCCGACGCCCTCGTCCGACTTTGACCTTTATAAAAATAGATCCTTCTCTTAATTGCTTCATTACCAGGCGTTATCCAGACCCCTCACCCACACACAACAGCAAAAAGTATGCCTCCGAAAATAACTTCAACCGCCACCACCCCCCCACAAAAAAAAAAAAAGAAAAAAAACTAGAAACACTGACCCATTCAAAAAAAAAGAAAGAACTCCTGATGTCAGTGGCTATTGATAACGAATGGCTGAAGGATCCAGTCAAAAAATTGGTTGACCTTCTTTCTTTCACATGGGAGCATTTCGTCGTTTGTTTCTCAGTCGAAAGAGGATCACCACACGGAGCATGACTGTCCGTGAAAGGGAGGATGAATTGGGGCCTGAGGCCACAAAGCATCGAGAAGCCATCATTGAAGTTCTGCAAAAGGCGCAGCAATTCATGGACATAGGTAAGAAAAACAATTAATGAAAATGACAAATAAGAATAACGAAAGCAGCTGTTGCCAAAAAAACCAAAGGAGCAAATCGATCAGAACACCAATTGGGAAAAGAGGCCACCCTTGTTTGTTGCGAAATGATGATCCTCATTCGGGTCAGGTTTTTGACATGCATGCAAAATTTTCCACAAGCAAGAAAAATCGGTGTTTATCATATTTCTAAACAAAGGTTTTATCTATATTTTTTTAATCAGGGGATATCGCCTCTCATGCTGTCTGTGGAGGGCTGGTGAGGGGGCCAGTGGTCACAGTGGAGGGAATTTTTGGAAAGATAATTGCCATGGAAATCGCCAGGGGTCGATCTGGAATGCTGAAGAGGTCAGTAAATTTTGCTGCCCTGAAACCATTGCCAATAAAAAAACCGGACGAAGAACCCATCCTTTTTATTCAGAGAGCTGTGCACACAACTGCTTTTCCGCCTGATTCAGTTTTCCCAGCAAAATGAAAAAGGATGAAAGTAACAGTAAGGAAATAACTGGCTGGTGGGATCCATCAGGTCTTTAGATGGAGGTTATGGTTTGAAAGAGTGGGTGGACGAGGCGGATGACAGCCAATCGACAATTCCGGACAATGAAATGGATACTGGCACGACAAAACCTAACAAAACGAACCCAGCACCACCCAAATCAAGAGGCTACCACGTTTTGGAGGGACATCCTTGGCAACAAGGGGTCACGCATCCAAGGTAAATACTGAGCGAACACCACCACAGCTATCTTACCAACGGATGCTTTTCTTTTCTTCCTGAATTTAGCAAGGAAACCCTCCGTTTTGCAGCCAGGGATGATTTCATGGGTCAAAATATTAGAGGTAGATTCAATGGAGCCTCTGATATTTTGTTTTGTTGTGCACAGCAGATATGCCAGAATTATTTCACCATGGACGGCAGCTGGAGGGATGGTCCATCCAAAACAAAGCTGGATGCAAGGAAAGGTGAATACAAAACGAGTTACCCTCCCCTAACAAAAAAAAAGAGTGAGAGATAGAGAGAAAAAAAAAATTGTTTTTGTATCTCTTTCAAAAAGAAATCAGCCAAAACCAAAAACACTGCAGGAATAGAAAAAGTGGGGTCCTTGAATATCTCCCCCCCCCAAAAAAAGAAAAAGAAAGAAGCAAGAAGAATCACCACCAAGACTGAACTGGACCTCCTTTTCCTTGGATGATTCTGCAAAACAGATGCATGTGAAGGGCTGTCCTGTTGATGGTTTTTTTTCTTCTTTTTTTTTTCCTTTTGGGGGCGTTTTCAGAACTTCGGTCCACCAAAGGATAATGGCATGGGATGCTGGGGGAGAGGCTACAATGGGTGCCATCCATCGAGACCGTTGTGGAATGGGACGGCGGAAACCAATGGAATGCCATGCGGTACATTAAAGAAAACACACACTGGCCACCTTTCCTTTTTCTGTGGTTTAGCTAGAAAAGAAGGGGGCACAGCAAACATCGTATCGAAAACCTTCCCTATTAGAGCTGTTTAGTTTCTGGGCAGAGTTTCCGGCAATAAAGTATTACGGTGTGCAAATCTTGTGTGTGTGTGTTCCAGGCCACAGGAAAGCTCCGAACATTATGAACATCCCACTTCCTGATTTTGAGGCTTCCCACGGTGAGTCCAAACAAAAAAAAAGCTCTACCTCCAACAAATGCGTATCGCACGCACTCCCCTGACTGGAACAAAACACGGAAAACTGTGCATTTTGTGTGGGATTACGAAAGTTTGGTTTTGTGGGGACATAGGTGTAATGGGGGAAGAGTGCCCCATCCACGTTCAACTGGCCTCCTTTGACGAGAAAGACAAGCAGTTCGAACAAAGCTGCATGGCCGGAATGGCACAGGGACCAGGTGAACCAACCTTTCCTACTTACTGAGATTATGACTGTACCAACCAATCCAAAAAAACCGAATTTTCCAGCCAAAATTTTCTCAAACGGGTCTGGAAATGTCCCTAAAAAAGACATCTCATTGACGTCTACCCTGTTGGTCTGTTTGTGGGTGGGGGGTACATTGTTTTAAGCATTTTTTTCTTCATTTCAGGGGGAATGGGGATGGAAGCATCGAATTGGTATCCTTCAAACTGGTCTTCCTCAGATCACGGGAACATGGTGGCCCCCCCAAAAAATCCATGGGCCGCCGCTTGTCAAAACAACATGTACTACCCCGGGATGCCATCTTTCGGAAACAATGTTCAGATCAAAGAAGAGCCAGTAGGTGTCGTGGCCAGGTCCGGCAATGGATGTTAAAAACAATATATGAAGAAAAAAAGGGAGCAAACAGGGTTTTTGAGACATGAAGGGAAGGGGGGGGGGGGTCGTTATGAAGGGAGGAAAAGATAGATGCTTAGAAAAGGAATTGAAAAAAGATGTTCAGTGGCATGTGTGGGTGTGAATGTGTGTATAGCATTGGAGGGGATTTGTTGTTCGGAGCGGGATGACTTAATGGGGTGCCTTTTGTGTTTGGGGGAATTGTAATGTTGACTTGACGCACCAATAACTGGAAAATTCAGCACACCTCTTTTGTCCCCGACTTTCTTTTCCAAACACATAACACACGCACAAAAAAATCAAATTTGTGAAGCAGTCTCTGGATGGATCTGGAAGGATGAGCAGTCCCACATCAATTTGACAGTGTTGAATTCTACAGAGTCGGCAACGGCTTTGCTACCTTCAGGAAATCAAATCGACAAATTAAAAAAAATAGCCACCTTTTTTGGACAAAGATGGTGTTGGAGCGCTCACGATGGAGATTTCTTTCTCGAAACCACGTGGATGTGCCATAGTCCCGGAATGGACTGCAACGAAGGGGGGTTGTGGAACCAAGCCACCTCCCATTTCTTTGTGTGGAGCTCCAATGCTTTGTCAATTTCCTCGCTGGACATCGCACGAACGTTCCACAGCACGAAATGTTCGATGCCCGATTTGAAATTGTAAGGAAAATCCTTCAACAGCAACAAAAACGATACAAGAAAAATTCTGTAAGTTCGAAAGCAAAAGCAGCGGCAGGGTGTCCCAATCTGGTAGAGAATTCGATTGAAATCTTCTGTTCATGAAAATAAAAAATAAAAAATGGAATTGGACAAAGAGCAACAAAATACTGTTCATCTTGACTTTCCCTTCCAAGCACCTGATTTCTCATCCTTATTGTCAAAAAACCCCCCTATCATATTCCAAAATAGGATGGTATTTCCAACGGCTGTGCTTACATTGATCACCAGTGCTGTAGGGTTAGGCGGTGGGGTCTCGACGGCTTCCTTTTTTCCATCTGTGAAAACACACAGGGGGATAATCTATCCTGTTCCTTTATTCATGAAACAGAACACCCTCCGGACCATGGGTTCATATTTTGTAGCACAGTTGGGTAGTCAACCCAATGAACTAGATTAGAAAAATTCATCTCCTAGTCTTCGGATAAAAATCTATTCCCCAATCAAAAACATTCATCTTTCTCGACCAATTTTCCTCGAAATGGAGTCCCCCCAATCCTAACTTTTGTGTTATGTACATTTCAATATTGGCAATAACACGTGGTTTTCCACACAAAGGAGGTCGAGCAGCTTGGCACTCACCTTCGTTTAAAACGAAGTCGAAGTTCAACGTTCGAATTTTAATGATGTCCACCAGGGTGGCGTATTCTTCAAGGAGCTACACACAACCAAAACAACAGGAGATCAATTCCGCTCAACCCGACGAACAGAAGAGCATGCGCATGGAAAGATCTGTTCACGAAAAAATCTAGAGAGGAACTCGAGTACCTCTGTGGATTTCAGTCACCTTCGCCCTGACAACCCTGTAATTTTGGGTCCCCTCCGCAGACCGACCCAGCTTCCCCAGCGACTCTTCCGTGTTTTCTCGGATGCACTCGACGATCTCGTCCCAGCCGAAAGGCTCCTCGACTGCGAGGGTTCTTCCCATTTCCTGAGCGATGGCTGGCATCCTTTCGATGGATAAAAGCCACCACCGACCCAACAACAGCGGGTTCTGTGTTGACGGTGTTTCTCTTCGCGCGCGCGTCCAGACAGCTCGTGGACGTCCGTCGAAAAGACGTCGATGCGTAATCGATGGCGTTTAGTCAGTTCCTGGAGTTTTGCTGGACCTCGAAAAAAAGGGCGGCAAAAATATCGGATTTTTGTTCCAGCAACAAAAAGCGACGGGCGCGAGTTTGGAACAACTGGGGGCTCGCGCGCAAACCTTCGGTATTCTTTTGAGATCAGCATTCTGTTGAGGTGTTAGTGAGGAAGCGTGGTGCGGGATGGAAGCGCTGGGTGGAGATTTCGTCGCATCTTTGGTTCCGTCTTTTATGGCGATCCTGGTGTCGGAGATAGCGGACAAAACTTTCTTCATTGCGGCGATCATGGCGATGCGGAATCCGAGAGGAAAAGTGGGTTCGCCTCGAATTATATTAAAAAAAAAAGATAATTGCAAGAAACGAATCAAAAAGGTTTGACGTGGGAAAGCGTCGTGGTTTTGAATTAGGTGTTCGCGGGATCTCTGTCCGCTCTCGCTTTCATGACCGTGCTTTCAGCGGCGTTGGGATGGGCTGCTCCCAACTTGGTGAGTTTTATTTCTGATGCTATTTTTTGCTGTGGTGAGTCATTTTCCTTGCTTTCGTCCAAAGGTGTCACTTTATCTGTATTTATACAGCAAGGATTCACCACAACCAGCATGTTTTATTTTTAGTTTCAAAACATTGAGAATTTTCACCGGACTTTGTATCTTGAAGGATGGCAAGGAAAATTCCGAGAGTCAGTCAGTGTGTTTCTCTGAAACCTTGATTTTCTATAGACGTTTGTTTGCGGCAGCAAAATGATACACCAGGATTATGTCGGCATAAAATCAGGGTTGCAACTGTTTCTCTTCAAAAAAATTGAAATGTTGTTTTGAAAAGCTGAAAACATATACCGGAAATCCAGAACTCAGGTGCTACAGCGCTACTCCAAAATGTTGGAAAAAAAGAAAGGCATGATGCAAAGGAGTCCTTGAAAAAGACTCACCGGAGTCTGGAATTTTTATTTTTATTTTTTTATCTGACACGAATTATGTCTTGTTCTAGATCCCCAAATCGTGGACGCATTACGCCTCCGTGGTGCTTTTTTTTTTCTTCGGAGCAACCAGCTTGAGAGACAGCTTGAAGAGTGGTGATGTGTGTTTCCCTTTGAACTGCATTTTCGATTATATCCATGCACTCTTTTTTTTTTTTGCTTTTTTTCTTTTCTTTTTCAGTTCTTTTTGCAAAAACATTCTGTCCCCCCCCCCTCATTACGAAGAAAATCAGCAAAAATAGCGTTTCGTTGCAACCACGCGATTTCACACCCAAATATCGTTGATTTGAGTTTTGGATGCTGTACAGCAATTCTTCATTTTTTGTCATTTTTTTTCTTTTGAGGGAGTTTTTCGAACAAGGCACACGCACGAGCCCAGCCTTTTTTATATATATTTTGAAATCAAAATGCAGCCCTTCCACAAGCCAAAGAAAAGTGCGACGCATTTCTGGCCCCGCTCCCCCTTTTATTTATTGTTTATTTCCTTTTTTTCCAATCTCTTTTGGGTTTTTTTCAGACGGAGGAATCGGAGTTGGAGCAAGTGGAGCATGAATTTTCTTCTGATAAATTGCGAAGCGAAACCGTTGGGAATTCGGAGTCCAAGGACCCAGGGCAAATAATGAGGTTGCTGAGACTGGTGTTCTCTCCAATTTACATCAAAGCATTCACCCTGTGTTTTTTGGCAGAGTGGGGTGACAGGAGTCAAATCGTCACTATTGGGTGAGGGAGGCCAATATTGCAAATAATAATATAAAAAAGACGCTTTGCAGAAAAAAACGAATTGGGGACCACAAATTAACCGGGGGGGAAATTAGAGAGAGAGAGAGAAAAATCCTCCTCGTAGGTGTTTTTTTTTCTTTTTTTTTTGGGGGGGGGGGGGGAAGGGTGAACCCTGGAAAAAGAGGTACGATATCGTTTTTTTTTTAGGGTTATTTTGTGTTACCATCTTCTTCTTGAAAAGGTACTAGTTCGGGGAATGCTGGCTGGAAGAAGCTACCTGTTGTGTCTCTTTGATTCACAGTTGGGAAAGTTTTTTTTTATATATATTTTTTTCCGATCACAGGCTTGCTGCTGCCCGAAATGTGTATGGGGTGACTCTGGGAGGTGTTCTTGGCCATGCTATCTGCACTGGAGCCGCTGTTTTGGGTGGAAAACAATTGGCCAGTCACATCAACGAGCAAATGGTTGCGGTGAGTCTGTCTGCCCCTCCAGAGTTCACTTGAAATTCTGCTGTTCTTGATATGTTTAATCAAATAGTAATAATTATTATTTTGGTTCCTGCTTGTTGGGCATCAGTAACTCATTCAATTTTTTTTCTTGGAATGTTTTCACATTGTGCATAGGATCCTCATGCGATAGCGGTTTGGCAATGGTCGTGTTTTTGTGAATGCTCTCCTCTCAAAAGGATATTTTTTCAACAATTATAGTAGGATTCTGTGCGAGAACAATTGAAAATACACTGATTCTTTTTTTTTTTGTGATGAATTTGGGGTATATTCTTGGCAGGCCATCGGGGGAGTTGTGTTTCTGATATTTGGAGCCGTCACTTTGTTCGAGGGCCCAAGCGCTTCCTGACGACGATTATTACTTTACTTCTTTTCCAATATATCCTTCCGTTTTCTATTTTATATTGGTTTTTTCTTATCTTGTGCCGATTCATGCAGGTCTGACTGTCGAATGCTCTCCCTCCCCACCCCCCCCCTTCTCCCAAAAAAAGAAAAAAATATAATAGAAAATGTTGGGAGTGCACAAATGTGTTTATTTCAACACACATTCATCATTCTTGATTGCTGTTTTTCTGGGGGACCTATTGTTGGGACTGATCGGCTAAAGAATTTGTTATTTCCCTCAAGCCGATATTTGCCTGTAATGGTTGTTTCAAATTCTGTTTGTTCTGTCGCTCACGACAGAGGTTCATCCTGGATCCTTTCATTCTCAGAAAAAAACAATGAGAAAAAAAGCATATAAGCCAATGAATATGAAAAGTGTCCAATGGTTGGACAAGCAAAGCAGGCCAAAGGTTAGACGAAAGCAAAAGAAACACTACAAAAGAAAATACCATTTTTCCACCCTTTTCCACAAATTTAAGTGCAGGGACGGAAAAAGATTTCACATCGAAAGTTCCCCTAGGTAAATCTTTTTGTCTGATGCCCCTGAGGCCACTATAGGTTCCTTGGGGTGAAAAATCACTTCGTTGACAGAACCCGAATGCCCTGGTAACTTGTATGTCAGACGCCTGGTGTGCACATCCCAAATGTAAACCATTCTATCAGCACTCCCAGCTGAAACTGCTTTGCTATCTGGGGACCAATCACAGTGCAACAGATTTTTCTCGATGTTGTGCTGATGCCCGACGAAAACTTTGGTGCAGCGGTTGGCAGGTGCATATGGCCTGAGATCCCACATCCTCAAAGTGTTGTCCATGGAATTAGTCAGCAAATGGCTTCCGTCTGGACTCAACCTCATGCTGGTGATTGTATCGGTGTGCCCAGTAAGGGTCATCGCAACCTAATATATCCAAACAAAGTGAAATTAAAAAAAGAACTCCCAATCAAAGCCACTCACAAGTTGAAAAGCCATCAGAGAGGGTTCATCCACCTGCCAATCTTAATTATGGTTTGTGGCTGTTCACTTTTCAATTCGAACGTGCTGTTTTCTTACTTGTGATTTCCTCAGATCCCATGCTTTCACAACATTTTCTATTCCGCCTGTGTATATCCTGTCGCCAGCATCAGCAAAAGCCACACTCGTAACTTGGTAGTGCTCGTTCAGGGTCTGAATGGATCGCTTCACTCTCAAATCCCAAACCTGTTTGCCACACAACAAACCCCGAGAAGTTCAGTTGATCAAAAAAGAAGTAAAAGGACCATGTTGAATGTTGGGTTGCAAAAAGAGCGCATGACCCCCCCACCCCCTTCTTTCTAGCCTCAACAAATCGTGACAGGGATTTGTAATAATCAACGATCATAAGTGCAGAGTTCTACAGCTAACAAGAAAACACACGTTCTTTTCTTATTTGATTTTTTTAGGGAGAAAAAGGACATATATCCAGTTCCTATAGTTGCAAAAAAATATTTTTAAACCATGAACCCTTGAGGGGGGAAAAACAAGGCCAATCCATAGTCCCAGAGCGTGACATATAAAAGTTCTACTTCATCAAGGGTCCTTCCTCTCTTCGGTTCTGTGAGACTCGTTGCTAAATTAAAAAACAAAATGCACCTTTGCTTTGCAATCGTCGGAGCCTGACACCAGCAGCGGAGGTCCTTTTCTCAGCGGACAGCAAGTGTTCACGAAAGACTCGTGCTCCCTCATCTTTTTCACTTGCACCCCCACCTCGGCATCCCAAGCCCTGATGGTTTTGTCGGGTGATGCCGACAAAATCTTCTCCCCATCGGTCGTCCAATGCAAATCCAGGATCACGTTTTTGTGCCCGGACAGCACCGCAAAATTTTCGCATTCTCCATACACCCTCCATAAGTGGATCGTTTTGTCGTGGGAGCCGGAGGCTAAGACGTCGCCATCCGGATTGAATCTCATCGAAAAAACCCCACCGTCGTGCCCAGTCAGGAGCATTATGGGGGCATGCAAGCTGGATGTTCTTTTCACATTGGGGCCTGTCTTCTACCCCAATAAAAAAGTGGGGAGGGGGGGGGGGGGGGACACAAAAACCACCACCACAACATGTCAAAAAAGGAATGGATGAAGTTACAAAAACGAGGCAGAAATTTCTGTGTAAGAATTTGATCAGGTGTCAGGGGATGTGTGGAACCACGCATAAGCAAAATGCGATTCATTTCTCAGAGTGTGCAAAACTGTGTCTGTGGTGGCCACCTATTCATATCAAAGTGTTGAATACGTACATAAATCCTTGGTTTCTCGGCGGGTCAGTATTGGGGTAAAACTCAGCGACAAGGGTGATTGAAAAAATAGCAAATGCAAAATCTTCTAAGCACAATTCTTCTTCGCTTGTTGGATATTTGTATACAATCCGACAGGACCAGAAAAAGTGCAAGCTACCACCATTTCAAACACAACTTTTTGAACTCATAAAAATATCCCTTTCCCTCTTGAAAATATTCTTCTTCCACAATTTTAAACATCAGCACCCCATAACACCACCAACAGAAAATCTGATAGAAGCCCACAGCTTCCACACTTGTATTTCCATCCTCACATACGAATCCTTGATGTTAATATGTTATCTCTCTACCTCACCTGCTGTTTTCCAACCACAATTTCATCGGTTTTCTGCCTCTTCACCACCAGCGCCCCCCTCTCAGCGGCCCCACCCGGCGAATGCGGTCGCTTCTCATTAACCATGTTTTCCTCGACTCGCCCCACAACCTTCCCTGAACTTCGTTGGACAAGATCGACGCGCCCAACAAGCCCCGCTGAGACGCTTCGTACACTGTACTACAGTTCCTCTCATTTTTCCACAAATATAAAAACTTTTCCGAGCGTCTTGCTGGACACCAGTCGCCGTTTTTTTCCGCTCCCTTTTTCGAACGTGAACCAGCACGCAATCGCCATGTCTCTGTGCTCCGCGTTCACCGGTGTGTCCATCGGCAATGCCGGCTTCCTGGCGGGCCAGCGTGTGAGTTCCACTCCATCCTCCGCCCCAGTCTCGCAAATCCCAAAGGTGATCGAGGCTGCTCACAAAAAGGGTTCCGGCTCCACCAAGAACGGAAGAGATTCGAATGCCCAGAGGCGAGGGGTGAAGATTTACGGGATGCAGTCGGTTAAGGCTGGTGGTATCATTGTCAGGCAATTGGGAACCAAGGTCCGTGTTGATAAATAGAAGCAATTTTTGTTTTTCCCATAGTTCTTGTTGTGGCTGGAAAGCAGAAGTGTAAAACTAACAATTAGGGGGAGTGGGGGGGGTCTTCAATTCAGGATCACATTAAAGGTACACATATAATGTTCGAAAATGTTAATCTATTGGCTCAGATTTTGCAAGGGGAAGATGAGGCATGACTAATATTTCCCACTTTAAATTTCATTGGGTATTTGCACCAACATTCTTCGAATTTTTTGAATGCGAGTCTAGTTTGCATTTCCTGGATGCTACTATTAATTTTGAACAGGATATACTTAGAACTCTCAACATCAGTGTGAAATCTGGTTTAAAAAAATCTATTGCACTGGATTGCAAGGAGAATAAAAACAGGGAAAAAAAGATAGTAAAATTCGGTTTATTTTGTCATTTTTGTTTGCAGTTCCACCCAGGAAAAAATGTTGGAATGGGGAAGGACTACACCATTTTTTCCAAACTCGATGGTATTGTCATGTTTGAGAATTGCTACAAGAGAGGCCAGAAGGTCAGTTTCCCTGTGTGGTTTTTTGATCTTGGTTCTTTTCCTCAAAATGGCCGCAAGTTTTGGCTTTTATCCTGTGTATTGAGGCAAACTATGTTTGTTTCATTTATAATCTGACTGGACAAATGGTGTTTTTTCAGCAATAGAGTAGAACGACAATTGTCTTGTTCAAGCATGGCCACATGTAATGTACCCCCCCAGCAAAAAAAAAGAAAAGGAAGTAGGGAAAAATCAAAAAGCAATAATGGGTAGGAATTCCGATCAGGAAAGGCTTTAACTTGGAAATTACCACTATTTTTTGTGTCTTATTTGTGCACGAAATGCATCTCTTCATCCGACTTGAATATGTTTGCTGTCAAGGTCAGCCCCTCATGCATATATTCATCTAAGCATTAAAAGCATATATAAGCATTATTCATCTCCCGACCATTTCTGTTTTTTGTTTTTCGGCTGTGTGATCGGTGAGATTTTTGTTTTCCAGATTTCTGTCTATGCTCGGGATGACCCAATCATTACCCAGAAAAAGCAAGAGAATGATGCCAAGGCCCTCGAAGGAACTAAGCTGGCTGCTGCTTGATTTTAGCCTCACATCATCCTGTTTTTCATATGGAGTTTTGTGGTATTCTTTTGAAGGTTGGCAGGCGTGGGATTCTTTTCTTTTTACGTTTCAGGGAAAAATGACAATGATAGTGGCCTCTGGGAATGGCTTGATCGTGGAAATTCTGTAATTTGGTTTTGTGGACGGTGATTGCAACAACGAACTTCGATTGTTTGTGCAAACTCTGACGGACTCCCCCTTAGTTCACAAGCAATGAAATGGACCCATCAGGCCAACAATAATGCAATAAGTAGGGCCCAGCCAGGGCACTCTGGCAAATCTGAGGACAAGTCACGGATCTTAGGGGTAACACATTCTAAAAAATACGAGCACGGAAAAAGAAAAGTCCACCGAGTTGCCGCCGCCAGATTTCCTGAGACATCCCTGATCTCGGTACTGATCGGCCCCAACCGTGCTTGATTGGCGAGTTCGGAAGGGATCGCATGTATTCACGGTGGTTTGATGGCAACACGTTTCGAAGCGGACGCCGGGAGGTGAAGTATCCGTTTTTCAGGTGCGCGAGGGACGTGTCCCTCCGATGGTTTGGTGCACCGATTGTTTTTTTGTTTGCTCTTTTGAGGTGAGGTTGGCAGAGCGGTGAAATGGTGTTTTTGGCTTCATCCAATCCAAAAGGACCCGGTGGGAGCGTTTTCAGGTGTGGCACGATCTTTCGTGGGTGGGTGGGTGGTTGAGTGTGCGCCTGTGAGCGCGTGCGCGCGCGCGGGCGGTGGAGTGTGTGTGGGTCAGCTCGTGGGTGAGCGGCAGCAGAGCGAAAAAGCCTTGGGAGCATGTTCGTTTCTTTTTTGACGTGTGTGGCGACGGAACGCACAGGTGGTGGCGTGTTGGTGGCGTTTCTGGGTTCAACCGCGCCCTTGTTGGATCATCCGATCGGGTGATCCGGGATCATCCACGGGATCTCTCTCGGGAGAAAATCGGGAGAGAGGTCGAAGAAAAGAGCGAAAAAGCTAGAAAGGAAAAGAAAAGGGGGAGGGAAAGAAGGAAAATGAACTTTGAGAGAAAACACGATAGACAGACACCGGTTTGATTTCGAAGGGGGAGAAAAAAACCTTTCGAAACGGCGAAAGAAGAATGCAAAGGAAATGGAATCTTCTCGAAAGGACCGAAAGAGAAAGAATCGAAAAAGGAAAAAGGTAGAAAAGCACGGAAGAGGGAAGAAAAGAAAAGAAAGATTACTGGAAGAAAAGGAGGGAACGAACGGCACGAATATAAGAAAAGAACGACGAAAAACAGAAAGAAACGAATCGATCTCTTGCGGGGAAAGAAAAAAAAAAAACAAAAAAAACACACCACAACTCGAAGAGACACCAAAAACCCATGGAAAACGAAGAACTCCTTTTACGCGATAATTCGAGATTACAAAATGGGCCATTGCCGATATCTCTCGTATATCCGAATCCGAGCACCCGGAAAAATCGCAACGATGAAAAAACTCGAAACGAGTCCTACCCACGAACGAACACCCTCCCGAAGTTTTGGCGCAACCTCGTTCCCGCGCGCGACGGCACTTGTCCTCGACAACTTCCCGACAGCTTCCCGAACCTACCACGCTCTCCGCACGCGCGATCCCTCGAGCCGTGTTGGTGATATAGTGGTAGCATACTACCCTCCCAAGGTAGAGACCCGGGTTCGATTCCCGGTCAACGCACTCGTGCTCTTTTTTTTAGCGGACCGACGTCCGAGACCCCAGCTTGAAGACGCGCGGCGGGCCCCTGCTTTCGTACGTGGCGATGGCCGAGTTGGTCCAAGGCGCTGGAGTAAGGTTCCAGTCAGAGATAGGACTTGGGCCAAATTTTTGGTCCGACTCCGGTCCGGTCCGGTTACGGTCGGGTTACGGTCACCGTACTACGGCCGTAACTCCGTACCGTAACCGGAGTAATATGTTGTTTTTACGGTACGGAACAGGTACGGTATAACTACGGTAGGCCCTAAATCACCGTGAAGTAGCGTGGTTCAGTGCTAAAGCGTTAGGCTGCAGTCAGTAGGGTCGCGGGTTCGAATCCCCCTGGGTTCCTTTGGAATCGCGGGACCCTGCGGGGGTCACTTTCTACGGTTTACGGTTGTTACGGCCGTTACGGTCGTTACGGTCCGGTACGGAGCGGTACGGAGTGGTACGGTGCTACGGTTACGGCCGTAAAAGTACGATTTTCTGACGAAAATTGTACTCCGGTTACGGTCCGGTTACGGTGGTTACGGTCCGGTTACGGTGACCGTAACCGTAAAGTCCTATCTCTGGTTCCAGTCCGAAAGGGCGTGGGTTCAAATCCCACTCGCCACACGTCAGAATTTGTGACGTGGCGTGAGGCGTCCTGTCAAAAGCGTTGGTTGCCCCGGACCAGGATCGAACTGGTGACCTCCGGATGGCTCACGAGGTTATGAGACCGACGCGCTAACCGACTGCGCCACCGAGGCCACGGAAAAATTTCCGTGCCGCCGATCTCGGGCCGCTGCTGGGCGTCGTCTGCGACTCCCGTCCGGGGCGGGGCCGGCCCCCGTGGGGGTGGCTCCCGAGCGACGATCGTGTGGTGATGGCCGAGTTGGTCTAAGGCGCTAGATTCAGGTTCTAGTTCGGAGACGAGCGTGGGTTCGAATCCCACTCACCACAACGTGCCTTTTCGCGTCACCCCCTCGGTTCGCGAACACACACGCACACACATGCCTCGTTGAGGGCAGGATTCGAACCTGCGCGGGACAAACCCAGTGGATTTCTAGTCCACCTCCTTAACCACTCGGACACCCCAACTCACGTCCTGACGAGGCGTCCCGTGGTCCATCCTCGTCACACGCCTCATCATCAACCTCCTCAGCCTCGTCATCTGCCTCGTCACGCCCTCGTCGTCGTGATCGGGTCGTTGTGGTACAGTGGTGAGTATTGTTGCCTGTCACGCGGGAGATCAATTTGCAACGGCACACCCACCCCGCATCCTTGTCTTTTGCCGCTCCGAAAAACGACTTCGACGCTCGTTGAGAGCAGGATTTGAACCTGCGCGGGATAAACCCAGTGGATTTCGAGTCCACCTCCTTAACCACTCGGACATCTCAGCTCGACGACGTGTCGATCGCGCGTTGCGTGGAGGCTCGGTCGACCCCCCCCGATCGAGATTCCCGGGATCGGGATCCACGAGATCGACGCGATCCTGTTCGAGATATGCCCGGGTAGCTCAGTTTGGTAGAGCGCGAGACTTTTAATCTCGTGGCCGAGGGTTCGAGTCCCTCCTCGGGCGTCTGCCCTTCCGTTCCGACGAGAGATACGACCTTACGGGTCCGGGTACGGTGACCGTAATCGTAGTAAAAACTTGTTTGACCGTAAATTGCTTTACATGACGGTAAACAACTTTCGGTCACGGAACATAATCACGGCGACGGGTAACACGACGGTAACCGGACAGGAGCGGAGCCGGACCAGAATCCTATCTCCGGTTCCGGCCCGATTCCCCCGCACGCATGTTACCCGACCGAGCAAGCTCGGGTGTTTTCGTCGAGGCGTTGATGGTACAGTGGTAGCATACTACCCTGCCACGGTAGAGACCCGGGTTCGATTCCCGGTCAACGCACTCAAGGCCTTTTTTTCCCGGTCGTAGCACCAGAAAAAATACGAGCACGGAAAAAGAAAAGTCCACCGAGTTGCCGCCGCCGGATTTCCTGAGACATCCCTGATCTCGGTACTGATCGGCCCCAACCGTGCTTGATTGGCGAGTTCGGAAGGGATCGCATGTATTCACGGTGGTTTGATGGCAACACGTTTCGAAGCGGACGCCGGGAGGTGAAGTATCCGTTTTTCAGGTGCGCGAGGGACGTGTCCCTCCGATGGTTTGGTGCACCGATTGTTTTTTTGTTTGTTCTTTTGAGGTGAGGTTGGCAGAGCGGTGAAATGGTGTTTTTGGCTTCATCCAATCCAAAAGGACCCGGTGGGAGCGTTTTCAGGTGTGGCACGATCTTTCGTGGGTGGGTGGGTGGTTGAGTGTGCGCCTGTGAGCGCGTGCGCGCGCGCGGGCGGTGGAGTGTGTGTGGGTCAGCTCGTGGGTGAGCGGCAGCAGAGCGAAAAAGCCTTGGGAGCATGTTCGTTTCTTTTTTGACGTGTGTGGCGACGGAACGCACAGGTGGTGGCGTGTTGGTGGCGTTTCTGGGTTCAACCGCGCCCTTGTTGGATCATCCGATCGGGTGATCCGGGATCATCCACGGGATCTCTCTCGGGAGAAAATCGGGAGAGAGGTCGAAGAAAAGAGCGAAAAAGCTAGAAAGGAAAAGAAAAGGGGGAGGGAAAGAAGGAAAATGAACTTTGAGAGAAAACACGATAGACAGACACCGGTTTGATTTCGAAGGGGGAGAAAAAAACCTTTCGAAACGGCGAAAGAAGAATGCAAAGGAAATGGAATCTTCTCGAAAGGACCGAAAGAGAAAGAATCGAAAAAGGAAAAAGGTAGAAAAGCACGGAAGAGGGAAGAAAAGAAAAGAAAGATTACTGGAAGAAAAGGAGGGAACGAACGGCACGAATATAAGAAAAGAACGACGAAAAACAGAAAGAAACGAATCGATCTCTTGCGGGGAAAGAAAAAAAAAAAACAAAAAAAACACACCACAACTCGAAGAGACACCAAAAACCCATGGAAAACGAAGAACTCCTTTTACGCGATAATTCGAGATTACAAAATGGGCCATTGCCGATATCTCTCGTATATCCGAATCCGAGCACCCGGAAAAATCGCAACGATGAAAAAACTCGAAACGAGTCCTACCCACGAACGAACACCCTCCCGAAGTTTTGGCGCAACCTCGTTCCCGCGCGCGACGGCACTTGTCCTCGACAACTTCCCGACAGCTTCCCGAACCTACCACGCTCTCCGCACGCGCGATCCCTCGAGCCGTGTTGGTGATATAGTGGTAGCATACTACCCTCCCAAGGTAGAGACCCGGGTTCGATTCCCGGTCAACGCACTCGTGCTCTTTTTTTTAGCGGACCGACGTCCGAGACCCCAGCTTGAAGACGCGCGGCGGGCCCCTGCTTTCGTACGTGGCGATGGCCGAGTTGGTCCAAGGCGCTGGAGTAAGGTTCCAGTCAGAGATAGGACTTGGGCCAAATTTTTGGTCCGACTCCGGTCCGGTCCGGTTACGGTCGGGTTACGGTCACCGTACTACGGCCGTAACTCCGTACCGTAACCGGAGTAATATGTTGTTTTTACGGTACGGAACAGGTACGGTATAACTACGGTAGGCCCTAAATCACCGTGAAGTAGCGTGGTTCAGTGCTAAAGCGTTAGGCTGCAGTCAGTAGGGTCGCGGGTTCGAATCCCCCTGGGTTCCTTTGGAATCGCGGGACCCTGCGGGGGTCACTTTCTACGGTTTACGGTTGTTACGGCCGTTACGGTCGTTACGGTCCGGTACGGAGCGGTACGGAGTGGTACGGTGCTACGGTTACGGCCGTAAAAGTACGATTTTCTGACGAAAATTGTACTCCGGTTACGGTCCGGTTACGGTGGTTACGGTCCGGTTACGGTGACCGTAACCGTAAAGTCCTATCTCTGGTTCCAGTCCGAAAGGGCGTGGGTTCAAATCCCACTCGCCACACGTCAGAATTTGTGACGTGGCGTGAGGCGTCCTGTCAAAAGCGTTGGTTGCCCCGGACCAGGATCGAACTGGTGACCTCCGGATGGCTCACGAGGTTATGAGACCGACGCGCTAACCGACTGCGCCACCGAGGCCACGGAAAAATTTCCGTGCCGCCGATCTCGGGCCGCTGCTGGGCGTCGTCTGCGACTCCCGTCCGGGGCGGGGCCGGCCCCCGTGGGGGTGGCTCCCGAGCGACGATCGTGTGGTGATGGCCGAGTTGGTCTAAGGCGCTAGATTCAGGTTCTAGTTCGGAGACGAGCGTGGGTTCGAATCCCACTCACCACAACGTGCCTTTTCGCGTCACCCCCTCGGTTCGCGAACACACACGCACACACATGCCTCGTTGAGGGCAGGATTCGAACCTGCGCGGGACAAACCCAGTGGATTTCTAGTCCACCTCCTTAACCACTCGGACACCCCAACTCACGTCCTGACGAGGCGTCCCGTGGTCCATCCTCGTCACACGCCTCATCATCAACCTCCTCAGCCTCGTCATCTGCCTCGTCACGCCCTCGTCGTCGTGATCGGGTCGTTGTGGTACAGTGGTGAGTATTGTTGCCTGTCACGCGGGAGATCAATTTGCAACGGCACACCCACCCCGCATCCTTGTCTTTTGCCGCTCCGAAAAACGACTTCGACGCTCGTTGAGAGCAGGATTTGAACCTGCGCGGGATAAACCCAGTGGATTTCGAGTCCACCTCCTTAACCACTCGGACATCTCAGCTCGACGACGTGTCGATCGCGCGTTGCGTGGAGGCTCGGTCGACCCCCCCCGATCGAGATTCCCGGGATCGGGATCCACGAGATCGACGCGATCCTGTTCGAGATATGCCCGGGTAGCTCAGTTTGGTAGAGCGCGAGACTTTTAATCTCGTGGCCGAGGGTTCGAGTCCCTCCTCGGGCGTCTGCCCTTCCGTTCCGACGAGAGATACGACCTTACGGGTCCGGGTACGGTGACCGTAATCGTAGTAAAAACTTGTTTGACCGTAAATTGCTTTACATGACGGTAAACAACTTTCGGTCACGGAACATAATCACGGCGACGGGTAACACGACGGTAACCGGACAGGAGCGGAGCCGGACCAGAATCCTATCTCCGGTTCCGGCCCGATTCCCCCGCACGCATGTTACCCGACCGAGCAAGCTCGGGTGTTTTCGTCGAGGCGTTGATGGTACAGTGGTAGCATACTACCCTGCCACGGTAGAGACCCGGGTTCGATTCCCGGTCAACGCACTCAAGGCCTTTTTTTCCCGGTCGTAGCACCAGAAAAAATACGAGCACGGAAAAAGAAAAGTCCACCGAGTTGCCGCCGCCGGATTTCCTGAGACATCCCTGATCTCGGTACTGATCGGCCCCAACCGTGCTTGATTGGCGAGTTCGGAAGGGATCGCATGTATTCACGGTGGTTTGATGGCAACACGTTTCGAAGCGGACGCCGGGAGGTGAAGTATCCGTTTTTCAGGTGCGCGAGGGACGTGTCCCTCCGATGGTTTGGTGCACCGATTGTTTTTTTGTTTGTTCTTTTGAGGTGAGGTTGGCAGAGCGGTGAAATGGTGTTTTTGGCTTCATCCAATCCAAAAGGACCCGGTGGGAGCGTTTTCAGGTGTGGCACGATCTTTCGTGGGTGGGTGGGTGGTTGAGTGTGCGCCTGTGAGCGCGTGCGCGCGCGCGGGCGGTGGAGTGTGTGTGGGTCAGCTCGTGGGTGAGCGGCAGCAGAGCGAAAAAGCCTTGGGAGCATGTTCGTTTCTTTTTTGACGTGTGTGGCGACGGAACGCACAGGTGGTGGCGTGTTGGTGGCGTTTCTGGGTTCAACCGCGCCCTTGTTGGATCATCCGATCGGGTGATCCGGGATCATCCACGGGATCTCTCTCGGGAGAAAATCGGGAGAGAGGTCGAAGAAAAGAGCGAAAAAGCTAGAAAGGAAAAGAAAAGGGGGAGGGAAAGAAGGAAAATGAACTTTGAGAGAAAACACGATAGACAGACACCGGTTTGATTTCGAAGGGGGAGAAAAAAACCTTTCGAAACGGCGAAAGAAGAATGCAAAGGAAATGGAATCTTCTCGAAAGGACCGAAAGAGAAAGAATCGAAAAAGGAAAAAGGTAGAAAAGCACGGAAGAGGGAAGAAAAGAAAAGAAAGATTACTGGAAGAAAAGGAGGGAACGAACGGCACGAATATAAGAAAAGAACGACGAAAAACAGAAAGAAACGAATCGATCTCTTGCGGGGAAAGAAAAAAAAAAAACAAAAAAAACACACCACAACTCGAAGAGACACCAAAAACCCATGGAAAACGAAGAACTCCTTTTACGCGATAATTCGAGATTACAAAATGGGCCATTGCCGATATCTCTCGTATATCCGAATCCGAGCACCCGGAAAAATCGCAACGATGAAAAAACTCGAAACGAGTCCTACCCACGAACGAACACCCTCCCGAAGTTTTGGCGCAACCTCGTTCCCGCGCGCGACGGCACTTGTCCTCGACAACTTCCCGACAGCTTCCCGAACCTACCACGCTCTCCGCACGCGCGATCCCTCGAGCCGTGTTGGTGATATAGTGGTAGCATACTACCCTCCCAAGGTAGAGACCCGGGTTCGATTCCCGGTCAACGCACTCGTGCTCTTTTTTTTAGCGGACCGACGTCCGAGACCCCAGCTTGAAGACGCGCGGCGGGCCCCTGCTTTCGTACGTGGCGATGGCCGAGTTGGTCCAAGGCGCTGGAGTAAGGTTCCAGTCCGAAAGGGCGTGGGTTCAAATCCCACTCGCCACACGTCAGAATTTGTGACGTGGCGTGAGGCGTCCTGTCAAAAGCGTTGGTTGCCCCGGACCAGGATCGAACTGGTGACCTCCGGATGGCTCACGAGGTTATGAGACCGACGCGCTAACCGACTGCGCCACCGAGGCCACGGAAAAATTTCCGTGCCGCCGATCTCGGGCCGCTGCTGGGCGTCGTCTGCGACTCCCGTCCGGGGCGGGGCCGGCCCCCGTGGGGGTGGCTCCCGAGCGACGATCGTGTGGTGATGGCCGAGTTGGTCTAAGGCGCTAGATTCAGGTTCTAGTTCGGAGACGAGCGTGGGTTCGAATCCCACTCACCACAACGTGCCTTTTCGCGTCACCCCCTCGGTTCGCGAACACACACGCACACACATGCCTCGTTGAGGGCAGGATTCGAACCTGCGCGGGACAAACCCAGTGGATTTCTAGTCCACCTCCTTAACCACTCGGACACCCCAACTCACGTCCTGACGAGGCGTCCCGTGGTCCATCCTCGTCACACGCCTCATCATCAACCTCCTCAGCCTCGTCATCTGCCTCGTCACGCCCTCGTCGTCGTGATCGGGTCGTTGTGGTACAGTGGTGAGTATTGTTGCCTGTCACGCGGGAGATCAATTTGCAACGGCACACCCACCCCGCATCCTTGTCTTTTGCCGCTCCGAAAAACGACTTCGACGCTCGTTGAGAGCAGGATTTGAACCTGCGCGGGATAAACCCAGTGGATTTCGAGTCCACCTCCTTAACCACTCGGACATCTCAGCTCGACGACGTGTCGATCGCGTGTTGCGTGGAGGCTCGGTCGACCCCCCCCGATCGAGATTCCCGGGATCGGGATCCACGAGATCGACGCGATCCTGTTCGAGATATGCCCGGGTAGCTCAGTTTGGTAGAGCGCGAGACTTTTAATCTCGTGGCCGAGGGTTCGAGTCCCTCCTCGGGCGTCTGCCCTTCCGTTCCGACGAGAGATACGACCTTACGGGTCCGGGTACGGTGACCGTAATCGTAGTAAAAACTTGTTTGACCGTAAATTGCTTTACATGACGGTAAACAACTTTCGGTCACGGAACATAATCACGGCGACGGGTAACACGACGGTAACCGGACAGGAGCGGAGCCGGACCAGAATCCTATCTCCGGTTCCGGCCCGATTCCCCCGCACGCATGTTACCCGACCGAGCAAGCTCGGGTGTTTTCGTCGAGGCGTTGATGGTACAGTGGTAGCATACTACCCTGCCACGGTAGAGACCCGGGTTCGATTCCCGGTCAACGCACTCAAGGCCTTTTTTTCCCGGTCGTAGCACCAGAAAAAATACGAGCACGGAAAAAGAAAAGTCCACCGAGTTGCCGCCGCCGGATTTCCTGAGACATCCCTGATCTCGGTACTGATCGGCCCCAACCGTGCTTGATTGGCGAGTTCGGAAGGGATCGCATGTATTCACGGTGGTTTGATGGCAACACGTTTCGAAGCGGACGCCGGGAGGTGAAGTATCCGTTTTTCAGGTGCGCGAGGGACGTGTCCCTCCGATGGTTTGGTGCACCGATTGTTTTTTTGTTTGTTCTTTTGAGGTGAGGTTGGCAGAGCGGTGAAATGGTGTTTTTGGCTTCATCCAATCCAAAAGGACCCGGTGGGAGCGTTTTCAGGTGTGGCACGATCTTTCGTGGGTGGGTGGGTGGTTGAGTGTGCGCCTGTGAGCGCGTGCGCGCGCGCGGGCGGTGGAGTGTGTGTGGGTCAGCTCGTGGGTGAGCGGCAGCAGAGCGAAAAAGCCTTGGGAGCATGTTCGTTTCTTTTTTGACGTGTGTGGCGACGGAACGCACAGGTGGTGGCGTGTTGGTGGCGTTTCTGGGTTCAACCGCGCCCTTGTTGGATCATCCGATCGGGTGATCCGGGATCATCCACGGGATCTCTCTCGGGAGAAAATCGGGAGAGAGGTCGAAGAAAAGAGCGAAAAAGCTAGAAAGGAAAAGAAAAGGGGGAGGGAAAGAAGGAAAATGAACTTTGAGAGAAAACACGATAGACAGACACCGGTTTGATTTCGAAGGGGGAGAAAAAAACCTTTCGAAACGGCGAAAGAAGAATGCAAAGGAAATGGAATCTTCTCGAAAGGACCGAAAGAGAAAGAATCGAAAAAGGAAAAAGGTAGAAAAGCACGGAAGAGGGAAGAAAAGAAAAGAAAGATTACTGGAAGAAAAGGAGGGAACGAACGGCACGAATATAAGAAAAGAACGACGAAAAACAGAAAGAAACGAATCGATCTCTTGCGGGGAAAGAAAAAAAAAAAACAAAAAAAACACACCACAACTCGAAGAGACACCAAAAACCCATGGAAAACGAAGAACTCCTTTTACGCGATAATTCGAGATTACAAAATGGGCCATTGCCGATATCTCTCGTATATCCGAATCCGAGCACCCGGAAAAATCGCAACGATGAAAAAACTCGAAACGAGTCCTACCCACGAACGAACACCCTCCCGAAGTTTTGGCGCAACCTCGTTCCCGCGCGCGACGGCACTTGTCCTCGACAACTTCCCGACAGCTTCCCGAACCTACCACGCTCTCCGCACGCGCGATCCCTCGAGCCGTGTTGGTGATATAGTGGTAGCATACTACCCTCCCAAGGTAGAGACCCGGGTTCGATTCCCGGTCAACGCACTCGTGCTCTTTTTTTTAGCGGACCGACGTCCGAGACCCCAGCTTGAAGACGCGCGGCGGGCCCCTGCTTTCGTACGTGGCGATGGCCGAGTTGGTCCAAGGCGCTGGAGTAAGGTTCCAGTCCGAAAGGGCGTGGGTTCAAATCCCACTCGCCACACGTCAGAATTTGTGACGTGGCGTGAGGCGTCCTGTCAAAAGCGTTGGTTGCCCCGGACCAGGATCGAACTGGTGACCTCCGGATGGCTCACGAGGTTATGAGACCGACGCGCTAACCGACTGCGCCACCGAGGCCACGGAAAAATTTCCGTGCCGCCGATCTCGGGCCGCTGCTGGGCGTCGTCTGCGACTCCCGTCCGGGGCGGGGCCGGCCCCCGTGGGGGTGGCTCCCGAGCGACGATCGTGTGGTGATGGCCGAGTTGGTCTAAGGCGCTAGATTCAGGTTCTAGTTCGGAGACGAGCGTGGGTTCGAATCCCACTCACCACAACGTGCCTTTTCGCGTCACCCCCTCGGTTCGCGAACACACACGCACACACATGCCTCGTTGAGGGCAGGATTCGAACCTGCGCGGGACAAACCCAGTGGATTTCTAGTCCACCTCCTTAACCACTCGGACACCCCAACTCACGTCCTGACGAGGCGTCCCGTGGTCCATCCTCGTCACACGCCTCATCATCAACCTCCTCAGCCTCGTCATCTGCCTCGTCACGCCCTCGTCGTCGTGATCGGGTCGTTGTGGTACAGTGGTGAGTATTGTTGCCTGTCACGCGGGAGATCAATTTGCAACGGCACACCCACCCCGCATCCTTGTCTTTTGCCGCTCCGAAAAACGACTTCGACGCTCGTTGAGAGCAGGATTTGAACCTGCGCGGGATAAACCCAGTGGATTTCGAGTCCACCTCCTTAACCACTCGGACATCTCAGCTCGACGACGTGTCGATCGCGTGTTGCGTGGAGGCTCGGTCGACCCCCCCCGATCGAGATTCCCGGGATCGGGATCCACGAGATCGACGCGATCCTGTTCGAGATATGCCCGGGTAGCTCAGTTTGGTAGAGCGCGAGACTTTTAATCTCGTGGCCGAGGGTTCGAGTCCCTCCTCGGGCGTCTGCCCTTCCGTTCCGACGAGAGATACGACCTTACGGGTCCGGGTACGGTGACCGTAATCGTAGTAAAAACTTGTTTGACCGTAAATTGCTTTACATGACGGTAAACAACTTTCGGTCACGGAACATAATCACGGCGACGGGTAACACGACGGTAACCGGACAGGAGCGGAGCCGGACCAGAATCCTATCTCCGGTTCCGGCCCGATTCCCCCGCACGCATGTTACCCGACCGAGCAAGCTCGGGTGTTTTCGTCGAGGCGTTGATGGTACAGTGGTAGCATACTACCCTGCCACGGTAGAGACCCGGGTTCGATTCCCGGTCAACGCACTCAAGGCCTTTTTTTCCCGGTCGTAGCACCAGAAAAAATACGAGCACGGAAAAAGAAAAGTCCACCGAGTTGCCGCCGCCGGATTTCCTGAGACATCCCTGATCTCGGTACTGATCGGCCCCAACCGTGCTTGATTGGCGAGTTCGGAAGGGATCGCATGTATTCACGGTGGTTTGATGGCAACACGTTTCGAAGCGGACGCCGGGAGGTGAAGTATCCGTTTTTCAGGTGCGCGAGGGACGTGTCCCTCCGATGGTTTGGTGCACCGATTGTTTTTTTGTTTGTTCTTTTGAGGTGAGGTTGGCAGAGCGGTGAAATGGTGTTTTTGGCTTCATCCAATCCAAAAGGACCCGGTGGGAGCGTTTTCAGGTGTGGCACGATCTTTCGTGGGTGGGTGGGTGGTTGAGTGTGCGCCTGTGAGCGCGTGCGCGCGCGCGGGCGGTGGAGTGTGTGTGGGTCAGCTCGTGGGTGAGCGGCAGCAGAGCGAAAAAGCCTTGGGAGCATGTTCGTTTCTTTTTTGACGTGTGTGGCGACGGAACGCACAGGTGGTGGCGTGTTGGTGGCGTTTCTGGGTTCAACCGCGCCCTTGTTGGATCATCCGATCGGGTGATCCGGGATCATCCACGGGATCTCTCTCGGGAGAAAATCGGGAGAGAGGTCGAAGAAAAGAGCGAAAAAGCTAGAAAGGAAAAGAAAAGGGGGAGGGAAAGAAGGAAAATGAACTTTGAGAGAAAACACGATAGACAGACACCGGTTTGATTTCGAAGGGGGAGAAAAAAACCTTTCGAAACGGCGAAAGAAGAATGCAAAGGAAATGGAATCTTCTCGAAAGGACCGAAAGAGAAAGAATCGAAAAAGGAAAAAGGTAGAAAAGCACGGAAGAGGGAAGAAAAGAAAAGAAAGATTACTGGAAGAAAAGGAGGGAACGAACGGCACGAATATAAGAAAAGAACGACGAAAAACAGAAAGAAACGAATCGATCTCTTGCGGGGAAAGAAAAAAAAAAAACAAAAAAAACACACCACAACTCGAAGAGACACCAAAAACCCATGGAAAACGAAGAACTCCTTTTACGCGATAATTCGAGATTACAAAATGGGCCATTGCCGATATCTCTCGTATATCCGAATCCGAGCACCCGGAAAAATCGCAACGATGAAAAAACTCGAAACGAGTCCTACCCACGAACGAACACCCTCCCGAAGTTTTGGCGCAACCTCGTTCCCGCGCGCGACGGCACTTGTCCTCGACAACTTCCCGACAGCTTCCCGAACCTACCACGCTCTCCGCACGCGCGATCCCTCGAGCCGTGTTGGTGATATAGTGGTAGCATACTACCCTCCCAAGGTAGAGACCCGGGTTCGATTCCCGGTCAACGCACTCGTGCTCTTTTTTTTAGCGGACCGACGTCCGAGACCCCAGCTTGAAGACGCGCGGCGGGCCCCTGCTTTCGTACGTGGCGATGGCCGAGTTGGTCCAAGGCGCTGGAGTAAGGTTCCAGTCCGAAAGGGCGTGGGTTCAAATCCCACTCGCCACACGTCAGAATTTGTGACGTGGCGTGAGGCGTCCTGTCAAAAGCGTTGGTTGCCCCGGACCAGGATCGAACTGGTGACCTCCGGATGGCTCACGAGGTTATGAGACCGACGCGCTAACCGACTGCGCCACCGAGGCCACGGAAAAATTTCCGTGCCGCCGATCTCGGGCCGCTGCTGGGCGTCGTCTGCGACTCCCGTCCGGGGCGGGGCCGGCCCCCGTGGGGGTGGCTCCCGAGCGACGATCGTGTGGTGATGGCCGAGTTGGTCTAAGGCGCTAGATTCAGGTTCTAGTTCGGAGACGAGCGTGGGTTCGAATCCCACTCACCACAACGTGCCTTTTCGCGTCACCCCCTCGGTTCGCGAACACACACGCACACACATGCCTCGTTGAGGGCAGGATTCGAACCTGCGCGGGACAAACCCAGTGGATTTCTAGTCCACCTCCTTAACCACTCGGACACCCCAACTCACGTCCTGACGAGGCGTCCCGTGGTCCATCCTCGTCACACGCCTCATCATCAACCTCCTCAGCCTCGTCATCTGCCTCGTCACGCCCTCGTCGTCGTGATCGGGTCGTTGTGGTACAGTGGTGAGTATTGTTGCCTGTCACGCGGGAGATCAATTTGCAACGGCACACCCACCCCGCATCCTTGTCTTTTGCCGCTCCGAAAAACGACTTCGACGCTCGTTGAGAGCAGGATTTGAACCTGCGCGGGATAAACCCAGTGGATTTCGAGTCCACCTCCTTAACCACTCGGACATCTCAGCTCGACGACGTGTCGATCGCGTGTTGCGTGGAGGCTCGGTCGACCCCCCCCGATCGAGATTCCCGGGATCGGGATCCACGAGATCGACGCGATCCTGTTCGAGATATGCCCGGGTAGCTCAGTTTGGTAGAGCGCGAGACTTTTAATCTCGTGGCCGAGGGTTCGAGTCCCTCCTCGGGCGTCTGCCCTTCCGTTCCGACGAGAGATACGACCTTACGGGTCCGGGTACGGTGACCGTAATCGTAGTAAAAACTTGTTTGACCGTAAATTGCTTTACATGACGGTAAACAACTTTCGGTCACGGAACATAATCACGGCGACGGGTAACACGACGGTAACCGGACAGGAGCGGAGCCGGACCAGAATCCTATCTCCGGTTCCGGCCCGATTCCCCCGCACGCATGTTACCCGACCGAGCAAGCTCGGGTGTTTTCGTCGAGGCGTTGATGGTACAGTGGTAGCATACTACCCTGCCACGGTAGAGACCCGGGTTCGATTCCCGGTCAACGCACTCAAGGCCTTTTTTTCCCGGTCGTAGCACCAGAAAAAATACGAGCACGGAAAAAGAAAAGTCCACCGAGTTGCCGCCGCCGGATTTCCTGAGACATCCCTGATCTCGGTACTGATCGGCCCCAACCGTGCTTGATTGGCGAGTTCGGAAGGGATCGCATGTATTCACGGTGGTTTGATGGCAACACGTTTCGAAGCGGACGCCGGGAGGTGAAGTATCCGTTTTTCAGGTGCGCGAGGGACGTGTCCCTCCGATGGTTTGGTGCACCGATTGTTTTTTTGTTTGTTCTTTTGAGGTGAGGTTGGCAGAGCGGTGAAATGGTGTTTTTGGCTTCATCCAATCCAAAAGGACCCGGTGGGAGCGTTTTCAGGTGTGGCACGATCTTTCGTGGGTGGGTGGGTGGTTGAGTGTGCGCCTGTGAGCGCGTGCGCGCGCGCGGGCGGTGGAGTGTGTGTGGGTCAGCTCGTGGGTGAGCGGCAGCAGAGCGAAAAAGCCTTGGGAGCATGTTCGTTTCTTTTTTGACGTGTGTGGCGACGGAACGCACAGGTGGTGGCGTGTTGGTGGCGTTTCTGGGTTCAACCGCGCCCTTGTTGGATCATCCGATCGGGTGATCCGGGATCATCCACGGGATCTCTCTCGGGAGAAAATCGGGAGAGAGGTCGAAGAAAAGAGCGAAAAAGCTAGAAAGGAAAAGAAAAGGGGGAGGGAAAGAAGGAAAATGAACTTTGAGAGAAAACACGATAGACAGACACCGGTTTGATTTCGAAGGGGGAGAAAAAAACCTTTCGAAACGGCGAAAGAAGAATGCAAAGGAAATGGAATCTTCTCGAAAGGACCGAAAGAGAAAGAATCGAAAAAGGAAAAAGGTAGAAAAGCACGGAAGAGGGAAGAAAAGAAAAGAAAGATTACTGGAAGAAAAGGAGGGAACGAACGGCACGAATATAAGAAAAGAACGACGAAAAACAGAAAGAAACGAATCGATCTCTTGCGGGGAAAGAAAAAAAAAAAACAAAAAAAACACACCACAACTCGAAGAGACACCAAAAACCCATGGAAAACGAAGAACTCCTTTTACGCGATAATTCGAGATTACAAAATGGGCCATTGCCGATATCTCTCGTATATCCGAATCCGAGCACCCGGAAAAATCGCAACGATGAAAAAACTCGAAACGAGTCCTACCCACGAACGAACACCCTCCCGAAGTTTTGGCGCAACCTCGTTCCCGCGCGCGACGGCACTTGTCCTCGACAACTTCCCGACAGCTTCCCGAACCTACCACGCTCTCCGCACGCGCGATCCCTCGAGCCGCGTTGGTGATATAGTGGTAGCATACTACCCTCCCAAGGTAGAGACCCGGGTTCGATTCCCGGTCAACGCACTCGTGCTCTTTTTTTTAGCGGACCGACGTCCGAGACCCCAGCTTGAAGACGCGAGGCGGGCCCCTGCTTTCGTACGTGGCGATGGCCGAGTTGGTCCAAGGCGCTGGAGTAAGGTTCCAGTCCGAAAGGGCGTGGGTTCAAATCCCACTCGCCACACGTCAGAATTTGTGACGTGGCGTGAGGCGTCCTGTCAAAAGCGTTGGTTGCCCCGGACCAGGATCGAACTGGTGACCTCCGGATGGCTCACGAGGTTATGAGACCGACGCGCTAACCGACTGCGCCACCGAGGCCACGGAAAAATTTCCGTGCCGCCGATCTCGGGCCGCTGCTGGGCGTCGTCTGCGACTCCCGTCCGGGGCGGGGCCGGCCCCCGTGGGGGTGGCTCCCGAGCGACGATCGTGTGGTGATGGCCGAGTTGGTCTAAGGCGCTAGATTCAGGTTCTAGTTCGGAGACGAGCGTGGGTTCGAATCCCACTCACCACAACGTGCCTTTTCGCGTCACCCCCTCGGTTCGCGAACACACACGCACACACATGCCTCGTTGAGGGCAGGATTCGAACCTGCGCGGGACAAACCCAGTGGATTTCTAGTCCACCTCCTTAACCACTCGGACACCCCAACTCACGTCCTGACGAGGCGTCCCGTGGTCCATCCTCGTCACACGCCTCATCATCAACCTCCTCAGCCTCGTCATCTGCCTCGTCACGCCCTCGTCGTCGTGATCGGGTCGTTGTGGTACAGTGGTGAGTATTGTTGCCTGTCACGCGGGAGATCAATTTGCAACGGCACACCCACCCCGCATCCTTGTCTTTTGCCGCTCCGAAAAACGACTTCGACGCTCGCTGAGAGCAGGATTTGAACCTGCGCGGGATAAACCCAGTGGATTTCGAGTCCACCTCCTTAACCACTCGGACATCTCAGCTCGACGACGTGTCGATCGCGCGTTGCGTGGAGGCTCGGTCGACCCCCCCCGATCGAGATTCCCGGGATCGGGATCCACGAGATCGACGCGATCCTGTTCGAGATATGCCCGGGTAGCTCAGTTTGGTAGAGCGCGAGACTTTTAATCTCGTGGCCGAGGGTTCGAGTCCCTCCTCGGGCGTCTGCCCTTCCGTTCCGACGAGAGATACGACCTTACGGGTCCGGGTACGGTGACCGTAATCGTAGTAAAAACTTGTTTGACCGTAAATTGCTTTACATGACGGTAAACAACTTTCGGTCACGGAACATAATCACGGCGACGGGTAACACGACGGTAACCGGACAGGAGCGGAGCCGGACCAGAATCCTATCTCCGGTTCCGGCCCGATTCCCCCGCACGCATGTTACCCGACCGAGCAAGCTCGGGTGTTTTCGTCGAGGCGTTGATGGTACAGTGGTAGCATACTACCCTGCCACGGTAGAGACCCGGGTTCGATTCCCGGTCAACGCACTCAAGGCCTTTTTTTCCCGGTCGTAGCACCAGAAAAAATACGAGCACGGAAAAAGAAAAGTCCACCGAGTTGCCGCCGCCGGATTTCCTGAGACATCCCAGATCTCGGTACTGATCGGCCCCAACCGTGCTTGATTGGCGAGTTCGGAAGGGATCGCATGTATTCACGGTGGTTTGATGGCAACACGTTTCGAAGCGGACGCCGGGAGGTGAAGTATCCGTTTTTCAGGTGCGCGAGGGACGTGTCCCTCCGATGGTTTGGTGCACCGATTGTTTTTTTGTTTGTTCTTTTGAGGTGAGGTTGGCAGAGCGGTGAAATGGTGTTTTTGGCTTCATCCAATCCAAAAGGACCCGGTGGGAGCGTTTTCAGGTGTGGCACGATCTTTCGTGGGTGGGTGGGTGGTTGAGTGTGCGCCTGTGAGCGCGTGCGCGCGCGCGGGCGGTGGAGTGTGTGTGGGTCAGCTCGTGGGTGAGCGGCAGCAGAGCGAAAAAGCCTTGGGAGCATGTTCGTTTCTTTTTTGACGTGTGTGGCGACGGAACGCACAGGTGGTGGCGTGTTGGTGGCGTTTCTGGGTTCAACCGCGCCCTTGTTGGATCATCCGATCGGGTGATCCGGGATCATCCACGGGATCTCTCTCGGGAGAAAATCGGGAGAGAGGTCGAAGAAAAGAGCGAAAAAGCTAGAAAGGAAAAGAAAAGGGGGAGGGAAAGAAGGAAAATGAACTTTGAGAGAAAACACGATAGACAGAAACCGGTTTGATTTCGAAGGGGGAGAAAAAAACCTTTCGAAACGGCGAAAGAAGAATGCAAAGGAAATGGAATCTTCTCGAAAGGACCGAAAGAGAAAGAATCGAAAAAGGAAAAAGGTAGAAAAGCACGGAAGAGGGAAGAAAAGAAAAGAAAGATTACTGGAAGAAAAGGAGGGAACGAACGGCACGAATATAAGAAAAGAACGACGAAAAACAGAAAGAAACGAATCGATCTCTTGCGGGGAAAGAAAAAAAAAAAAAAAAAAAACCACACCACAACTCGAAGAGACACCAAAAACCCATGGAAAACGAAGAACTCCTTTTACGCGATAATTCGAGATTACAAAATGGGCCATTGCCGATATCTCTCGTATATCCGAATCCGAGCACCCGGAAAAATCGCAACGATGAAAAAACTCGAAACGAGTCCTACCCACGAACGAACACCCTCCCGAAGTTTTGGCGCAACCTCGTTCCCGCGCGCGACGGCACTTGTCCTCGACAACTTCCCGACAGCTTCCCGAACCTACCACGCTCTCCGCACGCGCGATCCCTCGAGCCGCGTTGGTGATATAGTGGTAGCATATTACCCTCCCAAGGTAGAGACCCGGGTTCGATTCCCGGTCAACGCACTCGTGCTCTTTTTTTTAGCGGACCGACGTCCGAGACCCCAGCTTGAAGACGCGAGGCGGGCCCCTGCTTTCGTACGTGGCGATGGCCGAGTTGGTCCAAGGCGCTGGAGTAAGGTTCCAGTCCGAAAGGGCGTGGGTTCAAATCCCACTCGCCACACGTCAGAATTTGTGACGTGGCGTGAGGCGTCCTGTCAAAAGCGTTGGTTGCCCCGGACCAGGATCGAACTGGTGACCTCCGGATGGCTCACGAGGTTATGAGACCGACGCGCTAACCGACTGCGCCACCGAGGCCACGGAAAAATTTCCGTGCCGCCGATCTCGGGCCGCTGCTGGGCGTCGTCTGCGACTCCCGTCCGGGGCGGGGCCGGCCCTCGTGGGGGTGGCTCCCGAGCGACGATCGTGTGGTGATGGCCGAGTTGGTCTAAGGCGCTAGATTCAGGTTCTAGTTCGGAGACGAGCGTGGGTTCGAATCCCACTCACCACAACGTGCCTTTTCGCGTCACCCCCTCGGTTTGCGAACACACACGCACACACATGCCTCCGAGGCATTGCCTCGTTGAGGGCAGGATTCGAACCTGCGCGGGACAAACCCAGTGGATTTCTAGTCCACCTCCTTAACCACTCGGACACCCCAACTCACGTTGTGATGAGGCGTCCCGTGGTCCATCCTCGTCACACGCCTCGTCATCAACCTCATCAGCCTCGTCGTCCGCCTCGTCACGCCCTCGTCGTCGTGACCGGGTCGTTGTAGTACAGAGGTGAGTATTCTTGCCTGTCACGCGGGTTCAATTTGCAACGGCACACCCACCCCGCATCCTTGTCTTTTGCCGCTCCGAAAAACGACTTCGACGCTCGCTGAGAGCAGGATTTGAACCTGCGCGGGATAAACCCAGTGGATTTCGAGTCCACCTCCTTAACCACTCGGACATCTCAGCTCGACGACGTGTCGATCGCGCGTTGCGTGGAGGCTCGGTCGACCCCCCGCGATCGAGATTCCCGGGATCGGGATCCACGAGATCGGCGCGATCCTGTTTGAGACATGCCCGGGTAGCTCAGTTTGGTAGAGCGCGAGACTTTTAATCTCGTGGCCGAGGGTTCGAGTCCCTCCTCGGGCGTCTGCCCTCCCGTTCCGACGAGAGACAGGTGTTAGATTTGGGGGTGCGAGTCTAAGAAGAGCTAAAAACTAAAACTTCCGAGTCCTTGACCTTGAAGCCCATTAATACCAAGACCCCCAAGGATCCTAGCGTCCCCGCATGGTACCTAGGACAACCATCCTAGGTGGGCACCCGACATAGGTCTAGTCATCATGACTAGACTTGACTCACATGTCCACGTCAACATGACTACGCATGACTGTACATGACTGTACATGACTGTACATGACTGAACCCGACTGGATGTAGCTCTTAACATCCCTAACAACAGGACCTTACGGGTCCGGGTACGGTGACCGACCGTAACCGTATTAAAAACTTGTCCGACCGTAAATTACCGTACATGACGGTAAACAACTTTCGGTCACGGAACACAATTACGGCCGCATTACGCCGACGGGTAACACGACCGAGCAAGCTCGGGTGTTTTCGTCGAGGCGTTGATGGTACAGTGGTAGCATACTACCCTGCCACGGTAGAGACCCGGGTTCGATTCCCGGTCAACGCACTCAAGGCCTTTTTCTCGCGGTCGTAGCATCGGAAAAAAAACGAGCACGGAAAAAGAAAAGTCCACCGAGTTGCCGCCGCCGGATTTCCTGAGACATCCCTGATCTCGGTACTGATCGGCCCCAACCGTGCTTGATTGGCGAGTTCGGAAGGGATCGCATGTATTCACGGTGGTTTGATGGCAACACGTTTCGAAGCGGACGCCGGGAGGTGAAGTATCCGTTCCTCAGGTGCGCGAGGGACGTGTCCCTCCGATGGTTTGGTGGACCGATTGTTTTTTTGTTTGTTCTTTTGAGGTGAGGTTGGCAGAGCGGTGAAATGGTGTTTTTGGCTTCATCCAATCGGAAAGGACCCGGTGGGAGCGTTTTCAGGTGTGGCACGATCTTTCGTGGGTGGGTGTGTGGGTGAGTGTGCGCCTGTGAGCGCGTGCGCGCGCGCGGGTGGTTGAGTGTGTGTGGGTCAGCTCGTGGGTGAGCGCCAGTAGAGCGAAAAGACTTGGGAGCAGGTTCGTTTCTTTTTTGACGTGTGTGGCGACGGAACGCACAGGTGGTGGCGTGTTGGTGGCGTTTTTGGGTTCACGCGCGCCCTTGTTGGATCATCCGATCGGGTGATCCGGGATCATCCACGGGATCTCTCTCGGGAGAAAATCGGGAGAGAGGTCGAAGAAAAAAGCGAAGAAGCTAGAAAGGAAAAGGAAAGGGGGAGGGAAAGAAGGAAAATGAAAGAAGAATGCAAAGGAAATGGAATCTTCTCGAAAGGACCGAAAGAGAAAGAATCGAAAAAGGAAAAAGTAGAAAAGCACGGAAGAGGGCAGAAAAGAAAAGAAAGATTATTGGAAGAAAAGGAGGGAACGAACGGCACAAAAATAAGAAAAGAACGACGAAAATAGAAAGAAACGAATCGATCTCTTGCGGGGAAAGAAAAAAAAGAAGAAAAAAAAACACCACAACTCGAAGAGACACCAAAAACCCATGGAAAACGAAGAACTCCTTTTACGCGATAATTCGAGCGAACGAAATGGGCCATCGCCGACATCTCTCGCATATCCGAATCCGAGCACCCGGAAAATCGCAACGATGAAAAAACTCGAAACGAGTCCTAACCACGAACGAACACCCTCCCGAAGTTTTGGCGCAACCTCGTTCCCGCGCGCGACGGCACTTGTCCCCGACAGCTTCCCGACAGCTTCCCGAACCTACCACGCTCTCCGCACGCGCAATCCCTCGAGCCGCGTTGGTGATATAGTGGTAGCATACTACCCTCCCAAGGTAGAGACCCGGGTTCGATTCCCGGTCAACGCACCCGTGCTCTTTTTTTCGCGGACCGACCTCCGAGACCCCAGCTTGAGGACGCGGGGCGGGCCCCTCCTCTCGTACGTGGCGATGGCCGAGTTGGTCCAAGGCGCTGGAGTAAGGTTCCAGTCCGAAAGGGCGTGGGTTCAAATCCCACTCGCCACACGTCATAATTTGTGACGTGGCGTGAGGCTTCCAGTCAAAAGCGTTGGTTGCCCCGGACCAGGATCGAACTGGTGACCTCCGGATGGCTCACGAGGTTATGAGACCGACGCGCTAACCGACTGCGCCACCGAGGCCACGGGAAGATTTCGGTGCCGCCGATCTCGGACCGCTGCTCGGCGCCGTCTGCGACTCCCGTCCGGGGCGGGGCCCTCGTGGGGGTGGCTCCCGAGCGGCGATCGTGTGGTGATGGCCGAGTTGGTCTAAGGCGCTAGATTCAGGTTCTAGTTCGGAGACGAGCGTGGGTTCGAATCCCACTCACCACAACGTGCCTTTTCGCGTCACCCCCTCGGTTTGCGAACACACACGCACACACATGCCTCCGAGGCATTGCCTCGTTGAGGGCAGGATTCGAACCTGCGCGGGACAAACCCAGTGGATTTCTAGTCCACCTCCTTAACCACTCGGACACCCCAACTCACGTTGTGATGAGGCGTCCCGTGGTCCATCCTCGTCACACGCCTCGTCATCAACCTCATCAGCCTCGTCGTCCGCCTCGTCACGCCCTCGTCGTCGTGACCGGGTCGTTGTAGTACAGAGGTGAGTATTCTTGCCTATCACGCGGGTTCAATTTGCAACGGCACACCCACCCCGCATCCTTGTCTTTTGCCGCTCCGAAAAACGACTTCGACGCTCGCTAAGAGCAGGATTTGAACCTGCGCGGGATAAACCCAGTGGATTTCGAGTCCACCTCCTTAACCACTCGGACATCTCAGCTCGACGACGTGTCGATCGCGCGTTGCGTGGAGGCTCGGTCGACCCCCCGCGATCGAGATTCCCGGGATCGGGATCCACGAGATCGGCGCGATCCTGTTTGAGACATGCCCGGGTAGCTCAGTTTGGTAGAGCGCGAGACTTTTAATCTCGTGGCCGAGGGTTCGAGTCCCTCCTCGGGCGTCTGCCCTCCCGTTCCGACGAGAGACAGGTGTTAGATTTGGGGGTGCGAGTCTAAGAAGAGCTAAAAACTAAAACTTCCGAGTCCTTGACCTTGAAGCCCATTAATACCAAGACCCCCAAGGATCCTAGCGTCCCCGCATGGTACCTAGGACAACCATCCTAGGTGGGCACCCGACATAGGTCTAGTCATCATGACTAGACTTGACTCACATGTCCACGTCAACATGACTACGCATGACTGTACATGACTGTACATGACTGTACATGACTGAACCCGACTGGATGTAGCTCTTAACATCCCTAACAACAGGACCTTACGGGTCCGGGTACGGTGACCGACCGTAACCGTATTAAAAACTTGTCCGACCGTAAATTACCGTACATGACGGTAAACAACTTTCGGTCACGGAACACAATTACGGCCGCATTACGCCGACGGGTAACACGACCGAGCAAGCTCGGGTGTTTTCGTCGAGGCGTTGATGGTACAGTGGTAGCATACTACCCTGCCACGGTAGAGACCCGGGTTCGATTCCCGGTCAACGCACTCAAGGCCTTTTTCTCGCGGTCGTAGCACCGGAAAAAAAACGAGCACGGAAAAAGAAAAGTCCACCGAGTTGCCGCCGCCGGATTTCCTGAGACATCCCTGATCTCGGTACTGATCGGCCCCAACCGTGCTTGATTGGCGAGTTCGGAAGGGATCGCATGTATTCACGGTGGTTTGATGGCAACACGTTTCGAAGCGGACGCCGGGAGGTGAAGTATCCGTTCCTCAGGTGCGCGAGGGACGTGTCCCTCCGATGGTTTGGTGGACCGATTGTTTTTTTGTTTGTTCTTTTGAGGTGAGGTTGGCAGAGCGGTGAAATGGTGTTTTTGGCTTCATCCAATCGGAAAGGACCCGGTGGGAGCGTTTTCAGGTGTGGCACGATCTTTCGTGGGTGGGTGTGTGGGTGAGTGTGCGCCTGTGAGCGCGTGCGCGCGCGCGGGTGGTTGAGTGTGTGTGGGTCAGCTCGTGGGTGAGCGCCAGTAGAGCGAAAAGACTTGGGAGCAGGTTCGTTTCTTTTTTGACGTGTGTGGCGACGGAACGCACAGGTGGTGGCGTGTTGGTGGCGTTTTTGGGTTCACGCGCGCCCTTGTTGGATCATCCGATCGGGTGATCCGGGATCATCCACGGGATCTCTCTCGGGAGAAAATCGGGAGAGAGGTCGAAGAAAAAAGCGAAGAAGCTAGAAAGGAAAAGGAAAGGGGGAGGGAAAGAAGGAAAATGAAAGAAGAATGCAAAGGAAATGGAATCTTCTCGAAAGGACCGAAAGAGAAAGAATCGAAAAAGGAAAAAGTAGAAAAGCACGGAAGAGGGCAGAAAAGAAAAGAAAGATTATTGGAAGAAAAGGAGGGAACGAACGGCACAAAAATAAGAAAAGAACGACGAAAATAGAAAGAAACGAATCGATCTCTTGCGGGGAAAGAAAAAAAAGAAGAAAAAAAAACACCACAACTCGAAGAGACACCAAAAACCCATGGAAAACGAAGAACTCCTTTTACGCGATAATTCGAGCGAACGAAATGGGCCATCGCCGACATCTCTCGCATATCCGAATCCGAGCACCCGGAAAATCGCAACGATGAAAAAACTCGAAACGAGTCCTAACCACGAACGAACACCCTCCCGAAGTTTTGGCGCAACCTCGTTCCCGCGCGCGACGGCACTTGTCCCCGACAGCTTCCCGACAGCTTCCCGAACCTACCACGCTCTCCGCACGCGCAATCCCTCGAGCCGCGTTGGTGATATAGTGGTAGCATACTACCCTCCCAAGGTAGAGACCCGGGTTCGATTCCCGGTCAACGCACCCGTGCTCTTTTTTTCGCGGACCGACCTCCGAGACCCCAGCTTGAGGACGCGGGGCGGGCCCCTCCTCTCGTACGTGGCGATGGCCGAGTTGGTCCAAGGCGCTGGAGTAAGGTTCCAGTCCGAAAGGGCGTGGGTTCAAATCCCACTCGCCACACGTCATAATTTGTGACGTGGCGTGAGGCTTCCAGTCAAAAGCGTTGGTTGCCCCGGACCAGGATCGAACTGGTGACCTCCGGATGGCTCACGAGGTTATGAGACCGACGCGCTAACCGACTGCGCCACCGAGGCCACGGGAAGATTTCGGTGCCGCCGATCTCGGACCGCTGCTCGGCGCCGTCTGCGACTCCCGTCCGGGGCGGGGCCCTCGTGGGGGTGGCTCCCGAGCGGCGATCGTGTGGTGATGGCCGAGTTGGTCTAAGGCGCTAGATTCAGGTTCTAGTTCGGAGACGAGCGTGGGTTCGAATCCCACTCACCACAACGTGCCTTTTCGCGTCACCCCCTCGGTTTGCGAACACACACGCACACACATGCCTCCGAGGCATTGCCTCGTTGAGGGCAGGATTCGAACCTGCGCGGGACAAACCCAGTGGATTTCTAGTCCACCTCCTTAACCACTCGGACACCCCAACTCACGTTGTGATGAGGCGTCCCGTGGTCCATCCTCGTCACACGCCTCGTCATCAACCTCATCAGCCTCGTCGTCCGCCTCGTCACGCCCTCGTCGTCGTGACCGGGTCGTTGTAGTACAGAGGTGAGTATTCTTGCCTATCACGCGGGTTCAATTTGCAACGGCACACCCACCCCGCATCCTTGTCTTTTGCCGCTCCGAAAAACGACTTCGACGCTCGCTAAGAGCAGGATTTGAACCTGCGCGGGATAAACCCAGTGGATTTCGAGTCCACCTCCTTAACCACTCGGACATCTCAGCTCGACGACGTGTCGATCGCGCGTTGCGTGGAGGCTCGGTCGACCCCCCGCGATCGAGATTCCCGGGATCGGGATCCACGAGATCGGCGCGATCCTGTTTGAGACATGCCCGGGTAGCTCAGTTTGGTAGAGCGCGAGACTTTTAATCTCGTGGCCGAGGGTTCGAGTCCCTCCTCGGGCGTCTGCCCTCCCGTTCCGACGAGAGACAGGTGTTAGATTTGGGGGTGCGAGTCTAAGAAGAGCTAAAAACTAAAACTTCCGAGTCCTTGACCTTGAAGCCCATTAATACCAAGACCCCCAAGGATCCTAGCGTCCCCGCATGGTACCTAGGACAACCATCCTAGGTGGGCACCCGACATAGGTCTAGTCATCATGACTAGACTTGACTCACATGTCCACGTCAACATGACTACGCATGACTGTACATGACTGTACATGACTGTACATGACTGAACCCGACTGGATGTAGCTCTTAACATCCCTAACAACAGGACCTTACGGGTCCGGGTACGGTGACCGACCGTAACCGTATTAAAAACTTGTCCGACCGTAAATTACCGTACATGACGGTAAACAACTTTCGGTCACGGAACACAATTACGGCCGCATTACGCCGACGGGTAACACGACCGAGCAAGCTCGGGTGTTTTCGTCGAGGCGTTGATGGTACAGTGGTAGCATACTACCCTGCCACGGTAGAGACCCGGGTTCGATTCCCGGTCAACGCACTCAAGGCCTTTTTCTCGCGGTCGTAGCACCGGAAAAAAAACGAGCACGGAAAAAGAAAAGTCCACCGAGTTGCCGCCGCCGGATTTCCTGAGACATCCCTGATCTCGGTACTGATCGGCCCCAACCGTGCTTGATTGGCGAGTTCGGAAGGGATCGCATGTATTCACGGTGGTTTGATGGCAACACGTTTCGAAGCGGACGCCGGGAGGTGAAGTATCCGTTCCTCAGGTGCGCGAGGGACGTGTCCCTCCGATGGTTTGGTGGACCGATTGTTTTTTTGTTTGTTCTTTTGAGGTGAGGTTGGCAGAGCGGTGAAATGGTGTTTTTGGCTTCATCCAATCGGAAAGGACCCGGTGGGAGCGTTTTCAGGTGTGGCACGATCTTTCGTGGGTGGGTGTGTGGGTGAGTGTGCGCCTGTGAGCGCGTGCGCGCGCGCGGGTGGTTGAGTGTGTGTGGGTCAGCTCGTGGGTGAGCGCCAGTAGAGCGAAAAGACTTGGGAGCAGGTTCGTTTCTTTTTTGACGTGTGTGGCGACGGAACGCACAGGTGGTGGCGTGTTGGTGGCGTTTTTGGGTTCACGCGCGCCCTTGTTGGATCATCCGATCGGGTGATCCGGGATCATCCACGGGATCTCTCTCGGGAGAAAATCGGGAGAGAGGTCGAAGAAAAAAGCGAAGAAGCTAGAAAGGAAAAGGAAAGGGGGAGGGAAAGAAGGAAAATGAAAGAAGAATGCAAAGGAAATGGAATCTTCTCGAAAGGACCGAAAGAGAAAGAATCGAAAAAGGAAAAAGTAGAAAAGCACGGAAGAGGGCAGAAAAGAAAAGAAAGATTATTGGAAGAAAAGGAGGGAACGAACGGCACAAAAATAAGAAAAGAACGACGAAAATAGAAAGAAACGAATCGATCTCTTGCGGGGAAAGAAAAAAAAGAAGAAAAAAAAACACCACAACTCGAAGAGACACCAAAAACCCATGGAAAACGAAGAACTCCTTTTACGCGATAATTCGAGCGAACGAAATGGGCCATCGCCGACATCTCTCGCATATCCGAATCCGAGCACCCGGAAAATCGCAACGATGAAAAAACTCGAAACGAGTCCTAACCACGAACGAACACCCTCCCGAAGTTTTGGCGCAACCTCGTTCCCGCGCGCGACGGCACTTGTCCCCGACAGCTTCCCGACAGCTTCCCGAACCTACCACACTCTCCGCACGCGCAATCCCTCGAGCCGCGTTGGTGATATAGTGGTAGCATACTACCCTCCCAAGGTAGAGACCCGGGTTCGATTCCCGGTCAACGCACCCGTGCTCTTTTTTTCGCGGACCGACCTCCGAGACCCCAGCTTGAGGACGCGGGGCGGGCCCCTCCTCTCGTACGTGGCGATGGCCGAGTTGGTCCAAGGCGCTGGAGTAAGGTTCCAGTCCGAAAGGGCGTGGGTTCAAATCCCACTCGCCACACGTCATAATTTGTGACGTGGCGTGAGGCTTCCAGTCAAAAGCGTTGGTTGCCCCGGACCAGGATCGAACTGGTGACCTCCGGATGGCTCACGAGGTTATGAGACCGACGCGCTAACCGACTGCGCCACCGAGGCCACGGGAAGATTTCGGTGCCGCCGATCTCGGACCGCTGCTCGGCGCCGTCTGCGACTCCCGTCCGGGGCGGGGCCCTCGTGGGGGTGGCTCCCGAGCGGCGATCGTGTGGTGATGGCCGAGTTGGTCTAAGGCGCTAGATTCAGGTTCTAGTTCGGAGACGAGCGTGGGTTCGAATCCCACTCACCACAACGTGCCTTTTCGCGTCACCCCCTCGGTTTGCGAACACACACGCACACACATGCCTCCGAGGCATTGCCTCGTTGAGGGCAGGATTCGAACCTGCGCGGGACAAACCCAGTGGATTTCTAGTCCACCTCCTTAACCACTCGGACACCCCAACTCACGTTGTGATGAGGCGTCCCGTGGTCCATCCTCGTCACACGCCTCGTCATCAACCTCATCAGCCTCGTCGTCCGCCTCGTCACGCCCTCGTCGTCGTGACCGGGTCGTTGTAGTACAGAGGTGAGTATTCTTGCCTATCACGCGGGTTCAATTTGCAACGGCACACCCACCCCGCATCCTTGTCTTTTGCCGCTCCGAAAAACGACTTCGACGCTCGCTAAGAGCAGGATTTGAACCTGCGCGGGATAAACCCAGTGGATTTCGAGTCCACCTCCTTAACCACTCGGACATCTCAGCTCGACGACGTGTCGATCGCGCGTTGCGTGGAGGCTCGGTCGACCCCCCGCGATCGAGATTCCCGGGATCGGGATCCACGAGATCGGCGCGATCCTGTTTGAGACATGCCCGGGTAGCTCAGTTTGGTAGAGCGCGAGACTTTTAATCTCGTGGCCGAGGGTTCGAGTCCCTCCTCGGGCGTCTGCCCTCCCGTTCCGACGAGAGACAGGTGTTAGATTTGGGGGTGCGAGTCTAAGAAGAGCTAAAAACTAAAACTTCCGAGTCCTTGACCTTGAAGCCCATTAATACCAAGACCCCCAAGGATCCTAGCGTCCCCGCATGGTACCTAGGACAACCATCCTAGGTGGGCACCCGACATAGGTCTAGTCATCATGACTAGACTTGACTCACATGTCCACGTCAACATGACTACGCATGACTGTACATGACTGTACATGACTGTACATGACTGAACCCGACTGGATGTAGCTCTTAACATCCCTAACAACAGGACCTTACGGGTCCGGGTACGGTGACCGACCGTAACCGTATTAAAAACTTGTCCGACCGTAAATTACCGTACATGACGGTAAACAACTTTCGGTCACGGAACACAATTACGGCCGCATTACGCCGACGGGTAACACGACCGAGCAAGCTCGGGTGTTTTCGTCGAGGCGTTGATGGTACAGTGGTAGCATACTACCCTGCCACGGTAGAGACCCGGGTTCGATTCCCGGTCAACGCACTCAAGGCCTTTTTCTCGCGGTCGTAGCACCGGAAAAAAAACGAGCACGGAAAAAGAAAAGTCCACCGAGTTGCCGCCGCCGGATTTCCTGAGACATCCCTGATCTCGGTACTGATCGGCCCCAACCGTGCTTGATTGGCGAGTTCGGAAGGGATCGCATGTATTCACGGTGGTTTGATGGCAACACGTTTCGAAGCGGACGCCGGGAGGTGAAGTATCCGTTCCTCAGGTGCGCGAGGGACGTGTCCCTCCGATGGTTTGGTGGACCGATTGTTTTTTTGTTTGTTCTTTTGAGGTGAGGTTGGCAGAGCGGTGAAATGGTGTTTTTGGCTTCATCCAATCGGAAAGGACCCGGTGGGAGCGTTTTCAGGTGTGGCACGATCTTTCGTGGGTGGGTGTGTGGGTGAGTGTGCGCCTGTGAGCGCGTGCGCGCGCGCGGGTGGTTGAGTGTGTGTGGGTCAGCTCGTGGGTGAGCGCCAGTAGAGCGAAAAGACTTGGGAGCAGGTTCGTTTCTTTTTTGACGTGTGTGGCGACGGAACGCACAGGTGGTGGCGTGTTGGTGGCGTTTTTGGGTTCACGCGCGCCCTTGTTGGATCATCCGATCGGGTGATCCGGGATCATCCACGGGATCTCTCTCGGGAGAAAATCGGGAGAGAGGTCGAAGAAAAAAGCGAAGAAGCTAGAAAGGAAAAGGAAAGGGGGAGGGAAAGAAGGAAAATGAAAGAAGAATGCAAAGGAAATGGAATCTTCTCGAAAGGACCGAAAGAGAAAGAATCGAAAAAGGAAAAAGTAGAAAAGCACGGAAGAGGGCAGAAAAGAAAAGAAAGATTATTGGAAGAAAAGGAGGGAACGAACGGCACAAAAATAAGAAAAGAACGACGAAAATAGAAAGAAACGAATCGATCTCTTGCGGGGAAAGAAAAAAAAGAAGAAAAAAAAACACCACAACTCGAAGAGACACCAAAAACCCATGGAAAACGAAGAACTCCTTTTACGCGATAATTCGAGCGAACGAAATGGGCCATCGCCGACATCTCTCGCATATCCGAATCCGAGCACCCGGAAAATCGCAACGATGAAAAAACTCGAAACGAGTCCTAACCACGAACGAACACCCTCCCGAAGTTTTGGCGCAACCTCGTTCCCGCGCGCGACGGCACTTGTCCCCGACAGCTTCCCGACAGCTTCCCGAACCTACCACGCTCTCCGCACGCGCAATCCCTCGAGCCGCGTTGGTGATATAGTGGTAGCATACTACCCTCCCAAGGTAGAGACCCGGGTTCGATTCCCGGTCAACGCACCCGTGCTCTTTTTTTCGCGGACCGACCTCCGAGACCCCAGCTTGAGGACGCGGGGCGGGCCCCTCCTCTCGTACGTGGCGATGGCCGAGTTGGTCCAAGGCGCTGGAGTAAGGTTCCAGTCCGAAAGGGCGTGGGTTCAAATCCCACTCGCCACACGTCATAATTTGTGACGTGGCGTGAGGCTTCCAGTCAAAAGCGTTGGTTGCCCCGGACCAGGATCGAACTGGTGACCTCCGGATGGCTCACGAGGTTATGAGACCGACGCGCTAACCGACTGCGCCACCGAGGCCACGGGAAGATTTCGGTGCCGCCGATCTCGGACCGCTGCTCGGCGCCGTCTGCGACTCCCGTCCGGGGCGGGGCCCTCGTGGGGGTGGCTCCCGAGCGGCGATCGTGTGGTGATGGCCGAGTTGGTCTAAGGCGCTAGATTCAGGTTCTAGTTCGGAGACGAGCGTGGGTTCGAATCCCACTCACCACAACGTGCCTTTTCGCGTCACCCCCTCGGTTTGCGAACACACACGCACACACATGCCTCCGAGGCATTGCCTCGTTGAGGGCAGGATTCGAACCTGCGCGGGACAAACCCAGTGGATTTCTAGTCCACCTCCTTAACCACTCGGACACCCCAACTCACGTTGTGATGAGGCGTCCCGTGGTCCATCCTCGTCACACGCCTCGTCATCAACCTCATCAGCCTCGTCGTCCGCCTCGTCACGCCCTCGTCGTCGTGACCGGGTCGTTGTAGTACAGAGGTGAGTATTCTTGCCTATCACGCGGGTTCAATTTGCAACGGCACACCCACCCCGCATCCTTGTCTTTTGCCGCTCCGAAAAACGACTTCGACGCTCGCTAAGAGCAGGATTTGAACCTGCGCGGGATAAACCCAGTGGATTTCGAGTCCACCTCCTTAACCACTCGGACATCTCAGCTCGACGACGTGTCGATCGCGCGTTGCGTGGAGGCTCGGTCGACCCCCCGCGATCGAGATTCCCGGGATCGGGATCCACGAGATCGGCGCGATCCTGTTTGAGACATGCCCGGGTAGCTCAGTTTGGTAGAGCGCGAGACTTTTAATCTCGTGGCCGAGGGTTCGAGTCCCTCCTCGGGCGTCTGCCCTCCCGTTCCGACGAGAGACAGGTGTTAGATTTGGGGGTGCGAGTCTAAGAAGAGCTAAAAACTAAAACTTCCGAGTCCTTGACCTTGAAGCCCATTAATACCAAGACCCCCAAGGATCCTAGCGTCCCCGCATGGTACCTAGGACAACCATCCTAGGTGGGCACCCGACATAGGTCTAGTCATCATGACTAGACTTGACTCACATGTCCACGTCAACATGACTACGCATGACTGTACATGACTGTACATGACTGTACATGACTGAACCCGACTGGATGTAGCTCTTAACATCCCTAACAACAGGACCTTACGGGTCCGGGTACGGTGACCGACCGTAACCGTATTAAAAACTTGTCCGACCGTAAATTACCGTACATGACGGTAAACAACTTTCGGTCACGGAACACAATTACGGCCGCATTACGCCGACGGGTAACACGACCGAGCAAGCTCGGGTGTTTTCGTCGAGGCGTTGATGGTACAGTGGTAGCATACTACCCTGCCACGGTAGAGACCCGGGTTCGATTCCCGGTCAACGCACTCAAGGCCTTTTTCTCGCGGTCGTAGCACCGGAAAAAAAACGAGCACGGAAAAAGAAAAGTCCACCGAGTTGCCGCCGCCGGATTTCCTGAGACATCCCTGATCTCGGTACTGATCGGCCCCAACCGTGCTTGATTGGCGAGTTCGGAAGGGATCGCATGTATTCACGGTGGTTTGATGGCAACACGTTTCGAAGCGGACGCCGGGAGGTGAAGTATCCGTTCCTCAGGTGCGCGAGGGACGTGTCCCTCCGATGGTTTGGTGGACCGATTGTTTTTTTGTTTGTTCTTTTGAGGTGAGGTTGGCAGAGCGGTGAAATGGTGTTTTTGGCTTCATCCAATCGGAAAGGACCCGGTGGGAGCGTTTTCAGGTGTGGCACGATCTTTCGTGGGTGGGTGTGTGGGTGAGTGTGCGCCTGTGAGCGCGTGCGCGCGCGCGGGTGGTTGAGTGTGTGTGGGTCAGCTCGTGGGTGAGCGCCAGTAGAGCGAAAAGACTTGGGAGCAGGTTCGTTTCTTTTTTGACGTGTGTGGCGACGGAACGCACAGGTGGTGGCGTGTTGGTGGCGTTTTTGGGTTCACGCGCGCCCTTGTTGGATCATCCGATCGGGTGATCCGGGATCATCCACGGGATCTCTCTCGGGAGAAAATCGGGAGAGAGGTCGAAGAAAAAAGCGAAGAAGCTAGAAAGGAAAAGGAAAGGGGGAGGGAAAGAAGGAAAATGAAAGAAGAATGCAAAGGAAATGGAATCTTCTCGAAAGGACCGAAAGAGAAAGAATCGAAAAAGGAAAAAGTAGAAAAGCACGGAAGAGGGCAGAAAAGAAAAGAAAGATTATTGGAAGAAAAGGAGGGAACGAACGGCACAAAAATAAGAAAAGAACGACGAAAATAGAAAGAAACGAATCGATCTCTTGCGGGGAAAGAAAAAAAAGAAGAAAAAAAAACACCACAACTCGAAGAGACACCAAAAACCCATGGAAAACGAAGAACTCCTTTTACGCGATAATTCGAGCGAACGAAATGGGCCATCGCCGACATCTCTCGCATATCCGAATCCGAGCACCCGGAAAATCGCAACGATGAAAAAACTCGAAACGAGTCCTAACCACGAACGAACACCCTCCCGAAGTTTTGGCGCAACCTCGTTCCCGCGCGCGACGGCACTTGTCCCCGACAGCTTCCCGACAGCTTCCCGAACCTACCACGCTCTCCGCACGCGCAATCCCTCGAGCCGCGTTGGTGATATAGTGGTAGCATACTACCCTCCCAAGGTAGAGACCCGGGTTCGATTCCCGGTCAACGCACCCGTGCTCTTTTTTTCGCGGACCGACCTCCGAGACCCCAGCTTGAGGACGCGGGGCGGGCCCCTCCTCTCGTACGTGGCGATGGCCGAGTTGGTCCAAGGCGCTGGAGTAAGGTTCCAGTCCGAAAGGGCGTGGGTTCAAATCCCACTCGCCACACGTCATAATTTGTGACGTGGCGTGAGGCTTCCAGTCAAAAGCGTTGGTTGCCCCGGACCAGGATCGAACTGGTGACCTCCGGATGGCTCACGAGGTTATGAGACCGACGCGCTAACCGACTGCGCCACCGAGGCCACGGGAAGATTTCGGTGCCGCCGATCTCGGACCGCTGCTCGGCGCCGTCTGCGACTCCCGTCCGGGGCGGGGCCCTCGTGGGGGTGGCTCCCGAGCGGCGATCGTGTGGTGATGGCCGAGTTGGTCTAAGGCGCTAGATTCAGGTTCTAGTTCGGAGACGAGCGTGGGTTCGAATCCCACTCACCACAACGTGCCTTTTCGCGTCACCCCCTCGGTTTGCGAACACACACGCACACACATGCCTCCGAGGCATTGCCTCGTTGAGGGCAGGATTCGAACCTGCGCGGGACAAACCCAGTGGATTTCTAGTCCACCTCCTTAACCACTCGGACACCCCAACTCACGTTGTGATGAGGCGTCCCGTGGTCCATCCTCGTCACACGCCTCGTCATCAACCTCATCAGCCTCGTCGTCCGCCTCGTCATGCCCTCGTCGTCGTGACCGGGTCGTTGTAGTACAGAGGTGAGTATTCTTGCCTGTCACGCGGGTTCAATTTGCAACGGCACACCCACCCCGCATCCTTGTCTTTTGCCGCTCCGAAAAACGACTTCGACGCTCGCTGAGAGCAGGATTTGAACCTGCGCGGGATAAACCCAGTGGATTTCGAGTCCACCTCCTTAACCACTCGGACATCTCAGCTCGACGACGTGTCGATCGCGCGTTGCGTGGAGGCTCGGTCGACCCCCCGCGATCGAGATTCCCGGGATCGGGATCCACGAGATCGGCGCGATCCTGTTTGAGACATGCCCGGGTAGCTCAGTTTGGTAGAGCGCGAGACTTTTAATCTCGTGGCCGAGGGTTCGAGTCCCTCCTCGGGCGTCTGCCCTCCCGTTCCGACGAGAGACAGGTGTTAGATTTGGGGGTGCGAGTCTAAGAAGAGCTAAAAACTAAAACTTCCGAGTCCTTGACCTTGAAGCCCATTAATACCATGACCCCCAAGGATCCTAGCGTCCCCGCATGGTACCTAGGACAACCATCCTAGGTGGGCACCCGACATAGGTCTAGTCATCATGACTAGACTTGACTCACATGTCCACGTCAACATGACTGTACATGACTGTACATGACTGTACATGACTGAACCCGACTGGATGTAGCTCTTAACATCCCTAACAACAGGACCTTACGGGTCCGGGTACGGTGACCGACCGTAACCGTATTAAAAACTTGTCCGACCGTAAATTACCGTACATGACGGTAAACAACTTTCGGTCACGGAACACAATTACGGCCGCATTACGCCGACGGGTAACACGACCGAGCAAGCTCGGGTGTTTTCGTCGAGGCGTTGATGGTACAGTGGTAGCATACTACCCTGCCACGGTAGAGACCCGGGTTCGATTCCCGGTCAACGCACTCAAGGCCTTTTTCTCGCGGTCGTAGCACCGGAAAAAAAACGAGCACGGAAAAAGAAAAGTCCACCGAGTTGCCGCCGCCGGATTTCCTGAGACATCCCTGATCTCGGTACTGATCGGCCCCAACCGTGCTTGATTGGCGAGTTCGGAAGGGATCGCATGTATTCACGGTGGTTTGATGGCAACACGTTTCGAAGCGGACGCCGGGAGGTGAAGTATCCGTTCCTCAGGTGCGCGAGGGACGTGTCCCTCCGATGGTTTGGTGGACCGATTGTTTTTTTGTTTGTTCTTTTGAGGTGAGGTTGGCAGAGCGGTGAAATGGTGTTTTTGGCTTCATCCAATCGGAAAGGACCCGGTGGGAGCGTTTTCAGGTGTGGCACGATCTTTCGTGGGTGGGTGTGTGGGTGAGTGTGCGCCTGTGAGCGCGTGCGCGCGCGCGGGTGGTTGAGTGTGTGTGGGTCAGCTCGTGGGTGAGCGCCAGTAGAGCGAAAAGACTTGGGAGCAGGTTCGTTTCTTTTTTGACGTGTGTGGCGACGGAACGCACAGGTGGTGGCGTGTTGGTGGCGTTTTTGGGTTCACGCGCGCCCTTGTTGGATCATCCGATCGGGTGATCCGGGATCATCCACGGGATCTCTCTCGGGAGAAAATCGGGAGAGAGGTCGAAGAAAAAAGCGAAGAAGCTAGAAAGGAAAAGGAAAGGGGGAGGGAAAGAAGGAAAATGAAAGAAGAATGCAAAGGAAATGGAATCTTCTCGAAAGGACCGAAAGAGAAAGAATCGAAAAAGGAAAAAGTAGAAAAGCACGGAAGAGGGCAGAAAAGAAAAGAAAGATTATTGGAAGAAAAGGAGGGAACGAACGGCACAAAAATAAGAAAAGAACGACGAAAATAGAAAGAAACGAATCGATCTCTTGCGGGGAAAGAAAAAAAAGAAGAAAAAAAAACACCACAACTCGAAGAGACACCAAAAACCCATGGAAAACGAAGAACTCCTTTTACGCGATAATTCGAGCGAACGAAATGGGCCATCGCCGACATCTCTCGCATATCCGAATCCGAGCACCCGGAAAATCGCAACGATGAAAAAACTCGAAACGAGTCCTAACCACGAACGAACACCCTCCCGAAGTTTTGGCGCAACCTCGTTCCCGCGCGCGACGGCACTTGTCCCCGACAGCTTCCCGACAGCTTCCCGAACCTACCACGCTCTCCGCACGCGCAATCCCTCGAGCCGCGTTGGTGATATAGTGGTAGCATACTACCCTCCCAAGGTAGAGACCCGGGTTCGATTCCCGGTCAACGCACCCGTGCTCTTTTTTTCGCGGACCGACCTCCGAGACCCCAGCTTGAGGACGCGGGGCGGGCCCCTCCTCTCGTACGTGGCGATGGCCGAGTTGGTCCAAGGCGCTGGAGTAAGGTTCCAGTCCGAAAGGGCGTGGGTTCAAATCCCACTCGCCACACGTCATAATTTGTGACGTGGCGTGAGGCTTCCAGTCAAAAGCGTTGGTTGCCCCGGACCAGGATCGAACTGGTGACCTCCGGATGGCTCACGAGGTTATGAGACCGACGCGCTAACCGACTGCGCCACCGAGGCCACGGGAAGATTTCGGTGCCGCCGATCTCGGACCGCTGCTCGGCGCCGTCTGCGACTCCCGTCCGGGGCGGGGCCCTCGTGGGGGTGGCTCCCGAGCGGCGATCGTGTGGTGATGGCCGAGTTGGTCTAAGGCGCTAGATTCAGGTTCTAGTTCGGAGACGAGCGTGGGTTCGAATCCCACTCACCACAACGTGCCTTTTCGCGTCACCCCCTCGGTTTGCGAACACACACGCACACACATGCCTCCGAGGCATTGCCTCGTTGAGGGCAGGATTCGAACCTGCGCGGGACAAACCCAGTGGATTTCTAGTCCACCTCCTTAACCACTCGGACACCCCAACTCACGTTGTGATGAGGCGTCCCGTGGTCCATCCTCGTCACACGCCTCGTCATCAACCTCATCAGCCTCGTCGTCCGCCTCGTCACGCCCTCGTCGTCGTGACCGGGTCGTTGTAGTACAGAGGTGAGTATTCTTGCCTATCACGCGGGTTCAATTTGCAACGGCACACCCACCCCGCATCCTTGTCTTTTGCCGCTCCGAAAAACGACTTCGACGCTCGCTAAGAGCAGGATTTGAACCTGCGCGGGATAAACCCAGTGGATTTCGAGTCCACCTCCTTAACCACTCGGACATCTCAGCTCGACGACGTGTCGATCGCGCGTTGCGTGGAGGCTCGGTCGACCCCCCGCGATCGAGATTCCCGGGATCGGGATCCACGAGATCGGCGCGATCCTGTTTGAGACATGCCCGGGTAGCTCAGTTTGGTAGAGCGCGAGACTTTTAATCTCGTGGCCGAGGGTTCGAGTCCCTCCTCGGGCGTCTGCCCTCCCGTTCCGACGAGAGACAGGTGTTAGATTTTGGGGTGCGAGTCTAAGAAGAGCTAAAAACTAAAACTTCCGAGTCCTTGACCTTGAAGCCCATTAATACCAAGACCCCCAAGGATCCTAGCGTCCCCGCATGGTACCTAGGACAACCATCCTAGGTGGGCACCCGACATAGGTCTAGTCATCATGACTAGACTTGACTCACATGTCCACGTCAACATGACTACGCATGACTGTACATGACTGTACATGACTGTACATGACTGAACCCGACTGGATGTAGCTCTTAACATCCCTAACAACAGGACCTTACGGGTCCGGGTACGGTGACCGACCGTAACCGTATTAAAAACTTGTCCGACCGTAAATTACCGTACATGACGGTAAACAACTTTCGGTCACGGAACACAATTACGGCCGCATTACGCCGACGGGTAACACGACCGAGCAAGCTCGGGTGTTTTCGTCGAGGCGTTGATGGTACAGTGGTAGCATACTACCCTGCCACGGTAGAGACCCGGGTTCGATTCCCGGTCAACGCACTCAAGGCCTTTTTCTCGCGGTCGTAGCACCGGAAAAAAAACGAGCACGGAAAAAGAAAAGTCCACCGAGTTGCCGCCGCCGGATTTCCTGAGACATCCCTGATCTCGGTACTGATCGGCCCCAACCGTGCTTGATTGGCGAGTTCGGAAGGGATCGCATGTATTCACGGTGGTTTGATGGCAACACGTTTCGAAGCGGACGCCGGGAGGTGAAGTATCCGTTCCTCAGGTGCGCGAGGGACGTGTCCCTCCGATGGTTTGGTGGACCGATTGTTTTTTTGTTTGTTCTTTTGAGGTGAGGTTGGCAGAGCGGTGAAATGGTGTTTTTGGCTTCATCCAATCGGAAAGGACCCGGTGGGAGCGTTTTCAGGTGTGGCACGATCTTTCGTGGGTGGGTGTGTGGGTGAGTGTGCGCCTGTGAGCGCGTGCGCGCGCGCGGGTGGTTGAGTGTGTGTGGGTCAGCTCGTGGGTGAGCGCCAGTAGAGCGAAAAGACTTGGGAGCAGGTTCGTTTCTTTTTTGACGTGTGTGGCGACGGAACGCACAGGTGGTGGCGTGTTGGTGGCGTTTTTGGGTTCACGCGCGCCCTTGTTGGATCATCCGATCGGGTGATCCGGGATCATCCACGGGATCTCTCTCGGGAGAAAATCGGGAGAGAGGTCGAAGAAAAAAGCGAAGAAGCTAGAAAGGAAAAGGAAAGGGGGAGGGAAAGAAGGAAAATGAAAGAAGAATGCAAAGGAAATGGAATCTTCTCGAAAGGACCGAAAGAGAAAGAATCGAAAAAGGAAAAAGTAGAAAAGCACGGAAGAGGGCAGAAAAGAAAAGAAAGATTATTGGAAGAAAAGGAGGGAACGAACGGCACAAAAATAAGAAAAGAACGACGAAAATAGAAAGAAACGAATCGATCTCTTGCGGGGAAAGAAAAAAAAGAAGAAAAAAAAACACCACAACTCGAAGAGACACCAAAAACCCATGGAAAACGAAGAACTCCTTTTACGCGATAATTCGAGCGAACGAAATGGGCCATCGCCGACATCTCTCGCATATCCGAATCCGAGCACCCGGAAAATCGCAACGATGAAAAAACTCGAAACGAGTCCTAACCACGAACGAACACCCTCCCGAAGTTTTGGCGCAACCTCGTTCCCGCGCGCGACGGCACTTGTCCCCGACAGCTTCCCGACAGCTTCCCGAACCTACCACGCTCTCCGCACGCGCAATCCCTCGAGCCGCGTTGGTGATATAGTGGTAGCATACTACCCTCCCAAGGTAGAGACCCGGGTTCGATTCCCGGTCAACGCACCCGTGCTCTTTTTTTCGCGGACCGACCTCCGAGACCCCAGCTTGAGGACGCGGGGCGGGCCCCTCCTCTCGTACGTGGCGATGGCCGAGTTGGTCCAAGGCGCTGGAGTAAGGTTCCAGTCCGAAAGGGCGTGGGTTCAAATCCCACTCGCCACACGTCATAATTTGTGACGTGGCGTGAGGCTTCCAGTCAAAAGCGTTGGTTGCCCCGGACCAGGATCGAACTGGTGACCTCCGGATGGCTCACGAGGTTATGAGACCGACGCGCTAACCGACTGCGCCACCGAGGCCACGGGAAGATTTCGGTGCCGCCGATCTCGGACCGCTGCTCGGCGCCGTCTGCGACTCCCGTCCGGGGCGGGGCCCTCGTGGGGGTGGCTCCCGAGCGGCGATCGTGTGGTGATGGCCGAGTTGGTCTAAGGCGCTAGATTCAGGTTCTAGTTCGGAGACGAGCGTGGGTTCGAATCCCACTCACCACAACGTGCCTTTTCGCGTCACCCCCTCGGTTTGCGAACACACACGCACACACATGCCTCCGAGGCATTGCCTCGTTGAGGGCAGGATTCGAACCTGCGCGGGACAAACCCAGTGGATTTCTAGTCCACCTCCTTAACCACTCGGACACCCCAACTCACGTTGTGATGAGGCGTCCCGTGGTCCATCCTCGTCACACGCCTCGTCATCAACCTCATCAGCCTCGTCGTCCGCCTCGTCATGCCCTCGTCGTCGTGACCGGGTCGTTGTAGTACAGAGGTGAGTATTCTTGCCTGTCACGCGGGTTCAATTTGCAACGGCACACCCACCCCGCATCCTTGTCTTTTGCCGCTCCGAAAAACGACTTCGACGCTCGCTGAGAGCAGGATTTGAACCTGCGCGGGATAAACCCAGTGGATTTCGAGTCCACCTCCTTAACCACTCGGACATCTCAGCTCGACGACGTGTCGATCGCGCGTTGCGTGGAGGCTCGGTCGACCCCCCGCGATCGAGATTCCCGGGATCGGGATCCACGAGATCGGCGCGATCCTGTTTGAGACATGCCCGGGTAGCTCAGTTTGGTAGAGCGCGAGACTTTTAATCTCGTGGCCGAGGGTTCGAGTCCCTCCTCGGGCGTCTGCCCTCCCGTTCCGACGAGAGACAGGTGTTAGATTTGGGGGTGCGAGTCTAAGAAGAGCTAAAAACTAAAACTTCCGAGTCCTTGACCTTGAAGCCCATTAATACCATGACCCCCAAGGATCCTAGCGTCCCCGCATGGTACCTAGGACAACCATCCTAGGTGGGCACCCGACATAGGTCTAGTCATCATGACTAGACTTGACTCACATGTCCACGTCAACATGACTGTACATGACTGTACATGACTGTACATGACTGAACCCGACTGGATGTAGCTCTTAACATCCCTAACAACAGGACCTTACGGGTCCGGGTACGGTGACCGACCGTAACCGTATTAAAAACTTGTCCGACCGTAAATTACCGTACATGACGGTAAACAACTTTCGGTCACGGAACACAATTACGGCCGCATTACGCCGACGGGTAACACGACCGAGCAAGCTCGGGTGTTTTCGTCGAGGCGTTGATGGTACAGTGGTAGCATACTACCCTGCCACGGTAGAGACCCGGGTTCGATTCCCGGTCAACGCACTCAAGGCCTTTTTCTCGCGGTCGTAGCACCGGAAAAAAAACGAGCACGGAAAAAGAAAAGTCCACCGAGTTGCCGCCGCCGGATTTCCTGAGACATCCCTGATCTCGGTACTGATCGGCCCCAACCGTGCTTGATTGGCGAGTTCGGAAGGGATCGCATGTATTCACGGTGGTTTGATGGCAACACGTTTCGAAGCGGACGCCGGGAGGTGAAGTATCCGTTCCTCAGGTGCGCGAGGGACGTGTCCCTCCGATGGTTTGGTGGACCGATTGTTTTTTTGTTTGTTCTTTTGAGGTGAGGTTGGCAGAGCGGTGAAATGGTGTTTTTGGCTTCATCCAATCGGAAAGGACCCGGTGGGAGCGTTTTCAGGTGTGGCACGATCTTTCGTGGGTGGGTGTGTGGGTGAGTGTGCGCCTGTGAGCGCGTGCGCGCGCGCGGGTGGTTGAGTGTGTGTGGGTCAGCTCGTGGGTGAGCGCCAGTAGAGCGAAAAGACTTGGGAGCAGGTTCGTTTCTTTTTTGACGTGTGTGGCGACGGAACGCACAGGTGGTGGCGTGTTGGTGGCGTTTTTGGGTTCACGCGCGCCCTTGTTGGATCATCCGATCGGGTGATCCGGGATCATCCACGGGATCTCTCTCGGGAGAAAATCGGGAGAGAGGTCGAAGAAAAAAGCGAAGAAGCTAGAAAGGAAAAGGAAAGGGGGAGGGAAAGAAGGAAAATGAAAGAAGAATGCAAAGGAAATGGAATCTTCTCGAAAGGACCGAAAGAGAAAGAATCGAAAAAGGAAAAAGTAGAAAAGCACGGAAGAGGGCAGAAAAGAAAAGAAAGATTATTGGAAGAAAAGGAGGGAACGAACGGCACAAAAATAAGAAAAGAACGACGAAAATAGAAAGAAACGAATCGATCTCTTGCGGGGAAAGAAAAAAAAGAAGAAAAAAAAACACCACAACTCGAAGAGACACCAAAAACCCATGGAAAACGAAGAACTCCTTTTACGCGATAATTCGAGCGAACGAAATGGGCCATCGCCGACATCTCTCGCATATCCGAATCCGAGCACCCGGAAAATCGCAACGATGAAAAAACTCGAAACGAGTCCTAACCACGAACGAACACCCTCCCGAAGTTTTGGCGCAACCTCGTTCCCGCGCGCGACGGCACTTGTCCCCGACAGCTTCCCGACAGCTTCCCGAACCTACCACGCTCTCCGCACGCGCAATCCCTCGAGCCGCGTTGGTGATATAGTGGTAGCATACTACCCTCCCAAGGTAGAGACCCGGGTTCGATTCCCGGTCAACGCACCCGTGCTCTTTTTTTCGCGGACCGACCTCCGAGACCCCAGCTTGAGGACGCGGGGCGGGCCCCTCCTCTCGTACGTGGCGATGGCCGAGTTGGTCCAAGGCGCTGGAGTAAGGTTCCAGTCCGAAAGGGCGTGGGTTCAAATCCCACTCGCCACACGTCATAATTTGTGACGTGGCGTGAGGCTTCCAGTCAAAAGCGTTGGTTGCCCCGGACCAGGATCGAACTGGTGACCTCCGGATGGCTCACGAGGTTATGAGACCGACGCGCTAACCGACTGCGCCACCGAGGCCACGGGAAGATTTCGGTGCCGCCGATCTCGGACCGCTGCTCGGCGCCGTCTGCGACTCCCGTCCGGGGCGGGGCCCTCGTGGGGGTGGCTCCCGAGCGGCGATCGTGTGGTGATGGCCGAGTTGGTCTAAGGCGCTAGATTCAGGTTCTAGTTCGGAGACGAGCGTGGGTTCGAATCCCACTCACCACAACGTGCCTTTTCGCGTCACCCCCTCGGTTTGCGAACACACACGCACACACATGCCTCCGAGGCATTGCCTCGTTGAGGGCAGGATTCGAACCTGCGCGGGACAAACCCAGTGGATTTCTAGTCCACCTCCTTAACCACTCGGACACCCCAACTCACGTTGTGATGAGGCGTCCCGTGGTCCATCCTCGTCACACGCCTCGTCATCAACCTCATCAGCCTCGTCGTCCGCCTCGTCATGCCCTCGTCGTCGTGACCGGGTCGTTGTAGTACAGAGGTGAGTATTCTTGCCTGTCACGCGGGTTCAATTTGCAACGGCACACCCACCCCGCATCCTTGTCTTTTGCCGCTCCGAAAAACGACTTCGACGCTCGCTGAGAGCAGGATTTGAACCTGCGCGGGATAAACCCAGTGGATTTCGAGTCCACCTCCTTAACCACTCGGACATCTCAGCTCGACGACGTGTCGATCGCGCGTTGCGTGGAGGCTCGGTCGACCCCCCGCGATCGAGATTCCCGGGATCGGGATCCACGAGATCGGCGCGATCCTGTTTGAGACATGCCCGGGTAGCTCAGTTTGGTAGAGCGCGAGACTTTTAATCTCGTGGCCGAGGGTTCGAGTCCCTCCTCGGGCGTCTGCCCTCCCGTTCCGACGAGAGACAGGTGTTAGATTTGGGGGTGCGAGTCTAAGAAGAGCTAAAAACTAAAACTTCCGAGTCCTTGACCTTGAAGCCCATTAATACCATGACCCCCAAGGATCCTAGCGTCCCCGCATGGTACCTAGGACAACCATCCTAGGTGGGCACCCGACATAGGTCTAGTCATCATGACTAGACTTGACTCACATGTCCACGTCAACATGACTGTACATGACTGTACATGACTGTACATGACTGAACCCGACTGGATGTAGCTCTTAACATCCCTAACAACAGGACCTTACGGGTCCGGGTACGGTGACCGACCGTAACCGTATTAAAAACTTGTCCGACCGTAAATTACCGTACATGACGGTAAACAACTTTCGGTCACGGAACACAATTACGGCCGCATTACGCCGACGGGTAACACGACCGAGCAAGCTCGGGTGTTTTCGTCGAGGCGTTGATGGTACAGTGGTAGCATACTACCCTGCCACGGTAGAGACCCGGGTTCGATTCCCGGTCAACGCACTCAAGGCCTTTTTCTCGCGGTCGTAGCACCGGAAAAAAAACGAGCACGGAAAAAGAAAAGTCCACCGAGTTGCCGCCGCCGGATTTCCTGAGACATCCCTGATCTCGGTACTGATCGGCCCCAACCGTGCTTGATTGGCGAGTTCGGAAGGGATCGCATGTATTCACGGTGGTTTGATGGCAACACGTTTCGAAGCGGACGCCGGGAGGTGAAGTATCCGTTCCTCAGGTGCGCGAGGGACGTGTCCCTCCGATGGTTTGGTGGACCGATTGTTTTTTTGTTTGTTCTTTTGAGGTGAGGTTGGCAGAGCGGTGAAATGGTGTTTTTGGCTTCATCCAATCGGAAAGGACCCGGTGGGAGCGTTTTCAGGTGTGGCACGATCTTTCGTGGGTGGGTGTGTGGGTGAGTGTGCGCCTGTGAGCGCGTGCGCGCGCGCGGGTGGTTGAGTGTGTGTGGGTCAGCTCGTGGGTGAGCGCCAGTAGAGCGAAAAGACTTGGGAGCAGGTTCGTTTCTTTTTTGACGTGTGTGGCGACGGAACGCACAGGTGGTGGCGTGTTGGTGGCGTTTTTGGGTTCACGCGCGCCCTTGTTGGATCATCCGATCGGGTGATCCGGGATCATCCACGGGATCTCTCTCGGGAGAAAATCGGGAGAGAGGTCGAAGAAAAAAGCGAAGAAGCTAGAAAGGAAAAGGAAAGGGGGAGGGAAAGAAGGAAAATGAAAGAAGAATGCAAAGGAAATGGAATCTTCTCGAAAGGACCGAAAGAGAAAGAATCGAAAAAGGAAAAAGTAGAAAAGCACGGAAGAGGGCAGAAAAGAAAAGAAAGATTATTGGAAGAAAAGGAGGGAACGAACGGCACAAAAATAAGAAAAGAACGACGAAAATAGAAAGAAACGAATCGATCTCTTGCGGGGAAAGAAAAAAAAGAAGAAAAAAAAACACCACAACTCGAAGAGACACCAAAAACCCATGGAAAACGAAGAACTCCTTTTACGCGATAATTCGAGCGAACGAAATGGGCCATCGCCGACATCTCTCGCATATCCGAATCCGAGCACCCGGAAAATCGCAACGATGAAAAAACTCGAAACGAGTCCTAACCACGAACGAACACCCTCCCGAAGTTTTGGCGCAACCTCGTTCCCGCGCGCGACGGCACTTGTCCCCGACAGCTTCCCGACAGCTTCCCGAACCTACCACGCTCTCCGCACGCGCAATCCCTCGAGCCGCGTTGGTGATATAGTGGTAGCATACTACCCTCCCAAGGTAGAGACCCGGGTTCGATTCCCGGTCAACGCACCCGTGCTCTTTTTTTCGCGGACCGACCTCCGAGACCCCAGCTTGAGGACGCGGGGCGGGCCCCTCCTCTCGTACGTGGCGATGGCCGAGTTGGTCCAAGGCGCTGGAGTAAGGTTCCAGTCCGAAAGGGCGTGGGTTCAAATCCCACTCGCCACACGTCATAATTTGTGACGTGGCGTGAGGCTTCCAGTCAAAAGCGTTGGTTGCCCCGGACCAGGATCGAACTGGTGACCTCCGGATGGCTCACGAGGTTATGAGACCGACGCGCTAACCGACTGCGCCACCGAGGCCACGGGAAGATTTCGGTGCCGCCGATCTCGGACCGCTGCTCGGCGCCGTCTGCGACTCCCGTCCGGGGCGGGGCCCTCGTGGGGGTGGCTCCCGAGCGGCGATCGTGTGGTGATGGCCGAGTTGGTCTAAGGCGCTAGATTCAGGTTCTAGTTCGGAGACGAGCGTGGGTTCGAATCCCACTCACCACAACGTGCCTTTTCGCGTCACCCCCTCGGTTTGCGAACACACACGCACACACATGCCTCCGAGGCATTGCCTCGTTGAGGGCAGGATTCGAACCTGCGCGGGACAAACCCAGTGGATTTCTAGTCCACCTCCTTAACCACTCGGACACCCCAACTCACGTTGTGATGAGGCGTCCCGTGGTCCATCCTCGTCACACGCCTCGTCATCAACCTCATCAGCCTCGTCGTCCGCCTCGTCATGCCCTCGTCGTCGTGACCGGGTCGTTGTAGTACAGAGGTGAGTATTCTTGCCTGTCACGCGGGTTCAATTTGCAACGGCACACCCACCCCGCATCCTTGTCTTTTGCCGCTCCGAAAAACGACTTCGACGCTCGCTGAGAGCAGGATTTGAACCTGCGCGGGATAAACCCAGTGGATTTCGAGTCCACCTCCTTAACCACTCGGACATCTCAGCTCGACGACGTGTCGATCGCGCGTTGCGTGGAGGCTCGGTCGACCCCCCGCGATCGAGATTCCCGGGATCGGGATCCACGAGATCGGCGCGATCCTGTTTGAGACATGCCCGGGTAGCTCAGTTTGGTAGAGCGCGAGACTTTTAATCTCGTGGCCGAGGGTTCGAGTCCCTCCTCGGGCGTCTGCCCTCCCGTTCCGACGAGAGACAGGTGTTAGATTTGGGGGTGCGAGTCTAAGAAGAGCTAAAAACTAAAACTTCCGAGTCCTTGACCTTGAAGCCCATTAATACCATGACCCCCAAGGATCCTAGCGTCCCCGCATGGTACCTAGGACAACCATCCTAGGTGGGCACCCGACATAGGTCTAGTCATCATGACTAGACTTGACTCACATGTCCACGTCAACATGACTGTACATGACTGTACATGACTGTACATGACTGAACCCGACTGGATGTAGCTCTTAACATCCCTAACAACAGGACCTTACGGGTCCGGGTACGGTGACCGACCGTAACCGTATTAAAAACTTGTCCGACCGTAAATTACCGTACATGACGGTAAACAACTTTCGGTCACGGAACACAATTACGGCCGCATTACGCCGACGGGTAACACGACCGAGCAAGCTCGGGTGTTTTCGTCGAGGCGTTGATGGTACAGTGGTAGCATACTACCCTGCCACGGTAGAGACCCGGGTTCGATTCCCGGTCAACGCACTCAAGGCCTTTTTCTCGCGGTCGTAGCACCGGAAAAAAAACGAGCACGGAAAAAGAAAAGTCCACCGAGTTGCCGCCGCCGGATTTCCTGAGACATCCCTGATCTCGGTACTGATCGGCCCCAACCGTGCTTGATTGGCGAGTTCGGAAGGGATCGCATGTATTCACGGTGGTTTGATGGCAACACGTTTCGAAGCGGACGCCGGGAGGTGAAGTATCCGTTCCTCAGGTGCGCGAGGGACGTGTCCCTCCGATGGTTTGGTGGACCGATTGTTTTTTTGTTTGTTCTTTTGAGGTGAGGTTGGCAGAGCGGTGAAATGGTGTTTTTGGCTTCATCCAATCGGAAAGGACCCGGTGGGAGCGTTTTCAGGTGTGGCACGATCTTTCGTGGGTGGGTGTGTGGGTGAGTGTGCGCCTGTGAGCGCGTGCGCGCGCGCGGGTGGTTGAGTGTGTGTGGGTCAGCTCGTGGGTGAGCGCCAGTAGAGCGAAAAGACTTGGGAGCAGGTTCGTTTCTTTTTTGACGTGTGTGGCGACGGAACGCACAGGTGGTGGCGTGTTGGTGGCGTTTTTGGGTTCACGCGCGCCCTTGTTGGATCATCCGATCGGGTGATCCGGGATCATCCACGGGATCTCTCTCGGGAGAAAATCGGGAGAGAGGTCGAAGAAAAAAGCGAAGAAGCTAGAAAGGAAAAGGAAAGGGGGAGGGAAAGAAGGAAAATGAAAGAAGAATGCAAAGGAAATGGAATCTTCTCGAAAGGACCGAAAGAGAAAGAATCGAAAAAGGAAAAAGTAGAAAAGCACGGAAGAGGGCAGAAAAGAAAAGAAAGATTATTGGAAGAAAAGGAGGGAACGAACGGCACAAAAATAAGAAAAGAACGACGAAAATAGAAAGAAACGAATCGATCTCTTGCGGGGAAAGAAAAAAAAGAAGAAAAAAAAACACCACAACTCGAAGAGACACCAAAAACCCATGGAAAACGAAGAACTCCTTTTACGCGATAATTCGAGCGAACGAAATGGGCCATCGCCGACATCTCTCGCATATCCGAATCCGAGCACCCGGAAAATCGCAACGATGAAAAAACTCGAAACGAGTCCTAACCACGAACGAACACCCTCCCGAAGTTTTGGCGCAACCTCGTTCCCGCGCGCGACGGCACTTGTCCCCGACAGCTTCCCGACAGCTTCCCGAACCTACCACGCTCTCCGCACGCGCAATCCCTCGAGCCGCGTTGGTGATATAGTGGTAGCATACTACCCTCCCAAGGTAGAGACCCGGGTTCGATTCCCGGTCAACGCACCCGTGCTCTTTTTTTCGCGGACCGACCTCCGAGACCCCAGCTTGAGGACGCGGGGCGGGCCCCTCCTCTCGTACGTGGCGATGGCCGAGTTGGTCCAAGGCGCTGGAGTAAGGTTCCAGTCCGAAAGGGCGTGGGTTCAAATCCCACTCGCCACACGTCATAATTTGTGACGTGGCGTGAGGCTTCCAGTCAAAAGCGTTGGTTGCCCCGGACCAGGATCGAACTGGTGACCTCCGGATGGCTCACGAGGTTATGAGACCGACGCGCTAACCGACTGCGCCACCGAGGCCACGGGAAGATTTCGGTGCCGCCGATCTCGGACCGCTGCTCGGCGCCGTCTGCGACTCCCGTCCGGGGCGGGGCCCTCGTGGGGGTGGCTCCCGAGCGGCGATCGTGTGGTGATGGCCGAGTTGGTCTAAGGCGCTAGATTCAGGTTCTAGTTCGGAGACGAGCGTGGGTTCGAATCCCACTCACCACAACGTGCCTTTTCGCGTCACCCCCTCGGTTTGCGAACACACACGCACACACATGCCTCCGAGGCATTGCCTCGTTGAGGGCAGGATTCGAACCTGCGCGGGACAAACCCAGTGGATTTCTAGTCCACCTCCTTAACCACTCGGACACCCCAACTCACGTTGTGATGAGGCGTCCCGTGGTCCATCCTCGTCACACGCCTCGTCATCAACCTCATCAGCCTCGTCGTCCGCCTCGTCATGCCCTCGTCGTCGTGACCGGGTCGTTGTAGTACAGAGGTGAGTATTCTTGCCTGTCACGCGGGTTCAATTTGCAACGGCACACCCACCCCGCATCCTTGTCTTTTGCCGCTCCGAAAAACGACTTCGACGCTCGCTGAGAGCAGGATTTGAACCTGCGCGGGATAAACCCAATGGATTTCGAGTCCACCTCCTTAACCACTCGGACATCTCAGCTCGACGACGTGTCGATCGCGCGTTGCGTGGAGGCTCGGTCGACCCCCCGCGATCGAGATTCCCGGGATCGGGATCCACGAGATCGGCGCGATCCTGTTTGAGACATGCCCGGGTAGCTCAGTTTGGTAGAGCGCGAGACTTTTAATCTCGTGGCCGAGGGTTCGAGTCCCTCCTCGGGCGTCTGCCCTCCCGTTCCGACGAGAGACAGGTGTTAGATTTGGGGGTGCGAGTCTAAGAAGAGCTAAAAACTAAAACTTCCGAGTCCTTGACCTTGAAGCCCATTAATACCATGACCCCCAAGGATCCTAGCGTCCCCGCATGGTACCTAGGACAACCATCCTAGGTGGGCACCCGACATAGGTCTAGTCATCATGACTAGACTTGACTCACATGTCCACGTCAACATGACTGTACATGACTGTACATGACTGTACATGACTGAACCCGACTGGATGTAGCTCTTAACATCCCTAACAACAGGACCTTACGGGTCCGGGTACGGTGACCGACCGTAACCGTATTAAAAACTTGTCCGACCGTAAATTACCGTACATGACGGTAAACAACTTTCGGTCACGGAACACAATTACGGCCGCATTACGCCGACGGGTAACACGACCGAGCAAGCTCGGGTGTTTTCGTCGAGGCGTTGATGGTACAGTGGTAGCATACTACCCTGCCACGGTAGAGACCCGGGTTCGATTCCCGGTCAACGCACTCAAGGCCTTTTTCTCGCGGTCGTAGCACCGGAAAAAAAACGAGCACGGAAAAAGAAAAGTCCACCGAGTTGCCGCCGCCGGATTTCCTGAGACATCCCTGATCTCGGTACTGATCGGCCCCAACCGTGCTTGATTGGCGAGTTCGGAAGGGATCGCATGTATTCACGGTGGTTTGATGGCAACACGTTTCGAAGCGGACGCCGGGAGGTGAAGTATCCGTTCCTCAGGTGCGCGAGGGACGTGTCCCTCCGATGGTTTGGTGGACCGATTGTTTTTTTGTTTGTTCTTTTGAGGTGAGGTTGGCAGAGCGGTGAAATGGTGTTTTTGGCTTCATCCAATCGGAAAGGACCCGGTGGGAGCGTTTTCAGGTGTGGCACGATCTTTCGTGGGTGGGTGTGTGGGTGAGTGTGCGCCTGTGAGCGCGTGCGCGCGCGCGGGTGGTTGAGTGTGTGTGGGTCAGCTCGTGGGTGAGCGCCAGTAGAGCGAAAAGACTTGGGAGCAGGTTCGTTTCTTTTTTGACGTGTGTGGCGACGGAACGCACAGGTGGTGGCGTGTTGGTGGCGTTTTTGGGTTCACGCGCGCCCTTGTTGGATCATCCGATCGGGTGATCCGGGATCATCCACGGGATCTCTCTCGGGAGAAAATCGGGAGAGAGGTCGAAGAAAAAAGCGAAGAAGCTAGAAAGGAAAAGGAAAGGGGGAGGGAAAGAAGGAAAATGAAAGAAGAATGCAAAGGAAATGGAATCTTCTCGAAAGGACCGAAAGAGAAAGAATCGAAAAAGGAAAAAGTAGAAAAGCACGGAAGAGGGCAGAAAAGAAAAGAAAGATTATTGGAAGAAAAGGAGGGAACGAACGGCACAAAAATAAGAAAAGAACGACGAAAATAGAAAGAAACGAATCGATCTCTTGCGGGGAAAGAAAAAAAAGAAGAAAAAAAAACACCACAACTCGAAGAGACACCAAAAACCCATGGAAAACGAAGAACTCCTTTTACGCGATAATTCGAGCGAACGAAATGGGCCATCGCCGACATCTCTCGCATATCCGAATCCGAGCACCCGGAAAATCGCAACGATGAAAAAACTCGAAACGAGTCCTAACCACGAACGAACACCCTCCCGAAGTTTTGGCGCAACCTCGTTCCCGCGCGCGACGGCACTTGTCCCCGACAGCTTCCCGACAGCTTCCCGAACCTACCACGCTCTCCGCACGCGCAATCCCTCGAGCCGCGTTGGTGATATAGTGGTAGCATACTACCCTCCCAAGGTAGAGACCCGGGTTCGATTCCCGGTCAACGCACCCGTGCTCTTTTTTTCGCGGACCGACCTCCGAGACCCCAGCTTGAGGACGCGGGGCGGGCCCCTCCTCTCGTACGTGGCGATGGCCGAGTTGGTCCAAGGCGCTGGAGTAAGGTTCCAGTCCGAAAGGGCGTGGGTTCAAATCCCACTCGCCACACGTCATAATTTGTGACGTGGCGTGAGGCTTCCAGTCAAAAGCGTTGGTTGCCCCGGACCAGGATCGAACTGGTGACCTCCGGATGGCTCACGAGGTTATGAGACCGACGCGCTAACCGACTGCGCCACCGAGGCCACGGGAAGATTTCGGTGCCGCCGATCTCGGACCGCTGCTCGGCGCCGTCTGCGACTCCCGTCCGGGGCGGGGCCCTCGTGGGGGTGGCTCCCGAGCGGCGATCGTGTGGTGATGGCCGAGTTGGTCTAAGGCGCTAGATTCAGGTTCTAGTTCGGAGACGAGCGTGGGTTCGAATCCCACTCACCACAACGTGCCTTTTCGCGTCACCCCCTCGGTTTGCGAACACACACGCACACACATGCCTCCGAGGCATTGCCTTGTTGAGGGCAGGATTCGAACCTGCGCGGGACAAACCCAGTGGATTTCTAGTCCACCTCCTTAACCACTCGGACACCCCAACTCACGTTGTGATGAGGCGTCCCGTGGTCCATCCTCGTCACACGCCTCGTCATCAACCTCATCAGCCTCGTCGTCCGCCTCGTCACGCCCTCGTCGTCGTGACCGGGTCGTTGTAGTACAGAGGTGAGTATTCTTGCCTGTCACGCGGGTTCAATTTGCAACGGCACACCCACCCCGCATCCTTGTCTTTTGCCGCTCCGAAAAACGACTTCAACGCTCGCTGAGAGCAGGATTTGAACCTGCGCGGGATAAACCCAGTGGATTTCGAGTCCACCTCCTTAACCACTCGGACATCTCAGCTCGACGACGTGTCGATCGCGCGTTGCGTGGAGGCTCGGTCGACCCCCCGCGATCGAGATTCCCGGGATCGGGATCCACGAGATCGGCGCGATCCTGTTTGAGACATGCCCGGGTAGCTCAGTTTGGTAGAGCGCGAGACTTTTAATCTCGTGGCCGAGGGTTCGAGTCCCTCCTCGGGCGTCTGCCCTCCCGTTCCGACGAGAGACAGGTGTTAGATTTGGGGGTGCGAGTCTAAGAAGAGCTAAAAACTAAAACTTCCGAGTCCTTGACCTTGAAGCCCATTAATACCATGACCCCCAAGGATCCTAGCGTCCCCGCATGGTACCTAGGACAACCATCCTAGGTGGGCACCCGACATAGGTCTAGTCATCATGACTAGACTTGACTCACATGTCCACGTCAACATGACTGTACATGACTGTACATGACTGTACATGACTGAACCCGACTGGATGTAGCTCTTAACATCCCTAACAACAGGACCTTACGGGTCCGGGTACGGTGACCGACCGTAACCGTATTAAAAACTTGTCCGACCGTAAATTACCGTACATGACGGTAAACAACTTTCGGTCACGGAACACAATTACGGCCGCATTACGCCGACGGGTAACACGACCGAGCAAGCTCGGGTGTTTTCGTCGAGGCGTTGATGGTACAGTGGTAGCATACTACCCTGCCACGGTAGAGACCCGGGTTCGATTCCCGGTCAACGCACTCAAGGCCTTTTTCTCGCGGTCGTAGCACCGGAAAAAAAACGAGCACGGAAAAAGAAAAGTCCACCGAGTTGCCGCCGCCGGATTTCCTGAGACATCCCTGATCTCGGTACTGATCGGCCCCAACCGTGCTTGATTGGCGAGTTCGGAAGGGATCGCATGTATTCACGGTGGTTTGATGGCAACACGTTTCGAAGCGGACGCCGGGAGGTGAAGTATCCGTTCCTCAGGTGCGCGAGGGACGTGTCCCTCCGATGGTTTGGTGGACCGATTGTTTTTTTGTTTGTTCTTTTGAGGTGAGGTTGGCAGAGCGGTGAAATGGTGTTTTTGGCTTCATCCAATCGGAAAGGACCCGGTGGGAGCGTTTTCAGGTGTGGCACGATCTTTCGTGGGTGGGTGTGTGGGTGAGTGTGCGCCTGTGAGCGCGTGCGCGCGCGCGGGTGGTTGAGTGTGTGTGGGTCAGCTCGTGGGTGAGCGCCAGTAGAGCGAAAAGACTTGGGAGCAGGTTCGTTTCTTTTTTGACGTGTGTGGCGACGGAACGCACAGGTGGTGGCGTGTTGGTGGCGTTTTTGGGTTCACGCGCGCCCTTGTTGGATCATCCGATCGGGTGATCCGGGATCATCCACGGGATCTCTCTCGGGAGAAAATCGGGAGAGAGGTCGAAGAAAAAAGCGAAGAAGCTAGAAAGGAAAAGGAAAGGGGGAGGGAAAGAAGGAAAATGAAAGAAGAATGCAAAGGAAATGGAATCTTCTCGAAAGGACCGAAAGAGAAAGAATCGAAAAAGGAAAAAGTAGAAAAGCACGGAAGAGGGCAGAAAAGAAAAGAAAGATTATTGGAAGAAAAGGAGGGAACGAACGGCACAAAAATAAGAAAAGAACGACGAAAATAGAAAGAAACGAATCGATCTCTTGCGGGGAAAGAAAAAAAAGAAGAAAAAAAAACACCACAACTCGAAGAGACACCAAAAACCCATGGAAAACGAAGAACTCCTTTTACGCGATAATTCGAGCGAACGAAATGGGCCATCGCCGACATCTCTCGCATATCCGAATCCGAGCACCCGGAAAATCGCAACGATGAAAAAACTCGAAACGAGTCCTAACCACGAACGAACACCCTCCCGAAGTTTTGGCGCAACCTCGTTCCCGCGCGCGACGGCACTTGTCCCCGACAGCTTCCCGACAGCTTCCCGAACCTACCACGCTCTCCGCACGCGCAATCCCTCGAGCCGCGTTGGTGATATAGTGGTAGCATACTACCCTCCCAAGGTAGAGACCCGGGTTCGATTCCCGGTCAACGCACCCGTGCTCTTTTTTTCGCGGACCGACCTCCGAGACCCCAGCTTGAGGACGCGGGGCGGGCCCCTCCTCTCGTACGTGGCGATGGCCGAGTTGGTCCAAGGCGCTGGAGTAAGGTTCCAGTCCGAAAGGGCGTGGGTTCAAATCCCACTCGCCACACGTCATAATTTGTGACGTGGCGTGAGGCTTCCAGTCAAAAGCGTTGGTTGCCCCGGACCAGGATCGAACTGGTGACCTCCGGATGGCTCACGAGGTTATGAGACCGACGCGCTAACCGACTGCGCCACCGAGGCCACGGGAAGATTTCGGTGCCGCCGATCTCGGACCGCTGCTCGGCGCCGTCTGCGACTCCCGTCCGGGGCGGGGCCCTCGTGGGGGTGGCTCCCGAGCGGCGATCGTGTGGTGATGGCCGAGTTGGTCTAAGGCGCTAGATTCAGGTTCTAGTTCGGAGACGAGCGTGGGTTCGAATCCCACTCACCACAACGTGCCTTTTCGCGTCACCCCCTCGGTTTGCGAACACACACGCACACACATGCCTCCGAGGCATTGCCTCGTTGAGGGCAGGATTCGAACCTGCGCGGGACAAACCCAGTGGATTTCTAGTCCACCTCCTTAACCACTCGGACACCCCAACTCACGTTGTGATGAGGCGTCCCGTGGTCCATCCTCGTCACACGCCTCGTCATCAACCTCATCAGCCTCGTCGTCCGCCTCGTCATGCCCTCGTCGTCGTGACCGGGTCGTTGTAGTACAGAGGTGAGTATTCTTGCCTGTCACGCGGGTTCAATTTGCAACGGCACACCCACCCCGCATCCTTGTCTTTTGCCGCTCCGAAAAACGACTTCGACGCTCGCTGAGAGCAGGATTTGAACCTGCGCGGGATAAACCCAGTGGATTTCGAGTCCACCTCCTTAACCACTCGGACATCTCAGCTCGACGACGTGTCGATCGCGCGTTGCGTGGAGGCTCGGTCGACCCCCCGCGATCGAGATTCCCGGGATCGGGATCCACGAGATCGGCGCGATCCTGTTTGAGACATGCCCGGGTAGCTCAGTTTGGTAGAGCGCGAGACTTTTAATCTCGTGGCCGAGGGTTCGAGTCCCTCCTCGGGCGTCTGCCCTCCCGTTCCGACGAGAGACAGGTGTTAGATTTGGGGGTGCGAGTCTAAGAAGAGCTAAAAACTAAAACTTCCGAGTCCTTGACCTTGAAGCCCATTAATACCATGACCCCCAAGGATCCTAGCGTCCCCGCATGGTACCTAGGACAACCATCCTAGGTGGGCACCCGACATAGGTCTAGTCATCATGACTAGACTTGACTCACATGTCCACGTCAACATGACTGTACATGACTGTACATGACTGTACATGACTGAACCCGACTGGATGTAGCTCTTAACATCCCTAACAACAGGACCTTACGGGTCCGGGTACGGTGACCGACCGTAACCGTATTAAAAACTTGTCCGACCGTAAATTACCGTACATGACGGTAAACAACTTTCGGTCACGGAACACAATTACGGCCGCATTACGCCGACGGGTAACACGACCGAGCAAGCTCGGGTGTTTTCGTCGAGGCGTTGATGGTACAGTGGTAGCATACTACCCTGCCACGGTAGAGACCCGGGTTCGATTCCCGGTCAACGCACTCAAGGCCTTTTTCTCGCGGTCGTAGCACCGGAAAAAAAACGAGCACGGAAAAAGAAAAGTCCACCGAGTTGCCGCCGCCGGATTTCCTGAGACATCCCTGATCTCGGTACTGATCGGCCCCAACCGTGCTTGATTGGCGAGTTCGGAAGGGATCGCATGTATTCACGGTGGTTTGATGGCAACACGTTTCGAAGCGGACGCCGGGAGGTGAAGTATCCGTTCCTCAGGTGCGCGAGGGACGTGTCCCTCCGATGGTTTGGTGGACCGATTGTTTTTTTGTTTGTTCTTTTGAGGTGAGGTTGGCAGAGCGGTGAAATGGTGTTTTTGGCTTCATCCAATCGGAAAGGACCCGGTGGGAGCGTTTTCAGGTGTGGCACGATCTTTCGTGGGTGGGTGTGTGGGTGAGTGTGCGCCTGTGAGCGCGTGCGCGCGCGCGGGTGGTTGAGTGTGTGTGGGTCAGCTCGTGGGTGAGCGCCAGTAGAGCGAAAAGACTTGGGAGCAGGTTCGTTTCTTTTTTGACGTGTGTGGCGACGGAACGCACAGGTGGTGGCGTGTTGGTGGCGTTTTTGGGTTCACGCGCGCCCTTGTTGGATCATCCGATCGGGTGATCCGGGATCATCCACGGGATCTCTCTCGGGAGAAAATCGGGAGAGAGGTCGAAGAAAAAAGCGAAGAAGCTAGAAAGGAAAAGGAAAGGGGGAGGGAAAGAAGGAAAATGAAAGAAGAATGCAAAGGAAATGGAATCTTCTCGAAAGGACCGAAAGAGAAAGAATCGAAAAAGGAAAAAGTAGAAAAGCACGGAAGAGGGCAGAAAAGAAAAGAAAGATTATTGGAAGAAAAGGAGGGAACGAACGGCACAAAAATAAGAAAAGAACGACGAAAATAGAAAGAAACGAATCGATCTCTTGCGGGGAAAGAAAAAAAAGAAGAAAAAAAAACACCACAACTCGAAGAGACACCAAAAACCCATGGAAAACGAAGAACTCCTTTTACGCGATAATTCGAGCGAACGAAATGGGCCATCGCCGACATCTCTCGCATATCCGAATCCGAGCACCCGGAAAATCGCAACGATGAAAAAACTCGAAACGAGTCCTAACCACGAACGAACACCCTCCCGAAGTTTTGGCGCAACCTCGTTCCCGCGCGCGACGGCACTTGTCCCCGACAGCTTCCCGACAGCTTCCCGAACCTACCACGCTCTCCGCACGCGCAATCCCTCGAGCCGCGTTGGTGATATAGTGGTAGCATACTACCCTCCCAAGGTAGAGACCCGGGTTCGATTCCCGGTCAACGCACCCGTGCTCTTTTTTTCGCGGACCGACCTCCGAGACCCCAGCTTGAGGACGCGGGGCGGGCCCCTCCTCTCGTACGTGGCGATGGCCGAGTTGGTCCAAGGCGCTGGAGTAAGGTTCCAGTCCGAAAGGGCGTGGGTTCAAATCCCACTCGCCACACGTCATAATTTGTGACGTGGCGTGAGGCTTCCAGTCAAAAGCGTTGGTTGCCCCGGACCAGGATCGAACTGGTGACCTCCGGATGGCTCACGAGGTTATGAGACCGACGCGCTAACCGACTGCGCCACCGAGGCCACGGGAAGATTTCGGTGCCGCCGATCTCGGACCGCTGCTCGGCGCCGTCTGCGACTCCCGTCCGGGGCGGGGCCCTCGTGGGGGTGGCTCCCGAGCGGCGATCGTGTGGTGATGGCCGAGTTGGTCTAAGGCGCTAGATTCAGGTTCTAGTTCGGAGACGAGCGTGGGTTCGAATCCCACTCACCACAACGTGCCTTTTCGCGTCACCCCCTCGGTTTGCGAACACACACGCACACACATGCCTCCGAGGCATTGCCTCGTTGAGGGCAGGATTCGAACCTGCGCGGGACAAACCCAGTGGATTTCTAGTCCACCTCCTTAACCACTCGGACACCCCAACTCACGTTGTGATGAGGCGTCCCGTGGTCCATCCTCGTCACACGCCTCGTCATCAACCTCATCAGCCTCGTCGTCCGCCTCGTCACGCCCTCGTCGTCGTGACCGGGTCGTTGTAGTACAGAGGTGAGTATTCTTGCCTGTCACGCGGGTTCAATTTGCAACGGCACACCCACCCCGCATCCTTGTCTTTTGCCGCTCCGAAAAACGACTTCGACGCTCGCTGAGAGCAGGATTTGAACCTGCGCGGGATAAACCCAGTGGATTTCGAGTCCACCTCCTTAACCACTCGGACATCTCAGCTCGACGACGTGTCGATCGCGCGTTGCGTGGAGGCTCGGTCGACCCCCCGCGATCGAGATTCCCGGGATCGGGATCCACGAGATCGGCGCGATCCTGTTTGAGACATGCCCGGGTAGCTCAGTTTGGTAGAGCGCGAGACTTTTAATCTCGTGGCCGAGGGTTCGAGTCCCTCCTCGGGCGTCTGCCCTCCCGTTCCGACGAGAGACAGGTGTTAGATTTGGGGGTGCGAGTCTAAGAAGAGCTAAAAACTAAAACTTCCGAGTCCTTGACCTTGAAGCCCATTAATACCAAGACCCCCAAGGATCCTAGCGTCCCCGCATGGTACCTAGGACAACCATCCTAGGTGGGCACCCGACATAGGTCTAGTCATCATGACTAGACTTGACTCACATGTCCACGTCAACATGACTACGCATGACTGTACATGACTGTACATGACTGTACATGACTGAACCCGACTGGATGTAGCTCTTAACATCCCTAACAACAGGACCTTACGGGTCCGGGTACGGTGACCGACCGTAACCGTATTAAAAACTTGTCCGACCGTAAATTACCGTACATGACGGTAAACAACTTTCGGTCACGGAACACAATTACGGCCGCATTACGCCGACGGGTAACACGACCGAGCAAGCTCGGGTGTTTTCGTCGAGGCGTTGATGGTACAGTGGTAGCATACTACCCTGCCACGGTAGAGACCCGGGTTCGATTCCCGGTCAACGCACTCAAGGCCTTTTTCTCGCGGTCGTAGCACCGGAAAAAAAACGAGCACGGAAAAAGAAAAGTCCACCGAGTTGCCGCCGCCGGATTTCCTGAGACATCCCTGATCTCGGTACTGATCGGCCCCAACCGTGCTTGATTGGCGAGTTCGGAAGGGATCGCATGTATTCACGGTGGTTTGATGGCAACACGTTTCGAAGCGGACGCCGGGAGGTGAAGTATCCGTTCCTCAGGTGCGCGAGGGACGTGTCCCTCCGATGGTTTGGTGGACCGATTGTTTTTTTGTTTGTTCTTTTGAGGTGAGGTTGGCAGAGCGGTGAAATGGTGTTTTTGGCTTCATCCAATCGGAAAGGACCCGGTGGGAGCGTTTTCAGGTGTGGCACGATCTTTCGTGGGTGGGTGTGTGGGTGAGTGTGCGCCTGTGAGCGCGTGCGCGCGCGCGGGTGGTTGAGTGTGTGTGGGTCAGCTCGTGGGTGAGCGCCAGTAGAGCGAAAAGACTTGGGAGCAGGTTCGTTTCTTTTTTGACGTGTGTGGCGACGGAACGCACAGGTGGTGGCGTGTTGGTGGCGTTTTTGGGTTCACGCGCGCCCTTGTTGGATCATCCGATCGGGTGATCCGGGATCATCCACGGGATCTCTCTCGGGAGAAAATCGGGAGAGAGGTCGAAGAAAAAAGCGAAGAAGCTAGAAAGGAAAAGGAAAGGGGGAGGGAAAGAAGGAAAATGAAAGAAGAATGCAAAGGAAATGGAATCTTCTCGAAAGGACCGAAAGAGAAAGAATCGAAAAAGGAAAAAGTAGAAAAGCACGGAAGAGGGCAGAAAAGAAAAGAAAGATTATTGGAAGAAAAGGAGGGAACGAACGGCACAAAAATAAGAAAAGAACGACGAAAATAGAAAGAAACGAATCGATCTCTTGCGGGGAAAGAAAAAAAAGAAGAAAAAAAAACACCACAACTCGAAGAGACACCAAAAACCCATGGAAAACGAAGAACTCCTTTTACGCGATAATTCGAGCGAACGAAATGGGCCATCGCCGACATCTCTCGCATATCCGAATCCGAGCACCCGGAAAATCGCAACGATGAAAAAACTCGAAACGAGTCCTAACCACGAACGAACACCCTCCCGAAGTTTTGGCGCAACCTCGTTCCCGCGCGCGACGGCACTTGTCCCCGACAGCTTCCCGACAGCTTCCCGAACCTACCACGCTCTCCGCACGCGCAATCCCTCGAGCCGCGTTGGTGATATAGTGGTAGCATACTACCCTCCCAAGGTAGAGACCCGGGTTCGATTCCCGGTCAACGCACCCGTGCTCTTTTTTTCGCGGACCGACCTCCGAGACCCCAGCTTGAGGACGCGGGGCGGGCCCCTCCTCTCGTACGTGGCGATGGCCGAGTTGGTCCAAGGCGCTGGAGTAAGGTTCCAGTCCGAAAGGGCGTGGGTTCAAATCCCACTCGCCACACGTCATAATTTGTGACGTGGCGTGAGGCTTCCAGTCAAAAGCGTTGGTTGCCCCGGACCAGGATCGAACTGGTGACCTCCGGATGGCTCACGAGGTTATGAGACCGACGCGCTAACCGACTGCGCCACCGAGGCCACGGGAAGATTTCGGTGCCGCCGATCTCGGACCGCTGCTCGGCGCCGTCTGCGACTCCCGTCCGGGGCGGGGCCCTCGTGGGGGTGGCTCCCGAGCGGCGATCGTGTGGTGATGGCCGAGTTGGTCTAAGGCGCTAGATTCAGGTTCTAGTTCGGAGACGAGCGTGGGTTCGAATCCCACTCACCACAACGTGCCTTTTCGCGTCACCCCCTCGGTTTGCGAACACACACGCACACACATGCCTCCGAGGCATTGCCTCGTTGAGGGCAGGATTCGAACCTGCGCGGGACAAACCCAGTGGATTTCTAGTCCACCTCCTTAACCACTCGGACACCCCAACTCACGTTGTGATGAGGCGTCCCGTGGTCCATCCTCGTCACACGCCTCGTCATCAACCTCATCAGCCTCGTCGTCCGCCTCGTCACGCCCTCGTCGTCGTGACCGGGTCGTTGTAGTACAGAGGTGAGTATTCTTGCCTGTCACGCGGGTTCAATTTGCAACGGCACACCCACCCCGCATCCTTGTCTTTTGCCGCTCCGAAAAACGACTTCGACGCTCGCTGAGAGCAGGATTTGAACCTGCGCGGGATAAACCCAGTGGATTTCGAGTCCACCTCCTTAACCACTCGGACATCTCAGCTCGACGACGTGTCGATCGCGCGTTGCGTGGAGGCTCGGTCGACCCCCCGCGATCGAGATTCCCGGGATCGGGATCCACGAGATCGGCGCGATCCTGTTTGAGACATGCCCGGGTAGCTCAGTTTGGTAGAGCGCGAGACTTTTAATCTCGTGGCCGAGGGTTCGAGTCCCTCCTCGGGCGTCTGCCCTCCCGTTCCGACGAGAGACAGGTGTTAGATTTGGGGGTGCGAGTCTAAGAAGAGCTAAAAACTAAAACTTCCGAGTCCTTGACCTTGAAGCCCATTAATACCAAGACCCCCAAGGATCCTAGCGTCCCCGCATGGTACCTAGGACAACCATCCTAGGTGGGCACCCGACATAGGTCTAGTCATCATGACTAGACTTGACTCACATGTCCACGTCAACATGACTACGCATGACTGTACATGACTGTACATGACTGTACATGACTGAACCCGACTGGATGTAGCTCTTAACATCCCTAACAACAGGACCTTACGGGTCCGGGTACGGTGACCGACCGTAACCGTATTAAAAACTTGTCCGACCGTAAATTACCGTACATGACGGTAAACAACTTTCGGTCACGGAACACAATTACGGCCGCATTACGCCGACGGGTAACACGACCGAGCAAGCTCGGGTGTTTTCGTCGAGGCGTTGATGGTACAGTGGTAGCATACTACCCTGCCACGGTAGAGACCCGGGTTCGATTCCCGGTCAACGCACTCAAGGCCTTTTTCTCGCGGTCGTAGCACCGGAAAAAAAACGAGCACGGAAAAAGAAAAGTCCACCGAGTTGCCGCCGCCGGATTTCCTGAGACATCCCTGATCTCGGTACTGATCGGCCCCAACCGTGCTTGATTGGCGAGTTCGGAAGGGATCGCATGTATTCACGGTGGTTTGATGGCAACACGTTTCGAAGCGGACGCCGGGAGGTGAAGTATCCGTTCCTCAGGTGCGCGAGGGACGTGTCCCTCCGATGGTTTGGTGGACCGATTGTTTTTTTGTTTGTTCTTTTGAGGTGAGGTTGGCAGAGCGGTGAAATGGTGTTTTTGGCTTCATCCAATCGGAAAGGACCCGGTGGGAGCGTTTTCAGGTGTGGCACGATCTTTCGTGGGTGGGTGTGTGGGTGAGTGTGCGCCTGTGAGCGCGTGCGCGCGCGCGGGTGGTTGAGTGTGTGTGGGTCAGCTCGTGGGTGAGCGCCAGTAGAGCGAAAAGACTTGGGAGCAGGTTCGTTTCTTTTTTGACGTGTGTGGCGACGGAACGCACAGGTGGTGGCGTGTTGGTGGCGTTTTTGGGTTCACGCGCGCCCTTGTTGGATCATCCGATCGGGTGATCCGGGATCATCCACGGGATCTCTCTCGGGAGAAAATCGGGAGAGAGGTCGAAGAAAAAAGCGAAGAAGCTAGAAAGGAAAAGGAAAGGGGGAGGGAAAGAAGGAAAATGAAAGAAGAATGCAAAGGAAATGGAATCTTCTCGAAAGGACCGAAAGAGAAAGAATCGAAAAAGGAAAAAGTAGAAAAGCACGGAAGAGGGCAGAAAAGAAAAGAAAGATTATTGGAAGAAAAGGAGGGAACGAACGGCACAAAAATAAGAAAAGAACGACGAAAATAGAAAGAAACGAATCGATCTCTTGCGGGGAAAGAAAAAAAAGAAGAAAAAAAAACACCACAACTCGAAGAGACACCAAAAACCCATGGAAAACGAAGAACTCCTTTTACGCGATAATTCGAGCGAACGAAATGGGCCATCGCCGACATCTCTCGCATATCCGAATCCGAGCACCCGGAAAATCGCAACGATGAAAAAACTCGAAACGAGTCCTAACCACGAACGAACACCCTCCCGAAGTTTTGGCGCAACCTCGTTCCCGCGCGCGACGGCACTTGTCCCCGACAGCTTCCCGACAGCTTCCCGAACCTACCACGCTCTCCGCACGCGCAATCCCTCGAGCCGCGTTGGTGATATAGTGGTAGCATACTACCCTCCCAAGGTAGAGACCCGGGTTCGATTCCCGGTCAACGCACCCGTGCTCTTTTTTTCGCGGACCGACCTCCGAGACCCCAGCTTGAGGACGCGGGGCGGGCCCCTCCTCTCGTACGTGGCGATGGCCGAGTTGGTCCAAGGCGCTGGAGTAAGGTTCCAGTCCGAAAGGGCGTGGGTTCAAATCCCACTCGCCACACGTCATAATTTGTGACGTGGCGTGAGGCTTCCAGTCAAAAGCGTTGGTTGCCCCGGACCAGGATCGAACTGGTGACCTCCGGATGGCTCACGAGGTTATGAGACCGACGCGCTAACCGACTGCGCCACCGAGGCCACGGGAAGATTTCGGTGCCGCCGATCTCGGACCGCTGCTCGGCGCCGTCTGCGACTCCCGTCCGGGGCGGGGCCCTCGTGGGGGTGGCTCCCGAGCGGCGATCGTGTGGTGATGGCCGAGTTGGTCTAAGGCGCTAGATTCAGGTTCTAGTTCGGAGACGAGCGTGGGTTCGAATCCCACTCACCACAACGTGCCTTTTCGCGTCACCCCCTCGGTTTGCGAACACACACGCACACACATGCCTCCGAGGCATTGCCTCGTTGAGGGCAGGATTCGAACCTGCGCGGGACAAACCCAGTGGATTTCTAGTCCACCTCCTTAACCACTCGGACACCCCAACTCACGTTGTGATGAGGCGTCCCGTGGTCCATCCTCGTCACACGCCTCGTCATCAACCTCATCAGCCTCGTCGTCCGCCTCGTCACGCCCTCGTCGTCGTGACCGGGTCGTTGTAGTACAGAGGTGAGTATTCTTGCCTGTCACGCGGGTTCAATTTGCAACGGCACACCCACCCCGCATCCTTGTCTTTTGCCGCTCCGAAAAACGACTTCGACGCTCGCTGAGAGCAGGATTTGAACCTGCGCGGGATAAACCCAGTGGATTTCGAGTCCACCTCCTTAACCACTCGGACATCTCAGCTCGACGACGTGTCGATCGCGCGTTGCGTGGAGGCTCGGTCGACCCCCCGCGATCGAGATTCCCGGGATCGGGATCCACGAGATCGGCGCGATCCTGTTTGAGACATGCCCGGGTAGCTCAGTTTGGTAGAGCGCGAGACTTTTAATCTCGTGGCCGAGGGTTCGAGTCCCTCCTCGGGCGTCTGCCCTCCCGTTCCGACGAGAGACAGGTGTTAGATTTGGGGGTGCGAGTCTAAGAAGAGCTAAAAACTAAAACTTCCGAGTCCTTGACCTTGAAGCCCATTAATACCAAGACCCCCAAGGATCCTAGCGTCCCCGCATGGTACCTAGGACAACCATCCTAGGTGGGCACCCGACATAGGTCTAGTCATCATGACTAGACTTGACTCACATGTCCACGTCAACATGACTACGCATGACTGTACATGACTGTACATGACTGTACATGACTGAACCCGACTGGATGTAGCTCTTAACATCCCTAACAACAGGACCTTACGGGTCCGGGTACGGTGACCGACCGTAACCGTATTAAAAACTTGTCCGACCGTAAATTACCGTACATGACGGTAAACAACTTTCGGTCACGGAACACAATTACGGCCGCATTACGCCGACGGGTAACACGACCGAGCAAGCTCGGGTGTTTTCGTCGAGGCGTTGATGGTACAGTGGTAGCATACTACCCTGCCACGGTAGAGACCCGGGTTCGATTCCCGGTCAACGCACTCAAGGCCTTTTTCTCGCGGTCGTAGCACCGGAAAAAAAACGAGCACGGAAAAAGAAAAGTCCACCGAGTTGCCGCCGCCGGATTTCCTGAGACATCCCTGATCTCGGTACTGATCGGCCCCAACCGTGCTTGATTGGCGAGTTCGGAAGGGATCGCATGTATTCACGGTGGTTTGATGGCAACACGTTTCGAAGCGGACGCCGGGAGGTGAAGTATCCGTTCCTCAGGTGCGCGAGGGACGTGTCCCTCCGATGGTTTGGTGGACCGATTGTTTTTTTGTTTGTTCTTTTGAGGTGAGGTTGGCAGAGCGGTGAAATGGTGTTTTTGGCTTCATCCAATCGGAAAGGACCCGGTGGGAGCGTTTTCAGGTGTGGCACGATCTTTCGTGGGTGGGTGTGTGGGTGAGTGTGCGCCTGTGAGCGCGTGCGCGCGCGCGGGTGGTTGAGTGTGTGTGGGTCAGCTCGTGGGTGAGCGCCAGTAGAGCGAAAAGACTTGGGAGCAGGTTCGTTTCTTTTTTGACGTGTGTGGCGACGGAACGCACAGGTGGTGGCGTGTTGGTGGCGTTTTTGGGTTCACGCGCGCCCTTGTTGGATCATCCGATCGGGTGATCCGGGATCATCCACGGGATCTCTCTCGGGAGAAAATCGGGAGAGAGGTCGAAGAAAAAAGCGAAGAAGCTAGAAAGGAAAAGGAAAGGGGGAGGGAAAGAAGGAAAATGAAAGAAGAATGCAAAGGAAATGGAATCTTCTCGAAAGGACCGAAAGAGAAAGAATCGAAAAAGGAAAAAGTAGAAAAGCACGGAAGAGGGCAGAAAAGAAAAGAAAGATTATTGGAAGAAAAGGAGGGAACGAACGGCACAAAAATAAGAAAAGAACGACGAAAATAGAAAGAAACGAATCGATCTCTTGCGGGGAAAGAAAAAAAAGAAGAAAAAAAAACACCACAACTCGAAGAGACACCAAAAACCCATGGAAAACGAAGAACTCCTTTTACGCGATAATTCGAGCGAACGAAATGGGCCATCGCCGACATCTCTCGCATATCCGAATCCGAGCACCCGGAAAATCGCAACGATGAAAAAACTCGAAACGAGTCCTAACCACGAACGAACACCCTCCCGAAGTTTTGGCGCAACCTCGTTCCCGCGCGCGACGGCACTTGTCCCCGACAGCTTCCCGACAGCTTCCCGAACCTACCACGCTCTCCGCACGCGCAATCCCTCGAGCCGCGTTGGTGATATAGTGGTAGCATACTACCCTCCCAAGGTAGAGACCCGGGTTCGATTCCCGGTCAACGCACCCGTGCTCTTTTTTTCGCGGACCGACCTCCGAGACCCCAGCTTGAGGACGCGGGGCGGGCCCCTCCTCTCGTACGTGGCGATGGCCGAGTTGGTCCAAGGCGCTGGAGTAAGGTTCCAGTCCGAAAGGGCGTGGGTTCAAATCCCACTCGCCACACGTCATAATTTGTGACGTGGCGTGAGGCTTCCAGTCAAAAGCGTTGGTTGCCCCGGACCAGGATCGAACTGGTGACCTCCGGATGGCTCACGAGGTTATGAGACCGACGCGCTAACCGACTGCGCCACCGAGGCCACGGGAAGATTTCGGTGCCGCCGATCTCGGACCGCTGCTCGGCGCCGTCTGCGACTCCCGTCCGGGGCGGGGCCCTCGTGGGGGTGGCTCCCGAGCGGCGATCGTGTGGTGATGGCCGAGTTGGTCTAAGGCGCTAGATTCAGGTTCTAGTTCGGAGACGAGCGTGGGTTCGAATCCCACTCACCACAACGTGCCTTTTCGCGTCACCCCCTCGGTTTGCGAACACACACGCACACACATGCCTCCGAGGCATTGCCTCGTTGAGGGCAGGATTCGAACCTGCGCGGGACAAACCCAGTGGATTTCTAGTCCACCTCCTTAACCACTCGGACACCCCAACTCACGTTGTGATGAGGCGTCCCGTGGTCCATCCTCGTCACACGCCTCGTCATCAACCTCATCAGCCTCGTCGTCCGCCTCGTCATGCCCTCGTCGTCGTGACCGGGTCGTTGTAGTACAGAGGTGAGTATTCTTGCCTGTCACGCGGGTTCAATTTGCAACGGCACACCCACCCCGCATCCTTGTCTTTTGCCGCTCCGAAAAACGACTTCGACGCTCGCTGAGAGCAGGATTTGAACCTGCGCGGGATAAACCCAGTGGATTTCGAGTCCACCTCCTTAACCACTCGGACATCTCAGCTCGACGACGTGTCGATCGCGCGTTGCGTGGAGGCTCGGTCGACCCCCCGCGATCGAGATTCCCGGGATCGGGATCCACGAGATCGGCGCGATCCTGTTTGAGACATGCCCGGGTAGCTCAGTTTGGTAGAGCGCGAGACTTTTAATCTCGTGGCCGAGGGTTCGAGTCCCTCCTCGGGCGTCTGCCCTCCCGTTCCGACGAGAGACAGGTGTTAGATTTGGGGGTGCGAGTCTAAGAAGAGCTAAAAACTAAAACTTCCGAGTCCTTGACCTTGAAGCCCATTAATACCATGACCCCCAAGGATCCTAGCGTCCCCGCATGGTACCTAGGACAACCATCCTAGGTGGGCACCCGACATAGGTCTAGTCATCATGACTAGACTTGACTCACATGTCCACGTCAACATGACTGTACATGACTGTACATGACTGTACATGACTGAACCCGACTGGATGTAGCTCTTAACATCCCTAACAACAGGACCTTACGGGTCCGGGTACGGTGACCGACCGTAACCGTATTAAAAACTTGTCCGACCGTAAATTACCGTACATGACGGTAAACAACTTTCGGTCACGGAACACAATTACGGCCGCATTACGCCGACGGGTAACACGACCGAGCAAGCTCGGGTGTTTTCGTCGAGGCGTTGATGGTACAGTGGTAGCATACTACCCTGCCACGGTAGAGACCCGGGTTCGATTCCCGGTCAACGCACTCAAGGCCTTTTTCTCGCGGTCGTAGCACCGGAAAAAAAACGAGCACGGAAAAAGAAAAGTCCACCGAGTTGCCGCCGCCGGATTTCCTGAGACATCCCTGATCTCGGTACTGATCGGCCCCAACCGTGCTTGATTGGCGAGTTCGGAAGGGATCGCATGTATTCACGGTGGTTTGATGGCAACACGTTTCGAAGCGGACGCCGGGAGGTGAAGTATCCGTTCCTCAGGTGCGCGAGGGACGTGTCCCTCCGATGGTTTGGTGGACCGATTGTTTTTTTGTTTGTTCTTTTGAGGTGAGGTTGGCAGAGCGGTGAAATGGTGTTTTTGGCTTCATCCAATCGGAAAGGACCCGGTGGGAGCGTTTTCAGGTGTGGCACGATCTTTCGTGGGTGGGTGTGTGGGTGAGTGTGCGCCTGTGAGCGCGTGCGCGCGCGCGGGTGGTTGAGTGTGTGTGGGTCAGCTCGTGGGTGAGCGCCAGTAGAGCGAAAAGACTTGGGAGCAGGTTCGTTTCTTTTTTGACGTGTGTGGCGACGGAACGCACAGGTGGTGGCGTGTTGGTGGCGTTTTTGGGTTCACGCGCGCCCTTGTTGGATCATCCGATCGGGTGATCCGGGATCATCCACGGGATCTCTCTCGGGAGAAAATCGGGAGAGAGGTCGAAGAAAAAAGCGAAGAAGCTAGAAAGGAAAAGGAAAGGGGGAGGGAAAGAAGGAAAATGAAAGAAGAATGCAAAGGAAATGGAATCTTCTCGAAAGGACCGAAAGAGAAAGAATCGAAAAAGGAAAAAGTAGAAAAGCACGGAAGAGGGCAGAAAAGAAAAGAAAGATTATTGGAAGAAAAGGAGGGAACGAACGGCACAAAAATAAGAAAAGAACGACGAAAATAGAAAGAAACGAATCGATCTCTTGCGGGGAAAGAAAAAAAAGAAGAAAAAAAAACACCACAACTCGAAGAGACACCAAAAACCCATGGAAAACGAAGAACTCCTTTTACGCGATAATTCGAGCGAACGAAATGGGCCATCGCCGACATCTCTCGCATATCCGAATCCGAGCACCCGGAAAATCGCAACGATGAAAAAACTCGAAACGAGTCCTAACCACGAACGAACACCCTCCCGAAGTTTTGGCGCAACCTCGTTCCCGCGCGCGACGGCACTTGTCCCCGACAGCTTCCCGACAGCTTCCCGAACCTACCACGCTCTCCGCACGCGCAATCCCTCGAGCCGCGTTGGTGATATAGTGGTAGCATACTACCCTCCCAAGGTAGAGACCCGGGTTCGATTCCCGGTCAACGCACCCGTGCTCTTTTTTTCGCGGACCGACCTCCGAGACCCCAGCTTGAGGACGCGGGGCGGGCCCCTCCTCTCGTACGTGGCGATGGCCGAGTTGGTCCAAGGCGCTGGAGTAAGGTTCCAGTCCGAAAGGGCGTGGGTTCAAATCCCACTCGCCACACGTCATAATTTGTGACGTGGCGTGAGGCTTCCAGTCAAAAGCGTTGGTTGCCCCGGACCAGGATCGAACTGGTGACCTCCGGATGGCTCACGAGGTTATGAGACCGACGCGCTAACCGACTGCGCCACCGAGGCCACGGGAAGATTTCGGTGCCGCCGATCTCGGACCGCTGCTCGGCGCCGTCTGCGACTCCCGTCCGGGGCGGGGCCCTCGTGGGGGTGGCTCCCGAGCGGCGATCGTGTGGTGATGGCCGAGTTGGTCTAAGGCGCTAGATTCAGGTTCTAGTTCGGAGACGAGCGTGGGTTCGAATCCCACTCACCACAACGTGCCTTTTCGCGTCACCCCCTCGGTTTGCGAACACACACGCACACACATGCCTCCGAGGCATTGCCTCGTTGAGGGCAGGATTCGAACCTGCGCGGGACAAACCCAGTGGATTTCTAGTCCACCTCCTTAACCACTCGGACACCCCAACTCACGTTGTGATGAGGCGTCCCGTGGTCCATCCTCGTCACACGCCTCGTCATCAACCTCATCAGCCTCGTCGTCCGCCTCGTCACGCCCTCGTCGTCGTGACCGGGTCGTTGTAGTACAGAGGTGAGTATTCTTGCCTGTCACGCGGGTTCAATTTGCAACGGCACACCCACCCCGCATCCTTGTCTTTTGCCGCTCCGAAAAACGACTTCGACGCTCGCTGAGAGCAGGATTTGAACCTGCGCGGGATAAACCCAGTGGATTTCGAGTCCACCTCCTTAACCACTCGGACATCTCAGCTCGACGACGTGTCGATCGCGCGTTGCGTGGAGGCTCGGTCGACCCCCCGCGATCGAGATTCCCGGGATCGGGATCCACGAGATCGGCGCGATCCTGTTTGAGACATGCCCGGGTAGCTCAGTTTGGTAGAGCGCGAGACTTTTAATCTCGTGGCCGAGGGTTCGAGTCCCTCCTCGGGCGTCTGCCCTCCCGTTCCGACGAGAGACAGGTGTTAGATTTGGGGGTGCGAGTCTAAGAAGAGCTAAAAACTAAAACTTCCGAGTCCTTGACCTTGAAGCCCATTAATACCATGACCCCCAAGGATCCTAGCGTCCCCGCATGGTACCTAGGACAACCATCCTAGGTGGGCACCCGACATAGGTCTAGTCATCATGACTAGACTTGACTCACATGTCCACGTCAACATGACTGTACATGACTGTACATGACTGTACATGACTGAACCCGACTGGATGTAGCTCTTAACATCCCTAACAACAGGACCTTACGGGTCCGGGTACGGTGACCGACCGTAACCGTATTAAAAACTTGTCCGACCGTAAATTACCGTACATGACGGTAAACAACTTTCGGTCACGGAACACAATTACGGCCGCATTACGCCGACGGGTAACACGACCGAGCAAGCTCGGGTGTTTTCGTCGAGGCGTTGATGGTACAGTGGTAGCATACTACCCTGCCACGGTAGAGACCCGGGTTCGATTCCCGGTCAACGCACTCAAGGCCTTTTTCTCGCGGTCGTAGCACCGGAAAAAAAACGAGCACGGAAAAAGAAAAGTCCACCGAGTTGCCGCCGCCGGATTTCCTGAGACATCCCTGATCTCGGTACTGATCGGCCCCAACCGTGCTTGATTGGCGAGTTCGGAAGGGATCGCATGTATTCACGGTGGTTTGATGGCAACACGTTTCGAAGCGGACGCCGGGAGGTGAAGTATCCGTTCCTCAGGTGCGCGAGGGACGTGTCCCTCCGATGGTTTGGTGGACCGATTGTTTTTTTGTTTGTTCTTTTGAGGTGAGGTTGGCAGAGCGGTGAAATGGTGTTTTTGGCTTCATCCAATCGGAAAGGACCCGGTGGGAGCGTTTTCAGGTGTGGCACGATCTTTCGTGGGTGGGTGTGTGGGTGAGTGTGCGCCTGTGAGCGCGTGCGCGCGCGCGGGTGGTTGAGTGTGTGTGGGTCAGCTCGTGGGTGAGCGCCAGTAGAGCGAAAAGACTTGGGAGCAGGTTCGTTTCTTTTTTGACGTGTGTGGCGACGGAACGCACAGGTGGTGGCGTGTTGGTGGCGTTTTTGGGTTCACGCGCGCCCTTGTTGGATCATCCGATCGGGTGATCCGGGATCATCCACGGGATCTCTCTCGGGAGAAAATCGGGAGAGAGGTCGAAGAAAAAAGCGAAGAAGCTAGAAAGGAAAAGGAAAGGGGGAGGGAAAGAAGGAAAATGAAAGAAGAATGCAAAGGAAATGGAATCTTCTCGAAAGGACCGAAAGAGAAAGAATCGAAAAAGGAAAAAGTAGAAAAGCACGGAAGAGGGCAGAAAAGAAAAGAAAGATTATTGGAAGAAAAGGAGGGAACGAACGGCACAAAAATAAGAAAAGAACGACGAAAATAGAAAGAAACGAATCGATCTCTTGCGGGGAAAGAAAAAAAAGAAGAAAAAAAAACACCACAACTCGAAGAGACACCAAAAACCCATGGAAAACGAAGAACTCCTTTTACGCGATAATTCGAGCGAACGAAATGGGCCATCGCCGACATCTCTCGCATATCCGAATCCGAGCACCCGGAAAATCGCAACGATGAAAAAACTCGAAACGAGTCCTAACCACGAACGAACACCCTCCCGAAGTTTTGGCGCAACCTCGTTCCCGCGCGCGACGGCACTTGTCCCCGACAGCTTCCCGACAGCTTCCCGAACCTACCACGCTCTCCGCACGCGCAATCCCTCGAGCCGCGTTGGTGATATAGTGGTAGCATACTACCCTCCCAAGGTAGAGACCCGGGTTCGATTCCCGGTCAACGCACCCGTGCTCTTTTTTTCGCGGACCGACCTCCGAGACCCCAGCTTGAGGACGCGGGGCGGGCCCCTCCTCTCGTACGTGGCGATGGCCGAGTTGGTCCAAGGCGCTGGAGTAAGGTTCCAGTCCGAAAGGGCGTGGGTTCAAATCCCACTCGCCACACGTCATAATTTGTGACGTGGCGTGAGGCTTCCAGTCAAAAGCGTTGGTTGCCCCGGACCAGGATCGAACTGGTGACCTCCGGATGGCTCACGAGGTTATGAGACCGACGCGCTAACCGACTGCGCCACCGAGGCCACGGGAAGATTTCGGTGCCGCCGATCTCGGACCGCTGCTCGGCGCCGTCTGCGACTCCCGTCCGGGGCGGGGCCCTCGTGGGGGTGGCTCCCGAGCGGCGATCGTGTGGTGATGGCCGAGTTGGTCTAAGGCGCTAGATTCAGGTTCTAGTTCGGAGACGAGCGTGGGTTCGAATCCCACTCACCACAACGTGCCTTTTCGCGTCACCCCCTCGGTTTGCGAACACACACGCACACACATGCCTCCGAGGCATTGCCTCGTTGAGGGCAGGATTCGAACCTGCGCGGGACAAACCCAGTGGATTTCTAGTCCACCTCCTTAACCACTCGGACACCCCAACTCACGTTGTGATGAGGCGTCCCGTGGTCCATCCTCGTCACACGCCTCGTCATCAACCTCATCAGCCTCGTCGTCCGCCTCGTCACGCCCTCGTCGTCGTGACCGGGTCGTTGTAGTACAGAGGTGAGTATTCTTGCCTGTCACGCGGGTTCAATTTGCAACGGCACACCCACCCCGCATCCTTGTCTTTTGCCGCTCCGAAAAACGACTTCGACGCTCGCTGAGAGCAGGATTTGAACCTGCGCGGGATAAACCCAGTGGATTTCGAGTCCACCTCCTTAACCACTCGGACATCTCAGCTCGACGACGTGTCGATCGCGCGTTGCGTGGAGGCTCGGTCGACCCCCCGCGATCGAGATTCCCGGGATCGGGATCCACGAGATCGGCGCGATCCTGTTTGAGACATGCCCGGGTAGCTCAGTTTGGTAGAGCGCGAGACTTTTAATCTCGTGGCCGAGGGTTCGAGTCCCTCCTCGGGCGTCTGCCCTCCCGTTCCGACGAGAGACAGGTGTTAGATTTGGGGGTGCGAGTCTAAGAAGAGCTAAAAACTAAAACTTCCGAGTCCTTGACCTTGAAGCCCATTAATACCATGACCCCCAAGGATCCTAGCGTCCCCGCATGGTACCTAGGACAACCATCCTAGGTGGGCACCCGACATAGGTCTAGTCATCATGACTAGACTTGACTCACATGTCCACGTCAACATGACTGTACATGACTGTACATGACTGTACATGACTGAACCCGACTGGATGTAGCTCTTAACATCCCTAACAACAGGACCTTACGGGTCCGGGTACGGTGACCGACCGTAACCGTATTAAAAACTTGTCCGACCGTAAATTACCGTACATGACGGTAAACAACTTTCGGTCACGGAACACAATTACGGCCGCATTACGCCGACGGGTAACACGACCGAGCAAGCTCGGGTGTTTTCGTCGAGGCGTTGATGGTACAGTGGTAGCATACTACCCTGCCACGGTAGAGACCCGGGTTCGATTCCCGGTCAACGCACTCAAGGCCTTTTTCTCGCGGTCGTAGCACCGGAAAAAAAACGAGCACGGAAAAAGAAAAGTCCACCGAGTTGCCGCCGCCGGATTTCCTGAGACATCCCTGATCTCGGTACTGATCGGCCCCAACCGTGCTTGATTGGCGAGTTCGGAAGGGATCGCATGTATTCACGGTGGTTTGATGGCAACACGTTTCGAAGCGGACGCCGGGAGGTGAAGTATCCGTTCCTCAGGTGCGCGAGGGACGTGTCCCTCCGATGGTTTGGTGGACCGATTGTTTTTTTGTTTGTTCTTTTGAGGTGAGGTTGGCAGAGCGGTGAAATGGTGTTTTTGGCTTCATCCAATCGGAAAGGACCCGGTGGGAGCGTTTTCAGGTGTGGCACGATCTTTCGTGGGTGGGTGTGTGGGTGAGTGTGCGCCTGTGAGCGCGTGCGCGCGCGCGGGTGGTTGAGTGTGTGTGGGTCAGCTCGTGGGTGAGCGCCAGTAGAGCGAAAAGACTTGGGAGCAGGTTCGTTTCTTTTTTGACGTGTGTGGCGACGGAACGCACAGGTGGTGGCGTGTTGGTGGCGTTTTTGGGTTCACGCGCGCCCTTGTTGGATCATCCGATCGGGTGATCCGGGATCATCCACGGGATCTCTCTCGGGAGAAAATCGGGAGAGAGGTCGAAGAAAAAAGCGAAGAAGCTAGAAAGGAAAAGGAAAGGGGGAGGGAAAGAAGGAAAATGAAAGAAGAATGCAAAGGAAATGGAATCTTCTCGAAAGGACCGAAAGAGAAAGAATCGAAAAAGGAAAAAGTAGAAAAGCACGGAAGAGGGCAGAAAAGAAAAGAAAGATTATTGGAAGAAAAGGAGGGAACGAACGGCACAAAAATAAGAAAAGAACGACGAAAATAGAAAGAAACGAATCGATCTCTTGCGGGGAAAGAAAAAAAAGAAGAAAAAAAAACACCACAACTCGAAGAGACACCAAAAACCCATGGAAAACGAAGAACTCCTTTTACGCGATAATTCGAGCGAACGAAATGGGCCATCGCCGACATCTCTCGCATATCCGAATCCGAGCACCCGGAAAATCGCAACGATGAAAAAACTCGAAACGAGTCCTAACCACGAACGAACACCCTCCCGAAGTTTTGGCGCAACCTCGTTCCCGCGCGCGACGGCACTTGTCCCCGACAGCTTCCCGACAGCTTCCCGAACCTACCACGCTCTCCGCACGCGCAATCCCTCGAGCCGCGTTGGTGATATAGTGGTAGCATACTACCCTCCCAAGGTAGAGACCCGGGTTCGATTCCCGGTCAACGCACCCGTGCTCTTTTTTTCGCGGACCGACCTCCGAGACCCCAGCTTGAGGACGCGGGGCGGGCCCCTCCTCTCGTACGTGGCGATGGCCGAGTTGGTCCAAGGCGCTGGAGTAAGGTTCCAGTCCGAAAGGGCGTGGGTTCAAATCCCACTCGCCACACGTCATAATTTGTGACGTGGCGTGAGGCTTCCAGTCAAAAGCGTTGGTTGCCCCGGACCAGGATCGAACTGGTGACCTCCGGATGGCTCACGAGGTTATGAGACCGACGCGCTAACCGACTGCGCCACCGAGGCCACGGGAAGATTTCGGTGCCGCCGATCTCGGACCGCTGCTCGGCGCCGTCTGCGACTCCCGTCCGGGGCGGGGCCCTCGTGGGGGTGGCTCCCGAGCGGCGATCGTGTGGTGATGGCCGAGTTGGTCTAAGGCGCTAGATTCAGGTTCTAGTTCGGAGACGAGCGTGGGTTCGAATCCCACTCACCACAACGTGCCTTTTCGCGTCACCCCCTCGGTTTGCGAACACACACGCACACACATGCCTCCGAGGCATTGCCTCGTTGAGGGCAGGATTCGAACCTGCGCGGGACAAACCCAGTGGATTTCTAGTCCACCTCCTTAACCACTCGGACACCCCAACTCACGTTGTGATGAGGCGTCCCGTGGTCCATCCTCGTCACACGCCTCGTCATCAACCTCATCAGCCTCGTCGTCCGCCTCGTCACGCCCTCGTCGTCGTGACCGGGTCGTTGTAGTACAGAGGTGAGTATTCTTGCCTGTCACGCGGGTTCAATTTGCAACGGCACACCCACCCCGCATCCTTGTCTTTTGCCGCTCCGAAAAACGACTTCGACGCTCGCTGAGAGCAGGATTTGAACCTGCGCGGGATAAACCCAGTGGATTTCGAGTCCACCTCCTTAACCACTCGGACATCTCAGCTCGACGACGTGTCGATCGCGCGTTGCGTGGAGGCTCGGTCGACCCCCCGCGATCGAGATTCCCGGGATCGGGATCCACGAGATCGGCGCGATCCTGTTTGAGACATGCCCGGGTAGCTCAGTTTGGTAGAGCGCGAGACTTTTAATCTCGTGGCCGAGGGTTCGAGTCCCTCCTCGGGCGTCTGCCCTCCCGTTCCGACGAGAGACAGGTGTTAGATTTGGGGGTGCGAGTCTAAGAAGAGCTAAAAACTAAAACTTCCGAGTCCTTGACCTTGAAGCCCATTAATACCATGACCCCCAAGGATCCTAGCGTCCCCGCATGGTACCTAGGACAACCATCCTAGGTGGGCACCCGACATAGGTCTAGTCATCATGACTAGACTTGACTCACATGTCCACGTCAACATGACTGTACATGACTGTACATGACTGTACATGACTGAACCCGACTGGATGTAGCTCTTAACATCCCTAACAACAGGACCTTACGGGTCCGGGTACGGTGACCGACCGTAACCGTATTAAAAACTTGTCCGACCGTAAATTACCGTACATGACGGTAAACAACTTTCGGTCACGGAACACAATTACGGCCGCATTACGCCGACGGGTAACACGACCGAGCAAGCTCGGGTGTTTTCGTCGAGGCGTTGATGGTACAGTGGTAGCATACTACCCTGCCACGGTAGAGACCCGGGTTCGATTCCCGGTCAACGCACTCAAGGCCTTTTTCTCGCGGTCGTAGCACCGGAAAAAAAACGAGCACGGAAAAAGAAAAGTCCACCGAGTTGCCGCCGCCGGATTTCCTGAGACATCCCTGATCTCGGTACTGATCGGCCCCAACCGTGCTTGATTGGCGAGTTCGGAAGGGATCGCATGTATTCACGGTGGTTTGATGGCAACACGTTTCGAAGCGGACGCCGGGAGGTGAAGTATCCGTTCCTCAGGTGCGCGAGGGACGTGTCCCTCCGATGGTTTGGTGGACCGATTGTTTTTTTGTTTGTTCTTTTGAGGTGAGGTTGGCAGAGCGGTGAAATGGTGTTTTTGGCTTCATCCAATCGGAAAGGACCCGGTGGGAGCGTTTTCAGGTGTGGCACGATCTTTCGTGGGTGGGTGTGTGGGTGAGTGTGCGCCTGTGAGCGCGTGCGCGCGCGCGGGTGGTTGAGTGTGTGTGGGTCAGCTCGTGGGTGAGCGCCAGTAGAGCGAAAAGACTTGGGAGCAGGTTCGTTTCTTTTTTGACGTGTGTGGCGACGGAACGCACAGGTGGTGGCGTGTTGGTGGCGTTTTTGGGTTCACGCGCGCCCTTGTTGGATCATCCGATCGGGTGATCCGGGATCATCCACGGGATCTCTCTCGGGAGAAAATCGGGAGAGAGGTCGAAGAAAAAAGCGAAGAAGCTAGAAAGGAAAAGGAAAGGGGGAGGGAAAGAAGGAAAATGAAAGAAGAATGCAAAGGAAATGGAATCTTCTCGAAAGGACCGAAAGAGAAAGAATCGAAAAAGGAAAAAGTAGAAAAGCACGGAAGAGGGCAGAAAAGAAAAGAAAGATTATTGGAAGAAAAGGAGGGAACGAACGGCACAAAAATAAGAAAAGAACGACGAAAATAGAAAGAAACGAATCGATCTCTTGCGGGGAAAGAAAAAAAAGAAGAAAAAAAAACACCACAACTCGAAGAGACACCAAAAACCCATGGAAAACGAAGAACTCCTTTTACGCGATAATTCGAGCGAACGAAATGGGCCATCGCCGACATCTCTCGCATATCCGAATCCGAGCACCCGGAAAATCGCAACGATGAAAAAACTCGAAACGAGTCCTAACCACGAACGAACACCCTCCCGAAGTTTTGGCGCAACCTCGTTCCCGCGCGCGACGGCACTTGTCCCCGACAGCTTCCCGACAGCTTCCCGAACCTACCACGCTCTCCGCACGCGCAATCCCTCGAGCCGCGTTGGTGATATAGTGGTAGCATACTACCCTCCCAAGGTAGAGACCCGGGTTCGATTCCCGGTCAACGCACCCGTGCTCTTTTTTTCGCGGACCGACCTCCGAGACCCCAGCTTGAGGACGCGGGGCGGGCCCCTCCTCTCGTACGTGGCGATGGCCGAGTTGGTCCAAGGCGCTGGAGTAAGGTTCCAGTCCGAAAGGGCGTGGGTTCAAATCCCACTCGCCACACGTCATAATTTGTGACGTGGCGTGAGGCTTCCAGTCAAAAGCGTTGGTTGCCCCGGACCAGGATCGAACTGGTGACCTCCGGATGGCTCACGAGGTTATGAGACCGACGCGCTAACCGACTGCGCCACCGAGGCCACGGGAAGATTTCGGTGCCGCCGATCTCGGACCGCTGCTCGGCGCCGTCTGCGACTCCCGTCCGGGGCGGGGCCCTCGTGGGGGTGGCTCCCGAGCGGCGATCGTGTGGTGATGGCCGAGTTGGTCTAAGGCGCTAGATTCAGGTTCTAGTTCGGAGACGAGCGTGGGTTCGAATCCCACTCACCACAACGTGCCTTTTCGCGTCACCCCCTCGGTTTGCGAACACACACGCACACACATGCCTCCGAGGCATTGCCTCGTTGAGGGCAGGATTCGAACCTGCGCGGGACAAACCCAGTGGATTTCTAGTCCACCTCCTTAACCACTCGGACACCCCAACTCACGTTGTGATGAGGCGTCCCGTGGTCCATCCTCGTCACACGCCTCGTCATCAACCTCATCAGCCTCGTCGTCCGCCTCGTCACGCCCTCGTCGTCGTGACCGGGTCGTTGTAGTACAGAGGTGAGTATTCTTGCCTGTCACGCGGGTTCAATTTGCAACGGCACACCCACCCCGCATCCTTGTCTTTTGCCGCTCCGAAAAACGACTTCGACGCTCGCTGAGAGCAGGATTTGAACCTGCGCGGGATAAACCCAGTGGATTTCGAGTCCACCTCCTTAACCACTCGGACATCTCAGCTCGACGACGTGTCGATCGCGCGTTGCGTGGAGGCTCGGTCGACCCCCCGCGATCGAGATTCCCGGGATCGGGATCCACGAGATCGGCGCGATCCTGTTTGAGACATGCCCGGGTAGCTCAGTTTGGTAGAGCGCGAGACTTTTAATCTCGTGGCCGAGGGTTCGAGTCCCTCCTCGGGCGTCTGCCCTCCCGTTCCGACGAGAGACAGGTGTTAGATTTGGGGGTGCGAGTCTAAGAAGAGCTAAAAACTAAAACTTCCGAGTCCTTGACCTTGAAGCCCATTAATACCATGACCCCCAAGGATCCTAGCGTCCCCGCATGGTACCTAGGACAACCATCCTAGGTGGGCACCCGACATAGGTCTAGTCATCATGACTAGACTTGACTCACATGTCCACGTCAACATGACTGTACATGACTGTACATGACTGTACATGACTGAACCCGACTGGATGTAGCTCTTAACATCCCTAACAACAGGACCTTACGGGTCCGGGTACGGTGACCGACCGTAACCGTATTAAAAACTTGTCCGACCGTAAATTACCGTACATGACGGTAAACAACTTTCGGTCACGGAACACAATTACGGCCGCATTACGCCGACGGGTAACACGACCGAGCAAGCTCGGGTGTTTTCGTCGAGGCGTTGATGGTACAGTGGTAGCATACTACCCTGCCACGGTAGAGACCCGGGTTCGATTCCCGGTCAACGCACTCAAGGCCTTTTTCTCGCGGTCGTAGCACCGGAAAAAAAACGAGCACGGAAAAAGAAAAGTCCACCGAGTTGCCGCCGCCGGATTTCCTGAGACATCCCTGATCTCGGTACTGATCGGCCCCAACCGTGCTTGATTGGCGAGTTCGGAAGGGATCGCATGTATTCACGGTGGTTTGATGGCAACACGTTTCGAAGCGGACGCCGGGAGGTGAAGTATCCGTTCCTCAGGTGCGCGAGGGACGTGTCCCTCCGATGGTTTGGTGGACCGATTGTTTTTTTGTTTGTTCTTTTGAGGTGAGGTTGGCAGAGCGGTGAAATGGTGTTTTTGGCTTCATCCAATCGGAAAGGACCCGGTGGGAGCGTTTTCAGGTGTGGCACGATCTTTCGTGGGTGGGTGTGTGGGTGAGTGTGCGCCTGTGAGCGCGTGCGCGCGCGCGGGTGGTTGAGTGTGTGTGGGTCAGCTCGTGGGTGAGCGCCAGTAGAGCGAAAAGACTTGGGAGCAGGTTCGTTTCTTTTTTGACGTGTGTGGCGACGGAACGCACAGGTGGTGGCGTGTTGGTGGCGTTTTTGGGTTCACGCGCGCCCTTGTTGGATCATCCGATCGGGTGATCCGGGATCATCCACGGGATCTCTCTCGGGAGAAAATCGGGAGAGAGGTCGAAGAAAAAAGCGAAGAAGCTAGAAAGGAAAAGGAAAGGGGGAGGGAAAGAAGGAAAATGAAAGAAGAATGCAAAGGAAATGGAATCTTCTCGAAAGGACCGAAAGAGAAAGAATCGAAAAAGGAAAAAGTAGAAAAGCACGGAAGAGGGCAGAAAAGAAAAGAAAGATTATTGGAAGAAAAGGAGGGAACGAACGGCACAAAAATAAGAAAAGAACGACGAAAATAGAAAGAAACGAATCGATCTCTTGCGGGGAAAGAAAAAAAAGAAGAAAAAAAAACACCACAACTCGAAGAGACACCAAAAACCCATGGAAAACGAAGAACTCCTTTTACGCGATAATTCGAGCGAACGAAATGGGCCATCGCCGACATCTCTCGCATATCCGAATCCGAGCACCCGGAAAATCGCAACGATGAAAAAACTCGAAACGAGTCCTAACCACGAACGAACACCCTCCCGAAGTTTTGGCGCAACCTCGTTCCCGCGCGCGACGGCACTTGTCCCCGACAGCTTCCCGACAGCTTCCCGAACCTACCACGCTCTCCGCACGCGCAATCCCTCGAGCCGCGTTGGTGATATAGTGGTAGCATACTACCCTCCCAAGGTAGAGACCCGGGTTCGATTCCCGGTCAACGCACCCGTGCTCTTTTTTTCGCGGACCGACCTCCGAGACCCCAGCTTGAGGACGCGGGGCGGGCCCCTCCTCTCGTACGTGGCGATGGCCGAGTTGGTCCAAGGCGCTGGAGTAAGGTTCCAGTCCGAAAGGGCGTGGGTTCAAATCCCACTCGCCACACGTCATAATTTGTGACGTGGCGTGAGGCTTCCAGTCAAAAGCGTTGGTTGCCCCGGACCAGGATCGAACTGGTGACCTCCGGATGGCTCACGAGGTTATGAGACCGACGCGCTAACCGACTGCGCCACCGAGGCCACGGGAAGATTTCGGTGCCGCCGATCTCGGACCGCTGCTCGGCGCCGTCTGCGACTCCCGTCCGGGGCGGGGCCCTCGTGGGGGTGGCTCCCGAGCGGCGATCGTGTGGTGATGGCCGAGTTGGTCTAAGGCGCTAGATTCAGGTTCTAGTTCGGAGACGAGCGTGGGTTCGAATCCCACTCACCACAACGTGCCTTTTCGCGTCACCCCCTCGGTTTGCGAACACACACGCACACACATGCCTCCGAGGCATTGCCTCGTTGAGGGCAGGATTCGAACCTGCGCGGGACAAACCCAGTGGATTTCTAGTCCACCTCCTTAACCACTCGGACACCCCAACTCACGTTGTGATGAGGCGTCCCGTGGTCCATCCTCGTCACACGCCTCGTCATCAACCTCATCAGCCTCGTCGTCCGCCTCGTCACGCCCTCGTCGTCGTGACCGGGTCGTTGTAGTACAGAGGTGAGTATTCTTGCCTGTCACGCGGGTTCAATTTGCAACGGCACACCCACCCCGCATCCTTGTCTTTTGCCGCTCCGAAAAACGACTTCGACGCTCGCTGAGAGCAGGATTTGAACCTGCGCGGGATAAACCCAGTGGATTTCGAGTCCACCTCCTTAACCACTCGGACATCTCAGCTCGACGACGTGTCGATCGCGCGTTGCGTGGAGGCTCGGTCGACCCCCCGCGATCGAGATTCCCGGGATCGGGATCCACGAGATCGGCGCGATCCTGTTTGAGACATGCCCGGGTAGCTCAGTTTGGTAGAGCGCGAGACTTTTAATCTCGTGGCCGAGGGTTCGAGTCCCTCCTCGGGCGTCTGCCCTCCCGTTCCGACGAGAGACAGGTGTTAGATTTGGGGGTGCGAGTCTAAGAAGAGCTAAAAACTAAAACTTCCGAGTCCTTGACCTTGAAGCCCATTAATACCATGACCCCCAAGGATCCTAGCGTCCCCGCATGGTACCTAGGACAACCATCCTAGGTGGGCACCCGACATAGGTCTAGTCATCATGACTAGACTTGACTCACATGTCCACGTCAACATGACTGTACATGACTGTACATGACTGTACATGACTGAACCCGACTGGATGTAGCTCTTAACATCCCTAACAACAGGACCTTACGGGTCCGGGTACGGTGACCGACCGTAACCGTATTAAAAACTTGTCCGACCGTAAATTACCGTACATGACGGTAAACAACTTTCGGTCACGGAACACAATTACGGCCGCATTACGCCGACGGGTAACACGACCGAGCAAGCTCGGGTGTTTTCGTCGAGGCGTTGATGGTACAGTGGTAGCATACTACCCTGCCACGGTAGAGACCCGGGTTCGATTCCCGGTCAACGCACTCAAGGCCTTTTTCTCGCGGTCGTAGCACCGGAAAAAAAACGAGCACGGAAAAAGAAAAGTCCACCGAGTTGCCGCCGCCGGATTTCCTGAGACATCCCTGATCTCGGTACTGATCGGCCCCAACCGTGCTTGATTGGCGAGTTCGGAAGGGATCGCATGTATTCACGGTGGTTTGATGGCAACACGTTTCGAAGCGGACGCCGGGAGGTGAAGTATCCGTTCCTCAGGTGCGCGAGGGACGTGTCCCTCCGATGGTTTGGTGGACCGATTGTTTTTTTGTTTGTTCTTTTGAGGTGAGGTTGGCAGAGCGGTGAAATGGTGTTTTTGGCTTCATCCAATCGGAAAGGACCCGGTGGGAGCGTTTTCAGGTGTGGCACGATCTTTCGTGGGTGGGTGTGTGGGTGAGTGTGCGCCTGTGAGCGCGTGCGCGCGCGCGGGTGGTTGAGTGTGTGTGGGTCAGCTCGTGGGTGAGCGCCAGTAGAGCGAAAAGACTTGGGAGCAGGTTCGTTTCTTTTTTGACGTGTGTGGCGACGGAACGCACAGGTGGTGGCGTGTTGGTGGCGTTTTTGGGTTCACGCGCGCCCTTGTTGGATCATCCGATCGGGTGATCCGGGATCATCCACGGGATCTCTCTCGGGAGAAAATCGGGAGAGAGGTCGAAGAAAAAAGCGAAGAAGCTAGAAAGGAAAAGGAAAGGGGGAGGGAAAGAAGGAAAATGAAAGAAGAATGCAAAGGAAATGGAATCTTCTCGAAAGGACCGAAAGAGAAAGAATCGAAAAAGGAAAAAGTAGAAAAGCACGGAAGAGGGCAGAAAAGAAAAGAAAGATTATTGGAAGAAAAGGAGGGAACGAACGGCACAAAAATAAGAAAAGAACGACGAAAATAGAAAGAAACGAATCGATCTCTTGCGGGGAAAGAAAAAAAAGAAGAAAAAAAAACACCACAACTCGAAGAGACACCAAAAACCCATGGAAAACGAAGAACTCCTTTTACGCGATAATTCGAGCGAACGAAATGGGCCATCGCCGACATCTCTCGCATATCCGAATCCGAGCACCCGGAAAATCGCAACGATGAAAAAACTCGAAACGAGTCCTAACCACGAACGAACACCCTCCCGAAGTTTTGGCGCAACCTCGTTCCCGCGCGCGACGGCACTTGTCCCCGACAGCTTCCCGACAGCTTCCCGAACCTACCACGCTCTCCGCACGCGCAATCCCTCGAGCCGCGTTGGTGATATAGTGGTAGCATACTACCCTCCCAAGGTAGAGACCCGGGTTCGATTCCCGGTCAACGCACCCGTGCTCTTTTTTTCGCGGACCGACCTCCGAGACCCCAGCTTGAGGACGCGGGGCGGGCCCCTCCTCTCGTACGTGGCGATGGCCGAGTTGGTCCAAGGCGCTGGAGTAAGGTTCCAGTCCGAAAGGGCGTGGGTTCAAATCCCACTCGCCACACGTCATAATTTGTGACGTGGCGTGAGGCTTCCAGTCAAAAGCGTTGGTTGCCCCGGACCAGGATCGAACTGGTGACCTCCGGATGGCTCACGAGGTTATGAGACCGACGCGCTAACCGACTGCGCCACCGAGGCCACGGGAAGATTTCGGTGCCGCCGATCTCGGACCGCTGCTCGGCGCCGTCTGCGACTCCCGTCCGGGGCGGGGCCCTCGTGGGGGTGGCTCCCGAGCGGCGATCGTGTGGTGATGGCCGAGTTGGTCTAAGGCGCTAGATTCAGGTTCTAGTTCGGAGACGAGCGTGGGTTCGAATCCCACTCACCACAACGTGCCTTTTCGCGTCACCCCCTCGGTTTGCGAACACACACGCACACACATGCCTCCGAGGCATTGCCTCGTTGAGGGCAGGATTCGAACCTGCGCGGGACAAACCCAGTGGATTTCTAGTCCACCTCCTTAACCACTCGGACACCCCAACTCACGTTGTGATGAGGCGTCCCGTGGTCCATCCTCGTCACACGCCTCGTCATCAACCTCATCAGCCTCGTCGTCCGCCTCGTCACGCCCTCGTCGTCGTGACCGGGTCGTTGTAGTACAGAGGTGAGTATTCTTGCCTGTCACGCGGGTTCAATTTGCAACGGCACACCCACCCCGCATCCTTGTCTTTTGCCGCTCCGAAAAACGACTTCGACGCTCGCTGAGAGCAGGATTTGAACCTGCGCGGGATAAACCCAGTGGATTTCGAGTCCACCTCCTTAACCACTCGGACATCTCAGCTCGACGACGTGTCGATCGCGCGTTGCGTGGAGGCTCGGTCGACCCCCCGCGATCGAGATTCCCGGGATCGGGATCCACGAGATCGGCGCGATCCTGTTTGAGACATGCCCGGGTAGCTCAGTTTGGTAGAGCGCGAGACTTTTAATCTCGTGGCCGAGGGTTCGAGTCCCTCCTCGGGCGTCTGCCCTCCCGTTCCGACGAGAGACAGGTGTTAGATTTGGGGGTGCGAGTCTAAGAAGAGCTAAAAACTAAAACTTCCGAGTCCTTGACCTTGAAGCCCATTAATACCAAGACCCCCAAGGATCCTAGCGTCCCCGCATGGTACCTAGGACAACCATCCTAGGTGGGCACCCGACATAGGTCTAGTCATCATGACTAGACTTGACTCACATGTCCACGTCAACATGACTACGCATGACTGTACATGACTGTACATGACTGTACATGACTGAACCCGACTGGATGTAGCTCTTAACATCCCTAACAACAGGACCTTACGGGTCCGGGTACGGTGACCGACCGTAACCGTATTAAAAACTTGTCCGACCGTAAATTACCGTACATGACGGTAAACAACTTTCGGTCACGGAACACAATTACGGCCGCATTACGCCGACGGGTAACACGACCGAGCAAGCTCGGGTGTTTTCGTCGAGGCGTTGATGGTACAGTGGTAGCATACTACCCTGCCACGGTAGAGACCCGGGTTCGATTCCCGGTCAACGCACTCAAGGCCTTTTTCTCGCGGTCGTAGCACCGGAAAAAAAACGAGCACGGAAAAAGAAAAGTCCACCGAGTTGCCGCCGCCGGATTTCCTGAGACATCCCTGATCTCGGTACTGATCGGCCCCAACCGTGCTTGATTGGCGAGTTCGGAAGGGATCGCATGTATTCACGGTGGTTTGATGGCAACACGTTTCGAAGCGGACGCCGGGAGGTGAAGTATCCGTTCCTCAGGTGCGCGAGGGACGTGTCCCTCCGATGGTTTGGTGGACCGATTGTTTTTTTGTTTGTTCTTTTGAGGTGAGGTTGGCAGAGCGGTGAAATGGTGTTTTTGGCTTCATCCAATCGGAAAGGACCCGGTGGGAGCGTTTTCAGGTGTGGCACGATCTTTCGTGGGTGGGTGTGTGGGTGAGTGTGCGCCTGTGAGCGCGTGCGCGCGCGCGGGTGGTTGAGTGTGTGTGGGTCAGCTCGTGGGTGAGCGCCAGTAGAGCGAAAAGACTTGGGAGCAGGTTCGTTTCTTTTTTGACGTGTGTGGCGACGGAACGCACAGGTGGTGGCGTGTTGGTGGCGTTTTTGGGTTCACGCGCGCCCTTGTTGGATCATCCGATCGGGTGATCCGGGATCATCCACGGGATCTCTCTCGGGAGAAAATCGGGAGAGAGGTCGAAGAAAAAAGCGAAGAAGCTAGAAAGGAAAAGGAAAGGGGGAGGGAAAGAAGGAAAATGAAAGAAGAATGCAAAGGAAATGGAATCTTCTCGAAAGGACCGAAAGAGAAAGAATCGAAAAAGGAAAAAGTAGAAAAGCACGGAAGAGGGCAGAAAAGAAAAGAAAGATTATTGGAAGAAAAGGAGGGAACGAACGGCACAAAAATAAGAAAAGAACGACGAAAATAGAAAGAAACGAATCGATCTCTTGCGGGGAAAGAAAAAAAAGAAGAAAAAAAAACACCACAACTCGAAGAGACACCAAAAACCCATGGAAAACGAAGAACTCCTTTTACGCGATAATTCGAGCGAACGAAATGGGCCATCGCCGACATCTCTCGCATATCCGAATCCGAGCACCCGGAAAATCGCAACGATGAAAAAACTCGAAACGAGTCCTAACCACGAACGAACACCCTCCCGAAGTTTTGGCGCAACCTCGTTCCCGCGCGCGACGGCACTTGTCCCCGACAGCTTCCCGACAGCTTCCCGAACCTACCACGCTCTCCGCACGCGCAATCCCTCGAGCCGCGTTGGTGATATAGTGGTAGCATACTACCCTCCCAAGGTAGAGACCCGGGTTCGATTCCCGGTCAACGCACCCGTGCTCTTTTTTTCGCGGACCGACCTCCGAGACCCCAGCTTGAGGACGCGGGGCGGGCCCCTCCTCTCGTACGTGGCGATGGCCGAGTTGGTCCAAGGCGCTGGAGTAAGGTTCCAGTCCGAAAGGGCGTGGGTTCAAATCCCACTCGCCACACGTCATAATTTGTGACGTGGCGTGAGGCTTCCAGTCAAAAGCGTTGGTTGCCCCGGACCAGGATCGAACTGGTGACCTCCGGATGGCTCACGAGGTTATGAGACCGACGCGCTAACCGACTGCGCCACCGAGGCCACGGGAAGATTTCGGTGCCGCCGATCTCGGACCGCTGCTCGGCGCCGTCTGCGACTCCCGTCCGGGGCGGGGCCCTCGTGGGGGTGGCTCCCGAGCGGCGATCGTGTGGTGATGGCCGAGTTGGTCTAAGGCGCTAGATTCAGGTTCTAGTTCGGAGACGAGCGTGGGTTCGAATCCCACTCACCACAACGTGCCTTTTCGCGTCACCCCCTCGGTTTGCGAACACACACGCACACACATGCCTCCGAGGCATTGCCTCGTTGAGGGCAGGATTCGAACCTGCGCGGGACAAACCCAGTGGATTTCTAGTCCACCTCCTTAACCACTCGGACACCCCAACTCACGTTGTGATGAGGCGTCCCGTGGTCCATCCTCGTCACACGCCTCGTCATCAACCTCATCAGCCTCGTCGTCCGCCTCGTCACGCCCTCGTCGTCGTGACCGGGTCGTTGTAGTACAGAGGTGAGTATTCTTGCCTGTCACGCGGGTTCAATTTGCAACGGCACACCCACCCCGCATCCTTGTCTTTTGCCGCTCCGAAAAACGACTTCGACGCTCGCTGAGAGCAGGATTTGAACCTGCGCGGGATAAACCCAGTGGATTTCGAGTCCACCTCCTTAACCACTCGGACATCTCAGCTCGACGACGTGTCGATCGCGCGTTGCGTGGAGGCTCGGTCGACCCCCCGCGATCGAGATTCCCGGGATCGGGATCCACGAGATCGGCGCGATCCTGTTTGAGACATGCCCGGGTAGCTCAGTTTGGTAGAGCGCGAGACTTTTAATCTCGTGGCCGAGGGTTCGAGTCCCTCCTCGGGCGTCTGCCCTCCCGTTCCGACGAGAGACAGGTGTTAGATTTGGGGGTGCGAGTCTAAGAAGAGCTAAAAACTAAAACTTCCGAGTCCTTGACCTTGAAGCCCATTAATACCATGACCCCCAAGGATCCTAGCGTCCCCGCATGGTACCTAGGACAACCATCCTAGGTGGGCACCCGACATAGGTCTAGTCATCATGACTAGACTTGACTCACATGTCCACGTCAACATGACTGTACATGACTGTACATGACTGTACATGACTGAACCCGACTGGATGTAGCTCTTAACATCCCTAACAACAGGACCTTACGGGTCCGGGTACGGTGACCGACCGTAACCGTATTAAAAACTTGTCCGACCGTAAATTACCGTACATGACGGTAAACAACTTTCGGTCACGGAACACAATTACGGCCGCATTACGCCGACGGGTAACACGACCGAGCAAGCTCGGGTGTTTTCGTCGAGGCGTTGATGGTACAGTGGTAGCATACTACCCTGCCACGGTAGAGACCCGGGTTCGATTCCCGGTCAACGCACTCAAGGCCTTTTTCTCGCGGTCGTAGCACCGGAAAAAAAACGAGCACGGAAAAAGAAAAGTCCACCGAGTTGCCGCCGCCGGATTTCCTGAGACATCCCTGATCTCGGTACTGATCGGCCCCAACCGTGCTTGATTGGCGAGTTCGGAAGGGATCGCATGTATTCACGGTGGTTTGATGGCAACACGTTTCGAAGCGGACGCCGGGAGGTGAAGTATCCGTTCCTCAGGTGCGCGAGGGACGTGTCCCTCCGATGGTTTGGTGGACCGATTGTTTTTTTGTTTGTTCTTTTGAGGTGAGGTTGGCAGAGCGGTGAAATGGTGTTTTTGGCTTCATCCAATCGGAAAGGACCCGGTGGGAGCGTTTTCAGGTGTGGCACGATCTTTCGTGGGTGGGTGTGTGGGTGAGTGTGCGCCTGTGAGCGCGTGCGCGCGCGCGGGTGGTTGAGTGTGTGTGGGTCAGCTCGTGGGTGAGCGCCAGTAGAGCGAAAAGACTTGGGAGCAGGTTCGTTTCTTTTTTGACGTGTGTGGCGACGGAACGCACAGGTGGTGGCGTGTTGGTGGCGTTTTTGGGTTCACGCGCGCCCTTGTTGGATCATCCGATCGGGTGATCCGGGATCATCCACGGGATCTCTCTCGGGAGAAAATCGGGAGAGAGGTCGAAGAAAAAAGCGAAGAAGCTAGAAAGGAAAAGGAAAGGGGGAGGGAAAGAAGGAAAATGAAAGAAGAATGCAAAGGAAATGGAATCTTCTCGAAAGGACCGAAAGAGAAAGAATCGAAAAAGGAAAAAGTAGAAAAGCACGGAAGAGGGCAGAAAAGAAAAGAAAGATTATTGGAAGAAAAGGAGGGAACGAACGGCACAAAAATAAGAAAAGAACGACGAAAATAGAAAGAAACGAATCGATCTCTTGCGGGGAAAGAAAAAAAAGAAGAAAAAAAAACACCACAACTCGAAGAGACACCAAAAACCCATGGAAAACGAAGAACTCCTTTTACGCGATAATTCGAGCGAACGAAATGGGCCATCGCCGACATCTCTCGCATATCCGAATCCGAGCACCCGGAAAATCGCAACGATGAAAAAACTCGAAACGAGTCCTAACCACGAACGAACACCCTCCCGAAGTTTTGGCGCAACCTCGTTCCCGCGCGCGACGGCACTTGTCCCCGACAGCTTCCCGACAGCTTCCCGAACCTACCACGCTCTCCGCACGCGCAATCCCTCGAGCCGCGTTGGTGATATAGTGGTAGCATACTACCCTCCCAAGGTAGAGACCCGGGTTCGATTCCCGGTCAACGCACCCGTGCTCTTTTTTTCGCGGACCGACCTCCGAGACCCCAGCTTGAGGACGCGGGGCGGGCCCCTCCTCTCGTACGTGGCGATGGCCGAGTTGGTCCAAGGCGCTGGAGTAAGGTTCCAGTCCGAAAGGGCGTGGGTTCAAATCCCACTCGCCACACGTCATAATTTGTGACGTGGCGTGAGGCTTCCAGTCAAAAGCGTTGGTTGCCCCGGACCAGGATCGAACTGGTGACCTCCGGATGGCTCACGAGGTTATGAGACCGACGCGCTAACCGACTGCGCCACCGAGGCCACGGGAAGATTTCGGTGCCGCCGATCTCGGACCGCTGCTCGGCGCCGTCTGCGACTCCCGTCCGGGGCGGGGCCCTCGTGGGGGTGGCTCCCGAGCGGCGATCGTGTGGTGATGGCCGAGTTGGTCTAAGGCGCTAGATTCAGGTTCTAGTTCGGAGACGAGCGTGGGTTCGAATCCCACTCACCACAACGTGCCTTTTCGCGTCACCCCCTCGGTTTGCGAACACACACGCACACACATGCCTCCGAGGCATTGCCTCGTTGAGGGCAGGATTCGAACCTGCGCGGGACAAACCCAGTGGATTTCTAGTCCACCTCCTTAACCACTCGGACACCCCAACTCACGTTGTGATGAGGCGTCCCGTGGTCCATCCTCGTCACACGCCTCGTCATCAACCTCATCAGCCTCGTCGTCCGCCTCGTCACGCCCTCGTCGTCGTGACCGGGTCGTTGTAGTACAGAGGTGAGTATTCTTGCCTGTCACGCGGGTTCAATTTGCAACGGCACACCCACCCCGCATCCTTGTCTTTTGCCGCTCCGAAAAACGACTTCGACGCTCGCTGAGAGCAGGATTTGAACCTGCGCGGGATAAACCCAGTGGATTTCGAGTCCACCTCCTTAACCACTCGGACATCTCAGCTCGACGACGTGTCGATCGCGCGTTGCGTGGAGGCTCGGTCGACCCCCCGCGATCGAGATTCCCGGGATCGGGATCCACGAGATCGGCGCGATCCTGTTTGAGACATGCCCGGGTAGCTCAGTTTGGTAGAGCGCGAGACTTTTAATCTCGTGGCCGAGGGTTCGAGTCCCTCCTTGGGCGTCTGCCCTCCCGTTCCGACGAGAGACAGGTGTTAGATTTGGGGGTGCGAGTCTAAGAAGAGCTAAAAACTAAAACTTCCGAGTCCTTGACCTTGAAGCCCATTAATACCATGACCCCCAAGGATCCTAGCGTCCCCGCATGGTACCTAGGACAACCATCCTAGGTGGGCACCCGACATAGGTCTAGTCATCATGACTAGACTTGACTCACATGTCCACGTCAACATGACTACGCATGACTGTACATGACTGTACATGACTGTACATGACTGAACCCGACTGGATGTAGCTCTTAACATCCCTAACAACAGGACCTTACGGGTCCGGGTACGGTGACCGACCGTAACCGTATTAAAAACTTGTCCGACCGTAAATTACCGTACATGACGGTAAACAACTTTCGGTCACGGAACACAATTACGGCCGCATTACGCCGACGGGTAACACGACCGAGCAAGCTCGGGTGTTTTCGTCGAGGCGTTGATGGTACAGTGGTAGCATACTACCCTGCCACGGTAGAGACCCGGGTTCGATTCCCGGTCAACGCACTCAAGGCCTTTTTCTCGCGGTCGTAGCACCGGAAAAAAAACGAGCACGGAAAAAGAAAAGTCCACCGAGTTGCCGCCGCCGGATTTCCTGAGACATCCCTGATCTCGGTACTGATCGGCCCCAACCGTGCTTGATTGGCGAGTTCGGAAGGGATCGCATGTATTCACGGTGGTTTGATGGCAACACGTTTCGAAGCGGACGCCGGGAGGTGAAGTATCCGTTCCTCAGGTGCGCGAGGGACGTGTCCCTCCGATGGTTTGGTGGACCGATTGTTTTTTTGTTTGTTCTTTTGAGGTGAGGTTGGCAGAGCGATGAAATGGTGTTTTTGGCTTCATCCAATCGGAAAGGACCCGGTGGGAGCGTTTTCAGGTGTGGCACGATCTTTCGTGGGTGGGTGTGTTGTGCTGCTTGACTTTCAGTGGCAGTGAAAGTCTTTCTCAAACCAAAACCTGGAAAGAGAGTGTACCAACGCCTTTTATGAGCGTTGCTAGTACACATGGTAGCAATCACCATACTTGGTGATTGGACCCTGCTACCACCGTGTGGGGACAGATGCAAATGTGTCACGACAGGTGACACACGTGGCGACACACATGTACACGTGGCGACACACCGTGACACACGCGTGTGACGTCATAACATTCCTCCCCCCCAAAGTGTCAGACCTCCTGGTCCTGACTCCACTTGGATAAACACTTATATGCTACAGGGTGCAGAAACCTTAGCAATGGTTTACACACGGTACTTTGACCAAATGTTGAAATCTCTAGGTGCCTTTCAGCGAGCCACTACACCAAAAGTTTCATATCCGGTCAAGATTGAGATTGGAGAAACATCTCAAAGTTTGTGATCCCTTTCACAAAACCAAACCATCTTAAGGGTCAAGACACCTTCTCAAACCCGAGATAAAACCCTTTTCATGGTGAACGCTTTTCCACATTGGCTACCTTGCCTTAGGAAAATAATATCTCACCCGTCGGCATTCACACATATGTGCGGAGATATTCAAATCAAATTTTGCCCATTCAATTTATTTCCCTTCTCTTGAGATCTCCTACTCTGTCAATTGCGCTCTTTCGACCGAAGGCGTTCACTTCGACGGATAACAATTGGCGGAGACAAGTCCGTCGACTTGATTTTGTTTTGGTATTCTTCTACCAATTCCCTAGCATTCTCCATATGCTCTTCGGGTTCCCAAGTATTATGCTCATGTCCATAACCCATCCATTTGCACAAATACTCAGTTTTACGCTTTCGACCTATTCGCCGTACACGATGATCTAAAAGCATTTCAACCTCATATTCCAACTCATCATCGAGTTCCACCGGCGGAGGAGGCTGAACTTTTCCATGCGCCCAATAAGGCTTCAACAAGCTCGCATGAAAAACCGGATGAATTCTAAGATAGTTCGGTAAATCCAACCGAAAAGCTACCTTACCGATTTGATCCGAAATAGTAAAGGGTCCGATCCACTTCGGCATCAGTTTTCGGGATCCTGGATGTTTTAGGCGGATATGCCGTGCATCCAACAACACCTTATCGCCTACTTTCACATCCACAGGACGTCTATGTCGATCAGCATACGCCTTCATCCTTTGACGTGCTGCCTCTAAACACCTTTTCGCCTTCACAATGCTATCTCTTATCGTTGTCGTCATTCTTTGTACAGCTGGCACCGCCATCTGCAGTGACGAGCTCTTTCTACTAGATGCACCTGGCCCGAATCCAAGCATCTGTGCCGTCGTAGCTGTCCAAGGATCACGACCGTAATTAAGGAAAAATGGTGTCTCACCAGTCGCTTCCGACTTGGAGTTATTCATAGCAAACTCGACAACTGGCAACAGTTCAGACCAATCACTGTGGCGTATCCCAACAAAATGTCTTAGGGTGTCTTCTAAGACTTTGTTCATCGCCTCAGTCTGCCCATCAGTGGTGGGATGAAAAGCAGTTGACACAGCCTGACTGATCTTCCAAGTATTACACAATTCCGCAAAGAATCGTGATCTCCACCTGGGATCTCTGTCACTCACCAATGTCCTAGGAAGACCGTGTGAACGGAAGACATGTGATACAAAGAGTCTCGCTGTTTCTGCAGCATCACACTTCGTGTATGTTGCAGCGCATCTCACCATTTTCGTGAGTCGGTCCACGAAAACTAGGATCGCATCATAATGCTCAGCACCTGACTTGGGAAGCTCGACTATCAAATCCATCGAAACACTCTCCCAACGAGCATCTGGTATCGGTAGAGGTTGCAACGAACCAGGAGGTTTGCCACGTCTCCACTTGTTCCGTTGACAACTATCACAACCTTTGATAAAGGACAATATATCCTTCTCTACCCCTGGCCACCAAAACCACTTCAACAAATTGTGTTTCGTCTTTTTGACACCAAAGTGTCCCGAATACACCGTTGAATGAAAATCTTTCATAATATCCAACCTGAGGCCATCAAAGTTTGGGACAACCACCCGCGTTCCATTCCACCAAAAACCCGAGTCGAAACGACACATTGAAGCAGCGGATTCCAATGTATTGAACCACTCGTCTTTAGCGTACCCCTCAGATAATCGTCGCTGAAGATCGATATTAGGCAAAGGAGAGAGAGCTGGGCTCTCCTCACCAAGGTGACTGAGTCGGCCACGCTTGCTCACCGACTCCAACAAGACACTGATCTGCTGAGAATACCGTACAGGATAGCGCGACAAGGGGTCTGCTACATTCGTCCTGCCTGGCTGGTATTCCCACTTGAATCGGTATCCCTGAAGACACTCAAGCCACCGCACCGCTCTTCGAGACAACGTTACCTGGGAATGGAAAAATGTGTTGGGTTTGTGATCCACGATCACCTTAAACTCCATCACATCCAGATAGCACCTCCACAACTTCAAAGCATGGACAACAGCAAACATTTCTTTGTCTGATATTGACCATCTCAATTGTGCACCATGTAGCATTTTACTTTCAAATGCTATTGGTCGACCTTCTTGAAGTAATATTGCACCAATAGCCCAATCCGAGGCATCGGCAATAACTTCAAAAGGTTTACTGAAATCTGGCATTGCCAAGCAAGGTGCATGGGTCAGGGCTTCCTTAACTGCAACCATTGCTTTGCGACAATCATCATTCCAGTCCCACTCCTTACTCTTCCTAAGTAAGTTCGTAAGTGGTCCGACCAATTTACTGTATCCTTGAATGAACCGACGGAAGTAATTTGAAAGACCTAAGAAGGATCTCAACTCAGATATATTTTGTGGCTCTGGCCAATCAATGACCTTCTGAGTCTTGCGAGTATCTACCGCAATCCCTTCTTTGCTTATCACGAAGCCAAGATAATGCAAAGCATCCTTAAAGAAATCACACTTTGATCTCTTCAAGAAGAGCTTGTGCTCTCTCAAACGATCCATGACCTTTTTGAGATGCATGATGTGGTCTTTCTCATTCCTCGAATACACAAGTATATCATCAAGATAGATAAGGACGTACTTCCCTATCATCCCATGAAATACACGGTTCATCCATGTTTGGAATATCGCTGGTGCATTCGTCAAACCCATCGGTAAGACACGATATTCAAACAATCCAAAGGGCGTCTTGAAAGCCGTTTTAGCCTGGTCCTCAGCTTTGACACGAAGCTGCCAGTAACCAGCTTTCAAATCAAGGGCGGAAAAGTACCTCGCACCTTGTAACTGATCCAACAGATCATCGATACGTGGGATAGGGTATTGATTTTTGACTGTTAACTTATTCAAACCCCTGTAGTCCACACACATTCTTTTTGTCCCATCTGGTTTGGGTACAAACAAGACTGGTGCTCCCCATGGACTACACGACGGTTGAATAAGTCCCTTAGCCAACATATCCGATATCTGATCCTCAATTTCCTTACGCTCTCCAGGCGTATAGCGAAATATAGGACGACTCACAGGATTTGCTCCTGGTATCAGATCTATAGAAGCATCGAACTCTCTAGAGGGTGGACACGAGGCCAATTCATTCGCAAACCGATCCTCGTATTCGTCCAATATAGGAGCCAACATGTTCTCCAACGTTTCTTTCTCAACATGATCACCGTGTGCGGATTTTACCACATCCTCTAGTGATCCACGTTCACGAAACAACGCATTAGGAGACCCACGAAACAACGCATTAGGAGACCCATGTTCCTCCCCCTCAAGAGGTGGCGTGACCTCACGCACCAAGACAAGGAATGGAGTGATCCGATCATCACGAAGACATCGTTTCACTTGTTTAATGGAAAGAAATGGAGTAACCGTATGAACACAACGATCACTACGATTTCGAGCCGAAATAGTATGATGGATCGTAACTCGACGTCCACGAGTTGACAACAACGAACAACTGTTATGAAGGAAATCCATATGAGCACAATGGTCCTTCAACCAAACATCTCCAAGATAAAGGTCAAAGTGAGGAGCACTGATCACCAAGCACTCTAACTTTTCACGAAGACCTTGTATCCGAAGAGGAACTGTGGTTTTACCAGAACAAGTCAATGGTGTACCATCAGCCATTTGAACAGTTGTATCACTTTGAGCTTGGTATGAGATACCACAAGCCTCACAAAATTGTTGGGAAATATAGGCTGAACCAGCCGCACCCGAATCCAACAATATATGTGCAGGAGTATCAAAGATACGTCCCTCGAAAACCATCGACATAGTCATGATCTCCTTGTCAATTGTGGGTTCCACAATTCGAGGCACAGGAGCATCATAATACACATCAAATGGTTGGGAAAATGGTATCTTACGAGCTCTCTCAAATAAGAATGCCCCTTTCCGATATTGTGCTAGCAAGCGCATGCTATCAAACACACGAAAAGCTTTGCGCATCTTATGAGGTACCAAGACACAAGCACTTGTTGTCATTGGTGCTCTTTTCTTACACTCGAAATAGTGCTTCAGGAAAGCATCCATTTGTGCCTTTCCTGGGTTGAGCCACACATGCTCGCCCGACACATCACACGTAAGAAAATCTTCACAAGATCTTTTACAAGCATCAACCGGAAAACAACCTCCAGAAGAATCGAACGTAAACTTCCGTCCCGTTCTCTCTTCGAGTCTTTCAAGTTCTCGCTTGATCATCTTGCGATGAACACCATGATCCATCTGATCATTCACCTTCTTTTCATTTCTGCACGAAAATTTCTTTTCGTCAGTAGAAGCATGAATTTTCATTTCCTCATCGATCATTGCATTTGAGGGTTCCACTACCTCATCAATATGCACATGACTCTCGATAGGAGATAAGACATTGATCGCCAAATCGCTCACCTTGCCTTTCCCACCACACTTGTGTGACACATCCCATGGAGCACCACAAGTGAAGCAAAGCTTTTGTGCTATCCTTCTAGCACGCTCCTCCGGGGAAAGCTTTGTGCCGCGAACCGTACCCTTCGCTTTCTTACTAGCGTTCGGGTTCGCTTGCCCACTGGTAAATGATGGTCTAGTCTTTGCTTTCTTTGAAGTCTTGTATCCATACAAGTCTTCCCCACGACCATGAACATTCCCGGATTTATTCTTAATCACAGGGATCCGCTCATCATGGGTTACTCCTTTTGCAAGGACATGATTTCGAAGATCGTTGTAGATCGTCCAAGGTTTCCCATGAACATCTGTCTCGACCGACGACTTCAATGCCGGATGCAAATTATGGAGTAAAAAGAAGCATTTACTCGCTTCATCCATCGGAATACGACGAAGTTTAAACAAATCATCTACGAATCTGACGAATTCATTCGTATTCACTTTGCGCTCAAGGTGATCACGACATGAAATGAGTTTCTTTGTAATGGCATAATCCGATGCCATTTCCCCGAAACTACCGTCACTCATCGTCTCACAGATTTGTTTCCAAGAAACTTCACCTTTTTCCAAGGACTCTGATGACACTCTAGCCGCCAAATGTTTTTGTGCAGCTCTACCGAAAAACGTGGGAGCAACCTTTCCCCATCGTTCTTGGTTGATACCAGCTGCCACAAAGTAGACAGTAAGACTACTCTGGAATTCTTTCCAGGGTATCTTTCCATCATATTTTTCTGGCTTAGCTACTTGAGATGTCATACCACGCGGCCCACCATCATTTCCAGATTGCACAATGTCTATCGACTCATCCTCGTCCATTTTATCCTTATCTTTGGAACTTTCAGGGTCAGGTAATTTCATTACCAAATCTGCCAACAGCCCTTCCATTTCTGTAAGCCTTTCTTCTAAATCCTTGGTCTTAGGAGGGGGTTCCACCTCTGCCTCCTTTTCACTGGTATGACTACTCTTGTCATTACCATCCATGGCCAAAGACTCCTACCAGAAAAATTCGAATTACACTGTAAGTGCGTTCAGTGTCACACTGTTCGACGTTTGCCACGACTGACGTCGCGCACAAACCACAGTCGAACTGGAAACGACCTATTCTGTCACACACTCTGTCGACTTTTGCCACGACTGGCGTCGCGCGAAAGCCACAGGCGAACTTAAAACGACGTGGAGGTTAACGATTTCAAGGTACTCTCACCAAAATAAGAGCCCAATCGCGCCCCTGCAGTTGCCAAGAAGGCACACCGCCAACAAAAGAAAACCGATAGTCGCACCAAAACGAAGTCGCGTTTGGCGCCAGTACCACAGTCGACGAAAAACGACTGTCACCTCGCCAAAACGACGACCACTTTAGGTAAGTACCAAAATCGATTTCAACGCCAACAGCGTAACAAATCGACCTGCGTTACTCTTGTCGTTTCTCACACTTCAGAATTCGAATTCGAATTTGTCATTCCTGGCAAAAACTGACGACCCCTGTAGCCTTTTTCGACCCAACTACCGAGCCACCCAACCACCCTCTGGAAAAACGTCGAGCTAAGTCGACTAGCTTTAACAAAGCACGTCCAGAGTGCTGGCGACCTCGCAAGAAGTGGTCGAAACCCCAAAGAAAGTCGAGATCTCCACTCTCACACTTTCTGAAAATGGGATCTAAAGCTACAAACGTCAAGCGACCCTACAGAAACCTTTTCCGACACGGGCTAGCTTCTAAACGACTCTATACCACTACCCTGAGGTTCCTTACGACCTCTTTTCACGTCAACCGAACCGGACGACCTCCCACAAACAAATCAAGAAATTCCAAAGGCCCTGTAAGACCCTTCCTCAACTTGGCCGACACGGGCGACCACTCACAACCAACTCGAAACACTTTTTTAAGGTCCTCTATGACCTTCTTTCAAGCATACCGTGGCGGACGACCGCTCACCACCAACGATCCCAAAAAAAAAAACAAAAATCTCAAAGGTAAGAGTAAGTCACCTTTGCCCCAAAGCGGACACCTTCGCCAAGGGCGTTTCCTTACTCGACAAGAAGCGCTCCCTCCTTGTTGTCTTCCTTATCGTTTCCTTTTCCTTTCCCTTCGCTCCGAAACCAAATGTTGTGCTGCTTGACTTTCAGTGGCAGTGAAAGTCTTTCTCAAACCAAAACCTGGAAAGAGAGTGTACCAACGCCTTTTATGAGCGTTGCTAGTACACATGGTAGCAATCACCATACTTGGTGATTGGACCCTGCTACCACCGTGTGGGGACAGATGCAAATGTGTCACGACAGGTGACACACGTGGCGACACACATGTACACGTGGCGACACACCGTGACACACGCGTGTGACGTCATAACAGGGTGTGTGGGTGAGTGTGCGCCTGTGAGCGCGTGCGCGCGCGCGGGTGGTTGAGTGTGTGTGGGTCAGCTCGTGGGTGAGCGCCAGTAGAGCGAAAAGACTTGGGAGCAGGTTCGTTTCTTTTTTGACGTGTGTGGCGACGGAACGCACAGGTGGTGGCGTGTTGGTGGCGTTTTTGGGTTCACGCGCGCCCTTGTTGGATCATCCGATCGGGTGATCCGGGATCATCCACGGGATCTCTCTCGGGAGAAAATCGGGAGAGAGGTCGAAGAAAAAAGCGAAGAAGCTAGAAAGGAAAAGGAAAGGGGGAGGGAAAGAAGGAAAATGAAAGAAGAATGCAAAGGAAATGGAATCTTCTCGAAAGGACCGAAAGAGAAAGAATCGAAAAAGGAAAAAGTAGAAAAGCACGGAAGAGGGCAGAAAAGAAAAGAAAGATTATTGGAAGAAAAGGAGGGAACGAACGGCACAAAAATAAGAAAAGAACGACGAAAATAGAAAGAAACGAATCGATCTCTTGCGGGGAAAGAAAAAAAAGAAGAAAAAAAAACACCACAACTCGAAGAGACACCAAAAACCCATGGAAAACGAAGAACTCCTTTTACGCGATAATTCGAGCGAACGAAATGGGCCATCGCCGACATCTCTCGCATATCCGAATCCGAGCACCCGGAAAATCGCAACGATGAAAAAACTCGAAACGAGTCCTAACCACGAACGAACACCCTCCCGAAGTTTTGGCGCAACCTCGTTCCCGCGCGCGACGGCACTTGTCCCCGACAGCTTCCCGACAGCTTCCCGAACCTACCACGCTCTCCGCACGCGCAATCCCTCGAGCCGCGTTGGTGATATAGTGGTAGCATACTACCCTCCCAAGGTAGAGACCCGGGTTCGATTCCCGGTCAACGCACCCGTGCTCTTTTTTTCGCGGACCGACCTCCGAGACCCCAGCTTGAGGACGCGGGGCGGGCCCCTCCTCTCGTACGTGGCGATGGCCGAGTTGGTCCAAGGCGCTGGAGTAAGGTTCCAGTCCGAAAGGGCGTGGGTTCAAATCCCACTCGCCACACGTCATAATTTGTGACGTGGCGTGAGGCTTCCAGTCAAAAGCGTTGGTTGCCCCGGACCAGGATCGAACTGGTGACCTCCGGATGGCTCACGAGGTTATGAGACCGACGCGCTAACCGACTGCGCCACCGAGGCCACGGGAAGATTTCGGTGCCGCCGATCTCGGACCGCTGCTCGGCGCCGTCTGCGACTCCCGTCCGGGGCGGGGCCCTCGTGGGGGTGGCTCCCGAGCGGCGATCGTGTGGTGATGGCCGAGTTGGTCTAAGGCGCTAGATTCAGGTTCTAGTTCGGAGACGAGCGTGGGTTCGAATCCCACTCACCACAACGTGCCTTTTCGCGTCACCCCCTCGGTTTGCGAACACACACGCACACACATGCCTCCGAGGCATTGCCTCGTTGAGGGCAGGATTCGAACCTGCGCGGGACAAACCCAGTGGATTTCTAGTCCACCTCCTTAACCACTCGGACACCCCAACTCACGTTGTGATGAGGCGTCCCGTGGTCCATCCTCGTCACACGCCTCGTCATCAACCTCATCAGCCTCGTCGTCCGCCTCGTCACGCCCTCGTCGTCGTGACCGGGTCGTTGTAGTACAGAGGTGAGTATTCTTGCCTGTCACGCGGGTTCAATTTGCAACGGCACACCCACCCCGCATCCTTGTCTTTTGCCGCTCCGAAAAACGACTTCGACGCTCGCTGAGAGCAGGATTTGAACCTGCGCGGGATAAACCCAGTGGATTTCGAGTCCACCTCCTTAACCACTCGGACATCTCAGCTCGACGACGTGTCGATCGCGCGTTGCGTGGAGGCTCGGTCGACCCCCCGCGATCGAGATTCCCGGGATCGGGATCCACGAGATCGGCGCGATCCTGTTTGAGACATGCCCGGGTAGCTCAGTTTGGTAGAGCGCGAGACTTTTAATCTCGTGGCCGAGGGTTCGAGTCCCTCCTTGGGCGTCTGCCCTCCCGTTCCGACGAGAGACAGGTGTTAGATTTGGGGGTGCGAGTCTAAGAAGAGCTAAAAACTAAAACTTCCGAGTCCTTGACCTTGAAGCCCATTAATACCATGACCCCCAAGGATCCTAGCGTCCCCGCATGGTACCTAGGACAACCATCCTAGGTGGGCACCCGACATAGGTCTAGTCATCATGACTAGACTTGACTCACATGTCCACGTCAACATGACTACGCATGACTGTACATGACTGTACATGACTGTACATGACTGAACCCGACTGGATGTAGCTCTTAACATCCCTAACAACAGGACCTTACGGGTCCGGGTACGGTGACCGACCGTAACCGTATTAAAAACTTGTCCGACCGTAAATTACCGTACATGACGGTAAACAACTTTCGGTCACGGAACACAATTACGGCCGCATTACGCCGACGGGTAACACGACCGAGCAAGCTCGGGTGTTTTCGTCGAGGCGTTGATGGTACAGTGGTAGCATACTACCCTGCCACGGTAGAGACCCGGGTTCGATTCCCGGTCAACGCACTCAAGGCCTTTTTCTCGCGGTCGTAGCACCGGAAAAAAAACGAGCACGGAAAAAGAAAAGTCCACCGAGTTGCCGCCGCCGGATTTCCTGAGACATCCCTGATCTCGGTACTGATCGGCCCCAACCGTGCTTGATTGGCGAGTTCGGAAGGGATCGCATGTATTCACGGTGGTTTGATGGCAACACGTTTCGAAGCGGACGCCGGGAGGTGAAGTATCCGTTCCTCAGGTGCGCGAGGGACGTGTCCCTCCGATGGTTTGGTGGACCGATTGTTTTTTTGTTTGTTCTTTTGAGGTGAGGTTGGCAGAGCGATGAAATGGTGTTTTTGGCTTCATCCAATCGGAAAGGACCCGGTGGGAGCGTTTTCAGGTGTGGCACGATCTTTCGTGGGTGGGTGTGTTGTGCTGCTTGACTTTCAGTGGCAGTGAAAGTCTTTCTCAAACCAAAACCTGGAAAGAGAGTGTACCAACGCCTTTTATGAGCGTTGCTAGTACACATGGTAGCAATCACCATACTTGGTGATTGGACCCTGCTACCACCGTGTGGGGACAGATGCAAATGTGTCACGACAGGTGACACACGTGGCGACACACATGTACACGTGGCGACACACCGTGACACACGCGTGTGACGTCATAACATTCCTCCCCCCCAAAGTGTCAGACCTCCTGGTCCTGACTCCACTTGGATAAACACTTATATGCTACAGGGTGCAGAAACCTTAGCAATGGTTTACACACGGTACTTTGACCAAATGTTGAAATCTCTAGGTGCCTTTCAGCGAGCCACTACACCAAAAGTTTCATATCCGGTCAAGATTGAGATTGGAGAAACATCTCAAAGTTTGTGATCCCTTTCACAAAACCAAACCATCTTAAGGGTCAAGACACCTTCTCAAACCCGAGATAAAACCCTTTTCATGGTGAACGCTTTTCCACATTGGCTACCTTGCCTTAGGAAAATAATATCTCACCCGTCGGCATTCACACATATGTGCGGAGATATTCAAATCAAATTTTGCCCATTCAATTTATTTCCCTTCTCTTGAGATCTCCTACTCTGTCAATTGCGCTCTTTCGACCGAAGGCGTTCACTTCGACGGATAACAATTGGCGGAGACAAGTCCGTCGACTTGATTTTGTTTTGGTATTCTTCTACCAATTCCCTAGCATTCTCCATATGCTCTTCGGGTTCCCAAGTATTATGCTCATGTCCATAACCCATCCATTTGCACAAATACTCAGTTTTACGCTTTCGACCTATTCGCCGTACACGATGATCTAAAAGCATTTCAACCTCATATTCCAACTCATCATCGAGTTCCACCGGCGGAGGAGGCTGAACTTTTCCATGCGCCCAATAAGGCTTCAACAAGCTCGCATGAAAAACCGGATGAATTCTAAGATAGTTCGGTAAATCCAACCGAAAAGCTACCTTACCGATTTGATCCGAAATAGTAAAGGGTCCGATCCACTTCGGCATCAGTTTTCGGGATCCTGGATGTTTTAGGCGGATATGCCGTGCATCCAACAACACCTTATCGCCTACTTTCACATCCACAGGACGTCTATGTCGATCAGCATACGCCTTCATCCTTTGACGTGCTGCCTCTAAACACCTTTTCGCCTTCACAATGCTATCTCTTATCGTTGTCGTCATTCTTTGTACAGCTGGCACCGCCATCTGCAGTGACGAGCTCTTTCTACTAGATGCACCTGGCCCGAATCCAAGCATCTGTGCCGTCGTAGCTGTCCAAGGATCACGACCGTAATTAAGGAAAAATGGTGTCTCACCAGTCGCTTCCGACTTGGAGTTATTCATAGCAAACTCGACAACTGGCAACAGTTCAGACCAATCACTGTGGCGTATCCCAACAAAATGTCTTAGGGTGTCTTCTAAGACTTTGTTCATCGCCTCAGTCTGCCCATCAGTGGTGGGATGAAAAGCAGTTGACACAGCCTGACTGATCTTCCAAGTATTACACAATTCCGCAAAGAATCGTGATCTCCACCTGGGATCTCTGTCACTCACCAATGTCCTAGGAAGACCGTGTGAACGGAAGACATGTGATACAAAGAGTCTCGCTGTTTCTGCAGCATCACACTTCGTGTATGTTGCAGCGCATCTCACCATTTTCGTGAGTCGGTCCACGAAAACTAGGATCGCATCATAATGCTCAGCACCTGACTTGGGAAGCTCGACTATCAAATCCATCGAAACACTCTCCCAACGAGCATCTGGTATCGGTAGAGGTTGCAACGAACCAGGAGGTTTGCCACGTCTCCACTTGTTCCGTTGACAACTATCACAACCTTTGATAAAGGACAATATATCCTTCTCTACCCCTGGCCACCAAAACCACTTCAACAAATTGTGTTTCGTCTTTTTGACACCAAAGTGTCCCGAATACACCGTTGAATGAAAATCTTTCATAATATCCAACCTGAGGCCATCAAAGTTTGGGACAACCACCCGCGTTCCATTCCACCAAAAACCCGAGTCGAAACGACACATTGAAGCAGCGGATTCCAATGTATTGAACCACTCGTCTTTAGCGTACCCCTCAGATAATCGTCGCTGAAGATCGATATTAGGCAAAGGAGAGAGAGCTGGGCTCTCCTCACCAAGGTGACTGAGTCGGCCACGCTTGCTCACCGACTCCAACAAGACACTGATCTGCTGAGAATACCGTACAGGATAGCGCGACAAGGGGTCTGCTACATTCGTCCTGCCTGGCTGGTATTCCCACTTGAATCGGTATCCCTGAAGACACTCAAGCCACCGCACCGCTCTTCGAGACAACGTTACCTGGGAATGGAAAAATGTGTTGGGTTTGTGATCCACGATCACCTTAAACTCCATCACATCCAGATAGCACCTCCACAACTTCAAAGCATGGACAACAGCAAACATTTCTTTGTCTGATATTGACCATCTCAATTGTGCACCATGTAGCATTTTACTTTCAAATGCTATTGGTCGACCTTCTTGAAGTAATATTGCACCAATAGCCCAATCCGAGGCATCGGCAATAACTTCAAAAGGTTTACTGAAATCTGGCATTGCCAAGCAAGGTGCATGGGTCAGGGCTTCCTTAACTGCAACCATTGCTTTGCGACAATCATCATTCCAGTCCCACTCCTTACTCTTCCTAAGTAAGTTCGTAAGTGGTCCGACCAATTTACTGTATCCTTGAATGAACCGACGGAAGTAATTTGAAAGACCTAAGAAGGATCTCAACTCAGATATATTTTGTGGCTCTGGCCAATCAATGACCTTCTGAGTCTTGCGAGTATCTACCGCAATCCCTTCTTTGCTTATCACGAAGCCAAGATAATGCAAAGCATCCTTAAAGAAATCACACTTTGATCTCTTCAAGAAGAGCTTGTGCTCTCTCAAACGATCCATGACCTTTTTGAGATGCATGATGTGGTCTTTCTCATTCCTCGAATACACAAGTATATCATCAAGATAGATAAGGACGTACTTCCCTATCATCCCATGAAATACACGGTTCATCCATGTTTGGAATATCGCTGGTGCATTCGTCAAACCCATCGGTAAGACACGATATTCAAACAATCCAAAGGGCGTCTTGAAAGCCGTTTTAGCCTGGTCCTCAGCTTTGACACGAAGCTGCCAGTAACCAGCTTTCAAATCAAGGGCGGAAAAGTACCTCGCACCTTGTAACTGATCCAACAGATCATCGATACGTGGGATAGGGTATTGATTTTTGACTGTTAACTTATTCAAACCCCTGTAGTCCACACACATTCTTTTTGTCCCATCTGGTTTGGGTACAAACAAGACTGGTGCTCCCCATGGACTACACGACGGTTGAATAAGTCCCTTAGCCAACATATCCGATATCTGATCCTCAATTTCCTTACGCTCTCCAGGCGTATAGCGAAATATAGGACGACTCACAGGATTTGCTCCTGGTATCAGATCTATAGAAGCATCGAACTCTCTAGAGGGTGGACACGAGGCCAATTCATTCGCAAACCGATCCTCGTATTCGTCCAATATAGGAGCCAACATGTTCTCCAACGTTTCTTTCTCAACATGATCACCGTGTGCGGATTTTACCACATCCTCTAGTGATCCACGTTCACGAAACAACGCATTAGGAGACCCACGAAACAACGCATTAGGAGACCCATGTTCCTCCCCCTCAAGAGGTGGCGTGACCTCACGCACCAAGACAAGGAATGGAGTGATCCGATCATCACGAAGACATCGTTTCACTTGTTTAATGGAAAGAAATGGAGTAACCGTATGAACACAACGATCACTACGATTTCGAGCCGAAATAGTATGATGGATCGTAACTCGACGTCCACGAGTTGACAACAACGAACAACTGTTATGAAGGAAATCCATATGAGCACAATGGTCCTTCAACCAAACATCTCCAAGATAAAGGTCAAAGTGAGGAGCACTGATCACCAAGCACTCTAACTTTTCACGAAGACCTTGTATCCGAAGAGGAACTGTGGTTTTACCAGAACAAGTCAATGGTGTACCATCAGCCATTTGAACAGTTGTATCACTTTGAGCTTGGTATGAGATACCACAAGCCTCACAAAATTGTTGGGAAATATAGGCTGAACCAGCCGCACCCGAATCCAACAATATATGTGCAGGAGTATCAAAGATACGTCCCTCGAAAACCATCGACATAGTCATGATCTCCTTGTCAATTGTGGGTTCCACAATTCGAGGCACAGGAGCATCATAATACACATCAAATGGTTGGGAAAATGGTATCTTACGAGCTCTCTCAAATAAGAATGCCCCTTTCCGATATTGTGCTAGCAAGCGCATGCTATCAAACACACGAAAAGCTTTGCGCATCTTATGAGGTACCAAGACACAAGCACTTGTTGTCATTGGTGCTCTTTTCTTACACTCGAAATAGTGCTTCAGGAAAGCATCCATTTGTGCCTTTCCTGGGTTGAGCCACACATGCTCGCCCGACACATCACACGTAAGAAAATCTTCACAAGATCTTTTACAAGCATCAACCGGAAAACAACCTCCAGAAGAATCGAACGTAAACTTCCGTCCCGTTCTCTCTTCGAGTCTTTCAAGTTCTCGCTTGATCATCTTGCGATGAACACCATGATCCATCTGATCATTCACCTTCTTTTCATTTCTGCACGAAAATTTCTTTTCGTCAGTAGAAGCATGAATTTTCATTTCCTCATCGATCATTGCATTTGAGGGTTCCACTACCTCATCAATATGCACATGACTCTCGATAGGAGATAAGACATTGATCGCCAAATCGCTCACCTTGCCTTTCCCACCACACTTGTGTGACACATCCCATGGAGCACCACAAGTGAAGCAAAGCTTTTGTGCTATCCTTCTAGCACGCTCCTCCGGGGAAAGCTTTGTGCCGCGAACCGTACCCTTCGCTTTCTTACTAGCGTTCGGGTTCGCTTGCCCACTGGTAAATGATGGTCTAGTCTTTGCTTTCTTTGAAGTCTTGTATCCATACAAGTCTTCCCCACGACCATGAACATTCCCGGATTTATTCTTAATCACAGGGATCCGCTCATCATGGGTTACTCCTTTTGCAAGGACATGATTTCGAAGATCGTTGTAGATCGTCCAAGGTTTCCCATGAACATCTGTCTCGACCGACGACTTCAATGCCGGATGCAAATTATGGAGTAAAAAGAAGCATTTACTCGCTTCATCCATCGGAATACGACGAAGTTTAAACAAATCATCTACGAATCTGACGAATTCATTCGTATTCACTTTGCGCTCAAGGTGATCACGACATGAAATGAGTTTCTTTGTAATGGCATAATCCGATGCCATTTCCCCGAAACTACCGTCACTCATCGTCTCACAGATTTGTTTCCAAGAAACTTCACCTTTTTCCAAGGACTCTGATGACACTCTAGCCGCCAAATGTTTTTGTGCAGCTCTACCGAAAAACGTGGGAGCAACCTTTCCCCATCGTTCTTGGTTGATACCAGCTGCCACAAAGTAGACAGTAAGACTACTCTGGAATTCTTTCCAGGGTATCTTTCCATCATATTTTTCTGGCTTAGCTACTTGAGATGTCATACCACGCGGCCCACCATCATTTCCAGATTGCACAATGTCTATCGACTCATCCTCGTCCATTTTATCCTTATCTTTGGAACTTTCAGGGTCAGGTAATTTCATTACCAAATCTGCCAACAGCCCTTCCATTTCTGTAAGCCTTTCTTCTAAATCCTTGGTCTTAGGAGGGGGTTCCACCTCTGCCTCCTTTTCACTGGTATGACTACTCTTGTCATTACCATCCATGGCCAAAGACTCCTACCAGAAAAATTCGAATTACACTGTAAGTGCGTTCAGTGTCACACTGTTCGACGTTTGCCACGACTGACGTCGCGCACAAACCACAGTCGAACTGGAAACGACCTATTCTGTCACACACTCTGTCGACTTTTGCCACGACTGGCGTCGCGCGAAAGCCACAGGCGAACTTAAAACGACGTGGAGGTTAACGATTTCAAGGTACTCTCACCAAAATAAGAGCCCAATCGCGCCCCTGCAGTTGCCAAGAAGGCACACCGCCAACAAAAGAAAACCGATAGTCGCACCAAAACGAAGTCGCGTTTGGCGCCAGTACCACAGTCGACGAAAAACGACTGTCACCTCGCCAAAACGACGACCACTTTAGGTAAGTACCAAAATCGATTTCAACGCCAACAGCGTAACAAATCGACCTGCGTTACTCTTGTCGTTTCTCACACTTCAGAATTCGAATTCGAATTTGTCATTCCTGGCAAAAACTGACGACCCCTGTAGCCTTTTTCGACCCAACTACCGAGCCACCCAACCACCCTCTGGAAAAACGTCGAGCTAAGTCGACTAGCTTTAACAAAGCACGTCCAGAGTGCTGGCGACCTCGCAAGAAGTGGTCGAAACCCCAAAGAAAGTCGAGATCTCCACTCTCACACTTTCTGAAAATGGGATCTAAAGCTACAAACGTCAAGCGACCCTACAGAAACCTTTTCCGACACGGGCTAGCTTCTAAACGACTCTATACCACTACCCTGAGGTTCCTTACGACCTCTTTTCACGTCAACCGAACCGGACGACCTCCCACAAACAAATCAAGAAATTCCAAAGGCCCTGTAAGACCCTTCCTCAACTTGGCCGACACGGGCGACCACTCACAACCAACTCGAAACACTTTTTTAAGGTCCTCTATGACCTTCTTTCAAGCATACCGTGGCGGACGACCGCTCACCACCAACGATCCCAAAAAAAAAAACAAAAATCTCAAAGGTAAGAGTAAGTCACCTTTGCCCCAAAGCGGACACCTTCGCCAAGGGCGTTTCCTTACTCGACAAGAAGCGCTCCCTCCTTGTTGTCTTCCTTATCGTTTCCTTTTCCTTTCCCTTCGCTCCGAAACCAAATGTTGTGCTGCTTGACTTTCAGTGGCAGTGAAAGTCTTTCTCAAACCAAAACCTGGAAAGAGAGTGTACCAACGCCTTTTATGAGCGTTGCTAGTACACATGGTAGCAATCACCATACTTGGTGATTGGACCCTGCTACCACCGTGTGGGGACAGATGCAAATGTGTCACGACAGGTGACACACGTGGCGACACACATGTACACGTGGCGACACACCGTGACACACGCGTGTGACGTCATAACAGGGTGTGTGGGTGAGTGTGCGCCTGTGAGCGCGTGCGCGCGCGCGGGTGGTTGAGTGTGTGTGGGTCAGCTCGTGGGTGAGCGCCAGTAGAGCGAAAAGACTTGGGAGCAGGTTCGTTTCTTTTTTGACGTGTGTGGCGACGGAACGCACAGGTGGTGGCGTGTTGGTGGCGTTTTTGGGTTCACGCGCGCCCTTGTTGGATCATCCGATCGGGTGATCCGGGATCATCCACGGGATCTCTCTCGGGAGAAAATCGGGAGAGAGGTCGAAGAAAAAAGCGAAGAAGCTAGAAAGGAAAAGGAAAGGGGGAGGGAAAGAAGGAAAATGAAAGAAGAATGCAAAGGAAATGGAATCTTCTCGAAAGGACCGAAAGAGAAAGAATCGAAAAAGGAAAAAGTAGAAAAGCACGGAAGAGGGCAGAAAAGAAAAGAAAGATTATTGGAAGAAAAGGAGGGAACGAACGGCACAAAAATAAGAAAAGAACGACGAAAATAGAAAGAAACGAATCGATCTCTTGCGGGGAAAGAAAAAAAAGAAGAAAAAAAAACACCACAACTCGAAGAGACACCAAAAACCCATGGAAAACGAAGAACTCCTTTTACGCGATAATTCGAGCGAACGAAATGGGCCATCGCCGACATCTCTCGCATATCCGAATCCGAGCACCCGGAAAATCGCAACGATGAAAAAACTCGAAACGAGTCCTAACCACGAACGAACACCCTCCCGAAGTTTTGGCGCAACCTCGTTCCCGCGCGCGACGGCACTTGTCCCCGACAGCTTCCCGACAGCTTCCCGAACCTACCACGCTCTCCGCACGCGCAATCCCTCGAGCCGCGTTGGTGATATAGTGGTAGCATACTACCCTCCCAAGGTAGAGACCCGGGTTCGATTCCCGGTCAACGCACCCGTGCTCTTTTTTTCGCGGACCGACCTCCGAGACCCCAGCTTGAGGACGCGGGGCGGGCCCCTCCTCTCGTACGTGGCGATGGCCGAGTTGGTCCAAGGCGCTGGAGTAAGGTTCCAGTCCGAAAGGGCGTGGGTTCAAATCCCACTCGCCACACGTCATAATTTGTGACGTGGCGTGAGGCTTCCAGTCAAAAGCGTTGGTTGCCCCGGACCAGGATCGAACTGGTGACCTCCGGATGGCTCACGAGGTTATGAGACCGACGCGCTAACCGACTGCGCCACCGAGGCCACGGGAAGATTTCGGTGCCGCCGATCTCGGACCGCTGCTCGGCGCCGTCTGCGACTCCCGTCCGGGGCGGGGCCCTCGTGGGGGTGGCTCCCGAGCGGCGATCGTGTGGTGATGGCCGAGTTGGTCTAAGGCGCTAGATTCAGGTTCTAGTTCGGAGACGAGCGTGGGTTCGAATCCCACTCACCACAACGTGCCTTTTCGCGTCACCCCCTCGGTTTGCGAACACACACGCACACACATGCCTCCGAGGCATTGCCTCGTTGAGGGCAGGATTCGAACCTGCGCGGGACAAACCCAGTGGATTTCTAGTCCACCTCCTTAACCACTCGGACACCCCAACTCACGTTGTGATGAGGCGTCCCGTGGTCCATCCTCGTCACACGCCTCGTCATCAACCTCATCAGCCTCGTTGTCCGCCTCGTCACGCCCTCGTCGTCGTGACCGGGTCGTTGTAGTACAGAGGTGAGTATTCTTGCCTGTCACGCGGGTTCAATTTGCAACGGCACACCCACCCCGCATCCTTGTCTTTTGCCGCTCCGAAAAACGACTTCGACGCTCGCTGAGAGCAGGATTTGAACCTGCGCGGGATAAACCCAGTGGATTTCGAGTCCACCTCCTTAACCACTCGGACATCTCAGCTCGACGACGTGTCGATCGCGCGTTGCGTGGAGGCTCGGTCGACCCCCCGCGATCGAGATTCCCGGGATCGGGATCCACGAGATCGGCGCGATCCTGTTTGAGACATGCCCGGGTAGCTCAGTTTGGTAGAGCGCGAGACTTTTAATCTCGTGGCCGAGGGTTCGAGTCCCTCCTTGGGCGTCTGCCCTCCCGTTCCGACGAGAGACAGGTGTTAGATTTGGGGGTGCGAGTCTAAGAAGAGCTAAAAACTAAAACTTCCGAGTCCTTGACCTTGAAGCCCATTAATACCATGACCCCCAAGGATCCTAGCGTCCCCGCATGGTACCTAGGACAACCATCCTAGGTGGGCACCCGACATAGGTCTAGTCAACATGACTAGACTTGACTCACATGTCCACGTCAACATGACTACGCATGACTGTACATGACTGTACATGACTGTACATGACTGAACCCGACTGGATGTAGCTCTTAACATCCCTAACAACAGGACCTTACGGGTCCGGGTACGGTGACCGACCGTAACCGTATTAAAAACTTGTCCGACCGTAAATTACCGTACATGACGGTAAACAACTTTCGGTCACGGAACACAATTACGGCCGCATTACGCCGACGGGTAACACGACCGAGCAAGCTCGGGTGTTTTCGTCGAGGCGTTGATGGTACAGTGGTAGCATACTACCCTGCCACGGTAGAGACCCGGGTTCGATTCCCGGTCAACGCACTCAAGGCCTTTTTCTCGCGGTCGTAGCACCGGAAAAAAAACGAGCACGGAAAAAGAAAAGTCCACCGAGTTGCCGCCGCCGGATTTCCTGAGACATCCCTGATCTCGGTACTGATCGGCCCCAACCGTGCTTGATTGGCGAGTTCGGAAGGGATCGCATGTATTCACGGTGGTTTGATGGCAACACGTTTCGAAGCGGACGCCGGGAGGTGAAGTATCCGTTCCTCAGGTGCGCGAGGGACGTGTCCCTCCGATGGTTTGGTGGACCGATTGTTTTTTTGTTTGTTCTTTTGAGGTGAGGTTGGCAGAGCGATGAAATGGTGTTTTTGGCTTCATCCAATCGGAAAGGACCCGGTGGGAGCGTTTTCAGGTGTGGCACGATCTTTCGTGGGTGGGTGTGTTGTGCTGCTTGACTTTCAGTGGCAGTGAAAGTCTTTCTCAAACCAAAACCTGGAAAGAGAGTGTACCAACGCCTTTTATGAGCGTTGCTAGTACACATGGTAGCAATCACCATACTTGGTGATTGGACCCTGCTACCACCGTGTGGGGACAGATGCAAATGTGTCACGACAGGTGACACACGTGGCGACACACATGTACACGTGGCGACACACCGTGACACACGCGTGTGACGTCATAACATTCCTCCCCCCCAAAGTGTCAGACCTCCTGGTCCTGACTCCACTTGGATAAACACTTATATGCTACAGGGTGCAGAAACCTTAGCAATGGTTTACACACGGTACTTTGACCAAATGTTGAAATCTCTAGGTGCCTTTCAGCGAGCCACTACACCAAAAGTTTCATATCCGGTCAAGATTGAGATTGGAGAAACATCTCAAAGTTTGTGATCCCTTTCACAAAACCAAACCATCTTAAGGGTCAAGACACCTTCTCAAACCCGAGATAAAACCCTTTTCATGGTGAACGCTTTTCCACATTGGCTACCTTGCCTTAGGAAAATAATATCTCACCCGTCGGCATTCACACATATGTGCGGAGATATTCAAATCAAATTTTGCCCATTCAATTTATTTCCCTTCTCTTGAGATCTCCTACTCTGTCAATTGCGCTCTTTCGACCGAAGGCGTTCACTTCGACGGATAACAATTGGCGGAGACAAGTCCGTCGACTTGATTTTGTTTTGGTATTCTTCTACCAATTCCCTAGCATTCTCCATATGCTCTTCGGGTTCCCAAGTATTATGCTCATGTCCATAACCCATCCATTTGCACAAATACTCAGTTTTACGCTTTCGACCTATTCGCCGTACACGATGATCTAAAAGCATTTCAACCTCATATTCCAACTCATCATCGAGTTCCACCGGCGGAGGAGGCTGAACTTTTCCATGCGCCCAATAAGGCTTCAACAAGCTCGCATGAAAAACCGGATGAATTCTAAGATAGTTCGGTAAATCCAACCGAAAAGCTACCTTACCGATTTGATCCGAAATAGTAAAGGGTCCGATCCACTTCGGCATCAGTTTTCGGGATCCTGGATGTTTTAGGCGGATATGCCGTGCATCCAACAACACCTTATCGCCTACTTTCACATCCACAGGACGTCTATGTCGATCAGCATACGCCTTCATCCTTTGACGTGCTGCCTCTAAACACCTTTTCGCCTTCACAATGCTATCTCTTATCGTTGTCGTCATTCTTTGTACAGCTGGCACCGCCATCTGCAGTGACGAGCTCTTTCTACTAGATGCACCTGGCCCGAATCCAAGCATCTGTGCCGTCGTAGCTGTCCAAGGATCACGACCGTAATTAAGGAAAAATGGTGTCTCACCAGTCGCTTCCGACTTGGAGTTATTCATAGCAAACTCGACAACTGGCAACAGTTCAGACCAATCACTGTGGCGTATCCCAACAAAATGTCTTAGGGTGTCTTCTAAGACTTTGTTCATCGCCTCAGTCTGCCCATCAGTGGTGGGATGAAAAGCAGTTGACATAGCCTGACTGATCTTCCAAGTATTACACAATTCCGCAAAGAATCGTGATCTCCACCTGGGATCTCTGTCACTCACCAATGTCCTAGGAAGACCGTGTGAACGGAAGACATGTGATACAAAGAGTCTCGCTGTTTCTGCAGCATCACACTTCGTGTATGTTGCAGCGCATCTCACCATTTTCGTGAGTCGGTCCACGAAAACTAGGATCGCATCATAATGCTCAGCACCTGACTTGGGAAGCTCGACTATCAAATCCATCGAAACACTCTCCCAACGAGCATCTGGTATCGGTAGAGGTTGCAACGAACCAGGAGGTTTGCCACGTCTCCACTTGTTCCGTTGACAACTATCACAACCTTTGATAAAGGACAATATATCCTTCTCTACCCCTGGCCACCAAAACCACTTCAACAAATTGTGTTTCGTCTTTTTGACACCAAAGTGTCCCGAATACACCGTTGAATGAAAATCTTTCATAATATCCAACCTGAGGCCATCAAAGTTTGGGACAACCACCCGCGTTCCATTCCACCAAAAACCCGAGTCGAAACGACACATTGAAGCAGCGGATTCCAATGTATTGAACCACTCGTCTTTAGCGTACCCCTCAGATAATCGTCGCTGAAGATCGATATTAGGCAAAGGAGAGAGAGCTGGGCTCTCCTCACCAAGGTGACTGAGTCGGCCACGCTTGCTCACCGACTCCAACAAGACACTGATCTGCTGAGAATACCGTACAGGATAGCGCGACAAGGGGTCTGCTACATTCGTCCTGCCTGGCTGGTATTCCCACTTGAATCGGTATCCCTGAAGACACTCAAGCCACCGCACCGCTCTTCGAGACAACGTTACCTGGGAATGGAAAAATGTGTTGGGTTTGTGATCCACGATCACCTTAAACTCCATCACATCCAGATAGCACCTCCACAACTTCAAAGCATGGACAACAGCAAACATTTCTTTGTCTGATATTGACCATCTCAATTGTGCACCATGTAGCATTTTACTTTCAAATGCTATTGGTCGACCTTCTTGAAGTAATATTGCACCAATAGCCCAATCCGAGGCATCGGCAATAACTTCAAAAGGTTTACTGAAATCTGGCATTGCCAAGCAAGGTGCATGGGTCAGGGCTTCCTTAACTGCAACCATTGCTTTGCGACAATCATCATTCCAGTCCCACTCCTTACTCTTCCTAAGTAAGTTCGTAAGTGGTCCGACTAATTTACTGTATCCTTGAATGAACCGACGGAAGTAATTTGAAAGACCTAAGAAGGATCTCAACTCAGATATATTTTGTGGCTCTGGCCAATCAATGACCTTCTGAGTCTTGCGAGTATCTACCGCAATCCCTTCTTTGCTTATCACGAAGCCAAGATAATGCAAAGCATCCTTAAAGAAATCACACTTTGATCTCTTCAAGAAGAGCTTGTGCTCTCTCAAACGATCCATGACCTTTTTGAGATGCATGATGTGGTCTTTCTCATTCCTCGAATACACAAGTATATCATCAAGATAGATAAGGACGTACTTCCCTATCATCCCATGAAATACACGGTTCATCCATGTTTGGAATATCGCTGGTGCATTCGTCAAACCCATCGGTAAGACACGATATTCAAACAATCCAAAGGGCGTCTTGAAAGCCGTTTTAGCCTGGTCCTCAGCTTTGACACGAAGCTGCCAGTAACCAGCTTTCAAATCAAGGGCGGAAAAGTACCTCGCACCTTGTAACTGATCCAACAGATCATCGATACGTGGGATAGGGTATTGATTTTTGACTGTTAACTTATTCAAACCCCTGTAGTCCACACACATTCTTTTTGTCCCATCTGGTTTGGGTACAAACAAGACTGGTGCTCCCCATGGACTACACGACGGTTGAATAAGTCCCTTAGCCAACATATCCGATATCTGATCCTCAATTTCCTTACGCTCTCCAGGCGTATAGCGAAATATAGGACGACTCACAGGATTTGCTCCTGGTATCAGATCTATAGAAGCATCGAACTCTCTAGAGGGTGGACACGAGGCCAATTCATTCGCAAACCGATCCTCGTATTCGTCCAATATAGGAGCCAACATGTTCTCCAACGTTTCTTTCTCAACATGATCACCGTGTGCGGATTTTACCACATCCTCTAGTGATCCACGTTCACGAAACAACGCATTAGGAGACCCACGAAACAACGCATTAGGAGACCCATGTTCCTCCCCCTCAAGAGGTGGCGTGACCTCACGCACCAAGACAAGGAATGGAGTGATCCGATCATCACGAAGACATCGTTTCACTTGTTTAATGGAAAGAAATGGAGTAACCGTATGAACACAACGATCACTACGATTTCGAGCCGAAATAGTATGATGGATCGTAACTCGACGTCCACGAGTTGACAACAACGAACAACTGTTATGAAGGAAATCCATATGAGCACAATGGTCCTTCAACCAAACATCTCCAAGATAAAGGTCAAAGTGAGGAGCACTGATCACCAAGCACTCTAACTTTTCACGAAGACCTTGTATCCGAAGAGGAACTGTGGTTTTACCAGAACAAGTCAATGGTGTACCATCAGCCATTTGAACAGTTGTATCACTTTGAGCTTGGTATGAGATACCACAAGCCTCACAAAATTGTTGGGAAATATAGGCTGAACCAGCCGCACCCGAATCCAACAATATATGTGCAGGAGTATCAAAGATACGTCCCTCGAAAACCATCGACATAGTCATGATCTCCTTGTCAATTGTGGGTTCCACAATTCGAGGCACAGGAGCATCATAATACACATCAAATGGTTGGGAAAATGGTATCTTACGAGCTCTCTCAAATAAGAATGCCCCTTTCCGATATTGTGCTAGCAAGCGCATGCTATCAAACACACGAAAAGCTTTGCGCATCTTATGAGGTACCAAGACACAAGCACTTGTTGTCATTGGTGCTCTTTTCTTACACTCGAAATAGTGCTTCAGGAAAGCATCCATTTGTGCCTTTCCTGGGTTGAGCCACACATGCTCGCCCGACACATCACACGTAAGAAAATCTTCACAAGATCTTTTACAAGCATCAACCGGAAAACAACCTCCAGAAGAATCGAACGTAAACTTCCGTCCCGTTCTCTCTTCGAGTCTTTCAAGTTCTCGCTTGATCATCTTGCGATGAACACCATGATCCATCTGATCATTCACCTTCTTTTCATTTCTGCACGAAAATTTCTTTTCGTCAGTAGAAGCATGAATTTTCATTTCCTCATCGATCATTGCATTTGAGGGTTCCACTACCTCATCAATATGCACATGACTCTCGATAGGAGATAAGACATTGATCGCCAAATCGCTCACCTTGCCTTTCCCACCACACTTGTGTGACACATCCCATGGAGCACCACAAGTGAAGCAAAGCTTTTGTGCTATCCTTCTAGCACGCTCCTCCGGGGAAAGCTTTGTGCCGCGAACCGTACCCTTCGCTTTCTTACTAGCGTTCGGGTTCGCTTGCCCACTGGTAAATGATGGTCTAGTCTTTGCTTTCTTTGAAGTCTTGTATCCATACAAGTCTTCCCCACGACCATGAACATTCCCGGATTTATTCTTAATCACAGGGATCCGCTCATCATGGGTTACTCCTTTTGCAAGGACATGATTTCGAAGATCGTTGTAGATCGTCCAAGGTTTCCCATGAACATCTGTCTCGACCGACGACTTCAATGCCGGATGCAAATTATGGAGTAAAAAGAAGCATTTACTCGCTTCATCCATCGGAATACGACGAAGTTTAAACAAATCATCTACGAATCTGACGAATTCATTCGTATTCACTTTGCGCTCAAGGTGATCACGACATGAAATGAGTTTCTTTGTAATGGCATAATCCGATGCCATTTCCCCGAAACTACCGTCACTCATCGTCTCACAGATTTGTTTCCAAGAAACTTCACCTTTTTCCAAGGACTCTGATGACACTCTAGCCGCCAAATGTTTTTGTGCAGCTCTACCGAAAAACGTGGGAGCAACCTTTCCCCATCGTTCTTGGTTGATACCAGCTGCCACAAAGTAGACAGTAAGACTACTCTGGAATTCTTTCCAGGGTATCTTTCCATCATATTTTTCTGGCTTAGCTACTTGAGATGTCATACCACGCGGCCCACCATCATTTCCAGATTGCACAATGTCTATCGACTCATCCTCGTCCATTTTATCCTTATCTTTGGAACTTTCAGGGTCAGGTAATTTCATTACCAAATCTGCCAACAGCCCTTCCATTTCTGTAAGCCTTTCTTCTAAATCCTTGGTCTTAGGAGGGGGTTCCACCTCTGCCTCCTTTTCACTGGTATGACTACTCTTGTCATTACCATCCATGGCCAAAGACTCCTACCAGAAAAATTCGAATTACACTGTAAGTGCGTTCAGTGTCACACTGTTCGACGTTTGCCACGACTGACGTCGCGCACAAACCACAGTCGAACTGGAAACGACCTATTCTGTCACACACTCTGTCGACTTTTGCCACGACTGGCGTCGCGCGAAAGCCACAGGCGAACTTAAAACGACGTGGAGGTTAACGATTTCAAGGTACTCTCACCAAAATAAGAGCCCAATCGCGCCCCTGCAGTTGCCAAGAAGGCACACCGCCAACAAAAGAAAACCGATAGTCGCACCAAAACGAAGTCGCGTTTGGCGCCAGTACCACAGTCGACGAAAAACGACTGTCACCTCGCCAAAACGACGACCACTTTAGGTAAGTACCAAAATCGATTTCAACGCCAACAGCGTAACAAATCGACCTGCGTTACTCTTGTCGTTTCTCACACTTCAGAATTCGAATTCGAATTTGTCATTCCTGGCAAAAACTGACGACCCCTGTAGCCTTTTTCGACCCAACTACCGAGCCACCCAACCACCCTCTGGAAAAACGTCGAGCTAAGTCGACTAGCTTTAACAAAGCACGTCCAGAGTGCTGGCGACCTCGCAAGAAGTGGTCGAAACCCCAAAGAAAGTCGAGATCTCCACTCTCACACTTTCTGAAAATGGGATCTAAAGCTACAAACGTCAAGCGACCCTACAGAAACCTTTTCCGACACGGGCTAGCTTCTAAACGACTCTATACCACTACCCTGAGGTTCCTTACGACCTCTTTTCACGTCAACCGAACCGGACGACCTCCCACAAACAAATCAAGAAATTCCAAAGGCCCTGTAAGACCCTTCCTCAACTTGGCCGACACGGGCGACCACTCACAACCAACTCGAAACACTTTTTTAAGGTCCTCTATGACCTTCTTTCAAGCATACCGTGGCGGACGACCGCTCACCACCAACGATCCCAAAAAAAAAAACAAAAATCTCAAAGGTAAGAGTAAGTCACCTTTGCCCCAAAGCGGACACCTTCGCCAAGGGCGTTTCCTTACTCGACAAGAAGCGCTCCCTCCTTGTTGTCTTCCTTATCGTTTCCTTTTCCTTTCCCTTCGCTCCGAAACCAAATGTTGTGCTGCTTGACTTTCAGTGGCAGTGAAAGTCTTTCTCAAACCAAAACCTGGAAAGAGAGTGTACCAACGCCTTTTATGAGCGTTGCTAGTACACATGGTAGCAATCACCATACTTGGTGATTGGACCCTGCTACCACCGTGTGGGGACAGATGCAAATGTGTCACGACAGGTGACACACGTGGCGACACACATGTACACGTGGCGACACACCGTGACACACGCGTGTGACGTCATAACAGGGTGTGTGGGTGAGTGTGCGCCTGTGAGCGCGTGCGCGCGCGCGGGTGGTTGAGTGTGTGTGGGTCAGCTCGTGGGTGAGCGCCAGTAGAGCGAAAAGACTTGGGAGCAGGTTCGTTTCTTTTTTGACGTGTGTGGCGACGGAACGCACAGGTGGTGGCGTGTTGGTGGCGTTTTTGGGTTCACGCGCGCCCTTGTTGGATCATCCGATCGGGTGATCCGGGATCATCCACGGGATCTCTCTCGGGAGAAAATCGGGAGAGAGGTCGAAGAAAAAAGCGAAGAAGCTAGAAAGGAAAAGGAAAGGGGGAGGGAAAGAAGGAAAATGAAAGAAGAATGCAAAGGAAATGGAATCTTCTCGAAAGGACCGAAAGAGAAAGAATCGAAAAAGGAAAAAGTAGAAAAGCACGGAAGAGGGCAGAAAAGAAAAGAAAGATTATTGGAAGAAAAGGAGGGAACGAACGGCACAAAAATAAGAAAAGAACGACGAAAATAGAAAGAAACGAATCGATCTCTTGCGGGGAAAGAAAAAAAAGAAGAAAAAAAAACACCACAACTCGAAGAGACACCAAAAACCCATGGAAAACGAAGAACTCCTTTTACGCGATAATTCGAGCGAACGAAATGGGCCATCGCCGACATCTCTCGCATATCCGAATCCGAGCACCCGGAAAATCGCAACGATGAAAAAACTCGAAACGAGTCCTAACCACGAACGAACACCCTCCCGAAGTTTTGGCGCAACCTCGTTCCCGCGCGCGACGGCACTTGTCCCCGACAGCTTCCCGACAGCTTCCCGAACCTACCACGCTCTCCGCACGCGCAATCCCTCGAGCCGCGTTGGTGATATAGTGGTAGCATACTACCCTCCCAAGGTAGAGACCCGGGTTCGATTCCCGGTCAACGCACCCGTGCTCTTTTTTTCGCGGACCGACCTCCGAGACCCCAGCTTGAGGACGCGGGGCGGGCCCCTCCTCTCGTACGTGGCGATGGCCGAGTTGGTCCAAGGCGCTGGAGTAAGGTTCCAGTCCGAAAGGGCGTGGGTTCAAATCCCACTCGCCACACGTCATAATTTGTGACGTGGCGTGAGGCTTCCAGTCAAAAGCGTTGGTTGCCCCGGACCAGGATCGAACTGGTGACCTCCGGATGGCTCACGAGGTTATGAGACCGACGCGCTAACCGACTGCGCCACCGAGGCCACGGGAAGATTTCGGTGCCGCCGATCTCGGACCGCTGCTCGGCGCCGTCTGCGACTCCCGTCCGGGGCGGGGCCCTCGTGGGGGTGGCTCCCGAGCGGCGATCGTGTGGTGATGGCCGAGTTGGTCTAAGGCGCTAGATTCAGGTTCTAGTTCGGAGACGAGCGTGGGTTCGAATCCCACTCACCACAACGTGCCTTTTCGCGTCACCCCCTCGGTTTGCGAACACACACGCACACACATGCCTCCGAGGCATTGCCTCGTTGAGGGCAGGATTCGAACCTGCGCGGGACAAACCCAGTGGATTTCTAGTCCACCTCCTTAACCACTCGGACACCCCAACTCACGTTGTGATGAGGCGTCCCGTGGTCCATCCTCGTCACACGCCTCGTCATCAACCTCATCAGCCTCGTCGTCCGCCTCGTCACGCCCTCGTCGTCGTGACCGGGTCGTTGTAGTACAGAGGTGAGTATTCTTGCCTGTCACGCGGGTTCAATTTGCAACGGCACACCCACCCCGCATCCTTGTCTTTTGCCGCTCCGAAAAACGACTTCGACGCTCGCTGAGAGCAGGATTTGAACCTGCGCGGGATAAACCCAGTGGATTTCGAGTCCACCTCCTTAACCACTCGGACATCTCAGCTCGACGACGTGTCGATCGCGCGTTGCGTGGAGGCTCGGTCGACCCCCCGCGATCGAGATTCCCGGGATCGGGATCCACGAGATCGGCGCGATCCTGTTTGAGACATGCCCGGGTAGCTCAGTTTGGTAGAGCGCGAGACTTTTAATCTCGTGGCCGAGGGTTCGAGTCCCTCCTCGGGCGTCTGCCCTCCCGTTCCGACGAGAGACAGGTGTTAGATTTGGGGGTGCGAGTCTAAGAAGAGCTAAAAACTAAAACTTCCGAGTCCTTGACCTTGAAGCCCATTAATACCATGACCCCCAAGGATCCTAGCGTCCCCGCATGGTACCTAGGACAACCATCCTAGGTGGGCACCCGACATAGGTCTAGTCATCATGACTAGACTTGACTCACATGTCCACGTCAACATGACTACGCATGACTGTACATGACTGTACATGACTGTACATGACTGAACCCGACTGGATGTAGCTCTTAACATCCCTAACAACAGGACCTTACGGGTCCGGGTACGGTGACCGACCGTAACCGTATTAAAAACTTGTCCGACCGTAAATTACCGTACATGACGGTAAACAACTTTCGGTCACGGAACACAATTACGGCCGCATTACGCCGACGGGTAACACGACCGAGCAAGCTCGGGTGTTTTCGTCGAGGCGTTGATGGTACAGTGGTAGCATACTACCCTGCCACGGTAGAGACCCGGGTTCGATTCCCGGTCAACGCACTCAAGGCCTTTTTCTCGCGGTCGTAGCACCGGAAAAAAAACGAGCACGGAAAAAGAAAAGTCCACCGAGTTGCCGCCGCCGGATTTCCTGAGACATCCCTGATCTCGGTACTGATCGGCCCCAACCGTGCTTGATTGGCGAGTTCGGAAGGGATCGCATGTATTCACGGTGGTTTGATGGCAACACGTTTCGAAGCGGACGCCGGGAGGTGAAGTATCCGTTCCTCAGGTGCGCGAGGGACGTGTCCCTCCGATGGTTTGGTGGACCGATTGTTTTTTTGTTTGTTCTTTTGAGGTGAGGTTGGCAGAGCGGTGAAATGGTGTTTTTGGCTTCATCCAATCGGAAAGGACCCGGTGGGAGCGTTTTCAGGTGTGGCACGATCTTTCGTGGGTGGGTGTGTGGGTGAGTGTGCGCCTGTGAGCGCGTGCGCGCGCGCGGGTGGTTGAGTGTGTGTGGGTCAGCTCGTGGGTGAGCGCCAGTAGAGCGAAAAGACTTGGGAGCAGGTTCGTTTCTTTTTTGACGTGTGTGGCGACGGAACGCACAGGTGGTGGCGTGTTGGTGGCGTTTTTGGGTTCACGCGCGCCCTTGTTGGATCATCCGATCGGGTGATCCGGGATCATCCACGGGATCTCTCTCGGGAGAAAATCGGGAGAGAGGTCGAAGAAAAAAGCGAAGAAGCTAGAAAGGAAAAGGAAAGGGGGAGGGAAAGAAGGAAAATGAAAGAAGAATGCAAAGGAAATGGAATCTTCTCGAAAGGACCGAAAGAGAAAGAATCGAAAAAGGAAAAAGTAGAAAAGCACGGAAGAGGGCAGAAAAGAAAAGAAAGATTATTGGAAGAAAAGGAGGGAACGAACGGCACAAAAATAAGAAAAGAACGACGAAAATAGAAAGAAACGAATCGATCTCTTGCGGGGAAAGAAAAAAAAGAAGAAAAAAAAACACCACAACTCGAAGAGACACCAAAAACCCATGGAAAACGAAGAACTCCTTTTACGCGATAATTCGAGCGAACGAAATGGGCCATCGCCGACATCTCTCGCATATCCGAATCCGAGCACCCGGAAAATCGCAACGATGAAAAAACTCGAAACGAGTCCTAACCACGAACGAACACCCTCCCGAAGTTTTGGCGCAACCTCGTTCCCGCGCGCGACGGCACTTGTCCCCGACAGCTTCCCGACAGCTTCCCGAACCTACCACGCTCTCCGCACGCGCAATCCCTCGAGCCGCGTTGGTGATATAGTGGTAGCATACTACCCTCCCAAGGTAGAGACCCGGGTTCGATTCCCGGTCAACGCACCCGTGCTCTTTTTTTCGCGGACCGACCTCCGAGACCCCAGCTTGAGGACGCGGGGCGGGCCCCTCCTCTCGTACGTGGCGATGGCCGAGTTGGTCCAAGGCGCTGGAGTAAGGTTCCAGTCCGAAAGGGCGTGGGTTCAAATCCCACTCGCCACACGTCATAATTTGTGACGTGGCGTGAGGCTTCCAGTCAAAAGCGTTGGTTGCCCCGGACCAGGATCGAACTGGTGACCTCCGGATGGCTCACGAGGTTATGAGACCGACGCGCTAACCGACTGCGCCACCGAGGCCACGGGAAGATTTCGGTGCCGCCGATCTCGGACCGCTGCTCGGCGCCGTCTGCGACTCCCGTCCGGGGCGGGGCCCTCGTGGGGGTGGCTCCCGAGCGGCGATCGTGTGGTGATGGCCGAGTTGGTCTAAGGCGCTAGATTCAGGTTCTAGTTCGGAGACGAGCGTGGGTTCGAATCCCACTCACCACAACGTGCCTTTTCGCGTCACCCCCTCGGTTTGCGAACACACACGCACACACATGCCTCCGAGGCATTGCCTCGTTGAGGGCAGGATTCGAACCTGCGCGGGACAAACCCAGTGGATTTCTAGTCCACCTCCTTAACCACTCGGACACCCCAACTCACGTTGTGATGAGGCGTCCCGTGGTCCATCCTCGTCACACGCCTCGTCATCAACCTCATCAGCCTCGTCGTCCGCCTCGTCACGCCCTCGTCGTCGTGACCGGGTCGTTGTAGTACAGAGGTGAGTATTCTTGCCTGTCACGCGGGTTCAATTTGCAACGGCACACCCACCCCGCATCCTTGTCTTTTGCCGCTCCGAAAAACGACTTCGACGCTCGCTGAGAGCAGGATTTGAACCTGCGCGGGATAAACCCAGTGGATTTCGAGTCCACCTCCTTAACCACTCGGACATCTCAGCTCGACGACGTGTCGATCGCGCGTTGCGTGGAGGCTCGGTCGACCCCCCGCGATCGAGATTCCCGGGATCGGGATCCACGAGATCGGCGCGATCCTGTTTGAGACATGCCCGGGTAGCTCAGTTTGGTAGAGCGCGAGACTTTTAATCTCGTGGCCGAGGGTTCGAGTCCCTCCTCGGGCGTCTGCCCTCCCGTTCCGACGAGAGACAGGTGTTAGATTTGGGGGTGCGAGTCTAAGAAGAGCTAAAAACTAAAACTTCCGAGTCCTTGACCTTGAAGCCCATTAATACCATGACCCCCAAGGATCCTAGCGTCCCCGCATGGTACCTAGGACAACCATCCTAGGTGGGCACCCGACATAGGTCTAGTCATCATGACTAGACTTGACTCACATGTCCACGTCAACATGACTACGCATGACTGTACATGACTGTACATGACTGTACATGACTGAACCCGACTGGATGTAGCTCTTAACATCCCTAACAACAGGACCTTACGGGTCCGGGTACGGTGACCGACCGTAACCGTATTAAAAACTTGTCCGACCGTAAATTACCGTACATGACGGTAAACAACTTTCGGTCACGGAACACAATTACGGCCGCATTACGCCGACGGGTAACACGACCGAGCAAGCTCGGGTGTTTTCGTCGAGGCGTTGATGGTACAGTGGTAGCATACTACCCTGCCACGGTAGAGACCCGGGTTCGATTCCCGGTCAACGCACTCAAGGCCTTTTTCTCGCGGTCGTAGCACCGGAAAAAAAACGAGCACGGAAAAAGAAAAGTCCACCGAGTTGCCGCCGCCGGATTTCCTGAGACATCCCTGATCTCGGTACTGATCGGCCCCAACCGTGCTTGATTGGCGAGTTCGGAAGGGATCGCATGTATTCACGGTGGTTTGATGGCAACACGTTTCGAAGCGGACGCCGGGAGGTGAAGTATCCGTTCCTCAGGTGCGCGAGGGACGTGTCCCTCCGATGGTTTGGTGGACCGATTGTTTTTTTGTTTGTTCTTTTGAGGTGAGGTTGGCAGAGCGGTGAAATGGTGTTTTTGGCTTCATCCAATCGGAAAGGACCCGGTGGGAGCGTTTTCAGGTGTGGCACGATCTTTCGTGGGTGGGTGTGTGGGTGAGTGTGCGCCTGTGAGCGCGTGCGCGCGCGCGGGTGGTTGAGTGTGTGTGGGTCAGCTCGTGGGTGAGCGCCAGTAGAGCGAAAAGACTTGGGAGCAGGTTCGTTTCTTTTTTGACGTGTGTGGCGACGGAACGCACAGGTGGTGGCGTGTTGGTGGCGTTTTTGGGTTCACGCGCGCCCTTGTTGGATCATCCGATCGGGTGATCCGGGATCATCCACGGGATCTCTCTCGGGAGAAAATCGGGAGAGAGGTCGAAGAAAAAAGCGAAGAAGCTAGAAAGGAAAAGGAAAGGGGGAGGGAAAGAAGGAAAATGAAAGAAGAATGCAAAGGAAATGGAATCTTCTCGAAAGGACCGAAAGAGAAAGAATCGAAAAAGGAAAAAGTAGAAAAGCACGGAAGAGGGCAGAAAAGAAAAGAAAGATTATTGGAAGAAAAGGAGGGAACGAACGGCACAAAAATAAGAAAAGAACGACGAAAATAGAAAGAAACGAATCGATCTCTTGCGGGGAAAGAAAAAAAAGAAGAAAAAAAAACACCACAACTCGAAGAGACACCAAAAACCCATGGAAAACGAAGAACTCCTTTTACGCGATAATTCGAGCGAACGAAATGGGCCATCGCCGACATCTCTCGCATATCCGAATCCGAGCACCCGGAAAATCGCAACGATGAAAAAACTCGAAACGAGTCCTAACCACGAACGAACACCCTCCCGAAGTTTTGGCGCAACCTCGTTCCCGCGCGCGACGGCACTTGTCCCCGACAGCTTCCCGACAGCTTCCCGAACCTACCACGCTCTCCGCACGCGCAATCCCTCGAGCCGCGTTGGTGATATAGTGGTAGCATACTACCCTCCCAAGGTAGAGACCCGGGTTCGATTCCCGGTCAACGCACCCGTGCTCTTTTTTTCGCGGACCGACCTCCGAGACCCCAGCTTGAGGACGCGGGGCGGGCCCCTCCTCTCGTACGTGGCGATGGCCGAGTTGGTCCAAGGCGCTGGAGTAAGGTTCCAGTCCGAAAGGGCGTGGGTTCAAATCCCACTCGCCACACGTCATAATTTGTGACGTGGCGTGAGGCTTCCAGTCAAAAGCGTTGGTTGCCCCGGACCAGGATCGAACTGGTGACCTCCGGATGGCTCACGAGGTTATGAGACCGACGCGCTAACCGACTGCGCCACCGAGGCCACGGGAAGATTTCGGTGCCGCCGATCTCGGACCGCTGCTCGGCGCCGTCTGCGACTCCCGTCCGGGGCGGGGCCCTCGTGGGGGTGGCTCCCGAGCGGCGATCGTGTGGTGATGGCCGAGTTGGTCTAAGGCGCTAGATTCAGGTTCTAGTTCGGAGACGAGCGTGGGTTCGAATCCCACTCACCACAACGTGCCTTTTCGCGTCACCCCCTCGGTTTGCGAACACACACGCACACACATGCCTCCGAGGCATTGCCTCGTTGAGGGCAGGATTCGAACCTGCGCGGGACAAACCCAGTGGATTTCTAGTCCACCTCCTTAACCACTCGGACACCCCAACTCACGTTGTGATGAGGCGTCCCGTGGTCCATCCTCGTCACACGCCTCGTCATCAACCTCATCAGCCTCGTCGTCCGCCTCGTCACGCCCTCGTCGTCGTGACCGGGTCGTTGTAGTACAGAGGTGAGTATTCTTGCCTGTCACGCGGGTTCAATTTGCAACGGCACACCCACCCCGCATCCTTGTCTTTTGCCGCTCCGAAAAACGACTTCGACGCTCGCTGAGAGCAGGATTTGAACCTGCGCGGGATAAACCCAGTGGATTTCGAGTCCACCTCCTTAACCACTCGGACATCTCAGCTCGACGACGTGTCGATCGCGCGTTGCGTGGAGGCTCGGTCGACCCCCCGCGATCGAGATTCCCGGGATCGGGATCCACGAGATCGGCGCGATCCTGTTTGAGACATGCCCGGGTAGCTCAGTTTGGTAGAGCGCGAGACTTTTAATCTCGTGGCCGAGGGTTCGAGTCCCTCCTCGGGCGTCTGCCCTCCCGTTCCGACGAGAGACAGGTGTTAGATTTGGGGGTGCGAGTCTAAGAAGAGCTAAAAACTAAAACTTCCGAGTCCTTGACCTTGAAGCCCATTAATACCATGACCCCCAAGGATCCTAGCGTCCCCGCATGGTACCTAGGACAACCATCCTAGGTGGGCACCCGACATAGGTCTAGTCATCATGACTAGACTTGACTCACATGTCCACGTCAACATGACTACGCATGACTGTACATGACTGTACATGACTGTACATGACTGAACCCGACTGGATGTAGCTCTTAACATCCCTAACAACAGGACCTTACGGGTCCGGGTACGGTGACCGACCGTAACCGTATTAAAAACTTGTCCGACCGTAAATTACCGTACATGACGGTAAACAACTTTCGGTCACGGAACACAATTACGGCCGCATTACGCCGACGGGTAACACGACCGAGCAAGCTCGGGTGTTTTCGTCGAGGCGTTGATGGTACAGTGGTAGCATACTACCCTGCCACGGTAGAGACCCGGGTTCGATTCCCGGTCAACGCACTCAAGGCCTTTTTCTCGCGGTCGTAGCACCGGAAAAAAAACGAGCACGGAAAAAGAAAAGTCCACCGAGTTGCCGCCGCCGGATTTCCTGAGACATCCCTGATCTCGGTACTGATCGGCCCCAACCGTGCTTGATTGGCGAGTTCGGAAGGGATCGCATGTATTCACGGTGGTTTGATGGCAACACGTTTCGAAGCGGACGCCGGGAGGTGAAGTATCCGTTCCTCAGGTGCGCGAGGGACGTGTCCCTCCGATGGTTTGGTGGACCGATTGTTTTTTTGTTTGTTCTTTTGAGGTGAGGTTGGCAGAGCGGTGAAATGGTGTTTTTGGCTTCATCCAATCGGAAAGGACCCGGTGGGAGCGTTTTCAGGTGTGGCACGATCTTTCGTGGGTGGGTGTGTGGGTGAGTGTGCGCCTGTGAGCGCGTGCGCGCGCGCGGGTGGTTGAGTGTGTGTGGGTCAGCTCGTGGGTGAGCGCCAGTAGAGCGAAAAGACTTGGGAGCAGGTTCGTTTCTTTTTTGACGTGTGTGGCGACGGAACGCACAGGTGGTGGCGTGTTGGTGGCGTTTTTGGGTTCACGCGCGCCCTTGTTGGATCATCCGATCGGGTGATCCGGGATCATCCACGGGATCTCTCTCGGGAGAAAATCGGGAGAGAGGTCGAAGAAAAAAGCGAAGAAGCTAGAAAGGAAAAGGAAAGGGGGAGGGAAAGAAGGAAAATGAAAGAAGAATGCAAAGGAAATGGAATCTTCTCGAAAGGACCGAAAGAGAAAGAATCGAAAAAGGAAAAAGTAGAAAAGCACGGAAGAGGGCAGAAAAGAAAAGAAAGATTATTGGAAGAAAAGGAGGGAACGAACGGCACAAAAATAAGAAAAGAACGACGAAAATAGAAAGAAACGAATCGATCTCTTGCGGGGAAAGAAAAAAAAGAAGAAAAAAAAACACCACAACTCGAAGAGACACCAAAAACCCATGGAAAACGAAGAACTCCTTTTACGCGATAATTCGAGCGAACGAAATGGGCCATCGCCGACATCTCTCGCATATCCGAATCCGAGCACCCGGAAAATCGCAACGATGAAAAAACTCGAAACGAGTCCTAACCACGAACGAACACCCTCCCGAAGTTTTGGCGCAACCTCGTTCCCGCGCGCGACGGCACTTGTCCCCGACAGCTTCCCGACAGCTTCCCGAACCTACCACGCTCTCCGCACGCGCAATCCCTCGAGCCGCGTTGGTGATATAGTGGTAGCATACTACCCTCCCAAGGTAGAGACCCGGGTTCGATTCCCGGTCAACGCACCCGTGCTCTTTTTTTCGCGGACCGACCTCCGAGACCCCAGCTTGAGGACGCGGGGCGGGCCCCTCCTCTCGTACGTGGCGATGGCCGAGTTGGTCCAAGGCGCTGGAGTAAGGTTCCAGTCCGAAAGGGCGTGGGTTCAAATCCCACTCGCCACACGTCATAATTTGTGACGTGGCGTGAGGCTTCCAGTCAAAAGCGTTGGTTGCCCCGGACCAGGATCGAACTGGTGACCTCCGGATGGCTCACGAGGTTATGAGACCGACGCGCTAACCGACTGCGCCACCGAGGCCACGGGAAGATTTCGGTGCCGCCGATCTCGGACCGCTGCTCGGCGCCGTCTGCGACTCCCGTCCGGGGCGGGGCCCTCGTGGGGGTGGCTCCCGAGCGGCGATCGTGTGGTGATGGCCGAGTTGGTCTAAGGCGCTAGATTCAGGTTCTAGTTCGGAGACGAGCGTGGGTTCGAATCCCACTCACCACAACGTGCCTTTTCGCGTCACCCCCTCGGTTTGCGAACACACACGCACACACATGCCTCCGAGGCATTGCCTCGTTGAGGGCAGGATTCGAACCTGCGCGGGACAAACCCAGTGGATTTCTAGTCCACCTCCTTAACCACTCGGACACCCCAACTCACGTTGTGATGAGGCGTCCCGTGGTCCATCCTCGTCACACGCCTCGTCATCAACCTCATCAGCCTCGTCGTCCGCCTCGTCACGCCCTCGTCGTCGTGACCGGGTCGTTGTAGTACAGAGGTGAGTATTCTTGCCTGTCACGCGGGTTCAATTTGCAACGGCACACCCACCCCGCATCCTTGTCTTTTGCCGCTCCGAAAAACGACTTCGACGCTCGCTGAGAGCAGGATTTGAACCTGCGCGGGATAAACCCAGTGGATTTCGAGTCCACCTCCTTAACCACTCGGACATCTCAGCTCGACGACGTGTCGATCGCGCGTTGCGTGGAGGCTCGGTCGACCCCCCGCGATCGAGATTCCCGGGATCGGGATCCACGAGATCGGCGCGATCCTGTTTGAGACATGCCCGGGTAGCTCAGTTTGGTAGAGCGCGAGACTTTTAATCTCGTGGCCGAGGGTTCGAGTCCCTCCTCGGGCGTCTGCCCTCCCGTTCCGACGAGAGACAGGTGTTAGATTTGGGGGTGCGAGTCTAAGAAGAGCTAAAAACTAAAACTTCCGAGTCCTTGACCTTGAAGCCCATTAATACCATGACCCCCAAGGATCCTAGCGTCCCCGCATGGTACCTAGGACAACCATCCTAGGTGGGCACCCGACATAGGTCTAGTCATCATGACTAGACTTGACTCACATGTCCACGTCAACATGACTACGCATGACTGTACATGACTGTACATGACTGTACATGACTGAACCCGACTGGATGTAGCTCTTAACATCCCTAACAACAGGACCTTACGGGTCCGGGTACGGTGACCGACCGTAACCGTATTAAAAACTTGTCCGACCGTAAATTACCGTACATGACGGTAAACAACTTTCGGTCACGGAACACAATTACGGCCGCATTACGCCGACGGGTAACACGACCGAGCAAGCTCGGGTGTTTTCGTCGAGGCGTTGATGGTACAGTGGTAGCATACTACCCTGCCACGGTAGAGACCCGGGTTCGATTCCCGGTCAACGCACTCAAGGCCTTTTTCTCGCGGTCGTAGCACCGGAAAAAAAACGAGCACGGAAAAAGAAAAGTCCACCGAGTTGCCGCCGCCGGATTTCCTGAGACATCCCTGATCTCGGTACTGATCGGCCCCAACCGTGCTTGATTGGCGAGTTCGGAAGGGATCGCATGTATTCACGGTGGTTTGATGGCAACACGTTTCGAAGCGGACGCCGGGAGGTGAAGTATCCGTTCCTCAGGTGCGCGAGGGACGTGTCCCTCCGATGGTTTGGTGGACCGATTGTTTTTTTGTTTGTTCTTTTGAGGTGAGGTTGGCAGAGCGGTGAAATGGTGTTTTTGGCTTCATCCAATCGGAAAGGACCCGGTGGGAGCGTTTTCAGGTGTGGCACGATCTTTCGTGGGTGGGTGTGTGGGTGAGTGTGCGCCTGTGAGCGCGTGCGCGCGCGCGGGTGGTTGAGTGTGTGTGGGTCAGCTCGTGGGTGAGCGCCAGTAGAGCGAAAAGACTTGGGAGCAGGTTCGTTTCTTTTTTGACGTGTGTGGCGACGGAACGCACAGGTGGTGGCGTGTTGGTGGCGTTTTTGGGTTCACGCGCGCCCTTGTTGGATCATCCGATCGGGTGATCCGGGATCATCCACGGGATCTCTCTCGGGAGAAAATCGGGAGAGAGGTCGAAGAAAAAAGCGAAGAAGCTAGAAAGGAAAAGGAAAGGGGGAGGGAAAGAAGGAAAATGAAAGAAGAATGCAAAGGAAATGGAATCTTCTCGAAAGGACCGAAAGAGAAAGAATCGAAAAAGGAAAAAGTAGAAAAGCACGGAAGAGGGCAGAAAAGAAAAGAAAGATTATTGGAAGAAAAGGAGGGAACGAACGGCACAAAAATAAGAAAAGAACGACGAAAATAGAAAGAAACGAATCGATCTCTTGCGGGGAAAGAAAAAAAAGAAGAAAAAAAAACACCACAACTCGAAGAGACACCAAAAACCCATGGAAAACGAAGAACTCCTTTTACGCGATAATTCGAGCGAACGAAATGGGCCATCGCCGACATCTCTCGCATATCCGAATCCGAGCACCCGGAAAATCGCAACGATGAAAAAACTCGAAACGAGTCCTAACCACGAACGAACACCCTCCCGAAGTTTTGGCGCAACCTCGTTCCCGCGCGCGACGGCACTTGTCCCCGACAGCTTCCCGACAGCTTCCCGAACCTACCACGCTCTCCGCACGCGCAATCCCTCGAGCCGCGTTGGTGATATAGTGGTAGCATACTACCCTCCCAAGGTAGAGACCCGGGTTCGATTCCCGGTCAACGCACCCGTGCTCTTTTTTTCGCGGACCGACCTCCGAGACCCCAGCTTGAGGACGCGGGGCGGGCCCCTCCTCTCGTACGTGGCGATGGCCGAGTTGGTCCAAGGCGCTGGAGTAAGGTTCCAGTCCGAAAGGGCGTGGGTTCAAATCCCACTCGCCACACGTCATAATTTGTGACGTGGCGTGAGGCTTCCAGTCAAAAGCGTTGGTTGCCCCGGACCAGGATCGAACTGGTGACCTCCGGATGGCTCACGAGGTTATGAGACCGACGCGCTAACCGACTGCGCCACCGAGGCCACGGGAAGATTTCGGTGCCGCCGATCTCGGACCGCTGCTCGGCGCCGTCTGCGACTCCCGTCCGGGGCGGGGCCCTCGTGGGGGTGGCTCCCGAGCGGCGATCGTGTGGTGATGGCCGAGTTGGTCTAAGGCGCTAGATTCAGGTTCTAGTTCGGAGACGAGCGTGGGTTCGAATCCCACTCACCACAACGTGCCTTTTCGCGTCACCCCCTCGGTTTGCGAACACACACGCACACACATGCCTCCGAGGCATTGCCTCGTTGAGGGCAGGATTCGAACCTGCGCGGGACAAACCCAGTGGATTTCTAGTCCACCTCCTTAACCACTCGGACACCCCAACTCACGTTGTGATGAGGCGTCCCGTGGTCCATCCTCGTCACACGCCTCGTCATCAACCTCATCAGCCTCGTCGTCCGCCTCGTCACGCCCTCGTCGTCGTGACCGGGTCGTTGTAGTACAGAGGTGAGTATTCTTGCCTGTCACGCGGGTTCAATTTGCAACGGCACACCCACCCCGCATCCTTGTCTTTTGCCGCTCCGAAAAACGACTTCGACGCTCGCTGAGAGCAGGATTTGAACCTGCGCGGGATAAACCCAGTGGATTTCGAGTCCACCTCCTTAACCACTCGGACATCTCAGCTCGACGACGTGTCGATCGCGCGTTGCGTGGAGGCTCGGTCGACCCCCCGCGATCGAGATTCCCGGGATCGGGATCCACGAGATCGGCGCGATCCTGTTTGAGACATGCCCGGGTAGCTCAGTTTGGTAGAGCGCGAGACTTTTAATCTCGTGGCCGAGGGTTCGAGTCCCTCCTCGGGCGTCTGCCCTCCCGTTCCGACGAGAGACAGGTGTTAGATTTGGGGGTGCGAGTCTAAGAAGAGCTAAAAACTAAAACTTCCGAGTCCTTGACCTTGAAGCCCATTAATACCATGACCCCCAAGGATCCTAGCGTCCCCGCATGGTACCTAGGACAACCATCCTAGGTGGGCACCCGACATAGGTCTAGTCATCATGACTAGACTTGACTCACATGTCCACGTCAACATGACTACGCATGACTGTACATGACTGTACATGACTGTACATGACTGAACCCGACTGGATGTAGCTCTTAACATCCCTAACAACAGGACCTTACGGGTCCGGGTACGGTGACCGACCGTAACCGTATTAAAAACTTGTCCGACCGTAAATTACCGTACATGACGGTAAACAACTTTCGGTCACGGAACACAATTACGGCCGCATTACGCCGACGGGTAACACGACCGAGCAAGCTCGGGTGTTTTCGTCGAGGCGTTGATGGTACAGTGGTAGCATACTACCCTGCCACGGTAGAGACCCGGGTTCGATTCCCGGTCAACGCACTCAAGGCCTTTTTCTCGCGGTCGTAGCACCGGAAAAAAAACGAGCACGGAAAAAGAAAAGTCCACCGAGTTGCCGCCGCCGGATTTCCTGAGACATCCCTGATCTCGGTACTGATCGGCCCCAACCGTGCTTGATTGGCGAGTTCGGAAGGGATCGCATGTATTCACGGTGGTTTGATGGCAACACGTTTCGAAGCGGACGCCGGGAGGTGAAGTATCCGTTCCTCAGGTGCGCGAGGGACGTGTCCCTCCGATGGTTTGGTGGACCGATTGTTTTTTTGTTTGTTCTTTTGAGGTGAGGTTGGCAGAGCGGTGAAATGGTGTTTTTGGCTTCATCCAATCGGAAAGGACCCGGTGGGAGCGTTTTCAGGTGTGGCACGATCTTTCGTGGGTGGGTGTGTGGGTGAGTGTGCGCCTGTGAGCGCGTGCGCGCGCGCGGGTGGTTGAGTGTGTGTGGGTCAGCTCGTGGGTGAGCGCCAGTAGAGCGAAAAGACTTGGGAGCAGGTTCGTTTCTTTTTTGACGTGTGTGGCGACGGAACGCACAGGTGGTGGCGTGTTGGTGGCGTTTTTGGGTTCACGCGCGCCCTTGTTGGATCATCCGATCGGGTGATCCGGGATCATCCACGGGATCTCTCTCGGGAGAAAATCGGGAGAGAGGTCGAAGAAAAAAGCGAAGAAGCTAGAAAGGAAAAGGAAAGGGGGAGGGAAAGAAGGAAAATGAAAGAAGAATGCAAAGGAAATGGAATCTTCTCGAAAGGACCGAAAGAGAAAGAATCGAAAAAGGAAAAAGTAGAAAAGCACGGAAGAGGGCAGAAAAGAAAAGAAAGATTATTGGAAGAAAAGGAGGGAACGAACGGCACAAAAATAAGAAAAGAACGACGAAAATAGAAAGAAACGAATCGATCTCTTGCGGGGAAAGAAAAAAAAGAAGAAAAAAAAACACCACAACTCGAAGAGACACCAAAAACCCATGGAAAACGAAGAACTCCTTTTACGCGATAATTCGAGCGAACGAAATGGGCCATCGCCGACATCTCTCGCATATCCGAATCCGAGCACCCGGAAAATCGCAACGATGAAAAAACTCGAAACGAGTCCTAACCACGAACGAACACCCTCCCGAAGTTTTGGCGCAACCTCGTTCCCGCGCGCGACGGCACTTGTCCCCGACAGCTTCCCGACAGCTTCCCGAACCTACCACGCTCTCCGCACGCGCAATCCCTCGAGCCGCGTTGGTGATATAGTGGTAGCATACTACCCTCCCAAGGTAGAGACCCGGGTTCGATTCCCGGTCAACGCACCCGTGCTCTTTTTTTCGCGGACCGACCTCCGAGACCCCAGCTTGAGGACGCGGGGCGGGCCCCTCCTCTCGTACGTGGCGATGGCCGAGTTGGTCCAAGGCGCTGGAGTAAGGTTCCAGTCCGAAAGGGCGTGGGTTCAAATCCCACTCGCCACACGTCATAATTTGTGACGTGGCGTGAGGCTTCCAGTCAAAAGCGTTGGTTGCCCCGGACCAGGATCGAACTGGTGACCTCCGGATGGCTCACGAGGTTATGAGACCGACGCGCTAACCGACTGCGCCACCGAGGCCACGGGAAGATTTCGGTGCCGCCGATCTCGGACCGCTGCTCGGCGCCGTCTGCGACTCCCGTCCGGGGCGGGGCCCTCGTGGGGGTGGCTCCCGAGCGGCGATCGTGTGGTGATGGCCGAGTTGGTCTAAGGCGCTAGATTCAGGTTCTAGTTCGGAGACGAGCGTGGGTTCGAATCCCACTCACCACAACGTGCCTTTTCGCGTCACCCCCTCGGTTTGCGAACACACACGCACACACATGCCTCCGAGGCATTGCCTCGTTGAGGGCAGGATTCGAACCTGCGCGGGACAAACCCAGTGGATTTCTAGTCCACCTCCTTAACCACTCGGACACCCCAACTCACGTTGTGATGAGGCGTCCCGTGGTCCATCCTCGTCACACGCCTCGTCATCAACCTCATCAGCCTCGTCGTCCGCCTCGTCACGCCCTCGTCGTCGTGACCGGGTCGTTGTAGTACAGAGGTGAGTATTCTTGCCTGTCACGCGGGTTCAATTTGCAACGGCACACCCACCCCGCATCCTTGTCTTTTGCCGCTCCGAAAAACGACTTCGACGCTCGCTGAGAGCAGGATTTGAACCTGCGCGGGATAAACCCAGTGGATTTCGAGTCCACCTCCTTAACCACTCGGACATCTCAGCTCGACGACGTGTCGATCGCGCGTTGCGTGGAGGCTCGGTCGACCCCCCGCGATCGAGATTCCCGGGATCGGGATCCACGAGATCGGCGCGATCCTGTTTGAGACATGCCCGGGTAGCTCAGTTTGGTAGAGCGCGAGACTTTTAATCTCGTGGCCGAGGGTTCGAGTCCCTCCTCGGGCGTCTGCCCTCCCGTTCCGACGAGAGACAGGTGTTAGATTTGGGGGTGCGAGTCTAAGAAGAGCTAAAAACTAAAACTTCCGAGTCCTTGACCTTGAAGCCCATTAATACCATGACCCCCAAGGATCCTAGCGTCCCCGCATGGTACCTAGGACAACCATCCTAGGTGGGCACCCGACATAGGTCTAGTCATCATGACTAGACTTGACTCACATGTCCACGTCAACATGACTACGCATGACTGTACATGACTGTACATGACTGTACATGACTGAACCCGACTGGATGTAGCTCTTAACATCCCTAACAACAGGACCTTACGGGTCCGGGTACGGTGACCGACCGTAACCGTATTAAAAACTTGTCCGACCGTAAATTACCGTACATGACGGTAAACAACTTTCGGTCACGGAACACAATTACGGCCGCATTACGCCGACGGGTAACACGACCGAGCAAGCTCGGGTGTTTTCGTCGAGGCGTTGATGGTACAGTGGTAGCATACTACCCTGCCACGGTAGAGACCCGGGTTCGATTCCCGGTCAACGCACTCAAGGCCTTTTTCTCGCGGTCGTAGCACCGGAAAAAAAACGAGCACGGAAAAAGAAAAGTCCACCGAGTTGCCGCCGCCGGATTTCCTGAGACATCCCTGATCTCGGTACTGATCGGCCCCAACCGTGCTTGATTGGCGAGTTCGGAAGGGATCGCATGTATTCACGGTGGTTTGATGGCAACACGTTTCGAAGCGGACGCCGGGAGGTGAAGTATCCGTTCCTCAGGTGCGCGAGGGACGTGTCCCTCCGATGGTTTGGTGGACCGATTGTTTTTTTGTTTGTTCTTTTGAGGTGAGGTTGGCAGAGCGGTGAAATGGTGTTTTTGGCTTCATCCAATCGGAAAGGACCCGGTGGGAGCGTTTTCAGGTGTGGCACGATCTTTCGTGGGTGGGTGTGTGGGTGAGTGTGCGCCTGTGAGCGCGTGCGCGCGCGCGGGTGGTTGAGTGTGTGTGGGTCAGCTCGTGGGTGAGCGCCAGTAGAGCGAAAAGACTTGGGAGCAGGTTCGTTTCTTTTTTGACGTGTGTGGCGACGGAACGCACAGGTGGTGGCGTGTTGGTGGCGTTTTTGGGTTCACGCGCGCCCTTGTTGGATCATCCGATCGGGTGATCCGGGATCATCCACGGGATCTCTCTCGGGAGAAAATCGGGAGAGAGGTCGAAGAAAAAAGCGAAGAAGCTAGAAAGGAAAAGGAAAGGGGGAGGGAAAGAAGGAAAATGAAAGAAGAATGCAAAGGAAATGGAATCTTCTCGAAAGGACCGAAAGAGAAAGAATCGAAAAAGGAAAAAGTAGAAAAGCACGGAAGAGGGCAGAAAAGAAAAGAAAGATTATTGGAAGAAAAGGAGGGAACGAACGGCACAAAAATAAGAAAAGAACGACGAAAATAGAAAGAAACGAATCGATCTCTTGCGGGGAAAGAAAAAAAAGAAGAAAAAAAAACACCACAACTCGAAGAGACACCAAAAACCCATGGAAAACGAAGAACTCCTTTTACGCGATAATTCGAGCGAACGAAATGGGCCATCGCCGACATCTCTCGCATATCCGAATCCGAGCACCCGGAAAATCGCAACGATGAAAAAACTCGAAACGAGTCCTAACCACGAACGAACACCCTCCCGAAGTTTTGGCGCAACCTCGTTCCCGCGCGCGACGGCACTTGTCCCCGACAGCTTCCCGACAGCTTCCCGAACCTACCACGCTCTCCGCACGCGCAATCCCTCGAGCCGCGTTGGTGATATAGTGGTAGCATACTACCCTCCCAAGGTAGAGACCCGGGTTCGATTCCCGGTCAACGCACCCGTGCTCTTTTTTTCGCGGACCGACCTCCGAGACCCCAGCTTGAGGACGCGGGGCGGGCCCCTCCTCTCGTACGTGGCGATGGCCGAGTTGGTCCAAGGCGCTGGAGTAAGGTTCCAGTCCGAAAGGGCGTGGGTTCAAATCCCACTCGCCACACGTCATAATTTGTGACGTGGCGTGAGGCTTCCAGTCAAAAGCGTTGGTTGCCCCGGACCAGGATCGAACTGGTGACCTCCGGATGGCTCACGAGGTTATGAGACCGACGCGCTAACCGACTGCGCCACCGAGGCCACGGGAAGATTTCGGTGCCGCCGATCTCGGACCGCTGCTCGGCGCCGTCTGCGACTCCCGTCCGGGGCGGGGCCCTCGTGGGGGTGGCTCCCGAGCGGCGATCGTGTGGTGATGGCCGAGTTGGTCTAAGGCGCTAGATTCAGGTTCTAGTTCGGAGACGAGCGTGGGTTCGAATCCCACTCACCACAACGTGCCTTTTCGCGTCACCCCCTCGGTTTGCGAACACACACGCACACACATGCCTCCGAGGCATTGCCTCGTTGAGGGCAGGATTCGAACCTGCGCGGGACAAACCCAGTGGATTTCTAGTCCACCTCCTTAACCACTCGGACACCCCAACTCACGTTGTGATGAGGCGTCCCGTGGTCCATCCTCGTCACACGCCTCGTCATCAACCTCATCAGCCTCGTCGTCCGCCTCGTCACGCCCTCGTCGTCGTGACCGGGTCGTTGTAGTACAGAGGTGAGTATTCTTGCCTGTCACGCGGGTTCAATTTGCAACGGCACACCCACCCCGCATCCTTGTCTTTTGCCGCTCCGAAAAACGACTTCGACGCTCGCTGAGAGCAGGATTTGAACCTGCGCGGGATAAACCCAGTGGATTTCGAGTCCACCTCCTTAACCACTCGGACATCTCAGCTCGACGACGTGTCGATCGCGCGTTGCGTGGAGGCTCGGTCGACCCCCCGCGATCGAGATTCCCGGGATCGGGATCCACGAGATCGGCGCGATCCTGTTTGAGACATGCCCGGGTAGCTCAGTTTGGTAGAGCGCGAGACTTTTAATCTCGTGGCCGAGGGTTCGAGTCCCTCCTCGGGCGTCTGCCCTCCCGTTCCGACGAGAGACAGGTGTTAGATTTGGGGGTGCGAGTCTAAGAAGAGCTAAAAACTAAAACTTCCGAGTCCTTGACCTTGAAGCCCATTAATACCATGACCCCCAAGGATCCTAGCGTCCCCGCATGGTACCTAGGACAACCATCCTAGGTGGGCACCCGACATAGGTCTAGTCATCATGACTAGACTTGACTCACATGTCCACGTCAACATGACTACGCATGACTGTACATGACTGTACATGACTGTACATGACTGAACCCGACTGGATGTAGCTCTTAACATCCCTAACAACAGGACCTTACGGGTCCGGGTACGGTGACCGACCGTAACCGTATTAAAAACTTGTCCGACCGTAAATTACCGTACATGACGGTAAACAACTTTCGGTCACGGAACACAATTACGGCCGCATTACGCCGACGGGTAACACGACCGAGCAAGCTCGGGTGTTTTCGTCGAGGCGTTGATGGTACAGTGGTAGCATACTACCCTGCCACGGTAGAGACCCGGGTTCGATTCCCGGTCAACGCACTCAAGGCCTTTTTCTCGCGGTCGTAGCACCGGAAAAAAAACGAGCACGGAAAAAGAAAAGTCCACCGAGTTGCCGCCGCCGGATTTCCTGAGACATCCCTGATCTCGGTACTGATCAGCCCCAACCGTGCTTGATTGGCGAGTTCGGAAGGGATCGCATGTATTCACGGTGGTTTGATGGCAACACGTTTCGAAGCGGACGCCGGGAGGTGAAGTATCCGTTCCTCAGGTGCGCGAGGGACGTGTCCCTCCGATGGTTTGGTGGACCGATTGTTTTTTTGTTTGTTCTTTTGAGGTGAGGTTGGCAGAGCGGTGAAATGGTGTTTTTGGCTTCATCCAATCGGAAAGGACCCGGTGGGAGCGTTTTCAGGTGTGGCACGATCTTTCGTGGGTGGGTGTGTGGGTGAGTGTGCGCCTGTGAGCGCGTGCGCGCGCGCGGGTGGTTGAGTGTGTGTGGGTCAGCTCGTGGGTGAGCGCCAGTAGAGCGAAAAGACTTGGGAGCAGGTTCGTTTCTTTTTTGACGTGTGTGGCGACGGAACGCACAGGTGGTGGCGTGTTGGTGGCGTTTTTGGGTTCACGCGCGCCCTTGTTGGATCATCCGATCGGGTGATCCGGGATCATCCACGGGATCTCTCTCGGGAGAAAATCGGGAGAGAGGTCGAAGAAAAAAGCGAAGAAGCTAGAAAGGAAAAGGAAAGGGGGAGGGAAAGAAGGAAAATGAAAGAAGAATGCAAAGGAAATGGAATCTTCTCGAAAGGACCGAAAGAGAAAGAATCGAAAAAGGAAAAAGTAGAAAAGCACGGAAGAGGGCAGAAAAGAAAAGAAAGATTATTGGAAGAAAAGGAGGGAACGAACGGCACAAAAATAAGAAAAGAACGACGAAAATAGAAAGAAACGAATCGATCTCTTGCGGGGAAAGAAAAAAAAGAAGAAAAAAAAACACCACAACTCGAAGAGACACCAAAAACCCATGGAAAACGAAGAACTCCTTTTACGCGATAATTCGAGCGAACGAAATGGGCCATCGCCGACATCTCTCGCATATCCGAATCCGAGCACCCGGAAAATCGCAACGATGAAAAAACTCGAAACGAGTCCTAACCACGAACGAACACCCTCCCGAAGTTTTGGCGCAACCTCGTTCCCGCGCGCGACGGCACTTGTCCCCGACAGCTTCCCGACAGCTTCCCGAACCTACCACGCTCTCCGCACGCGCAATCCCTCGAGCCGCGTTGGTGATATAGTGGTAGCATACTACCCTCCCAAGGTAGAGACCCGGGTTCGATTCCCGGTCAACGCACCCGTGCTCTTTTTTTCGCGGACCGACCTCCGAGACCCCAGCTTGAGGACGCGGGGCGGGCCCCTCCTCTCGTACGTGGCGATGGCCGAGTTGGTCCAAGGCGCTGGAGTAAGGTTCCAGTCCGAAAGGGCGTGGGTTCAAATCCCACTCGCCACACGTCATAATTTGTGACGTGGCGTGAGGCTTCCAGTCAAAAGCGTTGGTTGCCCCGGACCAGGATCGAACTGGTGACCTCCGGATGGCTCACGAGGTTATGAGACCGACGCGCTAACCGACTGCGCCACCGAGGCCACGGGAAGATTTCGGTGCCGCCGATCTCGGACCGCTGCTCGGCGCCGTCTGCGACTCCCGTCCGGGGCGGGGCCCTCGTGGGGGTGGCTCCCGAGCGGCGATCGTGTGGTGATGGCCGAGTTGGTCTAAGGCGCTAGATTCAGGTTCTAGTTCGGAGACGAGCGTGGGTTCGAATCCCACTCACCACAACGTGCCTTTTCGCGTCACCCCCTCGGTTTGCGAACACACACGCACACACATGCCTCCGAGGCATTGCCTCGTTGAGGGCAGGATTCGAACCTGCGCGGGACAAACCCAGTGGATTTCTAGTCCACCTCCTTAACCACTCGGACACCCCAACTCACGTTGTGATGAGGCGTCCCGTGGTCCATCCTCGTCACACGCCTCGTCATCAACCTCATCAGCCTCGTCGTCCGCCTCGTCACGCCCTCGTCGTCGTGACCGGGTCGTTGTAGTACAGAGGTGAGTATTCTTGCCTGTCACGCGGGTTCAATTTGCAACGGCACACCCACCCCGCATCCTTGTCTTTTGCCGCTCCGAAAAACGACTTCGACGCTCGCTGAGAGCAGGATTTGAACCTGCGCGGGATAAACCCAGTGGATTTCGAGTCCACCTCCTTAACCACTCGGACATCTCAGCTCGACGACGTGTCGATCGCGCGTTGCGTGGAGGCTCGGTCGACCCCCCGCGATCGAGATTCCCGGGATCGGGATCCACGAGATCGGCGCGATCCTGTTTGAGACATGCCCGGGTAGCTCAGTTTGGTAGAGCGCGAGACTTTTAATCTCGTGGCCGAGGGTTCGAGTCCCTCCTCGGGCGTCTGCCCTCCCGTTCCGACGAGAGACAGGTGTTAGATTTGGGGGTGCGAGTCTAAGAAGAGCTAAAAACTAAAACTTCCGAGTCCTTGACCTTGAAGCCCATTAATACCATGACCCCCAAGGATCCTAGCGTCCCCGCATGGTACCTAGGACAACCATCCTAGGTGGGCACCCGACATAGGTCTAGTCATCATGACTAGACTTGACTCACATGTCCACGTCAACATGACTACGCATGACTGTACATGACTGTACATGACTGTACATGACTGAACCCGACTGGATGTAGCTCTTAACATCCCTAACAACAGGACCTTACGGGTCCGGGTACGGTGACCGACCGTAACCGTATTAAAAACTTGTCCGACCGTAAATTACCGTACATGACGGTAAACAACTTTCGGTCACGGAACACAATTACGGCCGCATTACGCCGACGGGTAACACGACCGAGCAAGCTCGGGTGTTTTCGTCGAGGCGTTGATGGTACAGTGGTAGCATACTACCCTGCCACGGTAGAGACCCGGGTTCGATTCCCGGTCAACGCACTCAAGGCCTTTTTCTCGCGGTCGTAGCACCGGAAAAAAAACGAGCACGGAAAAAGAAAAGTCCACCGAGTTGCCGCCGCCGGATTTCCTGAGACATCCCTGATCTCGGTACTGATCAGCCCCAACCGTGCTTGATTGGCGAGTTCGGAAGGGATCGCATGTATTCACGGTGGTTTGATGGCAACACGTTTCGAAGCGGACGCCGGGAGGTGAAGTATCCGTTCCTCAGGTGCGCGAGGGACGTGTCCCTCCGATGGTTTGGTGGACCGATTGTTTTTTTGTTTGTTCTTTTGAGGTGAGGTTGGCAGAGCGGTGAAATGGTGTTTTTGGCTTCATCCAATCGGAAAGGACCCGGTGGGAGCGTTTTCAGGTGTGGCACGATCTTTCGTGGGTGGGTGTGTGGGTGAGTGTGCGCCTGTGAGCGCGTGCGCGCGCGCGGGTGGTTGAGTGTGTGTGGGTCAGCTCGTGGGTGAGCGCCAGTAGAGCGAAAAGACTTGGGAGCAGGTTCGTTTCTTTTTTGACGTGTGTGGCGACGGAACGCACAGGTGGTGGCGTGTTGGTGGCGTTTTTGGGTTCACGCGCGCCCTTGTTGGATCATCCGATCGGGTGATCCGGGATCATCCACGGGATCTCTCTCGGGAGAAAATCGGGAGAGAGGTCGAAGAAAAAAGCGAAGAAGCTAGAAAGGAAAAGGAAAGGGGGAGGGAAAGAAGGAAAATGAAAGAAGAATGCAAAGGAAATGGAATCTTCTCGAAAGGACCGAAAGAGAAAGAATCGAAAAAGGAAAAAGTTGAAAAGCACGGAAGAGGGCAGAAAAGAAAAGAAAGATTATTGGAAGAAAAGGAGGGAACGAACGGCACAAAAATAAGAAAAGAACGACGAAAATAGAAAGAAACGAATCGATCTCTTGCGGGGAAAGAAAAAAAAGAAGAAAAAAAAACACCACAACTCGAAGTGTTACAGCTCTGTGGGTTTGAGCTGTATAACGAACTGAGGGTGGGGCGATAGTCACACACGAGCACACTTGAAGGGAAATAACTTAAAGCAAAGAATAAGTCGTTCGAACCTAGCACAGAGCCCTTCTTGTAACCTCTGTAGTACTATCGTACTCTGAGGTGACCCCTGTACTATTCTGTACTACCAAGTCAGACATACAGCTGTCTGTACCACACCTGCGTTACAAACGCCGCCTCTTATCTAGTAAATCGTCCCCGACTCTAAATAAGAAGATTGTCTGCTTGGAATGGTCAAATAAATTCAAAAATCAATTCAATCATTTCCAAATCATAAAACTGTAATCAAAGTAAATCCCCAACCTTTTGATTCCCCCAGAAAACCCACCCCAGTTCCACTCAACGACCCCGAACACCCATCACTGTCTCTGACGGTCTTGCGCGGCTACCACTGCGTCCACAACATACTCTAGCTCCTTGCGCGCTCCAACAGTCCGCCATATCGACGGTGGTGTTTCTGATCCAGTACCTCCAAACTCCTCTGCAGCAGTCCCCACAGTCGGCTGTTCACGCTAGCGGGATAACCGGTGTCTGCTCAGTCCTTCCCTTTAGCGCTAGGTAAACGTCCACCAAAACTGTCCCATACCAGCCCCAGTGGCGGTGCTGCCACCGGCCAACTGAAATCAGCGGATATGCTGAGAGTTTGTCGGCTCCTCGTTGAGTTCCACTTATTTCAGAACTGGTTTAAGCTCCCCTCGCCCACTGTCCGCCACTTGTTCTCGACGACGATAGATGTCCTCCCCAACATCTACCCCAAGCGTGCGGCAGCGCGGTAATCAGCTACAGCAAGTGGTGCGTTCTGCAGTTCATCGTCCGGTAACCACAGTGCCTCCTCCATGCCATATCCTCGCCACTTAACCAAGTACTCCAGGATCGTTCGCCGACCCCTTCTCCTTTCCCGGTGGTCCACAACTCGCTCTACTTCATATTCTTCTTCTCCTTCCACCAAATCCGCCGGTGGAGCTTCCAATTCACGGCGGCCATACTGCTGAGTGGAATGGAACTCACGCAGTAATGATACGTGGAAGACGTTGTGGATTCGCCACCCTCGAGGAAGTTCAAGACGATATGCAACATCCCCGACTTTCGCCAGGATGCGGAACGGACCTACATAGCGTGCCTGTAGTTTCTTGCTTGGCCCGCTGTGCATCAGCTCAATGTTCTTCGTCCGCAGTAGGACACGTTCTCCCACAGCAAAGTTTTGATCGCGTCGGCTCTGGTCCGCCAATCGCTTCATTCTTACTCTTGCTGCCCCCAGATAGTTTTGTGCGGTTCTTAAGTCTCTTTGAATCCGCTGGGTGAACTGTCTTACCCCTTCCGCTCGCGCCTGTAGTGCGCCAGACACAAGTGCAGCGGGATGCTCCGGATGTATCCCATAGTTGAGATAAAATGGTGTATAGCGGGTAGCAGAGTGAACGCCATTATTATAGACATACTCCACTTGCGCCAACCGAAGATCCCAGTCGTTTTGTCTCTCAGAAACGTACGCCCTCAGCGTTTCTTGTACAGTTCGGATATCCCGCTCCGTAATTCCATCTGTTTGCGGGTGAAAGGCGGTCGACATGCGGAGCTCTCCGCCCAGCATCGCCCAGAGTGCTCGCCAAAACTCACTCGTGAACCTTACGTCGCGATCACTGATTATGGAACGTGGAAGTCCGTGGTACTTCCAAACGCCCTCAAAGAACAGTCGCGCGTATCCTTCAGCGGTAACACGTGTGGTAGTGGGAACAAGATGAATCATTTTGGTTAGGCGGTCAAGGAATACCGCAATGGCATCGAATCCCCGCTCTGTTTGAGGTAAAGCAACCACCAAATCAGTCGCGATGGATTCCCACTTCCGCCCTGGCACTGGCAATGGTATTAACAAACCAGCCGGCCGTCGTGACTCCACCTTAGTTCGTTGACAAGTGGGACACGTGCGGACGTAGTGGTTGACCTCCTTCTTCCAGAATTTCCAGTAGAAGTATCTTCCCACTAATTCTCTTGTTCTTTCTTGGCCCTTGTGGCCGCTCGCAGGGCTATCATGACAGAGCCGCAGTATTTTGTTGCGGATGTTCCCCCGCGGTACCACCAAGCGTAGCTCCTCTTCATCCGATAGTCGTCTCTTGAGTAAACCGTCTTCCTCCATCACGTACATAGCTTCCGCTTCCGCTTCTCGCGCTTCTAACCGCAATACAATGTCCGCCACCAATGGATCCAACCTCTGTGCGTTTCTTATAGCATCAATGAGGTCATCAGTGGGACCGGTGCGCGCGTCAACCAGAGCGGAAAGCTCTAGTGGCGGTTGAGTCTTGTTTCCCCTATCGCCAGACTCCTCCCTCAACGGATCAACTTTGTCGGCCTGTGTCCGACTAACTTTGTCGTTCAGCCTACTAATGTTGTCGTCCGTGTTGGACTCCGGGGCACGTCGAGCAAGTGCTTCCACTTCTTCAGCTGACGGATCCCAAAATTTCAATGGGGGCTCATCAAAAGCTACCTCCGACTGGTCCGATGCCCAGTCCCCCAATTGTCCTTTCCCCGGGCGGTCAGGTCTAGTGGCCTGTCCGCTTAAGTCTTCATCTGTCTTGCGGGATCCCACCCCAGGCTTTTGTCGTCCTGGGGGGTGTTTTTGTCCGCCGCCGCAAGGCACTTCCGTGTCCTCACGCAAAGGTCTTCGGGATAATGCGTCCGCCACAATGTTGGCGGTCCCTTTAATATGCACAATGTCAAAATCAAAGGCACTTAGTAGCTCCACCCAACGTGCTTGGCGCCGTGTTAACGTGGGTTGTGTCCGGAGATACAAAAGGCTCGCATTATCCGTCCGGAGCTCAAATTTCCGTCCCTCAAGGTAGTGTCGCCAGGTGCGGAGACAATGCACCACCGCCAACAACTCCTGTTCGTGTACAGGGTAGTTCCGCTCAGCGGGTATGAGTTTGTGACTCTCATATGCGATTGGTTGCAGTTGTCCGCCAGCTCCCTCTTGGCACAACACACCTCCTACAGCATGGTTGCTGGAATCCGTGAAAACCGTGAACGGTTTCCGTAAGTCAGGAAATAGTAGGACCGGACTCTCACTGAGACATGTCCGCAATGTCTTGAATGCCTTCTGGCACGCCTCAGTCCAGCGGAATACCACGTTTGCCTTGGTCAATTCATGAAGTGGGGCGGCTATTTCACTAAACCGGAAGATAAACTTGCGGTAATAGCTCGCCATTCCTAAGAAGGAACGTACTTCAGTGATGTTTGTAGGACGTGGCCACTTCTTAAGCTTCGCCACCTTGTCGTCCATAGGCATAACGCCGGCCGCTGATATCCAATGTCCGAGATATTCTACTCCTGTCCGCGCCAGCTCGCACTTCGGCAGTTTGCAGTATAGCTTCTGCTCCCGAAGTTTCGCCAGAACCGCCTCCACATGACGGGCATGGTCTTTAGCTGTCCGCGAAAATACCAAGATGTCATCGAGGAAAACAACGACGAAGTCGTCCAGGTGCTCCCGCAGGATGTCGTTGAGCATCGACATGAAGTATCCTGGGGCTCCCGTTAGCCCGAACGGTACCACTAAAAACTCATAGTGGCCGTATCTGCTTCTGAACGCGCTCTTGTGCACGTCCGCCGGGTCTAGACGCTGCTGCCAATATCCTGTTCGCAAGTCGATCTTGGTGAAGTAACGACTTCCCCCAAGTCGGTCGAACAATTCCTCAGTCCGCGGCAGAGGATACCTGGAGATCGCCCGATGCGCCACTGTCGATAAGCGCCGTCACCGGGTGATTGGCGATTTTCACTTCGACCCGGAACAAGGTACCAATAGCGTCAGCTTCGCTAATAGAGGTAACCAATGTCCTCCTTCCAGGTTCAGAAGTACTAGAAGTTTGTTTGGTGGAACGAACTTGGCCTGTAGGACGGGCAACTGCGGAGAGCGCCGACTGTTCCAGAGGAAGTGTCCGGCAGCCAGTGCTACTTGATGACATCCGCAGTGGTTGTTTTGTGTCACAACTTCGGCTCTCAATAGCCAAACTCCGCCGCCAAGGTTTAATTCCAGAGCGGTTTGCTTTGTTGGCCGGAGGGTTCGCGCTCTCTCTCGTGGGGGCTTGCGTCTTCCCTCTCCACTCTTGCCAAACTGTAGGATGTTGTCCACCTCCCCTTACCGGACTTTGGTCCTGCCGGTTTCCGCCAAAACATCCAGATTCGGTCATGTTCAGGTTGCCAATGTGCCTACTGAGCGATACCCCCGGGGTATCATGCACGTTGGAACAATCCGCTTGACGTCCTCTAGATCCTTCCATAGCCGCTAATAACTTGTTTATCACACTTGCACGTTTTCTTCCTTGTCCACCCCGGACACCCCTTCTAACCCGCTTCTTCCTTTTATCCCCTTGTGGTACTGCATGGTTCAGTCTCGCCGCCGATCCCCTCTTGTGGGCTTGCTTCAGTCGGCGATTTTTCCGCCTGCCAGGTCGTTTTACCTCTCCGGCAGCCCGATCGGAGGAGGCTAGTTTCCCTGTTTCTGTCTGCAATTGGCCGCTGTATGACCAGTCTTATTGCAAACGGTACAGGTGCCAAGGGACATTTGTGTTCCCTGTTGGCTTTGTCGGCCACCTCCTCTTCGGTTCCCTCTTGACTGACCTCTTCCGCCCTGAACACTTGCTTGTGATCCAGCGCCAGTACCTCCAGCAACTGAGGTGTATCCATATCCGCTTCCGCCGCCGGTTGTTGACCCTTGCGGCGCGGATTGTGTTTGTCTGCCACCTCTTCCGGAACGACCTCCTCTTTGTCCGCCTCGTCGTCCGCCCCTTTGGGTTTGTTGCTGGAACGGGTTATAACGGCCCGTCATCTGGGACAGCGTTCCCCCAATGTTCTGAATCATTTGGAGGGCGCCCTCGTAATCTCCGTCTAGCTCTGCCCGCAACCGAAGATCATACTGCAATTGAGTTGGCAACGAGGCTTCAAATATTCTGTAGGCCTCCTGGTCGCTCAACTCCCGACACCGCGAACGGTATAGTCGGAATTTCTGACAGTAGTCCACAATGTTCATGCTGCCAGCAAGCTTTAGACGTCCGAGCTCGTCCCGATTGTGCCGCTCCCGGTTAATAGGCTCAAAACGCGAAACGAATTGTTCCACAAATTCGTCCCACGACAGCGCCGATAAATATCTTCTTTGCATGGGCGTTGAAGTTACCCAAGCCGCCGCTGCGCCTCCGAGTAGGGTCAATGCTATTGGGACACGCTCCGGATCGTGGACGTTCAATGCATCAAAGTGCGTGGTGAGTCCCTCTATCCATTCCGAGGGTAACTCCCGGTTCTTATTTTCTGGATAGAACCGTTCTGGTGCGGGCAACCTTAGTGGGGCGACCGCAAACGGCCGTGCCGCTGCCGCTACCACTGGTGCCACCACCTGAGGTGGTTGTTGGGGAACAACTTGCGGCTGACCTTGTTGGCCAGGGTCAAAGAAGTTCGGAATGGCTTGTCCGCCTTCCACTTCTTCTTCCACTTCATCGCCGCCGAGTTCCTCCAATTTTGCCACCACCTCATCCACTCGTGCATTTAACTGCTGTTCCACTACATCCGTTCTTCCGCGCGCGGACCTTCTCAGATCATCCAGTCGCGCGTCGAACGCATTTCTCTGCGTTCGTTGCGTGTCCGCCAAGGTGTTTGTTACTTGGGTTACACGTTCTCCAATTTCTCGGACCGCATTTCCCATACGTGCAATTTCCGCTGGGTTTACCGCTGGTGGTGCGTCTGTAGGAATTTGGTCCACCCGCTGCTCCACCGCCGCCAAACGGCGCAATAGCTGTTGCATTTGTCCGTTTGCGGTCTCACGGAATTGCTGATTTGCGGTGCGATCCCTTCGTCGACTCTCCGCTGCATGCTGCAATGCTTGTCGGAGTTCTCCCACTTGGGCAGTCAATTGATCAATGCGCTGGTTAGCCTGATTGTTGCTCTCTCGTACCGTCCGCAGTTCATTTGAGTATGTCGCCACTTCCGCTCGAAGTGGAGTGAGAGTTTCACGAACCTCTTGAACTTGTCGGTCGAGTGCTGCATACAAACCATCCAAACGCCGGGTTGCCTCGGTTAAACGTCGCACATTGCCTTGTCCGTCATTGCGGGTCTGCTCGATTAATCCGTGGATATTTTCAAGCTGTTGATCCACATGTGCTATCCGCGAATCAATAGCCCGCTGTAGCTCTCGGTGCCGCGTATGCAACCGCATGTGGTCGGCATAGCGGGCATAAACTCCGCTAGAGCTAGCGGGAACTGTTCCCGGAGATACAACTCGCGGTGTAGTTCCTCCTATGACGGACACATGTCCGACAACGTCGGCTTCCATCGGCTCACCATCACCACCATCATCATGGCGATGTGGCGATTGTGCTACGCTTTCCCGTGACATTGTTAGTCCGCCAAAACTTCGCAGGGATGTTTACAGGCCGAACCTTTCTCACACCAGAAGTTGGCGACTAGCAATTTCCTACACAGTGTTGAAGTCCGTTCTTCCCACACTTGTGTCGACCAATCCGCCTTGTCAACGAATAGTTAGTTTTCCGCTATGTGTGGTCACGTGATAGTCCGCCTATTCACAGTCCGCTGGGCACACTGCTAATTCTTCAGTGTTGCTCCAACACTTTTGTCCGCTACCCAATCCTTTGTCGGCCTTCCACCAACTTTTGTCGGCCTTCCCACTACTTTTGTCGGCCTTCCAACTACTTTAGTCGGCCGTCCACCTACTTTAGTCGGCCTTAAGTCCGACTAAACTTTGTAGGCCCTGGAAGTAGTACTTAATCACGCTCTGGACGACTATTTCCACAACAGTCGGCCCCTGGAGTCCGCCTTGGGATAGTAGAACCTCCAAACGTAGTAGCACTTCGTAGTATAGCTTCCAGGCGTGGTAGGTTGTAGTCCTTGGACCGTGTTAGGGTTGGGTGCGCGCGAATTCGCCTCTCAGGTCGACCTTCGCTCTCTATTTCGCCTAGGCTCTTCGCCGGGCTCCGAAACCAATGTTACAGCTCTGTGGGTTTGAGCTGTATAACGAACTGAGGGTGGGGCGATAGTCACACACGAGCACACTTGAAGGGAAATAACTTAAAGCAAAGAATAAGTCGTTCGAACCTAGCACAGAGCCCTTCTTGTAACCTCTGTAGTACTATCGTACTCTGAGGTGACCCCTGTACTATTCTGTACTACCAAGTCAGACATACAGCTGTCTGTACCACACCTGCGTTACACGAAGAGACACCAAAAACCCATGGAAAACGAAGAACTCCTTTTACGCGATAATTCGAGCGAACGAAATGGGCCATCGCCGACATCTCTCGCATATCCGAATCCGAGCACCCGGAAAATCGCAACGATGAAAAAACTCGAAACGAGTCCTAACCACGAACGAACACCCTCCCGAAGTTTTGGCGCAACCTCGTTCCCGCGCGCGACGGCACTTGTCCCCGACAGCTTCCCGACAGCTTCCCGAACCTACCACGCTCTCCGCACGCGCAATCCCTCGAGCCGCGTTGGTGATATAGTGGTAGCATACTACCCTCCCAAGGTAGAGACCCGGGTTCGATTCCCGGTCAACGCACCCGTGCTCTTTTTTTCGCGGACCGACCTCCGAGACCCCAGCTTGAGGACGCGGGGCGGGCCCCTCCTCTCGTACGTGGCGATGGCCGAGTTGGTCCAAGGCGTTGGAGTAAGGTTCCAGTCCGAAAGGGCGTGGGTTCAAATCCCACTCGCCACACGTCATAATTTGTGACGTGGCGTGAGGCTTCCAGTCAAAAGCGTTGGTTGCCCCGGATCAGGATCGAACTGGTGACCTCCGGATGGCTCACGAGGTTATGAGACCGACGCGCTAACCGACTGCGCCACCGAGGCCACGGAAAGATTTCGGTGCCGCCGATCTCGGACCGCTGCTCGGCGCCGTCTGCGACTCCCGTCCGGGGCGGGGCCCTCGTGGGGGTGGCTCCCGAGCGGCGATCGTGTGGTGATGGCCGAGTTGGTCTAAGGCGCTAGATTCAGGTTTTAGTTCGGAGACGAGCGTGGGTTCGAATCCCACTCACCACAACGTGCCTTTTCGCGTCACCCCCTCGGTTTGCGAACACACACGCACACACATGCCTCCGAGGCATTGCCTCGTTGAGGGCAGGATTCGAACCTGCGCGGGACAAACCCAGTGGATTTCTAGTCCACCTCCTTAACCACTCGGACACCCCAACTCACGTTGTGATGAGGCGTCCCGTGGTCCATCCTCGTCACACGCCTCGTCATCAACCTCATCAGCCTCGTCGTCCGCCTCGTCACGCCCTCGTCGTCGTGACCGGGTCGTTGTAGTACAGAGGTGAGTATTCTTGCCTGTCACGCGGGTTCAATTTGCAACGGCACACCCACCCCGCATCCTTGTCTTTTGCCGCTCCGAAAAACGACTTCGACGCTCGCTGAGAGCAGGATTTGAACCTGCGCGGGATAAACCCAATGGATTTCGAGTCCACCTCCTTAACCACTCGGACATCTCAGCTCGACGACGTGTCGATCGCGCGTTGCGTGGAGGCTCGGTCGACCCCCCGCGATCGAGATTCCCGGGATCGGGATCCACGAGATCGGCGCGATCCTGTTTGAGACATGCCCGGGTAGCTCAGTTTGGTAGAGCGCGAGACTTTTAATCTCGTGGCCGAGGGTTCGAGTCCCTCCTCGGGCGTCTGCCCTCCCGTTCCGACGAGAGACAGGTGTTAGATTTGGGGGTGCGAGTCTAAGAAGAGCTAAAAACTAAAACTTCCGAGTCCTTGACCTTGAAGCCCATTAATACCATGACCCCCAAGGATCCTAGCGTCCCCGCATGGTACCTAGGACAACCATCCTAGGTGGGCACCCGACATAGGTCTAGTCATCATGATTAGACTTGACTCACATGTCCACGTCAACATGACTACGCATGACTGTACATGACTGTACATGACTGTACATGACTGAACCCGACTGGATGTAGCTCTTAACATCCCTAACAACAGGACCTTACGGGTCCGGGTACGGTGACCGACCGTAACCGTATTAAAAACTTGTCCGACCGTAAATTACCGTACATGACGGTAAACAACTTTCGGTCACGGAACACAATTACGGCCGCATTACGCCGACGGGTAACACGACCGAGCAAGCTCGGGTGTTTTCGTCGAGGCGTTGATGGTACAGTGGTAGCATACTACCCTGCCACGGTAGAGACCCGGGTTCGATTCCCGGTCAACGCACTCAAGGCCTTTTTCTCGCGGTCGTAGCACCGGAAAAAAAACGAGCACGGAAAAAGAAAAGTCCACCGAGTTGCCGCCGCCGGATTTCCTGAGACATCCCTGATCTCGGTACTGATCGGCCCCAACCGTGCTTGATTGGCGAGTTCGGAAGGGATCGCATGTATTCACGGTGGTTTGATGGCAACACGTTTCGAAGCGGACGCCGGGAGGTGAAGTATCCGTTCCTCAGGTGCGCGAGGGACGTGTCCCTCCGATGGTTTGGTGGACCGATTGTTTTTTTGTTTGTTCTTTTGAGGTGAGGTTGGCAGAGCGGTGAAATGGTGTTTTTGGCTTCATCCAATCGGAAAGGACCCGGTGGGAGCGTTTTCAGGTGTGGCACGATTTTTCGTGGGTGGGTGTGTGGGTGAGTGTGCGCCTGTGAGCGCGTGCGCGCGCGCGGGTGGTTGAGTGTGTGTGGGTCAGCTCGTGGGTGAGCGCCAGTAGAGCGAAAAGACTTGGGAGCAGGTTCGTTTCTTTTTTGACGTGTGTGGCGACGGAACGCACAGGTGGTGGCGTGTTGGTGGCGTTTTTGGGTTCACGCGCGCCCTTGTTGGATCATCCGATCGGGTGATCCGGGATCATCCACGGGATCTCTCTCGGGAGAAAATCGGGAGAGAGGTCGAAGAAAAAAGCGAAGAAGCTAGAAAGGAAAAGGAAAGGGGGAGGGAAAGAAGGAAAATGAAAGAAGAATGCAAAGGAAATGGAATCTTCTCGAAAGGACCGAAAGAGAAAGAATCGAAAAAGGAAAAAGTAGAAAAGCACGGAAGAGGGCAGAAAAGAAAAGAAAGATTATTGGAAGAAAAGGAGGGAACGAACGGCACAAAAATAAGAAAAGAACGACGAAAATAGAAAGAAACGAATCGATCTCTTGCGGGGAAAGAAAAAAAAGAAGAAAAAAAAACACCACAACTCGAAGAGACACCAAAAACCCATGGAAAACGAAGAACTCCTTTTACGCGATAATTCGAGCGAACGAAATGGGCCATCGCCGACATCTCTCGCATATCCGAATCCGAGCACCCGGAAAATCGCAACGATGAAAAAACTCGAAACGAGTCCTAACCACGAACGAACACCCTCCCGAAGTTTTGGCGCAACCTCGTTCCCGCGCGCGACGGCACTTGTCCCCGACAGCTTCCCGACAGCTTCCCGAACCTACCACGCTCTCCGCACGCGCAATCCCTCGAGCCGCGTTGGTGATATAGTGGTAGCATACTACCCTCCCAAGGTAGAGACCCGGGTTCGATTCCCGGTCAACGCACCCGTGCTCTTTTTTTCGCGGACCGACCTCCGAGACCCCAGCTTGAGGACGCGGGGCGGGCCCCTCCTCTCGTACGTGGCGATGGCCGAGTTGGTCCAAGGCGCTGGAGTAAGGTTCCAGTCCGAAAGGGCGTGGGTTCAAATCCCACTCGCCACACGTCATAATTTGTGACGTGGCGTGAGGCTTCCAGTCAAAAGCGTTGGTTGCCCCGGACCAGGATCGAACTGGTGACCTCCGGATGGCTCACGAGGTTATAAGACCGACGCGCTAACCGACTGCGCCACCGAGGCCACGGGAAGATTTCGGTGCCGCCGATCTCGGACCGCTGCTCGGCGCCGTCTGCGACTCCCGTCCGGGGCGGGGCCCTCGTGGGGGTGGCTCCCGAGCGGCGATCGTGTGGTGATGGCCGAGTTGGTCTAAGGCGCTAGATTCAGGTTCTAGTTCGGAGACGAGCGTGGGTTCGAATCCCACTCACCACAACGTGCCTTTTCGCGTCACCCCCTCGGTTTGCGAACACACACGCACACACATGCCTCCGAGGCATTGCCTCGTTGAGGGCAGGATTCGAACCTGCGCGGGACAAACCCAGTGGATTTCTAGTCCACCTCCTTAACCACTCGGACACCCCAACTCACGTTGTGATGAGGCGTCCCGTGGTCCATCCTCGTCACACGCCTCGTCATCAACCTCATCAGCCTCGTCGTCCGCCTCGTCACGCCCTCGTCGTCGTGACCGGGTCGTTGTAGTACAGAGGTGAGTATTCTTGCCTGTCACGCGGGTTCAATTTGCAACGGCACACCCACCCCGCATCCTTGTCTTTTGCCGCTCCGAAAAACGACTTCGACGCTCGCTGAGAGCAGGATTTGAACCTGCGCGGGATAAACCCAGTGGATTTCGAGTCCACCTCCTTAACCACTCGGACATCTCAGCTCGACGACGTGTCGATCGCGCGTTGCGTGGAGGCTCGGTCGACCCCCCGCGATCGAGATTCCCGGGATCGGGATCCACGAGATCGGCGCGATCCTGTTTGAGACATGCCCGGGTAGCTCAGTTTGGTAGAGCGCGAGACTTTTAATCTCGTGGCCGAGGGTTCGAGTCCCTCCTCGGGCGTCTGCCCTCCCGTTCCGACGAGAGACAGGTGTTAGATTTGGGGGTGCGAGTCTAAGAAGAGCTAAAAACTAAAACTTCCGAGTCCTTGACCTTGAAGCCCACCAAGGATCCTAGCGTCCCCGCATGGTACCTAGGACAACCATCCTAGGTGGGCACCCGACATAGGTCTAGTCATCATGATTAGACTTGACTCACATGTCCACGTCAACATGACTACGCATGACTGTACATGACTGTACATGACTGTACATGACTGAACCCGACTGGATGTAGCTCTTAACATCCCTAACAACAGGACCTTACGGGTCCGGGTACGGTGACCGACCGTAACCGTATTAAAAACTTGTCCGACCGTAAATTACCGTACATGACGGTAAACAACTTTCGGTCACGGAACACAATTACGGCCGCATTACGCCGACGGGTAACACGACCGAGCAAGCTCGGGTGTTTTCGTCGAGGCGTTGATGGTACAGTGGTAGCATACTACCCTGCCACGGTAGAGACCCGGGTTCGATTCCCGGTCAACGCACTCAAGGCCTTTTTCTCGCGGTCGTAGCACCGGAAAAAAAACGAGCACGGAAAAAGAAAAGTCCACCGAGTTGCCGCCGCCGGATTTCCTGAGACATCCCTGATCTCGGTACTGATCGGCCCCAACCGTGCTTGATTGGCGAGTTCGGAAGGGATCGCATGTATTCACGGTGGTTTGATGGCAACACGTTTCGAAGCGGACGCCGGGAGGTGAAGTATCCGTTCCTCAGGTGCGCGAGGGACGTGTCCCTCCGATGGTTTGGTGGACCGATTGTTTTTTTGTTTGTTCTTTTGAGGTGAGGTTGGCAGAGCGGTGAAATGGTGTTTTTGGCTTCATCCAATCGGAAAGGACCCGGTGGGAGCGTTTTCAGGTGTGGCACGATTTTTCGTGGGTGGGTGTGTGGGTGAGTGTGCGCCTGTGAGCGCGTGCGCGCGCGCGGGTGGTTGAGTGTGTGTGGGTCAGCTCGTGGGTGAGCGCCAGTAGAGCGAAAAGACTTGGGAGCAGGTTCGTTTCTTTTTTGACGTGTGTGGCGACGGAACGCACAGGTGGTGGCGTGTTGGTGGCGTTTTTGGGTTCACGCGCGCCCTTGTTGGATCATCCGATCGGGTGATCCGGGATCATCCACGGGATCTCTCTCGGGAGAAAATCGGGAGAGAGGTCGAAGAAAAAAGCGAAGAAGCTAGAAAGGAAAAGGAAAGGGGGAGGGAAAGAAGGAAAATGAAAGAAGAATGCAAAGGAAATGGAATCTTCTCGAAAGGACCGAAAGAGAAAGAATCGAAAAAGGAAAAAGTAGAAAAGCACGGAAGAGGGCAGAAAAGAAAAGAAAGATTATTGGAAGAAAAGGAGGGAACGAACGGCACAAAAATAAGAAAAGAACGACGAAAATAGAAAGAAACGAATCGATCTCTTGCGGGGAAAGAAAAAAAAGAAGAAAAAAAAACACCACAACTCGAAGAGACACCAAAAACCCATGGAAAACGAAGAACTCCTTTTACGCGATAATTCGAGCGAACGAAATGGGCCATCGCCGACATCTCTCGCATATCCGAATCCGAGCACCCGGAAAATCGCAACGATGAAAAAACTCGAAACGAGTCCTAACCACGAACGAACACCCTCCCGAAGTTTTGGCGCAACCTCGTTCCCGCGCGCGACGGCACTTGTCCCCGACAGCTTCCCGACAGCTTCCCGAACCTACCACGCTCTCCGCACGCGCAATCCCTCGAGCCGCGTTGGTGATATAGTGGTAGCATACTACCCTCCCAAGGTAGAGACCCGGGTTCGATTCCCGGTCAACGCACCCGTGCTCTTTTTTTCGCGGACCGACCTCCGAGACCCCAGCTTGAGGACGCGGGGCGGGCCCCTCCTCTCGTACGTGGCGATGGCCGAGTTGGTCCAAGGCGCTGGAGTAAGGTTCCAGTCCGAAAGGGCGTGGGTTCAAATCCCACTCGCCACACGTCATAATTTGTGACGTGGCGTGAGGCTTCCAGTCAAAAGCGTTGGTTGCCCCGGACCAGGATCGAACTGGTGACCTCCGGATGGCTCACGAGGTTATGAGACCGACGCGCTAACCGACTGCGCCACCGAGGCCACGGGAAGATTTCGGTGCCGCCGATCTCGGACCGCTGCTCGGCGCCGTCTGCGACTCCCGTCCGGGGCGGGGCCCTCGTGGGGGTGGCTCCCGAGCGGCGATCGTGTGGTGATGGCCGAGTTGGTCTAAGGCGCTAGATTCAGGTTCTAGTTCGGAGACGAGCGTGGGTTCGAATCCCACTCACCACAACGTGCCTTTTCGCGTCACCCCCTCGGTTTGCGAACACACACGCACACACATGCCTCCGAGGCATTGCCTCGTTGAGGGCAGGATTCGAACCTGCGCGGGACAAACCCAGTGGATTTCTAGTCCACCTCCTTAACCACTCGGACACCCCAACTCACGTTGTGATGAGGCGTCCCGTGGTCCATCCTCGTCACACGCCTCGTCATCAACCTCATCAGCCTCGTCGTCCGCCTCGTCACGCCCTCGTCGTCGTGACCGGGTCGTTGTAGTACAGAGGTGAGTATTCTTGCCTGTCACGCGGGTTCAATTTGCAACGGCACACCCACCCCGCATCCTTGTCTTTTGCCGCTCCGAAAAACGACTTCGACGCTCGCTGAGAGCAGGATTTGAACCTGCGCGGGATAAACCCAGTGGATTTCGAGTCCACCTCCTTAACCACTCGGACATCTCAGCTCGACGACGTGTCGATCGCGCGTTGCGTGGAGGCTCGGTCGACCCCCCGCGATCGAGATTCCCGGGATCGGGATCCACGAGATCGGCGCGATCCTGTTTGAGACATGCCCGGGTAGCTCAGTTTGGTAGAGCGCGAGACTTTTAATCTCGTGGCCGAGGGTTCGAGTCCCTCCTCGGGCGTCTGCCCTCCCGTTCCGACGAGAGACAGGTGTTAGATTTGGGGGTGCGAGTCTAAGAAGAGCTAAAAACTAAAACTTCCGAGTCCTTGACCTTGAAGCCCATTAATACCATGACCCCCAAGGATCCTAGCGTCCCCGCATGGTACCTAGGACAACCATCCTAGGTGGGCACCCGACATAGGTCTAGTCATCATGATTAGACTTGACTCACATGTCCACGTCAACATGACTACGCATGACTGTACATGACTGTACATGACTGTACATGACTGAACCCGACTGGATGTAGCTCTTAACATCCCTAACAACAGGACCTTACGGGTCCGGGTACGGTGACCGACCGTAACCGTATTAAAAACTTGTCCGACCGTAAATTACCGTACATGACGGTAAACAACTTTCGGTCACGGAACACAATTACGGCCGCATTACGCCGACGGGTAACACGACCGAGCAAGCTCGGGTGTTTTCGTCGAGGCGTTGATGGTACAGTGGTAGCATACTACCCTGCCATGGTAGAGACCCGGGTTCGATTCCCGGTCAACGCACTCAAGGCCTTTTTCTCGCGGTCGTAGCACCGGAAAAAAAACGAGCACGGAAAAAGAAAAGTCCACCGAGTTGCCGCCGCCGGATTTCCTGAGACATCCCTGATCTCGGTACTGATCGGCCCCAACCGTGCTTGATTGGCGAGTTCGGAAGGGATCGCATGTATTCACGGTGGTTTGATGGCAACACGTTTCGAAGCGGACGCCGGGAGGTGAAGTATCCGTTCCTCAGGTGCGCGAGGGACGTGTCCCTCCGATGGTTTGGTGGACCGATTGTTTTTTTGTTTGTTCTTTTGAGGTGAGGTTGGCAGAGCGGTGGAATGGTGTTTTTGGCTTCATCCAATCGGAAAGGACCCGGTGGGAGCGTTTTCAGGTGTGGCACGATTTTTCGTGGGTGGGTGTGTGGGTGAGTGTGCGCCTGTGAGCGCGTGCGCGCGCGCGGGTGGTTGAGTGTGTGTGGGTCAGCTCGTGGGTGAGCGCCAGTAGAGCGAAAAGACTTGGGAGCAGGTTCGTTTCTTTTTTGACGTGTGTGGCGACGGAACGCACAGGTGGTGGCGTGTTGGTGGCGTTTTTGGGTTCACGCGCGCCCTTGTTGGATCATCCGATCGGGTGATCCGGGATCATCCACGGGATCTCTCTCGGGAGAAAATCGGGAGAGAGGTCGAAGAAAAAAGCGAAGAAGCTAGAAAGGAAAAGGAAAGGGGGAGGGAAAGAAGGAAAATGAAAGAAGAATGCAAAGGAAATGGAATCTTCTCGAAAGGACCGAAAGAGAAAGAATCGAAAAAGGAAAAAGTAGAAAAGCACGGAAGAGGGCAGAAAAGAAAAGAAAGATTATTGGAAGAAAAGGAGGGAACGAACGGCACAAAAATAAGAAAAGAACGACGAAAATAGAAAGAAACGAATCGATCTCTTGCGGGGAAAGAAAAAAAAGAAGAAAAAAAAACACCACAACTCGAAGAGACACCAAAAACCCATGGAAAACGAAGAACTCCTTTTACGCGATAATTCGAGCGAACGAAATGGGCCATCGCCGACATCTCTCGCATATCCGAATCCGAGCACCCGGAAAATCGCAACGATGAAAAAACTCGAAACGAGTCCTAACCACGAACGAACACCCTCCCGAAGTTTTGGCGCAACCTCGTTCCCGCGCGCGACGGCACTTGTCCCCGACAGCTTCCCGACAGCTTCCCGAACCTACCACGCTCTCCGCACGCGCAATCCCTCGAGCCGCGTTGGTGATATAGTGGTAGCATACTACCCTCCCAAGGTAGAGACCCGGGTTCGATTCCCGGTCAACGCACCCGTGCTCTTTTTTTCGCGGACCGACCTCCGAGACCCCAGCTTGAGGACGCGGGGCGGGCCCCTCCTCTCGTACGTGGCGATGGCCGAGTTGGTCCAAGGCGCTGGAGTAAGGTTCCAGTCCGAAAGGGCGTGGGTTCAAATCCCACTCGCCACACGTCATAATTTGTGACGTGGCGTGAGGCTTCCAGTCAAAAGCGTTGGTTGCCCCGGATCAGGATCGAACTGGTGACCTCCGGATGGCTCACGAGGTTATGAGACCGACGCGCTAACCGACTGCGCCACCGAGGCCACGGAAAGATTTCGGTGCCGCCGATCTCGGACCGCTGCTCGGCGCCGTCTGCGACTCCCGTCCGGGGCGGGGCCCTCGTGGGGGTGGCTCCCGAGCGGCGATCATGTGGTGATGGCCGAGTTGGTCTAAGGCGCTAGATTCAGGTTCTAGTTCGGAGACGAGCGTGGGTTCGAATCCCACTCACCACAACGTGCCTTTTCGCGTCACCCCCTCGGTTTGCGAACACACACGCACACACATGCCTCGTTGAGGGCAGGATTCGAACCTGCGCGGGACAAACCCAGTGGATTTCTAGTCCACCTCCTTAACCTGGAATTTTTGTTGATTACAATGCCTTTTTCATATCGGCAAAAATGAATGTCCCAATTAATTGTACCACCCCAACTGGCGACTGCCTTGCAGCAGCACCGTAAAAAACGAACAGTCCCAAAAAAAGAAAACCCCTGACGTAACCTAACCCACAGCGCTCTCACTCTTATTCCCATGGCGCAAATAACAAATTCCCCCACATCACACTTTCAGAAAAAACCCCACTTCAAACCCACTGTCTTCGTCGTCGATACCCTGGCCATGGACGACCAGTGTCGCAAAATTCCGAAAGGTCGAAGGGCTGTAGCCAAGGAACGAACGGTGCAGGGTAGTTCGATTCTACCGCGTTCCACCCAGGCCAGTAGGGGGGCACGATGGAGGAGCAGTGTATCGCGCAAGGGTGCTGCGATAGCCAATCGTCTTGGAGTGAGTTGGACCGACAATACTGACCTCGGCACCAGCCGTTGGCAGCAGCGATCCCTGGCGAGAAGGGCGGAACGATAGTGGGCGAGTGCCTGGTGAAATGAGCGCCTGTATTTTCCTGGATCTTGGTATGTTTCACATCTCGTCCCTTGTTGGTTGATCTTTTCCAAGTCGACGAGGTCTCGTTCTTTCCCTGTGCTCGCTTTGAGTGCCACTCTGCATCCTTAAACCCTTTGTGAGAGTCCCAAGTCCTTTTATAGCTCTGGTGGCTCTTGACCCCCTTGTGACCTGCAGTTCCTCTTGTGTTCACTGTCCTTTGTGGTATCCTTTTAGTGTGTGATGCAATGTCCCCTGCAGATGCCTTCCCACTGGCAACCTGATCCATAACCCCTTGTAACAAATGATCCACCTGAGTAGAGAGAGAGTGGAGGGACCCCTGGCGCTTGGAGGTGGATGGCTGAGTACATGGTAATGTTTCTGTGCCCTCAAATTCAAACCCTCCATGAGAACTTCTGTGCCTTAAGCCGTGTACCTGGAATGTGCCCCTGTCATGAAAGTGTACCTTCCCTTCCTTTTGAGTGTTACTGCCGGTGTGATTCCCAACTTCATCAATCTCCTCCATTACGTTGGTCAGAGTATGTTGAATTTGCTGCAGGTCCAACTCCTTGGCGTGTGGCAACTGAATGGAGTCTGTCCTTGGCATAAGATCGCTGCCTCGTCTAACTGCCTCCTTATCAATCGTAGCCAGCGTTGGAGCTGACCCATCAGTTGTTTCCTGGCGACCCTGGGGTATGTTGGTGTGTTCTCCAGAGTCATCCAAAAATGCAGCTGCTCCCTTTAATGATAGAGGTACTTGTGGTAGTCTTTTCCAGTTTCCCAAAGCCTTGAGTGATATTGTCAAGCCATCCCCATTTGGCATCTGTAGAATTTCGTTAACCTTAACCCAATCAGCTGGTTCAAACTGAATGAAAAATTCTCCCTTAAAGTTCCTTCGCACATCCACGATCCCAGGTGCAAAATCTGGGGTGTGGCCACGAATCCAAGCTTGAAGTGTAGATGCCATGAAACGAGGAGAAATCATCCGTATACCCTGATCATTCACAGGTTGCAACCGAATGGAATATGAGTCATCCCGAACATTTTGTTTGGTGTCGTGGTCGATATGTGTAGGTACGGAAAAAGGAGCCCCTTCTGTGGAGGATCCACTGTCGTCCCCCGAGGGAGTCGTTGTTAGAGTTGCCACTGAGCTGGCAATCCTCTCCTTATCCAAGTTCTGCTGAGTGACAGCCACTGATCCATCCCAAGGAACTGAAGACAAGTCCCCCATAGGAATGTAAATGTCTCGAGAATTAGAGGGTTGTGGGTCTTGTAGGCCAGAATGCCCATGGGCTTGGGAACCGTCCCTTGAATGGTTGTGTGGTGTTCTGTTGGTGTGCTCCTGAGATGCCTGTTGTGACTGTAAATGTGAACTGGCAGTTGTAACCTTAGCAATCGAAGTGACCGAAGTAGAAAACCCAAGTTCTCGAGTGGAATACTTTCCAAAGTCCTCCACAGCCTGAGTGAGTAGTGGTCCCATAGAGTCAAACAGATCAGCAACAATCTCACCAATGGTATTATCCCCTTCCAAAACCTTGTCCAAAGGCACCTCCTTGAGCGAGGGGTTGCGTGACCCAAGGGCACTCACAAAGTCCAACACCACTGTCGAGATTCTCTCCACACTGTTGAGCGCCTTCCAAAAAAGAGTCACCTCTGCCAAATCCTCGTTGGAATTAGGTGTTCCCATCGCCTGAGCGTCGCCCTGCGCGCGCAAGCCTTTCCGCCAGTTGTGACTCGTGCGTCCCATAACGACCCTTTCAAAAATAGGGAGGTCTGATCTCGACTTTGATCCCAACAGCTCCAGAAAGATCCACTGCAAAAAACCGAGCCAACCCAAGAGGGGAGAGGAGAAAGAACGCAACTGTGAGGTTAGTGACCCACCGACTCTCGTGGAGTCTTAGACGAATAAGATCCACCAGCCAGAAACTCCCGACGTCCGCAGTGACGACCCTGGCGTCACGATCAGAGGTAGAATCGAGAGCAAACAGACCTGGGTGGTGGACTGAGGTTCGACTCCTCAGCAGGTGACGTCTGGTGCAAGTGAGGCCGAGGTAGGCAAGTCGTGACAAATGACAAAGGAATTCTCCGACCTTTGTGAGGATCCCACAGCAAACCAGTAGCAGTCCCCAAATGTCGCGCAGTGGTCCAGCCTGGGTGATGGACTGAGTTTCGACTCCTCAGTAGGTATATCCGAGTGTTTGCCAGCGAAAATCCACTCGCAGGCGCATCCCTTGACCCAACAGCGACTGATGACGACCACAGAATTGGCCAAAATTCGTCGGAGAGCTTCGAAAAAATGAGGGCCACCTCAAGGGAGGGTGGCGAGTCCTTGGGGCGTGTGTATCCCAGTCGATTCCGGCGAGTGAAGCGGGTGTCACCACACAAAACGGCGAATAGAAAAAATTTTCACGAAAAAAATTTTCTGAGAGAAAGGCCACCTCCTTAACCACTCGGACATCTCAGCTCGACGACGTGTCGATCGCGCATTGCGTGGAGGCTCGGTCGACCCCCCGCGATCGAGATTCCCGGGATCGGGATCCACGAGATCGGCGCGATCCTGTTTGAGACATGCCCGGGTAGCTCGGTTTGGTAGAGCGCGAGACTTTTAATCTCGTGGCCGAGGGTTCGAGTCCCTCCTCGGGCGTCTGCCCTCCCGTTCCGACGAGAGACAGGTGTTAGATTTGGGGGTGCGAGTCTAAGAAGAGCTAAAAACTAAAACTTCTGAGTCCTTGACCTTGAAGCCCATTAATACCATGACCCCCAAGGATCCTAGCGTCCCCGCATGGTACCTAGGACAACCATCCTAGGTGGGCACCCGACATAGGTCTAGTCATCATGACTAGACTTGACTCACATGTCCACGTCAACATGACTACGCATGACTGTACATGACTGTACATGACTGAACCCGACTGAATGTAGCTCTTAACATCCCTAACAACAGGACCTTACGGGTCCGGGTACGGTGACCGACCGTAACCGTATTAAAAACTTGTCCGACCGTAAATTACCGTACATGACGGTAAACAACTTTCGGTCACGGAACACAATTACGGCCGCATTACGCCGACGGGTAACACGACCGAGCAAGCTCGGGTGTTTTCGTCGAGGCGTTGATGGTACAGTGGTCATACTATGGATCCGATCACGATCAGATCGGTCTCCGATCAACCAGGAGACCGATCATGATCGTGATCGGCCGATCAGGTCTGGCAGGGCCGATCATCGATCACGATCGGCCGATCACCGATCTGATCGGTCGCCCAACCTGATCGGCAGTTTTTGATCGGCCTGATCGTGATCGGCCGATCAAAAACTGCCGATCAGGTGCCGACAGGGTGCGACGCTTGATCGAGATCGTGATCGGGATCGGAGCTGCCGATCAGATCGGTATCATGATCAATTGATTCCGATCATGATCGGTCCCATGATCAATTGATCGGTCAATTGATCGGTCCATCACAAATGCCCACAAGTCACCACCCGAAGGTGTTTCTGGAGGTGTAAGGATTCGAACCTAGGACCTCACTGACTGGAATCAAGCAAATCAACGCTTGGACCACCCTGAACCACGATCACTAGGTCCTCCGTGTTATTATATACCTCAGTTTGTCGGACTGACTGATCAGGTATATAATGACACGGAGCACACTCTAACCGTAGCCTAGAGTGGTCCAAGCGTCGATTTGCTTGATTCCAGTCAGTGAGGTCCTGGGTTCGAATCTTTACACCTCCAGAAACACCTTCGGGTGGTGACTTGTGGGCATTTGTGATGGACCGATCAATTGACCGATCAATTGATTATGGGACCGATCATGATCGGAATCTTAAATTAAATTCCGATCAATTGATCCATGGCCGATCATGGTCGGAGTTGATCGGATCAACGGCCGATCAATCGGCGTTTCACCGATCTTGATCGACCGATCACGTGCCGACAGGTCGCGACGCTTGATCGTGATCGTGATCGTGATCGGAGCTGCCGATCAGATCGATAATCGGAAGCCCGATCCCGATCACGATCAGGCTTTGATCGGCCGATCACGATCATCGATCAGGTTTTAATCGGCCGATCACGATCACGATCATCGATCATGATCGGTAAAAAAAAAAACCGATCATTTTTAGAATCATGTGGAACGAGATCGTGTCAGGTCAGATCAGTGAAACGACCTGTCCTGACATCGAAAATGGACGGCCGATCATTTCCGATCACGTCCATAGTATGACAGTGGTAGCATACTACCCTGCCACGGTAGAGACCCGGGTTCGATTCCCGGTCAACGCACTCAAGGCCTTTTTCTCGCGGTCGTAGCACCGGAAAAAAAACGAGCACGGAAAAAGAAAAGTCCACCGAGTTGCCGCCGCCGGATTTCCTGAGACATCCCTGATCTCGATACTGATCGGCCCCAACCGTGTTTGATTGGCGAGTTCGGAAGGGATCGCATGTATTCACGGTGGTTTGATGGCAACACGTTTCGAAGCGAACGCCGGGAGGTGAAGTATCCGTTCCTCAGGTGCGCGAGGGACGTGTCCCTCCGATGGTTTGGTGGACCGATTGTTTTTTTGTTTGTTCTTTTGAGGTGAGGTTGGCAGAGCGGTGAAATGGTGTTTTTGGCTTCATCCGATCGAAAAGGACCCCGTGGGAGCGTTTTCATGTGTGCCCTTGCTTGAGTCACACTTCCAATGGTAGGTCACCCCCAGAAGTGGTCGCCGTGCTCCGGTGCTGAGAAGAGCCTTGCGAACAAAATGTTGGATGCCTCGTTGTGTAACATGTTCTCACCATACTTTCTGAGTGTTCAACATTTACGTTATTCAACTGGAAGGCTGATGGATCCACGAGTCTCACAATGCGAACGAAGTCGTGAGAAAACTATTGTTTCAGCCTGGAATTGTGGCGCTGAGAATACTGCAAGTACGGCATTTGTCAGACGGCGCCAAACGTCACCCCCAATCGAACATACTTGTGCGGACAGTCCTATCATTGAGTGCTTCCACAATATGTCGCGCCTCGCTTGTTTGTCCCTGCTTTTGTTGCTGGGCTGGGCTGCTGGTCAGCGTCTGCGAAATGATCTAGATGGGGATTGTGTTCCTGCGGTTCCCCAGGACGCGAAAGACCTCTCCTTTTTCCCTGACGGTTTTAAGCTTGAAGGCGAAGATGGCAAGCCCGCCGTTGACGTTGAGATTGCTGAGGACTTCAAAGTGGAATATGGACCTAATTTCAAGGTAGTAACGAATCTGAGGGCGGACGAGACGTACGTGCTGTACCAGTGCGGAACGAATCCCCCAGAAAAGTCGCTGTTCCCGGGCAAGGCGAAGATGTTCGAGATCCCCTTGACCAGTGTTTCAGTGGCGGACACCACGTTCATTGGGTTCATGGAGTTGTTGGAGGTGGAGGACCGAACCTCGTTCGCGTCGTCGTTCGCATCAAGTCCTTGCTTCCAAAAACTGGCGTCCGACGAGTGTGGGAAAGTTGCCGGCGATCCTGGCAGCCAGTTCGCAAACCAAGAGGCTGTAAACGCTCAAGACGGGAAGGTAGACGCCATCATTTCCACTTCGGCGTCGTCGTCTCCCAACACAATTGCGTTTACGGCAACCGCAGACCCTTCCGTGTTGAAGCGCGCGGAATGGATAAAGTTTGTCTCCCTGTTCTTCAACAAGGAAGTGAAAGCAAATCAAGTGTACGACGGCGCGAAGCAAATCTGGAACAGGCTGAAGTCTTCGGACAACGGGGGTGGGCCCGTCATCGCGTGGATTGGCTTCCAGGATTTCAACGGACCTGAGATATTCTTGCATTTTGCGGACTACAAGGTTGAGTATGTGCAAGCCGCCGGAGGCCGCACGCTCGACCGCGGGGCGCTCAAGAAAGACGGTGCCTGGAAGGAGGTGAAGAACGGTTTCACGTCGACCTCGTTGGGGGCTGGTCGAAAGAGTCTCGCGAAGCTTTTTAAAGATGTCGATGTGGTTATCGACGAGACTTTCACGCCCAACAACGCGAAATATACGTTGGACACTTTCAAGTCCAACTTCGCAATCGAAGATGACGTCTCCCACCCGTTCCTGGAAAACAAGAAGGTTTTCCGAGTGGATGGCCGAGTCAGCCCGGGTGCCTTTGGAGACGGGCTGGAGTGGTTTGAATTGCCCGTGGCCAGGCCTGACCAGGTTCTGAAAGACTTCCTCCAAGCGGCGGGGTCGGACAAGGCCAAGGACCACACCAGAGTGTGGTTGCGAAACATTGCGTTGGAGGAGAGCGTCACGGTCGTGACGTCTCAGGCTTGCGGCGGTCGAGTCAAGAATTGTGCGTTTGAACCCAAGGTGATTTGCCCAAGTGTGGTGGCCACATGCGACGATTCCCTGGAATTTAGGTCACCAACTGACACTGGATGTCCAGCTCCAAGGTGCTCAAAGAACTAGTTTCTGTTTTGTTGGAATTCTGTTATTGGAAAAATGGGGGGGAGTGGGGGGGGGGGGGGAGGTCAGGATGAGTTGGTTGGTCTTGCATAGAAATTATCAACTTTCGGGGGGAAGAGTGGGAGTGATGCTGGGCAGGTCAATGCTGTGATTTCATTATCATATATTCATATCGTGGGGGTGCCAGAATTAGAAAGAGGGCTGTGTTGGTGATTTTAACAATTATCTGGTGAAGTCACACAATACAATTCAATATGGACAACACCGCTTGAGTTGTGGGCAAGTAGACAGAGACTGCTCTATTTCGCAATTAGATTTAGCCTTGGTGGTGGAAATAGGTGTAATAGGTCTTTTTTTTCATGATCGCATCGTTGAAATTTTCTGAGACAATGTCTCACTCTATTTTTGCTGTCTGCACCCATGCTATGTCTGGCTGGTAATCCTGCTGGTGAAGCTCTGAGAGACTCAGAAAAATATCCCCAAATTTTGGCAGGTAACTATTTTTTTTCTCCATCGGAGGAAAAACTGCTGAGTGACTTGACATAGAGCCATCATGTCATCTCCCCTCAAATCAGTTCCTCTGTCAGCCTGAAGGAGCGATAAACTCAGACAATTCCTCCAATTATGCCACCATTGAACCAATCATATCATATCCTTGTTTATCATTCGCATTGGTTGACTGGAACAGACTCCACGATGTGCATCACTCTATAACTCCTCAGACTCTCGCAAAACTTACAGAAGTTAATCAGGACAAACAATTCTTTTTCTACCCCACATGTTCCCCTCAGACTTCCTTCCAAATCAAAATGATCTCTACATAATTTTTTCTTCGCACATTTTTTTTTTTCTTTTTTCTTTTTTCTGCCCCCAGAGAAAAAACCAGCAAAGGAATAAAAAGGGAATTCTTACATTTCTTATGATAGGGAGGAAAATTCAGTCTCTTCTCCATGCAGAATGGACCAAAAAAAAATAGAGATACAAAGAGAGTTGCTGCTTATGAGACCTCAGCAGTGCCTGCAGTGAATCCAGGGAGTTCATATCGGTATTGGCCGTTTGGTGCTATTCCAAATCCCTTGGGATCAGCAAACACATTCTCCAACAATTGCCCCTTGGTCTGCATCAGGCACACATTTAACATTAAAGCAGATCGAAAAAAAAATCAACACGAAACAAACATATTCTAATTGCTGTATCAACTACATGGAAAGCATATCTCCGAAAAGATACATTAAGTGGGGTCCATTTCACTTCTGGCAGGGAAAATTGAAGTATAGCTACCTAAATGACAAGTAATCTTTGTTTGACACCTCCAATTCTAAAAAGAGTTCACTCTTTGATGTCACCGTTCCGACTTTTCTTTCAATCCCTACACACTGGACTCTTCTTGCACCACTCTGTTCCATTTTTCTTTTGACCTATCGGCACAACCCCAACTGGATCATAATCAGCAAACTTTCCAGCAGACAAAGACACATACCGGTCTGGGACTCTCATCAGAAAACTGCACCGCATCTTCAACCACTGCCGTAACATCCTTCTCAATGCCCAAGATATCATCTTCACTCAAAATGCCACTCTCCAGCAAGAATTCCCGGAACTTGGGGAGGGGGTCCTTGGCCTGCAGAGCACAGTGAAACAGATTCAGCTATCCAACCAAAGTATCGTAATCACACACATCAGAATTGCTTCGTTCTACAATTACCTGCAGATTCTGGGTCTTTGATGTAGTAGTGCAAAATTAGATTGTCTTGATTCTCGAACACCGCATTTTTTTTGGAAGAAAGCAGATAGAGGCGGAAGGCCTAATGTCCCAACTTCAGTCGGTTGTTTTATTGATTTCTTCAAATCATGTAGCACCAAAGAAGATAACTGATGGGATGAATAACGCACCTGGTAGTACTCTTTCTCTTCCTTGCTACGGAGCTCATCGGGATCAGCAAGGGAGTGGCCTCGGAATCTGTATGTGTCGCATTCAATCAGAGTGGGGCCGTCCCCACGCCTGGCTCGGGCCACAGCCTCCAGAGCAACCTCCCTAACCTTTGTGTTCAAAGAACAAGTTTGAAAAACATGGATTCAAATATCTTGCTGTACACTGAAATGACCCAATAAATGAACCAGAAATACACATGAAAGACCCCTTCAAAAAGCATCCGCTAAGGTTAACACACCAAGCCCTGGAAATGCAATGGACCTAAATCAGGAACTACCATCCATATAGAAGGGGCACCCAATGTGTAGTGGCAGGACACTCCATGGTAGGCTCATTCTACAAGCTACCTTTCACGGTTTTCCACTGCTCATTCAGCGAAATTGAGCAATTTAATTTGATTTTTTTTCCTAACCTTGATGACATCCATTCCATCGACGTGCACCCCTGGCATTCCAAATGGTGGCCCTTTTTTGTAGATGTAAGGGACTTCGTCACCCATAGACTCAGAGGTGGCACGATTGTGTTGCATCCCGATGGCCCACTTGTTGTTCTCCACCACAAAGATGTGGGGAAGCTTGTATTTGGTGGCCATGTTCAGGCACTCATAAAACTGGCCTGAAATAGAAGGACCAAACGTTGCAAAATTTTCAAACATTGCAACAGCAACTGCCGACATGATGGCAAATACGATCAAAACTTCATTGCGTTGGAAAAAATTACACCCAGGCGTTTTCATCTACAGCATGCTGGAATCCCTTTGCAGTGTTGGAAATGATCCCCTAATGAGGAATTGATTAATGAGTGTGTTTGGACCTTGCCAATCTTTGTGAAAAAGAATTGCTATCAGTGCCTTTTGCCAAATTCTTACCAACATTACAGGTACCATCTCCAAAGAAGGAGCACGTCACGTGGTCAGCAGTTTCATCCCCAAGAACATCCTGAGGAAAAATCAACCCAATCTCAAAGAAAAACACAGAAGGTGGGGGGCTTCATTTTGTCACGTTACTAGGGCGCCAATTCCTTGGAATGTACGTGACATTTTCTTCTCGAAATATTAGCAAAAGAAATGCGGGTTGGTGCATAACCCAGGGATACAAGGCTTCCTGATTTTTTATTTATTGGATTTGGCTGAATCTGTGTACTCAAATTAACTCCTGCTCACCCTCTTGTACATGCTTTGGAAGGCAGCTCCCAGACCAATCGGGATTCCTTCTCCGATAAAAGCAAAACCACCGAGCTGAGCAGAAGAAAACAAATCATCAGCCAATCACCATTGAGATCCATCAGCAGGCTTTCGAGGGGGTAAAAAACAAGAATCCTTAACCCACATCCACACCTCCACCAGAAAGATATAAATAGAATTTGGCGAGTTATTTATGTCATTTAAGTTGTTTACAAAGCAAAAAACCCCTCGAGTTCAACAGATATCCTGTGGGGAAGAAGCCTTTTTGTCGATGGCAGCTTTCAGACTCTTGTGCAGCACGACGCCAGGTGCGCAAGCAAAGTTATTTCGAAGGGAAAGGCTACTCACAAAGTTGTGCTTCGATGAGAACATGTGCATGGAGCCTCCCTGGCCCCTGCAGATCCCGGTTTGTTTGCCGAACAACTCCGCCATGACGTTTCGAGGGGGCACGTCCTTACTTAACGCGTGGACGTGGTCGCGGTACGTCGAGCAGACGTAGTCGTCTGGACCCAAGCAACGAATCACCCCCGTCGAAACAGCCTCCTGTCCAGAGTAGAGATGCACGAAGCCAAACATCTTGCCGCGATAATACATTTGAGCGCACATTTCCTCGAACTCGCGCCCCAGGAACATATCGTAATAGAGGTCCCTGCCGATTTCCGGGGTGATGCGAGTATCCACCTCCGGCGTCGTCGTCGCGGTTTTCCCGGCAGGCTTGGTAGCGACCGCGCACACCTTGACGGGGGCTCGTCGGTTTGAGGGGGAAGAACCGCAGGCTTTTTGCCTCTTCTGATTCAGTAAATCTCGACGAGAAGTCGGCGAACCTACGCTGGCGAAACGCCGCGTTTGGGTTCTGCGAACGCTGGGGCAAGTTCCCAAAGGAACCCCTTGCAAGCTGCCCGACACCATCTTTCGCGTTTCGCGAGGGAAACTAACTCACGCCAATCGAACAGCGTAATCGGGGAAAGGAAAAAACGAGAATCGCGGGCGACGTCCTTTGCCACAGAGGAAAATCAACGCGGAAAAACAATTTGTGAACCTCGACAAAGGCGAACGATGGAAGCGCTTGGCGCTGAAGAGACGAAATCAGAACGGACACATCGATCTGGGGAAATGAGAATCATGGGTGTGTTGATGGTGTGACTGGACGATTCGCGAACAGTTGCCACTTTTCCACTTTTTTCTTCTGCCTTTTCGCTTTTTCCTCTTGAACACTTTGCCTATCCTCTTCCTTAGGCCCTGGTCAGAGCCCGCGACGGGAATCCGGAACTTTGGGGCAGTTTGATGGGCACGTGATCGACACATCATCACACCCACTGCCCCATTTCCATTTCCAGTTTGCCGTCTCGGGTTTCCTTAACGGGAAACGGGAATGGCCCACGAATGGTCGTTCGACGACCACACCCCCTCAAAGCACCAACTCGAAACACTTGAAGAAGTATCGCGCCCAATAGAGCCTGGTCGCTCGATAAAACTAAGATCGAGAAAGAATTCGTGCTTTTGCAAATCTTCCCACTCATATGAAGAGGCAGAAGGGCCTGTTTATCGTGCAGAAATATTTATTTTACTTTTCCGAACTTGTTGAGACAAAAAGTAGGGAGAACAGTGCAGTGACGAGCCCACGGTGACCATCTCCACCAATCAGAGATCTTGGACGCCAGAAAACTCGTCACCCCACTGATACCCAATTTTCTTTCTCCACGGTGTTTAGCAACTAGAGTCGACGTTTTTCGACCGTTCACAGTTTTATTTTTGAAGGTTACTTGAAATTCCCCGGTTTCCCGTCCACCCGGGAAACTGCAAGCAAATCACCACCCGGGGCATTCCCGTCGGGAAACCGCGACCAAATTGCCGGAGCCAGCGTGGCACTTTTCCAGTACTTTTTCCGATGTGGACCACGTGCGTGGGTGGATGGAGACATGTTCACTGCCGTTGGCGCGACATTCCCGGGCTCTGACCAGGCACTTAGACTTTTCTATTCTTGGGGCGACTCTAATTTCCCTCCCATCCTCACTGGAAGCATCATCCAAATCTATCCACAAGTGGGAAGTATAATGATTCCCAGGATAGGCAATTGTGGTGCCTGGTCCACGATAATATTTCTGCAGAGCTTTCAATTTTCAGACAATTTGAATGTCAGATGTTTTCACACAGGCATGAGAATGTGGAAACCCTTTTCCCTCATTACAATGGAAACAGCAGAAACCATCAGATCCCCAAACAAGCCTTTTTTGATCGGACTAATAGCGTTTTCCGATAGTACCACACTCCCCCCTGATTCCAACTTGCACCCTTGTTGAACTCCCACCCAACTGGTTTCACACACGCATTTGCATCTTGCCTTCCCCACGAGTTCTTTATTAACTTTTTTTTCTCTTTTTTTTTTCCTTTGAAAGCTTGACACCGAAGAAAATATCGAGAGGTTGAAATCAACAAATCAATAGAATCCAAAAAGACCCGCCTCCTCTCAATTTTCTCAGGAGCCCTCCATTATATTCAAGGGCATCTTAAACCAACACCCGCTGGGCAAATGCCAACACATCAGGAAATATCAATGATCACCGTGAAACAAATTTCGAAATCTTATACAAATAAAAAGAGCCCAAATACTCTCCCGACCTCAATAAAAATATAACTCGACCTATAAACAACCCCAAACATTCATTCTCCCCATATGGGCCAATTGAAAGAAAAAGACTACAGAAGCGTTCCATCTTCTTTTGTTTGTTTGTTTTTCATTTTTTATCTTTTGTTTTTCCAAATTGGTAGACTCACGAGGTTCCAATGAGTTCTCCTTCCCTCAAATCTACTGTGTTGCTCGCTTCCTCACCTCCATCCTGACCTCATTTTAATATCTTGCTTTCCTGTTGTTTCTTCTTCTTCCCCCAACAAAGCTACCTCCCCCACACTTTCCCCAGACACAACACCGTATTTTCAGTGTCGCTTTCCACCAGGTTTTTTCTTCACAACAATGATCTAAAAGAACTAATTTCAGCCTGAAAGCACCAAGTCCAACTCATGCGCTCTTTTCCGAGTGCTCCCGGAGGACGTTGACCACGCTTTTGAAAGCAAACCATTCAGGAATGTCTTCCCCAGCTCTGAGCATTTTCCTGAATTTAGTTCCAGAGAGTTTCTTAATTTTCAAACCCTCTTTCTCGGCGATGTCTGCTGTGACGTAGCCCTTCTCCTCAGTATAAACCACGTTCAGAGAAGGCACCGTCTTAACACCCAGCTCCTCGGAGTGCTTGGTGGCCATTTCCTTAAAAAATATAAATAGACACACCAGAATCATACTCAATTTTTAAGCAGCAACTCATATTTCCCTCCCTCCGCTCATTTTCGGCGCCACTGTGCCAATTGGGCAGCAGTGGACTCGCTCCACATTTTGTTCATTTCACCAAATTTTGGAAGAGGAATCAAGGAATTCAATGAAACGCCAATCAAACTAAATAAACATGCAAGAATGCAAAACTGATGAGTTCCTACCTGAGCATCATAAGCTCCGTAGAAATCTTCGCCAGTGAGGCAGCTCTTGGATCCAGCCATGTCTCTGCCGATGATGAAATGGGTGCAGCCATAGTTCTTTCTGATCATCATGTGTTGAATGGCCTCTCGGGGGCCCCCCATGTGCATGGAGTAAGGCAAGTAAGCCCACATGATCTTGGGATTATTGACTTCAGCCTTGAGAACTTCGTATGTATGGTATCGCACGATGCCTAAACAGATATCCACATCGACACAATCAGCTAGTTTCGGCAAATTTGAATACCATATGGCACTCAAAAAACTTTGCACAATCATAAATATTTTTCAGAACACCAAATACTGGTCGTGAGGGTTGCAACCTTTTCAACTGCCATACGGTACTATGTACAATTATCTTCACCACAGAGTCCTTTCTGCGTTATTCTTTGATTGCTATTCTACCGGGGATGTCATCGTCTTGCGTTGGGCCACAGGTTGGGTGGACGAGGCAAACAGAGCCCTCTTTGACGTTGGGGGCAAACAAGGCCCTGGTGAAGAGCTCGTAATGAGCCCTGTGCACAGGGTTGCGGCACTGGAAAGCCACGACATCCGAATCCGTGGGCAGTCTGGCACGAACTTCCGAAGGGGTTGCACAAGGAAACACCCTGTTTTGCAATGTTCAGCCACACACACCCCAGAAATAAAATCAGCACCACGTAACCACAAACAATCAACTTATATTGACAATATTTTGAAATAATAAAAACCTGCCACCACGATGTAACAAACATTTCCCCGCGACTGTCCCTCCCCCCTCCCCCATAAAAGAAACAAAAAAAACTGGTTAATAAACGAAGCATAAATTTCACGTGGGAAGGCAAAAAAGTCCCTGAAAAAATATAGAAGGACGCAAGAATTGAAAAAAAGCTGGGTTGACCACTGACCTTTTAGGGAGCTCAAAACCCCAGACGTCACCTCCCAAGTAATACTTTCCCCTGTCCATGGAAATCATTTGGGAACCAGGGTGCTCCAACGACGACGTTCCGTAACAGAGTTTGGCCTCTTTGGGCTTATTAGGGACATACTTGGAAGAAACCTCCAGCACACCCAGATGCTGGCCGTTGTATTGCAACAACACCTTCATACCCTCTTTGATGGACTCGTGGGAAGTGTCCAGGACCACAGGCAAACCAAACAACAGATCGCTTCCTTTCAGCCTGCATCACACACATTCGTCTACCATTCAAATTCTCTGCATCGTCAAACACATAGGGAGGTTCGTCTTGTTCGGAGCAATACGTCCAAATTGGTGATTTGGAAATTGAAAGGATCAAAGAAATTGCAACCCCGGTGCAACACCATTCGGGAAAAAAAATTGACACCAAGACACAACCAATCGAATCCTGAAGTCCCAGTGCCAGCCACAAAGGCCTACCGGGTTTTTGTCCAGCAGTTTTAATTGGATCTCTCAGAACGACATTGATGAATTGATCCACTCATATTTCTATTCCGCTGACAGTTTTGTGAAAATTCTCTCCCAGTTGCTTGCTTACTACCAGCCTCTCCAAAGTAGAAAAAAAACTGACAGACATTGGCACAGAACGGTTGCTTTCTAGCTTGTCCTGCCCACCTCATGTTATCAACACAGTAATTGTACTGCTCGTGATCCATAGGGCCAGTCAAGGGAGAGAATCCACCGACAAAGAGAAGTTCCAGATCGCATGCGTTACGGTCGGAACATTCCAGTACCCGGCCTTGGCATTCAGAAATCAGCTTCTCTTTGGTGGCAGAATCCACCATTCGATCGACCAACTTGCCACCGTGAGGAAGAATCAATCCAGATGTATCTCTGCAACATTGAAAAATCCATATTTTGATCTCCACAGAATAACATCACATTTTTTCATGGCAAAAAGAATCATTCTGCTTAATTGATCTTTGTCTGTCACAGAAAATTGGAAGTGTGAATCTCCCCACAACTATTAGTGGTGATCCAGTATAAAGTGTGAGGATGCTTATTTATGCTCCAATAAAAAATAAAAATACATCAAGCATTGTTACGGATAAACAGAACGGCTTTTCTAGTAGATTACTAATAGGACGACAAACTGGTGTGTCACACAAGAAGGCTACAGCCTTTCCCAATTCTCCGAAAGGGTTAGGGAAGAATCGGTTAGACTTCGACGTACTGGCTGTTGGGCATCGGCTGAGCAGCGAAGGAACGACCGCCCATCACGTTCCTGACGGACCCAAGAACCGGGACGAACACCTGGGTGTCACCACAACCTTCAGTTCAAGCTCTTTGGAATCGAGAGCAGCTGGCAACTTTAGATTCCAACACTTAGAGGCCACTCGCGCGCTTTCTTTCGGCAAGCTAGTTTTGTCGCAAACACCCAAATCCCGCTGTGTTCCACAGTTCCAAATCGTGTGTTGTTGTTCAGAGACAGAGAGAGGATTGGCTTTGAAAGCAGTAGTGAGGTGACCTTTTCACCTTGCTGGAGCCAAGCTCGACAGTCTGTGCCAATGGAGCGGCATGAAGCAGCCCACTCGAGGAACAACCAGCAACGGCCGCCCTCGAGGCCAATCGCTGAACGGCTCGGCGAAACATCACGTTGAAAAACTAACGGAACGAAAAGAACAGACAGAGCCCACGGCCAACCCACAGCAGTGTTCTGGGATGGTGATTCGCGCAACGGCAACTGAGCGGCCTCAAGAAACCCAACTTCTGGAGAATCCTGCAGTTTTCTGGGATTCTTGCCTCTCCTTTTCGTTCGCGGTAAAGAGTCGGTGCCGTTTCCCGAAGCCTTTTTCTCACAAACCGCGTTTTTCGACCGAATGTGTGGGAAGGCGAGCGCGTAATATACAGAGCAGTGCGATTGCGATTTCAAAAGTACTGATCGACCCAATCCTTGGATTGCTGAGTCGCTATGTCGGGCATCCATGCGGACATTCTGTGTTCTGTACCCTCTTCAGAACCCAGAGCAACAAGGGGGCTGAGACTTCCGCGGATACATCGAAACTGGGCCTTCTTGCGACGGTGTCAGTGCTTCTGTTGCTCGGACTGGGCCATTCGTTTCGGTGACTATTCGCGCGCGAAGTCGGCGGTTGCATTTGCTTTGTTCGTAATCGACACACTCTCCTTCCTCAGAGCAGAGTTTGAAAATGGGGGAGACCACTTCGCCCGTATTCAGTACTTTGTCAACCATATTTGATAAATCAAGGTATGCCCCGAGTGACAAGGCTATCGATCGTGGTTAGACATAGAGATCCCGGGACTCTTTGTTGTTGGAATGGCAATTCTTCTGTGCTTGGCATTCCTTTCATGATTGGTTTGGGTCAGTGCCAACCAGGTATCAGTATGCTGTTGAAAATGAGCCAAGTTTTCTAAAGTGTGTCAATATTTGTCAGAAAAATACATTTCTGGGCTGGTGTTGTGTTTAGGTAACATTTTGCAGTTAATTACCCACACAGACTATTGGGCATAATTCTATTCTTTAAAGCAGACTACTACTTTAAGGATGTATGTTTCGATAGATGTATGGGATTTTTTTTTTAATTCTGAATTGATATCTGGTTTGTATTTTCACTCATAGAATGTTTATTGCGGGTGGTGTGGCGGGGGCAGTTGCTAGGACAGCCTCGGCTCCTTTGGACAGAATTAAATTGTTGTTTCAAGTCCAGGTAATAATAACATCGCTGCCAGTTGCCATTGCTGGTTTTGTAGTGGATTGTCTTGCCAAACAGGGGTTGATTCCTTCCAATGCTGAAGTGAAGCTAGGCCTAGGAAATGTTTTGCTAAGCACTCCTGTTCATGCAATTTCTAGGCAGTTGCCTCGTCTGGAACTTCGTCGACAGCATACACTGGGGTATGGCAATCAGCAAGGAAGATATTGAGGTGAGCTGAAAGCACCGGCTGTCTTTGGGAACAATTATTCACAATGTTTTGTTCGCAATTGTATTGTAGCTAGGGAATGATTTTGAAATGCTTCCATGTCGACTGTGTAGACGAATACTCCAAATGCGAATGATTGACCATTGGAGCTTGTTGTTCCTTATCTTTGTTCGTTTAAACGTTGTTAGCCGAGAGTTTACTTTTTGGCAGGGGTCAACCTTCAGTTTTCTTTTAGCTAATGTTGGTGGTGCAGGGTTTGACATGGACATTTCGCTGAATCTTTTTGTTCAAATGCCTTTATTTTTCCTCGACAGCGAAGAAGGTTTCCTTGCCTTCTGGAAGGGCAATGGAACGAACATCATCAGAATATTCCCTTACTCAGCGGCACAGCTCATGGCAAACGATCAATACAAGAGGATGTTGGCTGATGATGACGGCAAATTGACTCTTGGAAGAAGATTGACTTCTGGGGCTATGGCTGGAATGACTGCCACAGCCCTTACACATCCATTAGACACGGTTCGACTCAGGCTAGCCTTGCCAACCAGTCGCTACTCAGGTGAAGCTTTGAATGTTATTGCCTCGGGAAAAGGTTTCCAGGAGCCAGAGGTTTTTCATGATTTTTCCTTCTTTTGTTTGCAAATGCTGGAGGGACGTTCCCAGGGATTCCCAGAAATTCTTGATATGAAGGTCATTTTTATACTGAACAGTATAAAACCTGGGATGCAGAGTCAATGTTTACTCTTGTGACACACTTTCTTTGTTTGTGTATTTGTCGAGAGAATATTTATCTATATGAGGCCTTTTTTGTGTTAAGATCGTTTTTGCACATCGCAAAAGCAATGAGGTCTGTTGTTTTCAACTAATGCCATTCTGAGCCAGGCCAGGGGCTCATAGATTCTGATGGTTGTTTCAGGCATGACCAATGCGATGGTGACGATCACTCGAACAGAGGGGGTTCTGGCCTTGTACAAAGGTCTATCGCCCACCTTGATCGGCATCGCCCCTTATGCCGCTCTCAACTTTGCATGCTACGATATGTGTAAACATTGGGTCTATGGAGACTCCGGCAAGCAGAGCGTATTCGGCAATCTTGCCATCGGTGCCGGGGCTGGTACGTTCGCCGCCACTGTATGCTACCCGTTGGATACCATTCGACGTAGGCAACAGATGGAAGGGACGGTGTACAAAAATCAGCTGGATGCTTTTCGAACAATCTGGGGGGCCGAAGGAATGAGGGGGTTCTACAGGGGATGGGCAGCCAATTGTCTGAAGGTGGTTCCACAGAACAGCATTCGTTTCGTGTCCTACGAAATAATGAAGAGTTTGTTGGGGGTGAAAAAAGCCAAGACTGACACTTAGGAGTTGGTGGTCTGCTGTGTCTGGGTGTAGTTGCTGTAGTTACTCGCAATCGATCAAGTGTTTTTTTTCTGGATTTGTAGGCAGTAGGCAACGATAAGGGAATTTGGGGGGTGGGAGGGGGGCTTTGTAAAGATTTGTGATCAACATTTACTTGGATGATTGGTTGGTCGATTGTGAACAATAAGATGAGTTGCTGTGGGAAGAGGGAGGTCTGGATTTGTAAGCACAAACCATCAAATTTGTGGCAATCCTTATGTTCTTGCACACACAACACCACACAATGCATTATTTTGTTGCAAGTGGTCTTGGTGGATTTGGAGTGGATCAAGTGCCTGAATACCCATCTTGGGCAATATAGCGCACACGATATGATGCTGCAAAACTGGTTGACGTTTTGTTTGTTCGTTCAATTTTTTTTGTTCTCTAGGCCCGTCGCGTGACTTGTTTCTTCGTTTAGACCCCAGGAAACAACAATTTAAAATGTAGGCTCCTGCGACCATGTGTATTGGTTTAAAATTGCGAATGCCCCTTTTCACCCCTTTTTTTTTATAATTCGTTTTATATCTTTTGATTCTCTGTTGATTCTCTCTTGCAAGCAAGTTTTGTGGAATTGTTGACTGGAGTGTTATAGCTACACTTTCCGTTGTGCATGGTCGAGATAAATTCAAGGAATCCGGCGCAACTATGTAACCACCAGAAGAGGGGACAACCAACCAACACACCATTAAAGAATCCACTACACTCCTATATATGTATATTTATCACTAGTAAGACGATGTTCCATCATTTCACACACACCGGTCCCACGATTGCCATTCCCCACTACCCAACCCCAAATAGAAACAAAGAAAAGAAACCAATCCAAAATTATGTCATTATCAAAGCCTTTCAAGGTGGTCAGGTAAATCCCCCCCCCCCTCCCCCAAAGAAAGGAACAGGGGGTGACAGTTTCGCTCGGTATCATTGCAGTCAGGTTGGCTTGCACGATCAGTGGGTTGTATTCACTGACAAACCTCGACACGCTTGGCCCTGCTCCTGTAATCATCGCAGTAAGAAATTGCTGGGTAAATACATTTGAGCATTTTACTACATTTTAAAAAACATTGTTAGTCACAGAATGATAAGGGGTTCATTAATAAGGGGTTGGAATCATATATACGGTTGATTCCATTGGATACGGGAATCTGGACAGAGAGCAGATTGTACCTGGTGACGTTTGATTTCATTTTTCCCTTTTTCCTCCTCTTTCGCTTTGTTCCTTTTCCAGAACAGTTGAAATCGCAGTCTTCATCTCCAGCCTGATTTACAAACACACCTACTCGTCAAGTTCATACATAAAGAGACCCCCCCCCCCCCCCCGTCTGACATCATCTAGTGGTAGCAACAACAACAATAAAACTGAACATGGATGTTTTTTGCTGTCAGACTGTGAATATTGTCAACAAGTACCAATTCAGGCTCAATAATCCATACAGTAAACATCATCATCCAGCAATTACCAATGAACAGATGCAAAAATGAAATCCCATCAGGGTAGTTCAGAAATATTTTATTTCCAAACACTACCAAAACGAAGCAACACAGACAAATGACCAAACTCCCCCCAAAAAAAAATGGTTCAAAACTTTTCGGCTAGTTTATTCCACAGTGCTGTCAGGCTGGTCAATGTCTACATCGATCATGATCTTCAGGCTCAATAATCCATTTAGCATTTCCTCATCACCCAGCACCGTTTTCCCCCTCCCCACATATATCATCACCCAAAAAAAAAAAAGCAAAATTGACAGAACCTACCCAATCCGAGTCATTTCCACTGTCCCCGTCATGACCACGAATGCATAAATTGGAGGCCTTGAATTTGGCCATCACTCCTGGGACAGTCCCATCCAGATCAATCAATGGAGGGGGTAAAGACAATTCATAACCCGCTCTTTGCATGGCTTGACACACCTCTTCCAACATCACCTGCATGTACAGATTTTCATGTTTCTGTTTTTGTTTTTTGCATTAACATGCCTTAAACATCTGTCTTCATGAAAAAATATGTCAAAAGTTGAAAGAATGATCACGTCTCAAGTCAGATAAACCCCCGAAAGTCATCAATTATATATCAGACTTCGGATTCATTCATCACACTGGAGTGCATGAATTCCGCAACTTTCTTTGCACGTACAGAAACACTTCCGTTTCCTTTCTCCGTAGAACCAAAATTCTGACAAGAACAGTCGAACAACCTTCAAACTCTCAACTCCCAAGGTGAGGAAAGAGACATCCCATTGCATGAAATGAGACTCTACCTTAGGGGATGGGAGGTCAGCTGGGACATGGTCTTTCGACAGCGACACCAGCCAATGTGACAGCCTGAAAAGAAGGATCGGAATCCCCTCCACTTCCCACCGAGTCAACACAGGAAAGATTCTCTTCAGCTTCGAATTGCTCATGCCGGCTCCACTCCTTCCTCTCTCAATCCCAGACTTCACCTTAACTTTCAATCCCTCAACCGTCACAGCTCTGTGCCCTCTCTTCCGACACTCCGCAATGGCCTCTATGGGGCACGAACAACTCCCTTTGTTCTCAATCGACAATTCCAGAGCGTGCCGTTTACCCCCCTCAAAATCCCCCACTCGATTCAAAATATGCTGGATGTGGTCGAGGGTGTACCACATCAGATGTCGGAAATGGGGAAATCGGAATTTTGGCTTGACCCTCAGGTAGTCCTCCACACGCCACACTTCCAGTTGGAGCCTCAGATTGAAACGATGCAAGAAATTGCCACCAATTACAACCGAATCTCGACTTGTGGCCACAGCATGAGGCCATCCACCGGGCAAGAGCACTGTGTCTCCAGGGCCTAACTGTGCAAGTCCACAATACATTCCTTCATTAGAATATATTGCATCTCCACATTCTTCAATGCTCGGGGGTGTATCTTTTGGAAGTATGATGAGTTTTGCCGGCCCCACAAAGTCTTTTCCTGCTACATTCTGGACTATGTCAAATTTATTTCCCAAGGATCAAACTAGTGGGCTTATTCTTTTCCTCCCACATTTTGGGTTATGTGAAAATCTCCTCCCAAGGATCAATATAGTGGGCTTACTTCAACTCGAATCATTCCCTTCATGTACTCCCCGAGGAAAACAGATTGTTGTTTCGCAGATGCCGCCCAAGCCGTGAATATCTGAAGGTTTTCATTGGTTGGCGGCACCACAGCAAAGACCTTCTTTCCAGACACCACGTGATACCACACCGACGAGCCACCATAATCCAAATGAAAATCTGTGTACGATCCAGCTGGGCTCATGAGCGCGAATTTCAAAACCTCTGGCCGATACGATATGTTCTTTGGCCAGACTTCACGGACCATTTCGCACTCCGAAACGGCTGTGGGTGGTTCGATTTGCTCCTCCAGTGGGCTTCCAGCCAGGCTGAGCGAAACGACGTTCAGGAGTCGGGTTCGGGCATCGTGATGGGCTCTTCTCAGTGGTGGGGTTGCTGGGATGGCATCATCCTCATCAGAGCTGCTACATTTACAACCAAAATGCTTTCAGACACATGCTTTGGACCATCTATCCAAAACCAGTGCCAGCAATACCTGAACTATACCTGGCAAACCCCATTCATGGCCACATCACAAACTCTCACCGCAAACCACCCTGACGACATCGAAGGCATAATACACCCCACCCACTTCCTATTTATTTTACTCAACCACAGTCTTTATTATCTCTCTCTCTGGAATGATCTCTTGATTTGTTTGCATGAGAAATGTGGGCAGCTACTAACCGAAAATAACAATGTCGCCGAAAGCCGATGTCTCCCAGGGTTCTAGTTTGCCCCAACAGGTGTTTTGTGAAGCACCCTTGGATAATATGGCAAGGATCAACTGCCTCGACTACCTGTCCTCCAGGTCAACATCATCGCGGCACCTCCTGTTCCAGTAGGCTTCCCATTGGGCAAGAGTGTAATTGGGACCTTCCGATTGTTGGGCTACATCAATGGTCGGCACCTAAGAAATCAACAGCTTCTCTAACTGTTGGCTAAATCAACTCTCTGAAAAGCAATCTCAATTTCCAAATTGAGCCCTGGTTTGGTTTAGAAACCCCACATCAAGAATATCTTTATTGTTTCCAACAAAGCATGACAAAATCAAAAATCAATTAAAAGTTTTCACTGCTATTGGCAATATGCTTTTGTGACAATGTGAACTTCACAATAGAGCACAAATGATCACCTCCACATCGACAGAGTAGAAAACTGTGCAATGTTTCCTTTCTTTGTAAGGTGTTGGGGTGCGATGAGCATTTGATGCTGAGAGTACGATCTTACCTCACAATCCAGTCCCACCCCCTGTACCACTCTGGACACAGTGAGAGGCTCCCCTTCCGGCAATTTCATACCCATTCTTTGGGCTCCATCAGGGCAAGACCGAACTACAACAGGCTCTCGAAAGCCAGTAGACTCGAACCACTCCCTAGTCAACGATTCAGGCGACACATCCTGAATAGCAACAAAGGTTTTCTTTTCTGGTGTGGTTGGAGCAAATAATACACCCTTCATAGTTGAAGGGTCCCAACTCCGAAGCTGAGATGTTACTTCAAGCAACACACAATTTTTCTGTGAGGAAACAATGGAGTGACGTCTGTTGGAAGATTTTGTACCTTGCATTCGGCGCCACTGTAGCCACCGTAGCCTAACACCATTTGGTACAGCCACCGGAAGTCCACACGGAGCCCTGCACCAACACCAAACTCGAATATTCGATTACACGACACGGTTTCGAGCCAGGTAGCGAAAACTAACGAACCCAGATCAAGCCAGAGTTCGCAAACAACTGCAAGGGATCGTTTGTGACGACTTCAGATCAGCCCGAGTGATATAGACCAAACTCTTACGTGCCCAACGTCGCGAGAAGTGAGACAAGTGTCCTCTACGGAAGTATCGACGCTGCTAGAGGGGTAGGAAACAAGAGGGCAACCAGACGGAAAAAACATGAACGTACCGGTCGCTTCCTACCTTCAGCGTCTGACGCCTCCTCTCTTCCCTCCGTGTAGTCTACTCCACCGGCACAAGACCTCCGGCTGCGGTCCATGCTCCCCCCAGTCCTTGGAACGGATATCGACTAAAAGAAAAGCCCGTTGGACGAAAAGAAAAAAACGTGCAGTGGATCAGACAAATGAAGTTCTTCTGGGTGGGAGCGATGATAGAGAGGTTTGGCGTGTGCTTAAAAAGGAGGGAGTGGCGGCAGGACAGAAAGCCTTCCTGTGCGCGTAAGATCGATCGGGAATGTTAATCAATTCGCATGACTGACGCCTTGCGTGCCCTGCGAACACCGTGTTCGTGCTGCATCTGGGACGGGGTGCATTGAAAGATTTTGCCCACGGTTCCACGGTTTTTAACTCAGTCGTTTGACGCGGATGCCCTCACGGTTCTGCAAGGAATTATCGATGAAGAGTTGGTTCATGTAAAGATCTTGTTGAATTTTTGCCCGTCTCCATGCACATCCAAGGTTGAACAATCACTTGAAGAATTCCAATCCCAGCGGTATTAACACAAAGTATTACCAAACTTCCAGTGCAAACAACAGATGCAAAAGTCTACCAATCCAAACAAAGCTGCCCACACCTCTGCTCGTGGCAACTTCCACCTCTAAAATCTCAATAAACAATCATCAAATCACAGAAACCAATCAACAAAACTAGCTTTGCAGCCACGAGTCCCTGCCCCAAAGGTAAAATATGGCACCACCAGAAAACATCACCAGGGGTGCAGAAATCACTTGGATTTTCCAGTGGGAACTTCATCGTACGGAATCATGTTCGACCCTTTTTGGAGGCTCAAAATCATGCTTGGATCTCTGGCCATCATTTGTTCAATGTTGATTTCACCCAGCATTCGTTCGGCATCCCGAATGGCCTCCTCAAAATTTTCAATATCCAGCATCATGGGGTACATTTCCACCAAAATGTCGACATGCAGATTTGGCAATAACTCACGAAGCCTGTCGGCACTTTCCTGGACTTCCTTCATTGATTCGGAGACCAATAATGATGGCTGGGAGGCTGCCATTTTCGCAACATCGGCCTGGTTCATGGAAAAACATGTATGCTTTTTGAGATTGCGAGTAAAATTCCTCTCAGACTGGGAGTCTCAGTACAAATTCAACATCCAACAAAAAAAGCCAACGGCTGAAAAAAGCAGATGACGTGAGTTTTACCCCACCATTATTACTTGATTAGGCTCAATAGGACTGCCACAAAGGAACAGAATTTCATACCAATGGAAAGATCTCTTTGAGGTGAACAAGCTTTATTGCGATTTCATCCACATGGCTGGCCAGATTTGCGAGGAGCTTGGGGGGCATGTTTGCCAATCTGGATGAGACCCCTGGGAGGAGATCGACCAAGGTTTTCATCCGTGACTCGAACTCTTCCTCTGGGATTCCCATCTCATTGGCTGTGATGCGCTGCAAGAATCATGATACTCCCAAGTCAAATCACTGAGATTAGCAGCTGACAGCCTTTTATCAACACTATCACTGCAAGTAAAGTTTCCAAATATTTTAGTGGCTTTGATTTTCCTTCAATTGCATGTGAATGGACAATTTGGTGTTATAAGCAACGACCTGGCCCTTCCCACTCTCTCTCTCTTACTCAGAAAACCCTCCCCTTCCTCCAGTGGAGGAACCTCCATCTCCAGTGGAGGAAAATCCATGCATGAATCGCTCCACTGTCTTGAGTTTTAACTGTTTACCTTGATGAGCCTAAGCTTGAGATCATCACTCCACAGGATGTTCCTTTCGTTCATTTGCCATCCCATTAGCCACGGCGCTTTGGCATCCTCCGTGCTGGCTCCTTGCAAAGCGTACACCTGCTCGATCGTAGCTTTCGCCTTTCCATCGCTGGAGTTATAACTGTAGGGTCCCTCCGAAGTCGAAACCTCGTCCGCCGATGCTCTCAGCTTGAAACGCGGCGCAGCCAAACGAGCGGCTTTCTCGGGATACGGAGGAAAAGTCGTCAGAAGAGACGTATTACTCTGGCAAATTCTCCTGTGGAAGAACAGCGCACACACGAATCAGGATGAGTATGTTTGAGCCATAGTCTGCTCGACGTCGATGGTTGATGGAGTACCTAGAATGTTTGCACTGTGTCGGGTTTCGCAATGCGGGTGCATGTTGTGGAGCGTGCATTCTGCAAATTCTTGTCGACGGCACATGGCTGTATTTTTGGGAAGTAGCGAGACTTGATCAGTCTTTTCCACCTCAAATCACTCTTATCCCCAAAGGAAAAGTTTTCTTTGCTGAGTTTTGAGGTCCTGATTTCAACAAGTGCAGTGGGGAAAATGAACATATCTTATGTTTTTCTTGGCTACTGTTCTGTACAGGTCAAGGACAATGACGGATACCATTCCATCTTCTTACATATTGCAGGGTCGAGAAAAATCTCAGTCATAACTGGAGGAGGTTCTGCTATGCAGAACTCCCTCCCACAACTGCACCCATGAGCCATACAAGTCCATGAATTCATGCACAAGAATTGCCATTGAATCGTCTTGACAATATGTACATCATCTTGTTGCTTCATAAACTGAAAAAGGAAAATAAAAAATCAATGGGCGACCAGAAAAAAAGCCACTCTTTAACACCTCATTTACAGACACCAACACAGCAAGGAGAGTATCAATCCTTCTGACCTCCTTCCTTCGACTGCACATGACAAAAAGCGCCGGAACAAAAACGTCATGACACCCCCTCCCAATATCCTGACTATCTGCGACTACCCCCATCAGATATCGTCACCCTCCTTTTCTTCTTGAAATGCTTAAAAAAAAAGGAAGGTCTGTGGTGAAAATCGAGCTTCCTACCATTAACTTCGTGCCTTCCTGTCCACCTTGATTTCGGTGGCAAACCCCCCGATCAGATGATCAAAAACACATGCGTTTCCGAAGCTCAAAAGAGAAAAAAAAACAAAGACATTATAGAAATACGCACTCCTTCTTGACAAATTCTCCCAATAAAACGGCTTAAATGCATTTAAAACAACCTGACAGACTCTACTGGGTGAAACCAGGCACCATTGCAGTCTGTGTCAGCGAATGGCTGAAACCACAGGGCTTAGAAGCACTTCCTGTGGACGATGGATGGACCAGATTCGTCATATTCCTTCTTCTCAATCCACATTTGCTGGAATGTGGCCAGAGAAGACAAGATAGAACCTCCGATCCAGACGGAGTACTTCCTCTCTGGTGGAGCGACAACCTTGACCTTGGAGGCAGCTGGAGCCAATGCTGTGACCTCCTTGCTGACACGATCAGCAATTTCTGTGACATTCCATGCACTCAATTCAGCAACACCATCACCAAATGCCACTCAAGCCAATTGCTCGTGAGCAGATGTACTCGTTTCCGGAAAACCCGACTGTATCACACCAGGGAACCCCAAAAAACAAAATCACACATCAACGGTGGCACGAAACAGCGAGGAGATACTTACGGTTGAACATGGTGGTTCCTCCGGACAGCACGATGTTAGAGTACAGCTCCTTCCTGATGTCCATGTCGCAACGCATGATGGAGTTGTAAGTGGTGCCAGTGATACCACCACCCTCGTCATCCTTTCCGAGGAGGGAAGGCTTGAAGAGAGCCTCTGGGCAACGGAACTGCTCATCACCAATGTTAATCACCTGCAAGCCACCCACATCACATCAATCACGGTTCTGATTGAAAGATCACTGCTGGGGTGCAGCACAATATTGAGCACAATCGTGGAGGCGTATCCTTGCCAGGGCAAAATGATGAATTCTTGAAGCAAACGAGTCCCCGGACACCAGCATATCGTTGACCAGCGTCGAGATCTCGTTCGCGATAGTGACGGGTCATACACGAAACCCAACTTCCGTTACAACAAGCGCCGAGAAAAACGCTTCCCCCCCAGTGGAACGATCTGATATGCAGGATCTCTTCGTGCCAAACCGCGCGCATACCTGTCCATCGGGCAACTCGTAGGTCTTCTCGTATTCGGAGGAAGACTGGAACTTGAGGAGTTCAGCCTCGTAGTCCAGGCAGACGTAGCACAACTTCTCCTTGACGTCCCTCACAATTTCCAACTCTGCTGTGGTCTGCATAGACAGCCCACGCTCCATCAAAATTCTCTGGAGGTACTTGGTCAAGTCCCTACCAGCCAAGTCGAGCCTGGCGATGGCGTGCGGCAGAGCATATCCCTCATAGATCGGGACGGTATGTGTAACACCGTCACCGGAATCCAAGACGATACCGGTGGTACGTCCAGAGGCATACAGCGACAGCACGGCCTGGATAGACACGTACATCGCGGGCACTCCGAAGGTCTCGAACATGATCTGCGTCATTTTTTCTCTATTGTTCTTGGGGTTAAGGGGCGCCTCAGTGAGCAGCACCGGGTGCTCTTCAGGGGCGACACGAAGCTCGTTGTAAAAGGTGTGGTGCCAGATCTTCTCCATGTCCTCCCAGTTGTTGACGATACCGTGCTCGATCGGATATTTCAAAGTCAGGATACCCCTCTTCGCCTGGGCTTCGTCACCAACGTAGGAGTCCTTCTGGGCAGTTCCCACCATCACTGATTGGGAGGCAGCGCGAGGGCGACCCACCAACGAGGGGAACACAGCGCGAGGCGCATCGTCGCCAGCGAAACCGGCCTTCACCATACCGGATCCATTATCGCACACGAGGGCAGCGGCTTGGTCGTCGTCAGCCATATTCTCGGAAACTCAACGAGCGCTAGCTCTGCGACGGGGAGAAGTTGGTTGGATCAAAACAAGGGAAGAGTGGAGCAGCAGCAATGGTTCTTGGGTTCAGGTTTGCCGCGGAACAGTTGAAGTAGCAATGGGCCCCATGTGGACGACACAGTTGCGAGATCAATGGGCTTCGATTTTCGGATGATGAATCAGCTACCCCACACATTCCCTTGCTTCTTTCCCCCAGACCCGGCCGTTTCACACCCAACCACACCCACTGACGGGCTGCACGGATAAAAAACACTCCTCCGAGGTTGCGCTGGCCTGGTTTGGACCCCTCGCCAAGGGTTTCGCGGAACGAGGAGGAGTTGAAGTCCAAGGAAAGAGAGAATGACTCATCCGGGGAGATGACGGAAGCTCCTATACAGACTATGTCATGCTCGAGCAGATCCTCCGCATCCCACGTGACGAATCTTTCCGGTAGACGTGGCGCATTCGTCTTCCGATGCAAAACCTCCACAGCCATTCATTCCAGTCCCCAGAGGGAGCTTGTTGGATCCATGCAAGCACTCATGTGACCCTACAATATGCAAGCCTCCACCCCTTTTCCCACCGCCTGTTCGGAATTCCCACCCGTGGCCAAGAATTCGTCCGCGGAACTAAAGAAACACTTTCCCAGACGGTAAGAGAGCTGTTCGTTTTCAAAATGACAGAACGATCGCACCGCACACACAACGAATTTCGAAAGATTTCGAAACTTTTAGATTCTGAAATGAAGTTTCTGGGTAAGTTTTGATAATTCCTGTTGATCTCACTCAGAGTTCATTTTTAGCCTGCCATGGGGCCTTCTCTCAATGAGCCTCTTTCAAGTCAAAAGTCGAATTGAAAAGCTGCCGATCTGGAAAAGAGCCATATCCTGTAACTTGCCACACTGTGGATGATGCCATGTGTCAAATCCCGAAGGATGATGACTACTTTTCACTGGCCTGCACATTACATTGCCAGCCCCGAGAGAGTCTACCACAAAACCAGGTCAGTGCGTTTTCTTCTCCCCAACGGACTGATGTTAATTCTAACTGAATTACCTGAATTATTCTGAGTGATCTGAGTCTTCCTCCTCAAAAGGGAAGGAGTTTGGGTTTTCTGAACACAGGTTTTATGTGACAACTCAAAACTGGTGAACTTTTAATGAGAAGCTTCGAAAGAGAATGCTCTGTCATCAAGTTATTTACATTTCCAGATTAACTCGCAAAAAAATTTACAAAAAGCCTGCATGATTTGTAGACCTAGTCTACGCACAGGATCGACTAACTGCCAGTAGCCCAAATGACACCAGTGAAAAAGAAAAAAAAATAATCGTGACCCTTGCCCAACCGGATGATGGCTCAATTTTTTTTTTAAGTACATTTTTTTCCTTCTTTTATAGCTTTGCAACTTTGGAGTTGCAAGCATTTCAGCAACAAGAATTATGGTGAGAAATCATAGAAAAACAGAGATGTCATCTAACTGAAATATATTTAACTGACAAAAAAAAAAAAAAAGCTAATTTTGTGGACAGAGAGAGAAAAAAAGAATCGCTCCGATTCTTTTTTTCAGTCACCAGCAACTAGACCATGTTAAGTCTGCAGGGGAAAAAATAGTAATACCAGGGGATGAAACACCCCAAAAACTTTACAGAGGCATCCATGACTGACGGATGTCCGACTCAAATTAGCTGGTTTTTGCCAGCATGGCCTCAAATTCATCCTGCCAACCTGACAAAGGACAAAAGATGCTGATCATTTCTTTTAAGGAAATTTTGAGAAGACGGGAAAACGGTGGAAGAAGTTGTCCATTGTGTGTGCATTTTTTCCCTTAAAGTATTACTTCGAGAAATCTCCATGCAGATCGTCCACTGCGCAAATGAGTGATATAGGTCCCTTTGTGTGTGTCCTGGTTTCAAAACAGATTTTAGCGATTTTTCCTTACCCATCAATTCGACCAGTTTCTTCACCCCATTGTCACAATCACCTCCATAAAATGCATCCCTATAATTTCGTGAACCGAACTCCAGTCCACCAACTTTTTCGCGATTAATCAATAGCCTTGGGGTGGTGTCTGTCACAGCATCTGTAAAGGAATAGAAAAAAGATGAACAATCACATTCACCACATCCATTAAAACCTAAAAGCGGATGACCTGCTTTCTTTCAGTTCAAATGTATTCCCGCTGAACTTCCACTACAAGTGATTGCACAGCAGTCTAATTTTTTCACCAACCATTGGCACCCTACCTACAAGGGAAGCAAATGGATTGACGACCAGCGATGACCCCATAATGATAAGGAAATCGCAATTCGAGAAATCCTCTTCATACAGCTGGAGAACAGTGAAAAAAAAAGGGGTTCAGCCCTTGTACAAAACACAGTAGTCCCTTTCCTTGTGATCCGTGTATCAACCAATCAATTCGCTATGAATGCTGAATACTGGTTACTAATCATAGATATCAGCAACAAAAGTACAATATTCATATTCCACCAAATCAGGGAGATAAGGCATGGTAAGATATTTTTGCATATGTATGGCTGTGCCTTTACACAGGGTGTACTTACATTGAAGAATCTTTCCGGCAGTGGTTCTCCAAAGAACACCACATCTGGCTTCACAAAACATCTGCAAAAAACAAACACACAGACCTTTGATATAAAGAATACATCCCAACCCGCCCCCTCCTTGCACCATAAGAATCAATAGAACCACAACCTTTAAAGAAAAAACAAGATCACACGCACCCAACAGTTGGTGAATAAATCCAGCATGACTTCTCAACGCAAAACACTCATTTATGAGTCTAGTTTTTTAGCAACCTTTCGACGCTCAGGGCAGGACATGAATTCTTAGCGTCACGTCCCTGACCCCCTCCCCCCCTTGTCCGCGTCAAAAGGTTGCTAGAAAAATCCAGGTTTAATGCACCGTCGCCCCTAAGGGCCTACGAAATCAATTGATCCAATTTCGAAATCAGATTGAATTGATTTGGGGCGTACTCAGGTATTGATATCATGACACACATCATACCCGCAATCTGCACAATAGGAAACACTTCCCTCCTCCAAAGTTTTTCTTATATCCTTCATCGGCACCTCTCTTCGACATCCGATACAACGGGCACCTACAAACCATCCCAAATATATCAAACACAAAAAAATGTACAAAATTAAGAAAAAAAATGTACAAAATTGAGCATGGAAGCCACCAATACTTTCCAAATCAGTCCCTTGAATAATCGAGCAAAGTCCACAGTGATTCCATTCTAGACATATGGCATGGGCTATTTGTGGAGGAAAAGAAGAAAAAATACATTGGGGGTACTCACTGTCAAAATTCCCATGTGCGGCCACCACTTTTTCTGGTTCCAGTCCTGCTGCTGTTTCGAGGGAATCAATATTTTGAGTGTAGCATCTCTTCAGTAGCCCTTTTTGGCCCAAAAGGGCCATGAAGTGATGAGTCGCAGTGGGCTTGAACTTTCCAGGCATCAGCTCCTGTACGCTATCCAAACACCATTTAAACTACGTAGACAAACACTTGGAAACACATAAAACAGAAACCTCTAACAAATTTGTTTCACTGGGAATGGGTGGATTCATCCTGGCACAGAACATCTTCCAGACCTAACCCGTAGTGTATTGCTTTCTGTCTTCAAGCAAGCTCTCCTCATTTTACAACAGACGGCAACGCTGGAGTCTTTTTCTATACTGCACCCCCCCTTTTATTTCTGAAGTAAATCATAAAGTCAACTCAGAGTGTTCGATGTCACCTTCGCAAGTTCACAGAAGACCTCTGGATTCTCTTTGAAATAATCGATGGAAAAGACATCCTCCGGTCTGCCCAGCCCCATTTTCTTCAATCGTGGGTAGAGGCCAGTTGTCGGAGATCTAAAATCAGGAATGCCAGCACTGACACTGATACCAGCCCCGCACATGCACACTATGTTTTTCACTTTCCCAGACTTCAAATAGGCAGCAGCACCCTCGATGTCAAAGGTCTCCAGCAAAGGATCAGGTTTCTACCCCAAAAAACAGACATGAAATTCATGGATGAATGCATGGAAATTCAATATTCATTTCAAGTGGTGTGGGAAAACCCAGTTCAACATAAGCAATAATCGAACCACGTAACAAAACACTCTTGGGGGGGGGCTATTCTTGAGAAAAACTTGCAATAGAATTATGGAATATCCTGACCTTGGGGGACTGTGTTTTCTTACAGAGAAACTGGTGGATGTCCACCAGTCAGACTGCTACAGAGTTGATATTTTCTCGCATTGCATTCAGTTTCCACAAGAATCGCTTTTACCTAAGCAGAGGCCTTACCCGTACGGAGACATCGAGCTGCAGGTATTTACTTAAAAGTGCCCCGAGCCCTTCAATGGGGTCATGCTGGAAAAAGGGAGAAAGAAAATATCAAAATCATAGCACCACTGCACCAATACCATATTGTGTGAAAGCATGGAGTAGAATAGATATTTCAGCGCAGGTGATGACTAATCCGTGCATTGGCAGCTTTAAGAGCAACCATTGACAAGCGAAGCCGTCAGTGATCGACATCGATTTCGTGAAATTGAGAAGCAAAAGGAAGCAGTGTCTTTCGTACTATGCTTTCGTCTCTGTAGTGAACGATATGGACAGAGTTTTGTTTCTCCACTCGTTCGATTCTCGCGGATGGTACAGGCGTGCTGAGCGCAGGTGGACTGGGTTCTCCCGAACACTCCCCTGTAAAAAGCAAAACGCCCACCTTGTGAAATGAAATGTAGCAACAGTAAAAAGCACAGAAACGGAAGGTTCGATGGGTGCAGTCTTCCTGTTGGCCGTGAAAACGTGCTCCTCACCTTTTTCGTTTGGAATTTCGATCGAGGGAGCAACGCGTCCCTGCTCAGGGGCGACGTCTGACGCCTTCTCCTCCGAGTTGCCGAGATTACTCATCAGATCGCACAGGAGATCCTTTGGTTTGCGAAGGAGGACGCTGCAAGAGAATATCAGTCTTTGTTGCTGTGTTTCTGCGGTTTTTTAGCCCTGTTACCAAGCTCCCAACCAACAAGGCAAGCGAATCCGCCCAACTCTCGGTCTTTTCGTCACTCTAATATGAGTAATCGCAAAAACGTATGACTAAAGTACTCCGAACAGGACAGTCATGGATCACGCCGGCTGACGTTCACCTGCACGGCTTTCTTGTGCGCCACTCTCCAATTTCTGTCTTGCTTCTGGAGGGTCGTCCGCTCACCTCTGGAATGGCGACTGTGCGTCCGTTCAAGCCGGTGTCGCTCGGAATATCTAGACAACACTATTTTTCCAGTTGCCGCCCTGGTTTGGTCTGCCGAGCTCTGAATGGGAAGCGGACTGACCCGTCCAGAAATCCACGGAGGAAAGTGCGTGCCAACCTTACGTCTCTCTCCCTTTCCCAGAAAACGAAAACGAATCTATAATGATTTCTCATCCGCATTTTCAGACGTGTCAGCTTTTTCTTCTGTTTAAGATACTTCGTGTTCACCATAAGGACGACTGAAACCACCATAACCTCGAGACAACCTCAGACTTTTCGTTGAAACTTAGTCTTTGAAATTTTCAAGAGCCCCCAGAAACATTCATGCACATTTTTCCAGGGTTGATTCTTGAAATTTTTTTAAAGGCAAAACACAGAAACTGTCTGGATGTGTCAAAGAAAAAATGTTTGTGAAGTTCAATACTTCAGTACTTTTCAGAGACTCTATTGTTGCCGAGGGTTTTGATTCCTTGTTTCTTTTGAAATTTTCTCTGCGACCACAGGAAGTCTCTTCTTCTTTTGAGTTTGACGTGTATGCGACAAGCGATCTGCACACAGATTACCCTGACAATTTCGAATGGGTTGAAAACTTGTGCGGCGAAAAATATCAAAACGATGTCTTGCTGGTAGCAGGAGATATTTCAGATGATCTCAGGATAATTAGGTATGTCTGGCAACTGATTCACCCCATAGACACAGTCACACAACAGTTGACTCACACAGCTCATTTTTTCCTCTTTTTTCCCCGGACATGTGCTCCGGTTGTAGAGAATCTAAAAGAGAAGGTGAGAAAAGTTTACTTCTGCCTGATTAAACTATATTGCATTTCGTGGATGTCTTTGCCACAAATTAACATTCCTCAGAGGTCCTGAATGTTTTTCATTCCTTTGATTCAGAAAGACACTGGCAAGTCTGGTCAGTAAATTTAAGCATGTGGCATTCGTTCCTGGAAACCATGAGCTTTGGGTAAGCGCTATAGCAACCTGAAAAATGTTGATTAGTTTCGAAATCTGGGAGAGGAAAAAGAAAAGAAAAAGTACGCATGTGCACTCTGAAATTTTCAGACCGTCTCACTTGGTGCATGTACATATATTTTAGTTTCTGGGCTGTTTGGTCAGGTTGATGGTTGATTGACCTGATGGAAATTAACGCAATAAATTAATTAGGTTCGAGGAGCAGCAAAAGATGCAACTGTAAGAAATGAAAATGCCACGAACTCAATGGATAAATTGGCTGCGGTTTTGGATGCTTGCGACGACTTGGGAGTGATTATCCATCCGCAAAAAATTGGAAACTTGTGGGTAGTCCCCATTCTTTCATGGCACCATAAGGTGAGTGCGTTTTCATTAATCGAGCTAAGTTACACTGTAAATACATAGTAATTCGTAGAATTCGCAATCATGAAATTTACTTACAAGAGAAAAAGTACTCCGCTCCTTGCTCCCTGCTCCCCAGCCCCCCACCCCTACACACAACAAAAAATGGAAAATAGGTTTTAACGTTCTTTTGTATTTTGGTGTTTTAGCCTAGTATTGCTGCGGAAAGCTTTTCTCTGCGGTTCCCGGTTGCAAATGAGTGATATGGCATTTCTACTTAGTTAAAGTAGAACCAAATGTCTCGCTGTGTGTCCTACATTCTTTTGTTATTCCGTTCAGTTTCTTTATGTTTTCCCTACAGAGTTTCGACACGGAGCCCGGCATTCCAGATGTTCCCCGTGCTTCCAAGCTCACGATATCTGTGAGTAGAATCCGTCAAGACTGCAGTGCGTGTTCAATTTCTTTTTTGAAATCAGCAAGGAAAATAGGTGAAGGGAGGAGACTGTAATGGTGCTTTTTGTGATGGTGGTTTTCTGTTCTTTTTCTTTCAGGATTATCGTTGCTGCAAGTGGGCTGAGACCGGCTCAGAAGAACCGCCTCTTGGAAGCAAGAGCATCGCAACTCATTTAGATTCTTTGAATGATGATTCCTGGATTCAAGCAGCCGAAGGCTGTGATGTAATCACATTCTCGCACTTCTTGCCTCGACAAGAACTACTCCCAGAAAAACGATTTCTGTATTATCCAAATGTGGTGAGTCCATAAAGGTCGATTCTTTAATTCCTTTTTTTGTAATGGGTTTTGTGGTATTTTTTTTGGTGCTTTTCATTGATTTGGTCGAATACTTTCCTGCAGGCAAAAGCGATTGGATCAGTTCCCCTGAGGAAACGTCTGAAACGAATCAATCCTAACATCCACGTTTTCGGCCATTCACATTTTGGCTGGGATTCCACACTGGATGATGGCGTTCGATACGTTCAGTGCCCCCTGTGCTACCCAGGGGAACGTACTGCCCGGGCAAGAAGCATCGCTCTACTCTCTCCCCTGGACCGATTCGCTGGCCAATGGGGGGGTCAGGCCAATGGCGTCAAAGAGGCTGAGTGGCTACCTGCTGTCATCTATTCCAGCCAGGACAACTCTCGAACCCAAGTGAACGGTGCAGCTACCAGAGAGGGGGTGAAGAAGGATGAGTCTGACTCAGAACTGGCCGAATCTATTTCGTCCACACAACCAAATGCCGCTTCATCAGGCTCCATGGAATCTCCTCAGTCAGTTAATGGGAGGGATTCAGGTGATGTTGGATTCAGCGGCCGACCTCGTTTGCCGGCGTGGGATGATTGGCTGAGTGGTGAGCGGGATAGACAGCTGGGCAGCTTGGATGTGAAATCGTTGCATCGAGGAGCCATGGTGAATGGGGCTAGGCCTGTGAAGGGAGCGAGACCGCTGAACGGGGTCATGCATACTTGGCATGCCGCCTGGAGTGACTACTACAAAACCAGAAAACGAGATCCGAGTAACAAGGAACTGGCCTCGTGGGTGTCAGAAAGGTGGCGACAAAAGACGATGAGGAGGAATGAGAAAAAGAGAAGAAAAGAACAGAAACGTACTGTGGAAAAGAATGGAAAGCTCAAATGAGTGATGGCAAGCCAAAAAGGAAAAAAAAAAAAAAAAAAAACAGAGAGGGAGAGTTATGGAGTGTTTGTGGTTGCACAACTGATAGGGGTTTTGCATATTCTTTTTTCTTTTGGTGTATTTTTGTGCTTCGATGCTAGGGTTGGGAATCATTCTATTAGTAAAAGGAGCACGTTTTGCTTTTGGATCATTATTGTGGGATTCTTTTCATTGGGGTTGTCTGTGCAGCTTGACTATCGCAAAAAAGCTGGTCTGTGTAAACATCGTTACGAATGATGGGCTTACTGTCCTTTCAACAAATTGCGCAAAAATTCACAGCAAGTACGTAGCCACTTTTTATTTGAAATATGGAGTCCACATCGGTGGCCAACCAAAGTACCTGGGGTAGGTTTTTATCCAGTTGGTTGGGTTGGATGGACATAGGTCCTCTGCCCCAGCAAGGCAAGAGGGGGTGCAAGGCAATATAGGGAGGTCTGCCCTTGTCATGAAAAACCCAAGTCAACAGTCTGAATAGATAAACTTTGATAAAACTCTCTTCTCTTACAGAAACGAGATAGAAACAGGTCACTTTCTCTCAAAAAAGTGCAGTAACATCTTCCTTTCCATATTACTATCCCCATATTGATGCAAACCATTGACCAACTGTTATAGATCCCGCCATGCCTCTTTGCGACTGAATGGGAACAGTTGAAATGGAAACCTTCAGTTGGGTGTGTAAGTCGATGTCAGCAAAAGAGTGGGTGCATGTTTTAGCCATCAAAATTCTCCCAATTTTCACAGAAACAAACAAACAAGGAAGGACCAGATTCCTCGCAACCACAAGTTTTTGTTTTTTCGAGAGCTATAGTAAATAACCAGAGTGGGGAGGTAAAAAGGCACTGGCCCAGAATGGCTTAACATTTTTCATTTGCAGTTTTTGAGGTGTTCTGAAGCTTTTAAAATAGAGTGAAGAATGAAGTCCTTTGAGGAGGGGGTGATAGAAGGAATTTGGACTGGGAGTACCAACTTCAGGGGGTTACCCAACCAGCATGATACGAAGACATATTTTGGTTGGTTACACCACATGGATGTACTGATATGCAAAAAAGGCCTCCCCCTTTAAGGATTGATTGTGATGTACATTGAACCGTTCATTGAAGCTGCAGTCTTGCTGATTTTTCCCACTCAATTTCTTTCGATGCGATATTACAAAATATATCCCGTGCATTTCAAAATTGACAAAACATCACCATTAATACTCTGAACACACAAAAAAATCACCATAGCCTTCCCTGCTCAAATGAAATCAAAACTTTCAACCATAGACAGGCGAAACCCAAAATCTTACTCCAACGCACTCTAAAACACCGTGATTTTTGACACTCAATACTAGAAAGAAAAAAAAAGGGACTTCTCATGAGAAACCTCTTTCGTTTTGCTAATATTCTTCTGGTCGAGCCCCAGAAGCCTTCCTCACTCTTGATCATTTTTTAATCTTTAAGGCAATGTCAAGATGTCGGATCCATCCTTGGTGATCAGAATGGTGTGCTCAAGTTGGGCAGAAAGGGAACCATCAGGGGCTACCACAGTCCACTTATCATCCCAGGTTTTCATGCTGCGGCCATTGCCTGACCAAAGCGACATCAGCACATAAGTGAATGTTCCAACAGCGTGAAAACAGCATGGGCAAAACAATATCTCTTTTGGGAAAAAAAACGACACAAGGCTCCACGGAGGTGGTGACAGCCAAAAAAAGTAATATGAAACACACACCGTTGGATTTTTCACACTAGTTTCTAAAAGCAGCTGGTAGCAGCCCCACACAGGTTTATTTCCAAGAGGGAAGAAAATGGTCATAAAAACAAGACTCTCCTCTTCTTCGTCAGATTTCTGTGGGGTTCTTACACCCCAATCCTACCTGTGCAAATGATGGGTTCAATCGTGAAAGTCATGTTCTCTTTCATAACTCCAGGAAATCTGTTTCGATGGTGATGGACATATGGCGCCGCGTGAAACACTTTTCCCACTCCATGGCCCACGAAATCCTTCATGATGGTGCACTTGTTTTTATGGGCAATGTCTTGAATGACTGCTCCAATTTCCATGAATTCCACTCCAGGTGCACAAATTGCAATTGCAGAATCTCGACACTGCTTCGCAACCTCAGCCACCCTTTTGCCCTCTTCGCTCACATTACCTGAACAACCACACACTTACTATATGTATATATAGATATTTTCCCCGAAAAATAAAGCTGTGGACATGTCCATTACGATTTCATTTGTCAGGAGATAGGAAATAAAAGGAATGTATTTCCTTTCATTTCCAGCATTGGGATTCTGTAAAGACAACAAAAAAAAATGAATGCACTGATTCCTTTCAACAAACAGAGGCTGTTCTCAGATAGATGCATGGCTTTTTGAAATCGATTACGGACTGATTTGTTTGATCCCTCAACAAGAAAAAGAAAAGCAAGAAAACCAACAGCAAACGAGCATTTTCTTCTTTAATGGAAACCACTTCCTGAAAAGAAAGAAACGTGATGATCAAAGTCACAATCTGTAGGAGCTCCACGAGTCCTTCTCAATTTCTTGTCTAAATTATGCAGGAATATTGAAATTTCTGTACTCTTTAGAAACTGAGGTACGCTTCTATGATATTTTTCCAGGGTACCCTACCGATAAAGAACATTTTTGAGCAGTCTCCGTGGTATCCATTCAAGTACACCGTCACATCGATATTCAGCAAATCACCATCCTTCAATGGTCTGGAATCAGGAATGCCGTGACAATAACATTCATTGATGGAAGTGCAAACGCTTTTGGGGAAATTGCCATAATTCAATGGTGAAGGGTAGGCATTGTTGTCCACAATCATTTTGTGCACAGCCTTGTCGATTTCATCTGTGGTCACTCCTTCTTTCGCCAAGGTACCAGCATGTTGTAAAACTTGAGCCGCCAATTTTCCTGATGCTCGCATTCGCTTGATTCCCTGTACAAACCACGTCGCAATTTTGGGATGCAGTATTATACGTTCTCGTCTTTTTTTGTTTTTGTTTTGTTTTCCGCTTGAAGAAAAGATTTTGAGCGTCACTCCTTCAAACAGTTTATGATGGAAAATCGTGTCCAGGAAAGGTTGTTGGTCAATTCTCTCCGCAAACACAAGTCAACTTTCGTGATCGATACTCCACCAGCGAACAAAAAAAGCTCCTTTCAGAAAATCAATCAAGGAATATCTCAAAAAACTTTAGCAGTTTTTGCTGTCAGAAGGAAGTTGAATGTCAGTTTTTGCGAAAATCTCCTCACCTCAGCATCGTGAATTTCGTACTCGTTTCCATCGAAGGGTGGACTTTTTCCAGTGTCTGCGTAAGAAGGTCGGCCGATGTGACTGGGCACCGTCAAAAATGGGGAAACTTCTCCTGGAACCAGGGGATCCGGTCTTGATCTGAAATCAGATCATTACTGTGAAAAGCCATCCAGCACAATGCAAAACTAAAATTAGGTTTCGTTATAGGGATGGTGGGGATACTTTTTTTGTTGTGTTTGATTTCCCCTCACGATCATCTCTAGAAGAAAAACTCAGGAAAGTCAGACAACGCATTAGTAAGACTTAAATACAACTAGGAAGATTTTCATGTGGAATTTCAACATATTGGGCTTGGGCAACGAGTTCAGCATTGAAAAAGAAACTTTTCACATACTGGCTCTGATCGATGCAATTATTTGTTGGGTGGTTTTGTTGGAGAGGGAAAGGGGGACCCACGTCACCTACAAGTTCAGGTGCACGTGCAAAGACTGACTTTGCTCACTTCTCAATCTGGAGGCTGAGTAGCTCCTGCAAACCCTTGGCGAATGGTATTGTGCTGGCCGAACGCCTCCCTCCTAGTCGTCCCCATCGAGGATTTTTTGCAACGAGACGCCCTGCGTCTTTAGCAGCGGAAGCCACTGGTGCAACGACCTTGCTTGAGAAAACACCCCCGTACATCGTGCGGAGAAAACACGCACGCATCACCACTCACAGAAAGAAATCGACACCAATCCTACCTCACCTGTCAACATATCACTCAAAATTCATGGGCATGTAATTTCATTGTCCATTTGATGGATGATTAACCTCATCTCTGAGGAATTCAAAGAAATCTGGCAAGAAGAGGGAAAAATGTAAACATCGAATAATCACCGAAACTGAATAAGTCCAAAGTAAAAAGAAGGCAATGCCATTGCAGTGAACCCTGGATTTTTTGGTCTATGGATCAGGCTGTGGATTTGTCGGATTTGGTGGATTTGGAAAAATTCCAGTCATGTTGGGGCCCGTGGCTTTTATTTGTTCTATCCGAGTTAAGAAACTTGCACGGTGGGCCGTTGATGAATGGGTTTGGAGACAAATGGAAATGATTCTGTTCTGGATAGGTCAGAATGGGTCTCAACTCATGTTTTGAATTGTCAGTCAGGGGATGGTGAGAAAATAGTAAATCGAAAGGGCACCACTAGAATCATGTCCATCTGAACTAGTTTAAACTGTTGTTTTACCCACATGATCTCCTCACTGAAATCAACATCATCCTGTCACACAGCCCTTTGTTTTTTTCGAAATTCGAAATCCTTCTACCAAGATCCCAGACTGAAACTGTTCAGCCTAGATATTCTCAACTCGAAACCTCGTTTATTCACGGGTTGAGAATATTCCCACCAGTGTTGAGCTCGATGCTTATCTCAACACTGGACAAAGTCAACCATGGAATGTTGTAATCGAGCACATGCACAGAGCTCCAGATCATGCAGTTCTGTTTTTTTTCTTGCTTGAAGTCCATTCTCAGCTATTCTCCCTCAAACCAATCAATAACAGGGTGCTTTAGTTTCCCTCTCCAATCCGACAGACACTTTTCAGCAGCTGCCATTTGATCAAGCGCATAGGCCGGAGGGATAGCAGCCAGTACAGTGAATCCTTTCTTAACTCCAATCATATCATCTGTAGTGGCACAACCATCTGGATCCAGCTCCTTCCAACCTCGCATCTTAAATCGAAGGTTAGCAATGCCGTCCACATTTTCCTTAATGCCGTTTTCAGATCCTGTCATCTCGCCTTCAGACTCCAACAAGGTGTATCCTGACTGGACTGTAGATTTCCCCATTCTGGAAATTGCCAGTGTTGTGGGGGTTGGTGTCTGTTGGTTTGATGGCGATTTACTGCAGAAAGATTTGTCCAGTGCAGGGATGTTCATGTTGAGCACAACATTTACGGGCCATCGATTGTCTGAGGCAAGCCAATCCACGATCGGAACAGCTAACCTTGCAGTCTGAATCAGCCATGCAACCCAAATGCCTGTCAAAGTGAGGCCTAGGAGATCAACAGCAGTGGAATGTAATTCCATTGAACAGTTCCATTGGTGCAGTTATTTTCATCCAGTAAATCAATGTCTTCCAGGGAAAAAGATTCACACTCCTCCAGGATCTGCTTCCTACCCTTTTCTGTTTGATATAGAATGACACAATTCAGCTGGGTTGCACCTCTGACCAGTGATCCATCACTGACACTGCATCTATAAGATAGATGTTGGATGCTACTGAGTTTCCAGGAAAAGCGTCAGTACCTCTGCAAAGTCGTCCATCGTCTTGGCTCTGAAGGAGTCCAAGGACACCGCCATAGCCTTCACGCCAAAAAACGTTGCCTCGCGCGCTGCCCCCACCGTCCCCGAGTAGTACGCCAACCTGCCGTAGTTAGCCCCCCGGTTGATCCCCGAAACCACGACGTCAGGCCTCCACGACGACTGATTCTCTGTCGTGGCATCCTCCGCATTGCAGACTCGAAAGAGATCCCCACTTAGAGCCAGGCCAGTGGCATCCACAGGCGTGCCTCCAACGCTCCAGGCCGGGATAGGAACGGGTAGATTGAACTCTCGACCGTCCTTCGCGAACTGAACAGAGATCGGTTGATGGAGTGAGACAGAGTGGGAACATGCGGATTTTTCGGTGCTGGGTGCGACAACGCGCACTTCAAACTTTCCATCTTGGACAAGGGCGTTTGCGAGGGCGGCGATCCCAGGAGCAGAGATACCATCGTCATTGCACACCAGCACCTTGGTTTGTCTGGTGGGCATTCTGATGGTAGGCTGCACAAATGATGATGATGATGGGAGTTTTCGCTTTGAAAGTTTTCTTGCCGAACAAAAAACCCACTTTGTAGCACATTCTCACCCGCAAGACCAATCTATCAGAATTTAAATTAATTGTTGGTCAGAGAAGTATAATAACAACACAGCACCGACATTTTTTGTTTCCAAATTTAAAGCAATACCAATTGTTCCATCAGCAAACTCTAAAAGTTCACCTGCCATTACTTTTTCCAAGCCGTAGATACGGGCAATACCGTCCCCAACCTGAAAAACGGTTCTGTTGTATTGAGCTGAAACAGAACAGGGACTTTCCTCGAATCTGAAGTAGAAAGGGGTATATTAGTCATTCTGTATGGCAGATGGAGATCTGACCCAAAAGAGTATTTGAAGTGGGTGGTCAGCTGTATGGATACCATTCTCTCTGTAAGAGTTGCTACACCAGTCCCTGTCGCATTCAAGTACCAAACAATAGTTCCGATATTAACGACATTAACTTCTGGATCATATTGCTCAGTTTGTTGACGAATAAGGCTACTTATTTCATCTGCTCGATTTTTTACCATTTTCTGAAAACTCCTAGATTATTTTGTAATTGCAAATCAAAAAAATTGTCGATTGCAATAATGATTATATTAATTTATATTAAAAAAGATGCATGTTTTTTAGTAAAAAACATTATTGGGCTTTGATTATTTTTGATAATTACGAAATAATGCAATGTAAAAGTTTACCAATCCGGAGAGACCGATGCTCACACATACACAAAACATCGATTTTATGCATTTTTTTGATTAGAACATCAGAGGGTCCCTGACGCAGGACTTTCTCGCGCTTGATTGTGGGGGTTGCCTGTGCAGCGTCAACGAAAAGGAAACATCTCTCAGTGGACTTCCATGGCCGACTTTCAGGAAAAAGACGAAAACGCTTGAGAACAATTTTTTAACACTCAAGCAGCGATTTACTATGAAAAACGCACTCCCCAAACTTATAGAAGAGCCGAACGAGAAAGGCCCGAAAACGTTATACTAGTGCGCCGACATCGCTAAACCTCAGCTCAGGCTTAAGCTTGGCTCAGGTGGCGGCTTGTCCCTGGGACCAACATCACGCAGAAACGCACCCGAAGAAGTGCGCTCTCAGCCGCTTCTCAGGAAAGAAGGAGAAGCTGGCCTTCCTGACACCCGTGATCGAAGTTTCTTGAGCGCCCAAGAGGGAGGTTACCAACTACTTTTGACCACCAGCGTCAGGCGAGACGAAGTAATACAGGTCCTCCTCCCATTTAAGCGGGAACGACCGCTTTTGAGCAGGCTTTCCGACTCGAGTATTTTTCTTGAGAATCAGAAATATGGAAAGCCTTTCGGGACAGTATTCGAGCGTGCAAGGCCTGATGCGTGGTCGCCCCCAACCTACTTTCGTGGGAAAATGCATTCCACTGGTCTCAAGGCGAGTGGTGCGTCTACCATGCAGCAACAACGGCGCCCTTAGTCCCCACCCAGACGCACTTCGACGAAGGCGTGAGGCGGAATTGAGGTCCGTATTGAGGCGGCCGTCCCTTGCTCGAAACTCTGCAAAGCTTCTTGGGTTTTTGTTTCTAACACATGGCGTCATGCTTCCAACAGGCGGGAGATCAGGATGAAAGAACTTGCAGAGCTCTCCAAGAGTATCACGGGCGGGTGAGGTCTTACGGCTTGCACTATTCGTTGGATAAACATTTGTTTGGGCGATGAAAAATGTACAGCCTTCAAACCTCTAAGCTGCGTTGTGTGTGTTTTTTTGTGTGTCTTCCCTTTCAGAGGAGCCGATAGACCTCCGAATATCATTGGGGCCGACTCAGTTTCCGAATTGGATTGGCGCATTTCAAACGCATCGCAGGGTGACAAGAGAACCTTGGTCTACTTCAAGACCCGTTCATGCGAGTCGTGCATGAGGTTGCTACCCAAACTCACGCGAGCTGCGCGCAAAAACCCGGACGTCGAGTTCCTGGTGCTGGACGTCAGCGGCAAAGATGTCACGAGAGTGCGCCAGGAGATGAAGATCACGAAAATTCCTTTCTTTCAACTGTACGCAGAAGGAAGTGTCGTCTCTCAGGGGTCATGGAACGACATCGAGCTGCTAAAATCTTTGGGCGACAGTGGCGTCGGCCCCCAGTGCACTCTGTCGGAGCCGCGGTCTGCAATTTGCTCTTTGGGTGGCTGGCAAAGTGTTCCGGTGAAGAGTGGGAAAATTTCGGGGGTTGGTGAGAAGAGAAATGGAGAAAAAGGGGGTATGGATGCTGTGAAGTAACTTGAGACGCGTGGTAGCAGGAGTTTAAAATCAATAGTGACAAGCAATCAATTGTTCACAGAACAATTTCACAATTCTACAAGTATAGGAAAAGCAACGCCCACTGGCGGAGCAGGAGTTCGTTTTTGGAATTCCTCCAGCTGGTTCTGGTTTTAGAGCGAATGAAGAAAATAAAAAACTTCCAAAGCGAAAACTCCCAGCTGCGCTTAATCCCCACGATATTTTGAGAATGAATTCCGTTTGGATGAGGATGTGGCTGACGCAATGTCGACAGTGCGAAGTTTTTGAGCTGCCTTTTGTTCCCTTGGACATTGAGTTTCTCCAAAAGCCAAAATCGCTGAAATGGCTGGAGCGGGAGTGCGATCGCTGATTTTCAAACGCGCCTTACCACGCACACTGTTGCCCGTTCGAGGAGGGGGCGGAGGCCCTGTTGCAAGAGAACCCATCCCCACCCAGGCACTCCCTGAGTCGGACGACTTTATTTGGTACGACGGAACTGCGAATCCTGAGGGCGTTCTCGATAAAACGGATATCGTCACGTCGAACCAAGCTCTTGGGGCACTCACGCTGGGCTTCTGTGGTTTTGCCGCTATCGGCGTGGCTGGATATCTGTACAACCCCGTGTCAAGGTCTCCATTCATTCCCAAGGAATTCCCTTATGACAACTTGAAAGTGGAGATGGGGTTGGAAGCCAAGAAATGAGGTCATGTGGGGTTTGATTCGAACAATTGGACTGATGGGGACAAGCATGTAAAGAAAATTAACTGTGATTGGCTTCACAGTCAAGAAGGCCAATTGTGGTATCTCGATGGAAATGCAGAATGGAGAGCATGGCTAGTTGATCCAGTAGGCAGCTTTATGGAGATAGTCAGCTGGTTCGAGCAACCAGTTCTTTGACAAACCATCCCCAAAGGGAAACAGAAAGGGATGTCCGATGTGTGTCGACATAAAATTTGCGATGTTCCGATCAAATGGACAATTTATGTTTGGTTGCTTACCACCTCGCCATAGTTAAAGAAGAAAAGAGCAAGGTCCTGTTCACTTGGGGGATCTAATTACTGATTCAGGAAAATAAGAGATGGATGGATGTCTCCTCCAGGTTCATTTTGTCTGTGGTTCAGGCATAGTTAGGGCTGAGGTGATTTTTCTCGTTAAAAAACAGTGGTGAATATAGGTATACATATGGAGTCTTGATGCACAGCATCCTTTTTGGCTGAGAAGTAACCACTACAGGGTGTGTCCAGGACTCGACAGAGTCTGGAATCAGGGTAACACCCGCGAAATTCAAATTAGTGGTGCATTCACGTGCCAACTGAATTTTGTGACAGCAAGGCAGATCAGCCGATGCAGACCAAATTTGACAGATTAGAAAGAAGGTTGAGGTGGATGACCCTCGAAAGAAGAAAAATACATTTTCAATCCCCACTCTATATCACATGCATCCCATAGGGTATTCTATTTATAGGGGAGGTATGTAATCCTCCTCCTCCTCCTCACGAGCAAGTTCGCATTTGGCCCTGTAAACTTCCTTTATGATACTTCCCTCTGATGGCTTTCGGACGATTTCACGAAAGTTGGCTGGGGCTTTCTCTTTCTGTGTCAAGGCAGAAAACCCAACTTGAAAACCTAGGTGCAAGTTAATCCATCTTAAGCACAGAATATATGTGCTTTACATATTATTTGTGTGGTTATCGTGCACTCTTCATGAGGAACGGTTCGATCAAGTCACCTTGTTGTTGGGTTTTGTCGTTCCGCGAATCTCGGTGAGCGTGTTTGGCGCTGTCTCAGCATGTCGATGCCACTGCTGTTTGGACTTTTTGGGATCACGCCTGCTTGGATCCGCGACACCAAAGGTTACGACAAGCGATCGAACAAACAGAAAAACGATGTACTGATGCGAAAGCCTCCTACCGTATGCAGGCAACGTCGACTTTGTGCTCGTGTGGGTTCTCCTTGGGCATCGTCAGGAGAAGGTGCCCACTGGCTGTAGATCGTTGAGCGACAGCTAGGTCCGCCTTGACCTGCAAACACACAGAGCCAGCATTCCATAGGGTGCTTATGAGAGTGGTATATGTATGCACATATCGCTCCCTTGTGTACTTGCCTGGCTGGGCAGCAACAGTTGCAGCAGGCGCCCCTTGATCAGCAACCGCAAGTAACCCGGTTGGACGTCGGCTTGAATCAACGATGTATCCAAATACTTGCTCAAGGCGACATCCAAGACGTAGGATCCTCTTCAAATAAGCACACGAACTCGGTGAACTCATGATGCAACCATGGTGTGGAAGTTGAGCACCGCCTCTCATCTTCCAGACGGCATTACCATTACCTCACCCGTCATCGCTTTCGTCGAGAGTGAAGTCCCAATCGCCTTCGTTTTTTTGGCGAACAACATCCCCCTCTTTGATCTCGGGGAATTCCTGGACCAAGTGGGCTTTTGATCAGTTCCTATTCATGCAGTAGAGCACACATCACGAGCCCCTTGTCCACTTACAGTTCTTCTGGCTGCTTTCTGAGAATGATTGTCGAACAAATCACTTTTCGACTCCTTTGTCTTCTCTTCCCTCTCGCGTTCCTGCCGCTCCTGGAAATCAAAAGCATCAAATTGAGCTCCACTCTACAGATACCATCCTCACAGAAATCGACCCCTAGAAGGCATAGACCACACCATACCGTTTCTCTGTGCTCTAGAATCCTCGTCGCGCGACACCAGGGCCGGCGTATTTCTCCGTTTTCATCAACATATCCCGTCTCTAATGTTTCCGAGTCCTCGTCCAGAAGGCTGTCGTCTTCCACTTCAGCAGCCCTATCTGGATCGACCCCCTCAGAAATCAGCTCCTCTCGCAACTTGGCCTCCAATTGAGGCAGTTCTTGAAGCGCAAGAATCCGCTCTGAGCGCTTTATATCACGGCCATCCTTTGGGAACGAATGCATGTTGTTAGAATGAAGCCAGTGCATCCTTTTTTCGAGAGGCGGTGTGGCAAGGCCATACCAGTCTCTGCAGCTGTGGTAATTTCCCGATGACAAAATTCTTGTACCCAGGCCATTCCGCACAAGGATTCCCTACGAGGAAAATCTCCTTGAGGAGCACATTTCCTGATAGACTTGCAACGGAAAGCAGGCCCGCCTTGTCCACGAAATTTACAGTGAGATCGAGTTTTTGGAGGGACTCGCACTTCTGCAGGTTTTGGATGCGTGTGATGTTGTTCACGGCCAGATTCAGGTATTCGAGCTCCTGCAACGATTCCAAGAATACTTTGCTTGAAGGGAAAAGAAACTCCACAAGGCGGCTGTGTTTGCATGCATGCACGCAGCGTACATTTTCCCTTCGTCCAATTCAACAAATTGCAAGAGAGGCTTATTCCGACAGATTTCACCCGCCTCCAGTTCTAAGCAGAGCTAGTCGTGAAGATCGAATAACTCACCTTGAGCCTGTGAAGGTTCTGTATCTTCTCGATTATGTTGTTTTGAAGGTAAAGGATTTTCAAGTGTCGGCAGAGCTGCCCAAACAGCTCGATCTTTTCGATGTTTTGTTGATGTAGCGCGATTTCTTCCAGACTGGATATGCATCCTTCGTTGTGCTCCGCGCGCTGAATACGAGCGAAGAGACGTCAATAAAAGTTACACAAGTGCTTCGACCACCCCTTCATGTTCGAACTGTTCGCCAGATTGTTGAAGAACGTAGCCACAGGAGGCGTTTTGACGACTTTCAGCGGAGTGTCTCAAAGCTGTCTGTATCTGGAGGACTTATGCAGCCAACAAGAGCGGAGTCAGCACCTTGCGAATCAAAGCTTCGGTTATCCTTCCCATCACTCGTGTTTTGGGCTAAGGGTGGAAAATGGACGTATTGAATCTCCGCTCTCCTTCCAGTCTTTTGGGTATTTGGTCGCAACCAGACGATGTAAGGCAGTTCGGTCTATTGTGCCCCGATGTGTGGGTCGTACGAAATAGCACGAATTCTATTCTAATTCTGCCTCAGCTAAAAATTGTGACGGATGTTTCGACATGACGACTTTGATGGTTCCATCAGCATCAAGAATACACATCCCCTCGCAAAAGGAAAATGGATAAGTAATTTGAAATCTAGACAAGAGGATTAACAGGCTAGAGTCCAGCTCACAACTTCGTCAGAAAAACAGAATGCCACCATCCACAAGCAACATCCAGCACCCCCTTGTCTCGAACAAAATTAATCAGATGCGGTGAAGGAATTCGTTCCTGTTCTTTATGGCCAAGTTGGCCATATTTATTCCATCCCCAGCCAAATAAGTCACCCTCCGATGACAAAGCAACAGTGTGTCTAGCACCGCACGAAACCTGGAAAAAAAAAGAAGCAACCCTTGGGAATGGCATATCCTAAAAAGGGGGAAATCTCATCAGAAGTTGTCTTCATGTCCTCAACAAATTTCATTGTTGCCTCTTGTAGTGTGTTGACCGTTGGGAAAACGAGTGTCCCAAAAGATGGAGTAGTGGTCACTCAACCAATTGAGGGATGTATGGGCAAACTACTGGAAAACTGATTGTCTACGAAGAACAGAAGAACATCTGTGCCCCCATACTTTAATCATGGTGCTGGCTGATATGATTTCGGTATCAATCAACTCAGGCATGATTCGGGATGACTCATCCCCATGTCCCAGCTGTCCATCCGTGTTCATACCCCAGCTGTATAGATCACCACTCTCTACAAACCAAACAAAAGTTTTCTCTGAATTTTCTGGCAGATGGAGATTCCCAGAATCAGTGGCATGTCCAGTTTTTCATATTTGGCCTGGTATCGAGAAAAGTGTGGTCCATGGTCGATATTGAACAGAATGGCTCTTGATGACAGCTCAAATCTTGAGAAAAATATACCTGTGCAAGCAACAGTGTGCCCCAACCCAGCTGACACATGCTTGATGTTTAGACCCCCCATGGCAGACACGAGTTTCGGTTCCAACACATCATCTGTGGAGTTATGTCCGCATTGGCCATATAAACACCATCCCCAACACAACAAATCCCCTTCAATACTCACTGCACAGCTGTGCCGTGCCCCGCATGCAATCTGGAATCATAATCAAGTTGTGATGATAGAGAAAAGAGAAAAAGAAATGTTTGATATGGAGCAGGCAGGCATGCAATCACTCGTTCATCGACTCAGTTGCCAAAAAGTTTTCTTCCAAACTCAAGCACATCGACCGAACAAGGAGTCTTTGATACAACTTTTGAAGTACCTGGACATACCTCTTCTGAATAACAGCAGACTGCGATATGGCATTCACACCAGCAATACAATCAGGGGATTTCATAGAGATTTTATCCCCTGTACCGAGCTGACCATTCTTGTTGCTTCCCCAAGCCCACACACAGCCATCGCCACCTCCCAGAGCTAGAACATGGCACTCGCCTTCAAGTTAAACCACAATACATCTCAATGCCCAAATAGAAAATATGTTGCACCTAAGTTTCGTAAACATCAGTGATATAGGTCATGTACTCCCTGAGCTGCCTTCAAGATTTTGCAGCCATATTTTTCACATTTTTTCAGGGCCACATTGATATGATGGAGTCTCCGTTGAAGCCACAACATTCATTTTCGGAACGATGGGAAATTGAAATTGGCAGTCCGCAACTAACCATTGCAGAAATATATGACAGCAACCAATCAGCAAAGAGATGAAGTGTTTGGTGTCTTGAAATCAGCTAGGAATGATGTGACCTGTCAAGATGGTGGCAAACCACCAATATTTTGCACAGATCAATGATTCTGTAGTTGAAAAAAGTAAAAGCATACGATATTGGCAGAAAGGATCATACCTGCTGCCACTTGAGTAATATTCACCCACGGGGGCAAACCAACATCCAATGGCATGTCGACATACCTAGTCAAAAGAACCACATCGATGTTTCGAAAACAGCATTGGATAGAGACACCAGCCACACCTAAAAAATAACCCATTTCCCTTGAGCGCACACCGATTGCATTCAACCAGCACACTCACTCCTTTGATTCTTCATTCCATCCCCACTGGATTACCCTGCCTCTGGACTTGACCACAGCAAAATCCCATCCCAGAGCACAGCACTCCACTTTCTCCAATGATCGACCACCCCATGCATCATTCCCATGATATTCAAGATTGCCTTTTTCATCAATGAAACCAAAGCACCCCCAACCCCCTGCGCAGAGCTTCACCAACTCGCACCCTTCCAAATGCACCCCCGATGATCGAGAGGAATCGGCTGCGTGGAAAAATCCCAATCTCGTGATAGCACTCATCGGTAATGCAACACACCACCCTCTTCCATGCTTACTTTCCGTTTGATATTTTGCCCTCGGCGCTGTGGTTTCGATTTGATCCGATGGTGTGACATACGATCATGTACTTATGTGGAAGGACTGCGGGCTGCCCAAAACGCTGGATTGATTAACCCAGCAAGAAATTTCTGTTGGTTGGGTGATTGCCAATGCATCCCCCACTGCACATAATCAAGCATCCACATTGCAAGGAGGTAGGCTTGATTTTGTAAGAAGGCAATTCATTATGTTTTTGAAAAGTGACCCCCAGAACAAGATTCACAAGACTTTTGTTCGTTGTGATCCACAATCCACTTTGAACACGTTTTTTGTTTGCTTTGTTTCAGGCGATCGAAAACCTTAGGAGGTGCCACAAAGAAAATCCAAATGCCAGATTTTTTGGGGCGTGCAATGAACTGAAATTTGCTCTTGACAGTTGTCTAAGGGAGGAGAAAAAAATCAATCGGTGAGTATCGGTGAGTACTGGCAACCCAGATTTGTAGGATTTCCCTAGTTTTCATTCCAACGATCGTTTTCCTCAATATTTAAATCATCTCCTTCAATTCTGTCGAGAATGCAATACTTCTTCCCTGTTGATTTCGTGACTACGATGGGTTCTTTACATTTTCTGCTCTTAGGGGGAAAAATCGGGAAAAGGCCATGAGAGAGAAGGAAAGTATGAAAGATATGAAGGTTCTATTCGAGGACATCAAGCGGCAATGACCAGGATTGCTTGATTGTACCTTCTCCTTCACAGTTTCCACAGAAGAAGGCATATATTCTTTTATTTGTTGCCATCGTTTGGTTTTACATTTGCTCGATGCTGGGATGCTGTTTGATTTTTTAGATTTGTTTGATGCCGGGATTCTTAAGTGTTGCGTCTGTGGGTAGGAGAATGTTACATGGAAATTAGCATATCTGTATATTGCTGACTCTGTGGCTTTCTTTCATCATAAAATTCTCTCGCTCAAACTGCTATGAGCTTGTGTGATAGGATGGCGATGGGAGAATTGTTGTGGTAATATTGTGTTTGTTTTCCCCAGTGTCATTGATTCTTACTTTTGGTCTTGGAGCTAACCCTCCTAGCATACGATCTGATGCTGATTTATAGATTTCCCTTCTCATGTTGTGCTTTTCATCTGAACAAAAAAATTGGTATCTCCTCCGCTTCAGGCCGCGTGTTGGCCGTGTCATCCCTTTTTTTTGAAGTATTACTGATGCATGTCCAGCAACCCAAAACCAAACAGTTTCTGGCAACACTCAACTCAGCGAACATGGTTGGCGTTGCCACGGGGATCGAACGTGCGCGTCTTTCCTCCATAAACACGCTGAAGAAAAGTAGAGCGGCATTCTGGAGACGGAAACACGGGCGGAGGCCGCCTAGCTTGGTACGCGCGAGGTCCAGCTGGATATGCTTTGGCTACAGTCGCATCAAAACAAGTGACAGCATGAATTGTGGCGATTTCTACGTCGCAGGTCGTCAGAGCCGAGTTCAATCCTCGTGTGGTTGGGGTTGGAAGTTCTGCGATTGATTATCTCGCGCTGGTCGCCTCGTATCCGAAGCCGGATCAAAAGCTCAGGACAGAAGAGCTGGAGGTGGGATGAGGGTGTAGAACAAAAGCACAGTACTTTGCGATATGCTCATGGGAAGAAGTGCTGAGCGTTGACTTTCAACGCTACAACTCTTTGGTGTTTGGCTTTGGGAGCTGGTTATTCTTTGTTCGTACATTGTTGATTTTTTTTCTCAACAAGGAAAGTGTGTGCACTAAAGGTTCAAGGCGGAGGAAATTGTGGCAATGCCTTGACAGGAGCCGCCAAGCTGGGTTTGAAACCGGTACTGCTAACCAAGGTATGGAAGCAGAGGAGATAAATTGGTAGAATACCATAAACCAGACGGGAATTGTATGTTTGGTTGGGAAGTGCATCAAGATTTGGAAAAGAGAGGTTTTTTGTCAGTTGTCATATTTTTGCTTCTGTTTTTTCTTGCAGCTGGGGGATGATGGAATTGGAGGAGGGGCAATCAGGTCAGTGCTAAGATGTCTCGGCACTAGTTCACATAATAATCGGAAATTGTTCCATTGAAATGCAGTCCTGTGTTAGTTGGGGAATCATGCTTGACAAGGTTGGTGGATTTTTTGAGCATGGTGTGAATACGGTTGCTGGAAACTGCTCGTTGTGTTTTTTTTACTCCTGCATGATTGAGGTTTTTGTCGGTTGTGAGTGCTTGTAGTGAACTCCAGGGTGATGGAGTGGATACCTCAAATGTGATCATTGCTGAGGGAGCTCCCTCGCCTTTCACCTACATCATTGTGGACAGAGAAGGTATTTTCAACCAAAAAAAAGTGGAAATACATTCTGCCATCTACAATATCAGATGAAAACACACTAGCCATCACGGAAGAATGTTTTCTGCATTTGCCAAGGTTCATGAACTGGATGTGATATTGGCTTCATTCCTGGGGCGTTCGGGCTGTGTTTTGACTTGATTGCAGGGGTGTGATGCCAGGGGGGACCAGAACCTGTATTCACACTCCCTCTGAACCTCTCAGGCCAGAAGAAATCACAAAGGAAGTGCTGGATTCTCTCTTGGCTGGTGCGAGGTTGGTTTACTTTGATGGCAGACTCACAGAGGCCGCATTAGTCGTTGCTCAGGAGGCTAAGCAAAGGGGTATCGAGGTGCGTCGTTTTTGTGTTTCAATTTATGGAATGTTGGAATATTGGATTTTAATCTTCTCGGTGAAGGATCTTGGAATGGATTGTGGGGGGCAAGCTTCTGGGCATAGTAATTTAATTGTCAGTGTTCAGTTCTGTACATCAACACCGTGTCTAATTTCAACATGTGTGTGTGTGTTTCCTTGCTGTCCGTCAGATTCTTGTGGAAGGGGAACGGTTGCGTCCAAATTTGGATAAGCTGTTAGGCCTCGCTGATTACGTTGTTACTTCAGCGCACTTCCCTCAAGTATGACAAACTTCTAATCCTGTGAAATTACACCCCTTTTTTTTCCCTTCATGAGGAGTGTTTTCTATTTTTTTTCTAATCTTGGTGCAAGTACAGATCACTTTGTGTTGTTTGATGGCAATAATTATTTTCTGCCCTGCCATGAGGGGAATATTTTGGTAGGAATTGTCTCGTTTTGAAGGCAGTGTTGTTTTCTTGTGCAGGAAATGACAGGGGAGGAATATATTGGGGATGCTTTAATCTCCTTGATGTCACGATTTCCAAAAGTTCGCACCATCACCACAACCCTAGGCTCCAAAGGCTCTGTCGTTCTGCAGCGAAGTGGTACAAATGATGAGGTGAAAATTGAGTTCTCCACACAGTACTTCTTTGACTGTGCTGGATTGCAGCTGGAAAACCTGATGTGGCCTGTCCACTGCAACTGAGTGAGATTGGCACAGCAATCAAGACAAGAAAACGGGTTCCTCATTGGCATGCGTGAAATTCACAATTCTTCCCCCTATCCCTTAAGACCCGACTTTTTTTTTGCTTCTGTTCATTGGATTTTTTTTAAAAAGAACGATGCTTGTTCAGAAGCTATTTTGACAAGAGTTGATTCTTTTCAGGCCGATGAGAATGCGGTGGTGCTAGAGGATTTTTTGGAAAACGCATGGAGTCAATTGACGGAGAGGCCTGCTGGTGATGGCGATGAAAAGCGCCCAGCCTGCATGTCAAAAAATGGGGTTGAGATCAGGCAAGCTAGTTGTTGCTGAAATTCCCATTTCCTTTCTTTTTTTTTGTAGCAGACCTAGGAATGGTTCTGAGGTTCAAAATGTAGTTTCTCATTGCACTCTGCTTTCCTTTTTCAATGGCACGTTGATGGAGAAGGATTATGGCGTGTAGGTCTGGAGCGATGGTGGAATCTGATGTTGTGATTTTACGGAGGAAGAAAGCGGAAGACAATGAGGAGGCTTCGATAAGAGCAAGGTGTTTTATCTCCATCTCTTTTTCTGTGTTAAAGTGGAGCAAGGACTATGCTGGAGAATAATTGTGGTTTAGGGTTTTCTTGGATGATTCGACAGGATATTTCTGAGGGCGATTTTGTGGATTGACGTGATCTAGGGAGTTTGCTGTGGCGGCTGCTGCTGCAAATGCTGAGAGTGGTAGTGGAGATCGGTTCCAATTACAATCAACATCAGAGGTATCATCCCCATCCATTCTCAAAGCAAGAGTTTGGGTTGCTGCTGCTGCCAACATCGATCCAGTGAGTGTGATGAATAGGGACACACTCTGCACATAATTTTCACAGCAAGCAACCAGCCAACCCGTTTTTCGATGGCCAAAAGAGATAATATTAGCAAGAGTCTGAATTCTGAACATGAGGGTGTCAGCAAAAACAGTCTCATTTCTCCTTTTGTTGCAGTTTTTTTTTGAAGTTTTCTTTTGGGTGCGGGAATCTGAAGGATTGGTTTGTTTTCTGCACATTGCCACTTTTTGTAGGATTCGATTCTGGATACAACCGGAGCAGGAGATGCCTTCATTGCAGGCACCTTGTATTCGCTGGCGAAAGGCTTGTCAATCAAAGATACTATCAACTTAGCCTCGGTTTCGGCAGCATGCAAATGCACGGCATTGGGTGCAAGGGCCGGTCAGCCAAGAATTGAAGATTTGCGATCAGACTTGCTGGGATGATGTGGGATTCTTTACATTTGATCAACTATGATGAGGGTGATGTGTTTTTGGTTGCCTGGTATGAGTGAATTCAATTCAAAGATTGATTCTGAGCATGTCAGCTTCATTCCTTTCATGTTCTCCACTACACTTTGTTCGGAACTCTTCTTAGACATTCATCAGGGAAAGATAGACATCACCCACCACAATCCAAGAAATCAACCCAGAGGGAAGCGAGTGGCCGATTGGGGTAGTCGCCTTCTGCCAGCGATTATTTGTTTCTCCAGAAACTGGGTCAGGTTCCCCAGAAGATTGATCTCGTCAATGGCAACCACCAAGACGACATTTAGCGTCATCACAGAAAGAGCAGATTAATGTCACAATGGCGACTCTCTCCTCCCACTCTGCGCTGAAACACGGAGCACCCAGTCCCCCACTCAAGCGACACCGACATCGTCATGCGAAAACCACAGTTCGCTCCCAGCGGCAAGAGTCCGATAATTCGCCGAACTCAATTCGTAAGGCTACCTCCAATCGCCGCGAGACGGTCTTGCTCTCCACATTTTTCCCCCTGTTGGCGGCCATTAGAGGGAGCGATGATACTACCACCATCGTGAACAGCTTCTTGTCGGCCTATGGGTTGCCAACTTTTAGAGCCAGCAAGGGATATAAGGCTTATGATCAATTCGAAGACGACTATTACTTCGAGTATCCCAAGAGTTGGGTCGTCGTTCCCAACAGGCTGAGGGGTGGCGTCTACATCAGTGATTTCCAGGTCAGCAGTGATAAATGGAAATTTTCATTAAAGGCAAATCTCTTGGAAGCACCCATCCATCATCCAAGGAAAATCCCGACCAGGTACATCATGTTCGAGATTATCTGAAGCACTTTATATTCTAAAATGGGAGCTTTTATTCGGAAGTGAATTCCCGCACTACGCGAATTTCAGCACATCAAGGCAAGATTTTGTGATATTTTTTGAACAGACAGCAGACAAAGCCACAGTGGAAGAGTTTCCGCTTTCGGATGTGCTTCCCAATGATGATCCAGTTTTGGGCTTGGCGGTCGGTGTTGTCGCGAAGTTTGTCACTCCAGCAGATTATATCCCAAGTGATCGACTAGAACTGCCCCCAAAAGAAAAAATCAAGTACCAGAGAGAAACCATCGATGGCCAGGTACGGGGTTATTGTTTCCTCAATAGTCTTTGGGGGGTTTGATTGAATATGAACAGACGAAGTTCAAGGCCATTTTTCTTCTTTGATTTTAAACTGACAATTCACGTCTGAGTGGCGTTAATGTGCCTGGGCAGGAATATTTGTATGTGCAATTTCCTTCCAGTACGATTACAAGAAGTGGATATCAAGTCAAAAGGAAAAATGCTGCAGTGGCCGCTGTGCGAAAAGGATCTGTGTACGCTCTTTGTGCAAGGTATGAGTCGTTCACAGATAAATTCTTTGAAATTAGTTGGCAGCCATTAAAAAAAAAATTGTGCTAAAATACTGAACTGTGTACTGAGTTTCCCGCGAGCAGAAATTGGTTTTGAATGTTTCTATCTGCCCCATATGATGGGTTATGAAGTTTTTTTAGAGGGGGATTTAACACCAGTGTCTATTTGGTGTTTGCAGTGCTAGGAGTGAGCAAGCTACCCCAAAGAAAGAGGCAGTGTTGGAACATGTTGTTCAATCTTTCAGAATGCGATGACAAGGTTTGTAAAGAACTTTTGAATGCAAATTATGGAGTTTCTTGCTGCACATGCCTTGCTGAAGCTGGTGCTTCACAGGCCAAAACCATTCAATCCAACATTAATCTTACAATGAAAACCATGACCTCAGCATAAAACATACATTCACCACCTTCAACTGTTCCTAATCCATCTATCACTACTCTTTATTCAGAAAATTACAAGCTACTTAACAAAACGCATCCCCATCGCCGTTGGAAGTTAAACTTTTGGGGGGACTCCATCGACGTCAACCCAACCATCGTTTTCGTCGAATTCTGCCATGGGAGCGTCATTTCCGTCTCCACCATCGTTTGCGTCGCCCTCTGTGTCAGACAAAGTTATGACGTCCGTGCGTCTGACGACATCTGCCATTCCGCTCTGGCCTTCGTCCGTTGGGGGTGCGGAAGGGGCTGCGGGGGCGGCACCAACCACCGAAACAGGAATGAATCGCCCTTCTGACTTGGGTAAAACCACAGTCAGAATCCCACTCTGGTCCATATCTGCGTGAATACCGTCCACCACCACTCCCGGCGGGACGAGGCACTCCACCTCCAGTTCACCAATGGCGACCGACAACCGTCCGTCTCTGACTTGCACGTTGATGTCGTCGAGGGTTAGCCCCTGCGCAAACTGGGTCAACCGATATTCACTACCCCAGTCGTTCAGATCCACCACAACTGGTGGACGTCTTTCAGGTTCGACATCCTCAGCTTCCGCTTCCATTTGCTCTTGTGGTTGTGGAGGGTCGTCCACAGTTTCGACGGTTACCACCCTGGGCTCAGCCTTTGGAAGCACGATCGTCAATTCGTTACTGTTGACCTCCGCCATGATGAACTCGCGCGCGACGTCAACAGGGATCTGAACTTTGAAGCTTATCTGAGAGTCTTCTTCCCCAGACTCTGCCCGAACCCCCAGTTCACTCCCGCGAATCTCCAGCTTGATGTCGTCTCCAGTCAGGCCACGCACCTGGGTAACGATCCTGTATTCTGCGCCCCAGTCCTCGATATCAGGTGCGAAAAATGCTGCGAAAGGCGGAGGGGAACGGTGTCGCCTGGAGCATCCGTGACGACGTGGACCTCCTCCAAAGTGCATATGCCCATGCCGACCACCTCCTAAGCGACGACCAAGACCAGGAAAACTCCATGCATGCCCACAACCTCCGTGACCACCTCGACCACCCCATCCATGTCCACAGCCTCCGTGACCACCTCGACCACCCCATCCGCCACCGCCACCGCCGTTTTCTCCACCACCTCCTCCTCCAAAACCTCCCCAACCGTCGGCACCATCCGCTCCGTTTGCACCCCAGCCCCAACCACTGAACCCTCCGCGACCGCCTCCACCTCCTCCGCCACCCCCACCGCAAAAACCCCCACCCCCACCGCTACGTCCAAACGCCCAATACATGTTTCGGATCACTGTATCAACCGATAAAATATGTTCTTACTGCGAGTAAGTCAAAACGTCTTCGGTTAAAACTCTGAAGAATAACTGCTTGTGCAGCGTCGTTGTTCGAACACGGGTTCGCAGGTCGGGGCTATATGTTCGCTGCACTGACAGATGACAGCTTGAAACGTTACCAAACAAGAGGGTGATGGACGTCATCCGACGCAACCAGAACGTTCTATTTTAATCGAGAAAAAATGACAGATACTGAAGCGACTGCATGTCAGACACAGCATTGGAAGCTGTCAAATCCCCCAGGTGTCCTTTCCTCAGACGTTTGGGGGAGCAACCGTCCTTCCGTGTCTTTCTCGTGTCGGCGAAGTGTTCGGGCTGGAGCAAATGCGGTAGTATCTCGGCGATTCTGGTTTGAGTGACAAAATTGCTACCCTGGAAACTCAGCAAGGGCCGAATCCCGGTTCAATGAAGAAACCGGTGCGTTGGACTTGTGTCCGTTCTGGGGACTTCATTGCTCCCTCATAGACGGAAGAAATCTGTTTCTGTTGTCGTGTGCTCGTCGAAAAAATAGGGGCTTGAATTGATTCCGGATCGTTTTCCCGACAGGAGTTCGAGCCCAACACGAAAGTAGCGTGCTATGCTTCACACGACTCTCAGAAACGTGAGTGTAGTATAATTCTGAAGTCAAAACCTGCAACACAGATATTTGAACAAAGTTCCCACAGTTGAACAAAGTTGTCTGCTGTTTTGAAGTCCTGTCCTCTTGGATTCCTTGCACAGAAGTTTTCCACATCGAACATGTTTTGTGCAGCACCAGCATATCTGTGTTTTATCCAGACCAGAAATCCAAAACAGAAATTGAAAGTCACAGAAACCCTTACCAGACACCCCACCTTCCTGGCCTCGTTTTTTAATAAACTAATAGATGTCCCAGTGGAAGAAGAGAGGGGGTGAGGTGACTCATTCTGCTGGTGTGGGTCGCCACAGATCCTGCTGAGGTTGTTAGAGTTCGACAAGATGGCACCGGAGCTTTCGTGTACTATGTGCATTACTTCGACTGTAAGTCCTCAAAGAAAGAAAGAAAACCTGGTCAAACATAACACCTTTTGCTATAACAAATGCACAATGATTGAGATGGAAATTTTGTTTAATCTTCAGAACATTAGAGTCTTTTACCTTCGTCTTTGCTTCTCTTATCTGTAGGGGAGATGACAATAAATAAATTCTGCATTGTAAATGCCAGGTGACAAGAGGTTGGATGAGTGGGTGCCTGCGGAACGGTTATCGGTAGAGGAGGATGGAATTGAGAAACCCGAAGCTAATGGGGCTACGTGAGTTTTACAAAATCAATGTTTATGTCATGATACCAGTGAAGTCCATTACTGAAATCATTCTTTCTTCTTATTTCTCGTAACAATGGTGTGATTTTTCTATAAGTTTGGGAACATGTGTGGCTTGCAGTGAGCCAGTTGCTGATCAAAAAATGACGAGAAGGCTGAAGAGAAAATATGATGAAATTCATCACGTCACTCACGTAAGCTGGTTTCAGATATCTGAGTATTGTAAAAAGGTAGTTTTTTGGCCAGTGGTCATGTTTTTGCTACCCAAGAGGAACGAATGTGTTCCATGTATTAAATCCTTTCATCCGTTTCTCAGTATATGAGTGGATCTGATGGTTCTTCTGAAATCTGATCTGTTTCTGTAAAGACTGACGAGATGGGTCCAAACGAGCAACACTTGGAGAAAGAGTATCAAGAGAAAACCAAAGTGAAAAACATTCAGGTGGGTGCTTCAATGCATGACAGGATATGGAAAAGCATTCCTCCTGGATGAAGTGAATCCACTGTTCCTCTTTATCTTTCCAAATGTATTCTTATTGAAGCGTTCAGCCAAGAAAAGTTCATGCACTGTGACAGGAACTTCAGCACTTCGTTTGAGTTGTTGTGTTCTGTTCTTTATTGCTTGAGAAAATGTAATTTCTGTCTGAGGTGCGTTTCTGTGTGGTGTGTTACATAAAGGTCATTGAGCTTGGAAAATTCGTGGTGGATACCTGGTATTATTCACCGTACCCCGAACCTTATGCTTCTGAGGATAAACTGTATCTGTGCGAATTCACTCTGAAGTATTTCCGCAAGAAGAAAACCCTCCTGAAACACCAAGCTGTTTTGCAACACAGACACCCACCAGGTAAGAGAGGTGTTCCAGACTGACTGGTGAACATCAAGAAAGAAAGAAAAAGGAGGCCGACCCAGTTTATGTTGTGCGAGTTTAAATGAGTGCTGAGGATGAGTTCTGTTTCTTCCTTGTCATATTCGTCAGATGGTTTTTTTAACAGTTTATTGAATGTCCAATTTTGCAGCTTGAACGTATTGTTGAAATTTCAATGACAGGAAACGAGATATACAGATCCCCGCCTCCACCGCCCACCAATCCCAGTTATGAGGGTGGAGCTGTGACGAACCCTCCCGTGTGTGTTTACGAAGTGGACGGCAAAAACCACAAGCTTTACTGTCAATGCTTGTGTCTTTTGTCCAAACTCTTTCTGGACCACAAGACGCTGTACTACGATGTGGATCCATTCCTATTCTATGTTCTCTGTGAAAAACATGACGATGGGTGAGCAGGGAGAAAAAAACAGATGAAAAAATATGCCAAAAAAAGGAAAAAGACGTTGAAACTGGAACAAATGGACTCTGCGGTTGAGCACCTGTTAATATGAAACGCTGCTTTGGTGTCGGATTATGTGACCCTACCCTCATGTCAAGACAGATGGGCTGAGCTGTTGATGTTTTGCATGAAGGTCCCATATTGTCGGGTACTTTTCGAAAGAGAAGAATTCCAGGGAGGATTTCAATTTGGCTTGCATTTTGACGCTGCCACCATATCAGAGAAAGGGATACGGTCGTTTCTTGATCTCTTTTGCCTATGAGCTGTCAAAAATGGAAGGGAAGATAGGGACTCCGGAGCGACCCCTCTCTGATTTGGGACAGGTAGAAAAAACATTGTACCACATGTGGTTGGGTGAACTGATCACTTTCCCCCCGCACACACACTTTTGGAAAAGATTATTTTCTTTCTTATGTTGATTTATATAGACCGACATGTTTCAATTGTGAAACATAAATTTGTGAAGTGGGGTTTGACTCAATCATAGACTGGGAGCCTCATGCAGTTTGTCTACTGTACAAACTGTTGATTTGATTTATTTTTTTAATTTCATGTTCGATATTCTGCGTTTGTTGTTGCGTGTGTAATGACCATGGCTTTTTCGTGTTTCGCTGTGCAGGTGAGTTTTCGCAGCTATTGGACTCGAATTGTCTTGGAGGTGCTCAAGGAAAACAAAGGCAATGTCACGATCGGGGAGATCTCCAGAACGACTGGAATCAAGCAAGACGATGTTGTACATGTTTTGACTGGCCTCAATCTTCTCAAGTACTGGAAAGGAATGCACATGGTGTCCGTTGTTCCAAAACTCATTGATGAGCATCTGAAGGTTTTTAAAACACAAAGAAACATCCAGATTGACCAGACTCGATTACAGTACAAACCGATCAATGGGCCTCCCCCAAAAAAGACAAGGAATTGATGGTGAGGATTTTCTTTGTTGGCCAGTGTTGAAAAGTCGGAAGGCCTAGACGGGTGGGTGGGTTTTTTGTTCCACTGTTGATTGAGTAACTTTTCGATTAGGTGGTGGTGTTTTTTTTCCTTTGGTGGACTTGCATTGAGTCTAGGATATTAATCAAGGAAGGGTAGGCAGCAGGAAAAAGTTGTTAGGATGGGCATATGTGAATGAAAAAAGAATGCATGAAGTGTGGGCGATATTGAGCTGATGTAAGAATTTCATCACTGTTTTTTTTTTCCTGAGAATTCTGAGTACAGATGGGTAAACACTCGTGAATGCTGGGGACATGTGGGCAGGCAGGTCAACTGTACTCAAATAGTTTCTGGACTTGCGCAACCAAGCTTAAAGAAAAGATAAGCAGGTGTTCGGATCTGCTCTGGGAATAGTATCCGCCACCTATGGGACGAGAAAAAGAAGTGGAGGGGTGAAATAAAAGAAAACCCTGAGCCGCATGCAAGGAAAGAAAACGGTTTGCAACTGCTCGACGAGAAGTACACAAATTGGGGAAACTATGGCAAACTTCTACGAACTTTTCAGCAACACACCAACACGACAACACAAGAAGCAAGGGAAAGGTTTCCAAGAGGCGAAAGGTTTCAAATGAGTTGACGAGCCACGAGGTTTCAGATACCACTCTTTGCTTACCAGAGAAGGTTGTTTCGCAATGCCTTTGTGTCGATGCTCACCATACAAACATCAGTGTTCTTTTAGCCTGGTTGCGTTGCAATAATCAACAAGACGAATCTTGCAGTTACAAGACCTGGTATGACTTTGTCATTCCGTCCATATCCTAACCGTCGCCGTTCAGACATTCGGTAACACAAAGACTGCTGCAGCAGACAACGAGAATGCAACACATCGCCGAGAGCCAAATCCAAAGCTGTGAACGTAAGTTATTTGTTTTCGTGGCGGGAGGGGTGGGGCGCGGAGAAACGTTTTCATCGCTCTATTGCATTCTCAAGCTTGCATCCACGGCCAAGTAAACTAGGCCTTGAAATGGTTGAAGCGTGCTTGGAGCGATCTGAGCTCTTGCCGTAGCACGAGAGCTTCCGCTCTGGGGTCTGCTTGACAAAGATAACTCACAAAAGTTTATCAAGATTGAAAAACGTTCCTCTGAGCAGGCGCAACATACTCAGAGCAAAACTGGTGTGTATGTTGGCAATTTGAGACGTTTCGTTCGTTTCCTTGCTGCTGTTCTCCCTTACGCCAACAAACATATTTTTTTATACATTTTCAGGAAGTGTTGGTTTTCACCAAATGATATTCAGTTTTTCATATTGTGGAGGCCGTACACGAAATACCACTTGCTAACACTTGACACAGAAGATATTACAAAGGCCAATGAAACAATACCCTCCTTGGAAGTAACAATAACCAATTGCTCATCGTTACAACTTGATTTTCCATCTCTTTCCTTATTCCAGTTTTTCACTCAAAACTTCCACTTCCCACTGTCGATACGGTGTCGACAGTGAATGTTTACTCTTCCTTCAAGACAGGGCTCTTGTGTGTTCATATGTTACGCCCATTTTCTACATTTATAAAATCAATGAGTTTAAGACCACTCACAACACAAAGTGATCCTCCACTTCACAACCCTCCAGCACTAGGATTTTCGCCAAAGCCAGGCAAAAGCTAAACAAATCTTTCTACCATCTCAATACAACACAAGCACAAGTTATGGAGTATTCTCTTCTCCCATCGTTCCCAAAGACCCTGAAAATTGAAACAAAAGAGCGATTACAATTTTTGTAACACCGCACCCACGTTATTCTTGGCGTTCAGTTGAACTCTGTGGAAAGGAGCAATCGATCGGATTCGTTGAGAGAAACGCACCTCGAGATGATTTGATCGCGTCCGCAACAACCCTCTGCAGATACAGCTCTTGAATTGCAGGATCTCCACTGACAGTGCGAGATAGCTGAAGATTTCCGAACACCAGCTGGTTGTGGACATTGACGCCTTTACATAAAGAGGCTACGGACTCAGGGGCGGTGTCGTCATCACCCCAAACTGGCTCCGTTTCCTTGCTAATATCCTGGACCACCACATCGTTACGGGAAGGACTCTCCACCACCTTCGGACTCTTCAACCCACAAAAACGCCGCAACGAAGTGAGCTGAAGTGCTTTGGAATCGACAAATACGACGAAAAGAAATGTGTAGTTGTCAGGAATCGACCATTTTTTCTGTGTTTTTTACGTTTTTGGAAGATGGACTGGCGGCGTTTGGACCATTTTCTTCGTCCCACTCATTGTGGGAGACCCCGGACCCAGGAGAGAAAGAAACACATTTCTTCTCGCGTGCATAGTCGCCGCCACTTGGTGCAGAGTGTTGCGAAAGTGTATCCTTTATGTCGCCTGCCACAACCAAATCAGCATTTTACTTTGCCAGAATAGAAGTATTCGAACCAACCGCGCATCGTTGGGAAGCTCTCAGTGGGAGCTTACCATGAGTTGTGACAATTTGGAGGCTCGACCTTTTCATCAAAGGCTTTTCAGTCGACCGCCGACTCGGACCCGAGGTTGGTCTGGATCGATCTACTCGCAAAGAACCTTCATGCAGCGATGGTGGGTTGAGGAAGTTTGCAAACTTATTTCCTGATTCGGGAAGCTGTCACGCATGAAAGCAACTAGATCAACACCAGTTACTGCTTGGAGTCTTCATCCCTTTCATTTGTGTCCCCCGAAAGCACAAAATTGTGGGCATAAACACGGTGGAAAACAAATTGCTGAAGCACCTGATGATCGTGGCTGCTGACTTCACTCCCAGCAGTCGTTGGTTGGATCTGAAAGACATCTCGGAACGCTGCGGGCATGACATCCGCATGCGTGAGCATTGTCCTTGTTGTGTTGATCACATCCGTCACTTGAGCTCTCAGAGGAAACTTTGTACAATGGCTTCCGAAGGGGTTGTCGAGTAGACTGTGCATGTCCAGAAGACCCTACAAGGCGCCATATCTGAATTCGGTACTTCGCGACCAGCTCAGAATCACTTTTTTATTTCGAGTCCTTGGGGGTGTTGCCAAAACATGCACGTAGCCTCATCCTTTCTATAAAAATCCTTTAAAACTCGATGTATTGCGAAGATATGGCTGGGGTGGAACGATCGCGCACCTGAAACGTTACGTTCGCGACGGCCATCAATAGGTAGCACCATGCTATGGTCGCTTCTTTGTTCCACATGTGCCTATCTTCAGCCCTCTGAGCACGCCAATCATCAACGCTGTTCTCTACTCCGTCGATACCGACATTCAAAAAACATCCATACCACGTAGCCAGAGCGACCAGATACATGTGCACCACGAACGATACCAAATGAACATACTGTTGCACCACAATCCGGTTTCAGTCGAACGCAATCAATGAAACGAATAGCACAAAACCAAATGAACCGTACAGCAATGACAGAAGTTTTGTAGAAGTCTCTGTTTTTTGTTACCGGGTAAGGCATCTGAGAACTGATGTTTGTAAATATATGTGCACTGGCCTCAACAATGTTGCTGATTTTTGACAGCATCAGGGGCAGGATCTGCTGGCCACTGACTATCCAATCAGCCCCCTTGCACTTGTAAATCAGCGCTTGCGTCCAGTAGTAAACACATAGATGCTTGGGAAGACCCTTAGACTCTGCATCGTTGATGGAGTTCCATTCATCAACATTCACAAGCCCCTCGTTTGCAAAATCTACGAAGTTGATATCTCTCGCCTTCTTAACCCAAGTCCTGGAGCTTGGCGATCGGGACAGTTGTGGGTCAGAAGTGCGGCGTTTCTGGAAAAAGAGAAGCGGCCTCAAAAGTGAAGTGAATTTCCAACATGTGCTTGACAACGATGCGCTTCTCTTTCGAATGTTTTGGAACTCTGAGTGGATTTGCACCAATATGCTGGTGGCTTACTTCAAGAACCGCGAGCGGTTCCATTAACAATCAGAAAGAAGAGTTTCAGCGAAAAGAGGTATTTTATCCAAGATGTCAATGGCTGGAGTGGGTTCCTTACAGTGATCAATCTCCACACGAAGGCACACGCCCCAATGATAGAGCTGATGATGTGCTTGCAGTGTTTGGATTTTTTGAAATTCTTGCTTTGCCCGTCAGCTTGGGTGATGACCAGCAGATGCCCTAAATTAAGCAGCCTTCAAAGAGCTCCATGTCAGTGTTTTCCAGCATCAGTGTATTCCCCCCAGAAAGCGACTGAGCCAAGATTGGTCAGATGTACATATTGCAGGAGTCTTCAGCTCCCCCTTGATGTACTCCATGTACATCTTTATTCAGTTTTCTGTTTCAATTTGATTTTCCTTTCTGTTCCAAGTTTTGTTTGAAAGTACGTTTTTCTTTTCCCATTAGTTTACAATTTCGTGTGTATGCTGTAAAAAAACCAAAGCTTTTCCAGCATGATTCTTGGGAGTTAGAAGTTGACCTTGTCAGCTCTGATCTCGCTCTTTGTGTGCTCTGGTCATTCCAGTTCCATTCATTTCTGACGGAATTCGCTATTATCATGCACAAATCCATAGTGTTACTGCTCAACTTAACATCTGCATGACAAGATCACACCCCCAGTCAGGTAAGTTTTGAGATTTCTTGCTGAGGAGCCGGGGTAAAGCGAAGGGACACGCACATGCTAGCCGAATCGCCCACCATCGATTGATGACCAGGGAAATGAACAGACCCAGGATGAAAATCACAACAGTTCCCAAATTGAAGATTGCCCCTGGCAGCATAACACACTACATTTCACGTCTTTCCACTATAACGATCCGAACAGCAAGTTCGGAGATGCAAGATACACCTGCACAGAATGTTAGGAATGTCCGGTGTTTGATCGCTTAAGAACAACCTTCATTCTGGTACCTTGAAATGACATGTTGAACATTTTGACGAACCCTGCCAAATCCCTCTCGCTGAGTCCCAGACCTGTTGCATGAATCAAGGCCACCCAAAGAAGCAAGCACAGTGTTTGCAAATGCAACTTTTGATTGGCAAAAACGGTGGCCTTGATGTTTCTCCTAATGAAGAAGGGGATCCAGCCGTAGTAGTGCAAATGTGATGGCCGGTAACTCAGCACTCTATCTGGGTTTTCCTGTTGGTGCCAACTCGGGTTTGCTCAGAAATGGACCAGAACTCTTATGGTGAATGAAGTGCATAGACCTCAGCATAACATACAGAGTGCCCTAAGTTTTCTTTCCCACTCTGATTTCAGTTCTGTACAAAATTCCAGTCGTGCAAGGGGTTGGGAGAATCTTTTCAACCTGCCATATCATGTCTCTCTGATTATTGATCCTAGCACTGATCCGCCTCGTGTACTGCAACTTCCTAGTCCGTCGACGCATCATTCTCGTTCTCATCCCCGTTTCGTCGAGCCCCTCAGGAATGTCAATGCGGACGTCGCCAGAGACGTCCCCAGATTTGTATGCATAGGCCGGCGACCCCCAGTCTGCATGCGTAGCATACATCGATGTGTCTGGCGCTGGGCTAGGATACCCGTCGCGGCCAGTCACTTGAGGACTCCCCACGAGATCGTCGCAACCGTCGCGTCCAGAGAACCTGAGCGTTTTCAGCTCTGGCGTGCTGGATAGTCTAGCTTCTACTGAAGATCGTTTAAGTTCGTGCATGCTTTCTGGAAGCCTTTTGAACAGTTCACGCGATAACGCCCAATCGGCGCGTTATGTGCAGAGGCAAGGCGTCAGCACCAAAACCGTCAACATTAAAAACATAATTAATTTCCTTCCAGGTCAGTAACATCTAGGAACATATCGTTCTTCAGGTTAAAACTCGCCCTAATAACCGAACTTGGCATTCAAATGGGTTCTGCCGTCCCCCGTTTGTCCCTCTGGCGGTTTCCAAGTGACGTCTTCCGCAACTTCAACAGAATCCGCCACCCTCTTCGTCGCTTGGGACAGAGCCCTCAAATTCTCACTGACTTCGAGTTGAGCCTTGACGTCGCTCTCACTCAACCGCCCAGAACCTGACGTCTTTTGTTCATTTCCTTTTAACTCATCCAACAAGGCGTCCCCAGCATCTTGCGACGATTTCGGATAACCCTGTGAATTGGAACCCACTGGAGAAGGGCGTGCATCTGTTGCTGGGAGGCCTTGTTGTCTTGACGGGGGTGGGGGCATCAATACAGATGCTGGAAGGTTCGACTTCGTGGCTGCAGAACTTGTAGCAGATTCTGCCTGCTGTGCATCCAAACCTCTTGGTCGTGGTGGTGGTGGCATGCTGCCAGTTGTTGGGGGTGGTCTAGGAGGAGGGGGCATAAATTCACGGTCCTTGTCTACTGATATGCCCTAAGCAACCACAGGCACAGTTAACCAAGCCTGAGGTGCATAGGCAAAACGATGCTCCATGGCTCGTTTTTGTTGCAGAAAGAATTGCACTACGACGTTCAAGCCAGATCGACGTGTGTCTTCAAACTGAAGTCTGGGATGAACATGGACGAATGGATTCTCAGCTGAAAGTGGGGCACCATACCTGTTCCTCCTGCAACTGCTGTGCAGCTCTTTCGGAGGTCCTTTTCTTCTTGTTCTCTTCTTCTTGTAGTTTCCGGCGAGCCTCTGCTTCTTTTCTCTTTTTGACATTTTCAGGGTTGAAAAAGCCTTCGGGGTCCGATATCTTTAAAAGGCGGCCGACTTCCTCCATTTCAGTTTCCACTTCCTTCAACTCTGATTCCAATGAGGAGATCTAACGCAATAAAACCCCAAATAATTGGTCAGTTCTATCCTGTTCACGAAAAAAGAGCCAGGTCAGAAATGTAATTGCAGAAAATTTCTTCAGAGTTAGAGCCTGTTTTGTGGATAAATCTTCAGCAATGGATATCCTCAAAACTGTGAAAGCAATAGGGAATGTTTCTTTCAACCAGAGCTGATTAGACAACTACAAAGGAAAGTGTTGGTAGGTTTCTCTACCTTATCAGCTTCCAGCTGAGTTTCAATTCCTGACATGAAGCTATCCAATGCATCATCGTCGTTCCCTCCACCAGCACTGGGCTGTCCCTTGGAATGCTCATCCACCAACGCTTTGGCCAATCGATCCTTCCTCTCTTCCAAATCGATTCTACGAACACCCATAAAAACAATCTATGAACATCTCCTTAACCCGCTTGCTGTCATCTCCCCTGGATTTGCCATCGACTGTCCTGATTTTGAATTTGCTGCAGTCCGCACTGTGGGGAGATTTTTTCAGGAATCACTGGCAGGTTAATTTTCGAGGATTAATCTTAAAGTCAGGCTACCTTTTCTCGTGGAGCATTTCTGGAGTGAGGACCGACTCCTTGGCCTTCTTCGCAGCCATTTTCGTTTTTTTTGCTGTTGCCAGAGTTCGATCAAAGTATTCGTCCTCATCAGAGTCCATTCCGTCATATTCATCGTCGCTGGTGGGTCGCCGTCTTTTTTTGCTGCTTTTCTTGTCTGCCTGATGTTGAAAAAAATACACTCAAAGAATATGTCAATCTCGACCACAAAAAAGAAGCCAGGACTATAAGTACATAACCCACCCACCCCTTTTGAAAAACACATCTCAATTTTAACAAGGGTCAGGCAGAGTTGATTCTCTCTTGTGTCTCTTAAAATATATTTCCTTGCTGTTTCCTTCACAAATTTCTGTTTCCTCCAGAACCATACTTAATTTCTATCATCTTGCTTCACCAAACTCATGAAATTAACTGGCAGAAATTGTAGCAAGGAAAAAACTCAGTCTTACTTTGAAATTCATCAAAAAAAAGATTTAAGTTTTTTAAAAAGAAACATACTTCACATATTCGAACTTTTTTTCATCACCCCGTTCCATTGTTCTCTCACCTGTTCGGCCTTTGCAGAGATGGACTCTCTGATTGAATCTTTCAAGTCCTCTTCAAAGTCTTCAATCTCTTCAGTCATGTTCTCGATGGCCTGCTCGTTCCTAGCCAGCACTGCACGCTGACCATCGGTCAAACCATCCGCAGCTTTGCCATTCGCCTCCACCCTCTCGCACTCCTTTCGCATGTGATTGATTTTCAGCTCTCGGGCACTAAAACAACATTATTCAAAATCTTATTGTCATCCCAAAATGGAAAATCATAACAATGCTACCTCCTCCTTATTTCTACCTGTTTCCATTTTAGGATGAAAGCTAGTTTTTTTTTTGTACCACAAAAGATAACCCCTGAGGTGCTCAATTGTGTCAAATTGTTTGGCACAATTGTGAACACCAACAAAAAAATTGAACCCAACACATTGACATGTTTATTTTTGTTTAGCTTGTGCGCTGCTCCAGAGAGGGGAACCTCAAAATGGTGGAGAAAAACTGCCAACACTTATCAACACGTCACACATTAAATAATGCTGGTAGCCGTCCTGCCATACCGTATCTTGTCAACAAGCTTTTGTTGGTTATCTGTCAGTTTGTTCCTTGCTGCATGGACCTTCCAGCTAAAATTCTCCATCTCATCTTCCATTGCGTCTTCACCGAACCCCCAAGACGCTCCACCAGAAATTGCACTGAGCATTTGAGCAGCGGCTCGCTGAAAATACCGGTAACAAAATCAAAACAGAATTACGGCAAGCCCTAACTTCATGTATTGACACTTCAAATCATCAGGTATCTTGTACGCGCGCATTCTAGAGCTGATCTGCCTACTACGAATAATGCACTGGGAAAATTGGGATAATGTGAATCAATCCACAAATTCCACAAATTGAAACTTGGAAAAGATGGACACCGAAAGGAGTGAGTTGGTGAGGTTCTACCTGCTTGTCTCTCTCTTTTTGATGTTCTGCTTCCTTGAGTTTTGCCATCATGAGCCTCTGTTGCCTGTTGAACCCTTCTTGTGGCATTAAATCGGTCGGGCCACTGAAAACGTACAGTCGAGTGCTCGCCCCAATCTTGAACATGTCCCCCACACTGCAATAATATTTGAACAAACCCTAGATTATCGCTCGCATGAGGTTGAACCCCCAAAGTTCCAAAATTGGTTAATCTATCAATCACCAGAAATATCAAGTTCTGTCAACCAGCTTGAAAAAACTCGGATTTGAAAAAAAAAACATTGGAAACGAAACTGATTGGGATTTCTGACAGTACCTTAAGGGAGCATATGCATTGGGTTTGAGCTTTCGTTTGTTCAGAAACGTCCCGTGTGTGCTGCCAGCATCGAACAAGAAGGCTTCACCTGAATGTCCATTAAACTGGATGACAGCATGGCATCTAGAAGCAGATGGGTGTTCGATGAGAACATCAGCCATTGGACTTCGGCCCAGGATGGCATGATCTTTTCCAGAAATATCATGCTTGGACACCATCGCTCCGTTTTTCAGCACTTCCAAGGAGTACTCCACTCTGCAAGCAAATAGATAACATTTTCTTCCTTAGCTGGAAAAAACCATCTCTCATTTTCTGATTGACAAGATCTTAGCTTATATTGCAAAAATAGCCAAACAAAAAAAAACCATTCGTGGGCATTTAAGCGATTTCAAACAGGCAAACATCTCAGGAACATTACAGAGACTCACTGATAATTTATTATCTATTATTATTTGGATAATCATTTGGGTAGGTGCCCATTTCTTGCTTACTCTCTGGGAATCCCAGCCCACTCTGGTGGAGTATACAATGCAGGTGTCTTGTCTTTTGGCACATCCTGTCAAAGCCCGATCAATCAGCTGTGGTAAGAAAAATATGGCAGGATGAACACATCAAGCAGGAATCAAACTAAACAATTGCACACATATTTGAAGATTTTTGCCACTATCAATACCGCATGGCAGTTGTAGTGTTGGTCCAAACAGGGCATTTAAAGGGATATAATTTGGATGTACTAACCACAATGTACTGTGATTTCATCTCACCTGGACAGATTCTTTGGAAACTTCTGCAGCATCTGTTTCTAACGAATGGAACAAAGCCAGCATTGGGTTATTTTTCTGCAGAATAGTTCTTCACTTATATAATCTCTTATCTGAACTTTTTGTACTCTCAATGCATATTTTTCTCTCTTTTCTTTTCCCCCCTGAAATGCAAATGAATCAATGGCTATGGGTGCATGCCATATCGTAGCACACAAAAAGGGCTGCAAATGGGAATTTTTGCCCAAAGGTTTCCACAACTAAGAATACAGTCCCACCCTCCAAGATTTTCTCCTTGTCGAGTGCGGAAGAGTTTTCTCCAGGAGCAGCCATGACTTTCAATTGATTCGAGCTCCTTTTCGGCTAGGCTCTTATAAGTGTTGGCAGCAGCAAGACACGAGGTACCCCCAAAATAGTCGGCAGCAGAAATTTTGCTCCAAAACCTCAAAGCAACGAACGCATTCTGACAGACGTGTTCACGTGAGAGGGTGACGTGTCCCTTCAAAAACGATGCCAGAAACTTGATTTGCACTTGTCCCCCTCTCACGACGCTTTTGTCGGGACGTCCCTCGAGGAAGGGAAGAGTTCTGGCGGAACGCAGCCGCTGGTGGTATTCATAATGAAGCTTAACGTGGAAGTGCAGACTTCGCCGGTCCACACGGATCTCGTGAGTGCCTTGGGTTGGAATCGCGCCAACGAATTGTTCACGTGCAGCGACGACCACACCATTCACAGGTGGAATTCGACGGGACAGCCCGAGGGAAAGGTAAAAAAAGCGATGCGATGCAGTTACGCTCTTTGAATTAAAACAAGTGTGGATACTCAGTGGAGTCTGGAGCCTTGACGTCTTTGCTTTGGTAACAGAGCCTTGGTTGAACATTCTTTTTGGACCTAAAAACTGAAGTTCCTTGGTTCAGTCCACACTTGGAGTAGATATCAGAAACATTGCTCGAAATTTGAAACTGCTGTAGGTATGTGGCCTGGAGGCTTTCGTCACGGATATGCACTGGTATCCAGTCTCTTCCAAAGGACAACAGGGAAACGCTACAGATATTTTTGCAGTAGCTTGTTCGGATGGTAAGATGGCACTTCCATTTTTTCACTTTTCTCTTTTTTTCTTGAAATAGAATAAGAATGAGGTTTTCAAAACGATGGCTGGTTTTGATTTTGATTGTGAAAAGTTTCAAAAATTGCGTACAAATGAGTTGCAATTCCTGTTCAAAACATGGAAAATAACGGGATTAGTAATCATGCCAATGCTGACATCAATCGATCAGCATTGATGTCAGCAGATTGCCAATTCATTATAATATTGTTATTTTCGTTGATGTTGAAAAAAAAAGTAACAACTAATTTCCACACTTCACAGGAACCTTCAAAATCATCAGTGGTCGAGGTAGAGTTGAGAAATATACTGAGGCACACACTGGGGCAGTGACCTCCTTGAGATGGAATTATGAAGGTTCGCTTTTTCAAAAAGAATAAAAATGTGTCACTACATCTGTATTCATCTGTACTTGATCCATCTCAATGGTCTACCAACATTGACAATCAACCACGATGCTGCTTTTTTTGCTTTCTTGTCTTTTATTTCAATGCAATGGATGGGTCATTCTGGTAGCCTGATTTAGTCGTTTGAAGCTTTCTTCTTTTTTGAAAAACTGTTGGTATGAGAATTTGCATTCCTGGGCAGGGTGTATCAAAGAGCCAATAAGGAGGTCAATATTACGAGTTTTTTTTCTCTCCCTGAACGCACCTGCTGGCAGGGTAGAATTTTATGCGGGGAGGGGTGGTGTGGTGTGCTCAGCCGTTATGTTAAAACTCTCCCGTGTTAATACAGGGTCTGCTTTAGCAACCGCTGGAGAGGATGGAAGCGTAAAAATCTGGTCTCGGAATGGGATGCTCAGGTCTTCCCTTGTACAGATCGATTCCCCCGTTTACTGCGTCACATGGGCCCCAGATTCTGCTCAGGTTCTCTTTTCTTGCAACTCCAACATCAGCATCAAGAGCCTGCAGTCCAATGCCCAAACCCTGGAATGGAAAGCGCACAAAGGGGTCGTTCTGAGCGTAGATTGGAGCCCAATGAATATGCTGATCGTTTCGGGGGGAGAGGACTGCAGGTACAAGGTTTGGGATAGCTTCGGGAGGCTGTTGTATCAGAGTTCGGTGCTGGACCATGTGGTCACATCGGTTGCCTGGTGCCCCACTGGAGATCTGTTTGCTGTGGGAGCCTATAATACACTTTGGCTGTGCGATGCCATGGGCTGGCCTCATTCAAAGGTTTGTGTCCAGAATCAGATCCTTTCCTACTCTGACAGAAACATGTTTATTTCTCCAACATAAGGAACCCGCTATTGGTGCGTACGGTAGATAGGGTACTGTTTGCCATCAGAAAAATCGCAAAATTTAGTGTAGCAAAACAAAAATACGCAATAGTTGATGTGTGGAAAAGGTAACCTATCTACAGCACTTTCCTGGTCAATAGTCAACAGAATAGTTTTATATTAGATTGTCCTCTTTTTTCCAGTGAATGTGAGTGGCTGAAACCCACTCTTCAGGAAGATTCATTTTTTGTTCTTTTGTTATTCCGGGCATAATTTCCCCCTGTTTTTGTTTGAAAAAAAAAAAAAACAGGCAAAACCTCAAGTGGGGTCGGTGGCAATATCGTGGAGTGCCGATGGAACTATTTTGGCTGGGGCTGGTGGAACTGGATCGGTGGCTTTCGGGGAAGTGGTGGACATAACTCTGGAAGATGGAAGGACGAGGGTGACTGTGTGCGGGGACCATTTGATAAGAGTCATCGACATGCTCAGTGAAACTGCAGAAGAGCTCGATTTCAGGGATAGAGTCATCAAGACTTCACTAGGTCGGCACACATTTTGTCAGGTCAGAAACACAGGAAAATCGAAACCTGGCCTATCTATGATAAAAAGAAATCACTCACTTGCTGCTGAATATTGGTGGTAGTGGTGGTTTTCTTTCTTTGTTTGCAAATTCAGCTCCAAATTCGAGAAGTTGATGAAATCCACACAGCGAAACTCGTGAGCAAAGAAAAGCATAGGATCCTTTAGTCACCCCCTCAAGATCTGTTCTGCTGTTGAGAGTGGTTTCCTTTTTAGGGTTCGGGATTTAGATGCGTTTTGCTTGTTGGTTTTTGCTTTAGGATTTGGGCATCTGGTGGTGGCCACGACATCTCAATGCTACATTTATTCCGTCAACAATTTCAACACCCCTCACATTTTCGATCTGAAATCCACCGTGCACCTCGTCCTGCAATGCGAAAGGAATTTCTTGCTTGTGGACAGTTTCGCTGGCATTCTCATTTTCACGTACGAAGGCCGGCAAGTGTGCAATCCCAAATTCCAAGGTGAGTCCTACATGTTCAACAGCGCTCATTTCATGTTCTTTTGTGTGTGGGGTATGTGTGGTAAGGGGGAAAGGGGGCCAAAGCTTTAACTTTGCTCACCTCAGTTGATTTTTTATTCTTGTACTGTTGCCTGCAATTGTTTTGATATGGGTGGACAGGTATCCGGACAGAATTTCTGAATCAGACTATGGTCAGCCTGTCCAACGACACTTTGGCGGTCCTCGACAGAGCTGGTGGCCGGAGTAAGTGATGCGCAAAGTTTAGGGGACTCTACTGCCATGGAGTAGTGCTTCATAATCATGGAACGACCAGAATATCTGTTTCCTCCTGAAAATATTCACCACCCACACTAAAACATGATGGACAGAACACATCTCCCAGTTCATCTGGTGCGCTTTTTCCTTTTCTTAAATTGGAAAGAAGTGAACCAGCAAGTTAGTGGTCTGTCCTTTGACCCCTCTTCTTTTTACCAAACTCACGACATGGTGTTGATTCTATTTTTACGTACTTTATGTTCCCTCCAGAAATACATCTGCTTGATACAGCACAAGGCAAACCGGTGTGCCAGCCAGTCACTCATGTATTGGACATCAATGATGTGGCTCTCAGTCAGACGGGCAACGCTCAAAACAGACAATTGATATTCATCGATTGCAACAATCATTTGTACATCACCCCCGTCCACAAACAGCGGCTCGTGAAACTTTGCAACATGGTGGATTCGGCCATTTGGCATGGAACTACAGACATGCTTGCCGCTATTGTCGATCAGAAACTGGTGGGTTTCTGTCCAAACACAGCTTCCACCGTTCTAGAATCTGCACCAGACTCGTTGACCATGAAATATGATACCTTTTTGTCCCATTGCGGTGGCTTGGGTTGCAGAACTGAGTGGTATTAGCCATCCGTGTATAAGTTTTTATGTTTTTTGTTCTGTGCCCTATCGGACCAGTGAATGCAAAAGCAATGTTGTTTTTGGTTATGACTGTGGCTACACCTGAACATTGAAGTAAAATATTGTTGCAGGCTGTGTGGTACTACCCAAACACTACGTTTGTGGACAAGGAGATTTTGCCCAGGACTAAATTCGTGAAAAATGATAGGTAAGCCCTGAATTGGAAGACTACCCCAGTGTTGTATTTTTTTGGGGGGTCCGTTCAGTCTTTGTGAAAATTTGTTGACATCCTTCCTGGAAAATCAAGGTGGGGTAGAAATTTTTAATAGCAGCAGAATGGGCTAGATTAGGGAGTTTCTGGACAAAAAGAAAATAAGCCAGTTATCACATTGAACTGAAACTCAATTTATTTGTTTTAAATCTCCTCTTAATTTTCCTCAAACTGGTCCTAAACAGAGGAGAAAAACTGCATGCACCCCCAAGTATCCACCTCTCATCTTTATTTTTTTTGTTTCTACTTGCAGTGATTTTGGAAAGGCTGGAAAGATACAGTCATTCACTTTGGCTCAATGTTCGATTCGTCAAAATGATGGGACTGAAGTTACTGTCGGCGTTTCCCCTTATCCTCTGGTGCTGTACCATCATGTGTCGCAGAATCAGTGGGAAAAGGCAATACGATTGTGTAGGTTTGTCAAGGTGAGGATCAAGCACAAATCCCGTGAAAACTAATAATCCTTGAATGCAAATTTTGCTGTTGAAGATAGCTTTTTGACGTTGGTTTATTATGTTTGTGCAAGAGTTGGTCTGGAAATGCTGCTGTGTGGATGTCATATTTCACGTTCAGAATAGGATAAAAACCAACTTGATCTGATGGCCTCTTTGTAGGATGACTGCATTTGGGCTTGCTTGGCTATGATGGCGCTGGAAGCCAGGGAATTGCATACAGCAGAAATTGCATTTGCAGCGATCCTAGAAATTGATAGGCTCCAGTTCGTTCTGCACATGAAGGAAATACCCACCCAGGAAGGCCGAAATGCTGAGTTGGCACTTTACAAACGACAGCCAGAAGAAGCTGAGAAAATCCTTGTCCAGGTGGGAAATTATCTTTTCTGAATCTTTGCTATTTTGTTGGGCAACAGGCCTGATTTTCCAGTCCCAGTGAAGTCAGTTTCTTTTTGTTCATCCAGAACAAAACCCCAGATCACTCATTCACGCTGCTTTTAGCCTGGATGCAATATGTTTAAGACAACCTTTGCAATCGAAACCTTTCTGTGTTGCAGGGCGGTTTGATATATCGGGCCATCAAGCTTCACATCAAATTATTCAACTGGGGGAAGGCCATCGCATTGGCCACTCAGCACTCACAGTTCATGGATGTGGTCCTTTTTTACCGCCAGAAATACCTACAGTCTATGGGTCAAGTTGAAACTTTGCCCGAATTCATAAACTACAACGAACAAATTGAACTCAATGAAGAAGCCATCAAAGCAAAAATAGAGGAGGAAAGGCGGAAAGAAGCCGCTCGACCAGGGGCCAAACCATACATGTAGTGTATCAAGGTTCTTTATTTCTCATTTTAGAAAAGGGAGAGAATAGGAGAAGGGAGGGGGGGTATAGTGATGGTTTGAGTTACAGGGTGTAATATTCAGGGTAATATGTCTTGTGTTATGTTAAGAAAGAGGGAGAATGTGTGGGGCTGTTTGGTAAAAAACAGTTGGGAGTAAAAGTGTTGAAGAACAACTCGTTGGTCCGCCAGTGTTCGTCGTATTCCGTGTTGTTTTTCAGTTGTTTGGTACTTGAATGCGACAGGGACTGGTGTAGTGACTTCTTACAGAAAAAATGGTATCCATACAGCTGACCACCCACTTCAAATACTCTTTTGGGTCAGATCTCCATCTGCCATACAGAATGACTAATATACCCCTTTCTACTTCATATTCGAGGAAAGTCCCTGTTCTGTGTCAGCTCAATACAACACAGGCATTTTATATTAAGGTGTTTCAAAGAGTTGCTTCTTGACAAGCGGATCGTGACCTAACAAAATGGTGTTCTCACACAAGGATTTATCCTTTCGCAGGACAACCCATGAATATAAAAATGGGCTCATTAAGAATCATCAATCGGGTGCTTTGTGCGATTTGTCAGTCATTGGTCAGTAAGTATGACGGTGAATTGACAGTTTGTGTGAGAAAATCATAAATAATCACTTTCTTGCACGACACCCGTACGGAGCGTAGCTACGGAACGCCTCCTAACGCTCTGAGTCCTTGTACGTTTGGTCGTTGCTCTAGACTTGTTGACTTTCTCGCGCAAACCCACGCCCGAGAGCATCCTGCCAAAAAGACTACAATCAAGTGACAATCTATTCCTTGTGCGAGGTATCATACGCTGCAGGTGTGTCTGTCGCTGGTTGACCTCTGATCGTTCTTCTTGAGGGGTAGTCGGGAAAAATGGTAATCCAAGACTGCCGGATGTATGAGCAAAAGTTCCCGGAAGTGGACGACGTTGTTATGGTTCAAGTAACGTCGATCGCGGAGATGGGGGCGTACGTCGAGCTTTTGGAATATAACAATATCGAAGGGATGGTGCTGTTGTCCGAACTGTCGCGGAAGCGAATTCGGTCTATCACGAGAATCATCAAGGTGGGGCGGCAAGAACCGGTGATGGTTTTGAGGGTGGACAAGGAGAAGGGTTACATTGATCTGTCGAAAAGGCGAGTCTCGCAAGAGGACATCGCCAAGAGCGACGAGAAATTCGGGAAGTCGAAACTCGTGCACTCTATCATGCGGCACGTCGCCGAGACGACTGGGGAGAAACTCGAGGAGTTGTACACGCAAATCGGCTGGCCTCTGTACAAGCTCTACGGCCACGCTTTCGAAGCGTTCAAGCAGATGGTGGTCGGTCAGGACGAAGTTATAGCGAAACTGAACGCATTGGACGGGGAGTCGACTTTGTTAGCGAAGGAGGACGTTATGGAGGCCTTGATGAAAAACATCAAGCGGCGTATGACCCCTCAGCCGGTGAAATTTCGGGCGGACGTCGAAATGACTTGTTATCACTATGGTGGCATTGAACACATCAAGACAGCCATGAGGGCCGCTGAAGCGGTCGGGACAGAAACTTGCCCTGTGAAAATGAAACTGGTGGCGCCTCCCTTGTACGTTTTGACGACTCAAACTCTGGAGCGCGGGAAAGGGGTGGAGGTGCTGGAGGCGGCTTGCGACGCTTGCTTTGAATCTATAGAAGGGAACAAAGGGAAGTTGGTGGTGGTGGAGAAGGCCAGGGTCGTCAGCGAAAGGGACGAGTTCTTGTGGAAACTCAAGATCCAGGAATTGGACGAGGCCAACAGAGAAGTGTCTGGGGATGACGACAGCACTGATGGGGACTAGAACGGGAAAAAAAGAAAGATATTTATTTCCTAGTCTCTCCCCCCCCCTTTCCAAATCTTTTCGCAAGGAAAATATCCCTTCAAGCCTATGTAGCTGCTTTTCTCGGAAACAAAAGAATGAAAGAAAAAAAGAAATGGTGTCTTTGCCAGACTTTGGCCAGGATAGGGTGGTGGTTTTGGATGAAATTGAAAGGAGGGGTTGCGGAAAATGTGGGGAATGGTTTCTTATATTTTGGGACATGCTTTATCTTTCTGATGGAACTTTTAGGAATAGATCCTGGTCTGCCACAATGAATTTTTTTTTGTTCGACGAACATCGAAAAAGAGTTCTCTGGAAACAAGGGAGACAAATTCATTTTTTGCCACTCTTATTTTTTTTTTCTCTCTCTGTGAGGTGATTTCTGAGAGGTGGGATTTCGAATCGCCTTCTAGATCTTGGTAGGGGTTTCCTCTGGTGTGGATTTTGGTTGCATCAGACCATCAAATCAATTCGATTTAATATTTGCCTGGTTGAGCGTCATGCATTGTTTCAAACCCGATTTGCTTTGCTCAGAGGGGCAGATCGCTCCTCTTTAGGGCTGCTTTAGTTTTTTTTAGACTCGAAGCATCTTTCATGCAAGCCACTCCTATCTTCCGAACCAGATAGGTAGGTTTGTGTTTTGGTGTTTTTGAGAAACACCAAAAAATTTCTTGCGGAGGCATCCTTGCTGTTTGAAGAATAGGACCGAGATGATGCAGCAGGTAAGACTGGTCTGAAGTGTGTGCCGAAAAGGTGGTGGGTGGATTTGAAGGACATGAGTGAGTTAAGCAGGAGTTCTTGCCCCTGCTGGAGCATCCCTCTGGTTCAGCAAAATTTGCTTACTGGGCCTCTCCTCACACCACCTCGTTTGAATCGAAGAAACTGATCTGGAGACAGACACTTTTAGCGGCACGATGTGCGAACTCGAATCGTGATTTTTTGGCGGAAAAGCCGTGACGGCAGAAATACTTCTTGAAAACACTGCGAGAATCGCCATCGAGGACAGTCACCACATGCGCGGTACGTCGTTCTTCGTGTGCCCGACATCCACGGAAACCCTCTTAGTACAAGTCTAGAAAATAGACTCTCTCGTAACAGGAGAATGACCCTCCAACCCCCTTTCGCGGCGGGCAGCGTAACAAAAACCCCCTAAATTTCCGTCTGACTGAGTTGCGCTGAGTAATTGTGATGACTACGTCCAAAATGTCGCAGAGTCAGACTGAACGAGAAACAAAACACGGTGATGGGCGCCGGCGCTCCGGTCGCGGCGGTCGCGGTCGCTTCGGTCGCGCCGGTCTAACTCGCACGCCGGTCGCGCGGTCGCTGCGGCGGCTAACGCGACCCTAAACACCCCTATACCCTTATGACGGACATTTTCGATGACCGACTGAGATTTAGGGGTTTTTTGTTACGTTTTTAGGGGTTTTTTGATATTTTGCCTTCGCGGCCTTCAACCGTTTGCATGGCAGACTCCCGTCTCCGTCAAGTTGAAGGAAGTATGTAAAATCGGAAGGATCTGCGGTGGGTTCGTGAATTGGACGACTGCACGCGAGGTTGAGCCGAGAGCAGCGCGGCCAGCGAGGCTCTCCCATTCCTTCTTTGCAAAATTGCCGTGACGAGAAAAAAAAAAGAAAACCCAACGTCTGAAGAAAAGTGTAGGAGTGAAACAAGGAACGGAAAAACTTTCGCGATGCCCTCGCCACCCCCCAAAGTGCACTCGGCGGTGCGCTGGCTGCGCAATAAGGACGAGGCTACCAAGCGAAAAGGAGCGCTGGGTTTGAGGGATCTAGCTACTGACGTCAGGAACAAGGATAGAATATGTTCGAGCGGGGGTATGGAATTGCTGTTGGATCTTCTCGAAGGCCCCTGGACGGAGACAACGCTCGTGGTTGGGACGGAAGTGATTGCGCTGCTCGTCACCGAAAACGACGACGCTAGGGTGCGCAAAATTGCCCTTGCTTTCAATCTTTGTACTTGAACGGTGTTGGGCAGGTTCGCCGCGGAACATTGGTTAGTTTGGGCGCCCTCTTTGCCTTCGAGGGTTCGCGTTCTGGGGTGGGGGCGGATGGACGGGCGAGTTGGAGCCGTGGAGGGTGTGTGGTCAGCGTTTGACGTCTCCAAACATCCGCGGTGCAGAAGAGCGTTGCGGTGGTCCAGATTCAAAATGCGCAACGTGCAAAGCGCATTACATAATCGCACAGTACATATATGGCGATCAACATCCCCTGTCGACACACACTGCGCCTCACCCAAAAGAGAGATCCCTTTGGAAGATTTTCGCCAGGAAATTAAACAGACCAGAAAAGAAAAATAGCCAATTTCAACTTTCCCCATCCAATTTAAAATTTTAGAAATTCCATCTGTTCAGGGATTAGTCTGTGGAATTAACTCCCTTCAATTTTCGAATGGAATTGCAGGCCTTGTTCCGTGAACTTGGAGGGATCCAGGTGGTCATCCAATTGTTGCAGAGCGACAGAGGTGCCACGATTTTCCACAGGGCCCTTCTGGTTTTGAGAATATTGACGGATAAAGAAATCGATCGGTACATGATTTGGAAAGCAGCGGGTCTCAGCATTCTTATTGAACTGCTGAGGAATATCGATGGGGTTGACACAGAGGTATTGCACAGGGACCCCTCATGAAGCTGATGATTTTTCATTGATAAATTGTCACCGATCAATCATCGATCAACTCAACCAAAGTATTCCAGCATCAGATAGGGTTGCCTATGATTCAAATTGAGAAAAATAGTGCCATAATCCAGTTCAGTTATTTCCAGTGATGATGGGAATTAATTTCTGAAGCAAAAGGGATGATTGTACTGGAATTTCCAGATTATCGAGTTTGCGGCTGCAGCCTTGGGAAACATGGCAGCTGGATCACATGAAATAAAGGATGCTTTGCGTGAGGCGGATGCGATGCCACCACTCATTCGACTGCTAAGGGGGCCGCATAGCGCGGCGGCAGAATTAGCAGCTGTGGCTCTCAGAAACATGTCACTTGGACACAGAATCAACAGGGAGTTACTGATGGTAGGATGGATTTATCTTTTTTTTTCCACCATTGGTTATGTTTTTTGAAACAAAAAGACATGCAGAGATGCTTTTTCAATGCGAAGAGAGAGAGTCGCTGAAAAGGGAAAATTGAATCTCATCTTTCCAAATGTATTGTTTTATTGTTTTATATGCATGAAACAGAATGTTAACATTTAAAATGCTGGCGATCATCGCCTCTTATTTTTTCTTGTTTTGACTCGAACGATAAAATGAAGTTTTCAATGTTAAATTCATTTTTTCCAAAGATGGGGGATATTTCAGCAAGCGACAAATATAAGAATAACATCACCACACTTCACATGAAGTGTTTGATCGATGTATCGTACGATTTAGTAACTGACTTTTCAATATTTTTTTCCCTTCTCCCTGTTTAATTCGAACAGACCTTGGACGGCTTGGAGCCTTTGTTAGATCTGCTCTCATTGGGTCAGGAGCGGTTAGAGTTTCCTCTGCATTGTAAAGCTAGATTTGCGGAGGAAAAGGGGTCGGCTAGGGGACGGTTAGAGCTCGATGGGATGTGCAACTTCAATCCTGTGACTGGACATTTGAACATTGCTCTGCATGACGATAACACAGCACGGTGCTTCGGACCAGGGAAAACAGACTTGAGGTATGCACTATTGCGATTGCTTGCTGACTTTTGCATTTTTTGCCATAAATCCATAAATCAGTACTTCAATTGAAATTTGCGGGTCTTACAACCATTTCAGAATAAATTTGTCTGAGAAAAAACAAAAAAAAACAGTTTCTTTGTTCTCTCCAGTACAGAAACGCGAAATCTAATTTGCAGATAAACCACATACACTGGTTTCTTTGAGAACATCACTGGGAACTGAATTGAATTCAAATTTGATGGTATGGCGAATGGGGTTTCTTTTCTGATGTCATGTAATGCATCGGTGTTTGTTGTTCTCTGTTGCAGCGACAAAAATGTGCTCGTTTTTACTCTCTTGCGACGTTTGACCATCACGGAGCCTGAAAACCAAACTCTGGAAATATGCTTTACAGCAAAGGGTAGTGAGGTGTGTTGTGCTGCTTTCATTGCTTTTCTCTGGGACAAAAAATACCTCTCTTTTCCCTTCTTTTTGAAGACTTTTTGAGAACAAAACTCTCCATTACATGGCAAACTCGCATCATTAACAAATTGACTGATCGATAGCACCAGTCTTGACACATCGTACAAAAAAAACAGACTTATTTGTGTGTTTTTTTCTTCTTGAGGAAGAAAATTAGGGGGCGTCCCAGTGATACTACTGATTTTTTTAAAACATGTTTTTTGTGCGTCTGTGTGTGTGTTTTTTGGGGAATGTCTTGGCAGGGGGCGAAATGCCTGTCGGCTCGTCGCTCTTCCACCCGGCATCGTACCCGGTATCTCCAGAACGTGCTCATTTCACCTTGCTCCGCATCCGAGGTAAAAGCCTCGCTGATGCGGATGCTCACTAAGTTGCACCTTCAGAGCGAATTCAACATGGTCCCCGGACAGCAGAATCAACAGCAACAGAAACCAGCCTTGATGACCAGTTCTTCACACACCAAGAAAATAATGCACTCATCGAGCCCACAATACACCCTACCTGGGCCCAACACTTCTTCTAGACGGAGAGCACAGGCTCTGGCTGGTTATCTTTAATTTGGGGGGTGGGGTGGGGGGGTTGACCTGATTTTAAAAATGGGCGGTTGGTTGGGATGTAATGTTGGCATAAAGAAAACAAAAGGGGAAAAAAAAAAGGAAAGGGATGGGGACCATATAGTTGGGGGGTTGATGTCGTGTGTAAAGAGAAAAAGAAAAGAGAGAGAGAGCGAATGTTGTTTCAGGGAAAGAAGTATAGGATGATTTTGTACAATTAGTTTCAACTGTCAAGCTGGCAGGATTTGATGGAGGTAAACTTCGAAGTCTCAAAATAGCAGCTTTGTGGAGAGGATTTTTGTTTTGTTTGCCGCATTTTCGAAAACGGAAAGAAGAAAAAAACAAAAAAAAGGTGGACAGGGGGAAAAAAGAAAACAACACAAAAATGAAGTATGGCGAAAGGAAAAAAAATGGAGTAAAGAGGAAAAATGAAAAAGGAAGAAAGAAAGAAAGAAACACACAGCAGACAAATATTTCAAAAGGGCATGCGAAAGACTTATTTTTCCACGCAAGGAAGGGCAAACAAGGAACAAAAAATGATAAAAAAAAGAAAAAAAAAAAGGAAGAAGGAAATCATGGATACACCTTTTTACCCAGGAAAAGAAAAAGAGAAAGATAAAAGAGAGACTTTGCTTTCTCGTTTTTTAATTTTTTTTCTGGGGTGTTTTTCTCGTTCTTTTTTTTTATAGATATTAAAAGATATTTTCTTTTTCGTTCTCTTTTTTTTTTTTTTTTAATTTCAGGATGTTTCATTAGTATTTTGATATCTGTTATGATGCATTTCACTTTTTCTCTCGAGTGTGGGAAAAATATATACACATTTGGCACATGGTGATTACGCCGGAAAATCTGGAGAACTTGTTGACCTTAGAAAAAGAAGAAAAAAGAAAAAAAAAACACGCAAGAGAAAAGAGGCAAGCAAAAAAAAAGGGGGTAGGAGGGTAGACGGAGGGAAAAAAAATATACATATACCCAAGAGTTGGAGCACCGCAATTTTCCAGTCATGGTATGGGACAAAATATTGTCGGTCGTTTTTCTCTCTCTCTTTCTTTTTTTTTTTTTTTCATTTTCCGGAGTTTTGCAGTGGTGAAAGAGTATATATATATTTCGATGTCGGTTATTTTCTGTGACAATCACAGAATATGGGAGGAAACAAAAGAAAAGAAACACTTTGACTTTCTTGGACAGACTGGTTGGGGGTTGGGGGGGGTGTATGGGGAGAGTTTTGACAATATGGGTCGATCCGTTGGCATATATTACATGTATATATCAATATATCTCTGCATGGCTTTTGCATGCATATATATGTATTTCATGTATAGTGATTGTTGTATGTACGGGCTCTCTCTTGTTCGTTCGTTTGTTTGTTTGTTTGTTCTTTTTTTTTTTTTACTCGAGAAAAAAAAAGAAAATATGCTCCGAGGGTTGGACCAAACATGGAAGGCTCATATTTGACTCAAAGACCATCTTTTTTTACAATAGTTATGCCACATGTGCCAGGATTTTTTTTGGGGGGGAGCATTTTAGTCGAAAAATTCAACCTTCAACAAGATTGGGTGCAAAAAAGTGGGGTTCAAAAACTTTTAAAGAAAGGAAGAGTATTTATCAACATGGCAATGAATTTGCTCTTTTTTTGGAACCTTTTCCACACCATCAATCGCCGAGAAATTTATTTTTGGGGGTGAGAAACGAGGCCGGTTTTCTTGTTTTCTTTTTGTATTTTTCTTTTTGCTGGCTGCCCTTTTTTTTCCCTCCATACAACCTAAGCTAGCTATTCGATTTGTGTTGGGAGATGACTAATCACTGCTCTGCTGTTTCCTCATTGGACCTGCTTGTTAAGTTGACATTATTATTTTTTGGTTGTGCTTCGACTGCCATGGATATTTTGATAAAAAGCTCCAAAAATTATAAACTGATGTCTTTTTTTTTCTTCATGATGTTTTCTTTATTTTTCGAAGCCGTGTGCCTTTTTCTTTATTAATGACACATACATATATCTTTTCAGGTTTTTTTTTTCTTTTTTTTATATTTTGGGGGGGAGAGGGGGGGTGAATATTTTGTTGAAAGGGAAAGAGACAACAACAAGTTGAGGATGATTTCATAACCACTCTAAACAAAAAGGATTTGGGTTCGGTTTGATGTTGTTGTTTTTTGGAAATTTTTTTCTATTCTAAGAAAGGGAATGGGAACCGAAAAAAAAAAGGTCAGAAAGGAAAAATCTGGTGCTATGGGAAAAATGGGGATGAATGCCTTATCATGAACAAGCCCTTTTTTTTTTTTTTTTGGATTCGAGGTAATAGAGAAAATGGAAGGAAAAAAAAAGAAGGAATCTTGCTGATTCATTGTGATTGCATCAGTTTGGACAAAAAAGAGTAGCACTCAACTATCATATATATGTGATGTGATGTGATATTGTCAAGTTGGAAATTTTTGGTTGGGAGTGATGTGATTGATGGTGAGAAAAAGTATTGGTAAAATGAGGGAAGGATGGTGGCTATTATTGCATACAACTCTATAAAAAAATTACACATATATATAAAAAAATTACATATACTTGCATATAATGAGAAAATGTGGATATAAAGATCTCAGGATGTGAAAAAAAAAAAAATTGGAACAGGGGAGGGCAATGCTTTTTTTTTTTGGTTTTTTGCAAAGCAAGCCATATTAGCTTTGTTGGACATTCACGGTTGCTTTTTTTTTCTTTTGCGTGTATGACGTTGCAAAAAATGAGGGAAGGGGGGAAAAAAACAAGGGTGATAAATTTGTCATTGATACTTGCTGAAAAGAAAATAATGATGATGGTGCTATGAGAATGTGCCACGTGTGAAAAGCGTTTGCTTGTTTTTTGATTTTTTTTTCCCTTATATTTATTATGTTTTCTTTCTTCTTTTTTTTTCCTTTCTTTTGTTTTGCCCCTTTCGTTTTCGCATGTGATTTGCCCCCCTTTGTCTGCCTGTGTGTTTTTTGTGTTTTTTTTTGTCATTTTCTGTTTACAGGTGAATAATAGATTCAACAGAAAAAAGAGAAAAAAAAAGAAAAGGAAAAAAATAGGGTTGAAAAAAGTTACGAGCTTGAATGTGTCATTTAAGGGGAGGGGTGAGATTTTATATCCCCCAGTATAATTTCCCCCACCCCTTTTTTGGAGAAAAGAAAAAAGAAATTGGACGGATGTGTGCATACATATATGTATACATTGTGCCATTTTTGTTAATATCTTTTTTTCATGTTTCCATAAAAGAAAAACAAAACAAAATTGTGAGCGGGAAATAGGGATTTTCGGAAAGAATGAAGCTTGTGGCGCTACCCTTTGGTGTTTCGAATGTACATATAGATAAATAGGGATGTGCCATGTTCTTGGGGAAAAAAATCCTTTTTCATAGAATTGCCAAGTGGTAATAACAGAGAGAGACGTTGATGAAAGGAAAAGGATTTAAACATACATAATCATGGACGTCCATTTTTAACTGGGGCAAGTTTCAACTCGAGGGGGGAAAAAGCCAAAAGGACATTCTAAACTCCAGGGGGAGGGGGTCATTGCTACATTTCATTCGGCAGGATTGATGGGCTCTGTTATGGGGCACCATTTGGGAAGGGGGGGTGGTTTGAGAAGTTCATACGGACACACCGAGATGATAAAGAACCAGAAAAAGAAACAAAGAAAGAAATAATTCCGGTGAAAAATAGACCTGGTTGACCAATTTTTTGTTGGCATTTTTTTTTCCTTGGAAGGGAAGAAAAATGCAGGCCAAAATACATGTAGATACATCTTTGTTTTGGCGGAGGGTATTGTCATTTTGTTGTGCAACATTGAGGAAGGAGGGAGGGGGGGAAATTCAAACAAAAGCCGGGAAAGAAAACGAAGAACTGTTACTGATTGTTGGAAGAACCATCAAGTGGTTGGTTTGTGGGGTTACTTGGAGTTGAGGTCGTCAGGGGGACATTCAAGACTCGGCGAAAAGTGGGGTTGTTGGATTCTGGCAAAATTCGACCTCGTGATGGACACCCTCATGTATGGTTCGGTTAGTGTGGGCCTTGCTACATTCCATCTGCTATATAACACGCAACCATTGGTTTGCATGAGGTGTGAAGGTGGGGGTGAGAGACAGCGGTACCAAGTACTGCTCTTGTATTCAACATCAGTTCGTCTTGAGTGTGGTGGTCTACATTGTTCTGCTTTGTTTTTCCCCAAGCCTTTTCAATGCCCCAGGATGTTATCCTCATAATGTACATCACTGGGTGGCAAGAACACCCCCGAGCTGTCAAAGCAATACATCGATTGTTTGCACTCCTGTTGCAGACATCTCAACACACCCACATTCTCACACATCCACATCCAGAATCACATCACTGTCTTCTCAGGCTGTAGATGCGTCGAGAAATCTTATATTTCCACCCCCTGGTAGATTCACACACTAATGGTTCACCGGAAAACACACAAACGGACTTTTGAAATCTTGTTTTCCTCTCTTCACAAGCTTGCTCTTAACCATCCCACTCTCTGTGGGTTCCCTCCCCTAATCGTTTTGTTGGTGTGAGTTGGGGGAGCGCTTGCTGTCCTACCGGCACAGAGGTGCAAATACAGACATCATCCTGCTCAGTGCCGGAATTGGGGCAAGGGCTGTCTTGATACCACAGGGTGCGAAACCCTGCCACCACCATCATGATTTCCGTCTGCCTGACGCTCAATTCTAATGATCTGATCCTTGTTTTCGTTTTTTGGGCTTGTTCACTTGTTGGTCTGTGTTCACTTTCTTTGGAGGAGAATGGAAACATACCCAATAGATTTGGATGTTCTTGTCTTTTTGACTTGAAAATATGATTTAGTCAAGGAAAATGCGCATCCGCTCGCAGTCAGACCCCAGGAAACCAGGCATCACTGAAATCAATCCAATCAAAACCAATCTACAGCATTGTCTAGAACACAGTGCCTTGAGAATCGTCCAGGCATCGATGGACCACCACCAAGATCCAGAAAGTCTGCCTTCCTTGCAAATTGAGCAATTGTTACAGTTCTGAAATCCTTTAATATGAAGTTTGCCACAATAGCGAAATCTACCAACAGAAATATTGGGCAAAAAAGACCAAAAAAAATGAATTAGGGTTGCCACTTGAACTCCTCTACCCCGATTTTTTTAGTTCCTCCATCGACGCTATGCATGAGTGGATGTGGTCCAATTCGGTTTTTTTGGTGGCAAGCCTGGCCCGATCTTCCTCCTTGATATTTTCTGGAGTTTTTTCGACATAGGAAGGCAAAGCCATGTTTTTCTCCAGCTGCTTAATTTGCTTCTCCGCATCCTGCAATTTTTTGCCCAGTTTCTGAAGCTCTTTGTCAGGGTCGAGAACCCCCTTCAATTGCAAATGAACCGTGGTGGAAGCATCCAATATAGCAACGCTGCATCCGATCGGGGGGCTGCCATCCTCCAACACCGTCACTGTGGACGAATAACTGAGTTTAGCGATTTCTGCACATGCTGATTTCAAAACCTCCCTCAGGCGGGCGTCCTTGGAAGCGATGTACAACTCAGGATTCTGTTTGGTTGTGAGACTGTAGTCGGCCCGCATCTGTCTGGTCCTTGAAACGAGATTGTTGATGTAGGCCATGTCCGACTCCAGCTCAGCAGAGATCCACTTTTCCTGCATAACCAAGTAGAGTTGAAGAACTAAGAAAACCTTCTATTCAAGCAAAAATGAAAATCTTTTGGCCGGGAATATTCCCCTCCTCACCATTTCCAAAAAAACAATCACCAGAAGGGGGGACCAAAAAAGAGTAAAATTTGTCAATGGAGCTCACAATCCAAGTTTGTCAAGATATCAAGCCACACTCCAAAAAGCCTCATTTTGATGCGTTTTGCTTCAATGGCCTACCTCCACAGTTGGGTATGGAGCAATGATAATGGAAGGGGTGTCCTTCTGATCCGCCCTCTTTGGTAGCCTTTGCCAGAGTTCCTCGCTGACAAAGGGCATGAAAGGCTGCAAGAGCCTGAGACCGTAGTCCAAGCAAATCCATAAGGTTTCCTGGGTTTGCAGTTTTTTCAGGGCATTTTCAGGGCTGGAATCATCAAGGAGCATCACTGGCTTCACCAGCTCGATGAAAACATCACAGACATTGTCCTGCACGCATGAAAATATATTACATCCTATATGCACACATAAAAATCCGCATGCAACCCATTCGAATTGAGCCTGAATGACGTCCAAGATATTGCATGTTCTTACGGTGGTGTAGATTCCATCAAATTTGTTTAGAAAGCAAAGACGGCAAAAACGAAATAGGCAACTAAACCCATGCAACTTTGAGAAAAGAAGAAACTTCATCTGGGGGTTTCCAGAAAGACTGTTGTGCTGACCAAAGAAAAGGAATCACATAGTTCTGGAAATAGGGCACTATTTAGTTGTCTGATGCAACCCTACCTGCCAGAACGCATAAATTGCCTGGGTAGCTAGACCGAGTTCGTAAGCGGTCAAATGAGCGATGCCATTCTTGATAGTGTTGCTCAGTCTGCTCAATATCCATCTACAGGGCATGGGGAAAGAAGGGAAGTCCAAATCGAGCGAAGGCACAAAATCCTCAGGAAGATTGATCATCGCAAACTTGATCGCATTCCAGAGCTTGTTGCACCAATGTCTATATGCCACCACCCTCTTGATGTCCAAGTTGATGTCCCCAGATTGAGATGTGTACGACACGAGGGCAAACCTCAGAGCATCCGTCCCACACTCGGCAATTCCTGAGGGGTAATCAGCCTTTTGACCAGCTTTCGCTTTCTCGATTTCTTTTGCATCGATGTTGCCACCCATCAGGGTTTCATGCAAACCTTCCAGAGAGATCCCTTCGATCACATGGACGGGGTCGATCACATTACCCAGAGATTTGGACATTTTCCGGCCATGTGCATCCCTGACCATCGAATGCAAGTAGACCTGCTTGAACGGAACCTGCCCAGTGAGCTTCATTCCCATCATCACCATTCGAGCAACCCAGAAAAAGAGGATATCATGACCGGTTTCCAGCAGGGATGTTGGGTAGAACTTCTTCAGATCCTCGGTCGAGTCTGGCCAGGAGAACACCGAGAATGGGAAAAGCCCTGACGAAAACCACGTGTCCAACACATCATCATCTTGCTCCAGTTTGAAGGCCTTTCCAGGGAATTTTGCTTTTGCCCTTGTCTCCGCTTCCTCCTTGCTGCGCCCCACAATCCATCGGTCCAGTTTTTCAGATTGGAGTCCAGGCAAACCGGAATCCCCTTCACCCTCTCCGTCGAATATCACGTAATATGCTGGAATTCGATGACCCCACCACAACTGCCTCGAAACACACCAATCCCTGATGTTCTCCAACCACCTGAACCAGGTTGCCTCGTACTCCTTCGGTATGATTTCCAATCGACTATCCCGGACAGCCTCACACGCATCAGCCCCCATTTGCTGGCAATTCACCCACCACTGGGGTTTCAGTATCGGTTCGATCACATCTTTACTCCTGGAGCACAGCCCCAATCGCATGGGGTTATCCTCCACCCCCCTGAAAAGCCCTTTCTCCTTCAGAAAATCCACGACTGTCACTCGAGCCTCGAAACGATGCTGGCCTTCAAACTGACTTCCGTTGCTGTTGACCATTCCATCATCGTCAAAAACACTGATGAAACCCAAATTGTGCCGCTTGCCTGTTTGATAATCATTCGGGTCATGGGCTGGGGTGATTTTGACAGCACCAGTTCCGAAATCCATCTCGACCAGGACTGCATCAGTAATGATTGGGATTTTCCGGCCGTTTACGGGGTGAACAACGAACTTGCCATGAAGGTGCTTGTACCTGAGTTTGCATCAAAATTCATGTCAGAGTGTTGTTTTCCACCAACACTTGAACGCAACCTGTTTTTGGGGGATAAAATTTGGCCTCGTTTTACCTGGGATCATCTGGATGGACAGCCACAGCTGTATCTCCAAGCATCGTTTCAGGCCTTGTCGTCGCAACAACGATTTCCCCACCCCCCTCCTCCAATGGATAAGCAAACGAGGTCAATACCCCAAACTCCACCAAGCTCTTGAAGCCGGGCACCGTAATCATCGTTCGCTTGGGGATATCGATGTAGTCAACCTCTATGTCTGACAGAGCAGTCCGCAGCTTGCAACACCAGTTGACTAATCGGTTGTCCCGATAGACCAAATCATCGTCGTACAGTCGAACGAAGGCTTCTTTCACAGCTTTCGACAGAACATCATCCATTGTGAACCTCTCCCTACTCCAATCTGCTGAGGAACCGATTCTCATCAACTGTACAATGCACACACATATACATTGGGATCTCAACATCAAGCCAAAACACCCGCATAAACCACATTACTGATGTTTGGTTTTCCCCCCAATACACACACTACTTTTTTTCACAAACTCACCTGATCATGAATCTGGCCTTTGTAATTGTCGACCCATTTGTACACTTCCTCCAAAAATCCCTCCCTTCCGAGATCGTGCCGAGTGATCCCTTTCTCTCTATGGATCTTTTTTTCAACGACAGTTTGAGTAGCAATCCCAGCATGGTCGGTCCCAGGCACCCACAGCGTGTTATAGCCAGACATCCTCCTCCACCGCACCACCGCATCTTCAACAGCATTGGTCAAAGCGTGGCCAATGTGCAAGGCCCCAGTGACGTTCGGAGGGGGAATGACGATTACAAATGGAGGCTTTGTGCTGTTGGGATCTGGTTTGAAAAAGCCACTCTGTTCCCACCAATCATACCAGCCAGCTTCCACAGCTGCTGGACAGTACCTGCACACATTTAGAAAATACAGTGAAAATTAGTTATTACTGGCCAGTGTCTATCCAAGGTTCGGCCACAGCTACAACAGAGCCTACAGGGAACTGGCCAATATGAGTTTTTATGCGTCTCATTCTGTGCTATGCTGTGGAAACCTTTGAAGTTTTTCCCTTGCTTGTATAGTGAAAAACATCATCAATGATCACTGCACAAAAACATCGAGGGTTCATGGAATGTTCTTTTTTCTGAAATCACCCCCTACCCTTTCGGCATTTCCATTTTGGTGTCTTTCTTTTCACCCTTAGGAGTAGCCCTGGCCAAAGCGATGATTCTGGCTTCCTCCGCTGCCTCGGCTTTTCTCTTGGCTTCCGCCTCAGCTTTCGCCTGAGCTTTCTTGGAGTTGGGCTGGGCAGTTGGAAACTTATCACCTTTTGCTTTCGCCTTCGCTTTTTTGGCCTCCTTGGCAGCTAATTTAGCTTGTTTCTTGGCTTTCTTTTCGGGGTCCTCCTCACCCGCTGGTTGTGCCTGCTGCTGCTGCTGTTGAGGCTCTCCGTTTCCAGCCTTCTTTTTTTTCTTTTCTTTCTTGGAAGCCACCTAGACAACAAACGAAGGAAACCCCTTGTCAAACTGTAATGTGTCAACTTTCAATTTCGTCACCAGATTCCAGTTATTGTGGTCGACAGTTCAGAAGCCATTCATTTCTTCTCACTCAATTTTTTTCACCACAAAGTGTGGCTCTTGGGAAGCCTCTCATGACAAATTGATTCAATTTTTCGAGGCTTCATTGTGGACCTGAGTTTCAATTGCAAACTAATTTGCTACCATGTCAGACTTTTGTCAACAAGATGCATGTTGTATTTTTACTCATAGGTGAATGGCTTTAGCTTGGGAAATGCACTAGAAAAAAAAGAGTGATATGCTTTTCATGAGAAGGGGGGGGGGGGGAATAGCGGTTCTTACCTTTGGAGGTGTCCATCCGCTGGCTTTGGAACTGAGTCTCATTTCGCCCAAAACTTTCACGAAACTTGGCAGCGCGCAGCAAGTACTGAGCCAACGGACGATATTGCCGAAAGGCTGTCGGTCTTGTTCTCCCAATACGCTGTCGAAAAGGGGCGAAAGGCATCCAATCAAAACAATGTCAGCGAGAGTTATCCGCTCGCTGACGAGATACGTCTTATCCGACAGGCATCTTTCCAAACTGTCCAGGTGCGACAAGATTTGCGCCTTCGACGCCGCTCGGCTCGCGTCGTCGTATTGAGCAGACTGACAGAACGGTTCCACCCAGTTTCTCGCCCAAACATCCAAAGAACTAGCAACATCAATCCATTGGTCGACTTGGCTCGCCAGCAAAGCGTCTAGATCTCCATAGATTCCGTTCGAAGCCCCGGTCTGGCACAAAAACTTGACAATGGCCGGAGTGCTTTTCACTTTAAAACCGTCTGGAGTGGTTAACACAGCGTCCTTCAAGTCCGGATCTGGCGGCTGAATAGAGAGCTCACACCCGACGGTTTCGGACAAGATAAGAACCACGGGCTGAGAAAAGTGGCCGACAGGGGCCAGAAACTGGGACATCTGTGAATCTCTGCAAAGTCGTCTAACTCGCAGCAAAACAAAGAGGAAACCAATTTCAAAATGGCTGACACACACACTTCAAGGAGTGATTTGCGCTGGCGGCGGATTCTGTCTGACGCTTCCCCACCTGCTCGACAGGTGCTCGACGGACGTCTATGACGACTTCCCATTGATGCATCATTTTTTTCTCCATTTGAGTGCGGAAAATCGGTGGTGAGCTTCAGCCACCTCTACCATTTGAACCTCAGTCCCTCCGCAAATCATTCAACACCCCTTCCCCTGGTGGACATCGATGTGGCAGCGCGTGGATCGCGCCTCTCACATGGTCGAAGGCGCGAAGGCGCCTCGCCACCAAGTTCGCGACAAGAAACCAAATCTCCCGAGGTATCCCCTTTGTTTAACGTTGATTCTATTTTGAGGAGACCCCTGGATTTTTCCCAAGTGTTGGCTGGCTGGGTTTCAATCATGCGGTTTCTTTCCTTCAGACATGCAAGCGCTGGATACATGGGACCAGCACACAAAGATTCTCACTCAAGATTATTTAATCTGCACCTCAAGAGAGTGGTAGGTGTAGCGCCGGGATCTTGAAAAAAAACCTTGATATCCACAACCAAAAAAACCCTGCTCATGGGCTTCTTGTGTGTGTCGATTTCCATCAAAATAATATTTTACAGTTTGGACATTTCTGTTGAATTAGAACTGCTACAAAATAAACTTTGCACCATTCACAAGCTGGATTTTGAAAATGCTGGCAAGGTCAGGGATATATCCCAGGATGCACTCAGTAAGCCATCTCGATCACCCGACAGGAGATCGGGGTTTCAAACCATACGGCAAATTATCCAAGTTGCGGAAGTTTGCCAGGATACACTCAAGAACGGTGAACTCAGCCCCCGAGAAGAGAAAGAAATGTTGGTCACAATGGTGGATGCTTACAAGACGATTTTGATGGGGCTGCCAGTCGTGGAGCCCCTTCAATTAGTGACCGCTCTGCACCGATGTGCAGCAATGGTCAAAATCACGGGGGAGGGGCGATGGATTCTATCCAAGAGGAGGAGTTTTTTCATAGATGTGCTGAAACAATTGCAACGGGAAATCGATGATCTGGATGCTCGAATGCTGTCCACTATGGTTTGGTCGCTCGGTCAATTCGGGCCAGAGGTTACTGAGGAAGCGTTGGGTGGTGGGCTGACAGTGTTGGACCTCATCGATCAAGTGAAAATGGTGTGCGAACGGAAGCTGTCTGCTTTCAATCCCAAGGATGTGAGCTGTTTGATGGTGGGGCTGGCTTATTTAGACAACAGGGATTTCGGCCGATTCATGTCTACACTGTGCAGCGAAATCTCACTTAAAATGAGCAGCTATGGACCCAGGGAGCTGGCTAACGTCGCTTGGGCGATCGGTAAGATGCAAATCAAGGCGGGCAGATCAGTGATTAAAAAAATGGAGCTGAGGCTTCGAAGTCCGTTGAGCGACTTTTCTCCGCAAGGCATTTGTAATTTGATTTGGGGTGCTGCCAGAGTCAGGGCTATGCTTTCGAATGACTCAATGGCAGCTGTTGCTGCTCACGTGGTTCGAAATCGAGCCAAATTGGCTCCACAAGACGTGGGCAATTTTATGTGGGCTTTTGCAAAATTGCGCTTTTTTCCTGGGATGGTTTTCTTGGAACAATTAGCCCCGGTGGTGTCCAAGAGAATTCGATATTTTCAACCTCAGGAAATTGCGAATGTATTGTATGCTTGTGCTATATTCGGTGAGGCCCCGTCTGAGATAGTGAATGCCACTAGGACTTACATTCTTGATTTCCGAGACCGGTTTAGCCTCCAGGAATTGATCAACTGTGGCTGGTCTCTGGCGATCCTGGGTGAATTGGACGGGTGGGTTTATGATGCCTTGACCGAGCGGCTGATTTCAGAAAACGGTGGTGATTTTGCCAGTTCGACAGGGGTGGGGGTGCACATTCCTCCCCAGATTCAAGACTCTGATTTGAGGCAATTTTATCAATGCTTGTTGCATTTGAGATATTTGTTCCCAGAGGAGTTGGTCGAAACACCCATCGGGCTGGAGAGGGCAGCCCGGCGATCCTGGATTTCTTTGAACGTCATGAGTCCGATTAATTATTTGGTTCCCAGAGTCGTGCAAACGCTGTCCAGTCTGGGGTATGCTTGCGAGACCCCCAAATTTGTTGTCCCTGGAGGAATAACAGTGAACGAGGTTCGAATTAGCTCTACGAGGGTAGGTTTGGAAGTGGTCGGCAGGTCGAATTGTTTCGAAAACGACTGCATGAGATTGCAGGGGCCGTTTTATTGGAGGCATCGATTGATGGAGGCTTTGGGGTGGGAGCCTGTGATTATTTATGAGGATGTTTGGACTGAGATGGACAAGCGGGGGCAACGGGAATTTCTGGAGGACAACATATTGGTTCTCGGAGACATGGACTTTGAATGATGCACTGTTACTTTCTCCCTGTGAGAAAACTTTGGAAAATGTATGCCACAGCACCCCTCTCCTCTCTTTCCTTTTCCAGCTGGGATCAGTACTGACGATCCACATTCATCATGATCGTTATGATGCAGCTGGTATCATTCTTCTGTGTATCTGAATACTAAAAATTATTAGTTTTATTCACACATTCTATTTCATTTTGTAAGAAATGGAGATGCACGAAGGAGACACAGGAGTCCTTCACACCAGCATTTTGAGACACTTTTCTGCCGAATTTTGGCCCTTCGGAAAAGGCTCACTGTTCGCTGACTCAACCAGCGTGTCGCTGTTCATTCGTCCCACTTCCACCCCGGCGAGCACTGCACGCTCCCTTTACTTGCCGCCCAGACGGATTCCTGTTTTGGCGCTGTCCCCGTTCCTTTGCCAACAAATGTTCCAGGCTTACTCTTTGCCTTCGCCCTCGGGCGTGAGGCCAACGCCCACCCGTTCCACCCCCGTGTGTTGCTCGCTCCCCTCCAGGCTTTCATCTCGCCAGAGTCTGCGAGGCAATGTGGTCGCCAGGCGCGTTTCATTGGATATCAGGGAGTCCAGGCGGCTTTCGCTAACTGTCAGCGCTAGACAGGGAGGTGGTGGCGGTCGCCGCGACCGCGAGGACAAAGAATTCGAGGAGCGCGTCGTGCACGTGACTCGCGTTTCCAAGACAGTGAAGGGAGGGCGAAACATTTCGTTCAGGGCTGTGGTGGTCGTAGGCAACAGAAAAGGAACGGTGGGTGTGGGAAATTCCACCGCGAAGGAAGTGTCGACCGCAGTTCAGAAGGCGGGCATAGAGGCGAAACGTAACATGATTAAAGTGCCTCTGCACTCGAAAACTCAGTCGTTCCCCCACAGAACCGAGGTCACTTATGGCGCAGCGAGGGTTATGCTCAGGCCGGCAGCCGATGGTACCGGGGTGATTGCTGGTGGAGCAGTCAGGGTTGTTTTGGAGTTGGCTGGTGTCAAAAACGGCTTTGGAAAGCAACTGGGCTCTGACAATGCAATGAACAATGCTAAGGCAGCCCTCCTTGGGTTGGGCCAAATGAGAACTCACAAGGAGGTTGCTGAAGAGAGGGGGGTCACCGTGGACTATCTGCTTGGTCGATCATTCGGTGAGCCTTCCACCCACCTTTTCACTTGATTGAAAACAAAATGAGCTGAGATCTGGAACTCGTTTTTGTTATTCAGTATTGCTGAGAATCACCGGATGAGATACTAAATTAATTGCAAGAAATGTTCCTGAAAACAAAAAATCCAAAATCGTGCATAGTGAGGATCGAAATGCTGGTCATGTGGACAGCAAAAACCCTGTCTGGGAGATTTGTTGAGGGATCAACGCTCATGAAAATCTTTCATTTATTTTCAGGACATTGTTTTTTCCGTAACGGGCACAGAATTCACCTTTTGAAATCTTGGTCCTTCTTTTGTTTGTTAGATCCCACCAAGACAGCAGCTCAGTGGGTAGAATCTCAAGAAAATGGCACTTCCCTGGAAACTGAGGAAAACACCGCAGTGGCCGAGGTCCAGCCTGTGGAGGCTTGAGCGTTTCCAGCCGTAAGTTGTTTGCATACGTTGATCCACTCTCCAAAAGACATCACACTCTTCTTTTAATGGATCCCTCGAGTTGACTGGTCTTGCCACTGTATTCACTGTGCTGAGGTGGTCGTTAGAATTGGTAGGGTGAAATCAAGAAAGTCATCAGAAATGGTTTGCCTGGAGGGGATTTGAGCGTTGCTCCTTTGGGCTTCAATTCTCTGGGACATAATCAATCAATCAGTTCAATGATATAGATCCTAGAACTCGTGTAAGATAAGGTCTAGGTTTGCATGATGCCCGTGGATGTCTATAGTTTAACTCCTGTAGTTCAGAATTGTACTGATTTGCAAAATAAAGTCTGGGATGGTTTGTCATCCAGATGTAATCCTGATTGTATTCCAGCTCTCTCTCTCTCTCTCTCTCTATTTTTTTGTTTTTAACTGGTGTAGTCTTGGAAAAGTTGAAAATGTTGGCTTTAATTCTGTGAAAAGTAAGATTCACACATTGTTTCAAATGCGTTTGACCAATGGGATTGTTTGGGGTTCTCGTTTTGCAGGACAAATTTGCTCTGAGATGATGATGCCCGTCTGACATGGGGAGTCCCGTCCCCTGTTTTCGTTATTGCATTTGATGGTCGATTTTGAATTCCGAATTCTTTACACGTTTTGAATAGGGATTGATTGGGTGAGAGAAATGTTTTCTAAGAAAAAGATCTTCGAAAAAAAAAAAGCACCACCTTTTGGTTTTCTTGGGAAGATTAACGTGGAGAAGAGAAAAAGAGGGGGGGGAAATTTTAAAGAAATTATCAATGACTTGATGTAGCACGCTGGCTTGTCGTGTTGTGGTCAGAGCGACTGAGAATATGTGAATGAGAGAGTGAGAGAGAGCGAGTTTTATTTTTGGAGAATCTGGGGGGGAAAGGGGGTTCTATTTCGTCAGGGGGTTTTCAGAATGCAGATGGGGGTTGGTGGATTTTTTCTTTGTGGTTGACTTCACTGGTGTAGGTTCTTTTTGCCCTCAGTTAATGCACTTCCTACCAAAAAAGAGATGAAAATCAACATGCTTCTCTTTCGTTGATTAGTTTTTCTGCATTCCTTTCCCACGAGAAATTGTAGTGTGGTAAATGTGTGGAGACAACTGGAGAGATTTCATTCTGTTATGTTTCCCTGAGCGCTGATCATGTGGGGTGATAGAGCCGATTGCCTTCAGAGAAATCACCATTTGCATGTCCCGTGTGACGTCCAGCGGTTAACGGGAAACACCTTCGCACATGCCAAACATCAGTGAAAAAATACGGAACGAAAAAATACTCTTCCTGCTGGGCATGTCCCAACACGCCAGCTTGCAACTGGACCATTGTTGAAGAAAAGCATGGCGACCTCCCATTGTCTGTCGGTCTATCAATTCCTTTCCAACATCGAATCAACCAGATAAATCCCGGCAATTGCAGCGTTCACCCCTGTGCGTATTTGTTCCTGACGCATTGTGCCTTGGGCATTCGACCTCACTGAAAAGTTTGAAAGTCAGCGATGAAAGTGCAAACTCTACAAGTCCTGTGGCACGACAAGCAACCCGTGTTGTCTTTGGACTTTCACTCGTCTGGTTGGCTCGCGACGTCAGGGGCGGACAAAACCGTCAAGGTAGTCCAGTTCGCTCTTTCGCTCTTGTTATCGCTCAACTTGGGTGCGCCGCGATGGGAGTGCGCTATTCGTGACTAACCTTCTCCCTCTCGTGTCCTCGCGAACTGGCGATAGCTCTGGAAGGTGAGGCGCTGAAACTGGAGGAAAAAACTACTGAATATCGCGTCTCTATTCTTTTATAGACATTCAACGCTCTGGAAAGAACCTTCTGATTCTTACACTCTGATCGATGTGGTTTATCACTTCTCGTGGGACTGGTTCATGAGAATTTTTTTTCAATGAGAAGAGACATCAAGGAGGAGACATCTCAAATAGAAAGACCAACTTCTGTTTCACAGCTGATGCTCCAACAAAGTTCGTTTTTCTCTTGGATTCTGTGAAAATTTTCATCATGTTGTCTATGTTAGGTGTCAGATTTGGCCAAAGGAACAAATGCTGTAGAGTTCATTGGAGACCTTGCTGGTCACACTGGGTCTGTCAATTGCATAAGATTCTCACCGAACGGTATGTATTGAATTTTTCTTTGCCATCAGAAAACTTCACCTCAGTTAGATGCCTGGACTCATACAAAATCCAATCTCTACAGCAAATTTGAAAATGGATGGGAGACGGAAGTGATGTTTTTGTTGTTGTTGAGAGGAGTAGGCCCTTTTTGGATTCTCATCATGGGTCAATAATGTTGAAACAGGGAAATTGCTGGCATCCGGTGGTGATAGTGGTGAACTGCTCCTTTGGAAACCAAATGAGGACACAAATGCATCGACTAAGGAAAATGTCAAGCCATGGGTTCGATATGCGCTTTTGAGGTGATCCAACAAAAGCTGAAGGATACGGAAAGATCTGGCGGTGTCATGAATGAGGACTTATAGACAGACCTCATCCAGACCTATCGCCATTACATTTGCCGGCGTCGTTTTGTGTTCACCCAATCGTTGTTATATCTTTTCCAATCGAAGGTAGATTGATGGTTGCATAGGGGCCATTCAGAAGACATCTATGATTTATGCTGGTCCCTCGATTCCTCAGCCCTGCTGTCTGGAGCGGTCGATAATAAGGCTGCTGTTTGGGATGTTGCTGGTGGGAAAAGGGGAGCGGTGTGCAAGGTATCCATTTTCGCCGCGTTCGTTCTTAATTCTTTCTACCAGTTTTCAGCGAAGGGCTTGGCATGACGTAGAGTTTATCGAAAAGGGTGAAATTTGTTCAGGTGCTCCTTGCGAATCACATGCACTATGTACAAGGTGTGGCCTGGGACCCTGCTAATGAATTTCTGGTCACTCAAGGGGCTGATAGGACTTGCCGAGTCTATCATAAAGTGCCGGTTGCAAAGTCGAATGCGAGCTCAAGGGATCAACAATCCACGTCCCACGTGAACAATCAGTGGGCTCTGGAGGGAACCCTGTCAAAACGAACAATCAAAGGTAGTGGTTTAGTGTTTCCTATTGGTGAAATAATATGTAAGGAAATATTATTGTGAGTTGGTTTCTCTTGTTTCAAGCAAGTGACATTGGCCCAATTTGCATTTTTCTGTCTATAATGTGTTATGAGGCCTTGAGCAGCCTGTCCACATTAATGTGCTGTTCACACGAGTGGTATGAGCCTTTTTCTATTCTCATTTTCTGTGCGTAACGATTTTGTTTGGCTGGGTAGGACCTGATGGGAGTGAATCAAAAGAGTTTCTTTTCCATGACGACACTTTGACCAGCTTTTACAGGAGACTAGCTTGGTCGCCAGATGGTAAGAGGGGGGATCCTTTTTCCACTCGATGTAAGATAGTAGCATTAGTACGGCATGTGGACAAGGCGAAGAGTAACATAATATCAGACATAGATTATCCATCAGCCTGTACTTTAAAGTAAGAAGCGCAAGATTTTCCTGAGTCGGTCCGTTTTATATGCGGGTGAAACAATTTGGTACTGCTGTCAAAGCTTCACCTTGAAAACGGAAAGAAAGTCCTAGGTTCCAGAGTTGGTCCTTCTCAAGTGCAGGGGTTTGGTCAGTCCAGTCACTGAACAGCTTTGAAGATGGGTGTTTTCTAAAGTGTGTGTTCTTTTTTGTATGAACAATTGTAGGTTCATTTGTAGTGATACCGGCGGGACTCCATAGACCTGACCCCACAGCGCCACCATCAAATTGTGCTTTTGCATTTGCTAGGGGAAAATGGTAAGTTCGTGGACAAGCAGACGAGTGATGAATTGTTTCTTTTTTCATTTGATATCGAATTGCACTGGTCGAGGTCGAAATCAGCTCAAGTGCATACCTCACAGAAAGTTGTCAAATCCTTGCTTCTGGGGACTTCACGTCCAAAAAAATGTAATTGGAATTTGGTGAATTAGGTCAAGGGGGCTGCTTTTACCAGGTAGTTTCTAGAATATTGACATGAAGACTGAAAGCCTTAGGTTCCCTGTTCACCTTTTAGTGAGTGATACGGGCCAACACTCTGATCATTTCCACAATCTGCGAAAAGATGGACAGAAACTATGTTGCACTTTTTCTGAAACACACTGTGATGAAAAAGGAGAATTGCACTGCATGAAAGCTAAGAAGTGGGTGGACTTTGTTTTTTAAAGGTCATCCCCAGTACTGGAGCTGTCAGGTCTCACGGAAGCTTTTGTGTGCGTGAGATTTTGCCCTGTATTGTTTCGATTGCGAAATGACCGGGACAAGGAAAATGGCGAACAAGGTCTTCGCTCAGAAACGGGGATTCGCCTTCCTTACCGAATAGTTTTTGCGATTGCCACTTTGACTTCCGTAATTTTGTATGCTAGTGAGGTGAGTCCTTCATTTCACAGCGTCTTTCGCACATAACCCCCTATTAATGTTTTCTACCAAACCAGTTTATGTGTTCCCCCCCCCGTATTTCTAGTCAGTTGTCATAAAATCAACACCATATTCATCATATTTTGTCGATTTTACATATTTTGCTCGTGTGCGATGCTTGTGCAGGACCCCTTGCCGTTGGCTGTTTTTGGAGGCCTTCATTGCTCGGAAGTCACTGATTTGGCCTGGTCAGAAAACGCTGACTTCCTGGCCATATCGTCCCGGGATGGCTACTGCACTTTCATTTCCTTTGAACCTGGCGAGCTTGGACTCCCTCTGGAAAGAGAGTCGCTGACCCCCTCCGCTGCACAATGGCTCCAGTCCCTCAATGATTGTAAGCTTTCCTCTACCCTTCAGCAAGACGAAGTCAAGTCAGGTGTAGGTCACAGCAATGCCCCCATCGTCATTGAACCCCTTGAAGAAGTGGCGGCAACTATTTCTGGTGGGGATGTGTTTTCGATTGGAAAAGGGGAAAGTTCTCCGTCGAAGAAAAGGATCACTCCAGATTCTCTTGTGGACAAGAGCATCGACCTCATGGAGCTTGACGGGGTGAGAAAAGATGCATTGGAGCAAAAGCTGGGAAACAAACCATCAAATGACCCAGAACCCCTCCGAAAAATCAAGAAAAGGAGGATTGCTCCTGTGGTCGACACTGACAGCCCCAAGAAAGGCTTGCTGGGGGAAGCAGACCCTGAAATAGACAGAACTGAAAACATAGAAAAGTCTGCAGCAATGTTGTTCGGTGGAGCCAAACCAGTGGAGCCAAGGATTGGTGGCCTGTTCAGCGAATTGACAAAGTTAGCCAGTAAAGCAGCGCCAGGTTTGGGTGCACATGGTGATGGTGAGGTTAAGGATGATAAGAATGAGGGATTGGGTGGAATGCTGGGTATCATAAAGAACAGCAGGTTTGGATCCACTGAATAGAGATTCTCCAGGTGGTGGAGTCATTCACAACGGTAATAGATTAGCTTTTAAATTGTATATAGCAGGAGGAAATAGGTGTAGATGCTGACCGGACACTTCATGGATTCATTGGGTCAAACGAAGTCAAGATTCTTGTCCAGAAAATATGAATTTATTATGCCCCTTGATTTCACACTCTGAGCCATTTTTTAGTGCATTTTCCCCACTTTTATTTGTTAGCTATGGGAACTGATCACAAAAGTCCGTTTATATGTACACAATCAATCAACCCAAAACTCAACACATTGTTTATGCTCGGTCCAAAGGAATGGAATAAATTGACAAAGATGACCGATTTAGAAAAGTGTTGCCTTTGGGCCTATAGTTTGAAAGAGAGAGTTGTTCCACTCTTTCTAAAACCACTGAAACGGAAAGATTTTGAAAAGTAGCAACTGCCCAAGAACTCTACGAGATGAACCAGTTTTTCCAAAAATCTAGCACCCCACCACGCAAGTCGATGAAATGAAAGGACCAAAAGATCATCCATTCGGACCAGAGTTGTGCCGAAGTCGAAAATTCGACAACGACAACGGAACGGCAACGGCAACGGCAATTAACGGCCGTTAATTGCCGTGAAAACCGTTGCCGTTCCGTTGTTCCACAACGGTTTAACGGCCGTTAACGGCGTTGTAACGGCCCGTTGCAACGGCCACCGTTAACGGCACTTTTTCGTACTCACAACCCTTACTACAAGTATTACTAATGCATAATCCACCCCGTCCCGTTCGTTCCCTGCTCGTTTCGCGAGTGAGGAAGGAAGTGGAATCCTTCAAAAATAAGACCAACCGAATCCATATGTTTTCCCGAGCACGTCGCACTTTGTCGCGTGCGAAACGAGCAAGAAACGAGGGAGATATCCTTGTTTCTGTGGAAAATACAGAAACTGGGATATCTCCCTCGTTTCTTGCTCGTTTCGCACGCGACAAAGTGCGACGTGCTCGGAAAAAGTTTTTCTTTTGTCTAAGCTGCCTTTCACAGGTCGAAAACGACTCTTCAACTAAAACGACCGATGGTGTGAGTGAAGATCTGTATTACATCTATTTTTAAGTTGATAAGAACTTCCGTTGTTGTGGCGCTTTCACTGCCGCTAACGTTCCCCAAAAAGCGGAACTTCCACGGGTCTTTTCACGAAGAAGAGGGCGAGACAGAGCAAGTTCCGCCTTTTCGAAATACCTCCTTAAATTGTTTATTTTAGTTGGTTCTAATTCTGGAAACAGCATTTCGAAAAGGCGGAACTTGCTCTATCTCGCCCTCTTCTTCGTGAAAAGACCCGTGGAAGTTCCGCTTTTTGAGGAACTTTAGCGGCAGTGAAAGCGTCACAACAACGGAAGTTCTTATCAACTTAAAAATAGATCTAATATAGATCTTCACTCACACCATCGGTCGTTTTAGTTGAAGAGTCGTTTTCGACCTGTGAAAGGCAGCTTAGACAAAAGAAAAACTTTTTCCGAGCACGTCGCACTTTGTCGCGTGCGAAACGAGTGCGACGTGCTCGAAAAGTTCTCTTCTTTCGTTTATCCCCAAACGGATTCACGACTTTCCTTACCCGCGAAACGAGCGAGACACCAACGGGACGGGGTGGATTGTTCATTCTAATACTCTAAATTTAGTAACATTGACCGTTGTAATCGATGGCAACGGCAGGTGCCGTTAATAACGGCTGTATGATCGTTAACGGTCAATTAACGGGTTTTAACGGGTTTGCACAACGCTCGCGACAACGGAACGGCAACGGCCCGTTACCGTTAACGGCGCCGTTATTAACGGAGCCGTTGCAACGGCGCACAACTCTGATTCGGACGGAAGAAACCTAGAGAAAATTGAGAAGTGCATGGAGTACTATTGTCAACGCAAATAGTGTGAATAGTGTGATATTGCAACGGCTGCGACTCTGCAAGTCTGCCAGCCAAGCTGAAGGTGAAACAAAGGGAGACCAAGGTGCAAAGCACTCCAAACAAGGTTAAAAGCTAGGTTAAAACCAAGTGTACCAATACCCTAGAGGCGCTGCCCAAATACCCTGCTGCAGCACCTCTGACAAGACCTGATCCCCTGATCAGACAACTACTGAGCTGACACAGTGAACCCTTCAATGTATCAGGTCAGATCACAGAATGTTCTGAGCTGCCAGTTCAGCAGGGACACCTGCTGAGCTGCCAGCTCGCCAACCTACAGTCAGATCTCCTGATTCAGGGCCCAGCAGGCTCTGAATCAGGCGATTCACTACCAGTCATGGGCTGCACAGGACAGACCCCTGTCCTGTGCATCGCACAGGACAGGGTTCTGTGCGGGTTCTGTGCACCCTGTGCTGTCCTGTCCTGTTTTTCGAAATTCCACAGGCTAGAACAGAACAGACTGTCTGTTCTGTGCACAGGTCGGACCTGTGCTGCACAGGTGCACAGACTGCACAGCACAGCACAGAACTGCACAGACTGTGCACAGAGTCTGAACAGAAACTGCACAGACTGTGCACAGAACAGACAGTCTGTTCTGTCCTGTCCTGTGCACAGGGGTCTCAGCCCATGTCTGTTCACTACAGATATGATTGGCATAAACCTTGAACACAAAAAAATCTATAAATTTCTAAGCATTGTAGGTTCGGGGAGCAGTCGGGGACAAGTGCCGTCGCGCGCGGGAACGAGGTTGCGCCAAAACTTCGGGAGGGTGTTCGTTCGTGGTTAGGACTCGTTCCGAGTTTTTTCATTGTTGCGATTTTCCGGGTGCTCGGATTCGGATATACGAGAGATATCGGCAATGGCCCATTTTGTTATCTCGAATTATCGCGTAAAAGGAGTTCTTCGTTTTCCATGGGTTTTTGGTGTCTTTTCGAGTTGTGGTGGTTTTTTTTCTTCTTTTTTTTCTTTCCTCGCAAGAGATCGATTCGTTTCTTTCTATTTTCGTCGTTCTTTTCTTATTTTTGTGCCGTTCGTTCCCTCCTTTCCTTCCAATAATCTTTCTTTTCTTTTCTTCCCTTTTCCGTGCTTTTCTGCTTTTTCCTTTTTCGATTCTTTCTCTTTCGGTCCTTTCGAGAAGATTCCATTTCCTTTGCATTCTTCTTTCGCCGTTTCGAAAGGTTTTTTTCTCCCCCTTCGAAATCAAACCGGTTTCTGTCTATCGTGTTTTCTCTCAAAGTTCATTTTCCTTCTTTCCCTCCCCCTTTTCTTTTCCTTTCTAGCTTTTTCGCTCTTTTCTTCGACCTCTCTCCCGATTTTCTCCCGAGAGGGATCCCGTGGATGATCCCGGATTACCCGATCGGATGATCCAACAAGGGCGCGGTTGAACCCAGAAACGCCACCAACACGCCACCACCTGTGCGTTCCGTCGCCACACACGTCAAAACAGAAACGAACATGCTCCCAAGGCTTTTTCGCTCTACTGCCGCTCACCCACGAGCTGACCCACACACACTCCACCGCCCGCGCGCGCGCTCACAGGCGCACACTCACCCACACACCCACACACGAAAGATCGTGCCACACCTGAAAACGCTCCCACGGGGTCCTTTTCGATTGGATGAAGCCAAAAACACCATTTCACCGCTCTGCCCACCTCACCTCAAAAGAACAAACAAAAAACAATCGGTCCCCCAAACCGTCGGAGGGACACGTCCCTCGCGCACCTGAAAAACGGATACTTCACCTCCCGGCGTCCGCTTCAAAACGTGTTGCCATCAAACCACCGTGAATACATGCGATCCCTTCCGAACTCGCCAATCAAGCACGGTTGGGGCCGATCAGTACCGAGATCAGGGATGTCTCAGGAATTCCGGCGGCGGCAACTCGGTGCACTGTTCTTTTTCCGTGCTTGTTTTTTTTGGGGGCTACGACCGGGAAGAAAAGGCCTTGAGTGCGTTGACCGGGAATCGAACCCGGGTCTCTACCGTGGCAGGGTAGTATGCTACCACTGTACCATCAACGCCTCGACGAAAATACCCGAGCTTGCTCGATCGGGTAACATGCGTGCGGGGGAATCGGGCCGGAACCGGGCAGAGGACTTTGGTCAAAATTCGGGTCCGGGGTTACGGTCGTGTTACCCGTCGCCGTAATGCGGCCGTAATTGTGTTCCGTAACCGAAAGTTGTTTACTCTCCCGTCATTTACGGTAATTTATGGTCGGACAAGTTCTTACTACGGTTACGGTGACCGTGACCGTAGGGTCCTGTCTATGGTCGGAACGGAAGGGCGGACGCCCGAGGAGGGACTCGAACCCTCGGCCACGAGATTAAAAGTCTCGCGCTCTGCCAAACTGAGCTACCCGGGCATATCTCAAGCAGGATCGCGCCGATCTCGTGGATCCCGATTCCGGGAATCTCGATCGCGGGGGGGCGACCGAGCCTCCACGCAGCGCGCGATCGACTCGTCGTCGAGCTGAGATGTCCGAGTGGTTAAGGAGGTGGACTCGAAATCCACTGGGTTCATCCCGCGTAGGTTCAAATCCTGCTCTCAGCGAGCGTCGAAGTCGTTTTTCGGAGCGGCAAAAGACAAGGATGCAAGGTGGGCGTGCATGAACCCGGGTCTCCTGCGTGACAGTGACAGGCAAGAATACTCACCGCCGTACTGCAACGACTCGATCACGATGACGAGGCTGACGATGAGGTTGATGACGAGGCGTGCGACGAGGATGGACGACGCGACGCCTCATCACGACGTGAGTTGGGGTGTCCGAGTGGTTAAGGAGGTGGACTAGAAATCCATTGGGTTTGTCCCGCGCAGGTTCGAATCCTGCCCTCAACGAGGCATGTGTGTGCGTGTGTGTTCGCGAACCGAGGGGGTGACGCGGAAAGGCACGTTGTGGTGAGTGGGATTCGAACCCACGCTCGTCTCCGAACTAGAACCTGAATCTAGCGCCTTAGACCAACTCGGCCATCACCACACCATCGTCGCTCGGGAGCCACCCCCACGAGGGCCCCGCCCCGGACGGGAGTCGCAGGCGACGCCCCCCGAGATCGGCGGCACGGAAATCTTTCCGTGGCCTCGGTGGCGCAGTCGGTTAGCGCGTCGGTCTCATAACCTCGTGAGCCATCCGGAGGTCACCAGTTCGATCCTGGTCCTGGTCCGGGGCAACCAACGCTTTTGACGGGACGCCCCACGCCACGTCACAAATTCTGACGTGTGGCGAGTGGGATTTGAACCCACGCCCTTTCGGACTGGAACCTTACTCCAGCGCCTTGGACCAACTCGGCCATCGCCACATACGAGAGGAGGGGTCCGCCGCGCGTCTTCAAGCTGGGGTCTCGGACGTCGGTCCGCTAAAAAAAGAGCACGAGTGCGTTGACCGGGAATCGAACCCGGGTCTCTACCTTGGGAGGGTAGTATGCTACCACTATATCACCAACGCGGCTCGAGGGATGGCGCGTGCGGAGAGCGTGGTAGGTTCGGGAAGCTGTCGGGAAGCTGTCGGGGACAAGTGCCGTCGCGCGCGGGAACGAGGTTGCGCCAAAACTTCGGGAGGGTGTTCGTTCGTGGTTAGGACTCGTTTCGAGTTTTTTCATCGTTGCAATTTTTCCGGGTGCTCGGATTCGGATATACGAGAGATATCGGCAATGGCCCATTTCGTTCGCTCGAATTATCGCGTAAAAGGAGTTCTTCGTTTTCCATGGGTTTTTGGTGTCTCTTCGAGTTGTGGTGTATTATTATTATTTTTATTTTTTTCTTTCCTCGCAAGAGATCGATTCGTTTCTTTCTATTTTCGTCGTTCTTTTCTTATTTTTGTGCCGTTCGTTCCCTCCTTTCCTTCCAATAATCTTTCTTTTCTTTTCTTCCCTTTTCCGTGCTTTTCTGCTTTTTCCTTTTTCGATTCTTTCTCTTTCGGTCCTTTCGAGAAGATTCCATTTCCTTTGCATTCTTCTTTCGCCGTTTCGAAAGGTTTTTTTCTCCCCCTTCGAAATCAAACCGGTTTCTGTCTATCGTGTTTTCTCTCAAAGTTCATTTTCCTTCTTTCCCTCCCCCTTTTCTTTTCCTTTCTAGCTTTTTCGCTCTTTTCTTCGACCTCTCTCCCGATTTTCTCCCGAGAGGGATCCCGTGGATGATCCCGGATTACCCGATCGGATGATCCAACAAGGGCGCGGTTGAACCCAGAAACGCCACCAACACGCCACCACCTGTGCGTTCCGTCGCCACACACGTCAAAACAGAAACGAACATGCTCCCAAGGCTTTTTCGCTCTACTGCCGCTCACCCACGAGCTGACCCACACACACTCCACCGCCCGCGCGCGCGCTCACAGGCGCACACTCACCCACACACCCACACACGAAAGATCGTGCCACACCTGAAAACGCTCCCACGGGGTCCTTTTCGATTGGATGAAGCCAAAAACACCATTTCACCGCTCTGCCCACCTCACCTCAAAAGAACAAACAAAAAACAATCGGTCCCCCAAACCGTCGGAGGGACACGTCCCTCGCGCACCTGAAAAACGGATACTTCACCTCCCGGCGTCCGCTTCAAAACGTGTTGCCATCAAACCACCGTGAATACATGCGATCCCTTCCGAACTCGCCAATCAAGCACGGTTGGGGCCGATCAGTACCGAGATCAGGGATGTCTCAGGAAATCCGGCGGCGGCAACTCGGTGCACTGTTCTTTTTCCGTGCTTGTTTTTTTTGGGGGCTACGACCGGGAAGAAAAGGCCTTGAGTGCGTTGACCGGGAATCGAACCCGGGTCTCTACCGTGGCAGGGTAGTATGCTACCACTGTACCATCAACGCCTCGACGAAAATACCCGAGCTTGCTCGATCGGGTAACATGCGTGCGGGGGAATCGGGCCGGAACCGGGCAGAGGACTTTGGTCAAAATTCGGGTCCGGGGTTACGGTCGTGTTACCCGTCGCCGTAATGCGGCCGTAATTGTGTTCCGTAACCGAAAGTTGTTTACTCTCCCGTCATTTACGGTAATTTATGGTCGGACAAGTTCTTACTACGGTTACGGTGACCGTGACCGTAAGGTCCTGTCTATGGTCGGAACGGAAGGGCGGACGCCCGAGGAGGGACTCGAACCCTCGGCCACGAGATTAAAAGTCTCGCGCTCTGCCAAACTGAGCTACCCGGGCATATCTCAAGCAGGATCGCGCCGATCTCGTGGATCCCGATTCCGGGAATCTCGATCGCGGGGGGGCGACCGAGCCTCCACGCAGCGCGCGATCGACTCGTCGTCGAGCTGAGATGTCCGAGTGGTTAAGGAGGTGGACTCGAAATCCACTGGGTTCATCCCGCGCAGGTTCAAATCCTGCTCTCAGCGAGCGTCGAAGTCGTTTTTCGGAGCGGCAAAAGACAAGGATGCAAGGTGGGCGTGCATGAACCCGGGTCTCCTGCGTGACAGTGACAGGCAAGAATACTCACCGCCGTACTGCAACGACTCGATCACGATGACGAGGCTGACGATGAGGTTGATGACGAGGCGTGCGACGAGGATGGACGACGCGACGCCTCATCACGACGTGAGTTGGGGTGTCCGAGTGGTTAAGGAGGTGGACTAGAAATCCACTGGGTTTGTCCCGCGCAGGTTCGAATCCTGCCCTCAACGAGGCATGTGTGTGCGTGTGTGTTCGCGAACCGAGGGGGTGACGCGGAAAGGCACGTTGTGGTGAGTGGGATTCGAACCCACGCTCGTCTCCGAACTAGAACCTGAATCTAGCGCCTTAGACCAACTCGGCCATCACCACACCATCGTCGCTCGGGAGCCACCCCCACGAGGGCCCCGCCCCGGACGGGAGTCGCAGGCGACGCCCCCCGAGATCGGCGGCACGGAAATCTTTCCGTGGCCTCGGTGGCGCAGTCGGTTAGCGCGTCGGTCTCATAACCTCGTGAGCCATCCGGAGGTCACCAGTTCGATCCTGGTCCGGGGCAACCAACGCTTTTGACGGGACGCCCCACGCCACGTCACAAATTCTGACGTGTGGCGAGTGGGATTTGAACCCACGCCCTTTCGGACTGGAACCTTACTCCAGCGCCTTGGACCAACTCGGCCATCGCCACATACGAGAGGAGGGGTCCGCCGCGCGTCTTCAAGCTGGGGTCTCGGACGTCGGTCCGCTAAAAAAAGAGCACGAGTGCGTTGACCGGGAATCGAACCCGGGTCTCTACCTTGGGAGGGTAGTATGCTACCACTATATCACCAACGCGGCTCGAGGGATGGCGCGTGCGGAGAGCGTGGTAGGTTCGGGAAGCTGTCGGGAAGCTGTCGGGGACAAGTGCCGTCGCGCGCGGGAACGAGGTTGCGCCAAAACTTCGGGAGGGTGTTCGTTCGTGGTTAGGACTCGTTTCGAGTTTTTTCATCGTTGCAATTTTTCCGGGTGCTCGGATTCGGATATACGAGAGATATCGGCAATGGCCCATTTCGTTCGCTCGAATTATCGCGTAAAAGGAGTTCTTCGTTTTCCATGGGTTTTTGGTGTCTCTTCGAGTTGTGGTGTATTATTATTATTTTTATTTTTTTCTTTCCTCGCAAGAGATCGATTCGTTTCTTTCTATTTTCGTCGTTCTTTTCTTATTTTTGTGCCGTTCGTTCCCTCCTTTCCTTCCAATAATCTTTCTTTTCTTTTCTTCCCTTTTCCGTGCTTTTCTGCTTTTTCCTTTTTCGATTCTTTCTCTTTCGGTCCTTTCGAGAAGATTCCATTTCCTTTGCATTCTTCTTTCGCCGTTTCGAAAGGTTTTTTTCTCCCCCTTCGAAATCAAACCGGTTTCTGTCTATCGTGTTTTCTCTCAAAGTTCATTTTCCTTCTTTCCCTCCCCCTTTTCTTTTCCTTTCTAGCTTTTTCGCTCTTTTCTTCGACCTCTCTCCCGATTTTCTCCCGAGAGGGATCCCGTGGATGATCCCGGATTACCCGATCGGATGATCCAACAAGGGCGCGGTTGAACCCAGAAACGCCACCAACACGCCACCACCTGTGCGTTCCGTCGCCACACACGTCAAAACAGAAACGAACATGCTCCCAAGGCTTTTTCGCTCTACTGCCGCTCACCCACGAGCTGACCCACACACACTCCACCGCCCGCGCGCGCGCTCACAGGCGCACACTCACCCACACACCCACACACGAAAGATCGTGCCACACCTGAAAACGCTCCCACGGGGTCCTTTTCGATTGGATGAAGCCAAAAACACCATTTCACCGCTCTGCCCACCTCACCTCAAAAGAACAAACAAAAAACAATCGGTCCCCCAAACCGTCGGAGGGACACGTCCCTCGCGCACCTGAAAAACGGATACTTCACCTCCCGGCGTCCGCTTCAAAACGTGTTGCCATCAAACCACCGTGAATACATGCGATCCCTTCCGAACTCGCCAATCAAGCACGGTTGGGGCCGATCAGTACCGAGATCAGGGATGTCTCAGGAAATCCGGCGGCGGCAACTCGGTGCACTGTTCTTTTTCCGTGCTTGTTTTTTTTGGGGGCTACGACCGGGAAGAAAAGGCCTTGAGTGCGTTGACCGGGAATCGAACCCGGGTCTCTACCGTGGCAGGGTAGTATGCTACCACTGTACCATCAACGCCTCGACGAAAATACCCGAGCTTGCTCGATCGGGTAACATGCGTGCGGGGGAATCGGGCCGGAACCGGGCAGAGGACTTTGGTCAAAATTCGGGTCCGGGGTTACGGTCGTGTTACCCGTCGCCGTAATGCGGCCGTAATTGTGTTCCGTAACCGAAAGTTGTTTACTCTCCCGTCATTTACGGTAATTTATGGTCGGACAAGTTCTTACTACGGTTACGGTGACCGTGACCGTAAGGTCCTGTCTATGGTCGGAACGGAAGGGCGGACGCCCGAGGAGGGACTCGAACCCTCGGCCACGAGATTAAAAGTCTCGCGCTCTGCCAAACTGAGCTACCCGGGCATATCTCAAGCAGGATCGCGCCGATCTCGTGGATCCCGATTCCGGGAATCTCGATCGCGGGGGGGCGACCGAGCCTCCACGCAGCGCGCGATCGACTCGTCGTCGAGCTGAGATGTCCGAGTGGTTAAGGAGGTGGACTCGAAATCCACTGGGTTCATCCCGCGCAGGTTCAAATCCTGCTCTCAGCGAGCGTCGAAGTCGTTTTTCGGAGCGGCAAAAGACAAGGATGCAAGGTGGGCGTGCATGAACCCGGGTCTCCTGCGTGACAGTGACAGGCAAGAATACTCACCGCCGTACTGCAACGACTCGATCACGATGACGAGGCTGACGATGAGGTTGATGACGAGGCGTGCGACGAGGATGGACGACGCGACGCCTCATCACGACGTGAGTTGGGGTGTCCGAGTGGTTAAGGAGGTGGACTAGAAATCCACTGGGTTTGTCCCGCGCAGGTTCGAATCCTGCCCTCAACGAGGCATGTGTGTGCGTGTGTGTTCGCGAACCGAGGGGGTGACGCGGAAAGGCACGTTGTGGTGAGTGGGATTCGAACCCACGCTCGTCTCCGAACTAGAACCTGAATCTAGCGCCTTAGACCAACTCGGCCATCACCACACCATCGTCGCTCGGGAGCCACCCCCACGAGGGCCCCGCCCCGGACGGGAGTCGCAGGCGACGCCCCCCGAGATCGGCGGCACGGAAATCTTTCCGTGGCCTCGGTGGCGCAGTCGGTTAGCGCGTCGGTCTCATAACCTCGTGAGCCATCCGGAGGTCACCAGTTCGATCCTGGTCCTGGTCCGGGGCAACCAACGCTTTTGACGGGACGCCCCACGCCACGTCACAAATTCTGACGTGTGGCGAGTGGGATTTGAACCCACGCCCTTTCGGACTAGAACCTTACTCCAGCGCCTTGGACCAACTCGGCCATCGCCACATACGAGAGGAGGGGTCCGCCGCGCGTCTTCAAGCTGGGGTCTCGGACGTCGGTCCGCTAAAAAAAGAGCACGAGTGCGTTGACCGGGAATCGAACCCGGGTCTCTACCTTGGGAGGGTAGTATGCTACCACTATATCACCAACGCGGCTCGAGGGATTGCGCGTGCGGAGAGCGTGGTAGGTTCGGGAAGCTGTCGGGAAGCTGTCGGGGACAAGTGCCGTCGCGCGCGGGAACGAGGTTGCGCCAAAACTTCGGGAGGGTGTTCGTTCGTGGTTAGGACTCGTTTCGAGTTTTTTCATCGTTGCGATTTTTCCGGGTGCTCGGATTCGGATATACGAGAGATATCGGCAATGGCCCATTTCGTTCGCTCGAATTATCGCGTAAAAGGAGTTCTTCGTTTTCCATGGGTTTTTGGTGTCTCTTCGAGTTGTGGTGTATTATTATTATTTTTATTTTTTTCTTTCCTCGCAAGAGATCGATTCGTTTCTTTCTATTTTCGTCGTTCTTTTCTTATTTTTGTGCCGTTCGTTCCCTCCTTTCCTTCCAATAATCTTTCTTTTCTTTTCTTCCCTTTTCCGTGCTTTTCTGCTTTTTCCTTTTTCGATTCTTTCTCTTTCGGTCCTTTCGAGAAGATTCCATTTCCTTTGCATTCTTCTTTCGCCGTTTCGAAAGGTTTTTTTCTCCCCCTTCGAAATCAAACCGGTTTCTGTCTATCGTGTTTTCTCTCAAAGTTCATTTTCCTTCTTTCCCTCCCCCTTTTCTTTTCCTTTCTAGCTTTTTCGCTCTTTTCTTCGACCTCTCTCCCGATTTTCTCCCGAGAGGGATCCCGTGGATGATCCCGGATTACCCGATCGGATGATCCAACAAGGGCGCGGTTGAACCCAGAAACGCCACCAACACGCCACCACCTGTGCGTTCCGTCGCCACACACGTCAAAACAGAAACGAACATGCTCCCAAGGCTTTTTCGCTCTACTGCCGCTCACCCACGAGCTGACCCACACACACTCCACCGCCCGCGCGCGCGCTCACAGGCGCACACTCACCCACACACCCACACACGAAAGATCGTGCCACACCTGAAAACGCTCCCACGGGGTCCTTTTCGATTGGATGAAGCCAAAAACACCATTTCACCGCTCTGCCCACCTCACCTCAAAAGAACAAACAAAAAACAATCGGTCCCCCAAACCGTCGGAGGGACACGTCCCTCGCGCACCTGAAAAACGGATACTTCACCTCCCGGCGTCCGCTTCAAAACGTGTTGCCATCAAACCACCGTGAATACATGCGATCCCTTCCGAACTCGCCAATCAAGCACGGTTGGGGCCGATCAGTACCGAGATCAGGGATGTCTCAGGAAATCCGGCGGCGGCAACTCGGTGCACTGTTCTTTTTCCGTGCTTGTTTTTTTTGGGGGCTACGACCGGGAAGAAAAGGCCTTGAGTGCGTTGACCGGGAATCGAACCCGGGTCTCTACCGTGGCAGGGTAGTATGCTACCACTGTACCATCAACGCCTCGACGAAAATACCCGAGCTTGCTCGATCGGGTAACATGCGTGCGGGGGAATCGGGCCGGAACCGGGCAGAGGACTTTGGTCAAAATTCGGGTCCGGGGTTACGGTCGTGTTACCCGTCGCCGTAATGCGGCCGTAATTGTGTTCCGTAACCGAAAGTTGTTTACTCTCCCGTCATTTACGGTAATTTATGGTCGGACAAGTTCTTACTACGGTTACGGTGACCGTGACCGTAAGGTCCTGTCTATGGTCGGAACGGAAGGGCGGACGCCCGAGGAGGGACTCGAACCCTCGGCCACGAGATTAAAAGTCTCGCGCTCTGCCAAACTGAGCTACCCGGGCATATCTCAAGCAGGATCGCGCCGATCTCGTGGATCCCGATTCCGGGAATCTCGATCGCGGGGGGGCGACCGAGCCTCCACGCAGCGCGCGATCGACTCGTCGTCGAGCTGAGATGTCCGAGTGGTTAAGGAGGTGGACTCGAAATCCACTGGGTTCATCCCGCGCAGGTTCAAATCCTGCTCTCAGCGAGCGTCGAAGTCGTTTTTCGGAGCGGCAAAAGACAAGGATGCAAGGTGGGCGTGCATGAACCCGGGTCTCCTGCGTGACAGTGACAGGCAAGAATACTCACCGCCGTACTGCAACGACTCGATCACGATGACGAGGCTGACGATGAGGTTGATGACGAGGCGTGCGACGAGGATGGACGACGCGACGCCTCATCACGACGTGAGTTGGGGTGTCCGAGTGGTTAAGGAGGTGGACTAGAAATCCACTGGGTTTGTCCCGCGCAGGTTCGAATCCTGCCCTCAACGAGGCATGTGTGTGCGTGTGTGTTCGCGAACCGAGGGGGTGACGCGGAAAGGCACGTTGTGGTGAGTGGGATTCGAACCCACGCTCGTCTCCGAACTAGAACCTGAATCTAGCGCCTTAGACCAACTCGGCCATCACCACACCATCGTCGCTCGGGAGCCACCCCCACGAGGGCCCCGCCCCGGACGGGAGTCGCAGGCGACGCCCCCCGAGATCGGCGGCACGGAAATCTTTCCGTGGCCTCGGTGGCGCAGTCGGTTAGCGCGTCGGTCTCATAACCTCGTGAGCCATCCGGAGGTCACCAGTTCGATCCTGGTCCGGGGCAACCAACGCTTTTGACGGGACGCCCCACGCCACGTCACAAATTCTGACGTGTGGCGAGTGGGATTTGAACCCACGCCCTTTCGGACTAGAACCTTACTCCAGCGCCTTGGACCAACTCGGCCATCGCCACATACGAGAGGAGGGGTCCGCCGCGCGTCTTCAAGCTGGGGTCTCGGACGTCGGTCCGCTAAAAAAAGAGCACGAGTGCGTTGACCGGGAATCGAACCCGGGTCTCTACCTTGGGAGGGTAGTATGCTACCACTATATCACCAACGCGGCTCGAGGGATTGCGCGTGCGGAGAGCGTGGTAGGTTCGGGAAGCTGTCGGGAAGCTGTCGGGGACAAGTGCCGTCGCGCGCGGGAACGAGGTTGCGCCAAAACTTCGGGAGGGTGTTCGTTCGTGGTTAGGACTCGTTTCGAGTTTTTTCATCGTTGCGATTTTTCCGGGTGCTCGGATTCGGATATACGAGAGATATCGGCAATGGCCCATTTCGTTCGCTCGAATTATCGCGTAAAAGGAGTTCTTCGTTTTCCATGGGTTTTTGGTGTCTCTTCGAGTTGTGGTGTATTATTATTATTTTTATTTTTTTCTTTCCTCGCAAGAGATCGATTCGTTTCTTTCTATTTTCGTCGTTCTTTTCTTATTTTTGTGCCGTTCGTTCCCTCCTTTCCTTCCAATAATCTTTCTTTTCTTTTCTTCCCTTTTCCGTGCTTTTCTGCTTTTTCCTTTTTCGATTCTTTCTCTTTCGGTCCTTTCGAGAAGATTCCATTTCCTTTGCATTCTTCTTTCGCCGTTTCGAAAGGTTTTTTTCTCCCCCTTCGAAATCAAACCGGTTTCTGTCTATCGTGTTTTCTCTCAAAGTTCATTTTCCTTCTTTCCCTCCCCCTTTTCTTTTCCTTTCTAGCTTTTTCGCTCTTTTCTTCGACCTCTCTCCCGATTTTCTCCCGAGAGGGATCCCGTGGATGATCCCGGATTACCCGATCGGATGATCCAACAAGGGCGCGGTTGAACCCAGAAACGCCACCAACACGCCACCACCTGTGCGTTCCGTCGCCACACACGTCAAAACAGAAACGAACATGCTCCCAAGGCTTTTTCGCTCTACTGCCGCTCACCCACGAGCTGACCCACACACACTCCACCGCCCGCGCGCGCGCTCACAGGCGCACACTCACCCACACACCCACACACGAAAGATCGTGCCACACCTGAAAACGCTCCCACGGGGTCCTTTTCGATTGGATGAAGCCAAAAACACCATTTCACCGCTCTGCCCACCTCACCTCAAAAGAACAAACAAAAAACAATCGGTCCCCCAAACCGTCGGAGGGACACGTCCCTCGCGCACCTGAAAAACGGATACTTCACCTCCCGGCGTCCGCTTCAAAACGTGTTGCCATCAAACCACCGTGAATACATGCGATCCCTTCCGAACTCGCCAATCAAGCACGGTTGGGGCCGATCAGTACCGAGATCAGGGATGTCTCAGGAAATCCGGCGGCGGCAACTCGGTGCACTGTTCTTTTTCCGTGCTTGTTTTTTTTGGGGGCTACGACCGGGAAGAAAAGGCCTTGAGTGCGTTGACCGGGAATCGAACCCGGGTCTCTACCGTGGCAGGGTAGTATGCTACCACTGTACCATCAACGCCTCGACGAAAATACCCGAGCTTGCTCGATCGGGTAACATGCGTGCGGGGGAATCGGGCCGGAACCGGGCAGAGGACTTTGGTCAAAATTCGGGTCCGGGGTTACGGTCGTGTTACCCGTCGCCGTAATGCGGCCGTAATTGTGTTCCGTAACCGAAAGTTGTTTACTCTCCCGTCATTTACGGTAATTTATGGTCGGACAAGTTCTTACTACGGTTACGGTGACCGTGACCGTAAGGTCCTGTCTATGGTCGGAACGGAAGGGCGGACGCCCGAGGAGGGACTCGAACCCTCGGCCACGAGATTAAAAGTCTCGCGCTCTGCCAAACTGAGCTACCCGGGCATATCTCAAGCAGGATCGCGCCGATCTCGTGGATCCCGATTCCGGGAATCTCGATCGCGGGGGGGCGACCGAGCCTCCACGCAGCGCGCGATCGACTCGTCGTCGAGCTGAGATGTCCGAGTGGTTAAGGAGGTGGACTCGAAATCCACTGGGTTCATCCCGCGCAGGTTCAAATCCTGCTCTCAGCGAGCGTCGAAGTCGTTTTTCGGAGCGGCAAAAGACAAGGATGCAAGGTGGGCGTGCATGAACCCGGGTCTCCTGCGTGACAGTGACAGGCAAGAATACTCACCGCCGTACTGCAACGACTCGATCACGATGACGAGGCTGACGATGAGGTTGATGACGAGGCGTGCGACGAGGATGGACGACGCGACGCCTCATCACGACGTGAGTTGGGGTGTCCGAGTGGTTAAGGAGGTGGACTAGAAATCCACTGGGTTTGTCCCGCGCAGGTTCGAATCCTGCCCTCAACGAGGCATGTGTGTGCGTGTGTGTTCGCGAACCGAGGGGGTGACGCGGAAAGGCACGTTGTGGTGAGTGGGATTCGAACCCACGCTCGTCTCCGAACTAGAACCTGAATCTAGCGCCTTAGACCAACTCGGCCATCACCACACCATCGTCGCTCGGGAGCCACCCCCACGAGGGCCCCGCCCCGGACGGGAGTCGCAGGCGACGCCCCCCGAGATCGGCGGCACGGAAATCTTTCCGTGGCCTCGGTGGCGCAGTCGGTTAGCGCGTCGGTCTCATAACCTCGTGAGCCATCCGGAGGTCACCAGTTCGATCCTGGTCCTGGTCCGGGGCAACCAACGCTTTTGACGGGACGCCCCACGCCACGTCACAAATTCTGACGTGTGGCGAGTGGGATTTGAACCCACGCCCTTTCGGACTGGAACCTTACTCCAGCGCCTTGGACCAACTCGGCCATCGCCACATACGAGAGGAGGGGTCCGCCGCGCGTCTTCAAGCTGGGGTCTCGGACGTCGGTCCGCTAAAAAAAGAGCACGAGTGCGTTGACCGGGAATCGAACCCGGGTCTCTACCTTGGGAGGGTAGTATGCTACCACTATATCACCAACGCGGCTCGAGGGATGGCGCGTGCGGAGAGCGTGGTAGGTTCGGGAAGCTGTCGGGAAGCTGTCGGGGACAAGTGCCGTCGCGCGCGGGAACGAGGTTGCGCCAAAACTTCGGGAGGGTGTTCGTTCGTGGTTAGGACTCGTTTCGAGTTTTTTCATCGTTGCGATTTTTCCGGGTGCTCGGATTCGGATATACGAGAGATATCGGCAATGGCCCATTTCGTTCGCTCGAATTATCGCGTAAAAGGAGTTCTTCGTTTTCCATGGGTTTTTGGTGTCTCTTCGAGTTGTGGTGTATTATTATTATTTTTATTTTTTTCTTTCCTCGCAAGAGATCGATTCGTTTCTTTCTATTTTCGTCGTTCTTTTCTTATTTTTGTGCCGTTCGTTCCCTCCTTTCCTTCCAATAATCTTTCTTTTCTTTTCTTCCCTTTTCCGTGCTTTTCTGCTTTTTCCTTTTTCGATTCTTTCTCTTTCGGTCCTTTCGAGAAGATTCCATTTCCTTTGCATTCTTCTTTCGCCGTTTCGAAAGGTTTTTTTCTCCCCCTTCGAAATCAAACCGGTTTCTGTCTATCGTGTTTTCTCTCAAAGTTCATTTTCCTTCTTTCCCTCCCCCTTTTCTTTTCCTTTCTAGCTTTTTCGCTCTTTTCTTCGACCTCTCTCCCGATTTTCTCCCGAGAGGGATCCCGTGGATGATCCCGGATTACCCGATCGGATGATCCAACAAGGGCGCGGTTGAACCCAGAAACGCCACCAACACGCCACCACCTGTGCGTTCCGTCGCCACACACGTCAAAACAGAAACGAACATGCTCCCAAGGCTTTTTCGCTCTACTGCCGCTCACCCACGAGCTGACCCACACACACTCCACCGCCCGCGCGCGCGCTCACAGGCGCACACTCACCCACACACCCACACACGAAAGATCGTGCCACACCTGAAAACGCTCCCACGGGGTCCTTTTCGATTGGATGAAGCCAAAAACACCATTTCACCGCTCTGCCCACCTCACCTCAAAAGAACAAACAAAAAACAATCGGTCCCCCAAACCGTCGGAGGGACACGTCCCTCGCGCACCTGAAAAACGGATACTTCACCTCCCGGCGTCCGCTTCAAAACGTGTTGCCATCAAACCACCGTGAATACATGCGATCCCTTCCGAACTCGCCAATCAAGCACGGTTGGGGCCGATCAGTACCGAGATCAGGGATGTCTCAGGAAATCCGGCGGCGGCAACTCGGTGCACTGTTCTTTTTCCGTGCTTGTTTTTTTTGGGGGCTACGACCGGGAAGAAAAGGCCTTGAGTGCGTTGACCGGGAATCGAACCCGGGTCTCTACCGTGGCAGGGTAGTATGCTACCACTGTACCATCAACGCCTCGACGAAAATACCCGAGCTTGCTCGATCGGGTAACATGCGTGCGGGGGAATCGGGCCGGAACCGGGCAGAGGACTTTGGTCAAAATTCGGGTCCGGGGTTACGGTCGTGTTACCCGTCGCCGTAATGCGGCCGTAATTGTGTTCCGTAACCGAAAGTTGTTTACTCTCCCGTCATTTACGGTAATTTATGGTCGGACAAGTTCTTACTACGGTTACGGTGACCGTGACCGTAAGGTCCTGTCTATGGTCGGAACGGAAGGGCGGACGCCCGAGGAGGGACTCGAACCCTCGGCCACGAGATTAAAAGTCTCGCGCTCTGCCAAACTGAGCTACCCGGGCATATCTCAAGCAGGATCGCGCCGATCTCGTGGATCCCGATTCCGGGAATCTCGATCGCGGGGGGGCGACCGAGCCTCCACGCAGCGCGCGATCGACTCGTCGTCGAGCTGAGATGTCCGAGTGGTTAAGGAGGTGGACTCGAAATCCACTGGGTTCATCCCGCGCAGGTTCAAATCCTGCTCTCAGCGAGCGTCGAAGTCGTTTTTCGGAGCGGCAAAAGACAAGGATGCAAGGTGGGCGTGCATGAACCCGGGTCTCCTGCGTGACAGTGACAGGCAAGAATACTCACCGCCGTACTGCAACGACTCGATCACGATGACGAGGCTGACGATGAGGTTGATGACGAGGCGTGCGACGAGGATGGACGACGCGACGCCTCATCACGACGTGAGTTGGGGTGTCCGAGTGGTTAAGGAGGTGGACTAGAAATCCACTGGGTTTGTCCCGCGCAGGTTCGAATCCTGCCCTCAACGAGGCATGTGTGTGCGTGTGTGTTCGCGAACCGAGGGGGTGACGCGGAAAGGCACGTTGTGGTGAGTGGGATTCGAACCCACGCTCGTCTCCGAACTAGAACCTGAATCTAGCGCCTTAGACCAACTCGGCCATCACCACACCATCGTCGCTCGGGAGCCACCCCCACGAGGGCCCCGCCCCGGACGGGAGTCGCAGGCGACGCCCCCCGAGATCGGCGGCACGGAAATCTTTCCGTGGCCTCGGTGGCGCAGTCGGTTAGCGCGTCGGTCTCATAACCTCGTGAGCCATCCGGAGGTCACCAGTTCGATCCTGGTCCTGGTCCGGGGCAACCAACGCTTTTGACGGGACGCCCCACGCCACGTCACAAATTCTGACGTGTGGCGAGTGGGATTTGAACCCACGCCCTTTCGGACTGGAACCTTACTCCAGCGCCTTGGACCAACTCGGCCATCGCCACATACGAGAGGAGGGGTCCGCCGCGCGTCTTCAAGCTGGGGTCTCGGACGTCGGTCCGCTAAAAAAAGAGCACGAGTGCGTTGACCGGGAATCGAACCCGGGTCTCTACCTTGGGAGGGTAGTATGCTACCACTATATCACCAACGCGGCTCGAGGGATGGCGCGTGCGGAGAGCGTGGTAGGTTCGGGAAGCTGTCGGGAAGCTGTCGGGGACAAGTGCCGTCGCGCGCGGGAACGAGGTTGCGCCAAAACTTCGGGAGGGTGTTCGTTCGTGGTTAGGACTCGTTTCGAGTTTTTTCATCGTTGCGATTTTTCCGGGTGCTCGGATTCGGATATACGAGAGATATCGGCAATGGCCCATTTCGTTCGCTCGAATTATCGCGTAAAAGGAGTTCTTCGTTTTCCATGGGTTTTTGGTGTCTCTTCGAGTTGTGGTGTATTATTATTATTTTTATTTTTTTCTTTCCTCGCAAGAGATCGATTCGTTTCTTTCTATTTTCGTCGTTCTTTTCTTATTTTTGTGCCGTTCGTTCCCTCCTTTCCTTCCAATAATCTTTCTTTTCTTTTCTTCCCTTTTCCGTGCTTTTCTGCTTTTTCCTTTTTCGATTCTTTCTCTTTCGGTCCTTTCGAGAAGATTCCATTTCCTTTGCATTCTTCTTTCGCCGTTTCGAAAGGTTTTTTTCTCCCCCTTCGAAATCAAACCGGTTTCTGTCTATCGTGTTTTCTCTCAAAGTTCATTTTCCTTCTTTCCCTCCCCCTTTTCTTTTCCTTTCTAGCTTTTTCGCTCTTTTCTTCGACCTCTCTCCCGATTTTCTCCCGAGAGGGATCCCGTGGATGATCCCGGATTACCCGATCGGATGATCCAACAAGGGCGCGGTTGAACCCAGAAACGCCACCAACACGCCACCACCTGTGCGTTCCGTCGCCACACACGTCAAAACAGAAACGAACATGCTCCCAAGGCTTTTTCGCTCTACTGCCGCTCACCCACGAGCTGACCCACACACACTCCACCGCCCGCGCGCGCGCTCACAGGCGCACACTCACCCACACACCCACACACGAAAGATCGTGCCACACCTGAAAACGCTCCCACGGGGTCCTTTTCGATTGGATGAAGCCAAAAACACCATTTCACCGCTCTGCCCACCTCACCTCAAAAGAACAAACAAAAAACAATCGGTCCCCCAAACCGTCGGAGGGACACGTCCCTCGCGCACCTGAAAAACGGATACTTCACCTCCCGGCGTCCGCTTCAAAACGTGTTGCCATCAAACCACCGTGAATACATGCGATCCCTTCCGAACTCGCCAATCAAGCACGGTTGGGGCCGATCAGTACCGAGATCAGGGATGTCTCAGGAAATCCGGCGGCGGCAACTCGGTGCACTGTTCTTTTTCCGTGCTTGTTTTTTTTGGGGGCTACGACCGGGAAGAAAAGGCCTTGAGTGCGTTGACCGGGAATCGAACCCGGGTCTCTACCGTGGCAGGGTAGTATGCTACCACTGTACCATCAACGCCTCGACGAAAATACCCGAGCTTGCTCGATCGGGTAACATGCGTGCGGGGGAATCGGGCCGGAACCGGGCAGAGGACTTTGGTCAAAATTCGGGTCCGGGGTTACGGTCGTGTTACCCGTCGCCGTAATGCGGCCGTAATTGTGTTCCGTAACCGAAAGTTGTTTACTCTCCCGTCATTTACGGTAATTTATGGTCGGACAAGTTCTTACTACGGTTACGGTGACCGTGACCGTAAGGTCCTGTCTATGGTCGGAACGGAAGGGCGGACGCCCGAGGAGGGACTCGAACCCTCGGCCACGAGATTAAAAGTCTCGCGCTCTGCCAAACTGAGCTACCCGGGCATATCTCAAGCAGGATCGCGCCGATCTCGTGGATCCCGATTCCGGGAATCTCGATCGCGGGGGGGCGACCGAGCCTCCACGCAGCGCGCGATCGACTCGTCGTCGAGCTGAGATGTCCGAGTGGTTAAGGAGGTGGACTCGAAATCCACTGGGTTCATCCCGCGCAGGTTCAAATCCTGCTCTCAGCGAGCGTCGAAGTCGTTTTTCGGAGCGGCAAAAGACAAGGATGCAAGGTGGGCGTGCATGAACCCGGGTCTCCTGCGTGACAGTGACAGGCAAGAATACTCACCGCCGTACTGCAACGACTCGATCACGATGACGAGGCTGACGATGAGGTTGATGACGAGGCGTGCGACGAGGATGGACGACGCGACGCCTCATCACGACGTGAGTTGGGGTGTCCGAGTGGTTAAGGAGGTGGACTAGAAATCCACTGGGTTTGTCCCGCGCAGGTTCGAATCCTGCCCTCAACGAGGCATGTGTGTGCGTGTGTGTTCGCGAACCGAGGGGGTGACGCGGAAAGGCACGTTGTGGTGAGTGGGATTCGAACCCACGCTCGTCTCCGAACTAGAACCTGAATCTAGCGCCTTAGACCAACTCGGCCATCACCACACCATCGTCGCTCGGGAGCCACCCCCACGAGGGCCCCGCCCCGGACGGGAGTCGCAGGCGACGCCCCCCGAGATCGGCGGCACGGAAATCTTTCCGTGGCCTCGGTGGCGCAGTCGGTTAGCGCGTCGGTCTCATAACCTCGTGAGCCATCCGGAGGTCACCAGTTCGATCCTGGTCCGGGGCAACCAACGCTTTTGACGGGACGCCCCACGCCACGTCACAAATTCTGACGTGTGGCGAGTGGGATTTGAACCCACGCCCTTTCGGACTGGAACCTTACTCCAGCGCCTTGGACCAACTCGGCCATCGCCACATACGAGAGGAGGGGTCCGCCGCGCGTCTTCAAGCTGGGGTCTCGGACGTCGGTCCGCTAAAAAAAGAGCACGAGTGCGTTGACCGGGAATCGAACCCGGGTCTCTACCTTGGGAGGGTAGTATGCTACCACTATATCACCAACGCGGCTCGAGGGATGGCGCGTGCGGAGAGCGTGGTAGGTTCGGGAAGCTGTCGGGAAGCTGTCGGGGACAAGTGCCGTCGCGCGCGGGAACGAGGTTGCGCCAAAACTTCGGGAGGGTGTTCGTTCGTGGTTAGGACTCGTTTCGAGTTTTTTCATCGTTGCGATTTTTCCGGGTGCTCGGATTCGGATATACGAGAGATATCGGCAATGGCCCATTTCGTTCGCTCGAATTATCGCGTAAAAGGAGTTCTTCGTTTTCCATGGGTTTTTGGTGTCTCTTCGAGTTGTGGTGTATTATTATTATTTTTATTTTTTTCTTTCCTCGCAAGAGATCGATTCGTTTCTTTCTATTTTCGTCGTTCTTTTCTTATTTTTGTGCCGTTCGTTCCCTCCTTTCCTTCCAATAATCTTTCTTTTCTTTTCTTCCCTTTTCCGTGCTTTTCTGCTTTTTCCTTTTTCGATTCTTTCTCTTTCGGTCCTTTCGAGAAGATTCCATTTCCTTTGCATTCTTCTTTCGCCGTTTCGAAAGGTTTTTTTCTCCCCCTTCGAAATCAAACCGGTTTCTGTCTATCGTGTTTTCTCTCAAAGTTCATTTTCCTTCTTTCCCTCCCCCTTTTCTTTTCCTTTCTAGCTTTTTCGCTCTTTTCTTCGACCTCTCTCCCGATTTTCTCCCGAGAGGGATCCCGTGGATGATCCCGGATTACCCGATCGGATGATCCAACAAGGGCGCGGTTGAACCCAGAAACGCCACCAACACGCCACCACCTGTGCGTTCCGTCGCCACACACGTCAAAACAGAAACGAACATGCTCCCAAGGCTTTTTCGCTCTACTGCCGCTCACCCACGAGCTGACCCACACACACTCCACCGCCCGCGCGCGCGCTCACAGGCGCACACTCACCCACACACCCACACACGAAAGATCGTGCCACACCTGAAAACGCTCCCACGGGGTCCTTTTCGATTGGATGAAGCCAAAAACACCATTTCACCGCTCTGCCCACCTCACCTCAAAAGAACAAACAAAAAACAATCGGTCCCCCAAACCGTCGGAGGGACACGTCCCTCGCGCACCTGAAAAACGGATACTTCACCTCCCGGCGTCCGCTTCAAAACGTGTTGCCATCAAACCACCGTGAATACATGCGATCCCTTCCGAACTCGCCAATCAAGCACGGTTGGGGCCGATCAGTACCGAGATCAGGGATGTCTCAGGAAATCCGGCGGCGGCAACTCGGTGCACTGTTCTTTTTCCGTGCTTGTTTTTTTTGGGGGCTACGACCGGGAAGAAAAGGCCTTGAGTGCGTTGACCGGGAATCGAACCCGGGTCTCTACCGTGGCAGGGTAGTATGCTACCACTGTACCATCAACGCCTCGACGAAAATACCCGAGCTTGCTCGATCGGGTAACATGCGTGCGGGGGAATCGGGCCGGAACCGGGCAGAGGACTTTGGTCAAAATTCGGGTCCGGGGTTACGGTCGTGTTACCCGTCGCCGTAATGCGGCCGTAATTGTGTTCCGTAACCGAAAGTTGTTTACTCTCCCGTCATTTACGGTAATTTATGGTCGGACAAGTTCTTACTACGGTTACGGTGACCGTGACCGTAAGGTCCTGTCTATGGTCGGAACGGAAGGGCGGACGCCCGAGGAGGGACTCGAACCCTCGGCCACGAGATTAAAAGTCTCGCGCTCTGCCAAACTGAGCTACCCGGGCATATCTCAAGCAGGATCGCGCCGATCTCGTGGATCCCGATTCCGGGAATCTCGATCGCGGGGGGGCGACCGAGCCTCCACGCAGCGCGCGATCGACTCGTCGTCGAGCTGAGATGTCCGAGTGGTTAAGGAGGTGGACTCGAAATCCACTGGGTTCATCCCGCGCAGGTTCAAATCCTGCTCTCAGCGAGCGTCGAAGTCGTTTTTCGGAGCGGCAAAAGACAAGGATGCAAGGTGGGCGTGCATGAACCCGGGTCTCCTGCGTGACAGTGACAGGCAAGAATACTCACCGCCGTACTGCAACGACTCGATCACGATGACGAGGCTGACGATGAGGTTGATGACGAGGCGTGCGACGAGGATGGACGACGCGACGCCTCATCACGACGTGAGTTGGGGTGTCCGAGTGGTTAAGGAGGTGGACTAGAAATCCACTGGGTTTGTCCCGCGCAGGTTCGAATCCTGCCCTCAACGAGGCATGTGTGTGCGTGTGTGTTCGCGAACCGAGGGGGTGACGCGGAAAGGCACGTTGTGGTGAGTGGGATTCGAACCCACGCTCGTCTCCGAACTAGAACCTGAATCTAGCGCCTTAGACCAACTCGGCCATCACCACACCATCGTCGCTCGGGAGCCACCCCCACGAGGGCCCCGCCCCGGACGGGAGTCGCAGGCGACGCCCCCCGAGATCGGCGGCACGGAAATCTTTCCGTGGCCTCGGTGGCGCAGTCGGTTAGCGCGTCGGTCTCATAACCTCGTGAGCCATCCGGAGGTCACCAGTTCGATCCTGGTCCGGGGCAACCAACGCTTTTGACGGGACGCCCCACGCCACGTCACAAATTCTGACGTGTGGCGAGTGGGATTTGAACCCACGCCCTTTCGGACTGGAACCTTACTCCAGCGCCTTGGACCAACTCGGCCATCGCCACATACGAGAGGAGGGGTCCGCCGCGCGTCTTCAAGCTGGGGTCTCGGACGTCGGTCCGCTAAAAAAAGAGCACGAGTGCGTTGACCGGGAATCGAACCCGGGTCTCTACCTTGGGAGGGTAGTATGCTACCACTATATCACCAACGCGGCTCGAGGGATGGCGCGTGCGGAGAGCGTGGTAGGTTCGGGAAGCTGTCGGGAAGCTGTCGGGGACAAGTGCCGTCGCGCGCGGGAACGAGGTTGCGCCAAAACTTCGGGAGGGTGTTCGTTCGTGGTTAGGACTCGTTTCGAGTTTTTTCATCGTTGCGATTTTTCCGGGTGCTCGGATTCGGATATACGAGAGATATCGGCAATGGCCCATTTCGTTCGCTCGAATTATCGCGTAAAAGGAGTTCTTCGTTTTCCATGGGTTTTTGGTGTCTCTTCGAGTTGTGGTGTATTATTATTATTTTTATTTTTTTCTTTCCTCGCAAGAGATCGATTCGTTTCTTTCTATTTTCGTCGTTCTTTTCTTATTTTTGTGCCGTTCGTTCCCTCCTTTCCTTCCAATAATCTTTCTTTTCTTTTCTTCCCTTTTCCGTGCTTTTCTGCTTTTTCCTTTTTCGATTCTTTCTCTTTCGGTCCTTTCGAGAAGATTCCATTTCCTTTGCATTCTTCTTTCGCCGTTTCGAAAGGTTTTTTTCTCCCCCTTCGAAATCAAACCGGTTTCTGTCTATCGTGTTTTCTCTCAAAGTTCATTTTCCTTCTTTCCCTCCCCCTTTTCTTTTCCTTTCTAGCTTTTTCGCTCTTTTCTTCGACCTCTCTCCCGATTTTCTCCCGAGAGGGATCCCGTGGATGATCCCGGATTACCCGATCGGATGATCCAACAAGGGCGCGGTTGAACCCAGAAACGCCACCAACACGCCACCACCTGTGCGTTCCGTCGCCACACACGTCAAAACAGAAACGAACATGCTCCCAAGGCTTTTTCGCTCTACTGCCGCTCACCCACGAGCTGACCCACACACACTCCACCGCCCGCGCGCGCGCTCACAGGCGCACACTCACCCACACACCCACACACGAAAGATCGTGCCACACCTGAAAACGCTCCCACGGGGTCCTTTTCGATTGGATGAAGCCAAAAACACCATTTCACCGCTCTGCCCACCTCACCTCAAAAGAACAAACAAAAAACAATCGGTCCCCCAAACCGTCGGAGGGACACGTCCCTCGCGCACCTGAAAAACGGATACTTCACCTCCCGGCGTCCGCTTCAAAACGTGTTGCCATCAAACCACCGTGAATACATGCGATCCCTTCCGAACTCGCCAATCAAGCACGGTTGGGGCCGATCAGTACCGAGATCAGGGATGTCTCAGGAAATCCGGCGGCGGCAACTCGGTGCACTGTTCTTTTTCCGTGCTTGTTTTTTTTGGGGGCTACGACCGGGAAGAAAAGGCCTTGAGTGCGTTGACCGGGAATCGAACCCGGGTCTCTACCGTGGCAGGGTAGTATGCTACCACTGTACCATCAACGCCTCGACGAAAATACCCGAGCTTGCTCGATCGGGTAACATGCGTGCGGGGGAATCGGGCCGGAACCGGGCAGAGGACTTTGGTCAAAATTCGGGTCCGGGGTTACGGTCGTGTTACCCGTCGCCGTAATGCGGCCGTAATTGTGTTCCGTAACCGAAAGTTGTTTACTCTCCCGTCATTTACGGTAATTTATGGTCGGACAAGTTCTTACTACGGTTACGGTGACCGTGACCGTAAGGTCCTGTCTATGGTCGGAACGGAAGGGCGGACGCCCGAGGAGGGACTCGAACCCTCGGCCACGAGATTAAAAGTCTCGCGCTCTGCCAAACTGAGCTACCCGGGCATATCTCAAGCAGGATCGCGCCGATCTCGTGGATCCCGATTCCGGGAATCTCGATCGCGGGGGGGCGACCGAGCCTCCACGCAGCGCGCGATCGACTCGTCGTCGAGCTGAGATGTCCGAGTGGTTAAGGAGGTGGACTCGAAATCCACTGGGTTCATCCCGCGCAGGTTCAAATCCTGCTCTCAGCGAGCGTCGAAGTCGTTTTTCGGAGCGGCAAAAGACAAGGATGCAAGGTGGGCGTGCATGAACCCGGGTCTCCTGCGTGACAGTGACAGGCAAGAATACTCACCGCCGTACTGCAACGACTCGATCACGATGACGAGGCTGACGATGAGGTTGATGACGAGGCGTGCGACGAGGATGGACGACGCGACGCCTCATCACGACGTGAGTTGGGGTGTCCGAGTGGTTAAGGAGGTGGACTAGAAATCCACTGGGTTTGTCCCGCGCAGGTTCGAATCCTGCCCTCAACGAGGCATGTGTGTGCGTGTGTGTTCGCGAACCGAGGGGGTGACGCGGAAAGGCACGTTGTGGTGAGTGGGATTCGAACCCACGCTCGTCTCCGAACTAGAACCTGAATCTAGCGCCTTAGACCAACTCGGCCATCACCACACCATCGTCGCTCGGGAGCCACCCCCACGAGGGCCCCGCCCCGGACGGGAGTCGCAGGCGACGCCCCCCGAGATCGGCGGCACGGAAATCTTTCCGTGGCCTCGGTGGCGCAGTCGGTTAGCGCGTCGGTCTCATAACCTCGTGAGCCATCCGGAGGTCACCAGTTCGATCCTGGTCCGGGGCAACCAACGCTTTTGACGGGACGCCCCACGCCACGTCACAAATTCTGACGTGTGGCGAGTGGGATTTGAACCCACGCCCTTTCGGACTGGAACCTTACTCCAGCGCCTTGGACCAACTCGGCCATCGCCACATACGAGAGGAGGGGTCCGCCGCGCGTCTTCAAGCTGGGGTCTCGGACGTCGGTCCGCTAAAAAAAGAGCACGAGTGCGTTGACCGGGAATCGAACCCGGGTCTCTACCTTGGGAGGGTAGTATGCTACCACTATATCACCAACGCGGCTCGAGGGATGGCGCGTGCGGAGAGCGTGGTAGGTTCGGGAAGCTGTCGGGAAGCTGTCGGGGACAAGTGCCGTCGCGCGCGGGAACGAGGTTGCGCCAAAACTTCGGGAGGGTGTTCGTTCGTGGTTAGGACTCGTTTCGAGTTTTTTCATCGTTGCGATTTTTCCGGGTGCTCGGATTCGGATATACGAGAGATATCGGCAATGGCCCATTTCGTTCGCTCGAATTATCGCGTAAAAGGAGTTCTTCGTTTTCCATGGGTTTTTGGTGTCTCTTCGAGTTGTGGTGTATTATTATTATTTTTATTTTTTTCTTTCCTCGCAAGAGATCGATTCGTTTCTTTCTATTTTCGTCGTTCTTTTCTTATTTTTGTGCCGTTCGTTCCCTCCTTTCCTTCCAATAATCTTTCTTTTCTTTTCTTCCCTTTTCCGTGCTTTTCTGCTTTTTCCTTTTTCGATTCTTTCTCTTTCGGTCCTTTCGAGAAGATTCCATTTCCTTTGCATTCTTCTTTCGCCGTTTCGAAAGGTTTTTTTCTCCCCCTTCGAAATCAAACCGGTTTCTGTCTATCGTGTTTTCTCTCAAAGTTCATTTTCCTTCTTTCCCTCCCCCTTTTCTTTTCCTTTCTAGCTTTTTCGCTCTTTTCTTCGACCTCTCTCCCGATTTTCTCCCGAGAGGGATCCCGTGGATGATCCCGGATTACCCGATCGGATGATCCAACAAGGGCGCGGTTGAACCCAGAAACGCCACCAACACGCCACCACCTGTGCGTTCCGTCGCCACACACGTCAAAACAGAAACGAACATGCTCCCAAGGCTTTTTCGCTCTACTGCCGCTCACCCACGAGCTGACCCACACACACTCCACCGCCCGCGCGCGCGCTCACAGGCGCACACTCACCCACACACCCACACACGAAAGATCGTGCCACACCTGAAAACGCTCCCACGGGGTCCTTTTCGATTGGATGAAGCCAAAAACACCATTTCACCGCTCTGCCCACCTCACCTCAAAAGAACAAACAAAAAACAATCGGTCCCCCAAACCGTCGGAGGGACACGTCCCTCGCGCACCTGAAAAACGGATACTTCACCTCCCGGCGTCCGCTTCAAAACGTGTTGCCATCAAACCACCGTGAATACATGCGATCCCTTCCGAACTCGCCAATCAAGCACGGTTGGGGCCGATCAGTACCGAGATCAGGGATGTCTCAGGAAATCCGGCGGCGGCAACTCGGTGCACTGTTCTTTTTCCGTGCTTGTTTTTTTTGGGGGCTACGACCGGGAAGAAAAGGCCTTGAGTGCGTTGACCGGGAATCGAACCCGGGTCTCTACCGTGGCAGGGTAGTATGCTACCACTGTACCATCAACGCCTCGACGAAAATACCCGAGCTTGCTCGATCGGGTAACATGCGTGCGGGGGAATCGGGCCGGAACCGGGCAGAGGACTTTGGTCAAAATTCGGGTCCGGGGTTACGGTCGTGTTACCCGTCGCCGTAATGCGGCCGTAATTGTGTTCCGTAACCGAAAGTTGTTTACTCTCCCGTCATTTACGGTAATTTATGGTCGGACAAGTTCTTACTACGGTTACGGTGACCGTGACCGTAAGGTCCTGTCTATGGTCGGAACGGAAGGGCGGACGCCCGAGGAGGGACTCGAACCCTCGGCCACGAGATTAAAAGTCTCGCGCTCTGCCAAACTGAGCTACCCGGGCATATCTCAAGCAGGATCGCGCCGATCTCGTGGATCCCGATTCCGGGAATCTCGATCGCGGGGGGGCGACCGAGCCTCCACGCAGCGCGCGATCGACTCGTCGTCGAGCTGAGATGTCCGAGTGGTTAAGGAGGTGGACTCGAAATCCACTGGGTTCATCCCGCGCAGGTTCAAATCCTGCTCTCAGCGAGCGTCGAAGTCGTTTTTCGGAGCGGCAAAAGACAAGGATGCAAGGTGGGCGTGCATGAACCCGGGTCTCCTGCGTGACAGTGACAGGCAAGAATACTCACCGCCGTACTGCAACGACTCGATCACGATGACGAGGCTGACGATGAGGTTGATGACGAGGCGTGCGACGAGGATGGACGACGCGACGCCTCATCACGACGTGAGTTGGGGTGTCCGAGTGGTTAAGGAGGTGGACTAGAAATCCACTGGGTTTGTCCCGCGCAGGTTCGAATCCTGCCCTCAACGAGGCATGTGTGTGCGTGTGTGTTCGCGAACCGAGGGGGTGACGCGGAAAGGCACGTTGTGGTGAGTGGGATTCGAACCCACGCTCGTCTCCGAACTAGAACCTGAATCTAGCGCCTTAGACCAACTCGGCCATCACCACACCATCGTCGCTCGGGAGCCACCCCCACGAGGGCCCCGCCCCGGACGGGAGTCGCAGGCGACGCCCCCCGAGATCGGCGGCACGGAAATCTTTCCGTGGCCTCGGTGGCGCAGTCGGTTAGCGCGTCGGTCTCATAACCTCGTGAGCCATCCGGAGGTCACCAGTTCGATCCTGGTCCGGGGCAACCAACGCTTTTGACGGGACGCCCCACGCCACGTCACAAATTCTGACGTGTGGCGAGTGGGATTTGAACCCACGCCCTTTCGGACTGGAACCTTACTCCAGCGCCTTGGACCAACTCGGCCATCGCCACATACGAGAGGAGGGGTCCGCCGCGCGTCTTCAAGCTGGGGTCTCGGACGTCGGTCCGCTAAAAAAAGAGCACGAGTGCGTTGACCGGGAATCGAACCCGGGTCTCTACCTTGGGAGGGTAGTATGCTACCACTATATCACCAACGCGGCTCGAGGGATTGCGCGTGCGGAGAGCGTGGTAGGTTCGGGAAGCTGTCGGGAAGCTGTCGGGGACAAGTGCCGTCGCGCGCGGGAACGAGGTTGCGCCAAAACTTCGGGAGGGTGTTCGTTCGTGGTTAGGACTCGTTTCGAGTTTTTTCATCGTTGCGATTTTTCCGGGTGCTCGGATTCGGATATACGAGAGATATCGGCAATGGCCCATTTCGTTCGCTCGAATTATCGCGTAAAAGGAGTTCTTCGTTTTCCATGGGTTTTTGGTGTCTCTTCGAGTTGTGGTGTATTATTATTATTTTTATTTTTTTCTTTCCTCGCAAGAGATCGATTCGTTTCTTTCTATTTTCGTCGTTCTTTTCTTATTTTTGTGCCGTTCGTTCCCTCCTTTCCTTCCAATAATCTTTCTTTTCTTTTCTTCCCTTTTCCGTGCTTTTCTGCTTTTTCCTTTTTCGATTCTTTCTCTTTCGGTCCTTTCGAGAAGATTCCATTTCCTTTGCATTCTTCTTTCGCCGTTTCGAAAGGTTTTTTTCTCCCCCTTCGAAATCAAACCGGTTTCTGTCTATCGTGTTTTCTCTCAAAGTTCATTTTCCTTCTTTCCCTCCCCCTTTTCTTTTCCTTTCTAGCTTTTTCGCTCTTTTCTTCGACCTCTCTCCCGATTTTCTCCCGAGAGGGATCCCGTGGATGATCCCGGATTACCCGATCGGATGATCCAACAAGGGCGCGGTTGAACCCAGAAACGCCACCAACACGCCACCACCTGTGCGTTCCGTCGCCACACACGTCAAAACAGAAACGAACATGCTCCCAAGGCTTTTTCGCTCTACTGCCGCTCACCCACGAGCTGACCCACACACACTCCACCGCCCGCGCGCGCGCTCACAGGCGCACACTCACCCACACACCCACACACGAAAGATCGTGCCACACCTGAAAACGCTCCCACGGGGTCCTTTTCGATTGGATGAAGCCAAAAACACCATTTCACCGCTCTGCCCACCTCACCTCAAAAGAACAAACAAAAAACAATCGGTCCCCCAAACCGTCGGAGGGACACGTCCCTCGCGCACCTGAAAAACGGATACTTCACCTCCCGGCGTCCGCTTCAAAACGTGTTGCCATCAAACCACCGTGAATACATGCGATCCCTTCCGAACTCGCCAATCAAGCACGGTTGGGGCCGATCAGTACCGAGATCAGGGATGTCTCAGGAAATCCGGCGGCGGCAACTCGGTGCACTGTTCTTTTTCCGTGCTTGTTTTTTTTGGGGGCTACGACCGGGAAGAAAAGGCCTTGAGTGCGTTGACCGGGAATCGAACCCGGGTCTCTACCGTGGCAGGGTAGTATGCTACCACTGTACCATCAACGCCTCGACGAAAATACCCGAGCTTGCTCGATCGGGTAACATGCGTGCGGGGGAATCGGGCCGGAACCGGGCAGAGGACTTTGGTCAAAATTCGGGTCCGGGGTTACGGTCGTGTTACCCGTCGCCGTAATGCGGCCGTAATTGTGTTCCGTAACCGAAAGTTGTTTACTCTCCCGTCATTTACGGTAATTTATGGTCGGACAAGTTCTTACTACGGTTACGGTGACCGTGACCGTAAGGTCCTGTCTATGGTCGGAACGGAAGGGCGGACGCCCGAGGAGGGACTCGAACCCTCGGCCACGAGATTAAAAGTCTCGCGCTCTGCCAAACTGAGCTACCCGGGCATATCTCAAGCAGGATCGCGCCGATCTCGTGGATCCCGATTCCGGGAATCTCGATCGCGGGGGGGCGACCGAGCCTCCACGCAGCGCGCGATCGACTCGTCGTCGAGCTGAGATGTCCGAGTGGTTAAGGAGGTGGACTCGAAATCCACTGGGTTCATCCCGCGCAGGTTCAAATCCTGCTCTCAGCGAGCGTCGAAGTCGTTTTTCGGAGCGGCAAAAGACAAGGATGCAAGGTGGGCGTGCATGAACCCGGGTCTCCTGCGTGACAGTGACAGGCAAGAATACTCACCGCCGTACTGCAACGACTCGATCACGATGACGAGGCTGACGATGAGGTTGATGACGAGGCGTGCGACGAGGATGGACGACGCGACGCCTCATCACGACGTGAGTTGGGGTGTCCGAGTGGTTAAGGAGGTGGACTAGAAATCCACTGGGTTTGTCCCGCGCAGGTTCGAATCCTGCCCTCAACGAGGCATGTGTGTGCGTGTGTGTTCGCGAACCGAGGGGGTGACGCGGAAAGGCACGTTGTGGTGAGTGGGATTCGAACCCACGCTCGTCTCCGAACTAGAACCTGAATCTAGCGCCTTAGACCAACTCGGCCATCACCACACCATCGTCGCTCGGGAGCCACCCCCACGAGGGCCCCGCCCCGGACGGGAGTCGCAGGCGACGCCCCCCGAGATCGGCGGCACGGAAATCTTTCCGTGGCCTCGGTGGCGCAGTCGGTTAGCGCGTCGGTCTCATAACCTCGTGAGCCATCCGGAGGTCACCAGTTCGATCCTGGTCCGGGGCAACCAACGCTTTTGACGGGACGCCCCACGCCACGTCACAAATTCTGACGTGTGGCGAGTGGGATTTGAACCCACGCCCTTTCGGACTGGAACCTTACTCCAGCGCCTTGGACCAACTCGGCCATCGCCACATACGAGAGGAGGGGTCCGCCGCGCGTCTTCAAGCTGGGGTCTCGGACGTCGGTCCGCTAAAAAAAGAGCACGAGTGCGTTGACCGGGAATCGAACCCGGGTCTCTACCTTGGGAGGGTAGTATGCTACCACTATATCACCAACGCGGCTCGAGGGATTGCGCGTGCGGAGAGCGTGGTAGGTTCGGGAAGCTGTC